>OY253752.1:4747509-5976677 GCA_958009045.1 Oxytorus armatus
CTCAACGATCGTGTCCAATCGTTCATATAAGTTGGTGGAAGGGCTCTTTTATAAACTCGTGTGGCAATAATGCAAAGTTCATGAGATCTCGTTCGAACGCATAGACATGTGGTACAAATTCGGGATGTTCCCTCATCCCACGGGTGATGACGGCTAATTCTTGTCGACGATTCAATATCGCCTGCAACATGAACGAGACGCGAATGGTATAGAGAAGTGTTAGAGGCAAAGTTATAACCGCAGAATTAGTGGCATAAGTTATCATTATCTGTCAAATATCTCGTGATGTATGTGTCATACGTTTGTAATCATCATTTTCATTATAATTATATTCTGTTTCGAGCCAATAAAGTCATTCGAATAATTTCACGTAGATGATTGCGATTACTCAAAAGAAGTGTAATAAAAAAGATGCATGGTGAAACTTTTATCACACTTATTTTGAGTAACCGCAGTTACCTGTACAAAGTTATTTCCAGTCATTTTATTTGCTAGAAACAAATCAATTCTGCTAATCATTCTTAAATTGTCAATTAATTACGTGAGCATTTAGATAGCTAATCGGACAGCAATAGTAACATAAAATCTAAGAAACATGCTCCATATAGTAATCGAAAGTTTTTCACTTCGGGGAAATGACTTTCGGTACTGCATTTTATTCGATAAAGTGACATTCGACAATGTGTAAAAATTACTAAACAAAAATTGGAGCAATTCCTTATTCGGTGTTAAGATGACACTTCTAATAGCGGCCATATCATATCGTCGACTAGTCGTCAAGCGAATGAGTGATTTATTTTAAAAAATTGAAGCTTCAAATTGATTCCTCGAAATTTCACACAATGCTCAACGCCTACTTAATCAGGAACTGAATCTTTTTTAATTTTGGCTTCCTCGTAGAGGAAGCTTTCAGCATTGTGTGAAATTTCGAAGAAATAATTTACAAGTTCAACTTGCAGTTATTCCCATGTATTTGCAATCCTAGATTTTTTGAGAAACTTGAAATTACATGAAATCGGAATCGGTTCATCAAATCTCGCCACATTCAAACCTAATCATCATTTATTCATATTCTATTCACCTTAAAAGATTCAATGCGATCTATCAAAATATTTAAAGGTTCAATTCATATATTGTTGAAAAAAATTCAAAAGTACACAAAATTTTAACGGTTTTATCGATTCTCGCGCTGCATCAAATACTTAATATTCTTGGCCCATATTCGTATTTGATTATCGCAATAACACCACACATTTAATAATATTCTATTCATGTAGAGAGTTTTAGTCCTAGTTCTCAGAATTGCGGTAATTAGCTCTGTCAGCAGGGGGTTTTGAAAAATTCAAAATTTCATAAAATGCGGATCTCTCTAGCGATTTTCGCCAAATTTAGTATTGATCGTTCTTGAATGGTCTTTTATCATGTAAAAAAAAATTTGCCCGATATTTACAAATCTGGGATTAACAATTAGCTGGGATTGAAATTTCGAGGAAGCGATTTGCAAGTTTCAACTGGTAGCTTCTTCACCATTATAAAGGGCCCTCTATGATGAAGCAAAACACAAATTTTATCGGACGTCGTTCGACGAAAGATACTATATTCAAAGACATGGAGTGCGAAAGAGTTATATAGCATATCGTTACTCGGCCGAATCATAATATCTGCAAATGCCATATTGCCGAATATTATACTGGTGAATTTTTGTTCGCCTATTTCTACGCATCGCCAAATGTCATTTTATTGAAATAAATACAGAACCAAAATTTATTTACTGTGTATGAAAAATTCTCGATTATTAGATGGGACATTTATCTTATCTGTTACTAGTGCTCTGTGATTAGTTCTCAAATTACTTATGTAATAAATTGCCATTTTAATAATGGTTAATCGAATTGCTAATATTTTGTTTTTAGCCAAAACAAATCACTCAAAATGATTTTATGTAGATGATGCGTGTTTCGACATGCGTCTTGTCATTATATTTATTTCGAGTAATCACAATCGTGTACATTCAATTATTTCGAGTGATTTTATGGATTAGAAACAACATAATAAATTCGGCCAACTATTATTAAAATAACAATTAATTAGGTGGACAATTTAAGAGCTAATTACAGAGCAATGGTTACAGATAAGATTAGACAAATTTGTCCCATATAGAAAACGCGATTTTTCCAATTCGATTAAATGACTTGCGGTGCTGTATTTAATTCGATTAAATAACGCTCAACGATGCGTACATATAGCAAAACACAAAATTCGTGCAATTTATCTTCGGTGTTGACATTCGCACATATTATGATCCGGCCAATGTACGTGGTCCGTATTGATGAAGCATGAAATATCATGACTTACGTGACAATGGTGGAAATAACAACCATCAAGATTAGCTTCCGGGAATTGTTGCTGTAGAGCGTTCTGCATGGCACTTTCAAAATCCGTCATTACCGTAGAAACTTTTAAATTCGGCAATAAATTTGCTATGACGGTCTCGATAATCACTCGATAAGCCTCTTCAGTTTTTCGGCTCATGATCGTCCATGCCACTGGCAATACCTATAAAATACAATATATGTTTCATATACACGAACTTGATATATTAAGGCTTTATATACGCAAAAAATTTCAAAATGTTTCATTTCTCTTTAATCTTTGATTCCATTATCCTGAATGGTTAAGAATATTTAAAGCTTTACAGAATTGAAAAATCACAGGATGCTAGTAAATAAGGTAAGATTGTATTTATAATAGATACCACGCGGCGCGTCCAACCTCCAACTTCGAAGCCGTTTTTCCACGATACACTTTTTTGAACCTTGTGAAAGTTCTAACTCTTGATCGAAGGTTCAAATCGCTTTGAAATTTTTGTAACATATTCTTAGTATCATCACCTATCATGTGAACCACAGGAACAAAAATTACAATTACACAAACAAATATAAAAAATAAAATACCGACAGAAAATGGACTAAAAAAATGTATGAAGCTGAAGCTAGCAGACAGACCTAGCAGGCGCGGCCATCCGGCGGGAGATGATTGTGCGCGTGCCTGTACGCGCTTGGCCATAGTGTGGTATAGGGCGCTGTAAACGAGTGAACGATGTGTCCAGGTATACGGCTGAGGCCGGCAGAGTTTTATAAGAATATAATTTTTTTCATCGGTCAACAAAAGCCTCCATCGGGATAAACTATAGGTCAATCGATCGTCTCGGTATGGAGAATAATTGACTAAATTGTCAATATCCTATTCTCATGCGTGTTCACACACCATTGACATGTAAACAATTTATCTCGTACTGAATTCTCGCGCGGTAGTACGAGATAAATTGTTTACGCTGTAACGCCGATTCCCGGCGATGGTTAATCGGCGCACAAAATACCCGCGTGCATTCGGTGTCGGTTGGGCGCCAGCCGTGAGAGAGAAGCTCTCACGACAAAAGATTTTTATTCCCAACACCGAATACTCGCGGTTCCTCTTCCCGACTTAGCCGCAGCCTCGTTCTATGGTAGAGGGGCGGGGTCCCGAGGGTTTCCAATAAATAAACTAATTTACCAAATCCTGGAACGCACAGAATTTTATTTAAACAAAACCTTCGCCGGACACAGAAGGTGACCGGGAGCAACAATCTCAGATAATACAAAGTTCCACAGAAAATCACATGATCCTTATTTCCTATTTTACAATACGTTGGTTGGTTCGCGTCTCGATACAGACCAAATGTTACAGGTTACTTCACAATGAACAATTTCCCGATACCCTCGGCCGCGCTACGCTCTCCCGAATCGGACGATACTCAAACTCCCAAAATGGCCGACACGCCAACCGCTTTCTCGCGTTCACACAATGACTCAGTATCTCCGATCTCGGCCAATATATCCTCAATTCACAATTCCCAATATTCTCCCAATTAATAACCGCGGGCCGAGGAACACATACAATTACAAACAATTACTCTATGGACCTCCGCGCGTACAATAAATTCGGAATCCCTCTCGGCGATTCTATTTCACACAACAAGTTAACGGACACGCGATCGATTTTACTCGCGATCAAAAAGACTCTATGGCGTCGCGCGTGAACGTACCGTCGCGACAATATCGCTACAGTTTTCCGTCTACTCAACACACAATTCTATTACCAAAATCCCACGGCAAAACTGAGCGAAACGACAGCCCTACCGGTTTATTTTCAGCAGAACGAGAGCAGGTCTTTCTACCGTCTCGAACTTTGAGATATTCGATAGCGTCGCTTTTCTTGGTAACGGTAATTTACCCACGACACGGAACCACGTCTCTTCTCGTTAACAACGCAAAACGGAGTCCCCGAGACGCGTCTCTCGTTCACTCTCGTTACCTCGATTACCCCCTACTTCTCGATTACGATTATGACTCGGCAAGATTTTGGGCCGGTGCGCGTCGATTCAAATTCGACGTTGGACGTTCGGTAGACAGTGGTTGGCATGAGATGTGCCGGCGGACGACGCGCTGCGTTAGAGCTACCGGCCCTTGATACAGTGCCCAATTTGCACTGCGGCCAACGATGGTACTGGATCCTGGAAAATCCTTCGATGACGGATTATGGGCCGCTCTCAATCTCGACAATGAGTTTCGAGGCGGCAATGGTTCTTCCAGGCTCTCGGTACGCAGGCGTCGCTGACATAGCAACACGGCTGTGGTACTGGGTGAACGTTCTCGTGAACGGAGATTCGACGCTCTCGTCGATGACGCTGACGTGTTCTCATGAATTTAAAACGGGAAAAAATAATACAAAATAAATTAGAACTGGAAGAACTCGGGAAGGACTCCTGACGCGAAGAGACGGTGCTCTCGCGTGTCGTGTGTAAAGTATACGATACTTTGGTATATTATGTGACGTCGCTAAAATCCGGCGTCACAACGCATAACAATAGAACATTGACAATTTGGTCAATTATTCTCCACATCGAAACGAATCGATTGACCTATAGTTTATCCCGGTGGCGGCTTTTGTTGACCGATGAAAAAAATTATATTCTTATAAAACTCTGCCGGCCTCAGCCGTATGCCTGGACACATCGTTCAGTCGTTTATAGCACCCTATATCGCACTATAGCCAAGCGCGTACAGGCACCCGCATAACCATCTCCCGCCGGACGGCCGCGTCTACTAGGTCTGTCTGCTAGTTTCAGCGTCATTAAAATGTTAAGTTTCGAATTTTTATTATAATAATTTTTTTTAATAATATTGTTGGTTCACACTGAAGATACATTCATTATGCAATTATAAATATGTCCATTTTTTTCAGACACCCACATCGATGCCGAGAACTTTCACCATCAACGTGCGCACAAAAAAAATACATTGCTTTATTATGTTATATCTCCGCAATTTGTTAATATTTCTGTTTTTTTTTTACATATACTTAACCATGTGCATAAATGATCTTTAAAAAAAATATTGTCAATATATGCGTCATTTTTTTTTTAACCGCGTCTAGAAAAATACCTTCGAAAATCGGCGAAATCGCGTATATAAGGCCTTAACTTCAAAAAACATTGTCTGATGGTACTCCTTCTTCTTTTACAGATAAATAATAATGCGAACCTATACATTCTGATTGGTTTAAATTTATAAGATTAAAAAATCAAAGCCAATGCTTACCTCTCCTCGAATCTCGAGCATCAGGGTCAATAATTGATAAACTCCATCAACATTAGGACAGACTGAGAACGTGCAATCCACGAATGCAGTTTCAGAGTCCTCGAAATGACAGGTATACGTTGGAGTACCCAAAACAATCCGGATGGAGGATCCTCCCTCGGATTTAGCTTCGTATGCCTTTATTGCGTGCGACATCTCGACAGTCGTTCCGATATTTTCGTCGGCCTATATCATTTTATATGCTAAAGCCTTTTTCCATTGATCGCAGTTGAAAGTTTGCACTATCTCGGCAACGTGTTTGGGCAATGGTGGCTGTGTTTCATTCCGCCAAACTCGGAGTCTCGATTGCACGGAGATGTACGGTGTGAGCTGTGACCCGACAGTATGGCTGTCATAAAAATCAGAACATTATTAGACAAAGACCGCGTCATTTTTCAAATATAGCCATGTGCTTATTGAGAGATAAAAAGCTTCATTGGGGACGAAAGATTTTATCATCTGGGAGATTTGTATTGGCTTCACAGTATTGACGGGTTTTTGGGCTACTTTGGCTATCTTTCTTCATCCGAACATGTGTACAAATCTGGCAATTCCCCGCTGTAGGAGAAACCCATGTAGGAGACGCCCAAGGAAACAGAGGTTGGCAAATCAATTTTATATTTCGTTTTGTCTTCAAGAGCTTTGATATGCTGAATTTGAAATGATGAGTAATTTTATAGAATAACCATTAATGATTATAAGAAATAAATTTATGAAATAATAACGAACAAAACCCTTGTGGAGTTGGACGTTTTTTAAATATAAGTGAGAATAAGTTCTTTAACAGAGAAAGGTTTTTAATCTTTGAACTTTGAAATATGATCTCTAATCTTTGAAAATATGATCGTACACCTTGGTTAAACTTATGTTAAAGTTAAAACAAGGAACTTACAGGTAAAGATCAACTCATAATATACATACTCTTTTGCCACTGTTTTATACATCTCCTGTGGATCTCCGGACGCAGTATTAGCTTCCATGTATAGAGCTTCACGAAATTTTCCTTTCTCCATTGCAAATACGTCTTTGCATCCCAGGACATGAGGAGTAGAGAGCTTAAATGCTCCATCCTTGTCCAAACAGGCCTTCCCTTTGCACAATAGGTCTGGATGCTTTAAATTTTTACATACCAGGTACCTATTAAATGAAATACAATAAAGGATTTAAACAGTTTTTATTTTTTTAACAATGATAAGGATCCAATTTTACAATGCAAGGAGCTCTAATTGTCCAAAGCTGGACACAAACTGTATTCACTGACGAGAATGATAAGAAGCGTCAATATTGGCAGTATTATTTTCACTATATAACGGATAAAATGTTATCAATATCGAATTGTGGGATCTAGGTTTGCATAAAAAATGAGACCATTCAGCGATTTGCATTTTATAAATTATAGGCCTTCATATTTTTAGCATAATACAATCAAACCATAAAAGCTTTTGTTTAGAATTAAATACCATTTTGGATCTCAGAGATCGTTTTTTGTGTATCCATCTGGTTGAATGTTGAATGGCATCTTCACAGATTTTATTCGGTAGCAATTAATGTGCAGCATCTTATAGACTTTCTGGCACGAAGGACTACTATACAAAATTTAAAAAAAGATGCCTTAATTCTACCTCATTATAAAATCGCCCCTCAGTAATAGGAAGTTCCTAGTACGACATGGTCAAGAAATAACAACACTGCATACAATAAAATCGGGTCTACCCCAGAGCAGCGTCCTTGGACCAGTTTTCTATACGCTCTTCACCGCAGACCTTCCCACCAGAAATGACGTCACATTTGCAACCTATGCAGACGACACTGCAATACTAGCTAAGCATGTAAACCCCATCGAGGGTTTACATGCCACAGACTTTATTCAGTGCCAATTGATGTCATACGTCCGTGTGCTCGTCTGATTGAATGTTATGTGGCATCTACACAGATTTTATTCGGTACTCTCTTGGTTTTACTATTCTTGGTTATGTGTTGTTCACAATCAACCGACTTTCAACTTTTTTTTCATTAACTGACACTTTTCTCCCCATTGCCGGTTTTTGTATACATTGGAGAATTATTTAATATTATTAACGTGTGGACATGTACTTCCAAAACGCCGGTTGTTATGCACAATGAAAGAGAAAACAGAAATGAATGATTAACGGATAAACGAAGCGAAACGAAGGAACGTCGCCAAAGGAATGATCCGCATCATCAATTAGCTGCACGCACAATTCGGAGTAAAATAACGCTTGTGTCACATGTAGGCATGTAGATCACATGTATTTGAACATCCACAATAAACAAACGTTCAGCAAACGGAAATAAAAAAATGATAACATTAACAAACACTCCTGTAACTTGTTCATTTAAGGGAGAACACCACTGTGACCCCCTATTTTTTTCACATTTTTCAAGAATTTTTTTTTGTGGGAAAAAAAAGATATTCGAGCAATTTTGTTGGGTTTTGTTCCTTGTTTATTAATGTATCAAAAAACATTTTTTTCACATTTTTCACGCCGCATGGTGGCGCTGGGGAAGCTCTCGCGTCAGGTGCTGTCATTTCTGCGGCACGCAGCAGAACTCTCTTCAACGTCGATCTGAAAAAAAATACCGAGTGTTTTCAAATTTCAAAGGCGTGCCTATTTTTTTGAAAGGAATATTTTTCCAAATCCCTGTGTACTTCTCTTCAAAATATCGTATTATTAACGAAAACACTCGGTATTTTTTTTCAGATCGACGTTGAAGAGAGTTCTGCTGCGTGCCGCGGAAATGACAGCACCTGACGCGAGAGCTTCTCCAGCGCCACTATGCGGCGTGAAAAATGTGAAAAAAATGTTTATTGATACATTAATAGACAAGGAACAAAACCCAACAATTTTTCGAATATCTCTTTTTTTTCCCACAAAAAAAAATTCTTGAAAAATGTGAAAAAAACAGGGGGTCACAGTGGTGTTCTCCCTTAATGGTCCTATCTGCTTTGTTAAGTATGATCATACCCGCACGCCCGCATGTCCATAGAAAAAGGCATATGTTAAAATCTTGTGTCCACGAACCTTGATCAAATGCCGGGACAGAATTCCAGACAACAAATGGTTGTAAATTTACAAATAGATAATATTTTTTGACGAGAATAAAACATAATAAGCCGTCCCGAGGCCACACACCGCCATGCTCTCTTCTTTTTCTTTTCAATTAGGTTGGGAATCCGTCTGACCTAGTCTGACCGGCGTCGCAACCTGGCCAATGGTCGCTTTATCACGTTCCGGGAATAAGATATCCGTTTTTATAGTGTTGTGTGGTGTATGTGGCTTGTCGGCCAATTTTTGTAGAGGGAAGGGTGTGCCACCTTTCCCGTTTTTAGAATTCTTTTGTTGTCTTATTTGTTTTTAGTTTATTTTATTTTAAGTCACTCAAGAAAAGTTTTATGATATATATCATTTTGTTCTGTTGATGTGACCTCATTATCGAGGATCATATTGTTATATTTTCCATCATCGATCCATCATCGCACCATCATCGATCCATCATCGCACAGAACTTTTTTATACCGTTGATGCCTATGCCAATGACGCGCATAGCAAAAATAATACGGCAATTGATCTCATAAGCACGATCATGTATTAGAGGACAGTTAAAAATATCGGCATCACCGCAGTTCGAACAAGACACAACAATCTTGAAGCCTAGTCCACGCTTGCTCGACTGTGAAAACCGCACATCACTTTTACATTTTTTACACACTAATAATTCAGAAAGAGCAGTAAATACAGCGAAAAAATGTATGAAACAGTAGCCGAAATCCCTATCAACATCGCGATCACGGTTTAAATCAGAAGTTTTTAATTTTTTCGCCGAGGTACTAACGTACTCCGAATCGCCTTCGGACGCATGGCGGTTATGCGGGTGTCGGTTACTAATTTTACTCCGGGTTGTTCTGGTACTTCTTGTTTTACTGCCTTTGTGGCCACTGTACACCTTGTCACTCATAATTAAGTACTTTTGAATATAATTCACAGTTAAAAAGTATAGCAAAACTCAAACTAAGAACGTACACAACGAGAACGGCTGATCGACTAAACAAAGGGAAATTGTGAGTAAACACGTGCTGTACAGACGCTGTAACGGTCGAAATTTGATGCAGCGACCTCTATACTTCAAATTCAAAACACGATATCGATCATAGGTAACTTCTACTAATTTACAAAGCCGCGAAATTAAAAAAAAACGAGCATCGCTAAAATAAGCGAAAAATGTGATTTTCGAGCATAAAAGTTGTTCGGTAAAAATTGATTTAAACGAATTTTGAGTTTAGATCAGTACTTGGGCGTTGTAGATTTTGATTCTAGGATAGTTTTAGCATGATTTAAGCCAATAAAAAAAATAACAAAAAAAAAATTTGGTGGATATTACCCCTTAACAATTTATTCTGTTTTTGGTCTGTATATCAGAGGCTGGATTCTGTACTTGGCGCAACAGGATAGCGTCTGACGCAAAATAGCGATAGCCTATGAGAGTTGGGCCTTTCCTCTGAAGACACAACTCTCGTAGTCTATCGATATTTCGCGTCAGACCCTATCCCGTTGCGCCAAGTACAGAATCCAGCCCCAGAGCTGGAATTCCGTACTTTTCTACTGACAACTATCGATGTCGTTAGCGCGCGATAGCCTATGAGGGTTGCGTCTTTCCCCTGAAGACGCGATTCTTATGGGCTAACCGCTCGCTAACGACATCGATAGATGTGGGTAGACATGTATGGAATCCAGCCCCAGGGCCGAATTCTGTACCTGTCTATCGAGATCTATCGGTGTCGTTAACTCGCGATAGCCTATGAGAGTCGCGCCTTTCCGCTGGATTCTTCCTTGCAATCGGCTATCGCTACTTAACGATAGCGATTTCTGTCGGTGGAGAGTTGCAGAATCCCGGTACCGGTCCCTTTCCTTTTGTTCCCTAAAGATGAGATTTCTCCTTGGCCACTTCGACGTAGTCACGACGGCGGGGGAAAACTCTCGTCGATATAGAACAAAGAATCGTTTACGTCGCACCGCACGTGTTCGCCGGCTCATCGCGTCCGGGCGGTTGGGAGGAATTGAAGTGAAAAGAAGAACAACGAGCGGTGCTTGCCGGTTTCTTTATCTCTTCGTTCCTTTTACCATCGGGCAGATAAGAGACCAAGAGAGACGTACGTGGACGGACTATCTTCTTTACATCGAGTAACACCATCATAAGGACGCCCGAGCAGGTTTGTAGTGTAACGTTGAAAAAAGAAATTTCTTTATTTGTTCTCTTCCCTTTTGTCTTTTTCCGCGACGCACCATTATTACGTTCGTAACAGCGCGACGCGTAGATGAGAGTGCGTCGATTTTATGAGAAACAATGTTCATCTCTTCGAACAGGTAGGTCCTTTCTTTTTTGTTATTATTATGAGGGGGTGGTGATTCGGTGCTGGTTGTGGTACGAAAAGACGGATTTATTATAACAGCACAGTATTTAATGCACAGTATTTATTCATAACCAATTACAAAATTAATTAGTAAAAATTAGTTTGGCGCGGTGAACGAGTTTGTGACTTGACAGAGAGTCGGTTGAGTTGTTGTCGCGGCGCTTGTTCGTTAGGAACTCCCCCGTCAACAAGAGAATTCCCGATAGTCTGCTTGTTGCGGAGAGAAAATATCGAAGAGAGGGTAGGAAAGTTTTTACGAGAAACCAAAGGTTTAGAAAATGCAAGAGTGTATGTGGGCCCTTTCGGTCGCCAGAAGAGACTCCCCGTAAAACAGCCTCGTCTCGGGAGAGACTCGATTGGGACCCGTAAGCACTCGAGTTTTATGACAGGGAAAACTGAGACACGGTTGTTCTATTTTGTAGACGACGAAATGAAAGGAGTCAAAGAAGTAAACGCGTGAGAAAGAATCGAGTCCTTACAAAGGAATGACTGTATAGAAGAACATGCATATTGGAAATGAAATAAAATGAAATAAAATAAATGCGTGTTTATATGCGACCGGAGAGTGGTGGCGACGCCGTCACCACAATTATTATTATTATTATTATTTTGGCAATGTCCGATTTCCGGCCGGAAAAAAATGTAATTTTTTTGGTTTTTCTGGCAATTGTTGCGGGAATGGGTTTTTTTTTAAATATTAATGACTTTTTAGTAAGGTTAACAATTTTCAGTGTAAAAAATCGAGAGTTTTCGAAAAATAGACATTTTTCATACATCTACCATGATTTAAGAAAAAAACAATTTTAATTCGAAGTAATGACTTTTTTGGAAGAAATTACGTTTTTCATGAAAAAAATAACAGTATGTACGAAGAAAAATATTGCTTACAACAATAAAAACAAATTTTTCGTTCTAGTAGATTTTGATACAATGTAAGGTAAATCCGAAGAAAAATCAAACACTTTTTTCTTCGTTCTACAATGATTTCCGTTATTTTTTTGTTTATTCAATTTGCAATTTAGTCAATAAGTATTTCGTTACAGGGTTATTTGGAACAAATGTCATGTTTCACTGAATGGGATGGTCTAAACGAGATACACGCAATGTCGTTATTCTACAAGAGGGCAATTTTTATTTTTGATGGACAAAAATTCATCACAAGAGTCGCTACGGACAATGATTTCAAGCATACCATTTATCTTAGTCACACATCGCAGAAACTGTACGAGACAGTCTATCCCATTGACTTTATCGCTACTGCAGCTTATTACCACTGTAAGTTTGAAATTTTCACAAAAGTTAAAGGAATTTTGTGTTTGTAATGGCTTAGTAGGCTTTCTTTTTTTTTAAATGAAAATGTGCACGTCACAAATTTTTGTTCTTCCAGCATAGAGGAAATTTTGTATTGAAAAATTGGAAGAAACATTGAAAAATGTATAGCCTCAAAGCCTGGTTTCATTATTGTGCTATTCTTCTTCTGCGTTAAATTTACTGTTCTTTTTATTTTCCATCCAAATCCCATTGTCAGCTGTCGTTTATCAAACACTCTACAAGGAAAAAAAAAAATTTTAATTCGCAAAAGCCGGATGTTGTACGCCGAAGGAAAAATACTCGAAAACTATCATATATGTTTAAAATAAACGAAAAAGAAGAAAGTAAAATGCCAAAAATGTATATATATAAACGAATATTTTTTTAGGACATTGACAACGAAATTGTCGAATGAAATTGACAAAGGAGACAAGAACACGGAGGAGGAAAAATCTATTGCTCGTTGTGTCACGCTGTTTCCTTCCAGAGCAGCCAAAGCCCTCAATCCCAATATTTATCGCAACACTGATTTTGACCATCTGGCACGAAATCAGACGAGGTAAAAAAAAGTTTTTCAATCTTTAATTGTAATTTTTTATTAATTTTTCGTTAGAAAAAATTTGGCAAAAAGTAAAAAATTATACTCAAATGAGTTTGCAAAATTAAACGAAAATTCAATTAAATTAAAAACAAAACTCTTAATTGAAAAAGAAATAATTTTTAAAATATTTAAAAAATCATTTCATTCACCAACCATTTTTCGTTAATTTTCAGATCGTAATCGAAACATCTTGCAGGCAAACTTATATCAGCAGGATAATCATCAAAATTCGTTGAATTATGATAATTCGCCGAATCACGAGTCGACGGCATTTTACGGTGGCAAAACGAGTGACACTATCAGGCATCGGCAGAATTCACAAAATTTAGAACAATTTGAAATTGTTTAAAAAAATTGAATCGTTTTTGAGCGTTAAAAAAACATAGTTTACTTACGTCGTTGTTTCGTGATCCTTGTTCACATACTGTCCATTAATGTGATACGTGTGCCCGTCTGGTTGAATTTTGTCCGGCATCTTCACAGGTTTTATTCGGTGCTCTCTTGGTTTTCCTATTCTTGATTGCGTTTTATTGCCAACCGACCGACTCTCAACATTTTTTCCTTTAAGGTACCTCTAACACAAGAAATGGGAGGGGATAGAAGGAGCGGTGCGCGAGGCGGGCAGCCACGTCGCGCAGCGACGTTGTCATGCTCACGAGTTCTTCTAGCCTCAAAACAATATTTTTTCAATAATCCATACTTTTTTACTGTATGGTCGAAAATTTACTGTAAAATATATGTTATTCTTCATCTACTAAACTACTTTCGTGCCAAATTTCAAGAATTTTTCATTACTCCTTCGTACATTTTGGTGACTAAATATCCAGGATGTGCTCATTTCGTACGGTATAGGTATACGTTCGTATGCAAATTTTGCAATTTTTGATAAACGATATCTTGAAAACGGTACGGTGAAACAGTCTCAAATTTCGCATAAGTATTCTTCAGTACTTTTTCTAGGTTTTCCCGAAAATTCATTAAATTTGCATTACTCTTCATTTGCGTTAGAACTACCTTAACCGACACTTTTCTCCCCATTGCCAGCTTTTTTTTGTAAATTGGAGAATTATTTAATATTTCATACGTGTGGGCACGTACTTCCAGAGCGCTGGTTGTTATGCACATCGAAAGCGAAAACAGAAATAAATCATGAACGGATAAACTATATTCATTTGTTTTATGTACATAACAACCAGCATCTCTGAAAAAGATTTTCATGTCATTCTAAAAATATGTCCTTAGGCGGAGGGGCAAGGGGATAAGCTCCTCCCCTCTACCGTTTCGCACTTGTTCGACAGAGATATAGAAAAACTTGGAAAACCGAATGGAAAAAGAATGGTGGAGTCATCTGTCAATTACCCATATGGCCCAACGATTTTTTTTACAGTTCAATAAGTGGTTAGAGAAAAAATGTTTGATGTAATGTTGACATTTAGTATCCTATTAAAGAACACTTGTTTCCCCAGTATAGAATTTTGCTAGCTTTTTACTAGGATACAAACCGACAAGGTGTCATTTTGCTATAGACCTCAACACCCTCCGACACAGCTCGCATGATTATCACTACGATCCATTGTCTATGTAGTAACTATAATTTTTTGATCCTGGCTTTGCATCGTCTTTGTTGTATCCCGCAGCTTGCTATCAAGTCGCAGAGTAGGTTAAGATTGGGCTTGCTGAATCAATTATATAAAAGCAGTGGTACTAATAACGATGACTAAGTTCAACACATTTTTACAATTTATTTAAAAAATGTCATTACAATGTTTATTAATTGTACATGTTAACAAAAATACATTTTGTTTTAAACCTCAACACCCTCCGACACATCTCGCATGATTATCACTGCGATCCATTGCCTATGTAGTAACTATAATTTTTTGATCTTGGTTTTGTTGTATCCCGCAGCTTGCTAACAAGTCGCAGAGTAGGTTAAGATTGGGCTTGCTGAATAAATTATATAAAAGCAATAGTACTAATAACCATGACTAAGTTCAACACATTTTTACAATTTATTTAAAAATGTCATTACAATGTTTATTAATTAAACATGTTAACAAAACATAATTACAAAACAGCAAGAGTAATCATAATAACAACCACAATGAAAATATTGCCATTTCGACGTACTACCATGAATTATTCTTTGTTCTAATTATCGAGATTGAATAAATGCAAAATATATCACAATCGACGTATGTATTTCAAGTTTTGTGAGTGACAGATAACCTTAAACTTTTGACATTGGCGGGGCCTGCGGACCCCGTTGTCTGTTCCGCGATCGGCGAGAGTTAATTAAAAAAATGTATACTGCGCCACCTGTAACCATCGGACGCATCGTCTCTTTCGCAACGACATTACCGTCTAGCCGTTGCTATACGCCGTCTTTTATTTTTCGGGATAACGAGTTTCGGGGATACCCTCATTGTCTCGAAAACGCAAAGTCTCGAAAATTCAAACTCTCGAAAAAAGTGATGGTAATCGTTTTAGTTGATCACGTCGCCGCTGAGAGCGTTCGTGGTTAAAGCCGACGCAACCGCGGGTCACAGTCTTACATTGGCGGGTAGCCCCGTAACCGCAATCTTTCAAATCTACACTTGCAAACTGTCAGTAACCCACAAAAGTTAAACGTCAGTATCAGATAGGTTAAACAGATCGTATTTGACGTTGTAATTTATATCAAAATCGGTATATTGTGACATTACGTCAGTTAAATAAAGTACGCTGTTTATTTATTTAAAGTTCCTCTCAATAGTTTTATTTGAATTATAATTACCAGTATTTAGAGTTTATAAAGACGACTGTTATTAGTATTTATGACTGTGATTAAAAACTTATATCTGCCCTGAGTAGAGCTACAATCGGTGAACGAGCCTAATTCAAACAGTGTTTTTAAGCCATGTGTATATTCAGCAGTATTTTCTGCGAAACAGTTTGTCACCGTGTTGTCTGTCACACTCATCGGTTGCTCTGGCAAAGAGGTCCTTCGTCGGAAGATTGGGGGCTCCGACACTGAACTCAAATCGTTGAGCAATAGCTATCAGTCCAGAGCCTCGAAAAATGATCCTAAGATTCATAAAAAAGCTAACGTGCTTGGCACGGAAGCCAAAGTCGGTGCCAGCGGACAAGGAATTGAGCAACCGGCTGTGAGCATGTCCGTAAGTACAAAATACTCTCTCATATAATGATATACGAGGGGGGACCCAAAAAAAACGGGAATTGCGCTCTGGCGGGGAGGGAGAGTGAGGGAACCCATTGCTCGACCAGGTGTCCGTTGGGGACACGTCTCCTGCGTTAGTGTGCAAAGTTCTGTCGCCGTGAGTGCATCGGTTCGCCCGTGGGAATTTTTGTAGTGAATCAACTTTCTCCATTTCGGCGAAAACGTGATAGCCGATTGTCGAGAGCAACGCGCGGCTGTGAAATTTTGTTTCCTGTTGGGAAAATCGGCCGCGGAAACTACTGTAATGCTTAAGACTGCTTATGGAGATGCCGCCCTAAGTAAAACCAGAGTCTACGAGTGGTTTTCACGTTTTAAAAATGGAGAAATGTCAATTGAAGACCAACCCCGTTCAGGACGCCCCTCAACGTCAACAAGTGACAAAAACGTCGACAAAATTAACGCTATCATTCATGAAGACCGTCGCCGAACCATTGATCAACTCTGTCAGATGTCTGGGATATCATGGAGTTCGATTCGGAGGATTTTATCCAAAGATTTGCACATGAGCAGAGTTGCATCCAAATTTGTCCCTTGCCTTCTCACAGACGAGCAAAGGGAGCGTCGACTTCAGGCATGTTTTGAACTTCAAAATCAGCTCGAAAAAGACCCTGAACTTTTTTCCAAGGGGATTACTGGTGATGAATCGTGGTGCTATGGATACGACCCCGAAACAAAGCAGCAATCAAGCGTTTTGCCACTGTGGAGGAGGTAAAACAAAAATCGCTGGAAGGCCTAAAGAACATCTCGATAAATGAATTTAAAAAATGTTTTGAACATTGAAGGGATCGTTTGCAGAGGTGCGTTGTGGTCAAAGGAGAATACTTTGAAGGTGATCAAAATTTGGTGTTAAAATATTAAAAAATAAAGAAATTATGACGAAATTCCCGTTTTTTTTGGATCCCCCCTCGTATATACACAATAGAATTATATTTGGATTTTTGTTTGTATTTAAAATTACTTAAACAATGCCAAGAAGTTTATTGCTCCCTGATGTAAGTTGAAGACGGTAATCTTGACATGCGAAGGCAGAATTCCCAAGCTAGAATCGGCAGTAGCGCTACAAATGAAAGAGGAAAGAGAAACGGGAAGAAAACATCTCCAAATCCTGACAAAGAGCATCTTGCTTCTGACGAAGTCTTATTTACATCAGAGTTGTATTTTTGTAAACGTTATGACGAAAACATAACTCTCCTGCAACAAATACAAAAGGAACTATTATATTACGATATCTAATATCTTATCTGATCTTTATTATTTATTGTACATCCAATCATCGCCTTTCAATCATATTTTTACTGTACACATTTTCTATATTATAATACATTTTAATCACCTGGTCAAAACGACTTTGGTCTATTAACAGGTCCACAAATTCTGTGCAATTTTATTCTTCTCTTCTTTCGTTTGTACCTTAAGGGGGTTAGATATATAGCCGATTCAACGTTTCAGGTAGGTGTACTTTGGCCATTTTTCGAGATAATAGAAATCTGTAAATGACGTCTGTTTCCTCATTGTTAGTACCCGTTTGTACCATCGAGCTTTTCGTTTGTACCTTAAGGAGATTAGATATATAACCGATTCAATGTATCAAGTAGGTGTACTTTGGCCATTTTTCGAGATAATTGAAATCTGTACACGACGTCTGTTTTCTCATTGTTAGTACCCGTTTATACCACCGAGCTTTTCGTTTGTACCTTGAGGGGGTTAGATATATAGCCGATTAAACGTTTTAGGTAGCTGTACTTTAGCCATTCTTTGAGATATTCGAAATCTGTTGACGACGTCCGCTTCCTCATTGTGAGGTCGTCCCCATTTGTACCACCGAGCTTTTCGTTTGTACCTTAAGGGGGTTAGATATATAGCCAATTCAAAGTTTCAGATAGCTGTAGTTTGGCCATTTTGCGAGATAATCGAAATCAGTAAACGACGTCTGTTTCCTCGGTGTTAGTATCCGGTCGTACCACCAAGCTTTTCGTTTGTACCTTAAGGGGATTCGATATATGGCCGATTCAAAGTTTCAGGTAACTGTACTTTGGACATTTTTCGAGATAATCGAAATCTGTAAACGACATCTGTTTCCTCGGTGATAGTATCCATTTGTACCACCGAGCTTTTCGTTTGTACCTTAAGGGGGTTAGATATATAGTCGATTCAACGTTTCAGGTAGGTGTACTTTGGCCATTTTTCGAGATAATCCAAATCTGTAAACAACGTCTGTTTCCTCATTGTTCGTACCCGTTTGTACCACCGAGCTTCTCGTTTGACCCTTAAGGGGCCTGTATATATAATCGATTAAAATCTCAGGTAGCTGTAGTTTAGCCATTCTTTGAGATAATTGAAATCTGCAAATGACATCTGTTTCCTCATTGTTAGTACCCGTTTGTCCCACCGAGCTTTTCGTTTGTACCTTAAGGGGGTTAGATATATAGCCGATTCAAAGTTTCAGGTAGCAGTACTTTGGCCATTTTTCAAAATAATCAGAATCTGTAAACGACATCTATTTCCTCATTGCTAGTACCCGTTTGTACCACTGAGCTTTTTGTTTGTACCTTGAGGGGGTTATATATAATCCGAATCAACGTTTCAGGTAGGTGTACTTTAGCCATTCTTTGAGATAATCGAAATCTGTTAACGACATCTGTTTCCTTATTGTTAGTAACCCTTTGTACCACCGAGCTTTTCGTTTGTACCTTAAGGAGGTTAGATATATAGCCGATTCAAAGATTCAGATAGCTGCACTAGGGGATTTTTCGAGATAATCGAATACTGTAAACCACGTCTGTTTCCTCGGTGTTAGTATCCGTTTGTACCACCGAGCTTTTCGTTTGTACCTTAAGGGGGCTAGATATATAGCCGATTCAAAGTTTCAGGTAGCAGTACTTTGGCCATTTTGCGAGGTAATCGGAATCTGTAAACGACGTCTGTTTCCGTATTGCTAGTACCCGTTTGTACCACCGACCTTTTCGTTTGTACCTCGAGGGGGTTAAATATATAGCCGATTCAATGATTCAGGTAGCTGTACTTTGGCCATTTTTCGAGATAATCGAAATCTGCAAACGACGTCTGTTTCCTCATTGTTAGTACCCGTTAGTACCGCCGAGCTTTTCGTTTGTACCTTAAGGGGGTTAGATATATAGCTGATTGAACGTTTCAGGTAGGTGTACTTTGGTCATTTTTCGAGATAATAGAAATCTGTAAATGACGTCTGTTTCCTCATTGTTAGTACCCGTTTGTACCACCGAGCTTTTCATTTGTACCTTAAGGAGATTAGATATATAACCGATTCAATGTATCAGGTAGGTGTACTTTGGCCATTTTTCGAGATAATTGAAATCTGTACACGACGTCTGTTTTCTCATTGTTAGTACCCGTTTATACCACCGAGCTTTTCGTTTGTACCTTGAGGGGGTTAGATATATAGCCGATTAAACGTTTTAGGTAGCTGTACTTTCGCCATTCTTTGAGATATTCGAAATCTGTTAACGACGTCTGTTTCCTCATTGTTAGTACCCATTTGTACCACCGAATTTTTTATTTGAACCTTAAGGGGGTTAGATATATAGCTGATTAAATGTATCAGGTAGGTGTACTTTGGCCATTTTTCGAGATAATTGAAATCTGTACACGACGTCTGTTTTCTCATTGTTAGTACCCGTTTATACCACCGAGCTTTTCGTTTGTACCTTGAGGGGGTTAGATATATAGCCGATTAAACATTTCAGGTAGCTGTACTTTAGCCATTCTTTGAGATAATCGAAATCTGTTCACGACGTCCGCTTCCTCATCGTGAGTACCCATTTGTACCACCGAGCTTTTTGTTTGTACCTTGAGGGGGTTATATATAATCCGAATCAACGTTTCAGGTAGGTGTACTTTGGCCATTTTTCGAGATAATCGGAATCTGTAAACGACGTCTGTTTCCTTATTGATAGTACCCGTTTGTATCACCGAGCTTTTCTATTGTACGTTAAGGGGTCTGTATGTATAATCGATTAAAAGCCCCGGTAGCTGTACTTTAGTCATTCTTTGAGAAAATCGA
Source organism: Oxytorus armatus (assembly GCA_958009045.1). Taxonomy (NCBI): domain Eukaryota; kingdom Metazoa; phylum Arthropoda; class Insecta; order Hymenoptera; family Ichneumonidae; genus Oxytorus; species Oxytorus armatus. The sequence goes on from OY253752.1 coordinate 4,767,790, forward strand.
AATCTGTAAACGACGTCTGTTTCCTGATTGTTAGTACCCGTTTGTACCACCGAGCTTTTCGTTTGTACCTTAAGGGGGTTAGATATATAGCCGATTCAATGTATCAGGTAGGTGTACTTTGGCCATTTTTCGAGATAATTGAAATCTGTACACGACGTCTGTTTTCTCATTGTTAGTACCCGTTTATACCGCGGAGCTTGTCGTTTGTACCTTGAGGGGGTTAGATATATAGCCGATTCAACGTTCCAGGTAGCTGTACTTTGGCCATTCTTTGAGATATTCGAAATCTGTTAACGACGTCCGCTTCCCATTGTGAGTACCCATTTGCACCACCGAGCTTTTCGTTTGTACCTTAAGGGGGTTAGATATATAGCCAATTCAAAGTTTCAGATAGCTGTACTTTGGCCATTTTGCGAGGTAGTCGGAATCTGTAAACGACGTCTGTTTCCTTATTGCTAGTACCCGTTTGTACCACCGAGCTTTTCGTTTGTACCTCGAGGGGGTTAGATATATAGCCGATTTAAAGATTCAGATAGCTGTACTTTGGCCATTTTGCGAGGTAATCGAAATCTGTAAACGACGTCTGTTTCCTCGGTGTTAGTATCCGTTTGTACCGCCGAGCTTTTCGTTTGTACCTTAAGGGGATTAGATATATGGCCGATCAAAGGTTTATGTAGCTGTACTTTGGCCATTTTTCGAGATAATCGAAATCTGTAAACGACGTCTATTTCCTCGGTATTAATACCCGTTTGTACCACCGAGCTTTTCGTTTGTACCTTAAGGGGGCTAGATATATAGCCGATTCAAAGATTCAGATAGCTGTACTTTGGCCATTTTGCGAGGTAATCGGAATCTGTAAACGACGTCTGTTTCCGTATTGCTAGTACCCGTTTGTACCACCGACCTTTTCGTTTGTACCTCGAGGAGGTTAAATATATAGCCGATTCAATGATTCAGGTAGCTGTACTTTGGCCATTTTTCGAGATAATCGAAATCTGTAAACGACGTCTGTTTCCTCATTGTTAGTACCCGTTAGTACCACCGAATTTTTTATTTGAACCTTAAGGGGGTTAGATATATAGCTGATTAAATGTATCAGGTAGGTGTACTTTGGCCATTTTTCGAGATAATTGAAATCTGTACACGACGTCTGTTTTCTCATTGTTAGTACCCGTTTATACCACCGAGCTTTTCGTTTGTACCTTGAGGGGGTTAGATATATAGCCGATTAAACATTTCAGGTAGCTGTACTTTAGCCATTCTTTGAGATAATCGAAATCTGTTTACGACGTCCGCTTCCTCATCGTGAGTACCCATTTGTACCACCGAGCTTTTCGTTTGTACCTTAAGGGATATAGATATATAGCCGATTCAAAGTCTCAGGTAGCTGTACTTTGCCCATTTTTCGAGATAATCGAAATCTGTAGAGGACGTCTGTTTCCTCGGTGTTAGTACCCGTTTGTACCACCGAATTTTTTATTTGAACCTTAAGGGGGTTAGATATATAGCTGATTAAATGTATCAGGTAGGTGTACTTTGGCCATTTTTCGAGATAATTGAAATCTGTACACGACGTCTGTTTTCTCATTGTTAGTACCCGTTTATACCACCGAGCTTTTCGTTTGTACCTTGAGGGGGTTAGATATATAGCCGATTAAACATTTCAGGTAGCTGTACTTTAGCCATTCTTTGAGATAATCGAAATCTGTTCACGACGTCCGCTTCCTCATCGTGAGTACCCATTTGTACCACCGAGCTTTTCGTTTGTACCTTAAGGGATATAGATATATAGCCGATTTAAAGTTTCAGGTAGCTGTACTTTGGCCATTTTTCGAGATAATCGAAATCTGTAGAGGTCGTCTGTTTCCTCGGTGTTAGTACCCGTTTGTACCACCGAGCTTTTTATTTGTACCTTAAGGGGGTTGGATATATAGCCGATTCAAAGTTTCAGGTAGCTGTACTTTGGCCATTTTTCGAGATTATCGAAATCTGTAAACGACATCTGTTTCCTCGGTGTTAGTACCCATTTGAACCACCGAGCTTTTCGTTTGTACCTTAAGGGGGTTAGATATATAGCCGATTTAAAGATTCAGATAGCTGTACTTTGGCCATTTTGCGAGGTAATCGAAATCTGTAAACGACGTCTGTTTCCTCGGTGTTAGTATCCGTTTGTACCGCCGAGCTTTTCGTTTGTACCTTAAGGGGATTAGATATATGGCCGATCAAAGGTTCATGTAGCTGTATTTTGGCCATTTTTCGAGATAATCGAAATCTGTAAACGACGTCTATTTCCTCGGTATTAATACCCGTTTGTACCACCGAGCTTTTCGTTTGTAACTTAAGGGGGCTAGATATATAGCCGATTCAAAGATTCAGATAGCTGTACTTTGGCCATTTTGCGAGGTAATCGGAATCTGTAAACGACGTCTGTTTCCTTATTGCTAGTACCCGTTTGTACCACCGACCTTTTCGTTTGTACCTCGTGGGGGTTAAATATATAGCCGATTCAATGATTCAGGTAGCTGTACTTTGGCCATTTTTCGAGATAATCGAAATCTGTAAACGACGTCTGTTTCCTCATTGTTAGTACCCGTTAGTACCACCGAGCTTTTCGTTTGTACCTTAAGGGGGTTAGATATATAGCCGATTCAACGTTTCAGGTAGGTGTACTTTGGCCATTTTTCGAGATAATAGAAATCTGTAAATGACGTCTGTTTCCTCATTGTTAGTACCCGTTTGTACCACCGAGCTTTTCGTTTGTACCTTAAGGAGATTAGATATATAACCGATTCAATGTATCAGGTAGGTGTACTTTGGCCATTTTTCGAGATAATTGAAATCTGTACACGACGTCTGTTTTCTCATTGTTAGTACCCGTTTATACCACCGAGGTTTTCGTTTGTACCTTGAGGGGGTTAGTAATATAGCCGATTAAACATTTCAGGTAGCTGTACTTTAGCCATTCTTTGAGATAATCGAAATCTGTTCACGTCGTCCGCTTCCTCATCGTGAGTACCCATTTGTACCACCGAGCTTTTCGTTTGTACCTTAAGGGATATAGATATATAGCCGATTGAAAGTTTCAGGTAGCTGTACTTTGGCCATTTTTCGAGATAATCGAAATCTGTAGAGGACGTCTGTTTCCTCGGTGTTAGTACCCGTTTGTACCACCGAGCTTTTCATTTGTACCTTAAGGGGGTTGGATATATAGCCGATTCAAAGTTTCAGGTAGCTGTACTTTGGCCATTTTTCGAGATTATTGAAATCTGTAAGCGACATCTGTTTCCTCGGTGTTAGTACCCATTTGTACCACCGAGCTTTTCGTTTGTACCTTAAGGGGGTTAGATATATAGCCGATTCAAATTTTCGGTTGCTGTACTTTGGCCATTTTTCGAGATAATAGAAATCTGTAAAAGACTTTTGTTTCCTCGTCGTTGGTATCCGTTTGTAGCACCGAACATTTCGTTAGTACATTAAGGGGATTAGATAAATGGCCGATTCAAAGTTTCAGGTAGCTGTACTTTGGACATTTTTCGAGATAATCGGAATCTGTAAACGTCGTCTGTTTCCTCATCGTTAGTACCCGTTTGTACCGCCGAGCTTTTCGTTTGTACCTTGAGGGGGTTAGATATATAGCCGATTCAATGTTTCAGGTAGCTGTACTTTAGCCATTCTTTGAGATAATCGAAATCTGTTTACAACGTCCCCTTCCTCATCGTGAGTACCCATTTGTACCACCGAGCTTTTCGTTTGTACCTTAAGGGGGTTAGATATATAGCCGATTGAAAGTTTCAGGTAGCTGTACTTTGGCCATTTTTCGAGATAATCGAAATCTGTAGAGGACGTCTGTTTCCTCGGTGTTAGTACCCGTTTGTACCACCGAGCTTTTCGTTTGTAACTTAAGGGGGCTAGATATATAGCCGATTCAAAGATTCAGATAGCTGTACTTTGGCCATTTTGCGAGGTAATCGGAATCTGTAAACGACGTCTGTTTCCTTATTGCTAGTACCCGTTTGTACCACCGACCTTTTCGTTTGTACCTCGTGGGGGTTAAATATATAGCCGATTCAATGATTCAGGTAGCTGTACTTTGGCCATTTTTCGAGATAATCGAAATCTGTAAACGACGTCTGTTTCCTCATTGTTAGTACCCGTTAGTACCACCGAGCTTTTCGTTTGTACCTTAAGGGGGTTAGATATATAGCCGATTCAACGTTTCAGGTAGGTGTACTTTGGCCATTTTTCGAGATAATAGAAATCTGTAAATGACGTCTGTTTCCTCATTGTTAGTACCCGTTTGTACCACCGAGCTTTTCGTTTGTACCTTAAGGAGATTAGATATATAACCGATTCAATGTATCAGGTAGGTGTACTTTGGCCATTTTTCGAGATAATTGAAATCTGTACACGACGTCTGTTTTCTCATTGTTAGTACCCGTTTATACCACCGAGGTTTTCGTTTGTACCTTGAGGGGGTTAGTAATATAGCCGATTAAACATTTCAGGTAGCTGTACTTTAGCCATTCTTTGAGATAATCGAAATCTGTTCACGTCGTCCGCTTCCTCATCGTGAGTACCCATTTGTACCACCGAGCTTTTCGTTTGTACCTTAAGGGATATAGATATATAGCCGATTGAAAGTTTCAGGTAGCTGTACTTTGGCCATTTTTCGAGATAATCGAAATCTGTAGAGGACGTCTGTTTCCTCGGTGTTAGTACCCGTTTGTACCACCGAGCTTTTCATTTGTACCTTAAGGGGGTTGGATATATAGCCGATTCAAAGTTTCAGGTAGCTGTACTTTGGCCATTTTTCGAGATTATTGAAATCTGTAAGCGACATCTGTTTCCTCGGTGTTAGTACCCATTTGTACCACCGAGCTTTTCGTTTGTACCTTAAGGGGGTTAGATATATAGCCGATTCAAATTTTCGGTTGCTGTACTTTGGCCATTTTTCGAGATAATAGAAATCTGTAAAAGACTTTTGTTTCCTCGTCGTTGGTATCCGTTTGTAGCACCGAACATTTCGTTAGTACATTAAGGGGATTAGATAAATGGCCGATTCAAAGTTTCAGGTAGCTGTACTTTGGACATTTTTCGAGATAATCGGAATCTGTAAACGTCGTCTGTTTCCTCATCGTTAGTACCCGTTTGTACCGCCGAGCTTTTCGTTTGTACCTTGAGGGGGTTAGATATATAGCCGATTCAATGTTTCAGGTAGCTGTACTTTAGCCATTCTTTGAGATAATCGAAATCTGTTTACAACGTCCCCTTCCTCATCGTGAGTACCCATTTGTACCACCGAGCTTTTCGTTTGTACCTTAAGGGGGTTAGATATATAGCCGATTGAAAGTTTCAGGTAGCTGTACTTTGGCCATTTTTCGAGATAATCGAAATCTGTAGAGGACGTCTGTTTCCTCGGTGTTAGTACCCGTTTGTACCACCGAGCTTTTCATTTGTACCTTAAGGGGGTTGGATATATAGCCGATTCAAAGTTTCAGGTAGCTGTACTTTGGCCATTTTTCGAGATAATCGGAATCTGTAAACGACGTCTGTTTCCTCGGTGTTAGTATCCGTTTGTACCGCCGAGCTTTTCGTTTGTACCTTAAGGGGATTAGATATATGGCCGATTCAAAGTTTCGCGTATCTGTACTTTGGCCATTTTTCGAGATAATCGAAATCTGTAAACGACGTCTGTTTCCTCGGTGTTAGTATCCGTTTGTACCGCCGAGCTTTTCGTTTGTACCTTAAGGGGAATAGATATATGGCCGATTCAAAGTTTCACGTAGCTGTACTTTGGCCATTTTTCGAGATAATCGAAATCTGTAAACGACGTCTGTTTCCTCGGTGTTAGTATCCGTTTGTACCGCCGAGCTTTTCGTTTGTACCTTGAGGGGGTTAGATATATAGCCTATTCAAATTTTCGGTTGCTGTACTTTGGCCATTTTTCGACATAATAGAAATCTGTAAAAGACGTTTGTTTTCTCGGTGTTGGTATCCGTTTGTAGCACCGAACATTTCGTTTGTACATTAAGGGGATTAGATAAAGGCCGATTCAAAGTTTCAGGTAGCTGTACTTTGGCCATTTTTCGAGATAATCGGAATCTGTAAACGACGTCTGTTTCCTCATTATTAGTACCCGTTTGTACCACCGAGCCTTTTGTTTGTACCTTATGGGGGTTAGATATATAGCCGATTCAAAGTTTCACGTAGCTGTACTTTGGACATTTTTCGAGATAATCGAAATCTGTAAACGACGTCTGTTTCCTCATTATTAGTACCCGTTTGTACCACCGAGCCTTTCGTTTGTACCTTGAGGGGGTTAGATATATAGCCGATTCAAAGTTTCAGGTAGGTGTACTTTGGCAATTTTTCGAGATAATCGGAATCTGTAAACGACGTCTGTTTCCTCGTTGCTAGTACCCATTTGTACCACCGTGCTTTCCGTTTGTACCTTAAGGGAGTTAGATATATAGCCGATTCAAAGATTCAGGTAGCTGTACTTTGGCCATTTTTAGAGATAATCGAAATCTGTAAACGACGTCTGTTTCCTCGGTGTTAGTACCCGTTTGTACCACCGAGCTTTTCGTTTGTACCTTAAGTGAGTTAGATATATAGCCGATTCAAAGATTCAGGTAGCTGTACTTTGGCCATTTTTCGAGATAATCGAAATCTGTAAACAACGTGTGTTTCCTCATTGTTCGTACCCGTTTGTACCACCGAGCTTCTCGTTTGACCCTTAAGGGGCCTGTATATATAATCGATTAAAATCTCAGGTAGCTGTAGTTTAGCCATTCTTTGAGATAATGGAAATCTGTAAACGACATCTGTTTCCTCATTGTTAGTACCCGTTTGTCCCACCTAGCTTTTCGTTTGTACCTTAAGGGAGGTAGATATTTAGGCGATTCAAAGTTTCAGGTAACTGCACTTTGGCCATTTTTCGAGATAATTGAAATCTGTAAACGACTTCTGTTTCCTCGATGTTAGTATCCGTTTGTACCACCAAACTTTTCGTTTGTACCTTAAGGGGATTAGATGTATGGCCAATTCACAGTTTCACGTAGCTGTACTTTGCCCATTTTTCGAGATAATCGAATTCTGTAAACGACGTCTGTTTCCTCGGTGTTAGTACCCGTTTGTACCACCGAGCTTTTCGTTTGTACCTTAAGGGGGTTAGATATATAGCCGATTCAAAGTTTCAGGTAGCTGTACTTTGGCCATTTTTCAAAATAATCGGATTCTGTAAACTACATCTATTTCCTCATTGTTAGTACCCATTTGTACCACCGAGCTTTTCGTTTGTACCTTAAGTGAGTTAGATATATAGCCGATTCAAAGATTCAGGTAGCTGTACTTTGGCCATTTTTCGAGATAATCGAAATCTGTAAACAACGTGTGTTTCCTCATTGTTCGTACCCGTTTGTACCACCGAGCTTCTCGTTTGACCCTTAAGGGGCCTGTATATATAATCGATTAAAATCTCAGGTAGCTGTAGTTTAGCCATTCTTTGAGATAATGGAAATCTGTAAACGACATCTGTTTCCTCATTGTTAGTACCCGTTTGTCCCACCTAGCTTTTCGTTTGTACCTTAAGGGGGGTAGATATTTAGGCGATTCAAAGTTTCAGGTAGGTGTACTTTGGCCATTTTTCGAGATAATTGAAATCTGTATACGACGTCTGTTTTCTCATTGTTAGTACCAGTTTATACCACCGAGCTTGTCGTTTTTACCTTGAGGGGGTTAGATATATCGCCGATTCAACGTTCCAGGTAGCTGTACTTTGGCCATTCTTTGAGATATTCGAAATCTGTTAACGACGTCCGCTTCCTCATTGTGAGTACCCATTTGTACCACCGAGCTTTTCGTTTGTACCTTAAGGGGGTTAGATATATAGCCAATTCAAAGATTCAGATAGCTGTACTTTGGCCATTTTGCGAGATAATCGAAATCAGTAAACGACGTCTGTTTCCTCGGTGTTAGTATCCGTTCGTACCACCAAGCTTTTCGTTTGTACCTTAAGGGGATTCGATATATGGCCGATTCAAAGTTTCACGTAGCTGTACTTTGGCCATTTTTCGAGATAATCGAAATATGTAAAGGACGTCTGTTTCCTCGGTGTTAGTACCCGTTGTACCACCGAGCTTTTCATTTGTACCTTAAGGGGGTTAGATATATAGCCGATTCAAAGTTTCAGGTAGCTGTACTTTAGCCATTCTTTGAGATAATCGAAATCTGTTTACGACGTCCGCTTCCTCATCGTGAGTACCCATTTGCAGCACCGAGCTTTTCGTTTGTACCTCGAGGGGGTTAGATATATAGCCGATTTAAAGATTCAGATAGCTGTACTTTGGCCATTTTGCGAGGTAATCGAAATCTGTAAACGACGTCTGTTTCCTCGGTGTTAGTATCCGTTTGTACCGCCGAGCTTTTCGTTTGTACCTTAAGGGGATTAGATATATGGCCGATCAAAGGTTTATGTAGCTGTACTTTGGCCATTTTTCGAGATAATCGAAATCTGTAAACGACGTCTATTTCCTCGGTATTAATACCCGTTTGTACCACCGAGCTTTTCGTTTGTACCTTAAGGGGGCTAGATATATAGCCGATTCAAAGATTCAGATAGCTGTACTTTGGCCATTTTGCGAGGTAATCGGAATCTGTAAACGACGTCTGTTTCCGTATTGCTAGTACCCGTTTGTACCACCGACCTTTTCGTTTGTACCTCGAGGAGGTTAAATATATAGCCGATTCAATGATTCAGGTAGCTGTACTTTGGCCATTTTTCGAGATAATCGAAATCTGTAAACGACGTCTGTTTCCTCATTGTTAGTACCCGTTAGTACCACCGAATTTTTTATTTGAACCTTAAGGGGGTTAGATATATAGCTGATTAAATGTATCAGGTAGGTGTACTTTGGCCATTTTTCGAGATAATTGAAATCTGTACACGACGTCTGTTTTCTCATTGTTAGTACCCGTTTATACCACCGAGCTTTTCGTTTGTACCTTGAGGGGGTTAGATATATAGCCGATTAAACATTTCAGGTAGCTGTACTTTAGCCATTCTTTGAGATAATCGAAATCTGTTTACGACGTCCGCTTCCTCATCGTGAGTACCCATTTGTACCACCGAGCTTTTCGTTTGTACCTTAAGGGATATAGATATATAGCCGATTCAAAGTCTCAGGTAGCTGTACTTTGCCCATTTTTCGAGATAATCGAAATCTGTAGAGGACGTCTGTTTCATCGGTGTTAGTACCCGTTTGTACCACCGAATTTTTTATTTGAACCTTAAGGGGGTTAGATATATAGCTGATTAAATGTATCAGGTAGGTGTACTTTGGCCATTTTTCGAGATAATTGAAATCTGTACACGACGTCTGTTTTCTCATTGTTAGTACCCGTTTATACCACCGAGCTTTTCGTTTGTACCTTGAGGGGGTTAGATATATAGCCGATTAAACATTTCAGGTAGCTGTACTTTAGCCATTCTTTGAGATAATCGAAATCTGTTCACGACGTCCGCTTCCTCATCGTGAGTACCCATTTGTACCACCGAGCTTTTCGTTTGTACCTTAAGGGATATAGATATATAGCCGATTTAAAGTTTCAGGTAGCTGTACTTTGGCCATTTTTCGAGATAATCGAAATCTGTAGAGGTCGTCTGTTTCCTCGGTGTTAGTACCCGTTTGTACCACCGAGCTTTTTATTTGTACCTTAAGGGGGTTGGATATATAGCCGATTCAAAGTTTCAGGTAGCTGTACTTTGGCCATTTTTCGAGATTATCGAAATCTGTAAACGACATCTGTTTCCTCGGTGTTAGTACCCATTTGAACCACCGAGCTTTTCGTTTGTACCTTAAGGGGGTTAGATATATAGCCGATTTAAAGATTCAGATAGCTGTACTTTGGCCATTTCGCGAGGTAATCGAAATCTGTAAACGACGTCTGTTTCCTCGGTGTTAGTATCCGTTTGTACCGCCGAGCTTTTCGTTTGTACCTTAAGGGGATTAGATATATGGCCGATCAAAGGTTCATGTAGCTGTATTTTGGCCATTTTTCGAGATAATCGAAATCTGTAAACGACGTCTATTTCCTCGGTATTAATACCCGTTTGCACCACCGAGCTTTTCGTTTGTAACTTAAGGGGGCTAGATATATAGCCGATTCAAAGATTCAGATAGCTGTACTTTGGCCATTTTGCGAGGTAATCGGAATCTGTAAACGACGTCTGTTTCCTTATTGCTAGTACCCGTTTGTACCACCGACCTTTTCGTTTGTACCTCGAGGGGGTTAAATATATAGCCGATTCAATGATTCAGGTAGCTGTACTTTGGCCATTTTTCGAGATAATCGAAATCTGTAAACGACGTCTGTTTCCTCATTGTTAGTACCCGTTAGTTCCACCGAGCTTTTCGTTTGTACCTTAAGGGGGTTAGATATATAGCCGATTCAACGTTTCAGGTAGGTGTACTTTGGCCATTTTTCGAGATAATAGAAATCTGTAAATGACGTCTGTTTCCTCATTGTTAGTACCCGTTTGTACCACCGAGCTTTTCGTTTGTACCTTAAGGAGATTAGATATATAACCGATTCAATGTATCAGGTAGGTGTACTTTGGCCATTTTTCGAGATAATTGAAATCTGTACACGACGTCTGTTTTCTCATTGTCAGTACCCGTTTATACCACCGAGGTTTTCGTTTGTACCTTGAGGGGGTTAGATATATAGCCGATTAAACATTTCAGGTAGCTGTACTTTAGCCATTCTTTGAGATAATCGAAATCTGTTCACGACGTCCGCTTCCTCATCGTGAGTACCCATTTGTACCACCGAGCTTTTCGTTTGTACCTTAAGGGATATAGATATATAGCCGATTGAAAGTTTCAGGTAGCTGTACTTTGGCCATTTTTCGAGATAATCGAAATCTGTAGAGGACGGCTGTTTCCTCGGTGTTAGTACCCGTTTGTACCACCGAGCTTTTCATTTGTACCTTAAGGGGGTTGGATATATAGCCGATTCAAAGTTTCAGGTAGCTGTACTTTGGCCATTTTTCGAGATTATCGAAATCTGTAAGCGACATCTGTTTCCTCGGTGTTAGTACCCATTTGTACCACCGAGCTTTTCGTTTGTACCTTAAGGGGGTTAGATATATAGCCGATTCAAATTTTCGGTTGCTGTACTTTGGCCATTTTTCGAGATAATAGAAATCTGTAAAAGACTTTTGTTTCCTCGTCGTTGGTATCCGTTTGTAGCACCGAACATTTCGTTAGTACATTAAGGGGATTAGATAAATGGCCGATTCAAAGTTTCAGGTAGCTGTACTTTGGACATTTTTCGAGATAATCGGAACCTGTAAACGTCGTCTGTTTCCTCATCGTTAGTACCCGTTTGTACCGCCGAGCTTTTCGTTTGTACCTTGAGGGGGTTAGATATATAGCCGATTCAATGTTTCAGGTAGCTGTACTTTAGCCATTCTTTGAGATAATCGAAATCTGTTTACAACGTCCCCTTCCTCATCGTGAGTACCCATTTGTACCACCGAGCTTTTCGTTTGTACCTTAAGGGGGTTAGATATATAGCCGATTGAAAGTTTCAGGTAGCTGTACTTTGGCCATTTTTCGAGATAATCGAAATCTGTAGAGGACGTCTGTTTCCTCGGTGTTAGTACCCGTTTGTACCACCGAGCTTTTCATTTGTACCTTAAGGGGGTTGGATATATAGCCGATTCAAAGTTTCAGGTAGCTGTACTTTGGCCATTTTTCGAGATAATCGGAATCTGTAAACGACGTCTGTTTCCTCGGTGTTAGTATCCGTTTGTATCGCCGAGCTTTTCGTTTGTACCTTAAGGGGATTAGATATATGGCCGATTCAAAGTTTCACGTATCTGTACTTTGGCCATTTTTCGAGATAATCGAAATCTGTAAACGACGTCTGTTTCCTCGGTGTTAGTATCCGTTTGTACCGCCGAGCTTTTCGTTTGTACCTTAAGGGGATTAGATATATGGCCGATTCAAAGTTTCACGTAGCTGTACTTTGGCCATTTTTCGAGATAATCGAAATCTGTAAACGACGTCTGTTTCCTCGGTGTTAGTATCCGTTTGTACCGCCGAGCTTTTCGTTTGTACCTTGAGGGGGTTAGATATATAGCCTATTCAAATTTTCGGTTGCTGTACTTTGGCCATTTTTCGACATAATAGAAATCTGTAAAAGACGTTTGTTTTCTCGGTGTTGGTATCCGTTTGTAGCACCGAACATTTCGTTTGTACATTAAGGGGATTAGATAAAGGCCGATTCAAAGTTTCAGGTAGCTGTACTTTGGCCATTTTTCGAGATAATCGGAATCTGTAAACGACGTCTGTTTCCTCATTATTAGTACCCGTTTGTACCACCGAGCCTTTTGTTTGTACCTTAAGGGGGTTAGATATATAGCCGATTCAAAGTTTCACGTAGCTGTACTTTGGACATTTTTCGAGATAATCGAAATCTGTAAACGACGTCTGTTTCCTCATTATTAGTACCCGTTTGTACCACCGAGCCTTTCGTTTGTACCTTGAGGGGGTTAGATATATAGCCGATTCAAAGTTTCAGGTAGGTGTACTTTGGCAATTTTTCGAGATAATCGGAATCTGTAAACGACGTCTGTTTCCTCGTTGCTAGTACCCATTTGTACCACCGTGCTTTCCGTTTGTACCTTAAGGGAGTTAGATATATAGCCGATTCAAAGATTCAGGTAGCTGTACTTTGGCCATTTTTAGAGATAATCGAAATCTGTAAACGACGTCTGTTTCCTCGGTGTTAGTACCCGTTTGTACCACCGAGCTTTTCGTTTGTACCTTAAGTGAGTTAGATATATAGCCGATTCAAAGATTCAGGTAGCTGTACTTTGGCCATTTTTCGAGATAATCGAAATCTGTAAACAACGTGTGTTTCCTCATTGTTCGTACCCGTTTGTACCACCGAGCTTCTCGTTTGACCCTTAAGGGGCCTGTATATATAATCGATTAAAATCTCAGGTAGCTGTAGTTTAGCCATTCTTTGAGATAATGGAAATCTGTAGAGGACGTCTGTTTCATCGGTGTTAGTACCCGTTTGTACCACCGAATTTTTTATTTGAACCTTAAGGGGGTTAGATATATAGCTGATTAAATGTATCAGGTAGGTGTACTTTGGCCATTTTTCGAGATAATTGAAATCTGTACACGACGTCTGTTTTCTCATTGTTAGTACCCGTTTATACCACCGAGCTTTTCGTTTGTACCTTGAGGGGGTTAGATATATAGCCGATTAAACATTTCAGGTAGCTGTACTTTAGCCATTCTTTGAGATAATCGAAATCTGTTCACGACGTCCGCTTCCTCATCGTGAGTACCCATTTGTACCACCGAGCTTTTCGTTTGTACCTTAAGGGATATAGATATATAGCCGATTTAAAGTTTCAGGTAGCTGTACTTTGGCCATTTTTCGAGATAATCGAAATCTGTAGAGGTCGTCTGTTTCCTCGGTGTTAGTACCCGTTTGTACCACCGAATTTTTTATTTGAACCTTAAGGGGGTTAGATATATAGCTGATTAAATGTATCAGGTAGGTGTACTTTGGCCATTTTTCGAGATAATTGAAATCTGTACACGACGTCTGTTTTCTCATTGTTAGTACCCGTTTATACCACCGAGCTTTTCGTTTGTACCTTGAGGGGGTTAGATATATAGCCGATTAAACATTTCAGGTAGCTGTACTTTAGCCATTCTTTGAGATAATCGAAATCTGTTCACGACGTCCGCTTCCTCATCGTGAGTACCCATTTGTACCACCGAGCTTTTCGTTTGTACCTTAAGGGATATAGATATATAGCCGATTTAAAGTTTCAGGTAGCTGTACTTTGGCCATTTTTCGAGATAATCGAAATCTGTAGAGGTCGTCTGTTTCCTCGGTGTTAGTACCCGTTTGTACCACCGAGCTTTTTATTTGTACCTTAAGGGGGTTGGATACATAGCGGATTCAAAGTTTCAGGTAGCTGTACTTTGGCCATTTTTCGAGATTATCGAAATCTGTAAACGACATCTGTTTCCTCGGTGTTAGTACCCATTTGAACCACCGAGCTTTTCGTTTGTACCTTAAGGGGGTTAGATATATAGCCGATTTAAAGATTCAGATAGCTGTACTTTGGCCATTTCGCGAGGTAATCGAAATCTGTAAACGACGTCTGTTTCCTCGGTGTTAGTATCCGTTTGTACCGCCGAGCTTTTCGTTTGTAACTTAAGGGGGCTAGATATATAGCCGATTCAAAGATTCAGATAGCTGTACTTTGGCCATTTTGCGAGGTAATCGGAATCTGTAAACGACGTCTATTTCCTCGGTATTAATACCCGTTTGTACCACCGAGCTTTTCGTTTGTAACTTAAGGGGGCTAGATATATAGCCGATTCAAAGATTCAGATAGCTGTACTTTGGCCATTTTGCGAGGTAATCGGAATCTGTAAACGACGTCTGTTTCCTTATTGCTAGTACCCGTTTGTACCACCGACCTTTTCGTTTGTACCTCGAGGGGGTTAAATATATAGCCGATTCAATGATTCAGGTAGCTGTACTTTGGCCATTTTTCGAGATAATCGAAATCTGTAAACGACGTCTATTTCCTCGGTATTAATACCCGTTTGTACCACCGAGCTTTTCGTTTGTAACTTAAGGGGGCTAGATATATAGCCGATTCAAAGATTCAGATAGCTGTACTTTGGCCATTTTGCGAGGTAATCGGAATCTGTAAACGACGTCTGTTTCCTTATTGCTAGTACCCGTTTGTACCACCGACCTTTTCGTTTGTACCTCGAGGGGGTTAAATATATAGCCGATTCAATGATTCAGGTAGCTGTACTTTGGCCATTTTTCGAGATAATCGAAATCTGTAAACGACGTCTGTTTCCTCATTGTTAGTACCCGTTAGTTCCACCGAGCTTTTCGTTTGTACCTTAAGGGGGTTAGATATATAGCCGATTCAACGTTTCAGGTAGGTGTACTTTGGCCATTTTTCGAGATAATAGAAATCTGTAAATGACGTCTGTTTCCTCATTGTTAGTACCCGTTTGTACCACCGAGCTTTTCGTTTGTACCTTAAGGAGATTAGATATATAACCGATTCAATGTATCAGGTAGGTGTACTTTGGCCATTTTTCGAGATAATTGAAATCTGTACACGACGTCTGTTTTCTCATTGTTAGTACCCGTTTATACCACCGAGGTTTTCGTTTGTACCTTGAGGGGGTTAGATATATAGCCGATTAAACATTTCAGGTAGCTGTACTTTAGCCATTCTTTGAGATAATCGAAATCTGTTCACGACGTCCGCTTCCTCATCGTGAGTACCCATTTGTACCACCGAGCTTTTCGTTTGTACCTTAAGGGATATAGATATATAGCCGATTGAAAGTTTCAGGTAGCTGTACTTTGGCCATTTTTCGAGATAATCGAAATCTGTAGAGGACGGCTGTTTCCTCGGTGTTAGTACCCGTTTGTACCACCGAGCTTTTCATTTGTACCTTAAGGGGGTTGGATATATAGCCGATTCAAAGTTTCAGGTAGCTGTACTTTGGCCATTTTTCGAGATTATCGAAATCTGTAAGCGACATCTGTTTCCTCGGTGTTAGTACCCATTTGTACCACCGAGCTTTTCGTTTGTACCTTAAGGGGGTTAGATATATAGCCGATTCAAATTTTCGGTTGCTGTACTTTGGCCATTTTTCGAGATAATAGAAATCTGTAAAAGACTTTTGTTTCCTCGTCGTTGGTATCCGTTTGTAGCACCGAACATTTCGTTAGTACATTAAGGGGATTAGATAAATGGCCGATTCAAAGTTTCAGGTAGCTGTACTTTGGACATTTTTCGAGATAATCGGAACCTGTAAACGTCGTCTGTTTCCTCATCGTTAGTACCCGTTTGTACCGCCGAGCTTTTCGTTTGTACCTTGAGGGGGTTAGATATATAGCCGATTCAATGTTTCAGGTAGCTGTACTTTAGCCATTCTTTGAGATAATCGAAATCTGTTTACAACGTCCCCTTCCTCATCGTGAGTACCCATTTGTACCACCGAGCTTTTCGTTTGTACCTTAAGGGGGTTAGATATATAGCCGATTGAAAGTTTCAGGTAGCTGTACTTTGGCCATTTTTCGAGATAATCGAAATCTGTAGAGGACGTCTGTTTCCTCGGTGTTAGTACCCGTTTGTACCACCGAGCTTTTCATTTCTACCTTAAGGGGGTTGGATATATAGCCGATTCAAAGTTTCAGGTAGCTGTACTTTGGCCATTTTTCGAGATAATCGGAATCTGTAAACGACGTCTGTTTCCTCGGTGTTAGTATCCGTTTGTATCGCCGAGCTTTTCGTTTGTACCTTAAGGGGATTAGATATATGGCCGATTCAAAGTTTCACGTATCTGTACTTTGGCCATTTTTCGAGATAATCGAAATCTGTAAACGACGTCTGTTTCCTCGGTGTTAGTATCCGTTTGTACCGCCGAGCTTTTCGTTTGTACCTTAAGGGGATTAGATATATGGCCGATTCAAAGTTTCACGTAGCTGTACTTTGGCCATTTTTCGAGATAATCGAAATCTGTAAACGACGTCTGTTTCCTCGGTGTTAGTATCCGTTTGTACCGCCGAGCTTTTCGTTTGTACCTTGAGGGGGTTAGATATATAGCCTATTCAAATTTTCGGTTGCTGTACTTTGGCCATTTTTCGACATAATAGAAATCTGTAAAAGACGTTTGTTTTCTCGGTGTTGGTATCCGTTTGTAGCACCGAACATTTCGTTTGTACATTAAGGGGATTAGATAAAGGCCGATTCAAAGTTTCAGGTAGCTGTACTTTGGCCATTTTTCGAGATAATCGGAATCTGTAAACGACGTCTGTTTCCTCATTATTAGTACCCGTTTGTACCACCGAGCCTTTTGTTTGTACCTTAAGGGGGTTAGATATATAGCCGATTCAAAGTTTCACGTAGCTGTACTTTGGACATTTTTCGAGATAATCGAAATCTGTAAACGACGTCTGTTTCCTCATTATTAGTACCCGTTTGTACCACCGAGCCTTTCGTTTGTACCTTGAGGGGGTTAGATATATAGCCGATTCAAAGTTTCAGGTAGGTGTACTTTGGCAATTTTTCGAGATAATCGGAATCTGTAAACGACGTCTGTTTCCTCGTTGCTAGTACCCATTTGTACCACCGTGCTTTCCGTTTGTACCTTAAGGGAGTTAGATATATAGCCGATTCAAAGATTCAGGTAGCTGTACTTTGGCCATTTTTAGAGATAATCGAAATCTGTAAACGACGTCTGTTTCCTCGGTGTTAGTACCCGTTTGTACCACCGAGCTTTTCGTTTGTACCTTAAGTGAGTTAGATATATAGCCGATTCAAAGATTCAGGTAGCTGTACTTTGGCCATTTTTCGAGATAATCGAAATCTGTAAACAACGTGTGTTTCCTCATTGTTCGTACCCGTTTGTACCACCGAGCTTCTCGTTTGACCCTTAAGGGGCCTGTATATATAATCGATTAAAATCTCAGGTAGCTGTAGTTTAGCCATTCTTTGAGATAATGGAAATCTGTAAACGACATCTGTTTCCTCATTGTTAGTACCCGTTTGTCCCACCTAGCTTTTCGTTTGTACCTTAAGGGGGGTAGATATTTAGGCGATTCAAAGTTTCAGGTAACTGCACTTTGGCCATTTTTCGAGATAATTGAAATCTGTAAACGACTTCTGTTTCCTCGATGTTAGTATCCGTTTGTACCACCAAACTTTTCGTTTGTACCTTAAGGGGATTAGATATATGGCCAATTCACAGTTTCACGTAGCTGTACTTTGCCCATTTTTCGAGATAATCGAATTCTGTAAACGACGTCTGTTTCCTCGGTGTTAGTACCCGTTTGTACCACCGAGCTTTTCGTTTGTACCTTAAGGGGGTTAGATATATAGCCGATTCAAAGTTTCAGGTAGCTGTACTTTGGCCATTTTTAAAAATAATCGGATTCTGTAAACTACATCTATTTCCTCATTGTTAGTACCCATTTGTACCACCGAGCTTTTCGTTTGTACCTTAAGTGAGTTAGATATATAGCCGATTCAAAGATTCAGGTAGCTGTACTTTGGCCATTTTTCGAGATAATCGAAATCTGTAAACAACGTGTGTTTCCTCATTGCTCGTACCCGTTTGTACCACCGAGCTTCTCGTTTGACCCTTAAGGGGCCTGTATATATAATCGATTAAAATCTCAGGTAGCTGTAGTTTAGCCATTCTTTGAGATAATGGAAATCTGTAAACGACATCTGTTTCCTCATTGTTAGTACCCGTTTGTCCCACCTAGCTTTTCGTTTGTACCTTAAGGGGGGTAGATATTTAGGCGATTCAAAGTTTCAGGTAGGTGTACTTTGGCCATTTTTCGAGATAATCGAAATCTGTAAACGACGTCTGTTTCCTCGGTGTTAGTATCCGTTTGTACCGCCGAGCTTGTCGTTTTTACCTTGAGGGGGTTAGATATTTAGGCGATTCAAAGTTTCAGGTAACTGCACTTTGGCCATTTTTCGAGATAATTGAAATCTGTAAACGACTTCTGTTTCCTCGATGTTAGTATCCGTTTGTACCACCAAACTTTTCGTTTGTACCTTAAGGGGATTAGATATATGGCCAATTCACAGTTTCACGTAGCTGTACTTTGCCCATTTTTCGAGATAATCGAATTCTGTAAACGACGTCTGTTTCCTCGGTGTTAGTACCCGTTTGTACCACCGAGCTTTTCGTTTGTACCTTAAGGGGGTTAGATATATAGCCGATTCAAAGTTTCAGGTAGCTGTACTTTGGCCATTTTTCAAAATAATCGGATTCTGTAAACTACATCTATTTCCTCATTGTTAGTACCCATTTGTACCACCGAGCTTTTCGTTTGTACCTTAAGTGAGTTAGATATATAGCCGATTCAAAGATTCAGGTAGCTGTACTTTGGCCATTTTTCGAGATAATCGAAATCTGTAAACAACGTGTGTTTCCTCATTGTTCGTACCCGTTTGTACCACCGAGCTTCTCGTTTGACCCTTAAGGGGCCTGTATATATAATCGATTAAAATCTCAGGTAGCTGTAGTTTAGCCATTCTTTGAGATAATGGAAATCTGTAAACGACATCTGTTTCCTCATTGTTAGTACCCGTTTGTCCCACCTAGCTTTTCGTTTGTACCTTAAGGGGGGTAGATATTTAGGCGATTCAAAGTTTCAGGTAGGTGTACTTTGGCCATTTTTCGAGATAATTGAAATCTGTATACGACGTCTGTTTTCTCATTGTTAGTACCCGTTTATACCACCGAGCTTGTCGTTTTTACCTTGAGGGGGTTAGATATATCGCCGATTCAACGTTCCAGGTAGCTGTACTTTGGCCATTCTTTGAGATATTCGAAATCTGTTAACGACGTCCGCTTCCTCATTGTGAGTACCCATTTGTACCACCGAGCTTTTCGTTTGTACCTTAAGGGGGTTAGATATATAGCCAATTCAAAGATTCAGATAGCTGTACTTTGGCCATTTTGCGAGATAATCGAAATCAGTAAACGACGTCTGTTTCCTCGGTGTTAGTATCCGTTCGTACCACCAAGCTTTTCGTTTGTACCTTAAGGGGATTCGATATATGGCCGATTCAAAGTTTCACGTAGCTGTACTTTGGCCATTTTTCGAGATAATCGAAATATGTAAAGGACGTCTGTTTCCTCGGTGTTAGTACCCGTTGTACCACCGAGCTTTTCATTTGTACCTTAAGGGGGTTAGATATATAGCCGATTCAAAGTTTCAGGTAGCTGTACTTTAGCCATTCTTTGAGATAATCGAAATCTGTTTACGACGTCCGCTTCCTCATCGTGAGTACCCATTTGCAGCACCGAGCTTTTCGTTTGTACCTCGAGGGGGTTAGATATATAGCCGATTTAAAGATTCAGATAGCTGTACTTTGGCCATTTTGCGAGGTAATCGAAATCTGTAAACGACGTCTGTTTCCTCGGTGTTAGTATCCGTTTGTACCGCCGAGCTTTTCGTTTGTACCTTAAGGGGATTAGATATATGGCCGATCAAAGGTTTATGTAGCTGTACTTTGGCCATTTTTCGAGATAATCGAAATCTGTAAACGACGTCTATTTCCTCGGTATTAATACCCGTTTGTACCACCGAGCTTTTCGTTTGTACCTTAAGGGGGCTAGATATATAGCCGATTCAAAGATTCAGATAGCTGTACTTTGGCCATTTTGCGAGGTAATCGGAATCTGTAAACGACGTCTGTTTCCGTATTGCTAGTACCCGTTTGTACCACCGACCTTTTCGTTTGTACCTCGAGGAGGTTAAATATATAGCCGATTCAATGATTCAGGTAGCTGTACTTTGGCCATTTTTCGAGATAATCGAAATCTGTAAACGACGTCTGTTTCCTCATTGTTAGTACCCGTTAGTACCACCGAATTTTTTATTTGAACCTTAAGGGGGTTAGATATATAGCTGATTAAATGTATCAGGTAGGTGTACTTTGGCCATTTTTCGAGATAATTGAAATCTGTACACGACGTCTGTTTTCTCATTGTTAGTACCCGTTTATACCACCGAGCTTTTCGTTTGTACCTTGAGGGGGTTAGATATATAGCCGATTAAACATTTCAGGTAGCTGTACTTTAGCCATTCTTTGAGATAATCGAAATCTGTTTACGACGTCCGCTTCCTCATCGTGAGTACCCATTTGTACCACCGAGCTTTTCGTTTGTACCTTAAGGGATATAGATATATAGCCGATTCAAAGTCTCAGGTAGCTGTACTTTGCCCATTTTTCGAGATAATCGAAATCTGTAGAGGACGTCTGTTTCCTCGGTGTTAGTACCCGTTTGTACCACCGAGCTTTTTATTTGTACCTTAAGGGGGTTGGATATATAGCCGATTCAAAGTTTCAGGTAGCTGTACTTTGGCCATTTTTCGAGATTATCGAAATCTGTAAACGACATCTGTTTCCTCGGTGTTAGTACCCATTTGAACCACCGAGCTTTTCGTTTGTACCTTAAGGGGGTTAGATATATAGCCGATTTAAAGATTCAGATAGCTGTACTTTGGCCATTTCGCGAGGTAATCGAAATCTGTAAACGACGTCTGTTTCCTCGGTGTTAGTATCCGTTTGTACCGCCGAGCTTTTCGTTTGTACCTTAAGGGGATTAGATATATGGCCGATCAAAGGTTCATGTAGCTGTAATTTGGCCATTTTTCGAGATAATCGAAATCTGTAAACGACGTCTATTTCCTCGGTATTAATACCCGTTTGTACCACCGAGCTTTTCGTTTGTAACTTAAGGGGGCTAGATATATAGCCGATTCAAAGATTCAGATAGCTGTACTTTGGCCATTTTGCGAGGTAATCGGAATCTGTAAACGACGTCTGTTTCCTTATTGCTAGTACCCGTTTGTACCACCGACCTTTTCGTTTGTACCTCGAGGGGGTTAAATATATAGCCGATTCAATGATTCAGGTAGCTGTACTTTGGCCATTTTTCGAGATAATCGAAATCTGTAAACGACGTCTGTTTCCTCATTGTTAGTACCCGTTAGTTCCACCGAGCTTTTCGTTTGTACCTTAAGGGGGTTAGATATATAGCCGATTCAACGTTTCAGGTAGGTGTACTTTGGCCATTTTTCGAGATAATAGAAATCTGTAAATGACGTCTGTTTCCTCATTGTTAGTACCCGTTTGTACCACCGAGCTTTTCGTTTGTACCTTAAGGAGATTAGATATATAACCGATTCAATGTATCAGGTAGGTGTACTTTGGCCATTTTTCGAGATAATTGAAATCTGTACACGACGTCTGTTTTCTCATTGTTAGTACCCGTTTATACCACCGAGGTTTTCGTTTGTACCTTGAGGGGGTTAGATATATAGCCGATTAAACATTTCAGGTAGCTGTACTTTAGCCATTCTTTGAGATAATCGAAATCTGTTCACGACGTCCGCTTCCTCATCGTGAGTACCCATTTGTACCACCGAGCTTTTCGTTTGTACCTTAAGGGATATAGATATATAGCCGATTGAAAGTTTCAGGTAGCTGTACTTTGGCCATTTTTCGAGATAATCGAAATCTGTAGAGGACGTCTGTTTCCTCGGTGTTAGTACCCGTTTGTACCACCGAGCTTTTCATTTGTACCTTAAGGGGGTTGGATATATAGCCGATTCAAAGTTTCAGGTAGCTGTACTTTGGCCATTTTTCGAGATTATCGAAATCTGTAAGCGACATCTGTTTCCTCGGTGTTAGTACCCATTTGTACCACCGAGCTTTTCGTTTGTACCTTAAGGGGGTTAGATATATAGCCGATTCAAATTTTCGGTTGCTGTACTTTGGCCATTTTTCGAGATAATAGAAATCTGTAAAAGACTTTTGTTTCCTCGTCGTTGGTATCCGTTTGTAGCACCGAACATTTCGTTAGTACATTAAGGGGATTAGATAAATGGCCGATTCAAAGTTTCAGGTAGCTGTACTTTGGACATTTTTCGAGATAATCGGAACCTGTAAACGTCGTCTGTTTCCTCATCGTTAGTACCCGTTTGTACCGCCGAGCTTTTCGTTTGTACCTTGAGGGGGTTAGATATATAGCCGATTCAATGTTTCAGGTAGCTGTACTTTAGCCATTCTTTGAGATAATCGAAATCTGTTTACAACGTCCCCTTCCTCATCGTGAGTACCCATTTGTACCACCGAGCTTTTCGTTTGTACCTTAAGGGGGTTAGATATATAGCCGATTGAAAGTTTCAGGTAGCTGTACTTTGGCCATTTTTCGAGATAATCGAAATCTGTAGAGGACGTCTGTTTCCTCGGTGTTAGTACCCGTTTGTACCACCGAGCTTTTCATTTGTACCTTAAGGGGGTTGGATATATAGCCGATTCAAAGTTTCAGGTAGCTGTACTTTGGCCATTTTTCGAGATAATCGGAATCTGTAAACGACGTCTGTTTCCTCGGTGTTAGTATCCGTTTGTATCGCCGAGCTTTTCGTTTGTACCTTAAGGGGATTAGATATATGGCCGATTCAAAGTTTCACGTATCTGTACTTTGGCCATTTTTCGAGATAATCGAAATCTGTAAACGACGTCTGTTTCCTCGGTGTTAGTATCCGTTTGTACCGCCGAGCTTTTCGTTTGTACCTTAAGGGGATTAGATATATGGCCGATTCAAAGTTTCACGTAGCTGTACTTTGGCCATTTTTCGAGATAATCGAAATCTGTAAACGACGTCTGTTTCCTCGGTGTTAGTATCCGTTTGTACCGCCGAGCTTTTCGTTTGTACCTTGAGGGGGTTAGATATATAGCCTATTCAAATTTTCGGTTGCTGTACTTTGACCATTTTTCGACATAATAGAAATCTGTAAAAGACGTTTGTTTTCTCGGTGTTGGTATCCGTTTGTAGCACCGAACATTTCGTTTGTACATTAAGGGGATTAGATAAAGGCCGATTCAAAGTTTCAGGTAGCTGTACTTTGGCCATTTTTCGAGATAATCGGAATCTGTAAACGACGTCTGTTTCCTCATTATTAGTACCCGTTTGTACCACCGAGCCTTTTGTTTGTACCTTAAGGGGGTTAGATATATAGCCGATTCAAAGTTTCACGTAGCTGTACTTTGGACATTTTTCGAGATAATCGAAATCTGTAAACGACGTCTGTTTCCTCATTGTTAGTACCCGTTTGTACCACTGAGCTTTTCGTTTGAACCTTAAGGGGGTTGGATATATATTACCGATTCAATGTATCAGGTAGGTGTACTTTGGCCATTTTTCGAGAAAATTGAAATCTGTACACGACGTCTGTTTCCTCATGGTTAGCAACCGTTTATACCACCGAGCTTTTCGTTTGTACCTTGAGGGGGTTAGATATATAGCCGATTAAACATTTCAGGTAGCTGTACTTTAGCCATTCTTTGAGATAATCGAAATCTGTTAACGACGTCCGCTTCCTCATCGTGAGTACCCATTTGCAGCACCGAGCTTTTCGTTTGTACCTTAAGGGGGATAGATATATAACCGATTCAACGTTTCAGGTAGCTGTACTTTGGCCATTTATCGAGATAATCGAAATCTGTAAACGACGTCTATTTCCTCGGTATCAGTATCCGTTTGTACCACTGAGCTTTTCGTTTGTACCTTAAGGGGGTTAGATATATAGCCGATTCAAAGATTCAGGTAGCTGTACTTTGGCCATTTTTCGAGATAATCGAAATCTGTAAACGACGTCTGTTTCTTCTGTGTTAGTACCCGATTGTACCACCGAGCTTTTCGTTTGTACCTTAAGGGGATTAGATATATAGCCGATTCAAAGTATTAGGTAGGTGTACTTTGGCCATTTTTCGACATAATTGAAATCTGTAAACGACATCTGTTTCCTCATTGTTAGTGCCCGTTTGTGCCACCAAGTTTTTTGTTTGTACCTTGAGGGGGTTATATATAATCCGATTCAACGTTTCAGGTAGCTGTACTTTAGCCATTCTTTGAGATAATCGAAATCTGTTAACGACGTCCGCTTCCTCATTGTGAGTACCCATTTGTACCACCGAGCTTTCCGTTTGTACCTTAAGGGGGTTAGATATATGGCGAACTCAAAGTTTCAGGTAGCTGTACTTTGGACATTATTCGAGATAATCAGAATCTGTAAACGACGTCTGTTTCCTTATTGTTAGTACCCATTTGTACCACCGAGCTTTTCGTTTGTACCTTAAAGGGGTTAGATATATACCCGATTCAAATTTTCGGTTGCTGTACTTTGGCCATTTTTCGAGATAATCGAAATCTGTAAACGACGTTTATTTCCTCGGTGTTAGTACCCGTTTATACCACCGAGCTTTTCGTTTGTACCTTGAGGGGGTTAGATATATAGCCGATTCAAAGATTCAGGTAGCTGTACTTTGGCCATTTTTGGAGATAATCGAAATCTGTAAAGGACGTCTGTTTCCTCGGTGTTAGTACCCGTTTGTACCACCGATCTTCTCGTTTGACCCTTAAGGGGCCTGTATATATAGCCGATTCAAAGATTCACGTAGCTGTACTTTGGACATTTTTCGAGATAATCGAAATCTGTAAACGACGTCTGTTTCCTCATTATTAGTACCCGTTTGTACCACCGAGCCTTTCGTTTGTACCTTGAGGGGGTTAGATATATAGCCGATTCAAAGTTTCAGGTAGGTGTACTTTGGCAATTTTTCGAGATAATCGGAATCTGTAAACGACGTCTGTTTCCTCGTTGCTAGTACCCATTTGTACCACCGTGCTTTCCGTTTGTACCTTAAGGGAGTTAGATATATAGCCGATTCAAAGATTCAGGTAGCTGTACTTTGGCCATTTTTAGAGATAATCGAAATCTGTAAACGACGTCTGTTTCCTCGGTGTTAGTACCCGTTTGTACCACCGAGCTTTTCGTTTGTACCTTAAGTGAGTTAGATATATAGCCGATTCAAAGATTCAGGTAGCTGTACTTTGGCCATTTTTCGAGATAATCGAAATCTGTAAACAACGTGTGTTTCCTCATTGTTCGTACCCGTTTGTACCACCGAGCTTCTCGTTTGACCCTTAAGGGGCCTGTATATATAATCGATTAAAATCTCAGGTAGCTGTAGTTTAGCCATTCTTTGAGATAATGGAAATCTGTAAACGACATCTGTTTCCTCATTGTTAGTACCCGTTTGTCCCACCTAGCTTTTCGTTTGTACCTTAAGGGGGGTAGATATTTAGGCGATTCAAAGTTTCAGGTAACTGCACTTTGGCCATTTTTCGAGATAATTGAAATCTGTAAACGACTTCTGTTTCCTCGATGTTAGTATCCGTTTGTACCACCAAACTTTTCGTTTGTACCTTAAGGGGATTAGATATATGGCCAATTCACAGTTTCACGTAGCTGTACTTTGCCCATTTTTCGAGATAATCGAATTCTGTAAACGACGTCTGTTTCCTCGGTGTTAGTACCCGTTTGTACCACCGAGCTTTTCGTTTGTACCTTAAGGGGGTTAGATATATAGCCGATTCAAAGTTTCAGGTAGCTGTACTTTGGCCATTTTTCAAAATAATCGGATTCTGTAAACTACATCTATTTCCTCATTGTTAGTACCCATTTGTACCACCGAGCTTTTCGTTTGTACCTTAAGTGAGTTAGATATATAGCCGATTCAAAGATTCAGGTAGCTGTACTTTGGCCATTTTTCGAGATAATCGAAATCTGTAAACAACGTGTGTTTCCTCATTGCTCGTACCCGTTTGTACCACCGAGCTTCTCGTTTGACCCTTAAGGGGCCTGTATATATAATCGATTAAAATCTCAGGTAGCTGTAGTTTAGCCATTCTTTGAGATAATGGAAATCTGTAAACGACATCTGTTTCCTCATTGTTAGTACCCGTTTGTCCCACCTAGCTTTTCGTTTGTACCTTAAGGGGGGTAGATATTTAGGCGATTCAAAGTTTCAGGTAGGTGTACTTTGGCCATTTTTCGAGATAATCGAAATCTGTAAACGACGTCTGTTTCCTCGGTGTTAGTATCCGTTTGTACCGCCGAGCTTGTCGTTTTTACCTTGAGGGGGTTAGATATATCGCCGATTCAACGTTCCAGGTAGCTGTACTTTGGCCATTCTTTGAGATATTCGAAATCTGTTAACGACGTCCGCTTCCTCATTGTGAGTACCCATTTGTACCACCGAGCTTTTCGTTTGTACCTTAAGGGGGTTAGATATATAGCCAATTCAAAGATTCAGATAGCTGTACTTTGGCCATTTTGCGAGATAATCGAAATCAGTAAACGACGTCTGTTTCCTCGGTGTTAGTATCCGTTCGTACCACCAAGCTTTTCGTTTGTACCTTAAGGGGATTCGATATATGGCCGATTCAAAGGTTCACGTAGCTGTACTTTGGCCATTTTTCGAGATAATCGAAATATGTAAAGGACGTCTGTTTCCTCGGTGTTAGTACCCGTTGTACCACCGAGCTTTTCATTTGTACCTTAAGGGGGTTAGATATATAGCCGATTCAAAGTTTCAGGTAGCTGTACTTTAGCCATTCTTTGAGATAATCGAAATCTGTTTACGACGTCCGCTTCCTCATCGTGAGTACCCATTTGCAGCACCGAGCTTTTCGTTTGTACCTTAAGGGGGATAGATATATAGCCGATTCAACGTTTCAGGTAGCTGTACTTTGGCCATTCTTTGAGATAATCGAAATCTGTTAACGACGTCCGCTTCCTCATTGTGAGTACCCATTTGTACCACCGAGCTTTCCGTTTGTACCTTAAGGGGGTTAGATATATGGCGAACTCAAAGTTTCAGGTAGCTGTACTTTGGCCATTATTCGAGATAATCAGAATCTGTAAACGACGTCTGTTTCCTCATTGTTAGTACCCGTTTGTACCGCCGAACTTTTCGTTTGTACCTCGAGGGGGTTAGATATATAGCCGATTCAATGATTCAGGTAGCTGTACGTTGGCCATTTTTCGAGATAATCGAAATCTGTAAACGACGTCTGTTTCCTCATTGTTAGTACCCGTTTGTACCACTGAGCTTTTCGTTTGAACCTTAAGGGGGTTGGATATATATTACCGATTCAATGTATCAGGTAGGTGTACTTTGGCCATTTTTCGAGAAAATTGAAATCTGTACACGACGTCTGTTTCCTCATGGTTAGCAACCGTTTATACCACCGAGCTTTTCGTTTGTACCTTGAGGGGGTTAGATATATAGCCGATTAAACATTTCAGGTAGCTGTACTTTAGCCATTCTTTGAGATAATCGAAATCTGTTAACGACGTCCGCTTCCTCATCGTGAGTACCCATTTGCAGCACCGAGCTTTTCGTTTGTACCTTAAGGGGGATAGATATATAACCGATTCAACGTTTCAGGTAGCTGTACTTTGGCCATTTATCGAGATAATCGAAATCTGTAAACGACGTCTATTTCCTCGGTATCAGTATCCGTTTGTACCACTGAGCTTTTCGTTTGTACCTTAAGGGGGTTAGATATATAGCCGATTCAAAGATTCAGGTAGCTGTACTTTGGCCATTTTTCGAGATAATCGAAATCTGTAAACGACGTCTGTTTCTTCTGTGTTAGTACCCGATTGTACCACCGAGCTTTTCGTTTGTACCTTAAGGGGATTAGATATATAGCCGATTCAAAGTATTAGGTAGGTGTACTTTGGCCATTTTTCGACATAATTGAAATCTGTAAACGACATCTGTTTCCTCATTGTTAGTGCCCGTTTGTGCCACCAAGTTTTTTGTTTGTACCTTGAGGGGGTTATATATAATCCGATTCAACGTTTCAGGTAGCTGTACTTTAGCCATTCTTTGGGATAATCGAAATCTGTTAACGACGTCCGCTTCCTCATTGTGAGTACCCATTTGTACCACCGAGCTTTCCGTTTGTACCTTAAGGGGGTTAGATATATGGCGAACTCAAAGTTTCAGGTAGCTGTACTTTGGACATTATTCGAGATAATCAGAATCTGTAAACGACGTCTGTTTCCTTATTGTTAGTACCCATTTGTACCACCGAGCTTTTCGTTTGTACCTTAAAGGGGTTAGATATATACCCGATTCAAATTTTCGGTTGCTGTACTTTGGCCATTTTTCGAGATAATCGAAATCTGTAAACGACGTTTATTTCCTCGGTGTTAGTACCCGTTTATACCACCGAGCTTTTCGTTTGTACCTTGAGGGGGTTAGATATATAGCCGATTCAAAGATTCAGGTAGCTGTACTTTGGCCATTTTTGGAGATAATCGAAATCTGTAAAGGACGTCTGTTTCCTCGGTGTTAGTACCCGTTTGTACCACCGATCTTCTCGTTTGACCCTTAAGGGGCCTGTATATATAGCCGATTCAAAGTTTCACGTAGCTGTACTTTGGACATTTTTCGAGATAATCGAAATCTGTAAACGACGTCTGTTTCCTCATTATTAGTACCCGTTTGTACCACCGAGCCTTTCGTTTGTACCTTGAGGGGGTTAGATATATAGCCGATTCAAAGTTTCAGGTAGGTGTACTTTGGCAATTTTTCGAGATAATCGGAATCTGTAAACGACGTCTGTTTCCTCGTTGCTAGTACCCATTTGTACCACCGTGCTTTCCGTTTGTACCTTAAGGGAGTTAGATATATAGCCGATTCAAAGATTCAGGTAGCTGTACTTTGGCCATTTTTAGAGATAATCGAAATCTGTAAACGACGTCTGTTTCCTCGGTGTTAGTACCCGTTTGTACCACCGAGCTTTTCGTTTGTACCTTAAGTGAGTTAGATATATAGCCGATTCAAAGATTCAGGTAGCTGTACTTTGGCCATTTTTCGAGATAATCGAAATCTGTAAACAACGTGTGTTTCCTCATTGTTCGTACCCGTTTGTACCACCGAGCTTCTCGTTTGACCCTTAAGGGGCCTGTATATATAATCGATTAAAATCTCAGGTAGCTGTAGTTTAGCCATTCTTTGAGATAATGGAAATCTGTAAACGACATCTGTTTCCTCATTGTTAGTACCCGTTTGTCCCACCTAGCTTTTCGTTTGTACCTTAAGGGGGGTAGATATTTAGGCGATTCAAAGTTTCAGGTAACTGCACTTTGGCCATTTTTCGAGATAATTGAAATCTGTAAACGACTTCTGTTTCCTCGATGTTAGTATCCGTTTGTACCACCAAACTTTTCGTTTGTACCTTAAGGGGATTAGATATATGGCCAATTCACAGTTTCACGTAGCTGTACTTTGCCCATTTTTCGAGATAATCGAATTCTGTAAACGACGTCTGTTTCCTCGGTGTTAGTACCCGTTTGTACCACCGAGCTTTTCGTTTGTACCTTAAGGGGGTTAGATATATAGCCGATTCAAAGTTTCAGGTAGCTGTACTTTGGCCATTTTTCAAAATAATCGGATTCTGTAAACTACATCTATTTCCTCATTGTTAGTACCCATTTGTACCACCGAGCTTTTCGTTTGTACCTTAAGTGAGTTAAATATATAGCCGATTCAAAGATTCAGGTAGCTGTACTTTGGCCATTTTTCGAGATAATCGAAATCTGTAAACAACGTGTGTTTCCTCATTGCTCGTACCCGTTTGTACCACCGAGCTTCTCGTTTGACCCTTAAGGGGCCTGTATATATAATCGATTAAAATCTCAGGTAGCTGTAGTTTAGCCATTCTTTGAGATAATGGAAATCTGTAAACGACATCTGTTTCCTCATTGTTAGTACCCGTTTGTCCCACCTAGCTTTTCGTTTGTACCTTAAGGGGGGTAGATATTTAGGCGATTCAAAGTTTCAGGTAGGTGTACTTTGGCCATTTTTCGAGATAATCGAAATCTGTAAACGACGTCTGTTTCCTCGGTGTTAGTATGCGTTTGTACCGCCGAGCTTGTCGTTTTTACCTTGAGGGGGTTAGATATATCGCCGATTCAACGTTCCAGGTAGCTGTACTTTGGCCATTCTTTGAGATATTCGAAATCTGTTAACGACGTCCGCTTCCTCATTGTGAGTACCCATTTGTACCACCGAGCTTTTCGTTTGTACCTTAAGGGGGTTAGATATATAGCCAATTCAAAGATTCAGATAGCTGTACTTTGGCCATTTTGCGAGATAATCGAAATCAGTAAACGACGTCTGTTTCCTCGGTGTTAGTATCCGTTCGTACCACCAAGCTTTTCGTTTGTACCTTAAGGGGATTCGATATATGGCCGATTCAAAGGTTCACGTAGCTGTACTTTGGCCATTTTTCGAGATAATCGAAATATGTAAAGGACGTCTGTTTCCTCGGTGTTAGTACCCGTTGTACCACCGAGCTTTTCATTTGTACATTAAGGGGGTTAGATATATAGCCGATTCAAAGTTTCAGGTAGCTGTACTTTAGCCATTCTTTGAGATAATCGAAATCTGTTTACGACGTCCGCTTCCTCATCGTGAGTACCCATTTGCAGCACCGAGCTTTTCGTTTGTACCTTAAGGGGGATAGATATATAGCCGATTCAACGTTTCAGGTAGCTGTACTTTGGCCATTCTTTGAGATAATCGAAATCTGTTAACGACGTCCGCTTCCTCATTGTGAGTACCCATTTGTACCACCGAGCTTTCCGTTTGTACCTTAAGGGGGTTAGATATATGGCGAACTCAAAGTTTCAGGTAGCTGTACTTTGGCCATTATTCGAGATAATCAGAATCTGTAAACGACGTCTGTTTCCTCATTGTTAGTACCCGTTTGTACCGCCGAACTTTTCGTTTGTACCTCGAGGGGGTTAGATATATAGCCGATTCAATGATTCAGGTAGCTGTACGTTGGCCATTTTTCGAGATAATCGAAATCTGTAAACGACGTCTGTTTCCTCATTGTTAGTACCCGTTTGTACCACTGAGCTTTTCGTTTGAACCTTAAGGGGGTTGGATATATATTACCGATTCAATGTATCAGGTAGGTGTACTTTGGCCATTTTTCGAGAAAATTGAAATCTGTACACGACGTCTGTTTCCTCATGGTTAGCAACCGTTTATACCACCGAGCTTTTCGTTTGTACCTTGAGGGGGTTAGATATATAGCCGATTAAACATTTCAGGTAGCTGTACTTTAGCCATTCTTTGAGATAATCGAAATCTGTTAACGACGTCCGCTTCCTCATCGTGAGTACCCATTTGCAGCACCGAGCTTTTCGTTTGTACCTTAAGGGGGATAGATATATAACCGATTCAACGTTTCAGGTAGCTGTACTTTGGCCATTTATCGAGATAATCGAAATCTGTAAACGACGTCTATTTCCTCGGTATCAGTATCCGTTTGTACCACTGAGCTTTTCGTTTGTACCTTAAGGGGGTTAGATATATAGCCGATTCAAAGATTCAGGTAGCTGTACTTTGGCCATTTTTCGAGATAATCGAAATCTGTAAACGACGTCTGTTTCTTCTGTGTTAGTACCCGATTGTACCACCGAGCTTTTCGTTTGTACCTTAAGGGGATTAGATATATAGCCGATTCAAAGTATTAGGTAGGTGTACTTTGGCCATTTTTCGACATAATTGAAATCTGTAAACGACATCTGTTTCCTCATTGTTAGTGCCCGTTTGTGCCACCAAGTTTTTTGTTTGTACCTTGAGGGGGTTATATATAATCCGATTCAACGTTTCAGGTAGCTGTACTTTAGCCATTCTTTGGGATAATCGAAATCTGTTAACGACGTCCGCTTCCTCATTGTGAGTACCCATTTGTACCACCGAGCTTTCCGTTTGTACCTTAAGGGGGTTAGATATATGGCGAACTCAAAGTTTCAGGTAGCTGTACTTTGGACATTATTCGAGATAATCAGAATCTGTAAACGACGTCTGTTTCCTTATTGTTAGTACCCATTTGTACCACCGAGCTTTTCGTTTGTACCTTAAAGGGGTTAGATATATACCCGATTCAAATTTTCGGTTGCTGTACTTTGGCCATTTTTCGAGATAATCGAAATCTGTAAACGACGTTTATTTCCTCGGTGTTAGTACCCGTTTATACCACCGAGCTTTTCGTTTGTACCTTGAGGGGGTTAGATATATAGCCGATTCAAAGATTCAGGTAGCTGTACTTTGGCCATTTTTGGAGATAATCGAAATCTGTAAAGGACGTCTGTTTCCTCGGTGTTAGTACCCGTTTGTACCACCGATCTTCTCGTTTGACCCTTAAGGGGCCTGTATATATAGCCGATTCAAAGTTTCACGTAGCTGTACTTTGGACATTTTTCGAGATAATCGAAATCTGTAAACGACGTCTGTTTCCTCATTATTAGTACCCGTTTGTACCACCGAGCCTTTCGTTTGTACCTTGAGGGGGTTAGATATATAGCCGATTCAAAGTTTCAGGTAGGTGTACTTTGGCAATTTTTCGAGATAATCGGAATCTGTAAACGACGTCTGTTTCCTCGTTGCTAGTACCCATTTGTACCACCGTGCTTTCCGTTTGTACCTTAAGGGAGTTAGATATATAGCCGATTCAAAGATTCAGGTAGCTGTACTTTGGCCATTTTTAGAGATAATCGAAATCTGTAAACGACGTCTGTTTCCTCGGTGTTAGTACCCGTTTGTACCACCGAGCTTTTCGTTTGTACCTTAAGTGAGTTAGATATATAGCCGATTCAAAGATTCAGGTAGCTGTACTTTGGCCATTTTTCGAGATAATCGAAATCTGTAAACAACGTGTGTTTCCTCATTGTTCGTACCCGTTTGTACCACCGAGCTTCTCGTTTGACCCTTAAGGGGCCTGTATATATAATCGATTAAAATCTCAGGTAGCTGTAGTTTAGCCATTCTTTGAGATAATGGAAATCTGTAAACGACATCTGTTTCCTCATTGTTAGTACCCGTTTGTCCCACCTAGCTTTTCGTTTGTACCTTAAGGGGGGTAGATATTTAGGCGATTCAAAGTTTCAGGTAACTGCACTTTGGCCATTTTTCGAGATAATTGAAATCTGTAAACGACTTCTGTTTCCTCGATGTTAGTATCCGTTTGTACCACCAAACTTTTCGTTTGTACCTTAAGGGGATTAGATATATGGCCAATTCACAGTTTCACGTAGCTGTACTTTGCCCATTTTTCGAGATAATCGAATTCTGTAAACGACGTCTGTTTCCTCGGTGTTAGTACCCGTTTGTACCACCGAGCTTTTCGTTTGTACCTTAAGGGGGTTAGATATATAGCCGATTCAAAGTTTCAGGTAGCTGTACTTTGGCCATTTTTCAAAATAATCGGATTCTGTAAACTACATCTATTTCCTCATTGTTAGTACCCATTTGTACCACCGAGCTTTTCGTTTGTACCTTAAGTGAGTTAAATATATAGCCGATTCAAAGATTCAGGTAGCTGTACTTTGGCCATTTTTCGAGATAATCGAAATCTGTAAACAACGTGTGTTTCCTCATTGCTCGTACCCGTTTGTACCACCGAGCTTCTCGTTTGACCCTTAAGGGGCCTGTATATATAATCGATTAAAATCTCAGGTAGCTGTAGTTTAGCCATTCTTTGAGATAATGGAAATCTGTAAACGACATCTGTTTCCTCATTGTTAGTACCCGTTTGTCCCACCTAGCTTTTCGTTTGTACCTTAAGGGGGGTAGATATTTAGGCGATTCAAAGTTTCAGGTAGGTGTACTTTGGCCATTTTTCGAGATAATCGAAATCTGTAAACGACGTCTGTTTCCTCGGTGTTAGTATGCGTTTGTACCGCCGAGCTTGTCGTTTTTACCTTGAGGGGGTTAGATATATCGCCGATTCAACGTTCCAGGTAGCTGTACTTTGGCCATTCTTTGAGATATTCGAAATCTGTTAACGACGTCCGCTTCCTCATTGTGAGTACCCATTTGTACCACCGAGCTTTTCGTTTGTACCTTAAGGGGGTTAGATATATAGCCAATTCAAAGATTCAGATAGCTGTACTTTGGCCATTTTGCGAGATAATCGAAATCAGTAAACGACGTCTGTTTCCTCGGTGTTAGTATCCGTTCGTACCACCAAGCTTTTCGTTTGTACCTTAAGGGGATTCGATATATGGCCGATTCAAAGGTTCACGTAGCTGTACTTTGGCCATTTTTCGAGATAATCGAAATATGTAAAGGACGTCTGTTTCCTCGGTGTTAGTACCCGTTGTACCACCGAGCTTTTCATTTGTACATTAAGGGGGTTAGATATATAGCCGATTCAAAGTTTCAGGTAGCTGTACTTTAGCCATTCTTTGAGATAATCGAAATCTGTTTACGACGTCCGCTTCCTCATCGTGAGTACCCATTTGCAGCACCGAGCTTTTCGTTTGTACCTTAAGGGGGATAGATATATAGCCGATTCAACGTTTCAGGTAGCTGTACTTTGGCCATTCTTTGAGATAATCGAAATCTGTTAACGACGTCCGCTTCCTCATTGTGAGTACCCATTTGTACCACCGAGCTTTCCGTTTGTACCTTAAGGGGGTTAGATATATGGCGAACTCAAAGTTTCAGGTAGCTGTACTTTGGCCATTATTCGAGATAATCAGAATCTGTAAACGACGTCTGTTTCCTCATTGTTAGTACCCGTTTGTACCGCCGAACTTTTCGTTTGTACCTCGAGGGGGTTAGATATATAGCCGATTCAATGATTCAGGTAGCTGTACGTTGGCCATTTTTCGAGATAATCGAAATCTGTAAACGACGTCTGTTTCCTCATTGTTAGTACCCGTTTGTACCACTGAGCTTTTCGTTTGAACCTTAAGGGGGTTGGATATATATTACCGATTCAATGTATCAGGTAGGTGTACTTTGGCCATTTTTCGAGAAAATTGAAATCTGTACACGACGTCTGTTTCCTCATGGTTAGCAACCGTTTATACCACCGAGCTTTTCGTTTGTACCTTGAGGGGGTTAGATATATAGCCGATTAAACATTTCAGGTAGCTGTACTTTAGCCATTCTTTGAGATAATCGAAATCTGTTAACGACGTCCGCTTCCTCATCGTGAGTACCCATTTGCAGCACCGAGCTTTTCGTTTGTACCTTAAGGGGGATAGATATATAACCGATTCAACGTTTCAGGTAGCTGTACTTTGGCCATTTA
The DNA here is from genome assembly GCA_958009045.1 of Oxytorus armatus. Classification (NCBI taxonomy): domain Eukaryota; kingdom Metazoa; phylum Arthropoda; class Insecta; order Hymenoptera; family Ichneumonidae; genus Oxytorus; species Oxytorus armatus. The sequence goes on from OY253752.1 coordinate 4,803,384, forward strand.
TCGAGATAATCGAAATCTGTAAACGACGTCTATTTCCTCGGTATCAGTATCCGTTTGTACCACTGAGCTTTTCGTTTGTACCTTAAGGGGGTTAGATATATAGCCGATTCAAAGATTCAGGTAGCTGTACTTTGGCCATTTTTCGAGATAATCGAAATCTGTAAACGACGTCTGTTTCTTCTGTGTTAGTACCCGATTGTACCACCGAGCTTTTCGTTTGTACCTTAAGGGGATTAGATATATAGCCGATTCAAAGTATTAGGTAGGTGTACTTTGGCCATTTTTCGACATAATTGAAATCTGTAAACGACATCTGTTTCCTCATTGTTAGTGCCCGTTTGTGCCACCAAGTTTTTTGTTTGTACCTTGAGGGGGTTATATATAATCCGATTCAACGTTTCAGGTAGCTGTACTTTAGCCATTCTTTGAGATAATCGAAATCTGTTAACGACGTCCGCTTCCTCATTGTGAGTACCCATTTGTACCACCGAGCTTTCCGTTTGTACCTTAAGGGGGTTAGATATATGGCGAACTCAAAGTTTCAGGTAGCTGTACTTTGGCCATTATTCGAGATAATCAGAATCTGTAAACGACGTCTGTTTCCTCATTGTTAGTACCCATTTGTACCACCGAGCTTTTCGTTTGTACCTTAAAGGGGTTAGATATATACCCGATTCAAATTTTCGGTTGCTGTACTTTGGCCATTTTTCGAGATAATCGAAATCTGTAAACGACGTTTATTTCCTCGGTGTTAGTACCCGTTTATACCACCGAGCTTTTCGTTTGTACCTTGAGGGGGTTAGATATATAGCCGATTCAAAGATTCAGGTAGCTGTACTTTGGCCATTTTTGGAGATAATCGAAATCTGTAAAGGACGTCTGTTTCCTCGGTGTTAGTACCCGCTTGTACCACCGATCTTCTCGTTTGACCCTTAAGGGGCCTGTATATATAGCCGATTCAAAGTTTCACGTAGCTGTACTTTGGACATTTTTCGAGATAATCGAAATCTGTAAACGACGTCTGTTTCCTCATTATTAGTACCCGTTTGTACCACCGAGCCTTTCGTTTGTACCTTGAGGGGGTTAGATATATAGCCGATTCAAAGTTTCAGGTAGGTGTACTTTGGCAATTTTTCGAGATAATCGGAATCTGTAAACGACGTCTGTTTCCTCGTTGCTAGTACCCATTTGTACCACCGTGCTTTCCGTTTGTACCTTAAGGGAGTTAGATATATAGCCGATTCAAAGATTCAGGTAGCTGTACTTTGGCCATTTTTAGAGATAATCGAAATCTGTAAACGACGTCTGTTTCCTCGGTGTTAGTACCCGTTTGTACCACCGAGCTTTTCGTTTGTACCTTAAGTGAGTTAGATATATAGCCGATTCAAAGATTCAGGTAGCTGTACTTTGGCCATTTTTCGAGATAATCGAAATCTGTAAACAACGTGTGTTTCCTCATTGTTCGTACCCGTTTGTACCACCGAGCTTCTCGTTTGACCCTTAAGGGGCCTGTATATATAATCGATTAAAATCTCAGGTAGCTGTAGTTTAGCCATTCTTTGAGATAATGGAAATCTGTAAACGACATCTGTTTCCTCATTGTTAGTACCCGTTTGTCCCACCTAGCTTTTCGTTTGTACCTTAAGGGGGGTAGATATTTAGGCGATTCAAAGTTTCAGGTAACTGCACTTTGGCCATTTTTCGAGATAATTGAAATCTGTAAACGACTTCTGTTTCCTCGATGTTAGTATCCGTTTGTACCACCAAACTTTTCGTTTGTACCTTAAGGGGATTAGATATATGGCCAATTCACAGTTTCACGTAGCTGTACTTTGCCCATTTTTCGAGATAATCGAATTCTGTAAACGACGTCTGTTTCCTCGGTGTTAGTACCCGTTTGTACCACCGAGCTTTTCGTTTGTACCTTAAGGGGGTTAGATATATAGCCGATTCAAAGTTTCAGGTAGCTGTACTTTGGCCATTTTTAAAAATAATCGGATTCTGTAAACTACATCTATTTCCTCATTGTTAGTACCCATTTGTACCACCGAGCTTTTCGTTTGTACCTTAAGTGAGTTAGATATATAGCCGATTCAAAGATTCAGGTAGCTGTACTTTGGCCATTTTTCGAGATAATCGAAATCTGTAAACAACGTGTGTTTCCTCATTGCTCGTACCCGTTTGTACCACCGAGCTTCTCGTTTGACCCTTAAGGGGCCTGTATATATAATCGATTAAAATCTCAGGTAGCTGTAGTTTAGCCATTCTTTGAGATAATGGAAATCTGTAAACGACATCTGTTTCCTCATTGTTAGTACCCGTTTGTCCCACCTAGCTTTTCGTTTGTACCTTAAGGGGGGTAGATATTTAGGCGATTCAAAGTTTCAGGTAGGTGTACTTTGGCCATTTTTCGAGATAATCGAAATCTGTAAACGACGTCTGTTTCCTCGGTGTTAGTATCCGTTTGTACCGCCGAGCTTGTCGTTTTTACCTTGAGGGGGTTAGATATATCGCCGATTCAACGTTCCAGGTAGCTGTACTTTGGCCATTCTTTGAGATATTCGAAATCTGTTAACGACGTCCGCTTCCTCATTGTGAGTACCCATTTGTACCACCGAGCTTCTCGTTTGTACCTTAAGGGGGTTAGATATATAGCCAATTCAAAGATTCAGATAGCTGTACTTTGGCCATTTTGCGAGATAATCGAAATCAGTAAACGACGTCTGTTTCCTCGGTGTTAGTATCCGTTCGTACCACCAAGCTTTTCGTTTGTACCTTAAGGGGATTCGATATATGGCCGATTCAAAGGTTCACGTAGCTGTACTTTGGCCATTTTTCGAGATAATCGAAATATGTAAAGGACGTCTGTTTCCTCGGTGTTAGTACCCGTTGTACCACCGAGCTTTTCATTTGTACCTTAAGGGGGTTAGATATATAGCCGATTCAAAGTTTCAGGTAGCTGTACTTTAGCCATTCTTTGAGATAATCGAAATCTGTTTACGACGTCCGCTTCCTCATCGTGAGTACCCATTTGCAGCACCGAGCTTTTCGTTTGTACCTTAAGGGGGATAGATATATAGCCGATTCAACGTTTCAGGTAGCTGTACTTTGGCCATTCTTTGAGATAATCGAAATCTGTTAACGACGTCCGCTTCCTCATTGTGAGTACCCATTTGTACCACCGAGCTTTCCGTTTGTACCTTAAGGGGGTTAGATATATGGCGAACTCAAAGTTTCAGGTAGCTGTACTTTGGCCATTATTCGAGATAATCAGAATCTGTAAACGACGTCTGTTTCCTCATTGTTAGTACCCGTTTGTACCGCCGAACTTTTCGTTTGTACCTCGAGGGGGTTAGATATATAGCCGATTCAATGATTCAGGTAGCTGTACGTTGGCCATTTTTCGAGATAATCGAAATCTGTAAACGACGTCTGTTTCCTCATTGTTAGTACCCGTTTGTACCACTGAGCTTTTCGTTTGAACCTTAAGGGGGTTGGATATATATTACCGATTCAATGTATCAGGTAGGTGTACTTTGGCCATTTTTCGAGAAAATTGAAATCTGTACACGACGTCTGTTTCCTCATGGTTAGCAACCGTTTATACCACCGAGCTTTTCGTTTGTACCTTGAGGGGGTTAGATATATAGCCGATTAAACATTTCAGGTAGCTGTACTTTAGCCATTCTTTGAGATAATCGAAATCTGTTAACGACGTCCGCTTCCTCATCGTGAGTACCCATTTGCAGCACCGAGCTTTTCGTTTGTACCTTAAGGGGGATAGATATATAACCGATTCAACGTTTCAGGTAGCTGTACTTTGGCCATTTATCGAGATAATCGAAATCTGTAAACGACGTCTATTTCCTCGGTATCAGTATCCGTTTGTACCACTGAGCTTTTCGTTTGTACCTTAAGGGGGTTAGATATATAGCCGATTCAAAGATTCAGGTAGCTGTACTTTGGCCATTTTTCGAGATAATCGAAATCTGTAAACGACGTCTGTTTCTTCTGTGTTAGTACCCGATTGTACCACCGAGCTTTTCGTTTGTACCTTAAGGGGATTAGATATATAGCCGATTCAAAGTATTAGGTAGGTGTACTTTGGCCATTTTTCGACATAATTGAAATCTGTAAACGACATCTGTTTCCTCATTGTTAGTGCCCGTTTGTGCCACCAAGTTTTTTGTTTGTACCTTGAGGGGGTTATATATAATCCGATTCAACGTTTCAGGTAGCTGTACTTTAGCCATTCTTTGAGATAATCGAAATCTGTTAACGACGTCCGCTTCCTCATTGTGAGTACCCATTTGTACCACCGAGCTTTCCGTTTGTACCTTAAGGGGGTTAGATATATGGCGAACTCAAAGTTTCAGGTAGCTGTACTTTGGACATTATTCGAGATAATCAGAATCTGTAAACGACGTCTGTTTCCTTATTGTTAGTACCCATTTGTACCACCGAGCTTTTCGTTTGTACCTTAAAGGGGTTAGATATATACCCGATTCAAATTTTCGGTTGCTGTACTTTGGCCATTTTTCGAGATAATCGAAATCTGTAAACGACGTTTATTTCCTCGGTGTTAGTACCCGTTTATACCACCGAGCTTTTCGTTTGTACCTTGAGGGGGTTAGATATATAGCCGATTCAAAGATTCAGGTAGCTGTACTTTGGCCATTTTTGGAGATAATCGAAATCTGTAAAGGACGTCTGTTTCCTCGGTGTTAGTACCCGTTTGTACCACCGATCTTCTCGTTTGACCCTTAAGGGGCCTGTATATATAGCCGATTCAAAGTTTCACGTAGCTGTACTTTGGACATTTTTCGAGATAATCGAAATCTGTAAACGACGTCTGTTTCCTCATTATTAGTACCCGTTTGTACCACCGAGCCTTTCGTTTGTACCTTGAGGGGGTTAGATATATAGCCGATTCAAAGTTTCAGGTAGGTGTACTTTGGCAATTTTTCGAGATAATCGGAATCTGTAAACGACGTCTGTTTCCTCGTTGCTAGTACCCATTTGTACCACCGTGCTTTCCGTTTGTACCTTAAGGGAGTTAGATATATAGCCGATTCAAAGATTCAGGTAGCTGTACTTTGGCCATTTTTAGAGATAATCGAAATCTGTAAACGACGTCTGTTTCCTCGGTGTTAGTACCCGTTTGTACCACCGAGCTTTTCGTTTGTACCTTAAGTGAGTTAGATATATAGCCGATTCAAAGATTCAGGTAGCTGTACTTTGGCCATTTTTCGAGATAATCGAAATCTGTAAACAACGTGTGTTTCCTCATTGTTCGTACCCGTTTGTACCACCGAGCTTCTCGTTTGACCCTTAAGGGGCCTGTATATATAATCGATTAAAATCTCAGGTAGCTGTAGTTTAGCCATTCTTTGAGATAATGGAAATCTGTAAACGACATCTGTTTCCTCATTGTTAGTACCCGTTTGTCCCACCTAGCTTTTCGTTTGTACCTTAAGGGGGGTAGATATTTAGGCGATTCAAAGTTTCAGGTAACTGCACTTTGGCCATTTTTCGAGATAATTGAAATCTGTAAACGACTTCTGTTTCCTCGATGTTAGTATCCGTTTGTACCACCAAACTTTTCGTTTGTACCTTAAGGGGATTAGATATATGGCCAATTCACAGTTTCACGTAGCTGTACTTTGCCCATTTTTCGAGATAATCGAATTCTGTAAACGACGTCTGTTTCCTCGGTGTTAGTACCCGTTTGTACCACCGAGCTTTTCGTTTGTACCTTAAGGGGGTTAGATATATAGCCGATTCAAAGTTTCAGGTAGCTGTACTTTGGCCATTTTTCAAAATAATCGGATTCTGTAAACTACATCTATTTCCTCATTGTTAGTACCCATTTGTACCACCGAGCTTTTCGTTTGTACCTTAAGTGAGTTAAATATATAGCCGATTCAAAGATTCAGGTAGCTGTACTTTGGCCATTTTTCGAGATAATCGAAATCTGTAAACAACGTGTGTTTCCTCATTGCTCGTACCCGTTTGTACCACCGAGCTTCTCGATTGACCCTTAAGGGGCCTGTATATATAATCGATTAAAATCTCAGGTAGCTGTAGTTTAGCCATTCTTTGAGATAATGGAAATCTGTAAACGACATCTGTTTCCTCATTGTTAGTACCCGTTTGTCCCACCTAGCTTTTCGTTTGTACCTTAAGGGGGGTAGATATTTAGGCGATTCAAAGTTTCAGGTAGGTGTACTTTGGCCATTTTTCGAGATAATCGAAATCTGTAAACGACGTCTGTTTCCTCGGTGTTAGTATCCGTTTGTACCGCCGAGCTTGTCGTTTTTACCTTGAGGGGGTTAGATATATCGCCGATTCAACGTTCCAGGTAGCTGTACTTTGGCCATTCTTTGAGATATTCGAAATCTGTTAACGACGTCCGCTTCCTCATTGTGAGTACCCATTTGTACCACCGAGCTTTTCGTTTGTACCTTAAGGGGGTTAGATATATAGCCAATTCAAAGATTCAGATAGCTGTACTTTGGCCATTTTGCGAGATAATCGAAATCAGTAAACGACGTCTGTTTCCTCGGTGTTAGTATCCGTTCGTACCACCAAGCTTTTCGTTTGTACCTTAAGGGGATTCGATATATGGCCGATTCAAAGGTTCACGTAGCTGTACTTTGGCCATTTTTCGAGATAATCGAAATATGTAAAGGACGTCTGTTTCCTCGGTGTTAGTACCCGTTGTACCACCGAGCTTTTCATTTGTACATTAAGGGGGTTAGATATATAGCCGATTCAAAGTTTCAGGTAGCTGTACTTTAGCCATTCTTTGAGATAATCGAAATCTGTTTACGACGTCCGCTTCCTCATCGTGAGTACCCATTTGCAGCACCGAGCTTTTCGTTTGTACCTTAAGGGGGATAGATATATAGCCGATTCAACGTTTCAGGTAGCTGTACTTTGGCCATTCTTTGAGATAATCGAAATCTGTTAACGACGTCCGCTTCCTCATTGTGAGTACCCATTTGTACCACCGAGCTTTCCGTTTGTACCTTAAGGGGGTTAGATATATGGCGAACTCAAAGTTTCAGGTAGCTGTACTTTGGCCATTATTCGAGATAATCAGAATCTGTAAACGACGTCTGTTTCCTCATTGTTAGTACCCGTTTGTACCGCCGAACTTTTCGTTTGTACCTCGAGGGGGTTAGATATATAGCCGATTCAATGATTCAGGTAGCTGTACGTTGGCCATTTTTCGAGATAATCGAAATCTGTAAACGACGTCTGTTTCCTCATTGTTAGTACCCGTTTGTACCACTGAGCTTTTCGTTTGAACCTTAAGGGGGTTGGATATATATTACCGATTCAATGTATCAGGTAGGTGTACTTTGGCCATTTTTCGAGAAAATTGAAATCTGTACACGACGTCTGTTTCCTCATGGTTAGCAACCGTTTATACCACCGAGCTTTTCGTTTGTACCTTGAGGGGGTTAGATATATAGCCGATTAAACATTTCAGGTAGCTGTACTTTAGCCATTCTTTGAGATAATCGAAATCTGTTAACGACGTCCGCTTCCTCATCGTGAGTACCCATTTGCAGCACCGAGCTTTTCGTTTGTACCTTAAGGGGGATAGATATATAACCGATTCAACGTTTCAGGTAGCTGTACTTTGGCCATTTATCGAGATAATCGAAATCTGTAAACGACGTCTATTTCCTCGGTATCACTATCCGTTTGTACCACTGAGCTTTTCGTTTGTACCTTAAGGGGGTTAGATATATAGCCGATTCAAAGATTCAGGTAGCTGTACTTTGGCCATTTTTCGAGATAATCGAAATCTGTAAACGACGTCTGTTTCTTCTGCGTTAGTACCCGATTGTACCACCGAGCTTTTCGTTTGTACCTTAAGGGGATTAGATATATAGCCGATTCAAAGTATTAGGTAGGTGTACTTTGGCCATTTTTCGACATAATTGAAATCTGTAAACGACATCTGTTTCCTCATTGTTAGTGCCCGTTTGTGCCACCAAGTTTTTTGTTTGTACCTTCAGGGGGTTATATATAATCCGATTCAACGTTTCAGGTAGCTGTACTTTAGCCATTCTTTGAGATAATCGAAATCTGTTAACGACGTCCGCTTCCTCATTGTGAGTACCCATTTGTACCACCGAGCTTTCCGTTTGTACCTTAAGGGGGTTAGATATATGGCGAACTCAAAGTTTCAGGTAGCTGTACTTTGGCCATTATTCGAGATAATCAGAATCTGTAAACGACGTCTGTTTCCTCATTGTTAGTACCCATTTGTACCACCGAGCTTTTCGTTTGTACCTTAAAGGGGTTAGATATATACCCGATTCAAATTTTCGGTTGCTGTACTTTGGCCATTTTTCGAGATAATCGAAATCTGTAAACGACGTTTATTTCCTCGGTGTTAGTACCCGTTTATACCACCGAGCTTTTCGTTTGTACCTTGAGGGGGTTAGATATATAGCCGATTCAAAGATTCAGGTAGCTGTACTTTGGCCATTTTTGGAGATAATCGAAATCTGTAAAGGACGTCTGTTTCCTCGGTGTTAGTACCCGTTTGTACCACCGATCTTCTCGTTTGACCCTTAAGGGGCCTGTATATATAATCGATTAAATTCTCAGGTAGCTGTAGTTTAGCCATTCTATGAGATAATTGAAATCTGTAAACGACATCGGTTTCCTCATTGTTAGTACCCGATTGTCCCACCGAGCTTTTCGTTTGTACCTTAAGGGGGTTAGATATTTAGCCGATTCAAAGTTTCAGGTAACTGCACTTTGGCCATTTTTCGAGATAATTGAAATCTGTAAACGACTTCTGTTTCCTCGATGTTAGTATCCGTTTGTACCAGCAAACTTTTCGTTTGTACCTTAAGGGGATTAGATATATGGCCAATTCACAGTTTCACGTAGCTGTACTTTGCCCATTTTTCGAGATAATCGAATTCTGTAAACGACGTCTGTTTCCTCGGTGTTAGTACCCGTTTGTACCACCGAGCTTTTCGTTTGTACCTTAAGGGGGTTAGATATATAGCCGATTCAAAGTTTCAGGTAGCTGTACTTTGGCCATTTTTCAAAATAATCGGAATCTGTTAACTACATCTATTTCCTCATTGTTAGTACCCGTTTGTACCACCGAGCTTTTTGTTTGCACCTTGAGGGCGTTATATATAATCCGATTCAACGATTCAGGTAGCTGTACTTTAGCCATTCTTTGAGATAATCGAAATCTGTTAACGACATCTATTTCCTCATTGTTAGTACCCGTTTGTACCACCGATCTTTTCGTTTGTACCTTAAGGGGGTTAGATATATAGCCGATTGAAAGTTTCGGTTGCTGTACTTTGGCCATTTTTCGAGATAATCGAAATCTGTGAACGACGTCTATTTACTCGGTGTTAGTACCCGTTTGTACAACTGAGCTTTTCGTTCGTACCTTAAGGAGATTAGATATATAACCGATTCAATGTATCAGGTAGGTGTACTTTGGCCATTTTAGGAGATAATTGAAATCTGTACACGACGTCTGTTTTCTCATTGTTAGTACCCATTTGTACCACCGAGCTTTTAGTTTGTACCTTAAGGAGGTTAGATATATAGTCGATTCAAAGATTCAGATAGCTGTACTTTGGCCATTTTGCGAGGTAATCGAAATCTGTAAACGACGTCTGTTTCCTCGGTGTTACTATCCGTTTGTACCGCCGAGCTTTTCGTTTGTCCCTTAAGGGGATTAGATATATGGCTGATCAAAGGTTCACGTAGCTGTACTTTGGCCATTTTTCGAGATAATCGAAATCTGTAAACGACGTCTATTTCCTCGGTGTTAATACCCGTTTGTACCACCGAGCTTTTCGTTCGTACCTTAAGGTGGTTAGATATATAGCCGATTCAAAGATTCAGATAGCTGTACTTTGGCCATTTTGCGAGGTAATCGGAATCTGTAAACGACGTCTGTTTCCTTATTGCTAGTACCCGTTTGTACCACCGAGCTTTTCGTTTGTACCTCGAGGGGGTTAGATATATAGCCGATTCAATGTTTCAGGTAGCTGTACTTTGGCCATTTTTCGAGATAATCGAAATCTGTAAGCGACGTCTGTTTCCTCATTGTTAGTGCCCGTTAGTACCACCAAGCTTTTCGTTTCTACCTTAAGGGGGTTAGATATATAGCCGATTCAACGTTTCAGGTAGGTGTACTTTGGCGATTTTTCGAGATAATAGAAATCTGTAAATGACGTCTGTTTCCTCATTGTTAGTACCCGTTAGTACCACCGAGCTTTTCGTTTGTACCTTAAGGGGATTAGATATATAGCCGATTCAAAGGTTCAGGTAGCTGTACTTTGGCCATTTTTAGAGATAATCGAAATCTGTAAACGACGTCTGTTTCCTCGGTGTTAGTACCCGTTTGTACCACCGAGCTTTTTGTTTGTACCTTAAGTGAGTTAGATATGTAGCCGATTCAAAGATTCAGGTAGCTGTACTTTGGCCATTTTGCGAGATAATCGAAATCAGTAAACGACGTCTGTTCCCTCGGTGTTAGTACCCGTTCCTACCACCGAGCTTTTCGTTCGTACCTTAAGGGGATTAGATATATGGCCGACTCAACGTTTCAGGTAAGTGTACTTTGGCCATTTTTCGAGATAATCAGAAACTGTAAACGACGTCTGTTTCCTCATTGTTAGTACCCATTTGTACCACCGAGGTTTTCGTTTGTACCTTAAGGGGGTTAGATATATACCCGATTCAAATTTTCGGTTGCTGTACTTTGGCCATTTTTCGAGATAATCGAAATCTGTAAACGACGTTTATTTCCTCGGTGTTAGTACCCGTTTATACCACCGAGCTTTTCGTTTGTACCTTGAGGGGGTTAGATATATAGCCGATTCAAAGATTCAGGTAGCTGTACTTTGGCCATTTTTAGAGATAATCGAAATCTGTAAAGGACGTCTGTTTCCTCGGTGTTAGTACCCGTTTGTACCACCGATCTTCTCGTTTGACCCTTAAGGGGCCTGTATATATAATCGATTAAATTCTCAGGTAGCTGTAGTTTAGCCATTCTATGAGATAATTGAAATCTGTAAACGACATCGGTTTCCTCATTGTTAGTACCCGATTGTCCCACCGAGCTTTTCGTTTGTACCTTAAGGGGGTTAGATATTTAGCCGATTCAAAGTTTCAGGTAACTGCACTTTGGCCATTTTTCGAGATAATTGAAATCTGTAAACGACTTCTGTTTCCTCGATGTTAGTATCCGTTTGTACCAGCAAACTTTTCGTTTGTACCTTAAGGGGATTAGATATATGGCCAATTCACAGTTTCACGTAGCTGTACTTTGCCCATTTTTCGAGATAATCGAATTCTGTAAACGACGTCTGTTTCCTCGGTGTTAGTACCCGTTTGTACCACCGAGCTTTTCGTTTGTACCTTAAGGGGGTTAGATATATAGCCGATTCAAAGTTTCAGGTAGCTGTACTTTGGCCATTTTTCAAAATAATCGGAATCTGTTAACTACATCTATTTCCTCATTGTTAGTACCCGTTTGTACCACCGAGCTTTTTGTTTGCACCTTGAGGGCGTTATATATAATCCGATTCAACGATTCAGGTAGCTGTACTTTAGCCATTCTTTGAGATAATCGAAATCTGTTGACGACATCTATTTCCTCATTGTTAGTACCCGTTTGTACCACCGATCTTTTCGTTTGTACCTTAAGGGGGTTAGATATATAGCCGATTGAAAGTTTCGGTTGCTGTACTTTGGCCATTTTTCGAGATAATCGAAATCTGTGAACGACGTCTATTTTCTCGGTGTTAGTACCCGTTTGTACAACTGAGCTTTTCGTTCGTACCTTAAGGAGATTAGATATATAACCGATTCAATGTATCAGGTAGGTGTACTTTGGCCATTTTAGGAGATAATTGAAATCTGTACACGACGTCTGTTTTCTCATTGTTAGTACCCATTTGTACCACCGAGCTTTTAGTTTGTACCTTAAGGAGGTTAGATATATAGTCGATTCAAAGATTCAGATAGCTGTACTTTGGCCATTTTGCGAGGTAATCGAAATCTGTAAACGACGTCTGTTTTCTCGGTGTTACTATCCGTTTGTACCGCCGAGCTTTTCGTTTGTCCCTTAAGGGGATTAGATATATGGCTGATCAAAGGTTCACGTAGCTGTACTTTGGCCATTTTTCGAGATAATCGAAATCTGTAAACGACGTCTATTTCCTCGGTGTTAATACCCGTTTGTACCACCGAGCTTTTCGTTCGTACCTTAATGTGGTTAGATATATAGCCGATTCAAAGATTCAGATAGCTGTACTTTGGCCATTTTGCGAGGTAATCGGAATCTGTAAACGACGTCTGTTTCCTTATTGCTAGTACCCATTTGTACCACCGAGCTTTTCGTTTGCACCTCGAGGGGGTTAGATATATAGCCGATTCAATGTTTCAGGTAGCTGTACTTTGGCCATTTTTCGAGATAATCGAAATCTGTAAACGACGTCTGTTTCCTCATTGTTAGTGCCCGTTAGTACCACCAAGCTTTTCGTTTGTACCTTAAGGGGGTTAGATATATAGCCGATTCAACGTTTCAGGTAGGTGTACTTTGGCGATTTTTCGAGATAATAGAAATCTGTAAATGACGTCTGTTTCCTCATTGTTAGTACCCGTTAGTACCACCGAGCTTTTCGTTTGTACCTTAAGGCGATTAGATATATAGCCGATTCAAAGGTTCAGGTAGCTGTACTTTGGCCATTTTTAGAGATAATCGAAATCTGTAAACGACGTCTGTTTCCTCGGTGTTAGTACCCGTTTGTACCACCGAGCTTTTTGTTTGTACCTTAAGTGAGTTAGATATATAGCCGATTCAAAGATTCAGGTAGCTGTACTTTGGCCATTTTGCGAGATAATCGAAATCAGTAAACGACGTCTGTTCCCTCGGTGTTAGTACCCGTTCCTACCACCGAGATTTTCGTTCGTACCTTAAGGGGATTAGATATATGGCCGACTCAACGTTTCAGGTAAGTGTACTTTGGCCATTTTTCGAGATAATCAGAAACTGTAAACGACGTCTGTTTCCTCATTGTTAGTAGCCATTTGTACCACCGAGCTTTTCGTTTGTACCTTAAGGGGGTTAGATATATAAACGATTCAAATTTTCGGTTGCTGTACTTTGGCCATTTTTAGAGATAATCGAAATCTGTAAACGACGTCTGTTTCCACGGTGTTAGTACCCGTTGTACCACCGAGCTTTTCATTTGTACCTTAAGGGGGTTAGATATATAGCTGATTCAAAGTTTCAGGTAGCTGTACTTTGGCCATTTTTCGAGATTATCGAAATCTGTAAACGACATCTGTTTCCTCGGTGTTAGTACCCATTTGTACCACCGAGCTCTTCGTTTGTACCTTAAGGGGGTTAGATATATAGTCTATTCAAATTTTCGGTTGCTGTACTTTAGCCATTTTTCGAGATAATAGAAATCTGCAAAAAACTTTTGTTTCCTCGGTGGTGGTATCCGTTTGTACCACCGAACATTTCGTTTGTACATTACGGGGATTAGATAAATGGCCGATTCGAAGTTTCATGTAGCTGTACTTTGGCCATTGTTCGAGATAATCGGAATCTGTAAACGTCGTCTGTTTCCTCATTGTTAGTACCCGTTTGTACCGCCGAGCTTTTCGTTTGTACCTCGAGGGGGTTAGATATATTGCCGATTCAATGTTTCAGGTAGCTGTACTTTGGCCATTTTTCGAGATAATCGAAATCTGTAAACGACGTCTGTTTCCTCATTGTTAGTACCCGTTTGTGCACCGAGCTTTTCGTTTGAACCTTAAGGGGGTTAGATATATAGCCGATTAAATGTATCAGGTAGGCGTACTTTGGCCATTTTTCGAGAAAATTGAAATCTGTACACGATGTCTGTTTCCTCATGGTTAGCAACCGTTTATACCACCGAGCTTTTCGTTTGTACCTTGAGGGGGTTAGGATATATAGCCGATTAAACATTTCAGGTAGCTGTACTTTAGCCATTCTTTGAGATAATCGAAATCTGTTAACGACGTCCGCTTCCTCATTGTGAGTACCCATTTGTACCACCGACCTTTTCGTTTGTACCTTAAGGGGGATAGATATATAGCCGATTCAACGTTTCAGGTAGCTGTAGTTTGCCCATTTTTCGAGATAATCGAATTCTGTAAACGACGTCTGTTTCCTCGGTGTTAGTACCCGTTTGTACCACCGAGCTTTTCGTTTGTACCATAAGGGGGATAGATATATAGCCGATTCAAATTTCCAGGTAGCTGTACTTTGGCCATTTTTCAAAATAATCGGAATCTGTAAACGACATCTATTTCCCCATTGTTAGTACCCGTTTGTATCACCGAGCTTTTTGTTTACACCTTGAGGGCGTTATATATAATCCGATTCAACGATTCAGGTAGCTGTACTTTAGCCATTCTTTGAGATAAACGAAATCGGTTAACGACATCTATTTCCTCATTGTTAGTACCCGTTTGTACCACCGATCTTTTCGTTAGTACCTTAAGGAGATTAGATATATAACCGATTCAATGTCTCAGGTAGGTGTACTTTGGCCATTTTTCGAGATAATTGAAATCTGTACACTACGTCTGTTTTCTCATTGTTAGTACCGGTTTATACCACCGAGCTTTTCGTTTGTACCTTGAGGGGGTTAGATATATAGCCGATTAAACGTTTTACGTAGCTGTACTTTGGCCATTCTTTGAGATATTCGAAATCTGTTAACGACGTCCGCTTCCTCATTGTAAGTACCCATTTGTACCAACGAGCTTTTCGTTTGTACCTTAAGGGGGTTTGATATATGGCCGATTCAATGTTTCACGTAGCTGTACTTTGGTCATTTTTCGAGATAATCGAATTCTGTAAAGGACGTCTGTTTCCTCGGTGTTAGTACCCGTTTGTACCACCGAGCTTTTCGTTCGTACCTTAAGGGGATTAGATATATGGCCGACTCAACGTTTCAGGTAAGTGTACTTTGGCCATTTTTCGAGATAATCAGAATCTGTAAACGACGTCTGTTTCCTCATTTTTCGTAGCCATTTGTACCACCGAGCTTTTCGTTGGTACCTTAAGGGGGTTAGATATATAAACGATTCAAATTTTCGGTTGCTTTACTTTGGCCAATTTTCGAGATAATAGAAATCTGTAAAAGACTTTTCATTCCTCGATGTTAGTATCGGTTTGTACCACCGAACTTTTCGTTTGTATATTAAGGGGATTAGATAAATGGCCGATTCAAAGTTTGAGGTAGCTGTACTTTGGCCATTTTTCGAGATAATCGAAATCTGTAAACGACGTCTATTTCCTCGGTGTTAGTACCCGTTTGTACCACCGAGCTTTTCGTTTGTACCTTAAGGGGATTAGATATATGGCCGATTCAAAGATTCACGTAGCTGTACTTTGGCCATTTTTCGAGATAATCGGAATCTGTAAACGACGTCTGTTTCCTCGGTGTTAGTACCCGTTTGTACCACCGAGCTTTTCGTTTGTACCTTAAGGGGGGTAGATATATAGCCTATTCAAATTTTCGGTTGCTGTACTTTGGCCATTTTTCGAGATAATAGAAATCTGTAAAAGCCTTTTGTTTCCTCGGTGTTGGTATCCGTTTGTACCACCGAACATTGGTACATTAAGGGGATTAGATAAATGGCCGATTCAAAGTTTCAGGTAGCTGTACTTTGGCCATTTTTCGAGATAATCGGAATCTGTAAACGTCGTCTGTTTCCTCATTGTTAGTACCCGTTTGTACCACCGAGCTTTTCGTTTGAACCTTAAGGGGGTTAGATATATAGCCGATTCAATGTATCAGGTAGGTGTACTTTGGCCATTTTTCGAGAAAATTGAAATCTGTACACGACGTCTGTTTCCTCATGGTTAGCAACCGTTTATACCACCGAGCTTTTCGTTTGTACCTTGAGGGGGTTAGGATATAAAGCCGATTAAACATTTCAGGTAGCTGTACTTTAGCCATTCTTTGAGATAATCGAAATCTGTTAACGACGTCCGCTTCCTCATTGCGAGTACCCATTTGTACCACCGAGCTTTTCGTTTGTACCTTAAGGGGGATAGATATATAGCAGCTTCAACGTTTCAGGTAGCTGTACTTTGCCCATTTTTCGAGATAATCGAAATCTGTAAACGACGTCTGTTTCCTCGGTTTTAGTATCCGTTTGTACCACTGAGCTCTTCGTTTGTACCTTAAGGGGGTTAGATATATAGCCGATTCAAAGTTTCAGGTAGCTGTACTTTGGCCATTCTTTGAGATAATCGAAATCTGTTAACGACATCTATTTCCTCATTGTTAGTACCCGTTTGTACCACCGATCTTTTCGTTTGTACCTTAAGGGAGTTTGATATATAGCCGATTGAAAGTTTCGGTTGCTGTACTGTGGCCATTTTTCGAGATAATCGAAATCTGTGAACGACGTCTATTTCCTCGGTTTTAGTATCCGTTTGTACCACTGAGCTCTTCGTTTGTACCTTAAGGGGGTTAGATATATAGCCGATCCAAAGTTTCAGGTAGCTGTACTTTGGCCATTTTTCAAAATAATCGGAATCTGTAAACGACATCTATTTCCTCATTGTTAGTACCCGTTTGTATCACCGAGCTTTTTGTTTGCACCTTGAGGGCGTTATATATAATCCGATTCAACGATTCAGGTAGCTGTACTTTAGCCATTCTTTGAGATAATCGAAATCTGTGAACGACGTCTATTTCCTCGGTGTTTGTACCCGTTTGTACAAATGAGCTTTTCGTTTGTACCTTAAGGAGATTAGATATATAACCTATTCAATGTATCAGGTAGGTGTACTTTGGCCATTTTTCGACATAATTGAAATCTGTAAACTGCATCTGTTTCCTCATTGATAGTGCCTGTTTCTACCACCAAGCATTTTGTTTGTACCTTGAGGGGGTATATAACCTATTCAATGTATCAGTTGGTGTACTTTGGCCATTTTTCGACATAATTGAAATCTGTAAACTACATCTGTTTCCTCATTGCTAGTGCCCGTTTCTACCACCAAGCTTTTTGTTTGTACCTTGAGGGGGTTATATATAATCCGATTCAACGATTCAGGTAGCTGTACTTTAGTCATTCTTTGAGATAATCGAAATCTGTTAACGTCGTCCGCTTCCTCATTGTGAGTACCCATTTGTACCACCGAGCTTTTCGTTTGTACCTTAAGGGGGTTAGATATATGGCCAACTCAAAGTTTCAGGTAGCTGTACTTTGGCCATTTTTCGAGATAATCAGAATCTGTAAACGACGTCTGTTTCCTCATTGTTAGTACCCATTTGTACTTTCGAGCTTTTCGTTTGTACCTTGAGGGGGTCAGATATATAGCCGATTCAAAGTTTCAGGTAGGTGTACTTTGGCCATTTTTCGAGATAATCGGAATCTGTAAACGACGTCTGTTTCCTCGTTGCTAGTACCCATTTGTACCACCGTGCTTTCCGTTTGTACTTTAAGGGGGTTAGATATATAACCGATTCATTGTATCAGGTAGGTGTACTTTGGCCATTTTGCGAGATAATCGAAATCAGTAAACGACGTCTGTTTCCTCGGTGTTAGTTTCCGTTTATACCGCTGAGCTTTTCGTTTGTACCTTAAGGGGATTAGATATATGGCCGATTCAAAGTTTCACGTAGCTGTATTTTGGCCATTTTTCGAGATAATCGGAATCTGTAGACGACGTGTGTTTCCTTATTGCTAGTACCCGTTTGTACCACCGAGCTTTTCGTTTGAACCTTAAGGGGGTTAGATATATAGCCGATTAAACATTTCAGGTAGCTGTACTTTAGCCATTCTTTGAGATAATCGAAATGTGTTAACGACGTCCGCTTCCTCATCGTGAGTACCCATTTGTAGCACCGAGCTTTTCGTTTGTACCTTAAGGGGGATAGATATATAGCCAATTCAACGTTTCAGGTAGCTGTACTTTGGCCATTTATCGAGATAATCGAAATCTGTAAACGACGTCTGTTTCCTCGGTATTAGTATCCGTTTGTACCACTGAGCTTTTCGTTTGAACCTTAAGGGGATTAGATATATAGCCGATTCAAAGTATCAGGTAGGTGTACTTTGGCCATTTTTCGACATAATTGAAATCTGTAAACGACATCTGTTTCCTCATTGTTAGTGCCCGTTTGTACCACCAAGCCTTTTGTTAGTACCTTGAGGGGGTTATATATAATCCGATTCAACGTTTCAGGTAGCTGTACTTTAGCCATTCTTTGAGATAAACGAAATCTGTTAACGACGTACGCTTCCTCATTGTGAGTACCCATTTGTACCACCGAGCTTTTCGTTTGTACCTTAAGGGGGTTAGATATATAGTCAATTCAAAGTTTCAGATAGCTGTACTTTGTCCATTTTGCGAGATAATCGAAATCAGTAAACGACGTCTGTTTCCTCGGTATTAGTATCCGTTTGTACCACTGAGCTTTTCGTTTGTACCTTAAGGGGATTAGATATATAGCCGATTCAAAGTATCAGGTAGGTGTACTTTGGCCATTTTTCGACATAATTGAAATCTGTAAACGACATCTGTTTCCTCATTGTTAGTGCCCGTTTGTACCACCAAGCCTTTTGTTAGTACCTTGAGGGGGTTATATATAATCCGATTCAACGTTTCAGGTAGCTGTACTTTAGCCATTCTTTGAGATAATCGAAATCTGTTAACGACGTACGCTTCCTCATTGTGAGTACCCATTTGTACCACCGAGCTTTTCGTTTGTACCTTAAGGGGGTTAGATATATAGCCAATTCAAAGTTTCAGATAGCTGTACTTTGTCCATTTTGCGAGATAATCGAAATCAGTAAACGACGTCTGTTTCCTCGGTGTTTTGATATCCGTTCGTACCACCAAGCTTTTAGTTTGTACCTTAAGGGGATTCGATATATGGCCGATTCAAAGTTTCACGTAGCTGTACTTTAGTCATTTTTCGATATAATCGGAATTTGTAAACCTCGTCTGTTTCCTCATCGTTAGTACCCGTTTGTACCGCCGAGCTTTTCGTTTGTACCTTGAGGGGGATAGATATATAGCCGATTCAATGTTTCAGGTAGCTGTACTATGGCCATTTTTCGAGATAATCGAAATCTGTAAACGACGTCTGTTTCCTCATGGTTAGCAACCGTTTATACCACCGAGCTTTTCGTTTGTACCTTGAGGGGGTTAGGATATAAAGCCGATTAAACATTTCAGGTAGCTGTACTTTAGCCATTCTTTGAGATAATCGAAATCTGTTAACGACGTCCGCTTCCTCATTGCGAGTACCCATTTGTACCACCGAGCTTTTCGTTTGTACCTTAAGGGGGATAGATATATAGCCGATTCAACGTTTCAGGTAGCTGTGCTTTGCCCATTTTTCGAGATAATCGAAATCTGTAAACGTCGTCTGTTTCCTCGGTTTTAGTATCCGTTTGTACCACTGAGCTCTTCGTTTGTACCTTAAGGGGGTTAGATATATAGCCGATTCAAAGTTTCAGGTAGCTGTACTTTGGCCATTTTTCAAAATAATCGGAATCTGTAAACGACATCTATCCCCTCATTGTTAGTACCCGTTTGTATCACCGAGCTTTTTGTTTGCACCTTGAGGGCGTTATATATAATCCGATTCAACGATTCAGGTAGCTGTACTTTAGCCATTCTTTGAGATAATCGAAATCTGTTAACGACATCTATTTCCTCATTGTTAGTACCCGTTTGTACCACCGATCTTTTCGTTTGTACCTTAAGGGGGTTTGATATATAGCCGATTGAAAGTTTCGGTTGCTGTACTGTGGCCATTTTTCGAGATAATCGAAATCTGTTAACGACGTCTATTTCCTCGGTGTTAGTACCCGTTTGTACAAATGAGCTTTTCGTTTGTACCTTAAGGAGATTAGATATATAACCTATTCAATGTATCAGGTAGGTGTACTTTGGCCATTTTACGAGATAATTGAAATCTGTACACGACGTCTGTTTCCTCATTGTTAGTACCCGTTTGTACCGCCGAGCTTTTCGTTTGTACCTCGAGGGGGTTAGATATATAGCCGATTAAACATTTCAGGTAGCTGTACTTTAGCCATTCTTTGAGATAATCGAAATCTGTTAACGACGTCCGCTTCCTCATTGTGATTACCCATTTGTACCACCGAGCTTTTCGTTTGTACCTTAAGGGGGATAGATATATAGCCGATTCAAAGTTTCAGGTAGCTGTACTTTAGCCATTTTTTGAGATAATCGAAATCTGTAAACGACGTGTGTTTCCTCGGTTTTAGTATCCGTTTGTACCACTGAGCTCTTCGTTTGTACCTTAAGGGGGTTAGATATATAGCCGATCCAAAGTTTCAGGTAGCTGTACTTTGGCCATTTTTCAAAATAATCGGAATCTGTAAACGACATCTATTTCCTCATTGTTAGTACCCGTTTGTATCACCGAGCTTTTTGTCTGCACCTTGAGGGCGTTATATATAATCCGATTCAACGATTCAGGTAGCTGTACTTTAGCCATTCTTTGAGATAATCGAAATCTGTGAACGACGTCTATTTCCTCGGTGTTAGTACCCGTTTGTACAAATGAGCTTTTCGTTTGTACCTTAAGGAGATTAGATATATAACCTATTCAATGTATCAGGTAGGTGTACTTTGGCCATTTTTCGACATAATTGAAATCTGTAAACTACATCTGTTTCCTCATTGATAGTGCCCGTTTCTACCACCAAGCTTTTTGTTTGTACCTTGAGGGGGTTATATATAATCCGATTCAACGATTCAGGTAGCTGTACTTTAGTCATTCTTTGCGATAATCGAAATCTGTTAACGACGTCCGCTTCCTCATTGTGAGTACCCATTTGTACCACCGAGCTTTTCGTTTGTACCTTAAGGGGGTTAGATATATGGCCAACTCAAAGTTTCAGGTAGCTGTACTTTGGCCATTTTTCGAGATAATCAGAATCTGTAAACGACGTCTGTTTCCTCAATGTTAGTACCCATTTGTACTACCGAGCTTTTCGTTTGTACCTTGAGGGGGTCAGATATATAGCCGATTCAACGTTTCAGGTAGGTGTACTTTGGCCATTTTTCGAGATAATCGGAATCTGTAAACCACGTCTGTTTCCTCGTTGCTAGTACCCATTTGTACCACCGTGCTTTCCGTTTGTACCTTAAGGGGGTTAGATATATAACCGATTCAATGTATCAGGTAGGTGTACTTTGGCCATTTTGCGAGATAATCGAAATCAGTAAACGACGTCTGTTTCCTCGGCGTTAGTATCCGTTCGTACCACCAAGCTTTTCGTTTGTACCTTAAGGGGATTCGATACCTAGCCGAT
Source organism: Oxytorus armatus (assembly GCA_958009045.1). Lineage (NCBI taxonomy): Eukaryota > Metazoa > Arthropoda > Insecta > Hymenoptera > Ichneumonidae > Oxytorus > Oxytorus armatus. Next base: position 4,824,753 of record OY253752.1, read on the forward strand.
TCAACGTTTAAGGTAGGTGTACTTTGGCCATTTTTCGAGATAATCGGAATCTGTAAACGACGTCTGTTTCCTTATTGATAGTACCCGTTTGTACCACAGAGCTTTTCTTTTGTACGTTAAGGGGTCTGTATGTATAATCGATTAAACGCTCCGGTAGCTGTACTTTAGCCATTCTTTGAGAAAATCGAAATCTGTAAACGACGTCTATTTCCTCGGTGTTAGTACCCGTTTGTACAAATGAGCTTTTCGTTTGTACCTTAAGGGGGTTAGATATATAGCCGATTCAATGGATCAGGTAGCTGTACTTTGGCCATTTTTCGAGATAATCGAAATCAGTAAACGACGTCTGTTTACTCTGTGTTAGTACCCATTTGTACCACCGAGCTTTTCGTTTGTACCTTAAGGGGGTTAGATATATAGCCGATTCAAAGATTCAGATAGCTGTACTTTGGCCATTTTGCGAGGTAATCGAAATCTGTAAACGACGTCTGTTTCCTCGGTATTAGTATCCGTTTATACCGCCGAGCTTTTCGTTTGTACATTAAGGGGATTAGATATATGGCCGATTCAAAGTTTCACGTAGCTGTATTTTGGCCATTTTTCGAGATAATCGGAATCTGTAAACGACGTGTGTTTCCTTATTGCTAGTACCCGTTTGTACCACCGAGCTTTTCGTTTGTACCTCGAGGGGGTTAGATATATAGCCTATTCAATGTTTCAGGTAGCTGTACTTTGGCCATTTTTCGAGATAATCGAAATCTGTAAACGACGTCTGTTTCCTCATTGTTAGTACCCATTTGTACCACCGAGCTTTTCGTTTGAACCTTAAGGGGGTTAGATATATAGCCGATTAAACATTTCAGGTAGCTGTACTTCAGCCATTCTTTGAGATAATCGAAATCTGTTAACGACGTCCGTTTCCTCATCGTGAGTACCCATTTGTAGCACCGAGCTTTTCGTTTGTACCTTAAGGGGGATAGATATATAACCAATTCAACGTTTCAGGTAGCTGTACTTTGGCCATTTATCGAGATAATCGAAATCTGTAAACGACGTCTGTTTCCTCGGTATTAGTATCCGTTTGTACCACTGAGCTTTTCGTTTGTACCTTAAGGGGATTAGATATATAGCCGATTCAAAGTATCAGGTAGGTGTACTTTGGCCATTTTTCGACATAATTGAAATCTGTAAACGACATCTGTTTCCTCATTGTTAGTGCCCGTTTGTACCACCAAGCCTTTTGTTAGTACCTTGAGGGGGTTATATGTAATCCGATTCAACGTTTCAGGTAGCTGTACTTTAGCCATTCTTTGAGATAATCGAAATCTGTTAACGACGTACGCTTCCTCATTGTGAGTACCCATTTGTACCACCGAGCTTTTCGTTTGTACCTTAAGGGGGTTAGATATATAGCCAATTTAAAGTTTCAGATAGCTGTACTTTGTCCATTTTGCGAGATAATCGAAATCAGTAAACGACGTCTGTTTCCTCGGTGTTTTGATATCCGTTCGTACCACCAAGCTTTTAGTTTGTACCTTAAGGGGATTCGATATATGGCCGATTCAAAGTTTCACGTAGCTGTACTTTGGTCATTTTTCGATATAATCGGAATCTGTAAACATCGTCTGTTTCCTCATCGTTAGTACCCGTTTGTACCGCCGAGCTTTTCGTTTGTACCTTGAGGGGGTTAGATATATAGCCGATTCAATGTTTCAGGTAGCTGTACTTTGGCCATTTTTCGAGATAATCAAAATCTGTAAACGACGTCTGTTTCCTCGGAGTTAGTATCCGTTTGTACCACTGAGCTTTTCGTTTGTACCTTAAGGGGGTTAGATATATAGCCGATTAAACGATTTAGGTAGCTGTACTTTGGCCATTTTTCGAGATAATCGGAATCTGTAAACGACGTCTGTTTCCTCGGTGTTAGTATCCGTTTGTACCGCCGAGCTTTTCGTTTGTACCTTAAGGGGATTAGATATATGGCCGATTCAAAGTTTCACGTAGCTGTACTTTGGCCATTTTTCGAGATAATCGAAATCTGTAAACGACTTCTGTTTCCTCATTATTAGTACCCGTTTGTACCACCGAGCCTTTCGTTTGTACCTTAAGGGGGTTATATATATAGCCGATTGAAAGTTTCAGGTAGCTGTACTTTGGACATTTTTCGAGATAATCGAAATCTGTAAACGACGTCTGTTTCCTCATTATTAGTACCCGTTTGTACCACCGAGCCTTTCGTTTGTACCTTAAGGGGGTTAGATATATAGCCGATTCAACGATTCAGATAGCTGTACTTTGGCCATTTTGCGAGGTAATCGGAATCTGTGAACGACGTCTGTTTCCTTATTGCTAGTACCCGTTTGTACCACCGAGCTTTTCGTTTGTACCTCGAGGGGGTTAGATATATAGCCTATTCAATGTTTCAGGTAGCTGTACTTTGGCCATTTTTCGAGATAATCGAAATCTGTAAACGACGTCTGTTTCCTCATTATTAGTACCCGTTTGTACCACCGAGCCTTTCGTTTGTACCTTAAGGGGGTTAGATATATAGCCGATTAAACGTTTTAGGGAGCTGTACTTTAGCTATTCTTTGAGATATTCGAAATCTGTTTACAACGTCCCCTTCCTCATCGTGAGTACCCATTTGTACCACCGAGCTTTTCGTTTGTACCTTAAGGGGGATAGATATATAGGCGGTTCAAAGTTTCAGGTAGCTGTACTTTGGCCATTTTTCGAGATAATCGAAATCTGTAAACGACGTCTGTTTCCTCGGTGTTAGTATCCGTTTGCACCACTGAGCTTTTCGTTTGTACCTTAAGGGGGTTAGATATATAGCCGATTAAAAGATTCAGGTAGGTGTACTTTGGCCATTTTTCGAGATAATCGGAATCTGTAAACGACGTCTGTTTCCTCGTTGCTAGTACCCATTTGTACCACCGTGCTTTCCGTTTGTACATTAAGGGAGTTAGATATATAGCCGATTCAAAGATTCAGGTAGCTGTACTTTGGCCATTTTTCGAGATAATTGAAATCTGTAGACAACGTCTGTTTCCTCATTGTTCGCACCCGTTTGTACCACCGAGCTTCTCGTTTGTACCTTAAGGGGGTTAGATATATAGCCGATTCAAAGTTTCAGGTAGCTGTACTTTGGCCATTTTTCAAAATAATCGGATTCTGTAAAATACATCTATTTCCTCATTGATAGTACCCGTTTGTACCACCTAGCTTTTTGTTTACACCTTGAGGTCGTTATATATAATCCGATTCAACGATTCAGGTAGCTGTCCTTTAGCCATTCTTTGAGATAATCGAAATCTGTTAACGACATCTATTTCCTCATTGTTAGTACCCGTTTGTACCACCGATCTTTTCGTTTGTACCTTAAGGGGGTTAGATATATAGCCGATTGAAAGTTTCGGTTGCTGTACTTTGGCCATTTTTCGAGATAATCGAAATCTGTGAACGCCGTCTATTTCCTCGGTGTTAGTACCCGTTTGTACAACTGAGCTTTTCGTTTGTACCTTAAGGAGATTAGATATATAACCGATTAAATGTATCAGGTAGGTGTACTTTGTCCATTTTACGAGATAATTGAAATCTGTACACGACGTCTGTTTTCTCATTGTTAGTACCCATTTGTACCACCGAGCTTTTCGTTTGTACCTTAAGGGGGTTAGATATATAGCCGATTCAAAGATTCAGATAGCTGTACTATGACCATTTTGCGAGGTAATCGAAATCTGTAAACGACGTCTGTTTCCTCGGTGTTAGTATCCGTTTGTCCCGCCGAGCTTTTCGTTTGTACCTTAAGGGGATTAGATATATGGCCGATCAAAGGTTCACGTAGCTGTACTTTGGCCATTTTTCGAGATAATCGAAATCTGTAAACGACGTGTATTTCCTCGGTGTTAATACCCGTTTGTACCACCGAGCTTTTCGTTTGTACCTTAAGGGGGCTAGATATATAGCCGATTCAACGATTCAGATAGCTGTACTTTGGCCATTTTGCGAGGTAATCGGAATCTGTGAACGACGTCTGTTTCCTTATTGCTAGTACCCGTTTGTACCACCGAGCTTTTCGTTTGTACCTCGAGGGGGTTAGATATATAGCCTATTCAATGTTTCAGGTAGCTGTACTTTGGCCATTTTTCGAGATAATCGAAATCTGTAAACGACGTCTGTTTCCTCATTGTTAGTACCCGTTAGTACCACCGAGCTTTTCGTTTGTACCTTAAGGGGGTTAGATATATAGCCGATTCAATGATTCAGATAGCTGTACTATGACCATTTTGCGAGGTAATCGAAATCTGTAAACGACGTGTATTTCCTCGGTGTTAATACCCGTTTGTACCACCGAGCTTTTCGTTTGTACCTTAAGGGGGTTAGATATATAGCCGATTCAACGATTCAGATAGCTGTACTTTGGCCATTTTGCGAGGTAATCGGAATCTGTGAACGACGTCTGTTTCCTTATTGCTAGTACCCGTTTGTACCACCGAGCTTTTCGTTTGTACCTCCAGGGGGTTAGATATATAGTCGATTCAACGTTTCAGGTAGGTGTACTTTGGCCATTTTTCGAGATAATCCAAATCTGTAAACAACGTCTGTTTCCTCATTGTTCGTACCCGTTTGTACCACCGAGATTCTGGTTTGACCCTTAAGGGGCCTGTATATATAATCGATTAAAATCTCAGGTAGCTGTAGTTTAGCCATTCTTTGAGATAATTGAAATCTGCAAATGACATCTGTTTCCTCATTGTTAGTACCCGTTTGTCCCACCGAGCTTTTCGTTTGTACCTTAAGGGGGTTAGATATATAGCCGATTCAACGTTTCAGGTAGCTGCACTTTGGCCATTTTTCGAGATAATTGAAATTTGTAAACGACTTCTGTTTCCTCGATGTTAGTATCCGTTTGTACCACCAAATTTTTCGTTTGTACCTCAAGGGGATTAGATATATGGGCAATTCACAGATTCACGTAGCTGTACTTTGTCCATTTTTCGAGATAATCGAAATCTGTAAACGACGTCTGTTTCCTCGGTGTTAGTATCCGTTTGTACCACCGAGCTTTTTGTTTGTACCTTGAGGGGGTTATATATAATCCGAATCAACGTTTCAGGTAGCTGTACTTTAGCCATTCTTTGAGATAATCGAAATCTGTTAACGACATCTGTTTCCTTATTGTTAGTAACCCTTTGTACCGCCGAGCTTTTCGTTTGTACGTTAAGGGGGTTAGATATATAGCCGATTCAAAGTTTCAGGTAGCTGCACTTTGGCCATTTTTCGAGATAATTGAAATTTGTAAACGACTTCTGTTTCCTCGATGTTAGTATCCGTTTGTACCACCAAATTTTTCGTTTGTACCTCAAGGGGATTAGATATATGGCCAATTCACAGATTCACGTAGCTGTACTTTGTCCATTTTTAGAGATAATCGAATTCTGTAAACCACGTCTGTTTCCTCGGTGGTAGTATCCGTTTGTACCACCGAGCTTTTCGTTTGTACCTTAAGGGGGCTAGATATATAGCCGATTCAACGTTTCAGGTAGGTGTACTTTGGCCATTTTTCGAGATAATCGGAATCTGTAAACGACGTCTGTTTCCTTATTGATAGTACCCGTTTGTACCATCGAGCTTTTCTATTGTACGTTAAGGGGTCTGTATGTATAATCGATTAAAAGCCCCGGTAGCTGTACTTTAGCCATTCTTTGAGAAAATCGAAATCTGTAAACGACGTCTGTTTCCTGATTGTTAGTACCCGTTTGTAGCACCGAGCTTTTCGTTTGTACCTTGAGGGGGTTAGATATATAGCCGATTCAATGTATCAGGTTGGTGTACTTTGGCCATTTTTCGAGATAATCAGAATCTCTAAACGACGTCTGTTTCCTCATTGTTAGTAGCCATTTGTACCACCGAGCTTTTCGTTTGTACCTTAAGGGGGTTAGATATATAGCCAATCCAAAGTTTCAAATAGCTGTACTTTGGCCATTTTGCGACATAATCGAAATCAGTAAACGACGTCTGTTTCCTCGATGTTTTGATATCCGTTTGTACCACCGAGCTTTTCGTTTGTACATTAAGGGGATTAGATATATGGACGACTCAAAGTTTCAGGTAGCTGTACTTTGGCCATTTTTCGAGATAATCAGAATCTCTAAACGACGTCTGTTTCCTCATTGTTAGTAGCCATTTGTACCACCGAGCTTTTCGTTCGTAACTCGAGGGGGTTAGATATATAGCAGATTCAATGATTCAGGTAGCTGTACTTTGGCCTTTTTTCGAGATAATCGGAATCTGTAAACGACGTCTGTTTCCTTATTACTAGTACCCGTTTGTACCACCGAGCTTTTCGTTTGTACATTAAGGGGATTAGATATATGGACGACTCAAAGTTTCAGGTAGCTGTACTTTGGCCATTTTTCGAGATAATCAGAATCTCTAAACGACGTCTGTTTCCTCATTGTTAGTAGCCATTTGTAGCACCGAGCTTTTCGTTTGTACCTTAAGGGGGTTAGATATATAAACGATTCAAATTTTCGTTTGCTGTACTTTGGCCATTTTTCGAGATAATAGAAATCAGTAAAAGACTTTTGTTTCCTCGGTGTTAGTATCCGTTTGTACCACCGAACTTTTCGTTTGTACATTAAGAGGATTAGATAAATGGCCGATTCAACGTTTCAGGTAGCTGTACTTTGGCCATTTTTTGAGATAATCGGAATCTGTAAACGACGTCTGTTTCCTCGGTGTTAGTAGCCGTTTGTACCACCGAGCTTTTCGTTTGTACCTTAAGGGAGTTAGATATATAGCCGATTCAAAATTTCGGTTGCTGTACTTTGGCCATTTTTCGAGATAATCGAAATCTGTAAACGACGTCTATTTCCTCGGTGTTAGGACCCGTTTGTACCACCGAGCTTTTCGTTTGTACCTTAAGGGCATTAGATATACGGCCGATTCAATGTTTCACGTAGCTGTACTTTGCCCATTTTTCGAGATAATCGAAATCTGTAAACGACGTCTGTTTCCTCGGCGTTAGTACCCGTTCGTACCACCGAGCTTTTTGTTTGCACCTTAAGGGGGTTGGATATATAGCCGATTCAAAATTTCAGGTAGCTGTACTTTGGCCATTTTTCAAAATAATCGGAATGTGTAAACGACATCTATTTCCTCATTGTTAGTACCCGTTTGTACCACCGAGCTTTTTGTTTGTAACTTGAGGGGTTTATATATAATCCGATTCAACGTTTCAGGTAGCTGTAATGTAGCCATTCTTTGAGATAATCGAAATCTGTTAACGACATCTATTTCCTCATTGTTAGTACCCGTTCGGACCACCGAGCTTTTCGTTTGTACCTTAAGGGGGTTAGATATATAGCCGATTCAAAGTTTCAGGTAGCTGTACTTTGGCCATTTTTCAAAATAATCGGAATCTGAAAACGACGTCTATTTCCTCGGTGTTAATATCCATTTGTACCACCGAGCTTTACGTTTTTACCTTAAGGGGATTAGATATATGGCCCATTCAAAGTTACACTTAGCTGTACTTTGGCCATTTTTCGAGATAATCGAAATCTGTAAACGACGTCTGTTTCCTCGATGTTAGTACCCGTTTGTACCACCGAGCTTTTCGTTTGTACCTTAAGGGGGTTAGATATATAGCCGATTCAAAGTTTCAGGTAGCTGTACTTTGGCCATTTTTCAAAATAATCGGAATCTGAAAAACCACATCTATTTCCTCATTGTTAGTACCCGTTTGTACCACCGAGCTTTTTGTTTGTACCTTGAGGGGGTTATATATAATCCGATTCAACTTTTCAGGTAGCTGTACTTTAGCCATTCTTTGAGATAATCGAAATCTGTTAACGACATCTATTTCCTCATTGTTAGTACCCGTTTGTACCACCGAGCTTTTCGTTTGAACCTTAAGGGGGTTAGATATATAGCCGATTCAATGTATCAGGTAGGTGTACTTTGTCCATTTTTCGAGAAAATTGAAATCTGTACACGACGTCTGTTTCCTCATGGTTAGCAACCGTTTATACCACCGAGCTTTTCGTTTGTACCTTGAGGGGGTTAGATATATAGCCGATTAAACATTTCAGGTAGCTGTACTTTAGCCATTCTTTGAGATAATCGAAATCTGTTAACGCCGTCCGCTTCCTCATCGTGAGTAACCATTTTCAGCACCGAGGTTTTCGTTTGTACCTTAAGGGGGACAGATATATAGCCGATTCAACGTTTCAGGTAGCTGTACTTTGGCCATTTATCGAGATAATCGAAATCTGTAAACGACGTCTATTTCCTCGGTATTAGTATCCGTTTGTACCACTGAGCTTTTCGTTTGTACCATAAGGGGGTTAGATATATAGCCGATTCAAAGATTCAGGTAGTTGTACTGCCGCCATTTTTCGAGATAATCGAAATCTGTAAACGGCGTCTGTTTCTTCTGTGTTAGTACCCGATTGTACCGCCGAGCTTTTCGTTTGTACCTTAAGGGGGTTAGATATATAGCCGATTCAAATTTCCAGGTAGCTGTACTTTGGCCATTTTTCAAAATAATCGGAATCTGTAAACGACATCTATTTCCCCATTGTTAGTACCCGTTTGTATCACCGAGCTTTTTGTTTGCACCTTGAGGGCGTTATATATAATCCGATTCAACGATTCAGGGAGCTGTACTTTAGCCATTCTTTGAGATAATCGAAATCTGTTAACGCCGTCCGCTTCCTCATCGTGAGTAACCATTTTCAGCACCGAGGTTTTCGTTTGTACCTTAAGGGGGACAGATATATAGCCGATTCAACGTTTCAGGTAGCTGTACTTTGGCCATTTATCGAGATAATCGAAATCTGTAAACGACGTCTATTTCCTCGGTATTAGTATCCGTTTGTACCACTGAGCTTTTCGTTTGTACCTTAAGGGGGTTAGATATATAGCCGATTCAAAGATTCAGGTAGCTGTACTGCCGCCATTTTTCGAGATAATCGAAATCTGTAAACGACGTCTATTTCCTCGGTGTTAGGACCCGTTTGTACCACCGAGCTTTTCGGTTGTACCTTAAGGGCATTAGATATATGGCCGATTCAAAGTTTCACGTAGCTGTACTTTGGCCATTTTTCGAGATAATCGAATTCTGTAAACGACGTCTGTTTCCTCGGTGTTAGTATCCGTTTGTACAATCGAGCTTTTCGTTTGTACCTTAAGGGGGTTAGATATATAACCGATTCAAAGTTTCAGGTAGGTGTACTTTGGCCACTTTTCGAAATAATCGGAATCTGTAAATGACGTCTGTTTCCTCATTTTTAGTACCCGTTTGTACCACTGAGCTTTTCGTTTGTACCTTAAGGGGATTAGATATATAGCCGATTTATTGATTCACGTAGCTGTACTTTGGCCATTTTTCGAGATAATCGAAATCTGTAAAGGACGTCTGTTTCCTCTGTGTTAGTACCCGTTTGTACCACCGAGCTTTTCATTTGTACCTTAAGGGGGTTAGATATATAGCCGATTCAAATTTCCAGGTAGCTGTACTTTGGCCATTTTTCAAAATAATCGGAATCTGTAAACGACATCTATTTCCCCATTGTTAGTACCCGTTTGTATCACCGAGCTTTTTGTTTGCACCTTGAGGGCGTTATATATAATCCGATTCAACGATTCAGGGAGCTGTACTTTAGTCATTCTTTGAGATAAACGAAATCGGTTAACGACATCTATTTCCTCATTGTTAGTACCCGTTTGTACCACCGAACTTTTCGTTTGTACCTTAAGGAGATTAGATGTATAACCGATTCTATGTATCAGGTAGGTGTACTTTGGCCATTTTTCGAGATAATTGAAATCTGTACACTACGTCTGTTTTCTCATTGTTAGTACCCGTTTATACCACCGAGCTTTTCGTTTGTACCTTGAGGGGATTAGATATATAGCCGATTAAACGTTTTAGGTAGCTGTACTTTGGCCATTCTTTGAGATATTCGAAATCTGTTAACGACGTCCGCTTCCTCGTTGTGAGTACCCATTTGTACCAACGAGCTTTTCGTTTGTACCTTAAGGGAGCTAGATATATGGCCGATTCAAAGTTTCACGTAGCTGTACTTTGGTCATTTTTCGAGATAATCGAATTCTGTAAAAGACGTCTGTTTCCTCGGTGTTAGTACCCGTTTGTACCACCGAGCTTTTCGTTCGTACCTTAAGGGGATTAGATATATAGCCGACTCAACGTTTCAGGTAAGTGTACTTCGGCCATTTCTCGAGATAATCAGAATCTGTAAACGACGTCTGTTTCCTCATTTTTCGTAGCCATTTGTACCACCGAGCTTTTCGTTTGTACCTTAAGGGGGTTAGATATATAAACGATTCAAATTTTCGGTTGCTTTACTTTGGCCATTTTTCGAGATAATCGAAATCTGTAAACGACGTCTGTTTCCTCGGTGTTAGTACCCGTTTGTACCACCGAGCTTTTCGTTTGTACCTTAAGGGGGTTAGTACCCGTTTGTCCCACCGAGCTTTTCGTTTGTACCTTAAGGGGGTTAGATATATAGCCGATTCAAGGTTTCAGGTAACTGCACTTTGGCCATTTTTCAAGTGAATTGAAATCTGTAAACGACTTCTGTTTCCTCGATGTTAGTATCCGTTTGTGCAACCAAACTTTTCGTTTGTACCTTAAGGGGATTAGATATATGGCCAATTCACAGTTTCACGTAGCTGTACTTTGCCTATTTTTCGAGATAATCGAAATCTGTTATCGACGTCCGCTTCCTCATTGTGAGTACCCATTTGTACCACCGAGCTTTTCGTTTGTACCTTAAGGGGGTTAGATATATAGCCAATTCAAAGTTTCAGATAGCTGTACTTTGGCCATTTTGCGAGATAATCGAAAGCAGTAAACGACGTCTGTTTCCTCGGTGTTAGTATCCGTTCGTACCACCAAGCTTTTGGTTTGTACCTTAAGGGGATTCGATATATGGCCGATTCAAAGTTTCACGTAGCTGTACTTTGGTCATTTTTCGAGATAATCGAAATCTGTAAAGGACGTCTGTTTCCTCTGTGTTAGTACCCGTTTGTACCACCGAGCTTTTCATTTGTACCTTAAGGGTGTTAGATATATAGCCTATTCAAATTTTCGGTTGCTGTACTTTAGCCATTTTTCGAGATAATAGAAATCTGTATAAGACTTTTGTATCCTCGGTGGTGGTATCCGTTTGTACCACCGAACATTTCGTTTGTACATTAAGGGGATTAGATAAATGGCCGATTCAAAGTTTCAGGTAGCTGTACTTTGGCCATTGTTCGAGATAATCGGAATCTGTAAACGTCGTCTGTTTCCTCATTGTTAGTACCCGTTTGTACCGCCGAGCTTTTCGTTTGTACCTCGAGGGGGTTAGATATATAGCCGATTCAATGTTTCAGGTAGCTGTACTTTGGCCATTTTTCGAGATAATCGAAATCTGTAAACGACGTCTGTTTCCTCATTGTTAGTACCCGTTTGTACCACCGAGCTTTTCGTTTGAACCTTAAGGGGGTTAGATATATAGCCGATTCAATGTATCAGGTAGGTGTACTTTGGCCATTTTTCGAGAAAATTGAAATCTGTACACGACGTCTGTTTCCTCATGGTTAGCAACCGTTTATACCACCGAGCTTTTCGTTTGTACCTTGAGGGGGTTAGGATATATAGCCGATTAAACATTTCAGGTAGCTGTACTTTAGCCATTCTTTGAGATAATCGAAATCTGTTAACGACGTCCGCTTCCTCATTGTGAGTACCCATTTGTACCACCGAGCTTTTCGTTTGTACCTTAAGGGGGATAGATATATAGCCGATTCAACGTTTCAGGTAGCTGTAGTTTGCCCATTTTTCGAGATAATCGAATTCTGTAAACGACGTCTGTTTCCTCGGTGTTAGTACCCGTTTGTACCACCGAGCTTTTCGTTTGTACCTTAAGGGGGATAGATATATAGCCGATTCAAATTTCCAGGTAGCTGTACTTTGGCCATTTTTCAAAATAATCGGAATCTGTAAACGACATCTATTTCCCCATTGTTAGTACCCGTTTGTATCACCGAGCTTTTTGTTTGCACCTTGAGGGCGTTATATATAATCCGATTCAACGATTCAGGGAGCTGTACTTTAGCCATTCTTTGAGATAAACGAAATCGGTTAACGACATCTATTTCCTCATTGTTAGTACCCGTTTGTACCACCGATCTTTTCGTTTGTACCTTAAGGAGATTAGATATATAACCGATTCAATGTATCAGGTAGTTGTACTTTGGCCATTTTTCGAGATAATTGAAATCTGTACACTACGTCTGTTTTCTCATTGTTAGTACCCGTTTATACCACCGAGCTTATCGTTTGTACCTTGAGGGGGTTAGATATATAGCCGATTAAACGTTTTAGGTAGCTGTACTTTGGCCATTCTTTGAGATATTCGAAATCTGTTAACGACGTCCGCTTCCTCATTGTGAGTACCCATTTGTACCAACGAGCTTTTCGTTTGTACCTTAAGGGGGTTAGATATATGGCCGATTCAAAGTTTCACGTAGCTGTACTTTGGTCATTTTTCGAGATAATCGAATTCTGTAAAAGACGTCTGTTTCCTCGGTGTTAGTACCCGTTTGTACCACCGAGCTTTTCGTTCGTACCTTAAGGGGATTAGATATATAGCCGACTCAACGTTTCAGGTAAGTGTACTTTGGCCATTTTTCGAGATAATCAGAATCTGTAAACGACGTCTGTTTCCTCATTTTTCGTAGCCATTTGTACCACCGAGCTTTTCGTTTGTACCTTAAGGGGGTTAGATATATAAACGATTCAAATTTTCGGTTGCTTTACTTTGGCCATTTTTCGAGATAATCGAAATCTGTAAACGACGTCTGTTTCCTCGGTGTTAGTACCCGTTTGTACCACCGAGCTTTTCGTTTGTACCTTAAGGGGGTTAGGTATATAGCCGATTCAAATTGTCGGTTGCTGTACTTTGGCCATTTTTCGAGATAATCGAAATCTGTAAACGACGTCTATTTCCTCGGTGTTAGTACCCGTTTGTACCACCGAGCTTTTCGTTTGTACCTTAAGGGGATTAGATATATGGCCGATTCAAAGATTCACGTAGCTGTACTTTGGCCATTTTCCGAGATAATCGGAATCTGTAAACGACGTCTGTTTCCTCGGTGTTAGTACCCGTTTGTACCACTGAGCTTTTCGTTTGTACCTTAAGGGGGTTAGATATATCGCCGATTCAACGTTTCAGGTAAGTGTACTTTGGCCATTTTTCGAGATAATGGGAATCTGCAAACGGTGTCTGTTTCCTTATTGCTAGTACCCGTTTGTACCACCGAGCTTTTCGTTTGTACCTTAAGGGGATTAGATATATAGCCGATTCAAAAGTTCAGGTAGCTGTACTTTGGCCATTTTTAGAGATAATCCAAATCTGTAAACTACGTCTGTTTCCTCGGTGTTAGTATCCGTTTGTACCACCGAGCTTTTCGTTTGTACCTTAAGGGGGTTAGATATATAACCGATTCAAAGTTTCAGGTAGGTGTACTTTGGCCACTTTTCGAAATAATCGGAATCTGTAAATGACGTCTGTTTCCTCATTTTTAGTACCCGTTTGTACCACCAAACTTTTCGTTTGTACCTTAAGGGGATTAGATATATGGCCAATTCACAGTTTCACGTAGCTGTACTTTGCCCATTTTTCGAGATAATCGAAATCTGTAAACGACGTCTGTTTCCTCGGCGTTAGTACCCGTTTGTACCACCGAGCTTTTCGTTTGCACCTTAAGGGGGTTAGATATATAGCCGATTCAACGTTCCAGGTAGCTGTACTTTGGCCATTTTTCAAAATAATCGGAATCTGTAAACGACGTCTGTTCCCTTATTGCTAGTACCCGTTTGTACCGCCGAGCTTTTTGTTTGTACCTTAAGGGAGTTAGATATATAGCCGATTCAAAGATTCAGGTAGCTGTACTTTGGCCATTTTTATAGATTATCGCAATCTGTAAACGACATCTGTTTCCTCGGTGTTAGTACCCATTTGTACCATCGAGCTTTTCGTTTGTACCTTAAGGGGGGTAGATATATAGCCTATTCAAATTTTCGGTTGCTGTACTTTGGCCATTTTTCGAGATAATAGAAATCTGTAAAAGCCTTTTGTTTCCTCGGTGTTGGTATCCGTTTGTACCACCGAACATTGGTACATTAAGGGGATTAGATAAATGGCCGATTCAAAGTTTCAGGTAGCTGTACTTTGGCCATTTTTCGAGATAATCGGAATCTGTAAACGTCGTCTGTTTCCTCATTGTTAGTACCCGTTTGTACCACCGAGCTTTTCGTTTGAACCTTAAGGGGGTTAGATATTCAGCCGATTCAATGTATCAGGTAGGTGTACTTTGGCCATTTTTCGAGAAAATTGAAATCTGTACACGACGTCTGTTTCCTCATGGTTAGCAACCGTTTGTACCACCGAGCTTTTCGTTTGTACCTTGAGGGGGTTAGGATATAAAGCCGATTAAACATTTCAGGTAGCTGTACTTTAGCCATTCTTTGAGATAATCGAAATCTGTTAACGACGTCCGCTTCCTCATTGCAAGTACCCATTTGTACCACCGAGCTTTTCGTTTGTACCTTAAGGGGGATAGATATATAGCCGATTCAACGTTTCAGGTAGCTGTACTTTGCCCATTTTTCGAGATAATCGAAATCTGTAAACGACGTCTGTTTCCTCGGTTTTAGTATCCGTTTGTACCACTGAGCTCTTCGTTTGTACCTTAAGGGGGTTAGATATATAGCCGATTCAAAGTTTCAGGTAGCTGTACTTTGGCCATTTTTCAAAATAATCGGAATCTGTAAACGACATCTATTTCCTCATTGTTAGTACCCGTTTGTATCACCGAGTTTTTTGTTTGCACCTTGAGGGCGTTATATATAATCCGATTCAACGATTCAGGTAGCTGTACTTTAGCCATTCTTTGAGATAATCGAAATCTGTTAACGACATCTATTTCCTCATTGTTAGTACCCGTTTGTACCACCGATCTTTTCGTTTGTACCTTAAGGGGGTTTGATATATAGCCGATTGAAAGTTTCAGGTAGCTGTACTTTGGCCATTTTTCGAGATAATCGAAATCTGTAAACGACGTCTGTTTCCTCGGTTTTAGTATCCGTTTGTAGCACTGAGTTCTTCGTTTGTACCTTAAGGGACTTAGATATATAGCCGATCCAAAGTTTCAGGTAGCTGTACTTTGGCCATTTTTCAAAATAATCGGAATCTGTAAACGACATCTATTTCCTCATTGTTAGTACCCGTTTGTATCACCGAGCTTTTTGTTTGCACCTTGAGGGCGTTATATATAATCCGATTCAACGATTCAGGTAGCTGTACTTTAGCCATTCTTTGAGATAATCGAAATCTGTGAACGACGTCTATTTCCTCGATGTTAGTACCCGTTTGTACAAATGAGCTTTTCGTTTGTACCTTAAGGAGATTAGATATATAACCTATTCAATGTATCAGGTAGGTGTACTTTGGCCATTTTTCGACATAATTGAAATCTGTAAACTACATCTGTATCCTCATTGATAGTGCCCGTTTCTACCACCAAGCTTTTTGTTTGTACCTTGAGGGGGTTATATATAATCCGATTCAACGATTCAGGTAGCTGTACTTTAGTCATTCTTTGAGATAATCGAAATCTGTTGACGACGTCCGCTTCCTCATTGTGAGTACCCATTTGTACCACCGAGCTTTTCGTTTGTACCTTAAGGGGGTTAGATATATAATCGATTCAATGTATCAGGTAGATGTACTTTGGCCATTTTGCGAGATAATCGAAATCAGTAAACGACGTCTGTTTCCTCGGTGTTAGTATCCGTTCGTACCACCAAGCTTTTCGTTTGTACCTTAAGGGGATTCGATATATAGCCGATTCAACGTTTAAGGTAGGTGTACTTTGGCCATTTTTCGAGATAATCGGAATCTGTAAACGACGTCTGTTTCCTTATTGATAGTACCCGTTTGTACCACAGAGGTTTTCTTTTGTACGTTAAGGGGTCTGTATGTATAATCGATTAAAAGCTCCGGTAGCTGTACTTTAGCCATTCTTTGAGAAAATCGAAATCTGTAAACGACGTCTGTTTCCTGATTGTTAGTACCCGTTTGTACCACCGAGCTTTTCGTTTGTACCTTAAGGGGGTTAGATATATAGCCGATTCAATGTATCAGGTAGCTGTACTTTGGCCATTTTTCGAGATAATCGAATTCTGTAAACGACGTCTGTTTCCTCGGTGTTAGTATCCGTTTGTACCACCGAGCTTCTCGTTTGTACCTTAAGGGGGTTAGATATATAACCGATTAAAAGTTTCAGGTAGGTGTACTTTGGCCACTTTTCGAAATAATCGGAATCTGTAAATGACGTCTGTTTCCTCATTTTTAGTACCCATTTGTACCACCAAACTTTTCGTTTGTACCTTAAGGGGATTAGATATATGGCCAATTCACAGTTTCACGTAGCTGTACTTTGCCCATTTTTCGAGATAATCAAAATCTGTAAACGACGTCTGTTTCCTCGGAGTTAGTACCCGTTTGTACCACCGAGCTTTTCGTTTGCACCTTAAGGGGGTTAGATATATAGCCGATTCAACGTTCCAGGTAGCTGTACTTTGGCCATTTTTCAAAATAATCGGAATCTGTAAACGACATCTATTTCCTCATTGTTCGTACCCGTTTGTACCACCGAGCTTTTTGTTTGTAACTTGAGGGGTTTATATATAATCCGATTCAACGTTTCAGATAGCTGTACTGTAGCCATTCTTTGAGATAATCGAAATCTGTTAACGACATCTATTTCCTCATTGTTAGTACCCGTTCGGACCACCGAGCTTTTCGTTTGTACCTTAAGGGGGTTAGATATATAGCCGATTCAAAGTTTCAGGTAGCTGTACTTTGGCCATTTTTCAAATCAATCGGAATCTGTAAACGACGTCTGTTTCCTCGGTGTTAGTATCCATTTGTACCACCGAGCTTTACGTTTTTACCTTAAGGGGATTAGATATATGGCCCATTCAAAGTTACACGTAGCTGTACTTTGGCCATTTTTCAAGATAATCGAAATCTGTAAACGACGTCTGTTTCCTCGATGTTAGTACCCGTTTGTACCACCGAGCTTTTCGTTTGTACCTTAAGGGGGTTAGATTTATAGCCGATTCAAAGCTTCAGGTAGCTGTACTTTGGCCATTTTTCAAAATAATCGGAATCTGTAAACGACATGTATTTCCTCATTGTTAGTACCCGTTTGTACCACCGAGCTTTGTGTTTGTACCTTGAGGGGGTTATATATAATCCGATTCAACGTTTCAGGTAGCTGTACTTTAGCCATTCTTTGAGATAATCGAAATCTGTTAACGACATCTATTTCCTTATTGTTAGTACCCGTTTGTACCACCGAGCTTTTCGTTTGTACCTTAAGGAGGTTAGATATATAGCCGATTCAAAGTTTCAGATAGCTGTACTAGGGCCATTTTGCGAGATAATCGAATTCTGTAAACGAGGTCTGTTTCTTCGGTGTTAGTATCCATTTGGACCACCGAGCTTTTCGTTTGTACCTTAAGGGGATTAGATATATGGCCCATTCAACGTTTCACGTAGCTGTACTTCGGCCATTTTTCGAGATAATCGAAATCTGTACACGACATCTATATCCTCAGCGTTAGTACCCGTTTGTACCACCGAGCTTTTCGTTTGTACCTTAATAGGTCTGTATATATAGCCAATTCAAAGTTTTAGGTAGCTGTACTTTTGCCCATTTTCGAGACAATCGAAATCTGTAAACAACGTCTGTTTCCTCATTGTTAGTACCCGTTTGTACCACCGAGCTTTTCGTTTGTACCTTAAGGGGATTAGATATATAGCCGACTCAACGTTTCAGGTAAGTGTACTTTGGCCATTTTTCGAGATAATCAGAATCTGTAAACGACGTCTGTTTCCTCATTTTCCGTAGCCATTTGTACCACCGAGCTTTTCGTTTGTACCTTAAGGGGGTTAGATATATAAACGATTCAAACTTTCGGTTGCTTTACTTTGGCCATTTTTCGAGATAATCGAAATCTGTAAACGACGTCTGTTTCCTCGGTGTTAGTACCCGTTTGTACCACCGAGCTTTTCGTTTGAACCTTAAGGGGGTTAGATATATAGCCGATTCAATGTATCAGGTAGGTGTACTTTGGCCATTTTTCGAGAAAATTGAAATCTGTACACGACGTCTGTTTCCTCATGGTTAGCAACCGTTTATACCACCGAGCTTTTCGTTTGTACCTTGAGGGGGTTAGGATATATAGCCGATTAAACATTTCAGGTAGCTGTACTTTAGCCATTCTTTGAGATAATCGAAATCTGTTAACGACGTCCGCTTCCTCATTGTGAGTACCCATTTGTACCACCGAGCTTTTCGTTTGTACCTTAAGGGGGTTAGATATATAGCCGATTCAACGTTTCAGGTAGCTGTAGTTTGCCCATTTTTCGATATAATCGAATTCTGTAAACGACGTCTGTTTCCTCGGTGTTAGTACCCGTTTGTACCACCGAGCTTTTCGTTTGTACCTTAAGGGGGATAGATATATAGCCGATTCAAGGTTTCAGGTAACTGCACTTTGGCCATTTTTCAAGTTAATTGAAATCTGTAAACGACTTCTCTTTCCTCGATGTTAGTATCCGTTTGTGCAACCAAACGTTTCGTTTGTACCTTAAGGGGATTAGATATATGGCCAATTCACAGTTTCACGTAGCTGTACTTTGCCCATTTTTCGAGATAATCGAAATCTGTTAACGACGTCCGCTTCCTCATTGTGAGTACCCATTTGTACCACCGAGCCTTTCGTTTGTACCTTAAGGGGGTTAGATATATAGCCAATTCAAAGTTTCAGATAGCTGTACTTTGGCCATTTTGCGAGATAATCGAAATCAGTAAACGACGTCTGTTTCCTCGGTGTTAGTATCCGTTCGTACCACCAAGCTTTTCGTTTGTACCTTAAGGGGATTCGATATATGGCCGATTCAAAGTTTCACGTAGCTGTACTTTGGCCATTTTTCGAGATAATCGGAATCTGTAAACGACGTCTGTTTCCTCGGTGTTAGTACCCGTTGTACCACCGAGCTTTTCATTTGTACCTTAAGGGGGTTAGATATATAGCCGATTCAAAGTTTCAGGTAGCTGTACTTTAGCCATTCTCTGAGATAATCGAAATCTGTTAACGACGTCCGCTTCCTCATCGTGAGTACCCATTTGCAGCACCGAGCTTTTCGTTTGTACCTTAAGGGGGATAGATATATAGCCGATTCAACGTTTCAGGTAGCTGTACTTTGGCCATTCTTTGAGATAATCGAAATCTGTTAACGACGTCCGCTTCCTCATTGTGAGTACCCATTTGTACCATCGAGCTTTTCGATTGTGCCATAAGGGGGTTAGATATATGGCGAACTCAAAGTTTCAGGTAGCTGTACTTTGGCCATTATTCGAGATAATCAGAATCTGTAAACGAAGTCTGTTTCCTCATTGTTAGTACCCGTTTGTACCGCCGAACTTTTCGTTTGTACCTCGAGGGGGTTAGATATATAGCCGATTCAATGATTCAGGTAGCTGTACTTTGGCAATTTTGCGAGATAATCGAAATCAGTAAACGACGTCTGTTTCCTCGGTGTTTTGATATCCGTTCGTACCACCAAGCTTTTCGTTTGTACCTTAAGGGGATTCGATATATGGCCGATTCAAAGTTTCACGTAGCTGTACTTTGGTCATTTTTCGAGATAATCGAAATCTGTAAAGGACGTCTGTTTCCTCTGTGTTAGTACCCGTTTGTACCACCGAGCTTTTCATTTGTACCTTAAGGGGGTTAGATATATAGCCGATTCAAAGTTTCAGGTAGCTGTACTTTGGCCATTTTTCGAGATTATCGAAATCTGTAAACGACATCTGTTTCCTCGGTGTTAGTCCCCATTTGTACCACCGAGCTTTTCGTTTGTACCTTAAAGGGATTAGATCTATAGCCGATTAAAATTTTTGGTTGCTGTACTTTGGCCATTTTTCGAGATAATAGAAATCTGTAAAAGACTTTTGTTTCCTCGGTGTTAGTATCCGTTTATACCACCGAACTTTTCGATTGTACATTAAGGGGATTGGATGAATGGCCGATTCAAAGTTTCAGGTAGCTGTACTTTGGCCATTTTTCGAGATAATTGGAATCTGTAAACGACGTCTGTTTCCTTATTGCTAGTACCCGTTTGTACCCCCGAGCTTTTCGTTTGTACCTTAAGGGGATTAGATATATAGCCGATTCAAAGGTTCAGGTAGCTGTACTTTGGCCATTTTTAGAGATAATAGAAAACTGTAAACGACGTCTGTTTCCTCGGTGTTAGTACCCGTTTGTACCACCGAGCTTTTCGTTTGTACCTTAAGGGGATTAGATATATGGCCGATTCAAAGTTTCACGTAGCTGTACTTTGGCCATTTTTCGAGATAATCGAAATCTGTAAACGACGTCCGTTTCCTCGGTGTTAGTACCCGTTTGTACAACCGAGCTTTTCGTTTGTATCTTAAGGGGGTTAGATTTATAGCCGATTCAAATTTTCGGTTGCTGTACTTTGGCCATTTTTCGAGATAATCGAAATCTGTAAACGACGTCTATTTCCTCGGTGTTAGGACCCGTTTGTACCACCGAGCTTTTCGGTTGTACCTTAAGGGCATTAGATATATGGCCGATTCAAAGTTTCACGTAGCTGTACTTTGGCCATTTTTCGAGATAATCGAATTCTGTAAACGACGTCTGTTTCCTCGGTGATAGTATCCGTTTGTACCACCGAGCTTTTCGTTTGTACCTTAAGGGGGTTAGATATATAACCGATTCAAAGTTTCAGGTAGGTGTACTTTGGCCACTTTTCGAAATAATCGGAATCTGTAAATGACGTCTGTTTCCTCATTTTTAGTACCCGTTTGTACCACTGAGCGTTGCGTTTGTACCTTAAGGGGATTAGATATATAGCCGATTCAATGATTCACGTAGCTGTACTTTGGCCATTTTTCGAGATAATCGAATTCTGTAAACGACGTCTGTTTCCTCGGTGTTAGTACCCGTTTGTACCACCGAGCTTTTCGTTTGTACCTTAAGGGGGATAGATATATAGCCGATTCAAATTTCCAGGTAGCTGTACTTTGGCCATTTTTCAAAATAATCGGAATCTGTAAACGACGTCTGTTTCCTCATTTTTCGTAGCCATTTGTACCACCGAGCTTTTCGTTTGTACCTTAAGGGGGTTAGATATATAGCCGATTCAAGGTTTCAGGTAACTGCACTTTGGCCATTTTTCAAGTTAATTGAAATCTGTAAACGACTTCTGTTTCCTCGATGTTAGTATCCGTTTGTGCAACCAAACGTTTCGTTTGTACCTTAAGGGGATTAGATATATGGCCAATTCACAGTTTCACGTAGCTGTACTTTGCCCATTGTTCGAGATAATCGAAATCTGTTAACGACGTCCGCTTCCTCATTGTGAGTAACCATTTGTACCACCGAGCCTTTCGTTTGTACCTTAAGGGGGATAGATATATAGCCAATTCAAAGTTTCAGATAGCTGTACTTTGGCCATTTTGCGAGATAATCGAAATCAGTAAACGACGTCTGTTTCCTCGGTGTTAGTATCCGTTCGTACCACCAAGCTTTTCGTTTGTACCTTAAGGGGATTCGATATATGGCCGATTCAAAGTTTCACGTAGCTGTACTTTGGCCATTTTTCGAGATAATCGAAATCTGTAAAGGACGTCTGTTTCCTCGGTGTTAGTACCCGTTGTACCACCGAGCTTTTCATTTGTACCTTAAGGGGGTTAGATATATAGCCGATTCAAAGTTTCAGGTAGCTGTACTTTAGCCATTCTCTGAGATAATCGAAATCTGTTAATGACGTCCGCTTCCTCATCGTGAGTACCCATTTGCAGCACCGAGCTTTTCGTTTGTACCTTAAGGGGGATAGATATATAGCCGATTCAAGGTTTCAGGTAGCTGTACTTTGGCCATTCTTTGAGATAATCGAAATCTGTTAACGACGTCCGCTTCCTCATTGTGAGTACCCATTTGTACCACCGAGCTTTTCGATTGTGCCATAAGGGGGTTAGATATATGGCGAACTCAAAGTTTCAGGTAGCTGTACTTTGGCCATTATTCGAGATAATCAGAATCTGTAAACGACGTCTGTTTCCTCATTGTTAGTACCCGTTTGTACCGCCGAACTTTTCGTTTGTACCTCGAGGGGGTTAGATATATAGCCGATTCAATGATTCAGGTAGCTGTACTTTGGCCATTTTGCGAGATAATCGAAATCAGTAAACGACGTCTGTTTCCTCGGTGTTTTGATATCCGTTCGTACCACCAAGCTTTTCGTTTGTACCTTAAGGGGATTCGATATATGGCCGATTCAAAGTTTCACGTAGCTGTACTTTGGTCATTTTTCGAGATAATCGAAATCTGTAAAGGACGTCTGTTTCCTCTGTGTTAGTACCCGTTTGTACCACCGAGCTTTTCATTTGTACCTTAAGGGGGTTAGATATATAGCCTATTCAAATTTTCGGTTGCTGTACTTTAGCCATTTTTCGAGATAATAGAAATCTGTAAAAGACTTTTGTTTCCTCGGTGGTGGTATCCGTTTATACCACCGAACATTTCGTTTGTACATTAAGGGGATTAGATAAATGGCCGTTTCAAAGTTTCAGGTAGCTGTACTTTGGCCATTGTTCGAGATAATCGGAATCTGTAAACGTCGTCTGTTTCCTCATTGTTAGTACCCGTTTGTACCGCCGAGCTTTTCGTTCGTACCTCGAGGGGGTTAGATATATAGCCGATTCAATGTTTCAGGTAGCTGTACTTTGGCCATTTTTCGAGATAATCGAAATCTATAAACGACGTCTGTTTCCTCATTGTTAGTACCCGTTTGTACCACCGAGCTTTTCGTTTGAACCTTAAGGGGGTTAGATATATAGCCGATTCAATGTATCAGGTAGGTGTACTTTGGCCATTTTTCGAGAAAATTAAAATCTGTACACGACGTCTGTTTCCTCATGGTTAGCAACCGTTTATACCATCGAGCTTTTCGTTTGTACCTTGAGGGGGTTAGGATATATAGCCGATTAAACATTTCAGGTAGCTGTACTTTAGCCATTCTTTGAGATAATCGAAATCTGTTAACGACGTCCGCTTCCTCATTGTGAGTACCCATTTGTACCACCGAGCTTTTCGTTTGTACCTTAAGGGGGATAGATATATAGCCGATTCAACGTTTCAGAGAGCTGTAGTTTGTCCATTTTTCGAGATAATCGAATTCTGTAAACGACGTCTGTTTCCTCGGTGTTAGTACCCGTTTGTATCACCGAGCTTTTTGTTTGCACCTTGAGGGCGTTATATATAATCCGATTCAACGATTCAGGTAGCTGTACTTTAGCCATTCTTTGAGATAATCGAAATCTGTTAACGATATCTATTTCCTCATTGTTAGTACCCGTTTGTACCACCGATCTTTTCGTTTGTACCTTAAGGAGATTAGATATATAACCGATTCAATGTATCAGGTAGGTGTACTTTGGCCATTTTTCGAGATAATTGAAATCTGTACACTACGTCTGTTTTCTCATTGTTAGTACCCGTTTATACCACCGAGCTTTTCGTTTGAACCTTGAGGGGGTTAGATATATAGCCGATTAAACGTTTTAGGTAGCTGTACTTTGGCCATTCTTTGAGATATTCGAAATCTGTTAACGACGTCCGCTTCCTCATTGTGAGTACCCATTTGTACCAACGAGCTTTTCGTTTGTACCTTAAGGGGGTTAGATATATGGCCGATTCAAAGTTTCACGTAGCTGTACTTTGGTCATTTTTCGAGATAATCGAATTCTGTAAAAGACGTCTGTTTCCTCGGTGTTAGTACCCGTTTGTACCACCGAGCTTTTCGTTCGTACCTTAAGGGGATTAGATATATTGCCGACTCAACGTTTCAGGTAAGTGTACTTTGGCCATTTTTCGAGATAATAGAAATCTGTAAAAGCCTTTTGTTTCCTCGGTGTTGGTATCCGTTTGTACCACCGAACATTGGTACATTAAGGGGATTAGATAAATGGCCGATTCAAAGTTTCAGGTAGCTGTACTTTGGCCATTGTTCGAGATAATCGGAATCTGTAAACGTCGTCTGTTTCCTCATTGTTAGTACCCGTTTGTACCGCCGAGCTTTTCGTTTGTACCTCGAGGGGGTTAGATATATAGCCGATTCAATGTATCAGGTAGGTGTACTTTGGCCATTTTTCGAGAAAATTGAAATCTGTACACGACGTCTGTTTCCTCATGGTTAGCAACCGTTTATACCATCGAGCTTTTCGTTTGTACCTTGAGGGGGTTAGGATATATAGCCGATTAAACATTTCAGGTAGCTGTACTTTAGCCATTCTTTGAGATAATCGAAATCTGTTAACGACGTCCGCTTCCTCATTGTGAGTACCCATTTGTACCACCGAGCTTTTCGTTTGTACCTTAAGGGGGATAGATATATAGCCGATTCAACGTTTCAGAGAGCTGTAGTTTGTCCATTTTTCGAGATAATCGAATTCTGTAAACGACGTCTGTTTCCTCGGTGTTAGTACCCGTTTGTATCACCGAGCTTTTTGTTTGCACCTTGAGGGCGTTATATATAATCCGATTCAACGATTCAGGTAGCTGTACTTTAGCCATTCTTTGAGATAATCGAAATCTGTTAACGACATCTATTTCCTCATTGTTAGTACCCGTTTGTACCACCGATCTTTTCGTTTGTACCTTAAGGAGATTAGATATATAACCGATTCAATGTATCAGGTAGGTGTACTTTGGCCATTTTTCGAGATAATTGAAATCTGTACACTACGTCTGTTTTCTCATTGTTAGTACCCGTTTATACCACCGAGCTTTTCGTTTGAACCTTGAGGGGGTTAGATATATAGCCGATTAAACGTTTTAGGTAGCTGTACTTTGGCCATTCTTTGAGATATTCGAAATCTGTTAACGACGTCCGCTTCCTCATTGTGAGTACCCATTTGTACCAACGAGCTTTTCGTTTGTACCTTAAGGGGGTTAGATATATGGCCGATTCAAAGTTTCACGTAGCTGTACTTTGGTCATTTTTCGAGATAATCGAATTCTGTAAAAGACGTCTGTTTCCTCGGTGTTAGTACCCGTTTGTACCACCGAGCTTTTCGTTCGTACCTTAAGGGGATTAGATATATTGCCGACTCAACGTTTCAGGTAAGTGTACTTTGGCCATTTTTCGAGATAATAGAAATCTGTAAAAGCCTTTTGTTTCCTCGGTGTTGGTATCCGTTTGTACCACCGAACATTGGTACATTAAGGGGATTAGATAAATGGCCGATTCAAAGTTTCAGGTAGCTGTACTTTGGCCATTGTTCGAGATAATCGGAATCTGTAAACGTCGTCTGTTTCCTCATTGTTAGTACCCGTTTGTACCGCCGAGCTTTTCGTTTGTACCTCGAGGGGGTTAGATATATAGCCGATTCAATGTATCAGGTAGGTGTACTTTGGCCATTTTTCGAGAAAATTGAAATCTGTACACGACGTCTGTTTCCTCATGGTTAGCAACCGTTTATACCATCGAGCTTTTCGTTTGTACCTTGAGGGGGTTAGGATATATAGCCGATTCAACGTTTCAGGTAGCTGTACTTTGCCAATTTTTCGAGATAATCGAAATCTGTACACTACGTCTGTTTTCTCATTGTTAGTACCCGTTTATACCACCGAGCTTTTCGTTTGTACCTTGAGGGGGTTAGATATATAGCCGATTAAACGTTTTAGGTAGCTGTACTTTGGCCATTCTTTGAGATATTCGAAATCTGTTAACGACGTCCGCTTCCTCATTGTGAGTACCCATTTGTACCAACGAGCTTTTCGTTTGTACCTTAAGGGGGTTAGATATATGGCCGATTCAAAGTTTCACGTAGCTGTACTTTGGTCATTTTTCGAGATAATCGAATTCTGTAAAAGACGTCTGTTTCCTCGGTGTTAGTACCCGTTTGTACCACCGAGCTTTTCGTTCGTACCTTAAGGGGATTAGATATATAGCCGACTCAACGTTTCAGGTAAGTGTACTTTGGCCATTTTTCGAGATAATCAGAATCTTTAAACGACGTCTGTTTCCTCATTTTTCGTAGCCATTTGTACCACCGAGCTTTTCGTTTGTACCTTAAGGGGGTTAGATATATAAACGATTCAAATTTTCGGTTGCTTTACTTTGGCCATTTTTCGAGATAATCGAAATCTGTAAACGACGTCTGTTTCCTCGGTGTTAGTACCCGTTTGTACCAGCGAGCTTTTCGTTTGTACCTTAAGGGGGGTAGATATATCGCCTATTCAAATTTTCGGTTGCTGTACTTTGGCCATTTTTCGAGATAATAGAAATCTGTAAAAGCCTTTTGTTTCCTCGGTGTTGGTATCCGTTTGTACCACCGAACATTGGTACATTAAGGGGATTAGATAAAGGGCCGATTCAAAGTTTCAGGTAGCTGTACTTTGGCCATTTTTCGAGATAATCGGAATCTGTAAACGTCGTCTGTTTCCTCATTGTCAGTACCCGTTTGTACCACCGAGCTTTTCGTTTGAACCTTAAGGGGGTTAGATATATAGCCGATTCAATGTATCAGGTAGGTGTACTTTGGCCATTTTTCGAGAAAATTGAAATCTGTACACGACGTCTGTTTCCTCATGGTTAGCAACCGTTTATACCACCGAGCTTTTCGTTTGTACCTTAAGGGGGTTAGGATATAAAGCCGATTAAACATTTCAGGTAGCTGTACTTTAGCCATTCTTTGAGATAATCGAAATCTGTTAACGACGTCCGCTTCCTCATTGCAAGTACCCATTTGTACCACCGAGCTCTTCGTTTGTACCTTAAGGGGGTTAGATATATAGCCGATTCAAAGTTTCAGGTAGCTGTACTTTGGCCATTTTTCAAAATTATCGGAATCTGTAAACGACATCTATTTCCTCATTGTTAGTACCCGTTTGTATCACCGAGCTTTTCGTTTGCACCTTGAGGGCGTTATATATAATCCGATTCAACGATTCAGGTAGCTGTACTTTAGCCATTCTTTGAGATAATCGAAATCTGTTAACGACATCTATTTCCTCATTGTTAGTACCCGTTTGTACCACCGATCTTTTCGTTTGTACCTTAAGGGGGTTTGATATATAGACGATTGAAAGTTTCAGGTAGCTGTACTTTGGCCATTTTTCGAGATAATCGAAATCTGTAAACGACGTCTGTTTCCTCGGTTTTAGTATCCGTTTGTACCACTGAGTTCTTCGTTTGTACCTTAAGGGGGTTAGATATATAGCCGATCCAAAGTTTCAGGTAGCTGTACTTTGGCCATTTTTCAAAATAATCGGAATCTGTAAACGACATCTATTTCCTCATTGTTAGTACCCGTTTGTACCACCGAGCTTTTCGTTTGCACCTTAAGGGGGTTAGGTATATAGCCGATTCAACGTTCCAGGTAGCTGTACTTTGGCCATTTTTCAAAATAATCGGAATCTGTAAACGACATCTATTTCCTCATTGTTAGTACCCGTTTGTACCACCGAGCTTTTTGTTTGTAACTTGAGGGGTTTATATATAATCCGATTCAACGTTTCAGATAGCTGTACTGTAGCCATTCTTTGAGATAATCGAAATCTGTTAACGGCATCTATTTCCTCATTGTTAGTACCCGTTCGGACCACCGAGCTTTTCGTTTGTACCTTAAGGGGGTTAGATATATAGCCGATTCAAAGTTTCAGGTAGCTGTACTTTGGCCATTTTTCAAATCAATCGGAATCTGTAAACGACGTCTGTTTCCTCGGTGTTAGTATCCATTTGTACCACCGAGCTTTACGTTTTTACCTTAAGGGGATTAGATATATAGCCGATTCAAAGTTTCAGGGAGCTGTACTTTGGCCATTCTTCGAGATAATCGGAATCTGTAAACGATCTCTATTTCCTCATTGTTAGTACCTGTTTGTACCACCGAGGTTTCGTTTGTACCTTAAGGGGGTTAGATATATAATCGATTGAAAATTTCAGGTAGGTGTACTTTGGCCATTTTTCGAGATAATAGAAATCTGTAAATGACGTCTGTTTCCTCATTGTTAGTACCCGTTTGTACCACCGAGATTTTCGTTTGTACCTTAAGGGAATTAGATCTATAGCCGATTCAAATTTTTGGTTGCTGTACTTTGGCCATTTTTCGAGATAATCGAAATCTGTGAACGACGTCTGTTTCCTCATTGTTAGTACCCGTTAGTACCACCGAGCTTTTCGTTTGTACCTTAAGGGGGTTAGATATATAACCGATTCAACGTTTCAGGTAGGTGTACTTTGGCCATTTTTCGAGATAATCGAAATCTGTAAACGACGTCTGTTTCCTCATTGTTAGTACCCGTTAGTACCACCGAGCTTTTCGTTTGTACCTTAAGGGGGTTAGATATATAACCGATTCAACGTTTCAGGTAGGTGTACTTTGGCCATTTTTCGAGATAATCGGAATCTGTAAACGACGTCTGTTTCCTCGGTGTTAGTATCCGTTTGTATCGCCGAGCTTTTCGTTTGTACCTTAAGGGGATTAGATATATGGCCGATTGAAAGTTTCACGTAGCTGAACTTTGGCCATTTTTCGAGATAATCGAAATCAGTAAACGACGTCTGGTTCCTCGGTGTTTTGATATCCGTTCGTACCACCAAGCTTTTCGTTTGTACCTTAAGGGGATTCGATATATGGCCGATTCAAAGTTTCACGTAGCTGTACTTTGGTCATTTTTCGAGATAATCGAAATCTGTAAAGGACGTCTGTTTCCTCTGTGTTAGTACCCGTTTGTACCACCGAGCTTTTCATTTGTACCTTAAGGGGGTTAGATATATAGCCGATTCAAAGTTTCAGGTAGCTGTACTTTGGCCATTTTTCGAGATTATCGAAATCTGTAAACGACATCTGTTTCCTCGGTGTTAGTCCCCATTTGTACCACCGAGCTTTTCGTTTGTACCTTAAAGGGATTAGATCTATAGCCGATTCAAATTTTTGGTTGCTGTACTTTGGCCATTTTTCGAGATAATAGAAATCTGTAAAAGACTTTTGTTTCCTCGGTGTTAGTATCCGTTTATACCACCGAACTTTTCGATTGTACATTAAGGGGATTGGATGAATGGCCGATTCAAAGTTTCAGGTAGCTGTACTTTGGCCATTTTTCGAGATAATTGGAATCTGTAAACGACGTCTGTTTCCTTATTGCTAGTACCCGTTTGTACCCCCGAGCTTTTCGTTTGTACCTTAAGGGGATTAGATATATAGCCGATTCAAAGGTTCAGGTAGCTGTACTTTGGCCATTTTTAGAGATAATAGAAAACTGTAAACGACGTCTGTTTCCTCGGTGTTAGTACCCGTTTGTACCACCGAGCTGTTCGTTTGTACCTTAAGGGGATTAGATATATGGCCGATTCAAAGTTTCACGTAGCTGTACTTTGGCCATTTTTCGAGATAATCGAAATCTGTAAACGACGTCCGTTTCCTCGGTGTTAGTACCCGTTTGTACCACCGAGCTTTTCGTTTGTACCTTAAGGGGGTTAGATTTATAGCCGATTCAAATTTTCGGTTGCTGTACTTTGGCCATTTTTCGAGATAATCGAAATCTGTAAACGACGTCTATTTCCTCGGTGTCAGGACCCGTTTGTACCACCGAGCTTTTCGGTTGTACCTTAAGGGCATTAGATATATGGCCGATTCAAAGTTTCACGTAGCTGTACTTTGGCCATTTTTCGAGATAATCGAAATCTGTAAACGACGTCCGTTTCCTCGGTGTTAGTACCCGTTTGTACCACCGAGCTGTTCGTTTGTACCTTAAGGGGATTAGATATATGGCCGATTCAAAGTTTCACGTAGCTGTACTTTGATCATTTTTCGAGATAATCGAAATCTGTAAACGACGTCTATTTCCTCGGTGTTAGGACCCGTTTGTACCACCGAGCTGTTCGTTTGTACCTTAAGGGGATTAGATATATGGCCGATTCAAAGTTTCACGTAGCTGTACTTTGGCCATTTTTATAGATTATCGAAATCTGTAAACGACATCTGTTTCCTCGGTGTTAGTACCCATTTGTACCATCGAGCTTTTCGTTTGTACCTTAAGGGGGGTAGATATATAGCCTATTCAAATTTTCGGTTGCTGTACTTTGACCATTTTTCGAGATAATAGAAATCTGTAAAAGCCTTTTGTTTCCTCGGTGTTGGTATCCGTTTGTACCACCGAACATTGGTATATTAAGGGGATTAGATAAAGGGCCGATTCAAAGTTTCAGGTAGCTGTACTTTGGCCATTTTTCGAGATAATCGGAATCTGTAAACGTCGTCTGTTTCCTCATTGTTAGTACCCGTTTGTACCACCGAGCTTTTCGTTTGAACCTTAAGGGGGTTAGATATATAGCCGATTCAATGTATAAGGTAGGTGTACTTTGGCCATTTTTCGAGAAAATTGAAATCTGTACACGACGTCTGTTTCCTCATGGTTAGCAACCGTTTATACCACCGAGCTTTTCGTTTGTACCTTAAGGGGGTTAGGATATAAAGCCGATTAAACATTTCAGGTAGCTGTACTTTAGCCATTCTTTGAGATAATCGAAATCTGTTAACGACGTCCGCTTCCTCATTGCAAGTACCCATTTGTACCACCGAGCTCTTCGTTTGTACCTTAAGGGGGTTAGATATATAACCGATTCAAAGTTTCAGGTAGGTGTACTTTGGCCACTTTTCGAAATAATCGGAATCTGTAAATGACGTCTGTTTCCTCATTTTTAGTACCCGTTTGTACCACTGAGCGTTTCGTTTGTACCTTAAGGGGATTAGATATATGGCCAATTCACTGTTTCACGTAGCTGTACTTTGCCCATTTTTCGAGATAATCGAAATCTGTTAACGACGTCCGCTTCCTCATTGTGAGTACCCATTTGTACCACCGAGCCTTTCGTTTGTACCTTAAGGGGGTTAGATATATAGCCAATTCAAAGTTTCAGATAGCTGTACTTTGGTCATTTTGCGAGATAATCGAAATCAGTAAACGACGTCTGTTTCCTCGGTGTTAGTATCCGTTCGTACCACCAAGCTTTTCGTTTGTACCTTAAGGGGATTCGATATATGGCCGATTCAAAGTTTCACGTAGCTGTACTTTGGCCATTTTTCGAGATAATCGAAATCTGTAAAGGACGTCTGTTTCCTCGGTGTTAGTACCCGTTGTACCACCGAGCTTTTCATTTGTACCTTAAGGGGGTTAGATATATAGCCGATTCAAAGTTTCAGGTAGCTGTACTTTAGCCATTCTCTGAGATAATCGAAATCTGTTAACGACGTCCGCTTCCTCATCGTGAGTACCCATTTGCAGCACCGAGCTTTTCGTTTGTACCTTAAGGGGGTTAGATATATAGCCTATTCAAATTTTCGGTTGCTGTACTTTAGCCATTTTTCGAGATAATAGAAATCTGTAAAAGACTTTTGTTTCCTCGGTGGTGGTATCCGTTTATACCACCGAACATTTCGTTTGTACATTAAGGGGATTAGATAAATGGCCGTTTCAAAGTTTCAGGTAGCTGTACTTTGGCCATTGTTCGAGATAATCGGAATCTGTAAACGTCGTCTGTTTCCTCATTGTTAGTACCCGTTTGTACCGCCGAGCTTTTCGTTTGTACCTCGAGGGGGTTAGATATATAGCCGATTCAATGTTTCAGGTAGCTGTACTTTGGCCATTTTTCGAGATAATCGAAATCTATAAACGACATCTGTTTCCTCATTGTTAGTACCCGTTTGTACCACCGAGCTTTTCGTTTGAACCTTAAGGGGGTTAGATATATAGCCGATTCAATGTATCAGGTAGGTGTAATTTGGCCATTTTTCGAGAAAATTGAAATCTGTACACGACGTCTGTTTCCTCATGGTTAGCAACCGTTTATACCATCGAGCTTTTCGTTTGTACCTTGAGGGGGTTAGGATATATAGCCGATTAAACATTTCAGGTAGCTGTACTTTAGCCATTCTTTGAGATAATCGAAATCTGTTAACGACGTCCGCTTCCTCATTGTGAGTACCCATTTGTACCACCGAGCTTTTCGTTTGTACCTTAAGGGGGATAGATATATAGCCGATTCAACGTTTCAGAGAGCTGTAGTTTGCCCATTTTTCGAGATAATCGAATTCTGTAAACGACGTCTCTTTCCTCGGTGTTAGTACCCGTTTGTATCACCGAGCTTTTTGTTTGCACCTTGAGGGCGTTATATATAATCCGATTCAACGATTCAGGTAGCTGTACTTTAGCCATTCTTTGAGATAATCGAAATCTGTTAACGACATCTATTTCCTCATTGTTAGTACCCGTTTGTACCACCGATCTTTTCGTTTGTACCTTAAGGAGATTAGATATATAACCGATTCAATGTATCAGGTAGGTGTACTTTGGCCATTTTTCGAGATAATTGAAATCTGTACACTACGTCTGTTTTCTCATTGTTAGTACCCGTTTATACCACCGAGCTTTTCCTTTGAACCTTGAGGGGGTTAGATATATAGCCGATTAAACGTTTTAGGTAGCTGTACTTTGGCCATTCTTTGAGATATTCGAAATCTGTTAACGACGTCCGCTTCCTCATTGTGAGTACCCATTTGTACCAACGAGCTTTTCGTTTGTACCTTAAGGGGGTTAGATATATGGCCGATTCAAAATTTCACGTAGCTGTACTTTGGTCATTTTTCGAGATAATCGAATTCTGTAAAAGACGTCTGTTTCCTCGGTGTTAGTACCCGTTTGTACCACCGAGCTTTTCGTTCGTACCTTAAGGGGATTAGATATATTGCCGACTCAACGTTTCAGGTAAGTGTACTTTGGCCATTTTTCGAGATAATAGAAATCTGTAAAAGCCTTTTGTTTCCTCGGTGTTGGTATCCGTTTGTACCACCGAACATTGGTACATTAAGGGGATTAGATAAATGGCCGATTCAAAGTTTCAGGTAGCTGTACTTTGGCCATTTTTCAAAATAATCGAAATCTGTAAACGACGTCTGTTTCCTCGGTTTTAGTATCCGTTTGTACCACTGAGTTCTTCGTTTGTACCTTAAGGGGGTTAGATATATAGCCGATCCAAAGTTTCAGGTAGCTGTACTTTGGCCATTTTTCAAAATAATCGGAATCTGTAAACGACATCTATTTCCTCATTGTTAGTACCCGTTTGTACCACCGAGCTTTTCGTTTGAACCTTAAGGGGGTTAGATATATAGCCGATTCAATGTATCAGGTAGGTGTACTTTGGCCATTTTTCGAGAAAATTGGAATCTGTACACGACGTCTGTTTCCACATGGTTAGCAACCGTTTATACCACCGAGCTTTTCGTTTGTACCTTGAGGGGGTTAGGATATAAAGCCGATTAAACATTTCAGGTAGCTGTACTTTAGCCATTCTTTGAGATAATCGAAATCTGTTAACGACGTCCGCTTCCTCATTGCAAGTACCCATTTGTACCACCGAGCTTTTCGTTTGTACCTTAAGGGGGATAGATATATAGCCGATTCAACGTTTCAGGTAGCTGTACTTTGCCAATTTTTCGAGATAATCGAAATCTGTACACTACGTCTGTTTTCTCATTGTTAGTACCCGTTTATACCACCGGGCTTTTCGTTTGTACCTTGAGGGGGTTAGATATATAGCCGATTAAACGTTTTAGGTAGCTGTACTTTGGCCATTCTTTGAGATATTCGAAATCTGTTAACGACGTCCGCTTCCTCATTGTGAGTACCCATTTGTACCAACGAGCTTTTCGTTTGTACCTTAAGGGGGTTAGATATATGGCCGATTCAAAGTTTCACGTAGCTGTACTTTGGTCATTTTTCGAGATAATCGAATTCTGTAAAAGACGTCTGTTTCCTCGGTGTTAGTACCCGTTTGTACCACCGAGCTTTTCGTTCGTACCTTAAGGGGATTAGATATATAGCCGACTCAACGTTTCAGGTAAGTGTACTTTGGCCATTTTTCGAGATAATCAGAATCTGTAAACGACGTCTGTTTCCTCATTTTTCGTAGCCATTTGTACCACCGAGCTTTTCGTTTGTACCTTAAGGGGGTTAGATATATAGCCGATTCAATGTATCAGGTAGGTGTACTTTGGCCATTTTTCGAGAAAATTGAAATCTGTACACGACGTCTGTTTCCTCATGGTTAGCAACCGTTTATACCACCGAGCTTTTCGTTTGTACCTTAAGGGGGTTAGGATATAAAGCCGATTAAACATTTCAGGTAGCTGTACTTTAGCCATTCTTTGAGATAATCGAAATCTGTTAACGACGTCCGCTTCCTCATTGCAAGTACCCATTTGTACCACCGAGCTCTTCGTTTGTACCTTAAGGGGGTTAGATATATAACCGATTCAAAGTTTCAGGTAGGTGTACTTTGGCCACTTTTCGAAATAATCGGAAACTGTAAATGACGTCTGTTTCCTCATTTTTAGTACCCGTTTGTACCACTGAGCGTTTCGTTTGTACCTTAAGGGGATTAGATATATAGCCGATTCAATGATTCACGTAGCTGTACTTTGGCCATTTTTCGAGATAATCGAAATCTGTAAACGACGTCTGTTTCCTCGGTGTTAGTACCCGTTTGTCCCACCGAGCTATTCGTTTGTACCTTAAGGGGGTTAGATATATAGCCGATTCAAGGTTTCAGGTAACTGCACTTTGGCCATTTTTCAAGTTAATTGAAATCTGTAAACGACTTCTGTTTCCTCGATGTTAGTATCCGTTTGTGCAACCAAACGTTTCGTTTGTACCTTAAGGGGATTAGATATATGGCCAATTCACAGTTTCACGTAGCTGTACTTTGCCCATTTTTCGAGATAATCGAAATCTGTTAACGACGTCCGCTTCCTCATTGTGAGTACCCATTTGTACCACCGAGCCTTTCGTTTGTACCTTAAGGGGGTTAGATATATAGCCAATTCAAAGTTTCAGATAGCTGTACTTTGGTCATTTTGCGAGATAATCGAAATCAGTAAACGACGTCTGTTTCCTCGGTGTTAGTATCCGTTCGTACCACCAAGCTTTTCGTTTGTACCTTAAGGGGATTCGATATATGGCCGATTCAAAGTTTCACGTAGCTGTACTTTGGCCATTTTTCGAGATAATCGAAATCTGTAAAGGACGTCTGTTTCCTCGGTGTTAGTACCCGTTGTACCACCGAGCTTTTCATTTGTACCTTAAGGGGGTTAGATATATAGCCGATTCAAAGTTTCAGGTAGCTGTACTTTAGCCATTCTCTGAGATAATCGAAATCTGTTAACGACGTCCGCTTCCTCATCGTGAGTACCCATTTGCAGCACCGAGCTTTTCGTTTGTACCTTAAGGGGGTTAGATATATAGCCTATTCAAATTTTCGGTTGCTGTACTTTAGCCATTTTTCGAGATAATAGAAATCTGTAAAAGACTTTTGTTTCCTCGGTGGTGGTATCCGTTTATACCACCGAACATTTCGTTTGTACATTAAGGGGATTAGATAAATGGCCGTTTCAAAGTTTCAGGTAGCTGTACTTTGGCCATTGTTCGAGATAATCGGAATCTGTAAACGTCGTCTGTTTCCTCATTGTTAGTACCCGTTTGTACCGCCGAGCTTTTCGTTTGTACCTCGAGGGGGTTAGATATATAGCCGATTCAATGTTTCAGGTAGCTGTACTTTGGCCATTTTTCGAGATAATCGAAATCTATAAACGACATCTGTTTCCTCATTGTTAGTACCCGTTTGTACCACCGAGCTTTTCGTTTGAACCTTAAGGGGGTTAGATATATAGCCGATTCAATGTATCAGGTAGGTGTACTTTGGCCATTTTTCGAGAAAATTGAAATCTGTACACGACGTCTGTTTCCTCATGGTTAGCAACCGTTTATACCATCGAGCTTTTCGTTTGTACCTTGAGGGGGTTAGGATATATAGCCGATTAAACATTTCAGGTAGCTGTACTTTAGCCATTCTTTGAGATAATCGAAATCTGTTAACGACGTCCGCTTCCTCATTGTGAGTACCCATTTGTACCACCGAGCTTTTCGTTTGTACCTTAAGGGGGATAGATATATAGCCGATTCAACGTTTCAGAGAGCTGTAGTTTGCCCATTTTTCGAGATAATCGAATTCTGTAAACGACGTCTGTTTCCTCGGTGTTAGTACCCGTTTGTATCACCGAGCTTTTTGTTTGCACCTTGAGGGCGTTATATATAATCCGATTCAACGATTCAGGTAGCTGTACTTTAGCCATTCTTTGAGATAATCGAAATCTGTTAACGACATCTATTTCCTCATTGTTAGTACCCGTTTGTACCACCGATCTTTTCGTTTGTACCTTAAGGAGATTAGATATATAACCGATTCAATGTATCAGGTAGGTGTACTTTGGCCATTTTTCGAGATAATTGAAATCTGTACACGACGTCTGTTTCCTCATGGTTAGCAACCGTTTATACCACCGAGCTTTTCGTTTGTACCTTGAGGGGGTTAGGATATAAAGCCGATTAAACATTTCAGGTAGCTGTACTTTAGCCATTCTTTGAGATAATCGAAATCTGTTAACGACGTCCGCTTCCTCATTGCAAGTACCCATTTGTACCACCGAGCTTTTCGTTTGTACCTTAAGGGGGATAGATATATAGCCGATTAAACGTTTTAGGTAGCTGTACTTTGGCCATTCTTTGAGATATTCGAAATCTGTTAACGACGTCCGCTTCCTCATTGTGAGTACCCATTTGTACCAACGAGCCTTTCGTTTGTACCTTAAGGGGGTTAGATATATGGCCGATTCAAAGTTTCACGTAGCTGTACTTTGGTCATTTTTCGAGATAATCGAATTCTGTAAAAGACGTCTGTTTCCTCGGTGTTAGTACCCGTTTGTACCACCGAGCTTTTCTTTCGTACCTTAAGGGGATTAGATATATAGCCGACTCAACGTTTCAGGTAAGTGTACTTTGGCCATTTTTCGAGATAATCAGAATCTGTAAACGACGTCTGTTTCCTCATTTTTCGTAGCCATTTGTACCACCGAGCTTTTCGTTTGTACCTTAAGGGGGTTAGATATATAAACGATTCAAATTTTCGCTTGCTTTACTTTGGCCATTTTTCGAGATAATCGAAATCTGTAAACGACGTCTGTTTCCTCGGTGTTAGTACCCGTTTGTACCAGCGAGCTTTTCGTTTGTACCTTAAGGGGGGTAGATATATAGCCTATTCAAATTTTCGGTTGCTGTACTTTGGCCATTTTTCGAGATAATAGAAATCTGTAAAAGCCTTTTGTTTCCTCGGTGTTGGTATCCGTTTGTACCACCGAACATTGGTACATTAAGGGGATTAGATAAAGGGCCGATTCAAAGTTTCAGGTAGCTGTACTTTGGCCATTTTTCGAGATAATCGGAATCTGTAAACGTCGTCTGTTTCCTCATTGTTAGTACCCGTTTGTACCACCGAGCTTTTCGTTTGAACCTTAAGGGGGTTAGATATATAGCCGATTCAATGTATCAGGTAGGTGTACTTTGGCCATTTTTCGAGAAAATTGAAATCTGTACACGACGTCTGTTTCCTCATGGTTAGCAACCGTTTATACCACCGAGCTTTTCGTTTGTACCTTAAGGGGGCTAGGATATAAAGCCGATTAAAAATTTCAGGTAGCTGTACTTTAGCCATTCTTTGAGATAATCGAAATCTGTTAACGACGTCCGCTTCCTCATTGCAAGTACCCATTTGTACCACCGAGCTCTTCGTTTGTACCTTAAGGGGGTTAGATATATAGCCGATTCAAAGTTTCAGGTAGCTGTACTTTGGACATTTTTCAAAATTATCGGAATCTGTAAACGACATCTATTTCCTCATTGTTAGTACCCGTTTGTATCACCGAGCTTTTTGTTTGCACCTTGAGGGCGTTATATATAATCCGATTCAACGATTCAGGTAGCTGTACTTTAGCCATTCTTTGAGATAATCGAAATCTGTTAACGACATCTATTTCCTCATTGTTAGTACCCGTTTGTACCACCGATCTTTTCGTTTGTACCTTAAGGGGGTTTGATATATAGACGATTGAAAGTTTCAGGTAGCTGTACTTTGGCCATTTTTCGAGATAATCGAAATCTGTAAACGACGTCTGTTTCCTCGGTTTTAGTATCCGTTTGTACCACTGAGTTCTTCGTTTGTACCTTAAGGGGGTTAGATATATAGCCGATCCAAAGTTTCAGGTAGCTGTACTTTGGCCATTTTTCAAAATAATCGGAATCTGTAAACGACATCTATTTCCTCATTGTTAGTAACCATTTGTACCACCGAGCTTTTCGTTTGTACCTTAAGGGGGATAGATATATAGCCGATTAAACGTTTTAGGTAGCTGTACTTTGGCCATTCTTTGAGATATTCGAAATCTGTTAACGACGTCCGCTTCCTCATTGTGAGTACCCATTTGTACCAACGAGCTTTTCGTTTGTACCTTAAGGGGGTTAGATATATGGCCGATTCAAAGTTTCACGTAGCTGTACTTTGGTCATTTTTCGAGATAATCGAATTCTGTAAAAGACGTCTGTTTCCTCGGTGTTAGTACCCGTTTGTACCACCGAGCTTTTCTTTCGTACCTTAAGGGGATTAGATATATAGCCGACTCAACGTTTCAGGTAAGTGTACTTTGGCCATTTTTCGAGATAATCAGAATCTGTAAACGACGTCTGTTTCCTCATTTTTCGTAGCCATTTGTACCACCGAGCTTTTCGTTTGTACCTTAAGGGGGTTAGATATATAAACGATTCAAATTTTCGCTTGCTTTACTTTGGCCATTTTTCGAGATAATCGAAATCTGTAAACGACGTCTGTTTCCTCGGTGTTAGTACCCGTTTGTACCAGCGAGCTTTTCGTTTGTACCTTAAGGGGGGTAGATATATAGCCTATTCAAATTTTCGGTTGCTGTACTTTGGCCATTTTTCGAGATAATAGAAATCTGTAAAAGCCTTTTGTTTCCTCGGTGTTGGTATCCGTTTGTACCACCGAACATTGGTACATTAAGGGGATTAGATAAAGGGCCGATTCAAAGTTTCAGGTAGCTGTACTTTGGCCATTTTTCGAGATAATCGGAATCTGTAAACGTCGTCTGTTTCCTCATTGTTAGTACCCGTTTGTACCACCGAGCTTTTCGTTTGAACCTTAAGGGGGTTAGATATATAGCCGATTCAATGTATCAGGTAGGTGTACTTTGGCCATTTTTCGAGAAAATTGAAATCTGTACACGACGTCTGTTTCCTCATGGTTAGCAACCGTTTATACCACCGAGCTTTTCGTTTGTACCTTAAGGGGGTTAGGATATAAAGCCGATTAAAAATTTCAGGTAGCTGTACTTTAGCCATTCTTTGAGATAATCGAAATCTGTTAACGACGTCCGCTTCCTCATTGCAAGTACCCATTTGTACCACCGAGCTCTTCGTTTGTACCTTAAGGGGGTTAGATATATAGCCGATTCAAAGTTTCAGGTAGCTGTACTTTGGACATTTTTCAAAATTATCGGAATCTGTAAACGACATCTATTTCCTCATTGTTAGTACCCGTTTGTATCACCGAGCTTTTTGTTTGCACCTTGAGGGCGTTATATATAATCCGATTCAACGATTCAGGTAGCTGTACTTTAGCCATTCTTTGAGATAATCGAAATCTGTTAACGACATCTATTTCCTCATTGTTAGTACCCGTTTGTACCACCGATCTTTTCGTTTGTACCTTAAGGGGGTTTGATATATAGACGATTGAAAGTTTCAGGTAGCTGTACTTTGGCCATTTTTCGAGATAATCGAAATCTGTAAACGACGTCTGTTTCCTCGGTTTTAGTATCCGTTTGTACCACTGAGTTCTTCGTTTGTACCTTAAGGGGGTTAGATATATAGCCGATCCAAAGTTTCAGGTAGCTGTACTTTGGCCATTTTTCAAAATAATCGGAATCTGTAAACGACATCTATTTCCTCATTGTTAGTACCCGTTTGTACCACCGAGCTTTTCGTTTGCACCTTAAGGGGGATAGATATATAGCCGATTCAACGTTTCAGAGAGCTGTAGTTTGCCCATTTTTCGAGATAATCGAATTCTGTAAACGACGTCTGTTTCCTCGGTGTTAGTACCCGTTTGTATCACCGAGCTTTTTGTTTGCACCTTGAGGGCGTTATATATAATCCGATTCAACGATTCAGGTAGCTGTACTTTAGCCATTCTTTGAGATAATCGAAATCTGTTAACGACATCTATTTCCTCATTGTTAGTACCCGTTTGTACCACCGATCTTTTCGTTTGTACCTTAAGGAGATTAGATATATAACCGATTCAATGTATCAGGTAGGTGTACTTTGGCCATTTTTCGAGATAATTGAAATCTGTACACTACGTCTGTTTTCTCATTGTTAGTACCCGTTTATACCACCGAGCTTTTCGTTTGAACCTTGAGGGGGTTAGATATATAGCCGATTAAACGTTTTAGGTAGCTGTACTTTGGCCATTCTTTGAGATATTCGAAATCTGTTAAAGACGTCCGCTTCCTCATTGTGAGTACCCATTTGTACCAACGAGCTTTTCGTTTGTACCTTAAGGGGGTTAGATATATGGCCGATTCAAAGTTTCACGTAGCTGTACTTTGGTCATTTTTCGAGATAATCGAATTCTGTAAAAGACGTCTGTTTCCTCGGTGTTAGTACCCGTTTGTACCACCGAGCTTTTCGTTCGTACCTTAAGGGGATTAGATATATTGCCGACTCAACGTTTCAGGTAAGTGTACTTTGGCCATTTTTCGAGATAATAGAAATCTGTAAAAGCCTTTTGTTTCCTCGGTGTTGGTATCCGTTTGTACCACCGAACATTGGTACATTAAGGGGATTAGATAAATGGCCGATTCAAAGTTTCAGGTAGCTGTACTTTGGCCATTTTTCGAGATAATCGGAATCTGTAAACGTCGTCTGTTTCCTCATTGTTAGTACCCGTTTGTACCACCGAGCTTTTCGTTTGAACCTTAAGGGGGTTAGATATATAGCCGATTCAATGTATCAGGTAGGTGTACTTTGGCCATTTTTCGAGAAAATTGGAATCTGTACACGACGTCTGTTTCCTCATGGTTAGCAACCGTTTATACCACCGAGCTTTTCGTTTGTACCTTGAGGGGGTTAGGATATAAAGCCGATTAAACATTTCAGGTAGCTGTACTTTAGCCATTCTTTGAGATAATCGAAATCTGTTAACGACGTCCGCTTCCTCATTGCAAGTACCCATTTGTACCACCGAGCTTTTCGTTTGTACCTTAAGGGGGATAGATATATAGCCGATTAAACGTTTTAGGTAGCTGTACTTTGGCCATTCTTTGAGATATTCGAAATCTGTTAACGACGTCCGCTTCCTCATTGTGAGTACCCATTTGTACCAACGAGCTTTTCGTTTGTACCTTAAGGGGGTTAGATATATGGCCGATTCAAAGTTTCACGTAGCTGTACTTTGGTCATTTTTCGAGATAATCGAATTCTGTAAAAGACGTCTGTTTCCTCGGTGTTAGTACCCGTTTGTACCACCGAGCTTTTCGTTCGTACCTTAAGGGGATTAGATATATAGCCGACTCAACGTTTCAGGTAAGTGTACTTTGGCCATTTTTCGAGATAATCAGAATCTGTAAACGACGTCTGTTTCCT
The DNA here is from genome assembly GCA_958009045.1 of Oxytorus armatus. Classification (NCBI taxonomy): domain Eukaryota; kingdom Metazoa; phylum Arthropoda; class Insecta; order Hymenoptera; family Ichneumonidae; genus Oxytorus; species Oxytorus armatus. The sequence goes on from OY253752.1 coordinate 4,866,547, forward strand.
CATTTTTCGTAGCCATTTGTACCACCGAGCTTTTCGTTTGTACCTTAAGGGGGTTAGATATATAAACGATTCAAATTTTCGCTTGCTTTACTTTGGCCATTTTTCGAGATAATCGAAATCTGTAAACGACGTCTGTTTCCTCGGTGTTAGTACCCGTTTGTACCAGCGAGCTTTTCGTTTGTACCTTAAGGGGGGTAGATATATAGCCTATTCAAATTTTCGGTTGCTGTACTTTGGCCATTTTTCGAGATAATAGAAATCTGTAAAAGCCTTTTGTTTCCTCGGTGTTGGTATCCGTTTGTACCACCGAACATTGGTACATTAAGGGGATTAGATAAAGGGCCGATTCAAAGTTTCAGGTAGCTGTACTTTGGCCATTTTTCGAGATAATCGGAATCTGTAAACGTCGTCTGTTTCCTCATTGTTAGTACCCGTTTGTACCACCGAGCTTTTCGTTTGAACCTTAAGGGGGTTAGATATATAGCCGATTCAATGTATCAGGTAGGTGTACTTTGGCCATTTTTCGAGAAAATTGAAATCTGTACACGACGTCTGTTTCCTCATGGTTAGCAACCGTTTATACCACCGAGCTTTTCGTTTGTACCTTAAGGGGGTTAGGATATAAAGCCGATTAAAAATTTCAGGTAGCTGTACTTTAGCCATTCTTTGAGATAATCGAAATCTGTTAACGACGTCCGCTTCCTCATTGCAAGTACCCATTTGTACCACCGAGCTCTTCGTTTGTACCTTAAGGGGGTTAGATATATAGCCGATTCAAAGTTTCAGGTAGCTGTACTTTGGACATTTTTCAAAATTATCGGAATCTGTAAACGACATCTATTTCCTCATTGTTAGTACCCGTTTGTATCACCGAGCTTTTTGTTTGCACCTTGAGGGCGTTATATATAATCCGATTCAACGATTCAGGTAGCTGTACTTTAGCCATTCTTTGAGATAATCGAAATCTGTTAACGACATCTATTTCCTCATTGTTAGTACCCGTTTGTACCACCGATCTTTTCGTTTGTACCTTAAGGGGGTTTGATATATAGACGATTGAAAGTTTCAGGTAGCTGTACTTTGGCCATTTTTCGAGATAATCGAAATCTGTAAACGACGTCTGTTTCCTCGGTTTTAGTATCCGTTTGTACCACTGAGTTCTTCGTTTGTACCTTAAGGGGGTTAGATATATAGCCGATCCAAAGTTTCAGGTAGCTGTACTTTGGCCATTTTTCAAAATAATCGGAATCTGTAAACGACATCTATTTCCTCATTGTTAGTACCCGTTTGTACCACCGAGCTTTTCGTTTGCACCTTAAGGGGGTTAGATATATAGCCGATTCAACGTTCCAGGTAGCTGTACTTTGGCCATTTTTCAAAATAATCGGATTCTGTAAACGACATCTATTTCCTCATTGTTAGTACCCGTTTGTACCACCGAGCTTTGTGTTTGTACCTTGAGGGGGTTATATATAATCCGATTCAACGTTTCAGGTAGCTGTACTTTGGCCATTTTTCAAAATAATCGAAATCTGTAAACGACGTCTGTTTCCTCGGTTTTAGTATCCGTTTGTACCACTGAGTTCTTCGTTTGTACCTTAAGGGGGTTAGATATATAGCCGATCCAAAGTTTCAGGTAGCTGTACTTTGGCCATTTTTCAAAATAATCGGAATCTGTAAACGACATCTATTTCCTCATTGTTAGTACCCGTTTGTACCACCGAGCTTTTTGTTTGTAACTTGAGGGGTTTATATATAATCCGATTCAACGTTTCAGATAGCTGTACTGTAGCCATTCTTTGAGATAATCGAAATCTGTTAACGACATCTATTTCCTCATTGTTAGTACCCGTTTGTACCACCGATCTTTTCGTTTGTACCTTAAGGGGGTTTGATATATAGACGATTGAAAGTTTCAGGTAGCTGTACTTTGGCCATTTTTCGAGATAATCGAAATCTGTAAACGACGTCTGTTTCCTCGTTTTTAGTATCCGTTTGTACTACTGAGTTCTTCGTTTGTACCTTAAGGGGGTTAGATATATAGCCGATCCAAAGTTTCAGGTAGCTGTACTTTGGCCATTTTTCAAAATAATCGGAATCTGTAAACGACATCTATTTCCTCATTGTTAGTACCCGTTTGTACCACCGAGCTTTTCGTTTGCACCTTAAGGGGGTTAGATATATAGCCGATTCAACGTTCCAGGTAGCTGTACTTTGGCCATTTTTCAAAATAATCGGAATCTGTAAACGACATCTATTTCCTCATTGTTAGTACCCGTTTGTACCACCGAGCTTTGTGTTTGTACCTTGAGGGGGTTATATATAATCCGATTCAACGTTTCAGGTAGCTGTACTTTGGCCATTTTTCAAAATAATCGAAATCTGTAAACGACGTCTGTTTCCTCGGTTTTAGTATCCGTTTGTACCACTGAGTTCTTCGTTTGTACCTTAAGGGGGTTAGATATATAGCCGATCCAAAGTTTCAGGTAGCTGTACTTTGGCCATTTTTCAAAATAATCGGAATCTGTAAACGACATCTATTTCCTCATTGTTAGTACCCGTTTGTACCACCGAGCTTTTTGTTTGTAACTTGAGGGGTTTATATATAATCCGATTCAACGTTTCAGATAGCTGTACTGTAGCCATTCTTTGAGATAATCGAAATCTGTTAACGACATCTATTTCCTCATTGTTAGTACCCGTTTGTACCACCGATCTTTTCGTTTGTACCTTAAGGGGGTTTGATATATAGACGATTGAAAGTTTCAGGTAGCTGTACTTTGGCCATTTTTCGAGATAATCGAAATCTGTAAACGACGTCTGTTTCCTCGTTTTTAGTATCCGTTTGTACCACTGAGTTCTTCGTTTGTACCTTAAGGGGGTTAGATATATAGCCGATCCAAAGTTTCAGGTAGCTGTACTTTGGCCATTTTTCAAAATAATCGGAATCTGTAAACGACATCTATTTCCTCATTGTTAGTACCCGTTTGTACCACCGAGATTTTCGTTTGCACCTTAAGGGGGTTAGATATATAGCCGATTCAACGTTCCAGGTAGCTGTACTTTGGCCATTTTTCAAAATAATCGGAATCTGTAAACGACATCTATTTCCTCATTGTTAGTACCCGTTTGTACCACCGAGCTTTGTGTTTGTACCTTGAGGGGGTTATATATAATCCGATTCAACGTTTCAGGTAGCTGTACTTTGGCCATTTTTCAAAATAATCGAAATCTGTAAACGACGTCTGTTTCCTCGGTTTTAGTATCCGTTTGTACCACTGAGTTCTTCGTTTGTACCTTAAGGGGGTTAGATATATAGCCGATCCAAAGTTTCAGGTAGCTGTACTTTGGCCATTTTTCAAAATAATCGGAATCTGTAAACGACATCTATTTCCTCATTGTTAGTACCCGTTTGTACCACCGAGCTTTTTGTTTGTAACTTGAGGGGTTTATATATAATCCGATTCAACGTTTCAGATAGCTGTACTGTAGCCATTCTTTGAGATAATCGAAATCTGTTAACGACATCTATTTCCTCATTGTTAGTACCCGTTCGGACCACCGAGCTTTTCGTTTGTACCTTAAGGGGGTTAGATATATAGCCGATTCAAAGTTTCAGGTAGCTGTACTTTGGCCATTTTTCAAATCAATCGGAATCTGTAAACGACGTCTGTTTCCTCGGTGTTAGTATCCATTTGTACCACCGAGCTTTACGTTTTTACCTTAAGGGGATTAGATATATGGCCCATTCAAAGTTACACGTAGCTGTACTTTGGCCATTTTTCAAGATAATCAAAATCTGTAAACGACGTCTGTTTCCTCGATGTTAGTACCCGTTTGTACCACCGAGCTTTTCGTTTGTACCTTAAGGGGGTTAGATTTATAGCCGATTCAAAGCTTCAGGTAGCTGTACTTTGGCCATTTTTCAAAATAATCGGAATCTGTAAACGACATGTATTTCCTCATTGTTAGTACCCGTTTGTACCACCGAGCTTTGTGTTTGTACCTTGAGGGGGTTATATATAATCCGATTCAACGTTTCAGGTAGCTGTACTTTAGCCATTCTTTGAGATATTCGAAATCTGTTAACGACATCTATTTCCTTATTGTTAGTACCCGTTTGTACCACCGAGCTTTTCGTTTGTACCTTAAGGAGGTTAGATATATAGCCGATTCAAAGTTTCAGATAGCTGTACTAGGGCCATTTTGCGAGATAATCGAATTCTGTAAACGAGGTCTGTTTCTTCGGTGTTAGTATCCATTTGGACCACCGAGCTTTTCGTTTGTACCTTAAGGGGATTAGATATATAGCCAATTCAAAGTTTTAGGTAGCTGTACTTTTGCCCATTTTCGAGACAATCGAAATCTGTAAACAACGTCTGTTTCCTCATTGTTAGTACCCGTTTGTACCACCGAGCTTTTCGTTTGTACCTTAAGGGGTCTGTATATATAGCCGATTCAAAGTTTCAGGGAGCTGTACTTTGGCCATTCTTCGAGATAATCGGAATCTGTAAACGATCTCTATTTCCTCATTGTTAGTACCTGTTTGTACCACCAAGGTTTCGTTTGTACCTTAAGGGGGTTAGATATATAATCGATTCAAAATTTCAGGTAGGTGTACTTTGGCCATTTTTCGAGATAATAGAAATCTGTAAATGACGTCTGTTTCCTCATTGTTAGTACCCGTTTGTACCACCGAGATTTTCGTTTGTACCTTAAGGGAATTAGATCTATAGCCGATTCAAATTTTTGGTTGCTGTACTTTGGCCATTTTTCGAGATAATCGAAATCTGTGAACGACGTCTGTTTCCTCATTGTTAGTACCCGTTAGTACCACCGAGCTTTTCGTTTGTACCTTAAGGGGGTTAGATATATAACCGATTCAACGTTTCAGGTAGGTGTACTTTGGCCATTTTTCGAGATAATCGAAATCTGTAAACGACGTCTGTTTCCTCATTGTTAGTACCCGTTAGTACCACCGAGCTTTTCGTTTGTACCTTAAGGGGGTTAGATATATAACCGATTCAACGTTTCAGGTAGGTGTACTTTGGCCATTTTTCGAGATAATCGGAATCTGTAAACGACGTCTGTTTCCTCGGTGTTAGTATCCGTTTGTATCGCCGAGCTTTTCGTTTGTACCTTAAGGGGATTAGATATATGGCCGATTGAAAGTTTCACGTAGCTGTACTTTGGCCATTTTTCGAGATAATCGAAATCAGTAAACGACGTCTGTTTCCTCGGTGTTTTGATATCCGTTCGTACCACCAAGCTTTTCGTTTGTACCTTAAGGGGATTCGATATATGGCCGATTCAAAGTTTCACGTAGCTGTACTTTGGTCATTTTTCGAGATAATCGAAATCTGTAAAGGACGTCTGTTTCCTCTGTGTTAGTACCCGTTTGTACCACCGAGCTTTTCATTTGTACCTTAAGGGGGTTAGATATATAGCCGATTCAAAGTTTCAGGTAGCTGTACTTTGGCCATTTTTCGAGATTATCGAAATCTGTAAACGACATCTCTTTCCTCGGTGTTAGTCCCCATTTGTACCACCGAGCTTTTCGTTTGTACCTTAAAGGGATTAGATCTATAGCCGATTCAAATTTTTGGTTGCTGTACTTTGGCCATTTTTCGAGATAATAGAAATCTGTAAAAGACTTTTGTTTCCTCGGTGTTAGTATCCGTTTATACCACCGAACTTTTCGATTGTACATTAAGGGGATTGGATGAATGGCCGATTCAAAGTTTCAGGTAGCTGTACTTTGGCCATTTTTCGAGATAATTGGAATCTGTAAACGACGTCTGTTTCCTTATTGCTAGTACCCGTTTGTACCCCCGAGCTTTTCGTTTGTACCTTAAGGGGATTAGATATATAGCCGATTCAAAGGTTCAGGTAGCTGTACTTTGGCCATTTTTAGAGATAATAGAAAACTGTAAACGACGTCTGTTTCCTCGGTGTTAGTACCCGTTTGTACCACCGAGCTTTTCGTTTGTACCTTAAGGGGATTAGATATATGGCCGATTCAAAGTTTCACGTAGCTGTACTTTGGCCATTTTTCGAGATAATCGAAATCTGTAAACGACGTCCGTTTCCTCGGTGTTAGTACCCGTTTGTACCACCGAGCTTTTCGTTTGTACCTTAAGGGGGTTAGATTTATAGCCGATTCAAATTTTCGGTTGCTGAACTTTGGCCATTTTTCGAGATAATCGAAATCTGTAAACGACGTCTATTTCCTCGGTGTTAGGACCCGTTTGTACCACCGAGCTTTTCGGTTGTACCTTAAGGGCATTAGATATATGGCCGATTCAAAGTTTCACGTATCTGTACTTTGGCCATTTTTCGAGATAATCGAATTCTGTAAACGACGTCTGTTTCCTCGGTGATAGTATCCGTTTGTACCACCGAGCTTTTCGTTTGTACCTTAAGGGGGTTAGATATATAACCGATTCAAAGTTTCAGGTAGGTGTACTTTGGCCACTTTTCGAAATAATCGGAATCTGTAAATGACGTCTGTTTCCTCATTTTTAGTACCCGTTTGTACCACTGAGCGTTTCGTTTGTACCTTAAGGGGATTAGATATATAGCCGATTCAATGATTCACGTAGCTGTACTTTGGCCATTTTTCGAGATAATCGAAATCTGTAAACGACGTCTGTTTCCTCGGTGTTAGTACCCGTTTGTCCCACCGAGCTATTCGTTTGTACCTTAAGGGGGTTAGATATATAGCCGATTCAAGGTTTCAGGTAACTGCACTTTGGCCATTTTTCAAGTTAATTGAAATCTGTAAACGACTTCTGTTTCCTCGATGTTAGTATCCGTTTGTGCAACCAAACGTTTCGTTTGTACCTTAAGGGGATTAGATATATGGCCAATTCACAGATTCACGTAGCTGTACTTTGCCCATTTTTCGAGATAATCGAAATCTGTTAACGACGTCCGCTTCCTCATTGTGAGTACCCATTTGTACCACCGAGCCTTTCGTTTGTACCTTAAGGGGGTTAGATATATAGCCAATGCAAAGTTTCAGATAGCTGTACTTTGGCCATTTTGCGAGATAATCGAAATCAGTAAACGACGTCTGTTTCCTCGGTGTTAGTATCCGTTCGTACCACCAAGCTTTTCGTTTGTACCTTAAGGGGATTCGATATATGGCCGATTCAAAGTTTCACGTAGCTGTACTTTGGCCATTTTTCGAGATAATCGAAATCTGTAAAGGACGTCTGTTTCCTCGGTGTTAGTACCCGTTGTACCACCGAGCTTTTCATTTGTACCTTAAGGGGGTTAGATATATAGCCGATTCAAAGTTTCAGGTAGCTGTACTTTAGCCATTCTCTGAGATAATCGAAATCTGTTAACGACGTCCGCTTCCTCATCGTGAGTACCCATTTGTACCACCGAGCTTTTCGATTGTGCCATAAGGGGGTTAGATATATGGCGAACTCAAAGTTTCAGGTAGCTGTACTTTGGCCATTATTCGAGATAATCAGAATCTGTAAACGACGTCTGTTTCCTCATTGTTAGTACCCGTTTGTACCGCCGAACTTTTCGTTTGTACCTCGAGGGGGTTAGATATATAGCCGATTCAATGATTCAGGTAGCTGTACTTTGGCCATTTTGCGAGATAATCGAAATCAGTAAACGACGTCTGTTTCCTCGGTGTTTTGATATCCGTTCGTACCACCAAGCTTTTCGTTTGTACCTTAAGGGGATTCGATATATGGCCGATTCAAAGTTTCACGTAGCTGTACTTTGGTCATTTTTCGAGATAATCGAAATCTGTAAAGGACGTCTGTTTCCTCTGTGTTAGTACCCGTTTGTACCACCGAGCATTTCATTTGTACCTTAAGGGGGTTAGATATATAGCCTATTCAAATTTTCGGTTGCTGTACTTTAGCCATTTTTCGAGATAATAGAAATCTGTAAAAGACTTTTGTTTCCTCGGTGGTGGTATCCGTTTATACCACCGAACATTTCGTTTGTACATTAAGGGGATTAGATAAATGGCCGTTTCAAAGTTTCAGGTAGCTGTACTTTGGCCATTGTTCGAGATAATCGGAATCTGTAAACGTCGTCTGTTTCCTCATTGTTAGTACCCGTTTGTACCGCCGAGCTTTTCGTTTGTACCTCGAGGGGGTTAGATATATAGCCGATTCAATGTTTCAGGTAGCTGTACTTTGGCCATTTTTCGAGATAATCGAAATCTATAAACGACGTCTGTTTCCTCATTGTTAGTACCCGTTTGTACCACCGAGCTTTTCGTTTGAACCTTAAGGGGGTTAGATATATAGCCGATTCAATGTATCAGGTAGGTGTACTTTGGCCATTTTTCGAGAAAATTGAAATCTGTACACGACGTCTGTTTCCTCATGGTTAGCAACCGTTTATACCATCGAGCTTTTCGTTTGTACCTTGAGGGGGTTAGGATATATAGCCGATTAAACATTTCAGGTAGCTGTACTTTAGCCATTCTTTGAGATAATCGAAATCGGTTAACGACGTCCGCTTCCTCATTGTGAGTACCCATTTGTACCACCGAGCTTTTCGTTTGTACCTTAAGGGGGATAGATATATAGCCGATTCAACGTTTCAGAGAGCTGTAGTTTGCCCATTTTTCGAGATAATCGAATTCTGTAAACGACGTCTGTTTCCTCGGTGTTAGTACCCGTTTGTATCACCGAGCTTTTTGTTTGCACCTTGAGGGCGTTATATATAATCCGATTCAACGATTCAGGTAGCTGTACTTTAGCCATTCTTTGAGATAATCGAAATCTGTTAACGACATCTATTTCCTCATTGTTAGTACCCGTTTGTACCACCGATCTTTTCGATTGTACCTTAAGGAGATTAGATATATAACCGATTCAATGTATCAGGTAGGTGTACTTTGGCCATTTTTCGAGATAATTGAAATCTGTACACTACGTCTGTTTTCTCATTGTTAGTACCCGTTTATACCACCGAGCTTTTCGTTTGAACCTTGAGGGGGTTAGATATATAGCCGATTAAACGTTTTAGGTAGCTGTACTTTGGCCATTCTTTGAGATATTCGAAATCTGTTAACGACGTCCGCTTCCTCATTGTGAGTACCCATTTGTACCAACGAGCTTTTCGTTTGTACCTTAAGGGGGTTAGATATATGGCCGATTCAAAGTTTCACGTAGCTGTACTTTGGTCATTTTTCGAGATAATCGAATTCTGTAAAAGACGTCTGTTTCCTCGGTGTTAGTACCCGTTTGTACCACCGAGCTTTTCGTTCGTACCTTAAGGGGATTAGATATATTGCCGACTCAACGTTTCAGGTAAGTGTACTTTGGCCATTTTTCGAGATAATAGAAATCTGTAAAAGCCTTTTGTTTCCTCGGTGTTGGTATCCGTTTGTACCACCGAACATTGGTACATTAAGGGGATTAGATAAATGGCCGATTCAAAGTTTCAGGTAGCTGTACTTTGGCCATTTTTCGAGATAATCGGAATCTGTAAACGTCGTCTGTTTCCTCATTGTTAGTACCCGTTTGTACCACCGAGCTTTTCGTTTGAACCTTAAGGGGGTTAGATATATAGCCGATTCAATGTATCAGGTAGGTGTACTTTGGCCATTTTTCGAGAAAATTGAAATCTGTACACGACGTCTGTTTCCTCATGGTTAGCAACCGTTTATACCACCGAGCTTTTCGTTTGTACCTTGAGGGGGTTAGGATATAAAGCCGATTAAACATTTCAGGTAGCTGTACTTTAGCCATTCTTTGAGATAATCGAAATCTGTTAACGACGTCCGCTTCCTCATTGCAAGTACCCATTTGTACCACCGAGCTTTTCGTTTGTACCTTAAGGGGGATAGATATATAGCCGATTCAACGTTTCAGGTAGCTGTACTTTGCCAATTTTTCGAGATAATCGAAATCTGTACACTACGTCTGTTTTCTCATTGTTAGTACCCGTTTATACCACCGAGCTTTTCGTTTGTACCTTGAGGGGGTTAGATATATAGCCGATTAAACGTTTTAGGTAGCTGTACTTTGGCCATTCTTTGAGATATTCGAAATCTGTTAACGACGTCCGCTTCCTCATTGTGAGTACCCATTTGTACCAACGAGCTTTTCGTTTGTACCTTAAGGGGGTTAGATATATGGCCGATTCAAAGTTTCACGTAGCTGTACTTTGGTCATTTTTCGAGATAATCGAATTCTGTAAAAGACGTCTGTTTCCTCGGTGTTAGTGCCCGTTTGTACCACCGAGCTTTTCGTTCGTACCTTAAGGGGATTAGATATATAGCCGACTCAACGTTTCAGGTAAGTGTACTTTGGCCATTTTTCGAGATAATCAGAATCTGTAAACGACGTCTGTTTCCTCATTTTTCGTAGCCATTTGTACCACCGAGCTTTTCGTTTGTCCCTTAAGGGGGTTAGATATATAAACGATTCAAATTTTCGGTTGCTGTACTTTGGCCATTTTTATAGATTATCGAAATCTGTAAACGACATCTGTTTCCTCGGTGTTAGTACCCATTTGTACCATCGAGCTTTTCGTTTGTACCTTAAGGGGGGTAGATATATAGCCTATTCAAATTTTCGGTTGCTGTACTTTGGCCATTTTTCGAGATAATAGAAATCTGTAAAAGCCTTTTGTTTCCTCGGTGTTGGTATCCGTTTGTACCACCGAACATTGGTACATTAAGGGGATTAGATAAAGGGCCGATTCAAAGTTTCAGGTAACTGTACTTTGGCCATTGTTCGAGATAATCGGAATCTGTAAACGTCGTCTGTTTCCTCATTGTTAGTACCCGTTTGTACCACCGAGCTTTTCGTTTGAACCTTAAGGGGGTTAGATATATAGCCGATTCAATGTATCAGGTAGGTGTACTTTGGCCATTTTTCGAGAAAATTGAAATCTGTACACGACGTCTGTTTCCTCATGGTTAGCAACCGTTTATACCACCGATCTTTTCGTTTGTACCTTGAGGGGGTTAGGATATAAAGCCGATTAAACATTTCAGGTAGCTGTACTTTAGCCATTCTTTGAGATAATCGAAATCTGTTAACGACGTGCGCTTCCTCATTGCAAGTACCCATTTGTACCACCGAGCTCTTCGTTTGTACCTTAAGGGGGTTAGATATATAGCCGATTCAAAGTTTCAGGTAGCTGTACTTTGGCCATTTTTCAAAATTATCGGAATCTGTAAACGACATCTATTTCCTCATTGTTAGTACCCGTTTGTATCACCGAGCTTTTTGTTTGCACCTTGAGGGCGTTATATATAATCCGATTCAACGATTCAGGTAGCTGTACTTTAGCCATTCTTTGAGATAATCGAAATCTGTTAACGACATCTATTTCCTCATTGTTAGTACCCGTTTGTACCACCGATCTCTTCGTTTGTACCTTAAGGGGGTTTGATATATAGACGATTGAAAGTTTCAGGTAGCTGTACTTTGGCCATTTTTCGAGATAATCGAAATCTGTAAACGACGTCTGTTTCCTCGGTTTTAGTATCCGTTTGTACCACTGAGTTCTTCGTTTGTACCTTAAGGGGGTTAGATATATAGCCGATCCAAAGTTTCAGGTAGCTGTACTTTGGCCATTTTTCAAAATAATCGGAATCTGTAAACGACATCTATTTCCTCATTGTTAGTACCCGTTTGTACCACCGAGCTTTTCGTTTGCACCTTAAGGGGGTTAGATATATAGCCGATTCAACGTTCCAGGTAGCTGTACTTTGGCCATTTTTCAAAATAATCGGAATCTGTAAACGACATCTATTTCCTCATTTTTAGTACCCGTTCGGACCACCGAGCTTTTCGTTTGTACCTTAAGGGGGTTAGATATATAGCCGATTCAAAGTTTCAGGTAGCTGTACTTTGGCCATTTTTCAAATCAATCGGAATCTGTAAACGACGTCTGTTTCCTCGGTGTTAGTATCCATTTGTACCACCGAGCTTTACGTTTTTACCTTAAGGGGATTAGATCGGCCCATTCAAAGTTACACGTAGCTGTACTTTGGCCATTTTTCAAGATAATCGAAATCTGTAAACGACGTCTGTTTCCTCGATGTTAGTACCCGTTTGTACCACCGAGCTTTTCGTTTGTACCTTAAGGGGGTTAGATTTATAGCCGATTCAAAGCTTCAGGTAGCTGTACTTTGGCCATTTTTCAAAATAATCGGAATCTGTAAACGACATGTATTTCCTCATTGTTAGTACCCGTTTGTACCGCCGAGCTTTGTGTTTGTACCTTGAGGGGGTTATATATAATCCGATTCAACGTTTCAGGTAGCTGTACTTTAGCCATTCTTTGAGATAATCGAAATCTGTTAACGACATCTATTTCCTTATTGTTAGTACCCGTTTGTACCACCGAGCTTTTCGTTTGTACCTTAAGGAGGTTAGATATATAGCCGATTCAAAGTTTCAGATAGCTGTACTAGGGCCATTTTGCGAGATAATCGAATTCTGTAAACGAGGTCTGTTTCTTCGGTGTTAGTATCCATTTGGACCACCGAGCTTTTCGTTTGTACCTTAAGGGGATTAGATATATGGCCCATTCAACGTTTCACGTAGCTGTACTTCGGCCATTTTTCGAGATAATCGAAATCTGTACACGACATCTATGTCCTCAGCGTTAGTACCCGTTTGTACCACCGAGCTTTTCGTTTGTACCTTAATAGGTCTGTATATATAGCCAATTCAAAGTTTTAGGTAGCTGTACTTTTGCCCATTTTCGAGACAATCGAAATCTGTAAACAACGTCTGTTTCCTCATTGTTAGTACCCGTTTGTACCACCGAGATTTTCGTTTGTACCTTAAGGGAATTAGATCTATAGCCGATTCAAATTTTTGGTTGCTGTACTTTGGCCATTTTTCGAGATAATCGAAATCTGTGAACGACGTCTGTTTCCTCATTGTTAGTACCCGTTAGTACCACCGAGCTTTTCGTTTGTACCTTAAGGGGGTTAGATATATAACCGATTCAACGTTTCAGGTAGGTGTACTTTGGCCATTTTTCGAGATAATCGAAATCTGTAAACGACGTCTGTTTCCTCATTGTTAGTACCCGTTAGTACCACCGAGCTTTTCGTTTGTACCGTAAGGGGGTTAGATATATAACCGATTCAACGTTTCAGGTAGGTGTACTTTGGCCATTTTTCGAGATAATCGGAATCTGTAAACGACGTCTGTTTCCTCGGTGTTAGTATCCGTTTGTATCGCCGAGCTTTTCGTTTGTACCTTAAGGGGATTAGATATATGGCCGATTGAAAGTTTCACGTAGCTGTACTTCGGCCATTTTTCGAGATAATCGAAATCAGTAAACGACGTCTGTTTCCTCGGTGTTTTGATATCCGTTCGTACCACCAAGCTTTCCGTTTGTACCTTAAGGGGATTCGATATATGGCCGATTCAAAGTTTCACGTAGCTGTACTTTGGTCATTTTTCGAGATAATCGAAATCTGTAAAGGACGTCTGTTTCCTCTGTGTTAGTAACCGTTTGTACCACCGAGCTTTTCATTTGTACCTTAAGGGGGTTAGATATATAGCCGATTCAAAGTTTCAGGTATCTGTACTTTGGCCATTTTTCGAGATTATCGAAATCTGTAAACGACATCTGTTTCCTCGGTGTTAGTCCCCATTTGTACCACCGAGCTTTTCGTTTGTACCTTAAAGGGATTAGATCTATAGCCGATTCAAATTTTTGGTTGCTGTACTTTGGCCATTTTTCGAGATAATAGAAATCTGTAAAAGACTTTTGTTTCCTCGGTGTTAGTACCCGTTTGTACCACCGAGCTTTTCGTTTGTACCTTAAGGGGGTTAGATTTATAGCCGATTCAAATTTTCGGTTGCTGTACTTTGGCCATTTTTCGAGATAATCGAAATCTGTAAACGACGTCTATTTCCTCGGTGTTAGGACCCGTTTGTACCACCGAGCTTTTCGTTTGTACCTTAAGGGGGTTAGATTTATAGCCGATTCAAATTTTCGGTTGCTGTACTTTGGCCATTTTTCGAGATAATCGAAATCTGTAAACGACGTCTATTTCCTCGGTGTTAGGACCCGTTTGTACCACCGAGCTTTTCGGTTGTACCTTAAGGGCATTAGATATATGGCCGATTCAAAGTTTCACGTAGCTGTACTTTGGCCATTTTTCGAGATAATCGAATTCTGTAAACGACGTCTGTTTCCTCGGTGATAGTATCCGTTTGTACCACCGAGCTTTTCGTTTGTACCTTAAGGGGGTTAGATATATAACCGATTCAAAGTTTCAGGTAGGTGTACTTTGGCCACTTTTCGAAATAATCGGAATCTGTAAATGACGTCTGTTTCCTCATTTTTAGTACCCGTTTGTACCACTGAGCGTTTCGTTTGTACCTTAAGGGGATTAGATATATAGCCGATTCAATGTATCAGGTAGGTGTACTTTGGCCATTTTTCGAGAAAATTGAAATCTGTACACGACGTCTGTTTCCTCATGGTTAGCAACCGTTTATACCACCGAGCTTTTCGTTTGTACCTTGAGGGGGTTAGGATATAAAGCCGATTAAACATTTCAGGTAGCTGTACTTTAGCCATTCTTTGAGATAATCGAAATCTGTTAACGACGTCCGCTTCCTCATTGCAAGTACCCATTTGTACCACCGAGCTTTTCGTTTGTACCTTAAGGGGGATAGATATATAGCCGATTCAACGTTTCAGGTAGCTGTACTTTGCCAATTTTTCGAGATAATCGAAATCTGTACACTACGTCTGTTCTCTCATTGTTAGTACCCTTTTATACCACCGAGCTTTTCGTTTGTACCTTGAGGGGGTTAGATATATAGCCGATTAAACGTTTTAGGTAGCTGTACTTTGGCCATTCTTTGAGATATTCGAAATCTGTTAACGACGTCCGCTTCCTCATTGTGAGTACCCATTTGTACCAACGAGCTTTTCGTTTGTACCTTAAGGGGGTTAGATATATGGCCGATTCAAAGTTTCACGTAGCTGTACTTTGGTCATTTTTCGAGATAATCGAATTCTGTAAAAGACGTCTGTTTCCTCGGTGTTAGTACCCGTTTGTACCACCGAGCTTTTCGTTCGTACCTTAAGGGGATTAGATATATAGCCGACTCAACGTTTCAGGTAAGTGTACTTTGGCCATTTTTCGAGATAATCAGAATCTGTAAACGACGTCTGTTTCCTCATTTTTCGTAGCCATTTGTACCCCCGAGCTTTTCGTTTGTACCTTAAGGGGGTTAGATATATAAACGATTCAAATTTTCGGTTGCTGTACTTTGGCCATTTTTATAGATTATCGAAATCTGTAAACGACATCTGTTTCCTCGGTGTTAGTACCTATTTGTACGATCGAGCTTTTCGTTTGTACCTTAAGGGGGGTAGATATATAGCCTATTCAAATTTTCGGTTGCTGTACTTTGGCCATTTTTCGAGATAATAGAAATCTGTAAAAGCCTTTTGTTTCCTCGGTGTTGGTATCCGTTTGTACCACCGAACATTGGTACATTAAGGGGATTAGATAAAGGGCCGATTCAAAGTTTCAGGTAGCTGTACTTTGGCCATTTTTCGAGATAATCGGAATCTGTAAACGTCGTCTGTTTCCTCATTGTTAGTACCCGTTTGTACCACCGAGCTTTTCGTTTGAACCTTAAGGGGGTTAGATATATAGCCGATTCAATGTATCAGGTAGGTGTACTTTGGCCATTTTTCGAGAAAATTGAAATCTGTACACGACGTCTGTTTCCTCATGGTTAGCAACCGTTTATACCACCGAGCTTTTCGTTTGTACCTTGAGGGGGTTAGGATATAAAGCCGATTAAACATTTCAGGTAGCTGTACTTTAGCCATTCTTTGAGATAATCAAAATCTGTTAACGACGTCCGCTTCCTCATTGCAAGTACCCATTTGTACCACCGAGCTCTTCGTTTGTACCTTAAGGGGGTTAGATATATAGCCGATTCAAAGTTTCAGGTAGCTGTACTTTGGCCATTTTTCAAAATTATCGGAATCTGTAAACGACATCTATTTCCTCATTGTTAGTACCCGTTTGTATCACCGAGCTTTTTGTTTGCACCTTGAGGGCGTTATATATAATCCGATTCAACGATTCAGGTAGCTGTACTTTAGCCATTATTTGAGATAATCGTAATCTGTTAACGACATCTATTTCCTCATTGTTAGTACCCGTTTGTA
Organism: Oxytorus armatus; assembly: GCA_958009045.1. NCBI lineage: Eukaryota > Metazoa > Arthropoda > Insecta > Hymenoptera > Ichneumonidae > Oxytorus > Oxytorus armatus. Next base: position 4,882,717 of record OY253752.1, read on the forward strand.
CCACCGATCTCTTCGTTTGTACCTTAAGGGGGTTTGATATATAGACGATTGAAAGTTTCAGGTAGCTGTACTTTGGCCATTTTTCGAGATAATCGAAATCTGTAAACGACGTCTGTTTCCTCGGTTTTAGTATCCGTTTGTACCACTGAGTTCTTCGTTTGTACCTTAAGGGGGTTAGATATATAGCCGATCCACAGTTTCAGGTAGCTGTACTTTGGCCATTTTTCAAAATAATCGGAATCTGTAAACGACATCTATTTCCTCATTGTTAGTACCCGTTTGTACCACCGAGCTTTTCGTTTGCACCTTAAGGGGGTTAGATATATAGCCGATTCAACGTTCCAGGTAGCTGTACTTTGGCCATTTTTCAAAATAATCGGAATCTGTAAACGACATCTATTTCCTCATTGTTAGTACCCGTTTGTACCACCGAGCTTTTTGTTTGTAACTTGAGGGGTTTATATATAATCCGATTCAACGTTTCAGATAGCTGTACTGTAGCCATTCTTTGAGATAATCGAAATCTGTTAACGACATCTATTTCCTCATTGTTAGTACCCGTTCGGACCACCGAGCTTTTCGTTTGTACCTTAAGGGGGTTAGATATATAGCCGATTCAAAGTTTCAGGTAGCTGTACTTTGGCCATTTTTCAAATCAATCGGAATCTGTAAACGACGTCTGTTTCCTCGGTGTTAGTATCCATTTGTACCACCGAGCTTTACGTTTTTACCTTAAGGGGATTAGATATATGGCCCATTCAAAGTTACACGTAGCTGTACTTTGGCCATTTTTCAAGATAATCGAAATCTGTAAACCACGTCTGTTTCCTCGATGTTAGTACCCGTTTGTACCACCGAGCTTTTCGTTTGGACCTTAAGGGGGTTAGATTTATAGCCGATTCAAAGCTTCAGGTAGCTGTACTTTGGCCATTTTTCAAAATAATCGGAATCTGTAAACGACATGTATTTCCTCATTGTTAGTACCCGTTTGTACCACCGAGCTTTGTGTTTGTACCTTGAGGGGGTTATATATAATCCGATTCAACGTTTCAGGTAGCTGTACTTTAGCCATTCTTTGAGATAATCGAAATCTGTTAACGACATCTATTTCCTTATTGTTAGTACCCGTTTGTACCACCGAGCTTTTCGTTTGTACCTTAAGGAGGTTAGATATATAGCCGATTCAAAGTTTCAGATAGCTGTACTAGGGCCATTTTGCGAGATAATCGAATTCTGTAAACGAGGTCTGTTTCTTCGGTGTTAGTATCCATTTGTACCACCGAGCTTTTCGTTTGTACCTTAAGGGGATTAGATATATGGCCCATTCAACGTTTCACGTAGCTGTACTTCGGCCATTTTTCGAGATAATCGAAATCTGTAAAGGACGTCTCTTTCCTCTGTGTTAGTGCCCGTTTGTACCACCGAGCTTTTCATTTGTACCTTAAGGGGGTTAGATATATAGCCGATTCAAAGTTTCAGGTAGCTGTACTTTGGCCATTTTTCGAGATTATCGAAATCTGTAAACGACATCTGTTTCCTCGGTGTTAGTCCCCATTTGTACCACCGAGCTTTTCGTTTGTACCTTAAAGGGATTAGATCTATAGCCGATTCAAATTTTTGGTTGCTGTACTTTGGCCATTTTTCGAGATAATAGAAATCTGTAAAAGACTTTTGTTTCCTCGGTGTTAGTATCCGTTTATACCACCGAACTTTTCGATTGTACATTAAGGGGATTGGATGAATGGCCGATTCAAAGTTTCAGGTAGCTGTACTTTGGCCATTTTTCGAGATAATTGGAATCTGTAAACGACGTCTGTTTCCTTATTGCTAGTACCCGTTTGTACCCCCGAGCTTTTCGTTTGTACCTTAAGGGGATTAGATATATAGCCGATTCAAAGGTTCAGGTAGCTGTACTTTGGCCATTTTTAGAGATAATAGAAAACTGTAAACGACGTCTGTTTCCTCGGTGTTAGTACCCGTTTGTACCACCGAGCTTTTCGTTTGTACCTTAATAGGTCTGTATATATAGCCAATTCAAAGTTTTAGGTAGCTGTACTTTTGCCCATTTTCGAGACAATCGAAATCTGTAAACAACGTCTGTTTCCTCATTGTTAGTACCCGTTTGTACCACCGAGCTTTTCGTTTGTACCTTAAGGGGTCTGTATATATAGCCGATTCAAAGTTTCAGGGAGCTGTGCTTTGGCCATTCTTCGAGATAATCGGAATCTGTAAACGATCTCTATTTCCTCATTGTTAGTACCTGTTTGTACCACCGAGGTTTCGTTTGTACCTTAAGGGGGTTAGATATATAATCGATTCAAAATTTCAGGTAGGTGTACTTTGGCCATTTTTCGAGATAATAGAAATCTGTAAATGACGTCTGTTTCCTCATTGTTAGTACCCGTTTGTACCACCGAGATTTTCGTTTGTACCTTAAGGGAATTAGATCTATAGCCGATTCAAATTTTTGGTTGCTGTACTTTGGCCATTTTTCGAGATAATCGAAATCTGTGAACGACGTCTGTTTCCTCATTGTTAGTACCCGTTAGTACCACCGAGCTTTTCGTTTGTACCTTAAGGGGGTTAGATATATAACCGATTCAACGTTTCAGGTAGGTGTACTTTGGCCATTTTTCGAGATAATCGAAATCTGTAAACGACGTCTGTTTCCTCATTGTTAGTACCCGTTAGTACCACCGAGCTTTTCGTTTGTACCGTAAGGGGGTTAGATATATAACCGATTCAACGTTTCAGGTAGGTGTACTTTGGCCATTTTTCGAGATAATCGGAATCTGTAAACGACGTCTGTTTCCTCGGTGTTAGTATCCGTTTGTATCGCCGAGCTTTTCGTTTGTACCTTAAGGGGATTAGATATATGGCCGATTGAAAGTTTCACGTAGCTGTACTTCGGCCATTTTTCGAGATAATCGAAATCAGTAAACGACGTCTGTTTCCTCGGTGTTTTGATATCCGTTCGTACCACCAAGCTTTCCGTTTGTACCTTAAGGGGATTCGATATATGGCCGATTCAAAGTTTCACGTAGCTGTACTTTGGTCATTTTTCGAGATAATCGAAATCTGTAAAGGACGTCTGTTTCCTCTGTGTTAGTACCCGTTTGTACCACCGAGCTTTTCATTTGTACCTTAAGGGGGTTAGATATATAGCCGATTCAAAGTTTCAGGTAGCTGTACTTTGGCCATTTTTCGAGATTATCGAAATCTGTAAACGACATCTGTTTCCTCGGTGTTAGTCCCCATTTGTACCACCGAGCTTTTCGTTTGTACCTTAAAGGGATTAGATCTATAGCCGATTCAAATTTTTGGTTGCTGTACTTTGGCCATTTTTCGAGATAATAGAAATCTGTAAAAGACTTTTGTTTCCTCGGTGTTAGTATCCGTTTATACCACCGAACTTTTCGATTGTACATTAAGGGGATTGGATGAATGGCCGATTCAAAGTTTCAGGTAGCTGTACTTTGGCCATTTTTCGAGATAATTGGAATCTGTAAACGACGTCTGTTTCCTTATTGCTAGTACCCGTTTGTACCCCCGAGCTTTTCGTTTGTACCTTAAGGGGATTAGATATATAGCCGATTCAAAGGTTCAGGTAGCTGTACTTTGGCCATTTTTAGAGATAATAGAAAACTGTAAACGACGTCTGTTTTCTCGGTGTTAGTACCCGTTTGTACCACCGAGCTTTTCGTTTGTACCTTAAGGGGATTAGATATATGGCCGATTCAAAGTTTCACGTAGCTGTACTTTGGCCATTTTTCGAGATAATCGAAATCTGTAAACGACGTCCGTTTCCTCGGTGTTAGTACCCGTTTGTACCACCGAGCTTTTCGTTTGTACCTTAAGGGGGTTAGATTTATAGCCGATTCAAATTTTCGGTTGCTGTACTTTGGCCATTTTTCGAGATAATCGAAATCTGTAAACGACGTCTATTTCCTCGGTGTTAGGACCCGTTTGTACCACCGAGCTTTTCGGTTGTACCTTAAGGGCATTAGATATATGGCCGATTCAAAGTTTCACGTAGCTGTACTTTGGCCATTTTTCGAGATAATAGAAATCTGTAAAAGACTTTTGTTTCCTCGGTGTTAGTATCCGTTTATACCACCGAACTTTTCGATTGTACATTAAGGGGATTGGATGAATGGCCGATTCAAAGTTTCAGGTAGCTGTACTTTGGCCATTTTTCGAGATAATTGGAATCTGTAAACGACGTCTGTTTCCTTATTGCTAGTACCCGTTTGTACCCCCGAGCTTTTCGTTTGTACCTTAAGGGGATTAGATATATAGCCGATTCAAAGGTTCAGGTAGCTGTACTTTGGCCATTTTTAGAGATAATAGAAAACTGTAAACGACGTCTGTTTCCTCGGTGTTAGTACCCGTTTGTACCACCGAGCTTTTCGTTTGTACCTTAATAGGTCTGTATATATAGCCAATTCAAAGTTTTAGGTAGCTGTACTTTTGCCCATTTTCGAGACAATCGAAATCTGTAAACAACGTCTGTTTCCTCATTGTTAGTACCCGTTTGTACCACCGAGCTTTTCGTTTGTACCTTAAGGGGTCTGTATATATAGCCGATTCAAAGTTTCAGGGAGCTGTGCTTTGGCCATTCTTCGAGATAATCGGAATCTGTAAACGATCTCTATTTCCTCATTGTTAGTACCTGTTTGTACCACCGAGGTTTCGTTTGTACCTTAAGGGGGTTAGATATATAATCGATTCAAAATTTCAGGTAGGTGTACTTTGGCCATTTTTCGAGATAATAGAAATCTGTAAATGACGTCTGTTTCCTCATTGTTAGTACCCGTTTGTACCACCGAGATTTTCGTTTGTACCTTAAGGGAATTAGATCTATAGCCGATTCAAATTTTTGGTTGCTGTACTTTGGCCATTTTTCGAGATAATCGAAATCTGTGAACGACGTCTGTTTCCTCATTGTTAGTACCCGTTAGTACCACCGAGCTTTTCGTTTGTACCTTAAGGGGGTTAGATATATAACCGATTCAACGTTTCAGGTAGGTGTACTTTGGCCATTTTTCGAGATAATCGAAATCTGTAAACGACGTCTGTTTCCTCATTGTTAGTACCCGTTAGTACCACCGAGCTTTTCGTTTGTACCGTAAGGGGGTTAGATATATAACCGATTCAACGTTTCAGGTAGGTGTACTTTGGCCATTTTTCGAGATAATCGGAATCTGTAAACGACGTCTGTTTCCTCGGTGTTAGTATCCGTTTGTATCGCCGAGCTTTTCGTTTGTACCTTAAGGGGATTAGATATATGGCCGATTGAAAGTTTCACGTAGCTGTACTTCGGCCATTTTTCGAGATAATCGAAATCAGTAAACGACGTCTGTTTCCTCGGTGTTTTGATATCCGTTCGTACCACCAAGCTTTCCGTTTGTACCTTAAGGGGATTCGATATATGGCCGATTCAAAGTTTCACGTAGCTGTACTTTGGTCATTTTTCGAGATAATCGAAATCTGTAAAGGACGTCTGTTTCCTCTGTGTTAGTACCCGTTTGTACCACCGAGCTTTTCATTTGTACCTTAAGGGGGTTAGATATATAGCCGATTCAAAGTTTCAGGTAGCTGTACTTTGGCCATTTTTCGAGATTATCGAAATCTGTAAACGACATCTGTTTCCTCGGTGTTAGTCCCCATTTGTACCACCGAGCTTTTCGTTTGTACCTTAAAGGGATTAGATCTATAGCCGATTCAAATTTTTGGTTGCTGTACTTTGGCCATTTTTCGAGATAATAGAAATCTGTAAAAGACTTTTGTTTCCTCGGTGTTAGTATCCGTTTATACCACCGAACTTTTCGATTGTACATTAAGGGGATTGGATGAATGGCCGATTCAAAGTTTCAGGTAGCTGTACTTTGGCCATTTTTCGAGATAATTGGAATCTGTAAACGACGTCTGTTTCCTTATTGCTAGTACCCGTTTGTACCCCCGAGCTTTTCGTTTGTACCTTAAGGGGATTAGATATATAGCCGATTCAAAGGTTCAGGTAGCTGTACTTTGGCCATTTTTAGAGATAATAGAAAACTGTAAACGACGTCTGTTTTCTCGGTGTTAGTACCCGTTTGTACCACCGAGCTTTTCGTTTGTACCTTAAGGGGATTAGATATATGGCCGATTCAAAGTTTCACGTAGCTGTACTTTGGCCATTTTTCGAGATAATCGAAATCTGTAAACGACGTCCGTTTCCTCGGTGTTAGTACCCGTTTGTACCACCGAGCTTTTCGTTTGTACCTTAAGGGGGTTAGATTTATAGCCGATTCAAATTTTCGGTTGCTGTACTTTGGCCATTTTTCGAGATAATCGAAATCTGTAAACGACGTCTATTTCCTCGGTGTTAGGACCCGTTTGTACCACCGAGCTTTTCGGTTGTACCTTAAGGGCATTAGATATATGGCCGATTCAAAGTTTCACGTAGCTGTACTTTGGCCATTTTTCGAGATAATCGAATTCTGTAAACGACGTCTGTTTCCTCGGTGATAGTATCCGTTTGTACCACCGAGCTTTTCGTTTGTACCTGAAGGGGGTTAGATATATAACCGATTCAAAGTTTCAGGTAGGTGTACTTTGGCCACTTTTCGAAATAATCGGAATCTGTAAATGACGTCTGTTTCCTCATTTTTAGTACCCGTTTGTACCAATGAGCGTTTCGTTTGTACCTTAAGGGGATTAGATATATAGCCGATTCAATGATTCACGTAGCTGTACTTTGGCCATTTTTCGAGATAATCGAAATCTGTAAACGACGTCTGTTTCCTCGGTGTTAGTACCCGTTTGTCCCACCGAGCTATTCGTTTGTACCTTAAGGGGGTTAGATATATAGCCGATTCAAGGTTTCAGGTAACTGCACTTTGGCCATTTTTCAAGTTAATTGAAATCTGTAAACGACTTCTGTTTCCTCGATGTTAGTATCCGTCTGTGCAACCAAACGTTTCGTTTGTACCTTAAGGGGATTAGATATATGGCCAATTCACAGTTTCACGTAGCTGTACTTTGCCCATTTTTCGAGATAATCGAAATCTGTTAACGACGTCCGCTTCCTCATTGTGAGTACCCATTTGTACCACCGAGCCTTTCGTTTGTACCTTAAGGGGGTTAGATATATAGCCAATTCAAAGTTTCAGATAGCTGTACTTTGGCCATTTTGCGAGATAATCGAAATCAGTAAACGACGTCTGTTTCCTCGGTGTTAGTATCCTTTCGTACCACCAAGCTTTTCGTTTGTACCTTAAGGGGATTCGATATATGGCCGATTCAAAGTTTCACGTAGCTGTACTTTGGCCATTTTTCGAGATAATCGAAATCTGTAAAGGACGTCTGTTTCCTCGGTGTTAGTACCCGTTGTACCACCGAGCTTTTCATTTGTACCTTAAGGGGGTTAGATATATAGCCGATTCAAAGATTCAGGTAGCTGTACTTTAGCCATTCTCTGAGATAATCGAAATCTGTTAACGACGTCCGCTTCCTCATCGTGAGTACCCACTTGCAGCACCGAGCTTTTCGTTTGTACCTTAAGGGGGATAGATAAATAGCCGATTCAACGTTTCAGGTAGCTGTACTTTGGCCATTCTTTGAGATAATCGAAATCTGTTAACGACGTCCGCTTCCTCATTGTGAGTACCCATTTGTACCACCGAGCTTTTCGATTGTGCCATAAGGGGGTTAGATATATGGCGAACTCAAAGTTTCAGGTAGCTGTACTTTGGCCATTATTCGAGATAATCAGAATCTGTAAACGACGTCTGTTTCCTCATTGTTAGTACCCGTTTGTACCGCCGAACTTTTCGTTTGTACCTCGAGGGGGTTAGATATATAGCCGATTCAATGATTCAGGTAGCTGTACTTTGGCCATTTTGCGAGATAATCGAAATCAGTAAACGACGTCTGTTTCCTCGGTGTTTTGATATCCGTTCGTACCACCAAGCTTTTCGTTTGTACCTTAAGGGGATTCGATATATGGCCGATTCAAAGTTTCACGTAGCTGTACTTTGGTCATTTTTCGAGATAATCGAAATCTGTAAAGGACGTCTGTTTCCTCTGTGTTAGTACCCGTTTGTACCACCGAGCTTTTCATTTGTACCTTAAGGGGGTTAGATATATAGCCTATTCAAATTTTCGGTTGCTGTACTTTAGCCATTTTTCGAGATAATAGAAATCTGTAAAAGACTTTTGTTTCCTCGGTGGTGGTATCCGTTTATACCACCGAACATTTCGTTTGTACATTAAGGGGATTAGATAAATGGCCGTTTCAAAGTTTCAGGTAGCTGTACTTTGGCCATTGTTCGAGATAATCGGAATCTGTAAACGTCGTCTGTTTCCTCATTGTTAGTACCCGTTTGTACCGCCGAGCTTTTCGTTTGTACCTCGAGGGGGTTAGATATATAGCCGATTCAATGTTTCAGGTAGCTGTACTTTGGCCATTTTTCGAGATAATCGAAATCTGCAAACGACGTCTGTTTCCTCATTGTCAGTACCCGTTTGTACCACCGAGCTTTTCGTTTGAACCTTAAGGGGGTTAGATATATAGCCGATTCAATGTATCAGGTAGGTGTACTTTGGCCATTTTTCGAGAAAATTGAAATCTGTACACGACGTCTGTTTCCTCATGGTTAGCAACCGTTTATACCATCGAGCTTTTCGTTTGTACCTTGAGGGGGTTAGGATATATCGCCGATTAAACATTTCAGGTAGCTGTACTTTAGCCATTCTTTGAGATAATCGAAATCTGTTAACGACGTCCGCTTCCTCATTGTGAGTACCCATTTGTACCACCGAGCTTTTCGTTTGTACCTTAAGGGGGATAGATATATAGCCGATTCAACGTTTCAGAGAGCTGTAGTTTGCCCATTTTTCGAGATAATCGAATTCTGTAAACGACGTCTGTTTCCTCGGTGTTAGTACCCGTTTGTATCACCGAGCTTTTTGTTTGCACCTTGAGGGCGTTATATATAATCCGATTCAACGATTCAGGGAGCTGTACTTTAGCCATTCTTTGAGATAAACGAAATCGGTTAACGACATCTATTTCCTAATTGTTAGTACCCGTTTGTACCACCGAGCTTTTCGTTTGAACCTTGAGGGGGTTAGATATATAGCCGATTAAACGTTTTAGGTAGCTGTACTTTGGCCATTCTTTGAGAAATTCGAAATCTGTTAACGACGTCCGCTTCCTCATTGTGAGTACCCATTTGTACCAACGAGCTTTTCGTTTGTACCTTAAGGGGGTTAGATATATGGCCGATTCAAAGTTTCACGTAGCTGTACTTTGGTCATTTTTCGAGATAATCGAATTCTGTAAAAGACGTCTGTTTCCTCGGTGTTAGTACCCGTTTGTACCACCGAGCTTTTCGGTCGTACCTTAAGGGGATTAGATATATTGCCGACTCAACGTTTCAGGTAAGTGTACTTTGGCCATTTTTCGAGATAATAGAAATCTGTAAAAGCCTTTTGTTTCCTCGGTGTTGGTATCCGTTTGTACCACCGAACATTGGTACATTAAGGGGATTAGATAAATGGCCGATTCAAAGTTTCAGGTAGCTGTACTTTGGCCATTTTTCGAGATAATCGGAATCTGTAAACGTCGTCTGTTTCCTCATTGTTAGTACCCGTTTGTACCACCGAGCTTTTCGTTTGAACCTTAAGGGGGTTAGATATATAGCCGATTCAATGTATCAGGTAGGTGTACTTTGGCCATTTTTCGAGAAAATTGAAATCTGTACACGACGTCTGTTTCCTCATGGTTAGCAACCGTTTATACCACCGAGCTTTTCGTTTGTACCTTGAGGGGGTTAGGATATAAAGCCGATTAAACATTTCAGGTAGCTGTACTTTAGCCATTCTTTGAGATAATCGAAATCTATTAACGACGTCCGCTTCCTCATTGCAAGTACCCATTTGTACCACCGAGCTTTTCGTTTGTACCTTAAGGGGGATAGATATATAGCCGATTCAACGTTTCAGGTAGCTGTACTTTGCCAATTTTTCGAGATAATCGAAATCTGTACACTACGTCTGTTTTCTCATTGTTAGTACCCGTTTATACCACCGAGCTTTTCGTTTGTACCTTGAGGGGGTTAGATATATAGCCGATTAAACGTTTTAGGTAGCTGTACTTTGGCCATTCTTTGAGATATTCGAAATCTGTTAACGACGTCCGCTTCCTCATTGTGAGTACCCATTTGTACCAACGAGCTTTTCGTTTGTACCTTAAGGGGGTTAGATATATGGCCGATTCAAAGTTTCACGTAGCTGTACTTTGGTCATTTTTCGAGATAATCGAATTCTGTAAAAGACGTCTGTTTCCTCGGTGTTAGTACCCGTTTGTACCACCGAGCTTTTCGTTCGTACCTTAAGGGGATTAGATATATAGCCGACTCAACGTTTCAGGTAAGTGTACTTTGGCCATTTTTCGAGATAATCAGAATCTGTAAACGACGTCTGTTTCCTCATTTTTCGTAGCCATTTGTACCACCGAGCTTTTCGTTTGTACCTTAAGGGGGTTAGATATATAAACGATTCAAATGTTCGGTTGCTTTACTTTGGCCATTTTTCGAGATAATCGAAATCTGTAAACGACGTCTGTTTCCTCGGTGTTAGTACCCGTTTGTACCACCGAGCTTTTCGTTTGTACCTTAAGGGGGTTAGGTATATAGCCGATTCAAATTGTCGGTTGCTGTACTTTGGCCATTTTTCGAGATAATCGAAATCTGTAAACGACGTCTATTTCCTCGGTGTTAGTACCCGTTTGTACCACCGAGCTTTTCGTTTGTACCTTAAGGGGGTTAGATTTATAGCCGATTCAAATTTTCGGTTGCTGTACTTTGGCCATTTTTCGAGATAATCGAAATCTGTAAACGACGTCTATTTCCTCGGTGTTAGGACCCGTTTGTACCACCGAGCTTTTCGGTTGTACCTTAAGGGCATTAGATATATGGCCGATTCAAAGTTTCACGTAGCTGTACTTTGGCCATTTTTCGAGATAATCGAATTCTGTAAACGACGTCTGTTTCCTCGGTGATAGTATCCGTTTGTACCACCGAGCTTTTCGTTTGTACCTTAAGGGGGTTAGATATATAACCGATTCAAAGTTTCAGGTAGGTGTACTTTGGCCACTTTTCGAAATAATCGGAATCTGTAAATGACGTCTGTTTCCTCATTTTTAGTACCCGTTTGTACCACTGAGCGTTTCGTTTGTACCTTAAGGGGATTAGATATATAGCCGATTCAATGTATCAGGTAGGTGTACTTTGGCCATTTTTCGAGAAAATTGAAATCTGTACACGACGTCTGTTTCCTCATGGTTAGCAACCGTTTATACCACCGAGCTTTTCGTTTGTACCTTGAGGGGGTTAGGATATAAAGCCGATTAAACATTTCAGGTAGCTGTACTTTAGCCATTCTTTGAGATAATCGAAATCTGTTAACGACGTCCGCTTCCTCATTGCAAGTACCCATTTGTACCACCGAGCTTTTCGTTTGTACCTTAAGGGGGATAGATATATAGCCGATTCAACGTTTCAGGTAGCTGTACTTTGCCAATTTTTCGAGATAATCGAAATCTGTACACTACGTCTGTTCTCTCATTGTTAGTACCCTTTTATACCACCGAGCTTTTCGTTTGTACCTTGAGGGGGTTAGATATATAGCCGATTAAACGTTTTAGGTAGCTGTACTTTGGCCATTCTTTGAGATATTCGAAATCTGTTAACGACGTCCGCTTCCTCATTGTGAGTACCCATTTGTACCAACGAGCTTTTCGTTTGTACCTTAAGGGGGTTAGATATATGGCCGATTCAAAGTTTCACGTAGCTGTACTTTGGTCATTTTTCGAGATAATCGAATTCTGTAAAAGACGTCTGTTTCCTCGGTGTTAGTACCCGTTTGTACCACCGAGCTTTTCGTTCGTACCTTAAGGGGATTAGATATATAGCCGACTCAACGTTTCAGGTAAGTGTACTTTGGCCATTTTTCGAGATAATCAGAATCTGTAAACGACGTCTGTTTCCTCATTTTTCGTAGCCATTTGTACCCCCGAGCTTTTCGTTTGTACCTTAAGGGGGTTAGATATATAAACGATTCAAATTTTCGGTTGCTGTACTTTGGCCATTTTTATAGATTATCGAAATCTGTAAACGACATCTGTTTCCTCGGTGTTAGTACCTATTTGTACGATCGAGCTTTTCGTTTGTACCTTAAGGGGGGTAGATATATAGCCTATTCAAATTTTCGGTTGCTGTACTTTGGCCATTTTTCGAGATAATAGAAATCTGTAAAAGCCTTTTGTTTCCTCGGTGTTGGTATCCGTTTGTACCACCGAACATTGGTACATTAAGGGGATTAGATAAAGGGCCGATTCAAAGTTTCAGGTAGCTGTACTTTGGCCATTTTTCGAGATAATCGGAATCTGTAAACGTCGTCTGTTTCCTCATTGTTAGTACCCGTTTGTACCACCGAGCTTTTCGTTTGAACCTTAAGGGGGTTAGATATATAGCCGATTCAATGTATCAGGTAGGTGTACTTTGGCCATTTTTCGAGAAAATTGAAATCTGTACACGACGTCTGTTTCCTCATGGTTAGCAACCGTTTATACCACCGAGCTTTTCGTTTGTACCTTGAGGGGGTTAGGATATAAAGCCGATTAAACATTTCAGGTAGCTGTACTTTAGCCATTCTTTGAGATAATCGAAATCTGTTAACGACGTCCGCTTCCTCATTGCAAGTACCCATTTGTACCACCGAGCTCTTCGTTTGTACCTTAAGGGGGTTAGATATATAGCCGATTCAAAGTTTCAGGTAGCTGTACTTTGGCCATTTTTCAAAATTATCGGAATCTGTAAACGACATCTATTTCCTCATTGTTAGTACCCGTTTGTATCACCGAGCTTTTTGTTTGCACCTTGAGGGCGTTATATATAATCCGATTCAACGATTCAGGTAGCTGTACTTTAGCCATTATTTGAGATAATCGTAATCTGTTAACGACATCTATTTCCTCATTGTTAGTACCCGTTTGTACCACCGATCTCTTCGTTTGTACCTTAAGGGGGTTTGATATATAGACGATTGAAAGTTTCAGGTAGCTGTACTTTGGCCATTTTTCGAGATAATCGAAATCTGTAAACGACGTCTGTTTCCTCGGTTTTAGTATCCGTTTGTACCACTGAGTTCTTCGTTTGTACCTTAAGGGGGTTAGATATATAGCCGATCCACAGTTTCAGGTAGCTGTACTTTGGCCATTTTTCAAAATAATCGGAATCTGTAAACGACATCTATTTCCTCATTGTTAGTACCCGTTTGTACCACCGAGCTTTTCGTTTGCACCTTAAGGGGGTTAGATATATAGCCGATTCAACGTTCCAGGTAGCTGTACTTTGGCCATTTTTCAAAATAATCGGAATCTGTAAACGACATCTATTTCCTCATTGTTAGTACCCGTTTGTACCACCGAGCTTTTTGTTTGTAACTTGAGGGGTTTATATATAATCCGATTCAACGTTTCAGATAGCTGTACTGTAGCCATTCTTTGAGATAATCGAAATCTGTTAACGACATCTATTTCCTCATTGTTAGTACCCGTTCGGACCACCGAGCTTTTCGTTTGTACCTTAAGGGGGTTAGATATATAGCCGATTCAAAGTTTCAGGTAGCTGTACTTTGGCCATTTTTCAAATCAATCGGAATCTGTAAACGACGTCTGTTTCCTCGGTGTTAGTATCCATTTGTACCACCGAGCTTTACGTTTTTACCTTAAGGGGATTAGATATATGGCCCATTCAAAGTTACACGTAGCTGTACTTTGGCCATTTTTCAAGATAATCGAAATCTGTAAACCACGTCTGTTTCCTCGATGTTAGTACCCGTTTGTACCACCGAGCTTTTCGTTTGGAACTTAAGGGGGTTAGATTTATAGCCGATTCAAAGCTTCAGGTAGCTGTACTTTGGCCATTTTTCAAAATAATCGGAATCTGTAAACGACATGTATTTCCTCATTGTTAGTACCCGTTTGTACCACCGAGCTTTGTGTTTGTACCTTGAGGGGGTTATATATAATCCGATTCAACGTTTCAGGTAGCTGTACTTTAGCCATTCTTTGAGATAATCGAAATCTGTTAACGACATCTATTTCCTTATTGTTAGTACCCGTTTGTACCACCGAGCTTTTCGTTTGTACCTTAAGGAGGTTAGATATATAGCCGATTCAAAGTTTCAGATAGCTGTACTAGGGCCATTTTGCGAGATAATCGAATTCTGTAAACGAGGTCTGTTTCTTCGGTGTTAGTATCCATTTGTACCACCGAGCTTTTCGTTTGTACCTTAAGGGGATTAGATATATGGCCCATTCAACGTTTCACGTAGCTGTACTTCGGCCATTTTTCGAGATAATCGAAATCTGTAAAGGACGTCTCTTTCCTCTGTGTTAGTGCCCGTTTGTACCACCGAGCTTTTCATTTGTACCTTAAGGGGGTTAGATATATAGCCGATTCAAAGTTTCAGGTAGCTGTACTTTGGCCATTTTTCGAGATTATCGAAATCTGTAAACGACATCTGTTTCCTCGGTGTTAGTCCCCATTTGTACCACCGAGCTTTTCGTTTGTACCTTAAAGGGATTAGATCTATAGCCGATTCAAATTTTTGGTTGCTGTACTTTGGCCATTTTTCGAGATAATAGAAATCTGTAAAAGACTTTTGTTTCCTCGGTGTTAGTATCCGTTTATACCACCGAACTTTTCGATTGTACATTAAGGGGATTGGATGAATGGCCGATTCAAAGTTTCAGGTAGCTGTACTTTGGCCATTTTTCGAGATAATTGGAATCTGTAAACGACGTCTGTTTCCTTATTGCTAGTACCCGTTTGTACCCCCGAGCTTTTCGTTTGTACCTTAAGGGGATTAGATATATAGCCGATTCAAAGGTTCAGGTAGCTGTACTTTGGCCATTTTTAGAGATAATAGAAAACTGTAAACGACGTCTGTTTCCTCGGTGTTAGTACCCGTTTGTACCACCGAGCTTTTCGTTTGTACCTTAATAGGT
Source organism: Oxytorus armatus (assembly GCA_958009045.1). NCBI lineage: Eukaryota > Metazoa > Arthropoda > Insecta > Hymenoptera > Ichneumonidae > Oxytorus > Oxytorus armatus. The sequence goes on from OY253752.1 coordinate 4,897,778, forward strand.
CTGTATATATAGCCAATTCAAAGTTTTAGGTAGCTGTACTTTTGCCCATTTTCGAGACAATCGAAATCTGTAAACAACGTCTGTTTCCTCATTGTTAGTACCCGTTTGTACCACCGAGCTTTTCGTTTGTACCTTAAGGGGTCTGTATATATAGCCGATTCAAAGTTTCAGGGAGCTGTGCTTTGGCCATTCTTCGAGATAATCGGAATCTGTAAACGATCTCTATTTCCTCATTGTTAGTACCTGTTTGTACCACCGAGGTTTCGTTTGTACCTTAAGGGGGTTAGATATATAATCGATTCAAAATTTCAGGTAGGTGTACTTTGGCCATTTTTCGAGATAATAGAAATCTGTAAATGACGTCTGTTTCCTCATTGTTAGTACCCGTTTGTACCACCGAGATTTTCGTTTGTACCTTAAGGGAATTAGATCTATAGCCGATTCAAATTTTTGGTTGCTGTACTTTGGCCATTTTTCGAGATAATCGAAATCTGTGAACGACGTCTGTTTCCTCATTGTTAGTACCCGTTAGTACCACCGAGCTTTTCGTTTGTACCTTAAGGGGGTTAGATATATAACCGATTCAACGTTTCAGGTAGGTGTACTTTGGCCATTTTTCGAGATAATCGAAATCTGTAAACGACGTCTGTTTCCTCATTGTTAGTACCCGTTAGTACCACCGAGCTTTTCGTTTGTACCGTAAGGGGGTTAGATATATAACCGATTCAACGTTTCAGGTAGGTGTACTTTGGCCATTTTTCGAGATAATCGGAATCTGTAAACGACGTCTGTTTCCTCGGTGTTAGTATCCGTTTGTATCGCCGAGCTTTTCGTTTGTACCTTAAGGGGATTAGATATATGGCCGATTGAAAGTTTCACGTAGCTGTACTTCGGCCATTTTTCGAGATAATCGAAATCAGTAAACGACGTCTGTTTCCTCGGTGTTTTGATATCCGTTCGTACCACCAAGCTTTCCGTTTGTACCTTAAGGGGATTCGATATATGGCCGATTCAAAGTTTCACGTAGCTGTACTTTGGTCATTTTTCGAGATAATCGAAATCTGTAAAGGACGTCTGTTTCCTCTGTGTTAGTACCCGTTTGTACCACCGAGCTTTTCATTTGTACCTTAAGGGGGTTAGATATATAGCCGATTCAAAGTTTCAGGTAGCTGTACTTTGGCCATTTTTCGAGATTATCGAAATCTGTAAACGACATCTGTTTCCTCGGTGTTAGTCCCCATTTGTACCACCGAGCTTTTCGTTTGTACCTTAAAGGGATTAGATCTATAGCCGATTCAAATTTTTGGTTGCTGTACTTTGGCCATTTTTCGAGATAATAGAAATCTGTAAAAGACTTTTGTTTCCTCGGTGTTAGTATCCGTTTATACCACCGAACTTTTCGATTGTACATTAAGGGGATTGGATGAATGGCCGATTCAAAGTTTCAGGTAGCTGTACTTTGGCCATTTTTCGAGATAATTGGAATCTGTAAACGACGTCTGTTTCCTTATTGCTAGTACCCGTTTGTACCCCCGAGCTTTTCGTTTGTACCTTAAGGGGATTAGATATATAGCCGATTCAAAGGTTCAGGTAGCTGTACTTTGGCCATTTTTAGAGATAATAGAAAACTGTAAACGACGTCTGTTTTCTCGGTGTTAGTACCCGTTTGTACCACCGAGCTTTTCGTTTGTACCTTAAGGGGATTAGATATATGGCCGATTCAAAGTTTCACGTAGCTGTACTTTGGCCATTTTTCGAGATAATCGAAATCTGTAAACGACGTCCGTTTCCTCGGTGTTAGTACCCGTTTGTACCACCGAGCTTTTCGTTTGTACCTTAAGGGGGTTAGATTTATAGCCGATTCAAATTTTCGGTTGCTGTACTTTGGCCATTTTTCGAGATAATCGAAATCTGTAAACGACGTCTATTTCCTCGGTGTTAGGACCCGTTTGTACCACCGAGCTTTTCGGTTGTACCTTAAGGGCATTAGATATATGGCCGATTCAAAGTTTCACGTAGCTGTACTTTGGCCATTTTTCGAGATAATAGAAATCTGTAAAAGACTTTTGTTTCCTCGGTGTTAGTATCCGTTTATACCACCGAACTTTTCGATTGTACATTAAGGGGATTGGATGAATGGCCGATTCAAAGTTTCAGGTAGCTGTACTTTGGCCATTTTTCGAGATAATTGGAATCTGTAAACGACGTCTGTTTCCTTATTGCTAGTACCCGTTTGTACCCCCGAGCTTTTCGTTTGTACCTTAAGGGGATTAGATATATAGCCGATTCAAAGGTTCAGGTAGCTGTACTTTGGCCATTTTTAGAGATAATAGAAAACTGTAAACGACGTCTGTTTCCTCGGTGTTAGTACCCGTTTGTACCACCGAGCTTTTCGTTTGTACCTTAATAGGTCTGTATATATAGCCAATTCAAAGTTTTAGGTAGCTGTACTTTTGCCCATTTTCGAGACAATCGAAATCTGTAAACAACGTCTGTTTCCTCATTGTTAGTACCCGTTTGTACCACCGAGCTTTTCGTTTGTACCTTAAGGGGTCTGTATATATAGCCGATTCAAAGTTTCAGGGAGCTGTGCTTTGGCCATTCTTCGAGATAATCGGAATCTGTAAACGATCTCTATTTCCTCATTGTTAGTACCTGTTTGTACCACCGAGGTTTCGTTTGTACCTTAAGGGGGTTAGATATATAATCGATTCAAAATTTCAGGTAGGTGTACTTTGGCCATTTTTCGAGATAATAGAAATCTGTAAATGACGTCTGTTTCCTCATTGTTAGTACCCGTTTGTACCACCGAGATTTTCGTTTGTACCTTAAGGGAATTAGATCTATAGCCGATTCAAATTTTTGGTTGCTGTACTTTGGCCATTTTTCGAGATAATCGAAATCTGTGAACGACGTCTGTTTCCTCATTGTTAGTACCCGTTAGTACCACCGAGCTTTTCGTTTGTACCTTAAGGGGGTTAGATATATAACCGATTCAACGTTTCAGGTAGGTGTACTTTGGCCATTTTTCGAGATAATCGAAATCTGTAAACGACGTCTGTTTCCTCATTGTTAGTACCCGTTAGTACCACCGAGCTTTTCGTTTGTACCGTAAGGGGGTTAGATATATAACCGATTCAACGTTTCAGGTAGGTGTACTTTGGCCATTTTTCGAGATAATCGGAATCTGTAAACGACGTCTGTTTCCTCGGTGTTAGTATCCGTTTGTATCGCCGAGCTTTTCGTTTGTACCTTAAGGGGATTAGATATATGGCCGATTGAAAGTTTCACGTAGCTGTACTTCGGCCATTTTTCGAGATAATCGAAATCAGTAACCGACGTCTGTTTCCTCGGTGTTTTGATATCCGTTCGTACCACCAAGCTTTCCGTTTGTACCTTAAGGGGATTCGATATATGGCCGATTCAAAGTTTCACGTAGCTGTACTTTGGTCATTTTTCGAGATAATCGAAATCTGTAAAGGACGTCTGTTTCCTCTGTGTTAGTACCCGTTTGTACCACCGAGCTTTTCATTTGTACCTTAAGGGGGTTAGATATATAGCCGATTCAAAGTTTCAGGTAGCTGTACTTTGGCCATTTTTCGAGATTATCGAAATCTGTAAACGACATCTGTTTCCTCGGTGTTAGTCCCCATTTGTACCACCGAGCTTTTCGTTTGTACCTTAAAGGGATTAGATCTATAGCCGATTCAAATTTTTGGTTGCTGTACTTTGGCCATTTTTCGAGATAATAGAAATCTGTAAAAGACTTTTGTTTCCTCGGTGTTAGTATCCGTTTATACCACCGAACTTTTCGATTGTACATTAAGGGGATTGGATGAATGGCCGATTCAAAGTTTCAGGTAGCTGTACTTTGGCCATTTTTCGAGATAATTGGAATCTGTAAACGACGTCTGTTTCCTTATTGCTAGTACCCGTTTGTACCCCCGAGCTTTTCGTTTGTACCTTAAGGGGATTAGATATATAGCCGATTCAAAGGTTCAGGTAGCTGTACTTTGGCCATTTTTAGAGATAATAGAAAACTGTAAACGACGTCTGTTTTCTCGGTGTTAGTACCCGTTTGTACCACCGAGCTTTTCGTTTGTACCTTAAGGGGATTAGATATATGGCCGATTCAAAGTTTCACGTAGCTGTACTTTGGCCATTTTTCGAGATAATCGAAATCTGTAAACGACGTCCGTTTCCTCGGTGTTAGTACCCGTTTGTACCACCGAGCTTTTCGTTTGTACCTTAAGGGGGTTAGATTTATAGCCGATTCAAATTTTCGGTTGCTGTACTTTGGCCATTTTTCGAGATAATCGAAATCTGTAAACGACGTCTATTTCCTCGGTGTTAGGACCCGTTTGTACCACCGAGCTTTTCGGTTGTACCTTAAGGGCATTAGATATATGGCCGATTCAAAGTTTCACGTAGCTGTACTTTGGCCATTTTTCGAGATAATCGAATTCTGTAAACGACGTCTGTTTCCTCGGTGATAGTATCCGTTTGTACCACCGAGCTTTTCGTTTGTACCTGAAGGGGGTTAGATATATAACCGATTCAAAGTTTCAGGTAGGTGTACTTTGGCCACTTTTCGAAATAATCGGAATCTGTAAATGACGTCTGTTTCCTCATTTTTAGTACCCGTTTGTACCAATGAGCGTTTCGTTTGTACCTTAAGGGGATTAGATATATAGCCGATTCAATGATACACGTAGCTGTACTTTGGCCATTTTTCGAGATAATCGAAATCTGTAAACGACGTCTGTTTCCTCGGTGTTAGTACCCGTTTGTCCCACCGAGCTATTCGTTTGTACCTTAAGGGGGTTAGATATATAGCCGATTCAAGGTTTCAGGTAACTGCACTTTGGCCATTTTTCAAGTTAATTGAAATCTGTAAACGACTTCTGTTTCCTCGATGTTAGTATCCGTCTGTGCAACCAAACGTTTCGTTTGTACCTTAAGGGGATTAGATATATGGCCAATTCACAGTTTCACGTAGCTGTACTTTGCCCATTTTTCGAGATAATCGAAATCTGTTAACGACGTCCGCTTCCTCATTGTGAGTACCCATTTGTACCACCGAGCCTTTCGTTTGTACCTTAAGGGGGTTAGATATATAGCCAATTCAAAGTTTCAGATAGCTGTACTTTGGCCATTTTGCGAGATAATCGAAATCAGTAAACGACGTCTGTTTCCTCGGTGTTAGTATCCTTTCGTACCACCAAGCTTTTCGTTTGTACCTTAAGGGGATTCGATATATGGCCGATTCAAAGTTTCACGTAGCTGTACTTTGGCCATTTTTCGAGATAATCGAAATCTGTAAAGGACGTCTGTTTCCTCGGTGTTAGTACCCGTTGTACCACCGAGCTTTTCATTTGTACCTTAAGGGGGTTAGATATATAGCCGATTCAAAGATTCAGGTAGCTGTACTTTAGCCATTCTCTGAGATAATCGAAATCTGTTAACGACGTCCGCTTCCTCATCGTGAGTACCCACTTGCAGCACCGAGCTTTTCGTTTGTACCTTAAGGGGGATAGATAAATAGCCGATTCAACGTTTCAGGTAGCTGTACTTTGGCCATTCTTTGAGATAATCGAAATCTGTTAACGACGTCCGCTTCCTCATTGTGAGTACCCATTTGTACCACCGAGCTTTTCGATTGTGCCATAAGGGGGTTAGATATATGGCGAACTCAAAGTTTCAGGTAGCTGTACTTTGGCCATTATTCGAGATAATCAGAATCTGTAAACGACGTCTGTTTCCTCATTGTTAGTACCCGTTTGTACCGCCGAACTTTTCGTTTGTACCTCGAGGGGGTTAGATATATAGCCGATTCAATGATTCAGGTAGCTGTACTTTGGCCATTTTGCGAGATAATCGAAATCAGTAAACGACGTCTGTTTCCTCGGTGTTTTGATATCCGTTCGTACCACCAAGCTTTTCGTTTGTACCTTAAGGGGATTCGATATATGGCCGATTCAAAGTTTCACGTAGCTGTACTTTGGTCATTTTTCGAGATAATCGAAATCTGTAAAGGACGTCTGTTTCCTCTGTGTTAGTACCCGTTTGTACCACCGAGCTTTTCATTTGTACCTTAAGGGGGTTAGATATATAGCCTATTCAAATTTTCGGTTGCTGTACTTTAGCCATTTTTCGAGATAATAGAAATCTGTAAAAGACTTTTGTTTCCTCGGTGGTGGTATCCGTTTATACCACCGAACATTTCGTTTGTACATTAAGGGGATTAGATAAATGGCCGTTTCAAAGTTTCAGGTAGCTGTACTTTGGCCATTGTTCGAGATAATCGGAATCTGTAAACGTCGTCTGTTTCCTCATTGTTAGTACCCGTTTGTACCGCCGAGCTTTTCGTTTGTACCTCGAGGGGGTTAGATATATAGCCGATTCAATGTTTCAGGTAGCTGTACTTTGGCCATTTTTCGAGATAATCGAAATCTGCAAACGACGTCTGTTTCCTCATTGTCAGTACCCGTTTGTACCACCGAGCTTTTCGTTTGAACCTTAAGGGGGTTAGATATATAGCCGATTCAATGTATCAGGTAGGTGTACTTTGGCCATTTTTCGAGAAAATTGAAATCTGTACACGACGTCTGTTTCCTCATGGTTAGCAACCGTTTATACCATCGAGCTTTTCGTTTGTACCTTGAGGGGGTTAGGATATATCGCCGATTAAACATTTCAGGTAGCTGTACTTTAGCCATTCTTTGAGATAATCGAAATCTGTTAACGACGTCCGCTTCCTCATTGTGAGTACCCATTTGTACCACCGAGCTTTTCGTTTGTACCTTAAGGGGGATAGATATATAGCCGATTCAACGTTTCAGAGAGCTGTAGTTTGCCCATTTTTCGAGATAATCGAATTCTGTAAACGACGTCTGTTTCCTCGGTGTTAGTACCCGTTTGTATCACCGAGCTTTTTGTTTGCACCTTGAGGGCGTTATATATAATCCGATTCAACGATTCAGGGAGCTGTACTTTAGCCATTCTTTGAGATAAACGAAATCGGTTAACGACATCTATTTCCTAATTGTTAGTACCCGTTTGTACCACCGAGCTTTTCGTTTGAACCTTGAGGGGGTTAGATATATAGCCGATTAAACGTTTTAGGTAGCTGTACTTTGGCCATTCTTTGAGAAATTCGAAATCTGTTAACGACGTCCGCTTCCTCATTGTGAGTACCCATTTGTACCAACGAGCTTTTCGTTTGTACCTTAAGGGGGTTAGATATATGGCCGATTCAAAGTTTCACGTAGCTGTACTTTGGTCATTTTTCGAGATAATCGAATTCTGTAAAAGACGTCTGTTTCCTCGGTGTTAGTACCCGTTTGTACCACCGAGCTTTTCGGTCGTACCTTAAGGGGATTAGATATATTGCCGACTCAACGTTTCAGGTAAGTGTACTTTGGCCATTTTTCGAGATAATAGAAATCTGTAAAAGCCTTTTGTTTCCTCGGTGTTGGTATCCGTTTGTACCACCGAACATTGGTACATTAAGGGGATTAGATAAATGGCCGATTCAAAGTTTCAGGTAGCTGTACTTTGGCCATTTTTCGAGATAATCGGAATCTGTAAACGTCGTCTGTTTCCTCATTGTTAGTACCCGTTTGTACCACCGAGCTTTTCGTTTGAACCTTAAGGGGGTTAGATATATAGCCGATTCAATGTATCAGGTAGGTGTACTTTGGCCATTTTTCGAGAAAATTGAAATCTGTACACGACGTCTGTTTCCTCATGGTTAGCAACCGTTTATACCACCGAGCTTTTCGTTTGTACCTTGAGGGGGTTAGGATATAAAGCCGATTAAACATTTCAGGTAGCTGTACTTTAGCCATTCTTTGAGATAATCGAAATCTATTAACGACGTCCGCTTCCTCATTGCAAGTACCCATTTGTACCACCGAGCTTTTCGTTTGTACCTTAAGGGGGATAGATATATAGCCGATTCAACGTTTCAGGTAGCTGTACTTTGCCAATTTTTCGAGATAATCGAAATCTGTACACTACGTCTGTTTTCTCATTGTTAGTACCCGTTTATACCACCGAGCTTTTCGTTTGTACCTTGAGGGGGTTAGATATATAGCCGATTAAACGTTTTAGGTAGCTGTACTTTGGCCATTCTTTGAGATATTCGAAATCTGTTAACGACGTCCGCTTCCTCATTGTGAGTACCCATTTGTACCAACGAGCTTTTCGTTTGTACCTTAAGGGGGTTAGATATATGGCCGATTCAAAGTTTCACGTAGCTGTACTTTGGTCATTTTTCGAGATAATCGAATTCTGTAAAAGACGTCTGTTTCCTCGGTGTTAGTACCCGTTTGTACCACCGAGCTTTTCGTTCGTACCTTAAGGGGATTAGATATATAGCCGACTCAACGTTTCAGGTAAGTGTACTTTGGCCATTTTTCGAGATAATCAGAATCTGTAAACGACGTCTGTTTCCTCGGTGTTAGTACCCGTTTGTACCACCGAGCTTTTCGTTTGTACCTTAAGGGGGTTAGGTATATAGCCGATTCAAATTGTCGGTTGCTGTACTTTGGCCATTTTTCGAGATAATCGAAATCTGTAAACGACGTCTATTTCCTCGGTGTTAGTACCCGTTTGTACCACCGAGCTTTTCGTTTGTACCTTAAGGGGATTAGATATATGGCCGATTCAAATATTCACGTAGCTGTACTTTGGCCATTTTTCGAGATAATCGGAATCTGTAAACGACGTCTGTTTCCTCGGTGTTAGTACCCGTTTGTACCACTGAGCTTTTCGTTTGTACCTTAAGGGGGTTAGATATATCGCCGATTCAACGTTTCAGGTAAGTGTACTTTGGCCATTTTTCGAGATAATGGGAATCTGCAAACGACGTCTGTTTCCTTATTGCTAGTACCCGTTTGTACCACCGAGCTTTTCGTTTGTACCTTAAGGGAATTAGATATATAGCCGATTCAAAGGTTCAGGTAGCTGTACTTTGGCCATTTTTAGAGATAATCCAAATCTGTAAACGACGTCTGTTTCCTTATTGCTAGTACCCGTTTGTACCGCCGAGCTTTTTGTTTGTACCTTAAGGGAGTTAGATATATAGCCGATTCAAAGATTCAGGTAGCTGTACTTTGGCCATTTTTCGAGATAATAGAAATCTGTAAAAGCCTTTTGTTTCCTCGGTGTTGGTATCCGTTTGTACCACCGAACATTGGTACATTAAGGGGATTAGATAAATGGCCGATTCAAAGTTTCAGGTAGCTGTACTTTGGCCATTTTTCGAGATAATCGGAATCTGTAAACGTCGTCTGTTTCCTCATTGCTAGTACCCGTTTGTACGGCCGAGCTTTTTGTTTGTACCTTAAGGGAGTTAGATATATAGCCGATTCAAAGATTCAGGTAGCTGTACTTTGGCCATTTTTATAGATTATCGAAATCTGTAAACGACATCTGTTTCCTCGGTGTTAGTACCCATTTGTACCATCGAGCTTTTCGTTTGTACCTTAAGGGGGGTAGATATATAGCCTATTCAAATTTTCGGTTGCTGTACTTTGGCCATTTTTCGAGATAATAGAAATCTGTAAAAGCCTTTTGTTTCCTCGGTGTTGGTATCCGTTTGTACCACCGAACATTGGTACATTAAGGGGATTAGATAAAGGGCCGATTCAAAGTTTCAGGTAGCTGTACTTTGGCCATTTTTCGAGATAATCGGAATCTGTAAACGTCGTCTGTTTCCTCATTGTTAGTACCCGTTTGTACCACCGAGCTTTTCGTTTGAACCTTAAGGGGGTTAGATATATAGCCGATTCAATGTATCAGGTAGGTGTACTTTGGCCATTTTTCGAGAAAATTGAAATCTGTACACGACGTCTGTTTCCTCATGGTTAGCAACCGTTTATACCACCGAGCTTTTCGTTTGTACCTTGAGGGGGTTAGGATATAAAGCCGATTAAACATTTCAGGTAGCTGTACTTTAGCCATTCTTTGAGATAATCGAAATCTGTTAACGACGTCCGCTTCCTCATTGCAAGTACACATTTGTACCACCGAGCTTTTCGTTTGTACTTTAAGGGGGATAGATATATAGCCGATTCAACGTTTCAGGTAGCTGTACTTTGCCCATTTTTCGAGATAATCGAAATCTGTAAACGACGTCTGTTTCCTCGGTGTTTTGATATCCGTTCGTACCACCAAGCTTTTAGTTTGTAGCTTAAGGGGATTCGATATATGGCCGTTTCAAAGTTTCACGTAGCTGTACTTTGGTCATTTTTCGATATAATCGGAATCTGTAAACGTCGTCTGTTTCCTCATCGTTAGTACCCGTTTGTACCGCCGAGCTTTTCGTTTGTACCTTGAGGGGGTTAGATATATAGCCGATTCAAAGTTTCAGGTAGCTGTACTTTGGCCATTTTTCAAAATAATCGGAATCTGTAAACGACATCTATTTCCTCGTTGTTAGTGCCCGTTTGTATCACCGAGCTTTTTGTTTGCACCTTGAGGGCGTTATATATAATCCGATTCAACGATTCAGGTAGCTGTACTTTAGCCATTCTTTGAGATATTCGAAATCTGTTAACGACATCTATTTCCTCATTGTTAGTACCCGTTTGTACCACCGATCTTTTCGTTTGTACTTTAAGGGGGTTTGATATATAGCTGATTGAAAGTTTCGGTTGCTGTACTGTGGCCATTTTTCGAGATAATCGAAATCTGTGAACGACGTCTATTTCCTCGGTGTTAGTACCCGTTTGTACAAATGAGCTTTTCGTTTGTACCTTAAGGAGATTAGATATATAACCTATTCAATGTATCAGGTAGGTGTACTTTGGCCATTTTACGAGATAATTGAAATCTGTACACGACGTCTGTTTCCTCGGTTTTAGTATCCGTTTGTACCACTGAGCTCTTCGTTTGTACCTTAAGGGGGTTAGATATATAGCCGATCCAAAGTTTCAGGTAGCTGTACTTTGGCCATTTTTCAAAATAATCGGAATCTGTAAGCGACATCTATTTCCTCATTGTTAGTACCCTTTTGTATCACCGAGCTTTTTGTTTGCACCTTGAGGGCGTTATATATAATCCGATTCAACCATTCAGGTAGCTGTACTTTAGCCATTCTTTGAGATAATCGAAATCTGTGAAAGACGTCTATTTCCTCGGCGTTAGTACCCGTTTGTACGAATGAGCTTTTCGTTTGTACCTTAAGGAGATTAGATATATAACCTATTCAATGTATCAGGTAGGTGTACTTTGGCCATTTTTCGACATAATTGAAATCTGTAAACTACATCTGTTTCCTCATTGATAGTCCCCGTTTCTACCACCAAGCTTTTTGTTGGTACCTTGAGGGGGTTATATATAATCCGATTCAACGATTCAGGTAGCTGTACTTTAGTCATTCTTTGAGATAATCGAAATCTGTTAATGACGTCCGCTTCCTCATTGTGAGTACCCATTTGTACCACCGAGCTTTTCGTTTGTACCTTAAGGGGGTTAGATATATGGCCAACTTAAAGTTTCAGGTAGCTGTACTTTGGCCATTTTTCGAGATAATCAGAATCTGTAAACGACGTCTGTTTCCTCATTGTTAGTACCCATTTGTACTACCGAGCTTTTCGTTTGTACCTTGAGGGGGTCAGATATATAGCCGATTCAAAGTTTCAGGTAGGTGTACTTTGGCCATTTTTCGAGATAATCGGAATCTGTAAACGACGTCTATTTCCTCGTTGCTAGTACCCATTTGTACCACCGTGCTTTCCGTTTGTACCTCAAGGGGGTTAGATATATAACCGATTCAATGTATCAGGTAGGTGTACTTTGGCCATTTTGCGAGATAATCGAAATCAGTAAACGACGTCTGTTTCCTCGGTGTTAGTATCCGTTCGTACCACCAAGCTTTTCGTTTGTACCTTAAGGGGATTCGATATATAGCCGATTCAACGTTTAAGGTAGGTGTACTTTGGCCATTTTTCGAGATAATCGGAATCTGTAAACGACGTCTGTTTCTTTATTGATAGTACCCGTTTGTACCACAGAGCTTTTCGTTTGTACCTTAAGGGGGTTAGATATATAGCCGATTCAATGTATCAGGTAGCTGTACTTTGGCCATTTTTCGAGATAATCGAAATCTGTAAACGACGTCTGTTTACTCTGAGTTAGTACTCATTTGTACCACCGAGCTTTTCGTTTGTACCTTAAGGGGGTTAGATATATAGCCGATTCAAAGATTCAGATAGCTGTACTTTGGCCATTTTGCGAGGTAATCGAAATCTGTAAACGACGTCTGTTTCCTCGGTGTTAGTATCCGTTTATACCGCCGAGCTTTTCGTTTGTACCTTAAGGGGATTAGATATATGGCCGATTCAAAGTTTCACGTAGCTGTATTTTGGCCATTTTTCGAGATAATCGGAATCTGTAAACGACGTGTGTTTCCTTATTGCTAGTACCCATTTGTACCAGCGATCTTTTCGTTTGTACCTTAAGGGGATTAGATATATAGCCGATTCAATGTATCAGGTAGCTGTACTTTGGCCATTTTTCGAGATAATCGAAATCTGTAAACGACGTCTGTTTCCTCATTGTTAGTACCAATTTGTACCACCGAGCTTTTCGTTTGAACCTTAAGGGGGATAGATATATAGCCGATTAAACATTTCAGGTAGCTGTACTTTAGCCATTCTTTGAGATAATCGAAATCTGTTAACGACGTCCGCTTCCTCATCGTGAGTACCCATTTGTAGCACCGAGCTTTTCGTTTGTACCTTAAGGGGGATAGATATATAGCCAATTCAACGTTTCAGGTAGCTGTACTTTGGCCATTTATCGAGATAATCGAAATCTGTGAACGACGTCTGTTTCCTCGGTATTAGTATCCGTTTATACCACTGAGCTTTTCGTTTGTACCTTAAGGGGATTAGATATATAGCCGATTCAAAGTATCAGGTAGGTGTACTTTGGCCATTTTTCGACATAATTGAAATCTGTAAACGACATCTGTTTCCTCATTGTTAGTGCCCGTTTGTACCACCAAGCCTTTTGTTAGTACCTTGAGGGGGTTATATATAATCCGATTCAACGTTTCAGCTAGCTGTACTTTAGCCATTCTGTGAGATAATCGAAATCTGTTAACGACGTTCGCTTCCTCATTGTGAGTACCCATTTGTACCACCGAGCTTTTCGTTTGTACCTTAAGGGAGTTAGATATATAGCCAATTCAAAGTTTCAGATAGCTGTACTTTGTCCATTTTGCGAGATAATCGAAATCAGTAAACGACGTCTGTTTCCTCGGTGTTTTGATATCCGTTCGTACCACAAAGCTTTTAGTTTGTACCTTAAGGGGATTCGATATATGGCCGATTCAAAGTTTCACGTAGCTGTACTTTGGTCATTTTTCGATATAATCGGAATCTGTAAACGTCGTCTGTTTCCTCATCGTTAGTACCCGTTTGTACCGCCGAGCTTTTCGTTTGCACCTTAAGGGGGTTAGATATATAGCCGATTCAACGTTCCAGGTAGCTGTACTTTGGCCATTTTTCAAAATAATCGGAATCTGTAAACGACATCTATTTCCTCATTTTTAGTACCCGTTCGGACCACCGAGCTTTTCGTTTGTACCTTAAGGGGGTTAGATATATAGCCGATTCAAAGTTTCAGGTAGCTGTACTTTGGCCATTTTTCAAATCAATCGGAATCTGTAAACGACGTCTGTTTCCTCGGTGTTAGTATCCATTTGTACCACCGAGCTTTACGTTTTTACCTTAAGGGGATTAGATCGGCCCATTCAAAGTTACACGTAGCTGTACTTTGGCCATTTTTCAAGATAATCGAAATCTGTAAACGACGTCTGTTTCCTCGATGTTAGTACCCGTTTGTACCACCGAGCTTTTCGTTTGTACCTTAAGGGGGTTAGATTTATAGCCGATTCAAAGCTTCAGGTAGCTGTACTTTGGCCATTTTTCAAAATAATCGGAATCTGTAAACGACATGTATTTCCTCATTGTTAGTACCCGTTTGTACCGCCGAGCTTTGTGTTTGTACCTTGAGGGGGTTATATATAATCCGATTCAACGTTTCAGGTAGCTGTACTTTAGCCATTCTTTGAGATAATCGAAATCTGTTAACGACATCTATTTCCTTATTGTTAGTACCCGTTTGTACCACCGAGCTTTTCGTTTGTACCTTAAGGAGGTTAGATATATAGCCGATTCAAAGTTTCAGATAGCTGTACTAGGGCCATTTTGCGAGATAATCGAATTCTGTAAACGAGGTCTGTTTCTTCGGTGTTAGTATCCATTTGGACCACCGAGCTTTTCGTTTGTACCTTAAGGGGATTAGATATATGGCCCATTCAACGTTTCACGTAGCTGTACTTCGGCCATTTTTCGAGATAATCGAAATCTGTACACGACATCTATGTCCTCAGCGTTAGTACCCGTTTGTACCACCGAGCTTTTCGTTTGTACCTTAATAGGTCTGTATATATAGCCAATTCAAAGTTTTAGGTAGCTGTACTTTTGCCCATTTTCGAGACAATCGAAATCTGTAAACAACGTCTGTTTCCTCATTGTTAGTACCCGTTTGTACCACCGAGATTTTCGTTTGTACCTTAAGGGAATTAGATCTATAGCCGATTCAAATTTTTGGTTGCTGTACTTTGGCCATTTTTCGAGATAATCGAAATCTGTGAACGACGTCTGTTTCCTCATTGTTAGTACCCGTTAGTACCACCGAGCTTTTCGTTTGTACCTTAAGGGGGTTAGATATATAACCGATTCAACGTTTCAGGTAGGTGTACTTTGGCCATTTTTCGAGATAATCGAAATCTGTAAACGACGTCTGTTTCCTCATTGTTAGTACCCGTTAGTACCACCGAGCTTTTCGTTTGTACCGTAAGGGGGTTAGATATATAACCGATTCAACGTTTCAGGTAGGTGTACTTTGGCCATTTTTCGAGATAATCGGAATCTGTAAACGACGTCTGTTTCCTCGGTGTTAGTATCCGTTTGTATCGCCGAGCTTTTCGTTTGTACCTTAAGGGGATTAGATATATGGCCGATTGAAAGTTTCACGTAGCTGTACTTCGGCCATTTTTCGAGATAATCGAAATCAGTAAACGACGTCTGTTTCCTCGGTGTTTTGATATCCGTTCGTACCACCAAGCTTTCCGTTTGTACCTTAAGGGGATTCGATATATGGCCGATTCAAAGTTTCACGTAGCTGTACTTTGGTCATTTTTCGAGATAATCGAAATCTGTAAAGGACGTCTGTTTCCTCTGTGTTAGTAACCGTTTGTACCACCGAGCTTTTCATTTGTACCTTAAGGGGGTTAGATATATAGCCGATTCAAAGTTTCAGGTATCTGTACTTTGGCCATTTTTCGAGATTATCGAAATCTGTAAACGACATCTGTTTCCTCGGTGTTAGTCCCCATTTGTACCACCGAGCTTTTCGTTTGTACCTTAAAGGGATTAGATCTATAGCCGATTCAAATTTTTGGTTGCTGTACTTTGGCCATTTTTCGAGATAATAGAAATCTGTAAAAGACTTTTGTTTCCTCGGTGTTAGTACCCGTTTGTACCACCGAGCTTTTCGTTTGTACCTTAAGGGGGTTAGATTTATAGCCGATTCAAATTTTCGGTTGCTGTACTTTGGCCATTTTTCGAGATAATCGAAATCTGTAAACGACGTCTATTTCCTCGGTGTTAGGACCCGTTTGTACCACCGAGCTTTTCGTTTGTACCTTAAGGGGGTTAGATTTATAGCCGATTCAAATTTTCGGTTGCTGTACTTTGGCCATTTTTCGAGATAATCGAAATCTGTAAACGACGTCTATTTCCTCGGTGTTAGGACCCGTTTGTACCACCGAGCTTTTCGGTTGTACCTTAAGGGCATTAGATATATGGCCGATTCAAAGTTTCACGTAGCTGTACTTTGGCCATTTTTCGAGATAATCGAATTCTGTAAACGACGTCTGTTTCCTCGGTGATAGTATCCGTTTGTACCACCGAGCTTTTCGTTTGTACCTTAAGGGGGTTAGATATATAACCGATTCAAAGTTTCAGGTAGGTGTACTTTGGCCACTTTTCGAAATAATCGGAATCTGTAAATGACGTCTGTTTCCTCATTTTTAGTACCCGTTTGTACCACTGAGCGTTTCGTTTGTACCTTAAGGGGATTAGATATATAGCCGATTCAATGTATCAGGTAGGTGTACTTTGGCCATTTTTCGAGAAAATTGAAATCTGTACACGACGTCTGTTTCCTCATGGTTAGCAACCGTTTATACCACCGAGCTTTTCGTTTGTACCTTGAGGGGGTTAGGATATAAAGCCGATTAAACATTTCAGGTAGCTGTACTTTAGCCATTCTTTGAGATAATCGAAATCTGTTAACGACGTCCGCTTCCTCATTGCAAGTACCCATTTGTACCACCGAGCTTTTCGTTTGTACCTTAAGGGGGATAGATATATAGCCGATTCAACGTTTCAGGTAGCTGTACTTTGCCAATTTTTCGAGATAATCGAAATCTGTACACTACGTCTGTTCTCTCATTGTTAGTACCCTTTTATACCACCGAGCTTTTCGTTTGTACCTTGAGGGGGTTAGATATATAGCCGATTAAACGTTTTAGGTAGCTGTACTTTGGCCATTCTTTGAGATATTCGAAATCTGTTAACGACGTCCGCTTCCTCATTGTGAGTACCCATTTGTACCAACGAGCTTTTCGTTTGTACCTTAAGGGGGTTAGATATATGGCCGATTCAAAGTTTCACGTAGCTGTACTTTGGTCATTTTTCGAGATAATCGAATTCTGTAAAAGACGTCTGTTTCCTCGGTGTTAGTACCCGTTTGTACCACCGAGCTTTTCGTTCGTACCTTAAGGGGATTAGATATATAGCCGACTCAACGTTTCAGGTAAGTGTACTTTGGCCATTTTTCGAGATAATCAGAATCTGTAAACGACGTCTGTTTCCTCATTTTTCGTAGCCATTTGTACCCCCGAGCTTTTCGTTTGTACCTTAAGGGGGTTAGATATATAAACGATTCAAATTTTCGGTTGCTGTACTTTGGCCATTTTTATAGATTATCGAAATCTGTAAACGACATCTGTTTCCTCGGTGTTAGTACCTATTTGTACGATCGAGCTTTTCGTTTGTACCTTAAGGGGGGTAGATATATAGCCTATTCAAATTTTCGGTTGCTGTACTTTGGCCATTTTTCGAGATAATAGAAATCTGTAAAAGCCTTTTGTTTCCTCGGTGTTGGTATCCGTTTGTACCACCGAACATTGGTACATTAAGGGGATTAGATAAAGGGCCGATTCAAAGTTTCAGGTAGCTGTACTTTGGCCATTTTTCGAGATAATCGGAATCTGTAAACGTCGTCTGTTTCCTCATTGTTAGTACCCGTTTGTACCACCGAGCTTTTCGTTTGAACCTTAAGGGGGTTAGATATATAGCCGATTCAATGTATCAGGTAGGTGTACTTTGGCCATTTTTCGAGAAAATTGAAATCTGTACACGACGTCTGTTTCCTCATGGTTAGCAACCGTTTATACCACCGAGCTTTTCGTTTGTACCTTGAGGGGGTTAGGATATAAAGCCGATTAAACATTTCAGGTAGCTGTACTTTAGCCATTCTTTGAGATAATCGAAATCTGTTAACGACGTCCGCTTCCTCATTGCAAGTACCCATTTGTACCACCGAGCTCTTCGTTTGTACCTTAAGGGGGTTAGATATATAGCCGATTCAAAGTTTCAGGTAGCTGTACTTTGGCCATTTTTCAAAATTATCGGAATCTGTAAACGACATCTATTTCCTCATTGTTAGTACCCGTTTGTATCACCGAGCTTTTTGTTTGCACCTTGAGGGCGTTATATATAATCCGATTCAACGATTCAGGTAGCTGTACTTTAGCCATTATTTGAGATAATCGTAATCTGTTAACGACATCTATTTCCTCATTGTTAGTACCCGTTTGTACCACCGATCTCTTCGTTTGTACCTTAAGGGGGTTTGATATATAGACGATTGAAAGTTTCAGGTAGCTGTACTTTGGCCATTTTTCGAGATAATCGAAATCTGTAAACGACGTCTGTTTCCTCGGTTTTAGTATCCGTTTGTACCACTGAGTTCTTCGTTTGTACCTTAAGGGGGTTAGATATATAGCCGATCCACAGTTTCAGGTAGCTGTACTTTGGCCATTTTTCAAAATAATCGGAATCTGTAAACGACATCTATTTCCTCATTGTTAGTACCCGTTTGTACCACCGAGCTTTTCGTTTGCACCTTAAGGGGGTTAGATATATAGCCGATTCAACGTTCCAGGTAGCTGTACTTTGGCCATTTTTCAAAATAATCGGAATCTGTAAACGACATCTATTTCCTCATTGTTAGTACCCGTTTGTACCACCGAGCTTTTTGTTTGTAACTTGAGGGGTTTATATATAATCCGATTCAACGTTTCAGATAGCTGTACTGTAGCCATTCTTTGAGATAATCGAAATCTGTTAACGACATCTATTTCCTCATTGTTAGTACCCGTTCGGACCACCGAGCTTTTCGTTTGTACCTTAAGGGGGTTAGATATATAGCCGATTCAAAGTTTCAGGTAGCTGTACTTTGGCCATTTTTCAAATCAATCGGAATCTGTAAACGACGTCTGTTTCCTCGGTGTTAGTATCCATTTGTACCACCGAGCTTTACGTTTTTACCTTAAGGGGATTAGATATATGGCCCATTCAAAGTTACACGTAGCTGTACTTTGGCCATTTTTCAAGATAATCGAAATCTGTAAACCACGTCTGTTTCCTCGATGTTAGTACCCGTTTGTACCACCGAGCTTTTCGTTTGGACCTTAAGGGGGTTAGATTTATAGCCGATTCAAAGCTTCAGGTAGCTGTACTTTGGCCATTTTTCAAAATAATCGGAATCTGTAAACGACATGTATTTCCTCATTGTTAGTACCCGTTTGTACCACCGAGCTTTGTGTTTGTACCTTGAGGGGGTTATATATAATCCGATTCAACGTTTCAGGTAGCTGTACTTTAGCCATTCTTTGAGATAATCGAAATCTGTTAACGACATCTATTTCCTTATTGTTAGTACCCGTTTGTACCACCGAGCTTTTCGTTTGTACCTTAAGGAGGTTAGATATATAGCCGATTCAAAGTTTCAGATAGCTGTACTAGGGCCATTTTGCGAGATAATCGAATTCTGTAAACGAGGTCTGTTTCTTCGGTGTTAGTATCCATTTGTACCACCGAGCTTTTCGTTTGTACCTTAAGGGGATTAGATATATGGCCCATTCAACGTTTCACGTAGCTGTACTTCGGCCATTTTTCGAGATAATCGAAATCTGTAAAGGACGTCTCTTTCCTCTGTGTTAGTGCCCGTTTGTACCACCGAGCTTTTCATTTGTACCTTAAGGGGGTTAGATATATAGCCGATTCAAAGTTTCAGGTAGCTGTACTTTGGCCATTTTTCGAGATTATCGAAATCTGTAAACGACATCTGTTTCCTCGGTGTTAGTCCCCATTTGTACCACCGAGCTTTTCGTTTGTACCTTAAAGGGATTAGATCTATAGCCGATTCAAATTTTTGGTTGCTGTACTTTGGCCATTTTTCGAGATAATAGAAATCTGTAAAAGACTTTTGTTTCCTCGGTGTTAGTATCCGTTTATACCACCGAACTTTTCGATTGTACATTAAGGGGATTGGATGAATGGCCGATTCAAAGTTTCAGGTAGCTGTACTTTGGCCATTTTTCGAGATAATTGGAATCTGTAAACGACGTCTGTTTCCTTATTGCTAGTACCCGTTTGTACCCCCGAGCTTTTCGTTTGTACCTTAAGGGGATTAGATATATAGCCGATTCAAAGGTTCAGGTAGCTGTACTTTGGCCATTTTTAGAGATAATAGAAAACTGTAAACGACGTCTGTTTCCTCGGTGTTAGTACCCGTTTGTACCACCGAGCTTTTCGTTTGTACCTTAATAGGTCTGTATATATAGCCAATTCAAAGTTTTAGGTAGCTGTACTTTTGCCCATTTTCGAGACAATCGAAATCTGTAAACAACGTCTGTTTCCTCATTGTTAGTACCCGTTTGTACCACCGAGCTTTTCGTTTGTACCTTAAGGGGTCTGTATATATAGCCGATTCAAAGTTTCAGGGAGCTGTGCTTTGGCCATTCTTCGAGATAATCGGAATCTGTAAACGATCTCTATTTCCTCATTGTTAGTACCTGTTTGTACCACCGAGGTTTCGTTTGTACCTTAAGGGGGTTAGATATATAATCGATTCAAAATTTCAGGTAGGTGTACTTTGGCCATTTTTCGAGATAATAGAAATCTGTAAATGACGTCTGTTTCCTCATTGTTAGTACCCGTTTGTACCACCGAGATTTTCGTTTGTACCTTAAGGGAATTAGATCTATAGCCGATTCAAATTTTTGGTTGCTGTACTTTGGCCATTTTTCGAGATAATCGAAATCTGTGAACGACGTCTGTTTCCTCATTGTTAGTACCCGTTAGTACCACCGAGCTTTTCGTTTGTACCTTAAGGGGGTTAGATATATAACCGATTCAACGTTTCAGGTAGGTGTACTTTGGCCATTTTTCGAGATAATCGAAATCTGTAAACGACGTCTGTTTCCTCATTGTTAGTACCCGTTAGTACCACCGAGCTTTTCGTTTGTACCGTAAGGGGGTTAGATATATAACCGATTCAACGTTTCAGGTAGGTGTACTTTGGCCATTTTTCGAGATAATCGGAATCTGTAAACGACGTCTGTTTCCTCGGTGTTAGTATCCGTTTGTATCGCCGAGCTTTTCGTTTGTACCTTAAGGGGATTAGATATATGGCCGATTGAAAGTTTCACGTAGCTGTACTTCGGCCATTTTTCGAGATAATCGAAATCAGTAAACGACGTCTGTTTCCTCGGTGTTTTGATATCCGTTCGTACCACCAAGCTTTCCGTTTGTACCTTAAGGGGATTCGATATATGGCCGATTCAAAGTTTCACGTAGCTGTACTTTGGTCATTTTTCGAGATAATCGAAATCTGTAAAGGACGTCTGTTTCCTCTGTGTTAGTACCCGTTTGTACCACCGAGCTTTTCATTTGTACCTTAAGGGGGTTAGATATATAGCCGATTCAAAGTTTCAGGTAGCTGTACTTTGGCCATTTTTCGAGATTATCGAAATCTGTAAACGACATCTGTTTCCTCGGTGTTAGTCCCCATTTGTACCACCGAGCTTTTCGTTTGTACCTTAAAGGGATTAGATCTATAGCCGATTCAAATTTTTGGTTGCTGTACTTTGGCCATTTTTCGAGATAATAGAAATCTGTAAAAGACTTTTGTTTCCTCGGTGTTAGTATCCGTTTATACCACCGAACTTTTCGATTGTACATTAAGGGGATTGGATGAATGGCCGATTCAAAGTTTCAGGTAGCTGTACTTTGGCCATTTTTCGAGATAATTGGAATCTGTAAACGACGTCTGTTTCCTTATTGCTAGTACCCGTTTGTACCCCCGAGCTTTTCGTTTGTACCTTAAGGGGATTAGATATATAGCCGATTCAAAGGTTCAGGTAGCTGTACTTTGGCCATTTTTAGAGATAATAGAAAACTGTAAACGACGTCTGTTTTCTCGGTGTTAGTACCCGTTTGTACCACCGAGCTTTTCGTTTGTACCTTAAGGGGATTAGATATATGGCCGATTCAAAGTTTCACGTAGCTGTACTTTGGCCATTTTTCGAGATAATCGAAATCTGTAAACGACGTCCGTTTCCTCGGTGTTAGTACCCGTTTGTACCACCGAGCTTTTCGTTTGTACCTTAAGGGGGTTAGATTTATAGCCGATTCAAATTTTCGGTTGCTGTACTTTGGCCATTTTTCGAGATAATCGAAATCTGTAAACGACGTCTATTTCCTCGGTGTTAGGACCCGTTTGTACCACCGAGCTTTTCGGTTGTACCTTAAGGGCATTAGATATATGGCCGATTCAAAGTTTCACGTAGCTGTACTTTGGCCATTTTTCGAGATAATAGAAATCTGTAAAAGACTTTTGTTTCCTCGGTGTTAGTATCCGTTTATACCACCGAACTTTTCGATTGTACATTAAGGGGATTGGATGAATGGCCGATTCAAAGTTTCAGGTAGCTGTACTTTGGCCATTTTTCGAGATAATTGGAATCTGTAAACGACGTCTGTTTCCTTATTGCTAGTACCCGTTTGTACCCCCGAGCTTTTCGTTTGTACCTTAAGGGGATTAGATATATAGCCGATTCAAAGGTTCAGGTAGCTGTACTTTGGCCATTTTTAGAGATAATAGAAAACTGTAAACGACGTCTGTTTCCTCGGTGTTAGTACCCGTTTGTACCACCGAGCTTTTCGTTTGTACCTTAATAGGTCTGTATATATAGCCAATTCAAAGTTTTAGGTAGCTGTACTTTTGCCCATTTTCGAGACAATCGAAATCTGTAAACAACGTCTGTTTCCTCATTGTTAGTACCCGTTTGTACCACCGAGCTTTTCGTTTGTACCTTAAGGGGTCTGTATATATAGCCGATTCAAAGTTTCAGGGAGCTGTGCTTTGGCCATTCTTCGAGATAATCGGAATCTGTAAACGATCTCTATTTCCTCATTGTTAGTACCTGTTTGTACCACCGAGGTTTCGTTTGTACCTTAAGGGGGTTAGATATATAATCGATTCAAAATTTCAGGTAGGTGTACTTTGGCCATTTTTCGAGATAATAGAAATCTGTAAATGACGTCTGTTTCCTCATTGTTAGTACCCGTTTGTACCACCGAGATTTTCGTTTGTACCTTAAGGGAATTAGATCTATAGCCGATTCAAATTTTTGGTTGCTGTACTTTGGCCATTTTTCGAGATAATCGAAATCTGTGAACGACGTCTGTTTCCTCATTGTTAGTACCCGTTAGTACCACCGAGCTTTTCGTTTGTACCTTAAGGGGGTTAGATATATAACCGATTCAACGTTTCAGGTAGGTGTACTTTGGCCATTTTTCGAGATAATCGAAATCTGTAAACGACGTCTGTTTCCTCATTGTTAGTACCCGTTAGTACCACCGAGCTTTTCGTTTGTACCGTAAGGGGGTTAGATATATAACCGATTCAACGTTTCAGGTAGGTGTACTTTGGCCATTTTTCGAGATAATCGGAATCTGTAAACGACGTCTGTTTCCTCGGTGTTAGTATCCGTTTGTATCGCCGAGCTTTTCGTTTGTACCTTAAGGGGATTAGATATATGGCCGATTGAAAGTTTCACGTAGCTGTACTTCGGCCATTTTTCGAGATAATCGAAATCAGTAAACGACGTCTGTTTCCTCGGTGTTTTGATATCCGTTCGTACCACCAAGCTTTCCGTTTGTACCTTAAGGGGATTCGATATATGGCCGATTCAAAGTTTCACGTAGCTGTACTTTGGTCATTTTTCGAGATAATCGAAATCTGTAAAGGACGTCTGTTTCCTCTGTGTTAGTACCCGTTTGTACCACCGAGCTTTTCATTTGTACCTTAAGGGGGTTAGATATATAGCCGATTCAAAGTTTCAGGTAGCTGTACTTTGGCCATTTTTCGAGATTATCGAAATCTGTAAACGACATCTGTTTCCTCGGTGTTAGTCCCCATTTGTACCACCGAGCTTTTCGTTTGTACCTTAAAGGGATTAGATCTATAGCCGATTCAAATTTTTGGTTGCTGTACTTTGGCCATTTTTCGAGATAATAGAAATCTGTAAAAGACTTTTGTTTCCTCGGTGTTAGTATCCGTTTATACCACCGAACTTTTCGATTGTACATTAAGGGGATTGGATGAATGGCCGATTCAAAGTTTCAGGTAGCTGTACTTTGGCCATTTTTCGAGATAATTGGAATCTGTAAACGACGTCTGTTTCCTTATTGCTAGTACCCGTTTGTACCCCCGAGCTTTTCGTTTGTACCTTAAGGGGATTAGATATATAGCCGATTCAAAGGTTCAGGTAGCTGTACTTTGGCCATTTTTAGAGATAATAGAAAACTGTAAACGACGTCTGTTTTCTCGGTGTTAGTACCCGTTTGTACCACCGAGCTTTTCGTTTGTACCTTAAGGGGATTAGATATATGGCCGATTCAAAGTTTCACGTAGCTGTACTTTGGCCATTTTTCGAGATAATCGAAATCTGTAAACGACGTCCGTTTCCTCGGTGTTAGTACCCGTTTGTACCACCGAGCTTTTCGTTTGTACCTTAAGGGGGTTAGATTTATAGCCGATTCAAATTTTCGGTTGCTGTACTTTGGCCATTTTTCGAGATAATCGAAATCTGTAAACGACGTCTATTTCCTCGGTGTTAGGACCCGTTTGTACCACCGAGCTTTTCGGTTGTACCTTAAGGGCATTAGATATATGGCCGATTCAAAGTTTCACGTAGCTGTACTTTGGCCATTTTTCGAGATAATAGAAATCTGTAAAAGACTTTTGTTTCCTCGGTGTTAGTATCCGTTTATACCACCGAACTTTTCGATTGTACATTAAGGGGATTGGATGAATGGCCGATTCAAAGTTTCAGGTAGCTGTACTTTGGCCATTTTTCGAGATAATTGGAATCTGTAAACGACGTCTGTTTCCTTATTGCTAGTACCCGTTTGTACCCCCGAGCTTTTCGTTTGTACCTTAAGGGGATTAGATATATAGCCGATTCAAAGGTTCAGGTAGCTGTACTTTGGCCATTTTTAGAGATAATAGAAAACTGTAAACGACGTCTGTTTCCTCGGTGTTAGTACCCGTTTGTACCACCGAGCTTTTCGTTTGTACCTTAATAGGTCTGTATATATAGCCAATTCAAAGTTTTAGGTAGCTGTACTTTTGCCCATTTTCGAGACAATCGAAATCTGTAAACAACGTCTGTTTCCTCATTGTTAGTACCCGTTTGTACCACCGAGCTTTTCGTTTGTACCTTAAGGGGTCTGTATATATAGCCGATTCAAAGTTTCAGGGAGCTGTGCTTTGGCCATTCTTCGAGATAATCGGAATCTGTAAACGATCTCTATTTCCTCATTGTTAGTACCTGTTTGTACCACCGAGGTTTCGTTTGTACCTTAAGGGGGTTAGATATATAATCGATTCAAAATTTCAGGTAGGTGTACTTTGGCCATTTTTCGAGATAATAGAAATCTGTAAATGACGTCTGTTTCCTCATTGTTAGTACCCGTTTGTACCACCGAGATTTTCGTTTGTACCTTAAGGGAATTAGATCTATAGCCGATTCAAATTTTTGGTTGCTGTACTTTGGCCATTTTTCGAGATAATCGAAATCTGTGAACGACGTCTGTTTCCTCATTGTTAGTACCCGTTAGTACCACCGAGCTTTTCGTTTGTACCTTAAGGGGGTTAGATATATAACCGATTCAACGTTTCAGGTAGGTGTACTTTGGCCATTTTTCGAGATAATCGAAATCTGTAAACGACGTCTGTTTCCTCATTGTTAGTACCCGTTAGTACCACCGAGCTTTTCGTTTGTACCGTAAGGGGGTTAGATATATAACCGATTCAACGTTTCAGGTAGGTGTACTTTGGCCATTTTTCGAGATAATCGGAATCTGTAAACGACGTCTGTTTCCTCGGTGTTAGTATCCGTTTGTATCGCCGAGCTTTTCGTTTGTACCTTAAGGGGATTAGATATATGGCCGATTGAAAGTTTCACGTAGCTGTACTTCGGCCATTTTTCGAGATAATCGAAATCAGTAAACGACGTCTGTTTCCTCGGTGTTTTGATATCCGTTCGTACCACCAAGCTTTCCGTTTGTACCTTAAGGGGATTCGATATATGGCCGATTCAAAGTTTCACGTAGCTGTACTTTGGTCATTTTTCGAGATAATCGAAATCTGTAAAGGACGTCTGTTTCCTCTGTGTTAGTACCCGTTTGTACCACCGAGCTTTTCATTTGTACCTTAAGGGGGTTAGATATATAGCCGATTCAAAGTTTCAGGTAGCTGTACTTTGGCCATTTTTCGAGATTATCGAAATCTGTAAACGACATCTGTTTCCTCGGTGTTAGTCCCCATTTGTACCACCGAGCTTTTCGTTTGTACCTTAAAGGGATTAGATCTATAGCCGATTCAAATTTTTGGTTGCTGTACTTTGGCCATTTTTCGAGATAATAGAAATCTGTAAAAGACTTTTGTTTCCTCGGTGTTAGTATCCGTTTATACCACCGAACTTTTCGATTGTACATTAAGGGGATTGGATGAATGGCCGATTCAAAGTTTCAGGTAGCTGTACTTTGGCCATTTTTCGAGATAATTGGAATCTGTAAACGACGTCTGTTTCCTTATTGCTAGTACCCGTTTGTACCCCCGAGCTTTTCGTTTGTACCTTAAGGGGATTAGATATATAGCCGATTCAAAGGTTCAGGTAGCTGTACTTTGGCCATTTTTAGAGATAATAGAAAACTGTAAACGACGTCTGTTTTCTCGGTGTTAGTACCCGTTTGTACCACCGAGCTTTTCGTTTGTACCTTAAGGGGATTAGATATATGGCCGATTCAAAGTTTCACGTAGCTGTACTTTGGCCATTTTTCGAGATAATCGAAATCTGTAAACGACGTCCGTTTCCTCGGTGTTAGTACCCGTTTGTACCACCGAGCTTTTCGTTTGTACCTTAAGGGGGTTAGATTTATAGCCGATTCAAATTTTCGGTTGCTGTACTTTGGCCATTTTTCGAGATAATCGAAATCTGTAAACGACGTCTATTTCCTCGGTGTTAGGACCCGTTTGTACCACCGAGCTTTTCGGTTGTACCTTAAGGGCATTAGATATATGGCCGATTCAAAGTTTCACGTAGCTGTACTTTGGCCATTTTTCGAGATAATCGAATTCTGTAAACGACGTCTGTTTCCTCGGTGATAGTATCCGTTTGTACCACCGAGCTTTTCGTTTGTACCTGAAGGGGGTTAGATATATAACCGATTCAAAGTTTCAGGTAGGTGTACTTTGGCCACTTTTCGAAATAATCGGAATCTGTAAATGACGTCTGTTTCCTCATTTTTAGTACCCGTTTGTACCAATGAGCGTTTCGTTTGTACCTTAAGGGGATTAGATATATAGCCGATTCAATGATTCACGTAGCTGTACTTTGGCCATTTTTCGAGATAATCGAAATCTGTAAACGACGTCTGTTTCCTCGGTGTTAGTACCCGTTTGTCCCACCGAGCTATTCGTTTGTACCTTAAGGGGGTTAGATATATAGCCGATTCAAGGTTTCAGGTAACTGCACTTTGGCCATTTTTCAAGTTAATTGAAATCTGTAAACGACTTCTGTTTCCTCGATGTTAGTATCCGTCTGTGCAACCAAACGTTTCGTTTGTACCTTAAGGGGATTAGATATATGGCCAATTCACAGTTTCACGTAGCTGTACTTTGCCCATTTTTCGAGATAATCGAAATCTGTTAACGACGTCCGCTTCCTCATTGTGAGTACCCATTTGTACCACCGAGCCTTTCGTTTGTACCTTAAGGGGGTTAGATATATAGCCAATTCAAAGTTTCAGATAGCTGTACTTTGGCCATTTTGCGAGATAATCGAAATCAGTAAACGACGTCTGTTTCCTCGGTGTTAGTATCCTTTCGTACCACCAAGCTTTTCGTTTGTACCTTAAGGGGATTCGATATATGGCCGATTCAAAGTTTCACGTAGCTGTACTTTGGCCATTTTTCGAGATAATCGAAATCTGTAAAGGACGTCTGTTTCCTCGGTGTTAGTACCCGTTGTACCACCGAGCTTTTCATTTGTACCTTAAGGGGGTTAGATATATAGCCGATTCAAAGATTCAGGTAGCTGTACTTTAGCCATTCTCTGAGATAATCGAAATCTGTTAACGACGTCCGCTTCCTCATCGTGAGTACCCACTTGCAGCACCGAGCTTTTCGTTTGTACCTTAAGGGGGATAGATAAATAGCCGATTCAACGTTTCAGGTAGCTGTACTTTGGCCATTCTTTGAGATAATCGAAATCTGTTAACGACGTCCGCTTCCTCATTGTGAGTACCCATTTGTACCACCGAGCTTTTCGATTGTGCCATAAGGGGGTTAGATATATGGCGAACTCAAAGTTTCAGGTAGCTGTACTTTGGCCATTATTCGAGATAATCAGAATCTGTAAACGACGTCTGTTTCCTCATTGTTAGTACCCGTTTGTACCGCCGAACTTTTCGTTTGTACCTCGAGGGGGTTAGATATATAGCCGATTCAATGATTCAGGTAGCTGTACTTTGGCCATTTTGCGAGATAATCGAAATCAGTAAACGACGTCTGTTTCCTCGGTGTTTTGATATCCGTTCGTACCACCAAGCTTTTCGTTTGTACCTTAAGGGGATTCGATATATGGCCGATTCAAAGTTTCACGTAGCTGTACTTTGGTCATTTTTCGAGATAATCGAAATCTGTAAAGGACGTCTGTTTCCTCTGTGTTAGTACCCGTTTGTACCACCGAGCTTTTCATTTGTACCTTAAGGGGGTTAGATATATAGCCTATTCAAATTTTCGGTTGCTGTACTTTAGCCATTTTTCGAGATAATAGAAATCTGTAAAAGACTTTTGTTTCCTCGGTGGTGGTATCCGTTTATACCACCGAACATTTCGTTTGTACATTAAGGGGATTAGATAAATGGCCGTTTCAAAGTTTCAGGTAGCTGTACTTTGGCCATTGTTCGAGATAATCGGAATCTGTAAACGTCGTCTGTTTCCTCATTGTTAGTACCCGTTTGTACCGCCGAGCTTTTCGTTTGTACCTCGAGGGGGTTAGATATATAGCCGATTCAATGTTTCAGGTAGCTGTACTTTGGCCATTTTTCGAGATAATCGAAATCTGCAAACGACGTCTGTTTCCTCATTGTCAGTACCCGTTTGTACCACCGAGCTTTTCGTTTGAACCTTAAGGGGGTTAGATATATAGCCGATTCAATGTATCAGGTAGGTGTACTTTGGCCATTTTTCGAGAAAATTGAAATCTGTACACGACGTCTGTTTCCTCATGGTTAGCAACCGTTTATACCATCGAGCTTTTCGTTTGTACCTTGAGGGGGTTAGGATATATCGCCGATTAAACATTTCAGGTAGCTGTACTTTAGCCATTCTTTGAGATAATCGAAATCTGTTAACGACGTCCGCTTCCTCATTGTGAGTACCCATTTGTACCACCGAGCTTTTCGTTTGTACCTTAAGGGGGATAGATATATAGCCGATTCAACGTTTCAGAGAGCTGTAGTTTGCCCATTTTTCGAGATAATCGAATTCTGTAAACGACGTCTGTTTCCTCGGTGTTAGTACCCGTTTGTATCACCGAGCTTTTTGTTTGCACCTTGAGGGCGTTATATATAATCCGATTCAACGATTCAGGGAGCTGTACTTTAGCCATTCTTTGAGATAAACGAAATCGGTTAACGACATCTATTTCCTAATTGTTAGTACCCGTTTGTACCACCGAGCTTTTCGTTTGAACCTTGAGGGGGTTAGATATATAGCCGATTAAACGTTTTAGGTAGCTGTACTTTGGCCATTCTTTGAGAAATTCGAAATCTGTTAACGACGTCCGCTTCCTCATTGTGAGTACCCATTTGTACCAACGAGCTTTTCGTTTGTACCTTAAGGGGGTTAGATATATGGCCGATTCAAAGTTTCACGTAGCTGTACTTTGGTCATTTTTCGAGATAATCGAATTCTGTAAAAGACGTCTGTTTCCTCGGTGTTAGTACCCGTTTGTACCACCGAGCTTTTCGGTCGTACCTTAAGGGGATTAGATATATTGCCGACTCAACGTTTCAGGTAAGTGTACTTTGGCCATTTTTCGAGATAATAGAAATCTGTAAAAGCCTTTTGTTTCCTCGGTGTTGGTATCCGTTTGTACCACCGAACATTGGTACATTAAGGGGATTAGATAAATGGCCGATTCAAAGTTTCAGGTAGCTGTACTTTGGCCATTTTTCGAGATAATCGGAATCTGTAAACGTCGTCTGTTTCCTCATTGTTAGTACCCGTTTGTACCACCGAGCTTTTCGTTTGAACCTTAAGGGGGTTAGATATATAGCCGATTCAATGTATCAGGTAGGTGTACTTTGGCCATTTTTCGAGAAAATTGAAATCTGTACACGACGTCTGTTTCCTCATGGTTAGCAACCGTTTATACCACCGAGCTTTTCGTTTGTACCTTGAGGGGGTTAGGATATAAAGCCGATTAAACATTTCAGGTAGCTGTACTTTAGCCATTCTTTGAGATAATCGAAATCTATTAACGACGTCCGCTTCCTCATTGCAAGTACCCATTTGTACCACCGAGCTTTTCGTTTGTACCTTAAGGGGGATAGATATATAGCCGATTCAACGTTTCAGGTAGCTGTACTTTGCCAATTTTTCGAGATAATCGAAATCTGTACACTACGTCTGTTTTCTCATTGTTAGTACCCGTTTATACCACCGAGCTTTTCGTTTGTACCTTGAGGGGGTTAGATATATAGCCGATTAAACGTTTTAGGTAGCTGTACTTTGGCCATTCTTTGAGATATTCGAAATCTGTTAACGACGTCCGCTTCCTCATTGTGAGTACCCATTTGTACCAACGAGCTTTTCGTTTGTACCTTAAGGGGGTTAGATATATGGCCGATTCAAAGTTTCACGTAGCTGTACTTTGGTCATTTTTCGAGATAATCGAATTCTGTAAAAGACGTCTGTTTCCTCGGTGTTAGTACCCGTTTGTACCACCGAGCTTTTCGTTCGTACCTTAAGGGGATTAGATATATAGCCGACTCAACGTTTCAGGTAAGTGTACTTTGGCCATTTTTCGAGATAATCAGAATCTGTAAACGACGTCTGTTTCCTCATTTTTCGTAGCCATTTGTACCACCGAGCTTTTCGTTTGTACCTTAAGGGGGTTAGATATATAAACGATTCAAATGTTCGGTTGCTTTACTTTGGCCATTTTTCGAGATAATCGAAATCTGTAAACGACGTCTGTTTCCTCGGTGTTAGTACCCGTTTGTACCACCGAGCTTTTCGTTTGTACCTTAAGGGGGTTAGGTATATAGCCGATTCAAATTGTCGGTTGCTGTACTTTGGCCATTTTTCGAGATAATCGAAATCTGTAAACGACGTCTATTTCCTCGGTGTTAGTACCCGTTTGTACCACCGAGCTTTTCGTTTGTACCTTAAGGGGATTAGATATATGGCCGATTCAAATATTCACGTAGCTGTACTTTGGCCATTTTTCGAGATAATCGGAATCTGTAAACGACGTCTGTTTCCTCGGTGTTAGTACCCGTTTGTACCACTGAGCTTTTCGTTTGTACCTTAAGGGGGTTAGATATATCGCCGATTCAACGTTTCAGGTAAGTGTACTTTGGCCATTTTTCGAGATAATGGGAATCTGCAAACGACGTCTGTTTCCTTATTGCTAGTACCCGTTTGTACCACCGAGCTTTTCGTTTGTACCTTAAGGGAATTAGATATATAGCCGATTCAAAGGTTCAGGTAGCTGTACTTTGGCCATTTTTAGAGATAATCCAAATCTGT
The DNA here is from genome assembly GCA_958009045.1 of Oxytorus armatus. Classification (NCBI taxonomy): domain Eukaryota; kingdom Metazoa; phylum Arthropoda; class Insecta; order Hymenoptera; family Ichneumonidae; genus Oxytorus; species Oxytorus armatus. The sequence continues at coordinate 4,929,326 of OY253752.1, forward strand.
AAACGACGTCTGTTTCCTTATTGCTAGTACCCGTTTGTACCGCCGAGCTTTTTGTTTGTACCTTAAGGGAGTTAGATATATAGCCGATTCAAAGATTCAGGTAGCTGTACTTTGGCCATTTTTCGAGATAATAGAAATCTGTAAAAGCCTTTTGTTTCCTCGGTGTTGGTATCCGTTTGTACCACCGAACATTGGTACATTAAGGGGATTAGATAAATGGCCGATTCAAAGTTTCAGGTAGCTGTACTTTGGCCATTTTTCGAGATAATCGGAATCTGTAAACGTCGTCTGTTTCCTCATTGCTAGTACCCGTTTGTACGGCCGAGCTTTTTGTTTGTACCTTAAGGGAGTTAGATATATAGCCGATTCAAAGATTCAGGTAGCTGTACTTTGGCCATTTTTATAGATTATCGAAATCTGTAAACGACATCTGTTTCCTCGGTGTTAGTACCCATTTGTACCATCGAGCTTTTCGTTTGTACCTTAAGGGGGGTAGATATATAGCCTATTCAAATTTTCGGTTGCTGTACTTTGGCCATTTTTCGAGATAATAGAAATCTGTAAAAGCCTTTTGTTTCCTCGGTGTTGGTATCCGTTTGTACCACCGAACATTGGTACATTAAGGGGATTAGATAAAGGGCCGATTCAAAGTTTCAGGTAGCTGTACTTTGGCCATTTTTCGAGATAATCGGAATCTGTAAACGTCGTCTGTTTCCTCATTGTTAGTACCCGTTTGTACCACCGAGCTTTTCGTTTGAACCTTAAGGGGGTTAGATATATAGCCGATTCAATGTATCAGGTAGGTGTACTTTGGCCATTTTTCGAGAAAATTGAAATCTGTACACGACGTCTGTTTCCTCATGGTTAGCAACCGTTTATACCACCGAGCTTTTCGTTTGTACCTTGAGGGGGTTAGGATATAAAGCCGATTAAACATTTCAGGTAGCTGTACTTTAGCCATTCTTTGAGATAATCGAAATCTGTTAACGACGTCCGCTTCCTCATTGCAAGTACACATTTGTACCACCGAGCTTTTCGTTTGTACTTTAAGGGGGATAGATATATAGCCGATTCAACGTTTCAGGTAGCTGTACTTTGCCCATTTTTCGAGATAATCGAAATCTGTAAACGACGTCTGTTTCCTCGGTGTTTTGATATCCGTTCGTACCACCAAGCTTTTAGTTTGTAGCTTAAGGGGATTCGATATATGGCCGTTTCAAAGTTTCACGTAGCTGTACTTTGGTCATTTTTCGATATAATCGGAATCTGTAAACGTCGTCTGTTTCCTCATCGTTAGTACCCGTTTGTACCGCCGAGCTTTTCGTTTGTACCTTGAGGGGGTTAGATATATAGCCGATTCAAAGTTTCAGGTAGCTGTACTTTGGCCATTTTTCAAAATAATCGGAATCTGTAAACGACATCTATTTCCTCGTTGTTAGTGCCCGTTTGTATCACCGAGCTTTTTGTTTGCACCTTGAGGGCGTTATATATAATCCGATTCAACGATTCAGGTAGCTGTACTTTAGCCATTCTTTGAGATATTCGAAATCTGTTAACGACATCTATTTCCTCATTGTTAGTACCCGTTTGTACCACCGATCTTTTCGTTTGTACTTTAAGGGGGTTTGATATATAGCTGATTGAAAGTTTCGGTTGCTGTACTGTGGCCATTTTTCGAGATAATCGAAATCTGTGAACGACGTCTATTTCCTCGGTGTTAGTACCCGTTTGTACAAATGAGCTTTTCGTTTGTACCTTAAGGAGATTAGATATATAACCTATTCAATGTATCAGGTAGGTGTACTTTGGCCATTTTACGAGATAATTGAAATCTGTACACGACGTCTGTTTCCTCGGTTTTAGTATCCGTTTGTACCACTGAGCTCTTCGTTTGTACCTTAAGGGGGTTAGATATATAGCCGATCCAAAGTTTCAGGTAGCTGTACTTTGGCCATTTTTCAAAATAATCGGAATCTGTAAGCGACATCTATTTCCTCATTGTTAGTACCCTTTTGTATCACCGAGCTTTTTGTTTGCACCTTGAGGGCGTTATATATAATCCGATTCAACCATTCAGGTAGCTGTACTTTAGCCATTCTTTGAGATAATCGAAATCTGTGAAAGACGTCTATTTCCTCGGCGTTAGTACCCGTTTGTACGAATGAGCTTTTCGTTTGTACCTTAAGGAGATTAGATATATAACCTATTCAATGTATCAGGTAGGTGTACTTTGGCCATTTTTCGACATAATTGAAATCTGTAAACTACATCTGTTTCCTCATTGATAGTCCCCGTTTCTACCACCAAGCTTTTTGTTGGTACCTTGAGGGGGTTATATATAATCCGATTCAACGATTCAGGTAGCTGTACTTTAGTCATTCTTTGAGATAATCGAAATCTGTTAATGACGTCCGCTTCCTCATTGTGAGTACCCATTTGTACCACCGAGCTTTTCGTTTGTACCTTAAGGGGGTTAGATATATGGCCAACTTAAAGTTTCAGGTAGCTGTACTTTGGCCATTTTTCGAGATAATCAGAATCTGTAAACGACGTCTGTTTCCTCATTGTTAGTACCCATTTGTACTACCGAGCTTTTCGTTTGTACCTTGAGGGGGTCAGATATATAGCCGATTCAAAGTTTCAGGTAGGTGTACTTTGGCCATTTTTCGAGATAATCGGAATCTGTAAACGACGTCTATTTCCTCGTTGCTAGTACCCATTTGTACCACCGTGCTTTCCGTTTGTACCTCAAGGGGGTTAGATATATAACCGATTCAATGTATCAGGTAGGTGTACTTTGGCCATTTTGCGAGATAATCGAAATCAGTAAACGACGTCTGTTTCCTCGGTGTTAGTATCCGTTCGTACCACCAAGCTTTTCGTTTGTACCTTAAGGGGATTCGATATATAGCCGATTCAACGTTTAAGGTAGGTGTACTTTGGCCATTTTTCGAGATAATCGGAATCTGTAAACGACGTCTGTTTCTTTATTGATAGTACCCGTTTGTACCACAGAGCTTTTCGTTTGTACCTTAAGGGGGTTAGATATATAGCCGATTCAATGTATCAGGTAGCTGTACTTTGGCCATTTTTCGAGATAATCGAAATCTGTAAACGACGTCTGTTTACTCTGAGTTAGTACTCATTTGTACCACCGAGCTTTTCGTTTGTACCTTAAGGGGGTTAGATATATAGCCGATTCAAAGATTCAGATAGCTGTACTTTGGCCATTTTGCGAGGTAATCGAAATCTGTAAACGACGTCTGTTTCCTCGGTGTTAGTATCCGTTTATACCGCCGAGCTTTTCGTTTGTACCTTAAGGGGATTAGATATATGGCCGATTCAAAGTTTCACGTAGCTGTATTTTGGCCATTTTTCGAGATAATCGGAATCTGTAAACGACGTGTGTTTCCTTATTGCTAGTACCCATTTGTACCAGCGATCTTTTCGTTTGTACCTTAAGGGGATTAGATATATAGCCGATTCAATGTATCAGGTAGCTGTACTTTGGCCATTTTTCGAGATAATCGAAATCTGTAAACGACGTCTGTTTCCTCATTGTTAGTACCAATTTGTACCACCGAGCTTTTCGTTTGAACCTTAAGGGGGATAGATATATAGCCGATTAAACATTTCAGGTAGCTGTACTTTAGCCATTCTTTGAGATAATCGAAATCTGTTAACGACGTCCGCTTCCTCATCGTGAGTACCCATTTGTAGCACCGAGCTTTTCGTTTGTACCTTAAGGGGGATAGATATATAGCCAATTCAACGTTTCAGGTAGCTGTACTTTGGCCATTTATCGAGATAATCGAAATCTGTGAACGACGTCTGTTTCCTCGGTATTAGTATCCGTTTATACCACTGAGCTTTTCGTTTGTACCTTAAGGGGATTAGATATATAGCCGATTCAAAGTATCAGGTAGGTGTACTTTGGCCATTTTTCGACATAATTGAAATCTGTAAACGACATCTGTTTCCTCATTGTTAGTGCCCGTTTGTACCACCAAGCCTTTTGTTAGTACCTTGAGGGGGTTATATATAATCCGATTCAACGTTTCAGCTAGCTGTACTTTAGCCATTCTGTGAGATAATCGAAATCTGTTAACGACGTTCGCTTCCTCATTGTGAGTACCCATTTGTACCACCGAGCTTTTCGTTTGTACCTTAAGGGAGTTAGATATATAGCCAATTCAAAGTTTCAGATAGCTGTACTTTGTCCATTTTGCGAGATAATCGAAATCAGTAAACGACGTCTGTTTCCTCGGTGTTTTGATATCCGTTCGTACCACAAAGCTTTTAGTTTGTACCTTAAGGGGATTCGATATATGGCCGATTCAAAGTTTCACGTAGCTGTACTTTGGTCATTTTTCGATATAATCGGAATCTGTAAACGTCGTCTGTTTCCTCATCGTTAGTACCCGTTTGTACCGCCGAGCTTTTCGTTTGTACCTTGAGGGGGTTAGATATATAGCCGATTCAATGTTTCAGGTAGCTGTACTTTGGCCATTTTTCGAGATAATCGAAATCTGTAAACGACGTCTGTTTCCTCATTGTTAGTACCCGTTTGTACCACCGAGCTTTTCGTTTGTACCTTAAGGGGGTTAGATATATAGGCGGTTCAAAGTTTCAGGTAGCTGTACTTTGGCCATTTTTCGAGATAATCGAAATCTGTAAACGACGTCTGTTTCCTCGGTGTTAGTATCCGTTTGTACCACTGAGCTTTTCGTTTGTACCTTAAGGGGGTTAGATATATAGGCGATTAAACGATTTAGGTAGCTGTACTTTGGCCATTTTTCGAGATAATCGGAATCTGTAAACGACGTCTGTTTCCTCGGTGTTAGTATCCGTTTGTACCGCCGAGCTTTTCGTTTGTACCTTAAGGGGATTAGATATATGGCCGATTCAAAGTTTCACGTAGCTGTACTTTGGCCATTTTTCGAGATAATCGAAATCTGTAAACGAATTCTATTTCCTCATTGTTAGTACCCGTTTGTACCACCGAGCTTTGCGTTTGTACCTTAATGGGGTTAGATATATAGCCGATTCAAATTTTCGGTTGCTGTACTTTGGCCATTTTTCGAGATAATCGAAATCTGTAAAAGACTTTTGTTTCCTCGGTGTTGGTATCCGTTTGTAGCACCGAACATTTCGTTTGTACATTAAGGGGATTAGATAAATGGCCGATTCAAAGTTTCAGGTAGCTGTACTTTGGCCATTTTTCGAGATAATCGGAATCTGTAAACGACGTCTGTTTCCTCATTATTAGTACCCGTTTGTACCACCGTGCCTTTCGTTTGTACCTTAAGGGGGTTAGATATATAGCCGATTCAAAGTTTCAGTTAGCTGTACTTTGGCCATTTTTCGACATAATAGAAATCTGTAAAAGACTTTTGTTTCCTCGGTGTTGGTATCCGTTTGTAGCACCGAACATTTCGTTTGTACATTAAGGGGATTAGATAAATGGCCGATTCAAAGTTTCAGGTAGCTGTACTTTGGCCATTTTTCGAGATAATCGGAATCTGTAAACGACGTCTGTTTCCTCATTATTAGTACCCGTTTGTACCACCGAGCCTTTCGTTTGTACCTTAAGGGGGTTAGATATATAGCCGATTCAAAGTTTCAGGTAGCTGTACTTTGGACATTTTTCGAGATAATCGAAATCTGTAAACGACGTCTGTTTCCTCATTGTTAGTACCCGTTTGTCCCACCGAGCTTTTCGTTTGTACCTTAAGGGGGTTAGATATATAGCCGATTCAAAGTTTCAGTTAGCTGCACTTTGGCCATTTTTCGAGATAATTGAAATTTGTAAACGACTTCTGTTTCCTCGATGTTAGTATCCGTTTGTACCACCAAATTTTTCGTTTGTACCTCAAGGGGATTAGATATATGGCCAATTCACAGATTCACGTAGCTGTACTTTGTCCATTTTTCGAGATAATCGAAATCTGTAAACGACGTCTGTTTCATCGGTGTTAGTATCCGTTTGTACCACCGAGCGTATTGTTTGTACCTTGAGGGGGTTATATATAATCCGAATCAACGTTTCAGGTAGCTGTACTTTAGCCATTCTTTGAGATAATCGAAATCTGTTTACGACGTCCGCTTCCTCATTGTGAGTACCCATTTATACCACCGAGCTTTTCGTTTGTACCTTAAGGGGGTTAGATATATAGCCAATCCAAAGTTTCAGATAGCTGTACTTTGGCCATTTTGCGACATAATCGAAATCAGTAAACGACGTCTCTTTCCTCGATGTTTTGATATCTGTTCATACCACCAAGCTTTTCGTTTGTACGTTAAGGGGATTCGATATATGGCCTATTCAAAGTTTCACGTAGCTGTACTTTAGTCATTTTTCGAGATAATCCAAATCTGTAAAGGACGTCTGTTTCCTCGGTGTTAATTCCCGTTTCTACCACTGAGCTTTTCGTTCGTACCTTAAGGGGATTAGATATATGGCCGACTCAACTTTTCAGGTAAGTGTACTTTGGCCATTTTTCGAGATAATCGAAATCTGTAAACGACGTCTATTTCCTCGGTATTAGTATCCGTTTGTACCACTGAGCTTTTCGATTGTACCTTAAGGGGATTAGATATATAGCCGATTCAAAGTATCAGGTAGGTGTACTTTGGCCATTTTTCTACATAATTGAAATCTGTAAACCACATCTGTTTCCTCATTGTTAGTGCCCGTTTGTACCACCAAGCTTTTTGTTTGTACCTTGAGGGGGTTGTATATAATCCGATTCAACGTTTCAGGTAGCTGTACTTTAGCCATTCTTTAAGATAATCGAAATCTGTTTACGACGTCCGCTTCCTCATTGTGAGTACCCATTTGTACCACCGAGCTTTTCGTTTGTACCTTAAGGGGGTTAGATATATAGCCAATCCAAAGTTTCAGATAGCTGTACTTTGGCCATTTTGCGACATAATCGAAATCAGTAAACGACGTCTGTTTCCTCGATGTTTTGATATTCGTTCGTACCACCAAGCTTTTCGTTTGTACCTTAAGGGGATTCGATATATGGCCGATTCAAAGTTTCACGTAGCTGTACTTTAGTCATTTTTCGAGATAATCCAAATCTGTAAAGGACGTCTGTTTCCTCGGTGTTAATTCCCGTTTCTACCACTGAGCTTTTCGTTCGTACCTTAAGGGGATTAGATATATAGCCGATTCAACGCCGATTAGAAGTTTCAGATAGCTGTACTTTAGTCATTTTTCGAGATAATCGAAATCAGTAAACGACGTCTGTTTCCTCGGGGTTAGTATCCGTTCGTACCACCAAGCTTTTCGTTTGTACCTTAAGGGGATTCGATATATGGCCGATTCAAAGTTTCACGTAGCTGTACATTAGCCATTCTCTGAGATAATCGAAATCTGTTAACGACGTCCGCTTCCTCATCGTGAGTACCCATTTGCAGCACCGAGCTTTTCGTTTGTACCTTAAGGGGGATAGATATATAGCCGATTCAACGTTTCAGGTAGCTGTACTTTGGCCATTCTTTGAGATAATCGAAATCTGTTAACGACGTCCGCTTCCTCATTGTGAGTACCCATTTGTACCACCGAGCTTTTCGTTTGTGCCATAAGGGGGTTAGATATATGGCGAAATCAAAGTTTCAGGTAGCTGTACTTTGGCCATTATTCGAGATAATCAGAATCTGTAAACGACGTCTGTTTCCTCGGTGTTTTGCTATCCGTTCGTACCACCAAGCTTTTCGTTTGTACCTCGAGGGGGTTAGATATATAGCCGATTCAATGTTTCAGGTAGCTGTACTTTGGCCATTTTTCGAGATAATCGAAATCTGTAAACGACGTCTGTTTCCTCATTGTTAGTACCCGTTTGTACCACCGAGCTTTTCGTTTGAACCTTAAGGGGGTTAGATATATAGCCGATTCAATGTATCAGGTAGGTGTACTTTGGCCATTTTTCGAGAAAATTGAAATCTGTACACGACGTCTGTTTCCTCATGGTTAGCAACCGTTTATACCATCGAGCTTTTCGTTTGTACCTTGAGGGGGTTAGGATATATAGCCGATTAAACATTTCAGGTAGCTGTACTTTAGCCATTCTTTGAGATAATCGAAATCTGTTAACGACGTCCGCTTCCTCATTGTGAGTACCCATTTGTACCACCGAGCTTTTCGTTTGTACCTTAAGGGGGATAGATATATAGCCGATTCAACGTTTCAGAGAGCTGTAGTTTGCCCATTTTTCGAGATAATCGAATTCTGTAAACGACGTCTGTTTCCTCGGTGTTAGTACCCGTTTGTATCACCGAGCTTTTTGTTTGCACCTTGAGGGCGTTATATATAATCCGATTCAACGATTCAGGGAGCTGTACTTTAGCCATTCTTTGAGATAAACGAAATCGGTTAACGACATCTATTTCCTAATTGTTAGTACCCGTTTGTACCACCGATCTTTTCGTTTGTACCTTAAGGAGATTAGATATATAACCGATTCAATGTATCAGGTAGGTGTACTTTGGCCATTTTTCGAGATAATTGAAATCTGTACACTACGTCTGTTTTCTCATTGTTAGTACCCGTTTATACCACCGAGCTTTTCGTTTGAACCTTGAGGGGGTTAGATATATAGCCGATTAAACGTTTTAGGTAGCTGTACTTTGGCCATTCTTTGAGATATTCGAAATCTGTTAACGACGTCCGCTTCCTCATTGTGAGTACCCATTTGTACCAACGAGCTTTTCGTTTGTACCTTAAGGGGGTTAGATATATGGCCGATTCAAAGTTTCACGTAGCTGTACTTTGGTCATTTTTCGAGATAATCGAATTCTGTAAAAGACGTCTGTTTCCTCGGTGTTAGTACCCGTTTGTACCACCGAGCTTTTCGGTCGTACCTTAAGGGGATTAGATATATTGCCGACTCAACGTTTCAGGTAAGTGTACTTTGGCCATTTTTCGAGATAATAGAAATCTGTAAAAGCCTTTTGTTTCCTCGGTGTTGGTATCCGTTTGTACCACCGAACATTGGTACATTAAGGGGATTAGATAAATGGCCGATTCAAAGTTTCAGGTAGCTGTACTTTGGCCATTTTTCGAGATAGTCGGAATCTGTAAACGTCGTCTGTTTCCTCATTGTTAGTACCCGTTTGTACCACCGAGCTTTTCGTTTGAACCTTAAGGGGGTTAGATATATAGCCGATTCAATGTATCAGGTAGGTGTACTTTGGCCATTTTTCGAGAAAATTGAAATCTGTACACGACGTCTGTTTCCTCATGGGTAGCAACCGTTTATACCACCGAGCTTTTCGTTTGTACCTTGAGGGGGTTAGGATATAAAGCCGATTAAACATTTCAGGTAGCTGTACTTTAGCCATTCTTTGAGATAATCGAAATCTATTAACGACGTCCGCTTCCTCATTGCAAGTACCCATTTGTACCACCGAGCTTTTCGTTTGTACCTTAAGGGGGATAGATATATAGCCGATTCAACGTTTCAGGTAGCTGTACTTTGCCAATTTTTCGAGATAATCGAAATCTGTACACTACGTCTGTTTTCTCATTGTTAGTACCCGTTTATACCACCGAGCTTTTCGTTTGTACCTTGAGGGGGTTAGATATATAGCCGATTAAACGTTTTAGGTAGCTGTACTTTGGCCATTCTTTGAGATATTCGAAATCTGTTAACGACGTCCGCTTCCTCATTGTGAGTACCCATTTGTACCAACGAGCTTTTCGTTTGTACCTTAAGGGGGTTAGATATATGGCCGATTCAAAGTTTCACGTAGCTGTACTTTGGTCATTTTTCCAGATAATCGAATTCTGTAAAAGACGTCTGTTTCCTCGGTGTTAGTACCCGTTTGTACCACCGAGCTTTTCGTTCGTACCTTAAGGGGATTAGATATATAGCCGACTCAACGTTTCAGGTAAGTGTACTTTGGCCATTTTTCGAGATAATCAGAATCTGTAAACGACGTCTGTTTCCTCATTTTTCGTAGCCATTTGTACCACCGAGCTTTTCGTTTGTACCTTAAGGGGGTTAGATATATAAACGATTCAAATGTTCGGTTGCTTTACTTTGGCCATTTTTCGAGATAATCGAAATCTGTAAACGACGTCTGTTTCCTCGGTGTTAGTACCCGTTTGTACCACCGAGCTTTTCGTTTGTACCTTAAGGGGGTTAGGTATATAGCCGATTCAAATTGTCGGTTGCTGTACTTTGGCCATTTTTCGAGATAATCGAAATCTGTAAACGACGTCTATTTCCTCGGTGTTAGTACCCGTTTGTACCACCGAGCTTTTCGTTTGTACCTTAAGGGGATTAGATATATGGCCGATTCAAATATTCACGTAGCTGTACTTTGGCCATTTTTCGAGATAATCGGAATCTGTAAACGACGTCTGTTTCCTCGGTGTTAGTACCCGTTTGTACCACTGAGCTTTTCGTTTGTACCTTAAGGGGGTTAGATATATCGCCGATTCAACGTTTCAGGTAAGTGTACTTTGGCCATTTTTCGAGATAATGGGAATCTGCAAACGACGTCTGTTTCCTTATTGCTAGTACCCGTTTGTACCACCGAGCTTTTCGTTTGTACCTTAAGGGAATTAGATATATAGCCGATTCAAAGGTTCAGGTAGCTGTACTTTGGCCATTTTTAGAGATAATCCAAATCTGTAAACGACGTCTGTTTCCTTATTGCTAGTACCCGTTTGTACCGCCGAGCTTTTTGTTTGTACCTTAAGGGAGTTAGATATATAGCCGATTCAAAGATTCAGGTAGCTGTACTTTGGCCATTTTTCGAGATAATAGAAATCTGTAAAAGCCTTTTGTTTCCTCGGTGTTGGTATCCGTTTGTACCACCGAACATTGGTACATTAAGGGGATTAGATAAAGGGCCGATTCAAAGTTTCAGGTAGCTGTACTTTGGCCATTTTTCGAGATAATCGGAATCTGTAAACGTCGTCTGTTTCCTCATTGTTAGTACCCGTTTGTACCACCGAGCTTTTCGTTTGAACCTTAAGGGGGTTAGATATATAGCCGATTCAATGTATCAGGTAGGTGTACTTTGGCCATTTTTCGAGAAAATTGAAATCTGTACACGACGTCTGTTTCCTCATGGTTAGCAACCGTTTATACCACCGAGCTTTTCGTTTGTACCTTGAGGGGGTTAGGATATAAAGCCGATTAAACATTTCAGGTAGCTGTACTTTAGCCATTCTTTGAGATAATCGAAATCTGTTAACGACGTCCGCTTCCTCATTGCAAGTACCCATTTGTACCACCGAGCTTTTCGTTTGTACTTTAAGGGGGATAGATATATAGCCGATTCAACGTTTCAGGTAGCTGTACTTTGCCCATTTTTCGAGATAATCGAAATCTGTAAACGACGTCTGTTTCCTGGGTTTTAGTATCCGTTTGTACCACTGAGCTCTTCGTTTGTACCTTAAGGGGGTTAGATATATAGCCGATTCAAAGTTTCAGGTAGCTGTACTTTGGCCATTTTTCAAAATAATCGGAATCTGTAAACGACATCTATTTCCTCATTGTTAGTACCCGTTTGTATCACCGAGCTTTTTGTTTGCACCTTGAGGGCGTTATATATAATCCGATTCAACGATTCAGGTAGCTGTACTTTAGCCATTCTTTGAGATAATCGAAATCTGTTAACGACATCTATTTCCTCATTGTTAGTACCCGTTTGTACCACCGATCTTTTCGTTTGTACCTTAAGGGGGTTTGATATATAGCCGATTGAAAGTTTCAGGTAGCTGTACTTTGGCCATTTTTCGAGATAATCGAAATCTGTAAACGACGTCTGTTTCCTCGGTTTTAGTATCCGTTTGTACCACTGAGTTCTTCGTTTGTACCTTAAGGCGGTTAGATATATAGCCGATCCAAAGTTTCAGGTAGCTGTACTTTGGCCATTTTTCAAAATAATCGGAATCTGTAAACGACATCTATTTCCTCATTGTTAGTACCCGTTTGTATCACCGAGCTTTTTGTTTGCACCTTGAGGGCGTTATATATAATCCGATTCAACGATTCAGGTAGCTGTACTTTAGCCATTCTTTGAGATAATCGAAATCTGTGAACGACGTCTATTTCCTCGGTGTTAGTACCCGTTTGTACAAATGAGCTTTTCGTTTGTACCTTAAGGAGATTAGATATATAACCTATTCAATGTATCAGGTAGGTGTACTTTGGCCATTTTTCGACATAATTGAAATCTGTAAACTACATCTGTTTCCTCATTGATAGTGCCCGTTTCTACCACCAAGCTTTTTGTTTGTACCTTGAGGGGGTTATATATAATCCGATTCAACGATTCAGGTAGCTGTACTTTAGTCATTCTTTGAGATAATCGAAATCTGTTGACGACGTCCGCTTCCTCATTGTGAGTACCCATTTGTACCACCGAGCTTTTCGTTTGTACCTTAAGGGGGTTAGATATATAACCGATTCAATGTATCAGGTAGGTGTACTTTGGCCATTTTGCGAGATAATCGAAATCAGTAAACGACGTCTGTTTCCTCGGTGTTAGTATCCGTTCGTACCACCAAGCTTTTCGTTTGTACCTTAAGGGGATTCGATATATAGCCGATTCAACGTTTACGGTAGGTGTACTTTGGCCATTTTTCGAGATAATCGAAATCTGTAAACGACGTCTGTTTCCTCGGTGTTAGTATCCGTTTGTACCACTGAGCTTTTCGTTTGTACCTTAAGGGGGTTAGATATATAGCCGATTAAACGATTTAGGTAGCTGTACTTTGGCCATTTTTCGAGATAATCGGAATCTGTAAACGACGTCTGTTTCCTCGGTGTTAGTATCCGTTTGTACCGCCGAGCTTTTCGTTTGTACCTTAAGGGGATTAGATATATGGCCGATTCAAAGTTTCACGTAGCTGTACTTTGGCCATTTTTCGAGATAATCGAAATCTGTAAACGAATTCTATTTCCTCATTGTTAGTACCCGTTTGTACCACCGAGCTTTGCGTTTGTACCTTAATGGGGTTAGATATATAGCCGATTCAAATTTTCGGTTGCTGTACTTTGGCCATTTTTCGAGATAATCGAAATCTGTAAACGACGTCTGTTTCCTCGGTGTTGGTACCCGTTTGTACCACCGAGCCTTTCGTTTGTACCTTAAGGGGGTTAGATATATAGCCGATTCAAAGTTTCAGGTAGCTGTACTTTGGACATTTTTCGAGATAATCGAAATCTGTAAACGACGTCTGTTTCCTCATTGTTAGTACCCGTTTGTCCCACCGAGCTTTTCGTTTGTACCTTAAGGGGGTTAGATATATAGCCGATTCAAAGTTTCAGTTAGCTGCACTTTGGCCATTTTTCGAGATAATTGAAATTTGTAAACGACTTCTGTTTCCTCGATGTTAGTATCCGTTTGTACCACCAAATTTTTCGTTTGTACCTCAAGGGGATTAGATATATGGCCAATTCACAGATTCACGTAGCTGTACTTTGTCCATTTTTCGAGATAATCGAAATCTGTAAACGACGTGTGTTTCATCGGTGTTAGTATCCGTTTGTACCACCGAGCGTATTGTTTGTACCTTGAGGGGGTTATATATAATCCGAATCAACGTTTCAGGTAGCTGTACTTTAGCCATTCTTTGAGATAATCGAAATCTGTTTACGACGTTCGCTTCCTCATTGTGAGTACCCATTTATACCACCGAGCTTTTCGTTTGTACCTTAAGGGGGTTAGATATATAGCCAATCCAAAGTTTCAGATAGCTGTACTTTGGCCATTTTGCGACATAATCGAAATCAGTAAACGACGTCTCTTTCCTCGATGTTTTGATATCTGTTCGTACCACCAAGCTTTTCGTTTGTACGTTAAGGGGATTCGATATATGGCCGATTCAAAGTTTCACGTAGCTGTACTTTAATCATTTTTCGAGATAATCCAAATCTGTAAAGGACGTCTGTTTCCTCGGTGTTAATTCCCGTTTCTACCACTGAGCTTTTCGTTCGTACCTTAAGGGGATTAGATATATGGCCGACTCAACTTTTCAGGTAAGTGTACTTTGGCCATTTTCGAGATAATCGAAATCTGTAAACGACGTCTATTTCCTCGGTATTAGTATCCGTTTGTACCACTGAGCTTTTCGATTGTACCTTAAGGGGATTAGATATATAGCCGATTCAAAGTATCAGGTAGGTGTACTTTGGCCATTTTTCTACATAATTGAAATCTGTAAACCACATCTGTTTCCTCATTGTTAGTGCCCGTTTGTACCACCAAGCTTTTTGTTTGTACCTTGAGGGGGTTATATATAATCCGATTCAACGTTTCAGGTAGCTGTACTTTAGCCATTCTTTAAGATAATCGAAATCTGTTTACGACGTCCGCTTCCTCATTGTGAGTACCCATTTGTACCACCGAGCTTTTCGTTTGTACCTTAAGGGGGTTAGATATATAGCCAATCCAAAGTTTCAGATAGCTGTACTTTGGCCATTTTGCGACATAATCGAAATCAGTAAACGACGTCTGTTTCCTCATTGTTAGTACCCATTTGTACTACCGAGCTTTTCGTTTGTACCTTGAGGGGGTCAGATATATAGCCGATTCAAAGTTTCAGGTAGGTGTACTTTGGCCATTTTTCGAGATAATCGGAATCTGTAAACGACGTCTATTTCCTCGTTGCTAGTACCCATTTGTACCACCGTGCTTTCCGTTTGTACCTTAAGGGGGTTAGATATATAACCGATTCAATGTATCAGGTAGGTGTACTTTGGCCATTTTGCGAGATAATCGAAATCAGTAAACGACGTCTGTTTCCTCGGTGTTAGTATCCGTTCGTACCACCAAGCTTTTCGTTTGTACCTTAAGGGGATTCGATATATAGCCGATTCAACGTTTAAGGTAGGTGTACTTTGGCCATTTTTCGAGATAATCGGAATCTGTAAACGACGTCTGTTTCCTTATTGATAGTACCCGTTTGTACCACAGAGCTTTTCTTTTGTACGTTAAGGGGTCTGTATGTATAATCGATTAAAAGCTCCGGTAGCTGTACTTTAGCCATTCTTTGAGAAAATCGAAATCTGTAAACGACGTCTGTTTCCTGATTGTTAGTACCCGTTTGTACCACCGAGCTTTTCGTTTGTACCTTAAGGGGGTTAGATATATAGCCGATTTAATGTATCAGGTAGCTGTACTTTGGCCATTTTTCGAGATAATCGAAATCTGTAAACGACGTCTGTTTACTCTGTGTTAGTACTCATTTGTACCACCGAGCTTTTCGTTTGTACCTTAAGGGGGTTAGATATATAGCCGATTCAAAGATTCAGATAGCTGTACTTTGGCCATTTTGCGAGGTAATCGAAATCTGTAAACGACGTCTGTTTCCTCGGTGTTAGTATCCGTTTATACCGCCGAGCTTTTCGTTTGTACCTCAAGGGGATTAGATATATGGCCGATTCAAAGTTTCACGTAGCTGTATTTTGGCCATTTTTCGAGATAATCGGAATCTGTAAACGACGTGTGTTTCCTTATTGCTAGTACCCATTTGTACCAGCGATCTTTTCGTTTGTACCTTAAGGGGATTAGATATATAGCCGATTCAATGTATCAGGTAGCTGTACTTTGGCCATTTTTCGAGATAATCGAAATCTGTAAACGACGTCTGTTTCCTCATTGTTAGTACCAATTTGTACCACCGAGCTTTTCGTTTGAACCTTAAGGGGGTTAGATATATAGCCGATTAAACATTTCAGGTAGCTGTACTTTAGCCATTCTTTGAGATAATCGAAATCTGTTAACGACGTCCGCTTCCTCATCGTGAGTACCCATTTGTAGCACCGAGCTTTTCGTTTGTACCTTAAGGGGGATAGATATATAGCCAATTCAACGTTTCAGGTAGCTGTACTTTGGCCATTTATCGAGATAATCGAAATCTGTGAACGACGTCTGTTTCCTCGGTATTAGTATCCGTTTATACCACTGAGCTTTTCGTTTGTACCTTAAGGGGATTAGATATATAGCCGATTCAAAGTATCAGGTAGGTGTACTTTGGCCATTTTTCGACATAATTGAAATCTGTAAACGACATCTGTTTCCTCATTGTTAGTGCCCGTTTGTACCACCAAGCCTTTTGTTAGTACCTTGAGGGGGTTATATATAATCCGATTCAACGTTTCAGCTTGCTGTACTTTAGCCATTCTGTGAGATAATCGAAATCTGTTAACGACGTTCGCTTCCTCATTGTGAGTACCCATTTGTACCACCGAGCTTTTCGTTTGTACCTTAAGGGGGTTAGATATATAGCCAATTCAAAGTTTCAGATAGCTGTACTTTGTCCATTTTGCGAGATAATCGAAATCAGTAAACGACGTCTGTTTCCTCGGTGTTTTGATATCCGTTCGTACCACAAAGCTTTTAGTTTGTACCTTAAGGGGATTCGATATATGGCCGATTCAAAATTTCACGTAGCTTTACTTTGGTCATTTTTCGATATAATCGGAATCTGTAAACGTCGTCTGTTTCCTCATCGTTAGTACCCGTTTGTACCGCCGAGCTTTTCGTTTGTACCTTGAGGGGGTTAGATATATAGCCGATTCAATGTTTCAGGTAGCTGTACTTTGGCCATTTTTCGAGATAATCGAAATCTGTAAACGACGTCTGTTTCCTCATTGTTAGTACCCGTTTGTACCACCGAGCTTTTCGTTAGTACCTTAAGGGGGTTAGATATATAGGCGGTTCAAAGTTTCAGGTAGCTGTACTTTGGCCATTTTTCGAGATAATCGAAATCTGTAAACGACGTCTGTTTCCTCGGTGTTAGTATCCGTTTGTACCACTGAGCTTTTCGTTTGTACCTTAAGGGGGTTAGATATATAGCCGATTAAACGATTTAGGTAGCTGTACTTTGGCCATTTTTCGAGATAATCGGAATCTGTAAACGACGTCTGTTTCCTCGGTGTTAGTATCCGTTTGTACCGCCGAGCTTTTCGTTTGTACCTTAAGGGGATTAGATATATGGCCGATTCAAAGTTTCACGTAGCTGTACTTTGGCCATTTTTCGAGATAATCGAAATCTGTAAACGACGTCTGTTTCCTCGGTGTTAGTATCCGTTTGTACCGCCGAGCTTTCCGTTTGTACCTTAAGGAGGTTAGATATATAGCCTATTCAAATTTTCGGTTGCTGTACTTTGGCCATTTTTCGACATAATAGAAATCTGTAAAAGACTTTTGTTTCCTCGGTGTTGGTATCCGTTTGTAGCACCGAACATTTCGTTTGTACATTAAGGGGATTAGATAAATGGCCGATTCAAAGTTTCAGGTAGCTGTACTTTGGCCATTTTTCGAGATAATCGGAATCTGTAAACGACGTCCGCTTCCTCATTGTGAGCACCCATTTGTACCACCGAGCTTTTCGTTTGTACCTTAAGGGGGTTAGATATATAGCCAATTCAAAGTTTCAGATAGCTGTACTTTGGCCATTTTGCGAGATAATCGAAATCTGTAAAGGACGTCTGTTTCCTCGGTGTTAGTACCCGTTTGTACAACCGAGCTTTTCATTTGTACCTTAAGGGGGTTAGATATATAGCTGATTCAAAGTTTCAGGTAGCTGTACTTTGGCCATTTTTCGAGATAATCGAAATCTGTTAACGACATCTATTTCCTCATTGTTAGTACCCGTTTGTACGACAGAGCTTTTTGTTTGCACCTTGAGGGGGTTATATATAATCCGACTCAACGTTTCAGGGAGCTGTACTTTAGCCATTTTTTGAGATAATCGAAATCTGATAACGACATCTATTTCCTCATTGTTAGTACCCGTTTGTATCACCGAGCTTTTCGTTTGTACCTTAAGGGGGTTCGATATATAGCCGATTCAAAGTTTCGGTTGCTGTACTTTGGCCATTTTTCGAGATAATCGAAATCTGTAAACGACGTCTACTTCCTCGGTGTTAGTGTCGGTTCGTACCACCAAGCTTTTCGATTGTACCTTAAGGGGATTCGATATATGGCCGATTCAAAGTTTCACGTAGCTGTACTTTGGCCATTTTTCGAGATAATCGAAATCTGTAAAAGACGTCTGTTTCGTCGGTGTTAGTACCCATTTGTACCACCGAGCTTTTCGTTTGTACCTTAAGGGGGTTAGATATATAGCCGATTCAAATTTTCGGTTGCTGTACATTGGCCATTTTTCGAGATAATCGAAATCTGTAAACGACGTCTATTTCCTCGGTGTTATTACCCGGTTGTACCACCGAGCTTTTCGTTTGTACCTTAAGGGGATTAGATATATGGCCGATTCAAAGGATCACGTAGCTGTACTTTGGCCATTTTTCGAGATAATCGAAATCTGTAAATGACGTCTGTTTGATTGGTGTTAGTACCCGTTCGTACCACCCAGCTCTCGTTTGTACCTTAAGGGAGTTAGATATATAGCCGATTCAAAGTTTCAGGGAACTGTACTTTGGACATTTTTCGAGATAATCGAAATCTGTAAACGACATCTGTTTCCTCATTGTTAGTACCCATTTGTACCACCGAGCTTTTCGTTTGTACCTTAAGGGGGTTAGATATATAGCCGATTCAAATTTTCGGTTGCTGTACTTCGGCCATCTTTCGAGATAATCGAAATCTGTAAACGACGTCTATTTCCTCGGTGTTAGTACCCGTTTGTACCACCGAGCTTTTCGTTTGTACCTTGAGGGGGTTAGATATATAGCCGATTAAACGTTTCAGGTAGCTATACTTTAGCCATTCTTTGAGATATTCGAAATCTGTTAACGAAGTCCGCTTCCTCATTGTGAGTACCCATTAGTACCACCGAGCTTTTCGTTTGTACCTTAAGGGGGCTAGATATATAGCCAATCAAAGATTCAGATAGCTTTACTTTGGCCATTTTGCGAGATAATCGAAATCAGTAAACGACGTCTGTTTCCTCGGTATTAGTATCCGTTCGTACCACCAAGTTTTTCGTTTGTACCTTAAGGGGATTCGATATATGGCCGATTCAAAGTTTCACGTAGCTGTACTTTGGCCATTTTTCGAGATAATCGAAATCTGTAAACGACGTCTGTTTGATTGGTGTTAGTACCCGTTCGTACCACCCAGCTTTTCGTTTGTACCTCAAGGGAGTTAGATATATAGCCGATTCAAAGTTTCAGGGAACTGTACTTTGGACATTTTTCGAGATAATCGAAATCTGTAAACGACATCTGTTTCGTCGGTGATAGTATCCGTTTGTACCACCGAGCTTTTCGTTTGTACCTTAAGGGGGTTAGATATATAGTCGATTCAAAGTTTCAGGTAGGTGTACTTTGGCCATTTTTCGAGATAATCCAAATCTGTAAACAACGTCTGTTTCCTCTCTGTTCGTACCCGTTTGTACCGCCGAGCTTCTCGTTTGACCCTTAAGGGGCCTGTATATATAATCGATTAAAATCACAGGTAGCTGTAGTTTAGCCATTCTTTGAGATAATTGAAATCTGTAAACGACATCTGTTTCCTCATTGTTAGTACCCGTTTGTCCCACCGAGCTTTTCGTTTGTACCTTTAGGGGGATAGATATATAGCCGATTCAAAGTTTCAGGTAGCTGCACTTTGGCCATTTTTCGAGATAATTGAAATCTGTAAACGACTTCTGTTTTCTCGATGTTCTTATCCGTTTGTACCACCAAACTTTTCGTTTGTACCTTAAGGGGATTAGATATATGGCCAATTCACAGTTTCACGTAGCTGTACTTTGCCCATTTTTCGAGATAATCGAAATCTGTAAACGCCGTCTGTGTCCTGGGTGTTAGTACCCGTTTGCACCACCGAGCTTTTTGTTTATACCTTGAGGGGGTTATGTATAATCCGATTCCACGTTTCAGGTAGCTGTACTTTAGCCATTCTTTGAGATAATCGAAATCTGTTAACGACATCTATTTCCTCATTGTTAGTACCCGTTTGTACCACCGAGCTTTTCGTTTGTACCTTAAGGGGGGTAGATATATAGCAGATTCAAAGTTTCAGGTAGCTGTAATTTGGCCATTTTTCGAGATAATCGAAATCTGTAAACGACGTCTCTTCCCTCGGTGTTAGTATCCGTTGGGACCACTGAGCTTTTCGTTTGTACTTTAAGGGGGTTAGATATATAGCCGATTCAAAGATTCAGGTAGCTGTACTTTGGCCATTTTTCGAGATAATCGAAATCTGTAAACGACGTCTGTTTCCTCTGTTTTAGTACCCGTTTGTACCCCCGAGCTTTGCGTTTGTACCTTAAGGGGGATAGATATATAGCCGATTCAAAGTTTAAGGTAGCTGTGCTTTGGCCGTTTTTCGAGATAATCGAAATCGGTAAACGACGTCTGTTTCCTCGGTGTTAGTACCCGTTTGTACCCCCGAGCTTTGCGTTTGTACCTTAAGGGGGATAGATATATAGCCGATTGAACGTTTCAGGTAGCTGTACTTTAGCCATTCTTTGAGATAATCGAAATCTGTTAACGACGTGCGCTTCCTCATTCTGAGTACACATTTTCACCACCGAGATTTCGTTTGTACCTTAAGCGGGTTAGATATATAGCCGATTCGAAGTTTCAGTTAGCTGTACTTTGGCCATTTGTCGAGATAATCGAAATCTGTAAACGACGTCTGTTTGCTTGGTGTTAGTACCCGTTCGTACCACCGAGCTTTTCGTTTGTACCTTAAGGGAGTTAGATACATAGACGATTCAAAGTTTCAGGTAACTGTACTTTGGACATTTTTCGAGATAATCGAAATCTGTAAACGACATCTGTTTCCTCGGTGATAGTATCCGTTTGTAGCACCTAGCTTTTCGTTTTTTCCTTAAGGGGATTAGATATATGGCCGATTCAATGTTTCACGTAACTGTACTTTGGCCATTTTCCGAGATAATTGAAATCTGTAAACGATTTCTGTTTCCTCGATGTTAGTATCCGTTTGTACCACCAAACTTTTCGTTTCTAACTTAAGAGGATTAGATATATGGCCAATTCACAGTTTCACGTAGCTGTACTTTGCCCTTTTTTCGAGATAATCGAAATCTGTAAACGACGTCTGTTTCCTCGGTGTTAGTACCCGTTTGTACCACCGAGCTTTTCGTTTGTACCTTAAGGGGGTTAGATATATAGCCGATTCAAAGTTTCAGGTAGCTGTACTAGGGCCATTTTGCGAGATAATCGAATTCTGTAAACGACGTCTGTTTCCTCGGTGTCAGTATCCATTTGTACCACCGAGCTTTTCGTTTGTACCTTAAGGGGATTAGATATATGGCCCATTCAAAGTTTCACGTAGCTATACTTTGGCCATTTTTCGAGATAATCGTAATCTGTAAACGACGTCTGTTTCCTCGGTGTTAGTACCCGTTTGTAACACCGAGCTTTTCGTTCGTACCTTAAGGGAGTTAGATATATAGCCGATTCAAAGTTTCAGGTAGCTGTACTTAGGCCATTCTTCAAAATAATCGGAATCTGTAAACGACATCTATTTCCTCATTGTTAGTAGCCGTTTGTACTACCGAGCTTTTCGTTTGTACCTTAACTATGATAAAAATCTTTCCTCCAATTCGAAGGTCATATCCTCATTTTGACGAATCGTGATGACTTTTAGGACTCTACTGTAGGTTAAAAAAAAATATGAACCGAAATAAATCGGGTCGGAAACTTGAGGAGGGGTGGTCAGAGCGACCCCATTCTGGACGCACACTAGTAAAAATCTTTCGTTGAATTCAAAGGTCGTTTCCTCTTTTTTGATGAATCGTGATGACTTTAAGGATCCTCTAGTATGGGAAAAAA
Source organism: Oxytorus armatus (assembly GCA_958009045.1). NCBI lineage: Eukaryota > Metazoa > Arthropoda > Insecta > Hymenoptera > Ichneumonidae > Oxytorus > Oxytorus armatus. Next base: position 4,951,066 of record OY253752.1, read on the forward strand.
AATATGAAGCGAAAATAATCGGAAGGGAATCTTGAGGAGCAGTGGTCGGAGAGACCCCATTCGGGACAGACTCTGATGAAAATCTTTCTTCCAATTCGAAGTTCGTTTCCTTTTTTTTATGAATCGTGATGACTTTTAGGACCCTCTAGTATGTGAAAAGAATATAAACCGAAATAAATCGAAAGGGAAACTTTAGGAGTCGTGGTCAGAGCGGACCCATTCTGGACCGACGCTGATAAAAATCTTTCATCCAATTCGAAGTTCGTTTCCTCTTTTCTGATGAATCGTGATGACTTTTAGGACTCTCTAGTATGTAAAAAAAAATATTAACCAAAATATAACGGAAGGGAAACTTGAGGAGCAGTGGTCAGAACGACCCTATTCTGGACGCACACTAGTAAAAATCTTTCGTTTAATTCAAAGGTAGTTTCCTCTTTTTTGATGAATCGTGACGACTTTTAGGATCCTCTAGTATGTGAAAAAAATATAAACCGAAATAAATCTGACGGGAAACTTGAGCAGCGATGTTCGGAGAGTTCCCATGCGGGACCGACTCTGATAAAAATCTTTCATCCAATTCGAAGTTCGTTTCATCTTTTTTGATGAATCGTGATGACTTTTAGGACTCTCTAGTATGTGGACAAAAATATAAACCGAAATAAATCGGAAGGGAAACTTGATCAGCGGTGGTCAGAGCGACCCCATTCTGGACCAACTATGATAAAAATCTTTCATACAATTCCAAGGTCGTATCCTCTTTTTTGACGAATCGTGATAACTTTTAGGACCCTCTAGTATGTGAAAAAAAATATTAACCGAAATAAATCGAAAGGGACACTTGAGGAGCGATGGTCAGATCGACCCCATTCTAGACCGACTCTGATAAAAATCTTTCATCCAATTCGAAGTTCGTTTCCTATTTTTTGATGAATCGTGATGACTTTTAGGACTCTCTAGTATGTGAATAAAAATATAAACCGAAATAAATCGGAAGGGAAACTTGATCAGCGGTGGTCAGAGCGACCCCATTCTGGACCAACAATGATCAAAATCTTTCATTCGATTCGAAGGTCGCATCCTCTTTTTTGACGAATCGTGATGACTTTTAGGATCCTCCAGTATGTGAAAAAATATATAAACCGGAATAAATAGGAAGGGAAACTTGAGGAGGGGTGGTCAGAGCGACCTCATTCTGGACGCACACTAGTAAAAATCTTTTATTGAATTCAAAGGTCGGTTCCTCTTTTTGATGAATCGTGATGACTTTTAGGATCCTCTGGTATGTGAAAAAAAATATAAAACGAAATAAATCTCAAGGGAAACTTCAGGAGCGATGGTCAGACCGACCTCATTCTGGACGCACACTAGTTAAAATCTTTCGTTGAATTCAAATGCGTTTCTTATTTTTTGATGAATCATGATTACTTTTAGGATCCTCTAGTATGTGAAAAAAATATAAACCGAAATAAATCTGAAGGGAAACTTGAGGAGCGATGGTAAGAGCGACCCCATTCTGGACCGACTATGATAAAAATCTTTCGTCCAATTCGAAGCTCGTATCCTCTTTTTTGACGAATCGTGATGACTTTTAGGACCCTCTAGTATGTGAAAAATAATATAAACCGAAAAAATTCGGAAGGGAAATTTGAGAAGCAGTGGTCAGAGCGACCCCATTCTGGACGCACACTAGTAAAAATCTTTCGTCCAATTCGAAGCTCGTATCCTCTTTTTTGACGAATCGTGATGACTTTAAGGATCCTCTAGTATGTGAAGAAAAATATGAAGCGAAATTAATCGGAAGGGAAACTTGAGGAGCGGTGGTCGGAGAGACCCCATTCGGGACCGACTGTGATAAAAATCTTTCATGCAATTCGAAGTTCGTTCCCTCTTTTTTGATGAATCGTGATGACTTTTAGGACCCTCTACGTGAAAAAAAATATAAACCGAAATAAATCGAAAGGGTAACTTTAAGAGCGGTGGTCAGACCGACCCCATTCTGGACCGACTCTGATAAAAATCTTTAATCCAATTCGAAGTTCGTTTCCTCTTTTTTGTTGAATCGTGATGAGTTTTAGGACCCTCTAGTATGTGAAAAAATATATAAACCGAAATAAATCGAAAGGGTAACTTTAGGAGCGGTGGTCCGACCGACCCCATTCTGGACCGACTCTGATAAAAATCTTTAATGCAATTCGAAGTTAGTTTCCTCTTTTTTGATGAATCTTGATCACTTTTAGGACTCTGGACCGACTATGACAAAAATCTTTCGTCCAATTCGAAGTTCGTATCCTGTTTTTTGACGAATCGTGATGACTTTTAGGACCCTTTAGTATGTGAAAAATAATATAAATCGAAAAAATTCGGAAGGGAAATTTCAGAAGCAGTGGTCAGAGCGACCCCATTCTGGACGCACACTAGTAAAAATCTTTCGTTGAATTCAAAGGTCGATTCATCTTTTTTGATGAATCGTGATGACTTTAAGGATCCTCTAGTATGTGAAGAAAAATATGAAGCGAAATTAATCGGAAGGGAAAATTCAGGAGCAGTGGTCGGAGAGACCCCATTCGGGACCGACTCTGATAAAAATCTTTCATCCAATTCGAACTTCGTTCCCTCTTTTTTGATGAATCGTGATGACTTTTAGGACCCTCTAGTATGTGAAAAAAAAAATAAACCGAAATAAATCGAAAGGGTAACTTTAAGAGCGGTGGTCAGACCGACCCCATTCTGGACCGACGCTGATAAAAATCTTTAATCCAATTCGAAGTTCGTTTCCTCTTTTTTGATGAATCTTGATGACTTTTAGGACCCTCTCGTATGTGAAAAAATATATAAACCGAAATAAATCGAAAGGGTAACTTTAGGAGCGGTGGTCCGACCGACCCCATTCTGGACCGACTCTGATAAAAATCTTTAATCCAATTCGAAGTTCGTTTCCTCTTTTTTGATGAATCTTGATCACTTTTAGGACTCTGGACCGACTATGATAAAAATCTTTCGTCCAAATCGAAGGTCGTATCCTCTTTTTTGACGAATCGTGATTACTTTTAGGACCCTCTAGTATGTGAAAAAAATATAAACCGAAATAAATCTGACGGGAACCTTGAGGAGCGATGGTCAGAGCGACCCCATTCTGGAACGACTATGATAAAAATCTTTCGTCCAATTCGAAGGTCGTATCCTCTTTTTTGACAAATCGTGATGACTTTTAGGATCCTCTAGTATGTGTAAAATAATATAAACCGAAATAAATCGAAAGGGAAACTTTAGGAGCTGTGGTCAGGGCGACCCCATTCTGGACCGACGCTGATAAAAATCTGTGATCGAATTCGAAGTTCGTTTCCTCTTTTTTGATGAATCGTGATGACATTTAGGATTCTCTAGTATGTGAAAAAAATATGAACCGAAATAAATCTGATAAAAAAATAGAAGAGATAAAAAAATATGAACCAAATAAATCGGAAGGGAAACTTGAGGGTCGGGGGTCGGAGAGACCCCTTCGGGACCTACTCTGATAAAAATCTTTAATCCAATTCGAAGTTCGTTTCCTCTTTTTTGATGAATCGTGATCACTTTTAGGACTCTATTGTATGTGAAAAAAAATATAAACCGAAATAAATCGGAAGGGACAATTGAGGAGCGATGGTCAGAGTGACCCCATTCTGGACCGACTATGATAAAAATCTTTCGTCCAATTCGAAGGTCGTATCCTCTTTTTTGACGAATCGTGATGACTTTTAGGACCCTCTAGTATGCGAAAGAAAATATGAACAGAATTAAATCGAAAGGGAAACTTTAGGAGCGGTGGTCTGGGCGACCACTTTCTGGACCGACGCAGATAAAAATCTTTCATCGAATTCGAAGTTCGTTTCCTCTTTTTTGATGAATCGTGATGACTTTTAGGACTCTCTAGTAGGTGAAAAAAAATATGAAGCAAAATATAACGGAAGGGAAACTTGAGGAGCAGTGGTAATAGCGACCCCATTCTGGACTGACGCTGGTAAAAAATCTTTCGTCCAATTCGAAGGTCGTATCCTCTTTTTTGACGAATCCTGATGACTTTTAGGACCTTCTAGTATGTGAAAAAAAACATAACCGAAATAAATCGAAAGGGACACTTGAGGAGCGATGGTCAGAGCGACCCCATTCTAGACCGACTCTGATAAAAATCTTTCATCCAATTCGAAGGTCGCATCCTCTTTTTTGACGAACCGTGATGACTTTTAGGATCCTCCAGTATGTGAAAAAAAATATAAACCGAAATAAATCGGAATGGAAACTTGAGGAGGGGTGTTCAGAGCGACCTCATTCTGGACGCACACTAGTAAAAATCTTTTGTTGAATTCAAAGGTCGGTTCCTCTTTTTGATGAATCGTGATGACTTTTAGGATCCTCTGGAATGTGAAAAAAAATATAAACCGAAATAAATCGGAAGGGACACTTGAGGAGCGATGGTCAGAGCGACCCCATTCTAGACCGACTTTGATAAAAATCTTTCGTCCAATTTACTTTTTGACTTTTAGGATTCTCTAGTATGTGAAAAAAATATAAACCGAAATAAATCTGACGGGAAACTTGAGGAGCGATGGTCAGAGCGACCCCATTCTGGACCGACTATGATAAAAATCGTTCATCGAATTCGAAGTTCGTTTCCTCTTTTTTGATGAATCGTGATGACTTTTAGGACCCTCTAGTATGTGAAAAATAATATAAACCAAAAAAAATCGGAAGGGAAACTTTAGGAGTGGGGGTCAGAGCGACCCCATACTGGACCGACGCTGATAAAAATCTTTCATCGAACTCGAAGTTCGTTTCCTTTTTTTTGATGAATCGTGATGACTTTTAGGACTCTCTAGTATGTGAAAAAAAATATTAACCGAAATATAACGGAAGGTAAACTTGAGGAGCAGTGGTCAGAGCGACCCCATTCTGGACGCACACTAGTAAAAATCTTTCGTTGAATTCAAAGGTCGTTTCCTCTTTTTTGATGAATGGTGACGACTTTTAGGATCCTCTAGTATGTGAAAAAAATGTAAACCGAAATAAATCTGACGGGAAACTTGAGGAGCGATGGTCAGAGCGACCCCATTCTGGACCGACTATGATAAAAATCTTTCGTCCAATTCGAAGCTCGTATCCTCTTTTTTGACGAATCGTGATGACTTTGAAGACCCTCTAGTATGTGAAAAATAATATAAACCGAAAAAATTCGGAAGGGAAATTTGAGAAGCAGTGGTCAGAGCCACCCCATTCTGGACGCACACTAATAAAAATCTTTCGTTGAATTCAAAAATCGTATCCTCTTCTTTGATGAATCGTGATGACGTTTAGGACTCTCTAGTATGTGATAAAAAATATAAAACGAAATAAATCGGAAGGGAAACTTGAGCAGCGGTGGTCAGAGCGACCCCATTCTGGACCAACTATGATGAAAATCTTTCCTCCAATTCGAAGGTCATATCGTCATTTTGACGAATCGTGATGACTTTTAGGATCCTCTAGTATGTGAAAAAAATATAAACCGAAATAAATCTTACGGGAAACTTGAGGAGCGATGGTCAGAGCGACCCCATTCTGGACCGACTCTGATAAAAATCTTTCATCCAATTCGAAGTTCGTTTTCTCATTTTTGATGGATCGTGATGACTTTTAGGACTCTCTAGTATGTGAAAAAAATATAAACCGAAATAAATCGGAAGGGACAATTGAGGAGCGATGGTCAGAGCGACCCCATTCTGGACCGACTATGATAAAAATCTTTCGTCCAATTCGAAGGTCGTATCCTCTTTTTTGACGAATCGTGATGACTTTTAGGACCCTCTAGTATGCGAAAGAAAATATGAACCGAATTAAATCGAAAGGGAAACTTTAGGAGCGGTGGTCTGGCCGACCACTTTCTGGACCGACGCTGATAAAAATCTTTCATCGAATTCGAAGTTCGGTTCCTCTTTTTTGATGAATCGTGATGACTTTTAGGACTCTCTAGTAGGTGAAAAAAAATATGAAGCGAAATATAACGGAAGGGAAACTTGAGGAGCAGTGGTAATAGCGACCCCATTCTGGACTGACGCTGGTAAAAAATCTTTCGTCCAATTCGAAGGTCGTATCCTCTTGTTTGACGAATCCTCATGACTTTTAGGACCCTCTAGTATGTGAAAAAAAATATAAACCGAATTAAATCGAAAGGGAAACTTTAGGAGCTGTGGTCAGGGCGACCCCATTCTGGACCGACGCTGATAAAAATCGTTGATCGAATTCGATGTTCGTTTCCTCTTTTTTGATGAATCGTGATGACTTTTAGGACTCTCTAGTATGTGAAAAAAAATATAAACCGAAATAAATCGGAAGGGAAACTCGCGGAGGGGTGGTCAGAGCGACCCCATTCTGGACGCACAATAGTAAAAATCTTTCGTTGAATTCAAAGGTCGTTTCCTCTTTTTTGATGAATCGTGATGACTTTTAGGATCCTCTAGTATGTGAAAAAAATATAAACCGAAATAAATCTTACGGGAAACTTGAGGAGCGATGGTCAGAGCGACCCCATTCTGGACCGACTCTGATAAAAATCTTTCATCCAATTCGAAGTTCGTTTTCTCATTTTTGATGAATCGTGATGACTTTTAGGACTCTCTAGTATGTGAAAAAAATATAAACCGAAATAAATCGGAAGGGACACTTGAGGAGCGATGGTCAGAGCGACCCCATTCTGGACCGACTATGATAAAAATCTTTCGTCCAATTCGAAGGTCGTATCCTCTTTTTTGACGAATCGTGATGACTTTTAGGACCCTCTAGTATGCGAAAGAAAATATGAACCGAATTAAATCGAAAGGGAAACTTTAGGAGCGGTGGTCAGGGCGACCACTTTCTGGACCGACGCTGATAAAAATCTTTCATCGAATTCGAAGTTCGTTTCTTCTTTTTTGATGAATCGTGATGACTTTTAGGACTCTCTAGTATGTGAAAAAAAATATAAACCGAAATAAATCGGAAGGGACATTTGAGGGGCGATGGTCAGTGCGACCTCATTCTGGACCGACGCAGATATAAATCTTTCATCGAATTCGAAGTTCGTTTCCTCTTTTTAGATGAATCGTGATGACTTTTAGGACTCTCTAGTATGAGAAAAAAAATATGAAGCGAAATATAACGTAAGGGAAACTTGAGGATCAGTGGTCATAGCGACCCCATTCGGGACTGAGTCTGTATCTTCCGTTCAATTCGAAGGTCGTATCTTCTTTTTTGATGAATCGTTATGACTTTTAGGACTCTTCTGTAGGTGCACAAAAATATAAACCGAAATAAATCGGAAGGGAACCTTGAGGAGCAGTGGTCAGAGAGACTCCATTCTGGAAGCACAATAGTAAAAATCTTTCGTTGAATTCAAAGGTCGTTTCCTCTTTTTTGATGAATCGTGATGCCTGTTAGGATTCTCCAGTATGTGAAAAATATATACACCGAAATAAATCAGAAGGGAAACTTGAGGAGCGATGGTCAGAGCGATCCCATTCTGGACCGACTATGATAAAAATCTTTCGTCCAATTCGAAGGTCGTATCCTCTTTTTCACAAATCGTGATGACTTTTAGGACCCTCTAGTAAGTGAAAAATAATATGAACTGAAAAAAATCGGAAGGGAAACTTGAGAAGCAGTGGTCATAGTGACCCCATTCTGGACGCTCACTATTAAAAATCTTTCGTTGAATTCAAAGGTTTCCTCTTTTTTGATGAATCGTGATGACTTTTAGGATCCTCTAGTATGTGAAAAAATATATACACCGAAATAAATCTGAAGGGAAACTTGAGGAGCGATGGTCAAAGCGACCCCATTCTGGACCGACATTGATAAAAATCTTTCGTCCAATTCGAAGGTCGTATCCTGTTTTTTGACGAATCGTGATGACTTTTAGGACCCTCTAGTATGTGAAAAAAAATATAAACCGAAATAAATCGGACGGGAAACTTGAGCAGCGGTGGTTAGAACGACCCCATTCTGGACCGACTCTGATAAAAATCTTTCATCGAATTCGAAGGTCGTATCCTCTTTTTTGACGAATCGTGATGACTTTTAGGACACTAGAGTATGTGAAAAATAATAAACACTGAAAAAAATCGAAAGGAAAACTTGAGAAGCAGTGGTCAGAACCGACCCCATTCTGGACGCACACTAGTAAAAATCTTTTGTTGAATTCAAAGGTCGTATCCTCTTTTTTGACGAATCGCGATGACTTTTAGGACTCTCTAGTATGTGAAAAAAAATATAAGCCCAAATAAATCGGAAGGGAAACTTGAGAAGCAGTGGTCAGAGCGACCCCATTCTGGACGCACACTAGTAAAAATCTTTCGTGTAATTCAAAGGTCGTATCCTCTTTTTTGACTAATCTTGATTACTTTTAGGACTCTCTAGTATGTGAAATAAAATATAAGCCGAAATAAATCGGAAGGTAAACTTTAGGAGCGATGGTCAGAACGACCCCATTCTGGACCGACAATGATAAAAATCTTTCGTCCAATTCGAAGGTCGTATCCTCTTCTTTGATGAATCGTGATAACTTTTAGGACTCTCTAGTATGTGAAAAAAAATATAAACCGAAATAAATCGGAAGGGAAAGTTGAGAAGCGGTGGTCAGAGCGACCCCATTCTGGACCAACTATGATAAAAATCTGTCCCCCAATTCGAAGGTCATATCCTCATTTTGACGAATCGTGATGACTTTTAGGACTCTACTGTAGGTGAAAAAAAATATAAACCGAAATAAATCGGAAGGGAAACTTGAGGAGGGGTGGTCAGAGCGACCCCATTCTGGACGCACACTAGTAAAAATCATTCGTTGAATTCAAAGGTCGTTTCCTCTTTTTTGATTAATTGTGATGACTTTAAGGATCCTCTAGTATGTGAAAAAAAATATTAACCGAAATTAATCGGAAGGGAATCTTGAGGAGCGGTGGTCGGAGAGACCCCATTCGGGACCGACTCTGATAAAAATCTTTCATCCAATTCGAAGTTCGTTTCCTCTTTTTTTATGAATCGTGATGACTTTTATGACTCTATAGTATGTGATAAAAAATATAAGACGAAATAAATCGGAAGGGAATCTTGAGGAGCGGTGGTCGGAGAGACCCCATTCGGGACCGACACTGATAAAAATCTTTCATCCAATTCGAAGTTCGTTTCTTCTTCTTTGATGAATCGTGATGACTTTTAGGACTCTCTTGAATGTGAAAAAATATATACACCGAAATAAATCTGAAGGGAAACTTGAGGAGCGATGGTCAGAGCGACCCCATTCTGGACCGACTATGATAAAAATCTTTCGTCCAATTCGAAGGTCGTATCCTGTTTTTTGACGAATCGTGATGACTTTTAGGACCCTCTAGTAAGTGAAAAAAAATATAAACCGAAATAAATCGAAAGGGTAAATTTCGGAGCGGTGGTCAGACCGACCCCATTCTGGACCGACTCTGATAAAAATCTTTAATGCAATTCGAAGTCCGTATCTTCTTTTTTGATGAATCGTGATGACTTTTAGGACTCTCTAGTATGTGAAAAAAAATATAAACCGAAATAAATCGGAAGGGACACTTGAGGGGCGATGGTCAGTGCGACCTCATTCTGGACCGACGCAGATAAAAATCTTTCATCGAATTCGAAGTTCGTTTCCTCTTTTTAGATGAATCGTGATGACTTTTAGGGCTCTCTAGTATGAGAAAAAAAATATGAAGCGAAATATAACGTAAGGGAAACTTGAGGAGCAGTGGTCATAGCGACCCCATTCGGGACTGAGTCTGTATCTTCCGTTCAATTCGAAGGTCGTATCTTCTTTTTTCTTGAATCGTTATGACTTTTAGGACTCTTTTGTAGGTGCACAAAAATATAAACCGAAATAAATCGGAAGGGAACCTTGAGGAGCAGTGGTCAGAGAGACTCCATTCTGGACGCACACTAGTAAAAATCTTTCGTTGAATTCAAAGGTCGTTTCCTCTTTTTTGATGAATCGTGATGCCTGTTAGGATTCTCTAGTATGTGAAAAATATATACACCGAAATAAATCTGAAGGGAAACTTGAGGAGCGATGGCGTTTCAGAGCGATCCCATTCTGGACCGACTATGATAAAAATCTTTCGTCCAATTCGAACTTCGTATCCTGTTTTTTGACGAATCGTGATGACTTTTAGGACCCTCTAGTATGTGAAAAAAAATATAAACCGAAATAAATCGAAACGGAAACTTGAGCAGCGGTGGTCAGACCGACCCCATTCTGGACCGACTCTGATAAAAATCTTTCATCGAATTCGAAGGTCGTATCCTCTTTTTTGACGAATCGTGATGACTTTTAGGACCCTATAGTATGTGAAAAATAATAAAAACCCAAAAAAATCGAAAGGAAAACTTGAGAAGCAGTGGTCGGAACGACCCCATTCTGGACGCACACTAATAAAAATCTTTCGTTGAATTCAAAGGTCGTATCCTCTTTTTTGACGAACCGTGATGACTTTTAGCACTCTCTAGTATGTGAAAAAAAATATAAACCGAAATAAGTCGGAAGGGAAACTTTAGGAGCGGTGGTCATAGCGACCCCATTCTGGACTGACTCTGGCAAAAAATCTTTCGTCCAATTCGAGGGTCGTATCCCCTTTTTTGACGAATCGTTATGACTTTTAGGTCTCTTTTGGGAAGGGAAACTTGAGGAGCAGTGGTCAGAGCGACCCCATTCTGGACGCACACTAGTAAAAATCTGTCGTTAAATTCAAAGGTCGTTTCCTCTTTTTTCAGGAATCGTGATGACTTTTAGGATCCTCTAGTATGTGAAAAAAAAATGAACCTAAATTAATCGGAAGGGAAAATTGAGGAGCGGTGGTCGGAGAGACCCCATTCGGGACCGACTGTGATAAAAATCTTTCATTCAATTCGACGTTCGTTTCCTTTTTTTTGATGAATCGTGATAACTTTTAGGACTCTATTGTAGGTATAAAAAAATATGAACCGAAATAAATTGGCTGGGAAACTTGAGGGGCGGGGGTCGGAGAGACCCCTTTGGGACCTACTCTGATAAAAATCTTTCATCCGATTCGAAGTTTGTTTCCTCTTTTTTGATAAATCGTGATGACTTTTAGGACCCTCTAGTATGTGAAAAAAAATATAAACCGAAATAAATCGAAAGGGTAACTTTAGGAGCGGTGTTCAGACCGACCCCATTCTGGACCGACTGTGATAAAAATCTTTCATTCAATTCGACGTTCGTTTCCTTTTTTTTGATGAATCGTGATAACTTTTAGGACTCTATTGTAGGTATAAAAAAATATGAACCGAAATAAATTGGCTGGGAAACTTGAGGGGCGGGGGTCGGAGAGACCCCTTTGGGACCTACTCTGATAAAAATCTTTCATCCGATTCGAAGTTTGTTTCCTCTTTTTTGATAAATCGTGATGACTTTTAGGACCCTCTAGTATGTGAAAAAAAATATAAACCGAAATAAATCGAAAGGGTAACTTTAGGAGCGGTGTTCAGACCGACCCCATTCTGGACCGACTCTGATAAAAATCTTTAATCCAATTAGAAGTTCGTTTCATTCTTTTTTTATGAATAGTGATCACTTTTAGGACTCTATTGTATGTGAAAAAAAATATGAACCGAAATAAATCGGAAGGGACACTTGAGGAGGGGTGGTCAGAGCGACCCCATTCTGGACCGACTATGATAAAAATCTTTCGTCCAATTCGAAGGTCGTATCCTCTTTTTTGACGAATCGTGATGACTTTGAGGACCCTCTAGTATGTGAAAAATAATATGAACCGAAAAAATTCGGAAGGGAAATTTGAGAAGCAGTGGTCAGAGCGACCCCATTCTGGACGCACACTAGTAAAAATCTTTCATCGAACTCGAAGTTCGTTTCCTCTTTTTTGAAGAATCGTTATGACTTTTAGGACTCTACTGTAGGTGAAAAAAAATATAAACCGAAATAAATCGGAACGGAAACTTGAGGAGGGGTGGACAGAGCGACCCCATTCTGGACGCACACTAGTAAAAATCTTTCGTTGAATTCAAAGGTCGTTTCCTCTTTTTTGATCAATTGTGATGACTTTAAGGATCCTCTAGTATGTGAAAAAAAATATTAACCGAAATTAATCGGAAGGGAATCTTGAGGAGCGGTGGTCGGAGAGACCCCATTCGGGACCGACACTGATAAAAATCTTTCATCCAATTCGAAGTTCGTTTCCTCTTTTTTGATGAATCGTGATGACTTTTTGGACTCTATTGTAGGTGGAAAAAAATATGAACCGAAATAAATCCGAAGGGAATCTTGAGGAGCGGTGGTCCGAGGGACGCCATTCGGGACCGACTCTGATAAAAATCTTTCATCCAATTCGAAGTTCGTTTCCTCTTTTTTGATGAATCGTGATGACTTTTAAGACTCTCTTGAATGTGAAAAAATAGATACACCGAAATAAATCTGAAGGGAAACTTGAGGAGCGATGGTCAGAGCGACCCCATTCTGGACCGACTATGATAAAAATCTTTCGTCCAATTCGAAGGTCGTATCCTGTTTTTTGACGAATCGTGATGTCTTTTAGGACCCTCTAGTATGTGAAAAATAATTAAACCGAAAAAAATCGGAAGGGAAACATGAGAAGCAGTGGTCACAGCGACCCCATTCTGGACGCACACTAGTAAAAATCTCTCGTTGAATTCAAAGGTCGTTTCCTCTTTTTTCATGAATAGTGATGAATTTTAGGATCCTCTAGTATGTGAAAAAAAATATGAACCGAAATTAATCGGAAGGGAAACTTGAGGAGCGGTGGTCGGAGAGACCCCATTCGGGACCGACACTGATAAAAATCTTTCATCCTATTCGAAGTTTGTTTCTTCTTTTTTGATGAATAGTGATGACTTTTGGGACTCTATAGTATGTGATAAAAAATATACGCCGAAATAAATCGGAAGGGAATCTTGAGGAGCGGTGGTCGGAGAGACCCCATTCGGGACCGACACTGATAAAAATCTTTCATCCAATTCGAAGTTCGTTTCTTCTTTTTTGATGAATCGTGATGACTTTTAGGACTCTCTTGAATGTGAAAAAATATATACACCGAAATAAATCTGAAGGGTAACTTGAGGAGCGATGGTCAGAGCGACCCCATTCTGGACCGACTATGATAAAAATCTTTCGTCCAATTCGAAGGTCGTATCCTGTTTTTTGACGAATCGTGATGACTTTTAGGACCCTCTAGTAAGTGAAAAAAAATATAAACCGAAATAAATCGAAAGGGTAACTTTCGGAGCGGTGGTCAGACCGACCCCATTCTGGACCGACGCTGATAAAAATCTTTAATGCAATTCGAAGTTCGTTTCTTCTTTTTTGATGAATCGTGATGACTTTTAGGACTCTCTAGTATGTGAAAAAAAATATAAACCGAAATATGACGGAAGGGAAACTTGAGGAGGGGTGGTCAGAGCGACTCCATTCTAGACCGACTATGATAAAAATCTTTCGTCCAATTCGAAGGTCGTATCCTCTTTTTTGACGAATCGTGATGACTTTTAGGACCCTCTAGTAAGTGAAAAAAAATATAAACCGAAATAAATCGAAAGGGAAACTTTAGGAGCGGTGGTCAGGGCGACGCCATTCTGGACCGACGCTGATAAAAATCTTTCATCGAATTCGAAGTTCGTTTCCACTTTTTTGATGAATCGTGATGACTTTTAGGACTCTCTAGTATGTGAAAAAAAATTTTAACCGAAATAAGTCGGAAGGGAAACTTTAGGAGCGGTGGTCATAGCGACCCCATTCTGGACTGACTCTGGCAAAAAATCTTTCGTCCAATTCGAGGGTCGTATCCCCTTTTTTGACGAACCGTTATGACTTTTAGGTCTCTTTTGGGAAGGGAAACTTGAGGAGCAGTGGTCAGAGCGACCCCATTCTGGACGCACACTATTAAAAATCTTTCGTTGAATTCAAAGGTCGTTTCCTGTTTTTTTCAGGAATCGTGATGACTTTTAGGATCCTCTAGTACGTGAAAAAAAAATGAACCTAAATTAATCGGAAGGGAAAATTGAGGAGCGGTGGTCGGAGAGACCCCATTCGGGACCGACTGTGATAAAAATCTTTCATTCAATTCGACGTTCGTTTCCTTTTTTTTGATGAATCGTGATAACTTTTAGGACTCTATTGTAGGTATAAAAAAATATGAACCGAAATAAATCGGCAGGGAAACTTGAGGGGCGGGGGTCGGCGAGACCCCTTTGGGACCTACGCTGATAAAAATCTTTCATCCGATTCGAAGTTTGTTTCCTCTTTTTTGATGAATCGTGATGACTTTTAGGATCCTCTAGTATGTGAAAAAAATATAAACCGAAATAAATCTTACGGGAAACTTGAGGAGCGATGGTCAGCGCGACCCCATTCTGGACGGGCTCTGATAAAAATCTTTCATCCAATTCGAAGTTCGTTTCCTCTTTTTTGATGAATCGTGATGACTTTTAGGACTCTCTTGAATGTGAAAAAATATATACACCGAAATAAATCTGAAGGGAAACTAGAGGAGCGATGGTCAAAGCGACCCCATTCTGGACCGACTATGATAATAATCTTTCGTCCAATTCGAAGGTCGTATCCTCTTTTTTGACGAATCGTGATGACTTTTAGGACCCTCTAGTATGTGAAAAATAATATAAACCGAAAAAAATCGGAAGGGAAACTTGAGAAGCAGTGGTCAGAGCGACCCCATTCTGGACGCACACTAGTAAAAATCTTTCGTTGAATTCAAAGGTCGTTTCCTCTTTTTTGATGAATCGTGACGACTTTTAGGATCCTCTAGTATGTGAAAAAAGTATAAACCGAAATAAATCTGACGGGAAACTTAAGGAGCGATGGTCAGAGCGACCCCATTCTGGACCGACTATGATAAAAATCTTTCGTCCAATTCGAAGGTCGTATCCTCTTTTTTGACGAATCGTGATGACTTTGAGGACCCTCTAGTATGTGAAAAATAATATAAACCGAAAAAATTCGGAAGGGAAATTTGAGAAGCAGTGGTCAGAGCGACCCCATTCTGGACGCACACTAGTGAAAATCTTTCGTTGAATTCAAAGGTCGTTTCTTATTTTTTGATGAATCGTGATGACTTTTAGGACTCTTTTGTAGGTGCACAAAAATATAAACCGAAATAAATCGGAAGGGAAACTTGAGGAGCAGTGGTCAGAGCGACCCCATTCTGGACGCACACTATTAAAAATCTTTCGTTGAATTCAAAGGTCGTTTCTTCTCTTTTGATGAATCGTGATGACTTTAAGGATCCTCTAGTATGTGAAAAAAAATATTAACCGAAATTAATCGGAAGGGAAACTTGAGGAGCGGTGGTCGGAGAGACCCCATTCGGGACCGACTCTGATAAAAATCTTTCATCCAATTCGAAGTTCGTTTCCTCTTTTTTGATGAATCGTGATGACTTTTTGGACTCTATTGTAGGTGGAAAAAAATATGAACCGAAATAAATCCGAAGGGAATCTTGAGGAGCGGTGGTCGGAGAGACGCCATTCGGGACCGACTCTGATAAAAATCTTTCATCCAATTCGAAGTTCGTTTCCTCTTTTTTGATGAATCGTGATGACTTTTAGGACTCTCTTGAATGTGAAAAAATATATACACCGAAATAAATCTGAAGGGAAACTTGAGGAGCGATGGTCAGAGCGACCCCATTCTAGACCGACTATGATAAAAATCTTTCGTCCAATTCGAAGGTCGTATCCTGTTTTTTGACGGATCGTGATGTCTTTTAGGACCCTCTAGTATGTGAAGAATAATATAAACCGAAAAAAATCGGAAGGGAAACTTGAGAAGCAGTGGTCACAGCGACCCCATTCTGGACGCACACTAGTAAAAATCTCTCGTTGAATTCAAAGGTCGTTTCCTCTTTTTTCATGAATCGTGATGAATTTTAGGATCCTCTAGTATGTGAAAAAAAATATGAACCGAAATTAATCGGAAGGGAAACTTGAGGAGCGGTGGTCGGAGAGACCCCATTCGGGACCGACACTGATAAAAATCTTTCATCCAATTCGAAGTTCGTTTCTTCTTTTTTGATGAATCGTGATGACTTTTAGGACTCTCTTGAATGTGAAAAAATATATACACCGAAATAAATCTGAAGGGAAACTTGAGGAGCGATGGTCAGAGCGACCCCATTCTGGACCGACTATGATAAAAATCTTTCGTCCAATTCGAAGGTCGTATCCTGTTTTTTGACGAATCGTGATGACTTTTAGGACCCTCTAGTAAGTGAAAAAAAATATAAACCGAAATAAATCGAAAGGGTAACTTTCGGAGCGGTGGTCAGACCGACCCCATTCTGGACCGACTCTGATAAAAATCTTTAATGCAATTCGAAGTTCGTTTCCACTTTTTTGATGAATCGTGATGACTTTTAGGACTCTCTAGTATGTGAAAAAAAATTTTAACCGAAATAAGTCGGAAGGGAAACTTTAGGAGCGGTGGTCATAGCGACCCCATTCTGGACTGACTCTGGCAAAAAATCTTTCGTCCAATTCGAGGGTCGTATCCCCTTTTTTGACGAACCGTTATGACTTTTAGGTCTCTTTTGGGAAGGGAAACTTGAGGAGCAGTGGTCAGAGCGACCCCATTCTGGACGCACACTAGTAAAAATCTTTCGTTGAATTCAAAGGTCGTTTCCTGTTTTTTTCAGGAATCGTGATGACTTTTAGGATCCTCTAGTACGTGAAAAAAAAATGAACCTAAATTAATCGGAAGGGAAAATTGAGGAGCGGTGGTCGGAGAGACCCCATTCGGGACCGACTGTGATAAAAATCTTTCATTCAATTCGACGTTCGTTTCCTTTTTTTTGATGAATCGTGATAACTTTTAGGACTCTATTGTAGGTATAAAAAAATATGAACCGAAATAAATCGGCAGGGAAACTTGAGGGGCGGGGGTCGGAGAGACCCCTTTGGGACCTACGCTGATAAAAATCTTTCATCCGATTCGAAGTTTGTTTCCTCTTTTTTGATGAATCGTGATGACTTTTAGGATCCTCTAGTATGTGAAAAAAATATACACCGAAATAAATCTTACGGGAAACTTGAGGAGCGATGGTCAGCGCGACCCCATTCTGGACGGGCTCTGATAAAAATCTTTCATCCAATTCGAAGTTCGTTTCCTCTTTTTTGATGAATCGTGATGACTTTTAGGACTCTCTTGAATGTGAAAAAATATATACACCGAAATAAATCTGAAGGGAAACTAGAGGAGCGATGGTCAAAGCGACCCCATTCTGGACCGACTATGATAAAAATCTTTCGTCCAATTCGAAGGTCGTATCCTCTTTTTTGACGAATCGTCATGACTTTTAGGACCATCTAGTATGTGAAAAAAAATATGAACCGAAATTCATCGGAAGGGAAACTTGAGGAGCGGTGGTCGGACAGACCCCATTCGGGACCGACTCTGATAAAAATCTTTCATCCAATTCGAAGTTCGTTTCATCTTTTTTGATGAATCGTGATGACTTTTAGGACTCTCTAGTATGTGAAAAAAAATATAAACCGAAATAAATTCGAAGGGAAACATGAGGAGCGATGGTCAGGGCGACCCCATTCTGGACCGACTATGAAAGAAATGTTTCGTCCAATTCGAAGGTCGTATCCTCTTTTTTGACGAATCGTGATGACTTTGAGGACCCTCTAGTATGTGAAAAATAATATAAACCGAAAAAAATCGGAAGGGAAACTTGAGAAGCAGTGGTCAGAGCGACCCCATTCTGGATGCACACTAGTAAAAATCTTTCGTTGAATTCAAAGGTCGTTTCCTCTTTTTCGATGAATCGTGACGACTTTTAGGATCCTCTAGTATGTGAAAAAAGTATAAACCGAAATAAATCTGACGGGAAACTTAAGGAGCGATGGTCAGAGCGACCCCATTCTGGACCGACTATGATAAAAATCTTTCGTCCAATTCGAAGGTCGTATCCTCTTTTTTGATGAATTGTGATGACTTTTAGGACCCTCTAGTATGTGCAAATAATATAAACCGAAATATATCGGAAGGGAAACTTGAGCAGCAGTGGTCACAGCGACCCCATTCTGGACTGACTCGGGCAAAAAATCTTTCGTCCAATTCGAGGGTCGTATCCTCTTTTTTGACGAATCGTTATGACTTTTAGGTCTCTTTTGGGAAGGGAAACTTGAGGAGTAGTTGTCAGAGGGACCCCATTCTGGACGCACACTAGTAAACATCTTTCGTTGAATTCAAAGGTCGTTTCCTGTTTTTTTGAGGAATCGTGATGACTTTTAGGATCCTCTAGTATGTGAAAAAAAAATGAACCTAAATTAATCGGAAGGGAAACTTGAGGAGCGATGGTCGGAGAGACCCCATTCGGGACCGACTGTGATAAAAATCTTTCATCCAATTCGACGTTCGTTTCCTTTTTTTTGATGAATCGTGATAACTTTTAGGACTCTATTGTAGGTGTAAAAAAATATGAACCGAAATAAATCGGCAGGGAAACTTGAGGGGCGGGGGTCGGAGAGACCCCTTTGGGACCTACGCTGATAAAAATCTTTCATCCGATTCGAAGTATGTTTCCTCTTTTTTGATGAATCGTGATGACTTTTAGGATCCTCTAGTATGTGAAAAAAATATAAACCGAAATAAATCTTACGGGAAACTTGAGGAGCGATGGTCAGCGCGACCCCATTCTGGACGGGCTCTGATAAAAATCTTTCATCCAATTCGAAGTTCGTTTCCTCTTTTTTGATGAATCGTGATGACTTTTAGGACTCTCTTGAATGTGAAAAAATATATACACCGAAATAAATCTGAAGGGAAACTAGAGGAGCGATGGTCAAAGCGACCCCATTCTGGACCGACTATGATAAAAATCTTTCGTCCAATTCGAAGGTCGTATCCTCTTTTTTGACGAATCGTGATGACTTTTAGGACCCTCTAGTATGTGAAAAATAATATAAACCGAAAAAAATCGGAAGGGAAACTTGAGAAGCAGTGGTCAGAGCGACCCCATTCTGGACGCACACTAGTAAAAATCTTTCGTTGAATTCAAAGGTCGTTTCCTCTTTTTTGATGAATCGTGACGACTTTTAGGATCCTCTAGTATGTGAAAAAAGTATAAACCGAAATAAATCTGACGGGAAACTTAAGGAGCGATGGTCAGAGCGACCCCATTCTGGACCGACTATGATAAAAATCTTTCGTCCAATTCGAAGGTCGTATCCTCTTTTTTGACGAATCGTGATGACTTTGAGGACCCTCTAGTATGTGAAAAATAATATAAACCGAAAAAATTCGGAAGGGAAATTTGAGAAGCAGTGGTCAGAGCGACCCCATTCTGGACGCACACTAGTGAAAATCTTTCGTTGAATTCAAAGGTCGTTTCTTATTTTTTGATGAATCGTGATGACTTTTAGGACTCTTTTGTAGGTGCACAAAAATATAAACCGAAATAAATCGGAAGGGAAACTTGAGGAGCAGTGGTCAGAGCGACCCCATTCTGGACGCACACTATTAAAAATCTTTCGTTGAATTCAAAGGTCGTTTCTTCTCTTTTGATGAATCGTGATGACTTTAAGGATCCTCTAGTATGTGAAAAAAAATATTAACCGAAATTAATCGAAAGGGAATCTTGAGGAGCGGTGGTCGGAGAGACCCCATTCGGGACCGACTCTGATAAAAATCTTTAATGCAATTCGAAGTTCGTTTCCACTTTTTTGATGAATCGTGATGACTTTTAGGACTCTCTAGTATGTGAAAAAAAATTTTAACCGAAATAAGTCGGAAGGGAAACTTTAGGAGCGGTGGTCATAGCGACCCCATTCTGGACTGACTCTGGCAAAAAATCTTTCGTCCAATTCGAGGGTCGTATCCCCTTTTTTGACGAACCGTTATGACTTTTAGGTCTCTTTTGGGAAGGGAAACTTGAGGAGCAGTGGTCAGAGCGACCCCATTCTGGACGCACACTAGTAAAAATCTTTCGTTGAATTCAAAGGTCGTTTCCTGTTTTTTTCAGGAATCGTGATGACTTTTAGGATCCTCTAGTACGTGAAAAAAAAAATGAACCTAAATTAATCGGAAGGGAAAATTGAGGAGCGGTGGTCGGAGAGACCCCATTCGGGACCGACTGTGATAAAAATCTTTCATTCAATTCGACGTTCGTTTCCTTTTTTTTGATGAATCGTGATAACTTTTAGGACTCTATTGTAGGTATAAAAAAATATGAACCGAAATAAATCGGCAGGGAAACTTGAGGGGCGGGGGTCGGAGAGACCCCTTTGGGACCTACGCTGATAAAAATCTTTCATCCGATTCGAAGTTTGTTTCCTCTTTTTTGATGAATCGTGATGACTTTTAGGATCCTCTAGTATGTGAAAAAAATATACACCGAAATAAATCTTACGGGAAACTTGAGGAGCGATGGTCAGCGCGACCCCATTCTGGACGGGCTCTGATAAAAATCTTTCATCCAATTCGAAGGTCGTATCCTCTTTTTTGACGAATCGTGATGACTTTTAGGACCATCTATTATGTGAAAAAAAATATGAACCGAAATTCATCGGAAGGGAAACTTGAGGAGCGGTGGTCGGACAGACCCCATTCGGGACCGACTCTGATAAAAATCTTTCATCCAATTCGAAGTTCGTTTCATCTTTTTTGATGAATCGTGATGACTTTTAGGACTCTCTAGTATGTGAAAAAAAATATAAACCGAAATAAATTCGAAGGGAAACATGAGGAGCGATGGTCAGGGCGACCCCATTCTGGACCGACTATGAAAGAAATGTTTCGTCCAATTCGAAGGTCGTATCCTCTTTTTTGACGAATCGTGATGACTTTGAGGACCCTCTAGTATGTGAAAAATAATATAAACCGAAAAAAATCGGAAGGGAAACTTGAGAAGCAGTGGTCAGAGCGACCCCATTCTGGACGCACACTAGTAAAAATCTTTCGTTGAATTCAAAGGTCGTTTCCTCTTTTTTGATGAATCGTGACGACTTTTAGGACTCTTTTGTAGGTGCACAAAAATATAAACCGAAATAAATCGGAAGGGAAACTTGAGGAGCAGTGGTCAGAGCGACCCCATTCTGGACGCACACTATTAAAAATCTTTCGTTGAATTCAAAGGTCGTTTCTTCTCTTTTGATGAATCGTGATGACTTTAAGGATCCTCTAGTATGTGAAAAAAAATATTAACCGAAATTAATCAGAAGGGAATCTTGAGGAGCGGTGGTCGGAGAGACCCCATTCGGGACCGACTCTGATAAAAATCTTTCATCCAATTCGAAGTTCGTTTCCTCTTTTTTGATGAATCGTGATGACTTTTTGGACTCTATTGTAGGTGGAAAAAAATATGAACCGAAATAAATCCGAAGGGAATCTTGAGGAGCGGTGGTCGGAGAGACGCCATTCGGGACCGACTCTGATAAAAATCTTTCATCCAATTCGAAGTTCGTTTCCTCTTTTTTGATGAATCGTGATGACTTTTAGGACTCTCTTGAATGTGAAAAAATATATACACCGAAATAAATCTGAAGGGAAACTTGAGGAGCGATGGTCAGAGCGACCCCATTCTAGACCGACTATGATAAAAATCTTTCGTCCAATTCGAAGGTCGTATCCTGTTTTTTGACGGATCGTGATGTCTTTTAGGACCCTCTAGTATGTGAAGAATAATATAAACCGAAAAAAATCGGAAGGGAAACTTGAGAAGCAGTGGTCACAGCGACCCCATTCTGGACGCACACTAGTAAAAATCTCTCGTTGAATTCAAAGGTCGTTTCCTCTTTTTTCATGAATCGTGATGAATTTTAGGATCCTCTAGTATGTGAAAAAAAATATGAACCGAAATTAATCGGAAGGGAAACTTGAGGAGCGGTGGTCGGAGAGACCCCATTCGGGACCGACACTGATAAAAATCTTTCATCCTATTCGAAGTTTGTTTCTTCTTTTTTGATGAATAGTGATGACTTTTGGGACTCTATAGTATGTGATAAAAAATATAAGCCGAAATAAATCGGAAGGGAATCTTGAGGAGCGGTGGTCGGAGAGACCCCATTCGGGACCGACACTGATAAAAATCTTTCATCCAATTCGAAGTTCGTTTCTTCTTTTTTGATGAATCGTGATGACTTTTAGGACTCTCTTGAATGTGAAAAAATATATACACCGAAATAAATCTGAAGGGAAACTTGAGGAGCGATGGTCAGAGCGACCCCATTCTGGACCAACTATGATAAAAATCTTTCGTCCAATTCGAAGGTCGTATCCTGTTTTTTGACGAATCGTGATGACTTTTAGGACCCTCTAGTAAGTGAAAAAAAATATAAACCGAAATAAATCGAAAGGGTAACTTTCGGAGCGGTGGTCAGACCGACCCCATTCTGGACCGACTCTGATAAAAATCTTTAATGCAATTCGAAGTTCGTTTCTTCTTTTTTGATGAATCGTGATGACTTTTAGGACTCTCTAGTATGTGAAAAAAAATATAAACCGAAATAAATCGAAAGGGTAACTTTAGGAGCGGTGTTCAGACCGACCCCATTCAAGACCGACTCTGATAAAAATCTTTAATCCAATTCGAAGTTCGTTTCCTCTTTTTTGATGAATAGTGATCACTTTTAGGACTCTATTGTATGTGAAAAAAAATATAAACCGAAATAAATCGAAAGGGACACTTGAGCAGCAGTGGTCACAGCGACCCCATTCTGGACCGACTATGATAAAAATCTTTCGTACAATTCGAAGGTCGGATCCTCTTTTTTGACGAATCGTGATGACTTTTAGGACCCTCTAGTATGTGAAAAAAAATATGAACCGAAATTAATCGGAAGGGAAACTTGAGGAGCGGTGGTCAGAGCGACCCATTCTGGACGCACACTAGTAAAAATCTTTCATCGAACTCGAAGTTCGTTTCCTCTTTTTTGAAGAATCGTTATGACTTTTAGGACTCTACTGTAGGTGAAAAAAAATATAAACCGAAATAAATCGGAAGGGAAACTTGAGGAGGGGTGGTCAGAGCGACCCCATTCTGGACGCACACTAGTAAAAATCTTTCGTTGAATTCAAAGGTCGTTTCCTCTTTTTTGATAAATTGTGATGACTTTAAGGATCCTCTAGTATGTGAAAGAAAATATTAACCGAAATTAATCGGAAGGGAATCTTGAGGAGCGATGGTCGGAGAGACCCCATTCGGGACCGACTCTGATAAAAATCTTTCATCCAATTCGAAGGTCGTATCCTCTTTTTTGACGAATCGTGATGACTTTTAGGACCCTATAGTATGTGAAAAATAATAAACACTGAAAAAAATCGAAAGGAAAACTTGAGAAGCAGTGGTCAGAACGACCCCATTCTGGACGCACACTAGTGAAAATCTTTCGTTGAATTCAAAGGTCGTATCCTCTTTTTTGACGAATCGCGATGACTTTTAGGACTCTCTAGTATGTGAAAAAAAATATAAGCCCAAATAAATCGGAAGGGAAACTTGAGAAGCAGTGGTCAGAGCGACCCCATTCTGGACGCACACTAGTAAAAATCTTTCGTTTAATTCAAAGGTCGTATCCTCTTTTTTGACTAATCTTGATTACTTATAGGACTCTCTAGTATGTGAAAAAAAATATAAGCCGAAATAAATCGGAAGGTAAACTTTAGGAGCGATGGTCAGAACGACCCCATTCTGGACCGACAATGATAAAAATCTTTCGTCCAATGCGAAGGTCGTATCCTCTCCTTTGATGAATCGTGATGACTTTTAGGACTCTCTAGTATGTGAAAAAAAATATAAACCGAAATAAATCGGAAGGGAAACTTGAGAAGCGGTGGTCAGAGCGACCCCATTCTGGACCAACTATGATAAAAATCTGTCCCCCAATTCGAAGGTCATATCCTCATTTTGACGAATCGTGATGACTTTTAGGACTCTACTGTAGGTGAAAAAAAATATAAACCGAAATAAATCGTAAGGGAAACTTGAGGAGGGGTGGTCAGAGCGACCCCATTCTGGACGCACACTAGTAAAAATCTTTCGTTGAATTCAAAGGCCGTTTCCTCTTTTTTGATGAATTGTGATGACTTTAAGGATCCTCTAGTATGTGAAAAAAAATATTAACCGAAATTAATCGAAAGGGAATCTTGAGGAGCGGTGGTCGGAGAGACCCCATTCGGGACCGACTCTGATAAAAATCTTTCATCCAATTCGAAGTTCGTTTCCTCTTTTTTGATGAATTGTGATGACTTTTAGGACCCTCTAGTATGTGCAAATAATATAAACCGACATATATCGGAAGGGAAACTTGAGCAGCAGTGGTCACAGCGACCCCATTCTGGACTGACTCTGGCAAAAAATCTGTCGTCCAATTCGAGGGTCGTATCCACTTTTTTGACGAATCGTTATGACTTTTAGGTCTCTTTTGGGAAGGGAAACTTGAGGAGTAGTTGTCAGAGGGACCCCATTCTGGACGCACACTAGTAAAAATCTTTCGTTGAATTCAAAGGTCGTTTCCTGTTTTTTTGAGGAATCGTGATGACTTTTAGGATCCTCTAGTATGTGAAAAAAAATATGAAGCGAAAATAATCGGAAGGGAATCTTGAGGAGCGGTGGTCGGAGAGACCCCATTCGGGACCGACTCTGATAAAAATCTTTCGTCCAATTCGAAGGTCGTATCCTCTTTTTTGACGAATCGTGATGACTTTTAGGACCCTCTAGTATGTGAAAAATAATATAAACCGAAAAAAATCGGAAGGGAAACTTGAGGAGCAGTGGTCAGAGCGACCCCATTCTGGACGCACACTAGTAAAAATCTTTCGTTGAATTCAAACGTCGTTTCCTGTTTTTTTCAGGAATCGTGATGACTTTTAGGATCCTCTAGTATGGGAAAAAAAAAATTAACCTAAATTAATCGGAAGGGAAAATTGAGGAGCGGTGGTCGGAGAGACCCCATTCGGGACCGACTGTGATAAAAATCTTTCATTCAATTCGAAGTTCGTTTCTTCTTTTTTGATGAATCGTGATGACTTTTAGGACTCTCTTGAATGTGAAAAAATATATAAACCGAAATAAATCTGAAGGGAAACTTGAGGAGCGATGGTCAGAGCGACCCCATTCTGGACCGACTATGATAAAAATCTTTCGTCCAATTCGAAGGTCGTATCCTGTTTTTTGAAGAATCGTGATGACTTTTAGGACCCTCTAGTAAGTGAAAAAAAATATAAACCGAAATAAATCGAAAGGGTAACTTTCGGAGCGGTGGTCAGACCGACCCCATTCTGGACCGACGCTGATAAAAATTTTTAATGCAATTCGAAGTTCGTTTCTTCTTTTTTGATGAATCGTGATGACTTTTAGGACTCTCTAGTATGTGAAAAAAAATATAAACCGAAATAAATCGGAAGGGACACTTGAGGGGCGATGGTCAGTGCGACCTCATTCTGGACCGACGCAGATAAAAATCTTTCATCGAATTCGAAGTTCGTTTCCTCTTTTTAGATGAATCGTGATGACTTTTAGGACTCTCTAGTACGAGAAAAAAAATATGAAGCGAAATATAACGTAAGGGAAACTTGAGGAGCAGTGGTCATAGCGACCCCATTCGGGACTGAGTCTGTATCTTCCGTTCAATTCGAAGGTCGTATCTTCTTTTTTGATGAATCGTTATGACTTTTAGGACTCTTTTGTAGGTGCACAAAAATATAAACCGAAATAAATCGGAAGGGAACCTTGAGGAGCAGTGGTCAGAGAGACTTCATTCCGGACGCACACTAGTAAAAATCTTTCGTTGAATTCAAAGGTCGTTTCCTCTTTTTTGATGAATCGTGATGCCTGTTAGGATTCTCGAGTATGTGAAAAATATATACACCGAAATAAATCTGAAGGGAAACTTGAGGAGCGATGGTCAGAGCGATCCCATTCTGGACCGACTATGATAAAAATCTTTCGTCCAATTCGAAGGTCGTATCCTGTTTTTTGACGAATCGTGATCACTTTTAGGACCCTCTAGTATGTGAAAAAAAATATAAACCGAAATAAATCGAAACGGAAACTTGAGCAGCGGTGGTCAGACCGACCCCATTCTGGACCGACGCTGATAAAAATCTTTCATCGAATTCGAAGGTCGTATCCTCTTTTTTGACGAATCGTGATGACTTTTAGGACCCTATATTATGTGAAAAATAATAAAAACCCAAAAAAATCGAAAGGAAAACTTGAGAAGCAGTGGTCGGAACGACCCCATTCTGGACGCACACTAATAAAAATCTTTCGTTGAATTGAAAGGTCGTATCCTCTTTTTTGACGAATCGTGATGACTTTTAGCACTCTCTAGTATGTGAAAAAAAATATAAGCCGAAATAAATCGGAAGGGAAACTTGAGAAGCAGTGGTCAGAGCGACCCCATTCTGGACGCACACTAGTAAAAATCTTTCGTTTAATTCAAAGGTCGTATCCTCTTCTTTGACGAATCGTGATGACTTTTAGGACTATCTAGTATGTGAAAAAAAATATAAGCCGAAATAAATAAGAAGGGAAACTTTAGGAGCGATGGTCGGAGCGACCCCATTATGGACCGACTATGATAAAAATCTTTCGTCCAATTCGAAGGTCGTATCCTCTTTTTTCACAAATCGTGATGACTTTTAGGACCCTCTAGTAAGTGAAAAATAATATGAACTGAAAAAAATCGGAAGGGATACTTGAGAAGAAGTGGTCAGAGTGACCCCATTCTGGACGCTCACTATTAAAAATCTTTCGTTGAATTCAAAGGTTTCCTCTTTTTTGATGAATCGTGATGACTTTTAGGATCCTCTAGTATGTGAAAAAAAATATGAACTGAAATTAAACGGAATGGAATCTTGAGGAGCTGTGGTCGGAGAGACTCCAATCGGGACCGACTCTGATTAAAATCTTTCGTCCAATTCGAAGGTCGGATCCTCTTCTTTGACGAATCGTGATGACTTTTAGGACCCTCTAGTATGTGAAAAATAATATAAACCGAAAAAAATCGGAAGGGAAACTTGAGAAGCAGTGTTCAGAGCGACCCCATTCTGGACGCACACTAGTAAAAATCTTTCGTCGAATTCAAAGGTTGTTTCCTCTTTTTTAATGAATCGTGATGACTTTTAGCATCCTCTAGTATGTGAAAAAAAATATTAACCGAAATTAATCGGAAGGGAATCTTGAGGAGCGGTGGTCGGAGAGACCCCATTCGGGACCGACTCTGATAAAAATCTTTCATCCAATTCGAAGTTCGTTTCCTCTTTTTTGATGAATTGTGATGACTTTTAGGACCCTCTAGTATGTGAAAAAAATATAAACCGAAATAGAACGAAAGGGGAACTTTAGGAGCGGTGGTCAGAGCGAGCCCATTCTGGACCGACGCTGATAAAAATCTTTCATCGAATTCGCAGTTCGTTTCCTCTTTTTTGATGAATCGTGATGACTTTTAGGACTCTCTAGTATGTGAAAAAAAATATAAACCGAAATATGACGGAAGGGAAACTTGAGGAGGGGTGGTCAGAGCGACTCCATTCTAGACCGACTATGATAAAAATCTTTCGTCCAATTCGAAGGTCGTATCCTCTTTTTTGACGAATCGTGATGACTTTTAGGACCCTCTAGTAAGTGAAAAAGAATATAAACCGAAATAAATCGAAAGGGAAACTTTAGGAGCGGTGGTCAGGGCGACCCCATTCTGGACCGACGCTGATAAAAATCTTTCATCGAATTCGAAGTTCGTTTCCACTTTTTTGATGAATCGTTATGACTTTTAGGACGCTCTAGTATGTGAAAAAAAATATAAACCGAAATAAGTCGGAAGGGAAACTTTAGGAGCGGTGGTCATAGCGACCCCATTCTGGACTGACTCTGGCAAAAAATCTTTCGTCCAATTCGAGGGTCGTATCCCCTTTTTTGACGAACCGTTATAACTTTTAGGTCTCTTTTGGGAAGGGAAACTTGAGGAGCAGTGGTCAGAGCGACCCCATTCTGGACGCACACTAGTAAAAATCTTTCGTTGAATTCAAAGGTCGTTTCCTGTTTTTTTCAGGAATCGTGATGACTTTTAGGATCCTCTAGTATGTGAAAAAAAAAATGAACCTAAATTAATCGGAAGGGAAACTTGAGGAGCGGTGGTCGGAGAGACCCCATTCGGGACCGACTCTGATAAAAATCTTTCGTTGAATTCAAAGGACGTTCCCTCTTTTTTTATGAATCGTGACGACTTTTAGGATCCTCTAGTATGTGAAAAAAGTATAAATCGAAATAAATATGACGGGAAACTTGAGGAGCGATGGTCAGAGCGACCCCATTCTGGACCGACTATGATCAAAATCTTTCGTCCAATTCGAAGGTCGTATCCTCTTTTTTGACGAATCGTGATGACTTTTAGGACCCTATATTATGTGAAAAATAATAAAAACCCAAAAAAATCGAAAGGAAAACTTGAGAAGCAGTGGTCGGAACGACCCCATTCTGGACGCACACTAATAAAAATCTTTCGTTGAATTGAAAGGTCGTATCCTCTTTTTTGACGAATCGTGATGACTTTTAGCACTCTCTAGTATGTGAAAAAAAATATAAGCCGAAATAAATCGGAAGGGAAACTTGAGAAGCAGTGGTCAGAGCGACCCCATTCTGGACGCACACTAGTAAAAATCTTTCGTTTAATTCAAAGGTCGTATCCTCTTCTTTGACGAATCGTGATGACTTTTAGGACTATCTAGTATGTGAAAAAAAATATAAGCCGAAATAAATAAGAAGGGAAACTTTAGGAGCGATGGTCGGAGCGACCCCATTATGGACCGACTATGATAAAAATCTTTCGTCCAATTCGAAGGTCGTATCCTCTTTTTTCACAAATCGTGATGACTTTTAGGACCCTCTAGTAAGTGAAAAATAATATGAACTGAAAAATATCGGAAGGGATACTTGAGAAGAAGTGGTCAGAGTGACCCCATTCTGGACGCTCACTATTAAAAATCTTTCGTTGAATTCAAAGGTTTCCTCTTTTTTGATGAATCGTGATGACTTTTAGGATCCTCTAGTATGTGAAAAAAAATATGAACTGAAATTAAACGGAATGGAATCTTGAGGAGCTGTGGTCGGAGAGACTCCAATCGGGACCGACTCTGATTAAAATCTTTCGTCCAATTCGAAGGTCGGATCCTCTTCTTTGACGAATCGTGATGACTTTTAGGACCCTCTAGTATGTGAAAAATAATATAAACCGAAAAAAATCGGAAGGGAAACTTGAGAAGCAGTGTTCAGAGCGACCCCATTCTGGACGCACACTAGTAAAAATCTTTCGTCGAATTCAAAGGTTGTTTCCTCTTTTTTGATGAATCGTGATGACTTTTAGCATCCTCTAGTATGTGAAAAAAAATATTAACCGAAATTAATCGGAAGGGAATCTTGAGGAGCGGTGGTCGGAGAGACCCCATTCGGGACCGACTCTGATAAAAATCTTTCATCCAATTCGAAGTTCGTTTCCTCTTTTTTGATGAATTGTGATGACTTTTAGGACCCTCTAGTATGTGAAAAAAATATAAACCGAAATAGAACGAAAGGGGAACTTTAGGAGCGGTGGTCAGAGCGAGCCCATTCTGGACCGACGCTGATAAAAATCTTTCATCGAATTCGCAGTTCGTTTCCTCTTTTTTGATGAATCGTGATGACTTTTAGGACTCTCTAGTATGTGAAAAAAAATATAAACCGAAATATGACGGAAGGGAAACTTGAGGAGGGGTGGTCAGAGCGACTCCATTCTAGACCGACTATGATAAAAATCTTTCGTCCAATTCGAAGGTCGTATCCTCTTTTTTGACGAATCGTGATGACTTTTAGGACCCTCTAGTAAGTGAAAAAGAATATAAACCGAAATAAATCGAAAGGGAAACTTTAGGAGCGGTGGTCAGGGCGACCCCATTCTGGACCGACGCTGATAAAAATCTTTCATCGAATTCGAAGTTCGTTTCCACTTTTTTGATGAATCGTTATGACTTTTAGGACGCTCTAGTATGTGAAAAAAAATATAAACCGAAATAAGTCGGAAGGGAAACTTTAGGAGCGGTGGTCATAGCGACCCCATTCTGGACTGACTCTGGCAAAAAATCTTTCGTCCAATTCGAGGGTCGTATCCCCTTTTTTGACGAACCGTTATAACTTTTAGGTCTCTTTTGGGAAGGGAAACTTGAGGAGCAGTGGTCAGAGCGACCCCATTCTGGACGCACACTAGTAAAAATCTTTCGTTGAATTCAAAGGTCGTTTCCTGTTTTTTTCAGGAATCGTGATGACTTTTAGGATCCTCTAGTATGTGAAAAAAAAAATGAACCTAAATTAATCGGAAGGGAAACTTGAGGAGCGGTGGTCGGAGAGACCCCATTCGGGACCGACTCTGATAAAAATCTTTCGTTGAATTCAAAGGACGTTCCCTCTTTTTTTATGAATCGTGACGACTTTTAGGATCCTCTAGTATGTGAAAAAAGTATAAATCGAAATAAATATGACGGGAAACTTGAGGAGCGATGGTCAGAGCGACCCCATTCTGGACCGACTATGATCAAAATCTTTCGTCCAATTCGAAGGTCGTATCCTCTTTTTTGACGAATCGTGATGACTTTGAGGACCCTCTAGTATGTGAAAAATAATATGAACCGAAAAAAATCGGAAAGGAAACTTGAGAAGCAGTGGTCAGAGCGATCCCATTCTGGACGCACACTAGTAAAAATCTTTCGTTGAATTCAAAGGTCGTTTCCTCTGTTTTGATGAATCGTGATGACTTTTAGCATCCTCTAGTATGTGAAAAAAAATATGAACCGAAATTAATCGGAAGGGAAACTTGAGGAGCGGTGGTCGGAGAGACGCCATTCGGGACCGACTCTGATAAAAATCTTTCATCCAATTCGAAGTTTGTTTCCTCTTTTTTGATGAATCGTCATGACTTTTAGGACTCTCTTGAATGTGAAAAAATATATACACCGAAATAAATCTGAAGGGAAACTTGAGGAGCGATGGTCAAAGCGACCCCATTCTGGACCGACTATGATAAAAATCTTTCGTCCAATTCGAAGGACGTATCCTGTTTTTTGACGAATCGTGATGACTTTTAGGACCCTCTAGTATGTGAAAAAAAATATAAACCGAAATAAATCGGACGGGAAACTTAAGCAGCGGTGGTCAGAACGACCCCATTCTGGACCGACTCTGATAAAAATCTTTCATCGAATTCGAAGGTCGTATCCTCTTTTTTGACGAATCGTGATGACTTTTAAGACCCTATAGTATGTGACAAATAATAAACACTGAAAAAAATCGAAAGGAAAACTTGAGAAGCAGTGGTCAGAACGACCCCATTCTGGACGCACACTAGTAAAAATCTTTCGTTGAATTCAAAGGTCGTATCCTCTTTTTTGACGAATCGTGATGACTTTTTGGACTCTTTAGTATGTGAAAAAAAATATAAGCCCAAATAAATCGGAAGGGAAACTTGAGAAGCAGTGGTCTGAGCGACCCCATTCTGGACGCACACTAGTAAAAATCTTTCGTTTAATTCAAAGGTCGTATACTCTTTTTTGACTAATCTTGATTACTTTTAGGACTCTCTAGTATGTGAAAAAAAATATAAGGCGAAATAAATCGGAAGGTAAACTTTAGGAGCGATGGTCAGAACGACCCCATTCTGGACCGACAATGATAAAAATCTTTCGTCCAATTCGAAGGTCGTATCCTCTTCTTTGATGAATCGTGATGACTTTTAGGACTCTCTAGTATGTGAAAAAAAATATAAACCGAAATAAATCGGAAGGGAAACTTTAGAAGCGGTGGTCAGAGCGACCCCATTCTGGACCAACTATGATAAAAATCTGTCTCCCAATTCGAGGGTCATATCCTCATTTTGATGAATCGTGATGACTTTTAGGACTCTACTGTAGGTGAAAAAAAATATAAACCTAAATAAATCGTAAGGGAAACTTGAGGAGGGGTGGTCAGAGCGACCCCATTCTGGACGCACACTAGTAAAAATCTTTCGTTGAATTCAAAGGCCGTTTCCTCTTTTTTGATGAATTGTGATGACTTTAAGGATCCTCTAGTATGTGAAAAAAAATATTAACCGAAATTATTCGGAAGGGAATCTTGAGGAGCGGTGGTCGGAGAGACCCCATTTGGGACCGACTCTGATAAAAATCTTTCATCCAATTCGAAGTTCGTTTCCTCTTTTTTGATGAATTGTGATGACTTTTAGGACCCTCTAGTATGTGCAAATAATATAAACCGAAATATATAGGAAGGGAAACTTGAGCAGCAGTGGTCACAGCGACCCCATTCTGGACTGACTCTGGCAAAAAATCTTTCGTCCAATTCGAGGGTCGTATCCTCTTTTTTGACGAATCGTTATGACTTTTAGGTCTCTTTTGGGAAGGGAAACTTGAGGAGTAGTTGTCAGAGGGACCCCATTCTGGACGCACACTAGTAAAAATCTTTCGTTGAATTCAAAGGTCGTTTCCTCTGTTTTGATGAATCGTGATGACTTTTAGAACCCTATAGTATGTGAAAAAAAATATGAACCGAAATTAATCGGAAGGGAAACTTGTGGAGCGGTGGTCGGAGAGACGCCATTCGGGACCGACTCTGATAAAAATCTTTCATCCAATTCGAAGTTCGTTTCCTCTTTTTTGATGAATCGTGATGACTTTTAGGACTCTCTTGAATGTGAAAAAATATATACACCGTAATAAATCTGAAGGGAAACTTGAGGAGCGATGGTCAAAGCGACCCCATTCTGGACCGACTATGATAAAAATCTTTCGTCCAATTCGAAGGTCGTATCCTGTTTTTTGACGAATCGTGATGACTTTTAGGACCCTCTAGTATGTGAAAAAAAATAAAAACCGAAATAAATCGGACGGGAAACTTGAGCAGCGGTGGTTAGAACGACCCCATTCTGGACCGACTCTGATAAAAATCTTTCATGGAATTCGAAGGTCGTATCCTCTTTTTTGACGAATCGTGATGACTTTTAGGACCCTATAGTATGTGAAAAATAATAAACACTGAAAAAAATCGAAAGGAAAACTTGAGAAGCAGTGGTCGGAACGACCCCATTCTGGACGCACACTAGTGAAAATCTTTCGTTGAATTCAAAGTTCGTATCCTCTTTTTTGACGAATCGCGATGACTTTTAGGACTCTCTAGTATGTGAAAAAAAATATAAGCCCAAATAAATCGGAAGGGAAACTTGAGAAGCAGTGGTCAGAGCGACCCCATTCTGGACGCACACTAGTAAAAATCTTTCGTTTAATTCAAAGGTCGTATCCTCTTTTTTGACTAATCTTGATTACTTTTAGGACTCTCTAGTATGTGAAAAAAAATATAAGCCGAAATAAATCGGAAGGTAAACTTTAGGAGCGATGGTCAGAACGACCCCATTCTGGACCGACAATGATAAAAATCTTTCGTCCAATGCGAAGGTCGTATCCTCTTCTTTGATGAATCGTGATGACTTTTAGGACTCTCTAGTATGTGAAAGAAAATATAAACCGAAATAAATCGGAAGGGAAACTTGAGAAGCGGTGGTCAGAGCGACCCCATTCTGGACCAACTATGATAAAAATCTGTCCCCCAATTCGAAGGTCATATCCTCATTTTGACGAATCGTGATGACTTTGAGGACCCTCTAGTATGTGAAAAATAATATAAACCGAAATAATACGAAAGGGGAACTTTAGGAGCGGTGGTCAGAGCGAGCCCATTCTGGACCGTCGCTGATAAAAATCTTTCATCGAACTCGAAGTTCGTTTCCTCTTTTTTGAAGAATCGTTATGACTTTTAGGACTCTACTGTAGGTGAAAAAAAATATAAACCGAAATAAATCGGAAGGGAATCTTGAGGAGCGGTGGTCGGAGAGACCCCATTCGGGACCGACACTGATAAAAATCTTTCATCCAATTCGAAGTTCGTTTCTTGTTTTTTGATGAATCATGATGACTTTTAGGACTCTCTTGAATGTGAAAAAATATATACACCGAAATAAATCTGAAGGGAAACTTGAGGAGCGATGGTCAGAGCGACCCCATTCTGGACCGACTATGATAAAAATCTTTCGTCCAATTCGAAGGTCGTATCCTGTTTTTTGACGAATCGTGATGACTTTTAGGACCCTCTATTAAGTGAAAAAAAATATAAACCGAAATAAATCGAAAGGGTAACTTTCGGAGCGGTGGTCAGACCGACCCCATTCTGGACCGACTCTGATAAAAATCTTTAATGCAATTCGAAGTTCGTTTCTTCTTTTTTGATGAATCGTGATGACTTTTAGGACCCTATAGTATGTGAAAAATAATAAAAACCCACAAAAATCGAAAGAAAAACTTGAGAAGCAGTGGTCGAAACGACCCCATTCTGGACGCACACTAATAAAAATCTTTCGTTGAATTGAAAGGTCGTATCCTCTTTTTTGACGAATCGTGATGACTTTTAGCACTCTCTAGTATGTGAAAAAAAATATAAGCCGAAATAAATCGGAATTGAAACTTGAGAAGCAGTGGTCAGAGCGACCCCATTCTGGACGCACACTAGTAAAAATCTTTCGTTTAATTCAAAGGTCGTATCCTCTTCTTTGACGAATCGTGATGACTTTTAGGACTATCTAGTATGTGAAAAAAAATATAAGCCGAAATAAATCGGAAGGGAAACTTTAGGAGCGATGGTCAGAGCGACCCCATTATGGACCGACTATGATAAAAATCTTTCGACCAATTCGAAGGTCGTATCCTCTTTTTTCACAAATCGTGATGACTTTTAGGACCCTCTAGTAAGTGAAAAATAATATGAACGGAAAAAAATCGGAAGGGAAACTTGAGAAGCAGTGGTCAGAGTGACCCCATTCTGGACGCTCACTATTAAAAATTTTTCGTTGAATTCAAAGGTTTCCTCTTTTTTGATGAATCGTGATGACTTTTAGGATCCTCTAGTATGTGAAAAAAAATATGAGCTGAAATTAATCGGAATGGAATCTTGAGGAGCTGTGGTCGGAGAGACTCCAATCGGGACCGACTCTAATAAAAATCTTTCGTCCAATTCGAAGGTCGGATCCTCTTCTTTGACGAATCGTGATGACTTTTAGGACCCTCTAGTATGTGAAAAATAATATAAACCGAAAAAAATCGGAAGGGAAACTTGAGAAGCAGTGGTCAGAGCGACCCCATTCTGGACGCACACTAGTAAAAATCTTTCGTTGAATTCAAAGGTTGTTTCCTCTTTTTTGATGAATCGTGATGACTTTTAGCATCCACTAGTATGTGAAAAAAAATATTAACCGAAATTAATCGGAAGGGAATCTTGAGGAGCGGTGGTCGGAGAGACCCCATTCGGGACCAACTCTGATAAAAATCTTTCATCCAATTCGAAGTTCGTTTCCTCTTTTTTGATGAATTGTGATGACTTTTAGGACCATCTAGTATGTGAAAAAAATATAAACCGAAATAAAACGACAGGGGAACTTTAGGAGCGGTGGTCAGAGCGAGCCCATTCTGGACCGACGCTGATAAAAGTCTTTCATCGAATTCGCAGTTCGTTTCCTCTTTTTTGATGAATCGTGATGACTTTTAGGACTCTCTAGTATGTGAAAAAAAAATATAAACCGAAATATGACGGAAGGGGAACTTGAGGAGGGGTGGTCAGAGCGACTCCATTCTAGACCGACTATGATAAAAATCTTTCGTCCAATTCGAAGGTCGTATCCTCTTTTTTGACGAATCGTGATGACTTATAGGACCCTCTAGTAAGTGAAAAAAAATATAAACCGAAATTAATCGAAAGGGAAACTTTAGGAGCGGTGGTCAGGTCGACCCCATTCTGGACCGACGCTGATAAAAATCTTTCATCGAATTCGAAGTTCGTTTCCTCTTTTTTGATGAATCGTGATAACTTTTAGGACTCTCTAGTATGTGAAAAAAAATATAAACCGAAATAAGTCGGAAGGGAAACTTTAGGAGCGGTGGTCATAGCGACCCCATTCTGGACTGACTCTGGCAAAAAATCTTTCGTCCAATTCGAGGGTCGTATCCACTTTTTTGACGAATCGTTATGACTTTTAGGTCTCTTTTGGGAAGGGAAACTTGAGGAGCAGTGGTCAGAGTGACCCCATTCTGGACGCACACTAGTAAAAATCTTTCGTTGAATTCAAACGTCGTTTCCTGTTTTTTCAGGAATCGTGATGACTTTTAGGATCCTCTAGTATGTGAAAAAAAAAATGAACCTAAATTAATCGGAAGGGAAAATTGAGGAGCGGTGGTCGGAGAGACCCCATTCGGGACCGACTGTGATAAAAATCTTTCATTCAATTCGAAGTTCGTTTCTTCTTTTTTGATGAATCGTGATGACTTTTAGGACTCTCTTGAATGTGAAAAAATATATACACCGAAATAAATCTGAACGGAAACTTGAGGAGCGATGGTCAGAGCGACCCCATTCTGGACCGACTATGATAAAAATCTTTCGTCCAATTCGAAGGTCGTATCCTGTTTTTTGACGAATCGTGATCACTTTTAGGACCCTCTAGTAAGTGAAAAAAAATATAAACCGAAATAAATCGAAAGGGTAACTTTCGGAGCGGTGGTCAGACCGACCCCATTCTGGACCGACTCTGATAAAAATTTTTAATGCAATTCGAAGTTCGTTTCTTCTTTTTTGATGAATCGTGATGACTTTTAGGACTCTCTAGTATGTGAAAAAAAATATAAACCGAAATAAATCGGAAGGGACACTTGAGGGGCGATGGTCAGTGCGACCTCATTCTAGACCGACGCAGATAAAAATCTATCATCGAATTCGAAGTTCGTTTCCTCTTTTTAGATGAATCGTGATGACTTTTAGGACTCTCTAGTATGAGAAAAAAAATATGAAGCGAAATATAACGTAAGGGAAACTTGAGGAGCAGTGGTCATAGCGACCCCATTCGGGACTGAGTCTGTATCTTCCGTTCAATTCGAAGGTCGTATCTTCTTTTTTGATGAATCGTTATGACTTTTAGGACTCTTTTGTAGGTGCACAAAAATATAAACCGAAATAAATCGGAAGGGAACCTTGAGGAGCAGTGGTCAGAGAGACTCCATTCTGGACGCACACTAGTAAAAATCTTTCGTTGAATTCAAAGGTCGTTTCCTCTTTTTTGATGAATCGTGATGCCTGTTAGGATTCTCGAGTATGTGAGAAATATATACACCGAAATAAATCTGAAGGGAAACTTGAGGAGCGATGGTCAGAGCGATCCCATTCTGGACCGACTATGATAAAAATCTTTCGTCCAATTCGAAGTTCGTTTCCTCTTTTTTGATGAATTGTGATGACTTTTAGGACCCTCTAGTATGTGAAAAAAATATAAACTGAAATAAAACGAAAGGGGAACTTTAGGAGCGGTGGTCAGAGCGAGCCCATTCTGGACCGACGCTGATAAAAATCTTTCATCGAATTCGCAGTTCGTTTCCTCTTTTTTGATGAATCGTGATGACTTTTAGGACTCTCTAGTATGTGAAAAAAAATATAAACCGAAATATGACGGAAGGGAAACTTGAGGAGGGGTGGTCAGAGCGACTCCATTCTGGACCGACTATGATAAAAATCTTTCGTCCAATTCGAAGGTCGTATCCTCTTTTTTGACGAATCGTGATGACTTTTAGGACCCTCTAGTAAGTGAAAAAAAATATAAACCGAAATAAAACGAAAGGGGAACTTTAGGAGCGGTGGTCAGAGCGAGCCCATTCTGGACCGACGCTGATAAAAATCTTTCATCGAATTCGCAGTTCGTTTCCTCTTTTTTGATGAATCGTGATGACTTTTAGGACTCTCTAGTATGTGAAAAAAAATATAAACCGAAATATGACGGAAGGGAAACTTGAGGAGGGGTGGTCAGAGCGACTCCATTCTAGACCGACTATGATAAAAATCTTTCGTCCAATTCGAAGGTCGTATCCTCTTTTTTGACGAATCGTGATGACTTTTAGGACCCTCTAGTAAGTGAAAAAAAATATAAACCGAAATAAGTCGGAAGGGAAACTTTAGGAGCGGTGGTCATAGCGACCCCATTCTGGACTGACTCTGGCAAAAAATCTTTCGTCCAATTCGAGGGTCGTATCCCCTTTTTTGACGAACCGTTATGACTTTTAGGTCTCTTTTGGGAAGGGAAACTTGAGGAGCAGTGGTCAGAGCGACCCCATTCTGGACGCACACTAGTAAAAATCTTTCGTTGAATTCAAAGGTCGTTTCCTGTTTTTTTCAGGAATCGTGATGACTTTTAGGATCCTCTAGTATGTGAAAAAAAAAATGAACCTAAATTAATCGGAAGGGAAAATTGAGGAGCGGTGGTCGGAGAGACCCCATTCGGGACCGACTGTGATAAAAATCTTTCATTCAATTCGACGTTCGTTTCCTTTTTTTTGATGAATCGTGATAACTTTTAGGACTCTATTGTAGGTAT
Organism: Oxytorus armatus; assembly: GCA_958009045.1. Taxonomy (NCBI): domain Eukaryota; kingdom Metazoa; phylum Arthropoda; class Insecta; order Hymenoptera; family Ichneumonidae; genus Oxytorus; species Oxytorus armatus. The sequence continues at coordinate 4,989,550 of OY253752.1, forward strand.
AAAAAAATATGAACCGAAATAAATCGGCAGGGAAACTTGAGGGGCGGGTGTCGGAGAGACCCCTTTGGGACCTACTCTGATAAAAATCTTTCATCCGATTCGAAGTTTGTTTCCTCTTTTTTGATGAATCGTGATGACTTTTAGGACCCTCAGTATGTGAAAAAAAATATAAACCGAAATGAATCGAAAGGGTAACTTTAGGAGCGGTGTTCAGACCGACCCCATTCTGGACCGACTCTGATAAAAATCTTTAATCCAATTCGAAGTTCGTTTCCTCTTTTTTGATGAATAGTGATCACTTTTAGGACTCTATTGTATGTGAAAAAAAATATAAACCGAAATAAATCGGAAGGGACACTTGCGGAGGGGTGGTCAGAGCGACCCCATTCTGGACCGACTATGATAAAAATCTTTCGTCCAATTCGAAGGTCGGATCCTCTTTTTTGACCAATCGTGATGACTTTTAGGACCCTCTAGTATGTGAAAAAAAATATGAACCGAAATTAATCGGAAGGGAAACTTGAGGAGCGGTGGTCGGAGAGACCCCATTCGGGACCGACTCTGATAAAAATCTTTCGTTGAATTCAAAGGACGTTCCCTCTTTTTTGATGAATCGTGACGACTTTTAGGATCCTCTAGTATGTGAAAAAAGTATAAACCGAAATAAATATGACGGGAAACTTGAGGAGCGATGGTCAGAGCGACCCCATTCTGGACCGACTATGATCAAAATCTTTCGTCCAATTCGAAGGTCGTATCCTCTTTTTTGACGAATCGTGATGACTTTGAGGACCCTCTAGTATGTGAAAAATAATATAAACCGAAAAAATTCGGAAGGGAAATTTGAGAAGCAGTGGTCAGAGCGACCCCATTCTGGACGCACACTAGTAAAAATCTTTCGTTGAATTCAAAGGTCGTTTCTTATTTTTTGATGAATCGTGATGACTTTTAGGACTCTTTTGTAGGTGCACAAAAATATAAACCGAAATAAATCGGAAGGGAAACTTGAGGAGCAGTGGTCAGAGCGACCCCATTCTGGACACACACTAGTAAAAATCTTTCGTTGAATTCAAAGGTCGTTTCCTCTTTTTTGATGAATCGTGATGACTTTAAGGATCCTCTAGTATGTGAAAAAAAATATGAAGCGAAAATAATCGGAAGGGAATCTTGAGGAGCGGTGGTCGGAGAGACCCCATTCGGGACCGATTCTGATAAAAATCTTTCGTCCAATTCGAAGGTCGTATCCTCTTTATTGACGAATCGTGATGACTTTTAGGACCCTCTAGTATGTGAAAAATAAAATAAACCGAAAAAAATCGGAAGGGAAACTTCAGAAGCAGTGGTCAGAGCGATCCCATTCTGGACGCACACTAGTAAAAATCTTTCGTTGAATTCAAAGGTCGTTTCCTCTGTTTTGATGAATCGTGATGACTTTTAGCATCCTCTAGTATGTGAAAAAAAATATGAACCGAAATTAATCGGAAGGGAAACTTGAGGAGCGGTGGTCGGAGAGACGCCATTCGGGACCGACTCTGATAAAAATCTTTCATCCAATTCGAAGTTTGTTTCCTCTTTTTTGATGAATCGTCATGACTTTTAGGACTCTCTTGAATGTGAAAAAATATATACACCGAAATAAATCTGAAGGGAAACTTGAGGAGCGATGGTCAAAGCGACCCCATTCTGGACCGACTATGATAAAAATCTTTCGTCCAATTCGAAGGACGTATCCTGTTTTTTGACGAATCGTGATGACTTTTAGGACCCTATAGTATGTGAAAAAAAATATAAACCGAAATAAATCGGACGGGAAACTTGAGCAGCGGTGGTCAGAACGACCCCATTCTGGACCGACTCTGATAAAAATCTTTCATCGAATTCGAAGGTCGTATCCTCTTTTTTGACGAATCGTGATGACTTTTAAGACCCTATAGTATGTGACAAATAATAAACACTGAAAAAAATCGAAAGGAAAACTTGAGAAGCAGTGGTCAGAACGACCCCATTCTGGACGCACACTAGTAAAAATCTTTCGTTGAATTCAAAGGTCGTATCCTCTTTTTTGACGAATCGTGATGACTTTTAGGACTCTCTAGTATGTGAAAAAAAATATAAGCCCAAATAAATCGGAAGGGAAACTTGAGAAGCAGTGGTCTGAGCGACCCCATTCTGGACGCACACTAGTAAAAATCTTTCGTTTAATTCAAAGGTCGTATCCTCTTTTTTGACTAATCTTGATTACTTTTCGGACTCTCTAGTATGTGAAAAAAAATATAAGGCGAAATAAATCGGAAGGTAAACTTTAGGAGCGATGGTCAGAACGACCCCATTCTGGACCGACAATGATAAAAATCTTTCGTCCAATTCGAAGGTCGTATCCTCTTCTTTGATGAATCGTGATGACTTTTAGGACTCTCTAGTATGTGAAAAAAAATATAAACCGAAATAAATCGAAAGGGAAACTTGAGAAGCGGTGGTCAGAGCGACCCCATTCTGGACCAACTATGATAAAAATCTGTCCCCCAATTCGAGGGTCATATCCTCATTTTGATGAATCGTGATGACTTTTAGGACTCTACTGTAGGTGAAAAAAAATATAAACCGAAATAAATCGTAAGGGAAACTTGAGGAGGAGTGGTCACAGCGACCCCATTCTGGACGCACACTAGTAAAAATCTTTCGTTGAATTCAAAGGCCGTTTCCTCTTTTTTGATGAATTGTGATGACTTTAAGGATCCTCTAGTATGTGAAAAAAAATATTAACCGAAATTAATCGAAAGGGAATCTTGAGGAGCGGTGGTCGGAGAGACCCCATTCGGGACCGACTCTGATAAAAATCTTTCATCCAATTCGAAGTTCGTTTCCTCTTTTTTGATGAATTGTGATGACTTTTAGGACCCTCTAGTATGTGCAAATAATATAAACCGAAATATATCGGAAGGGAAACTTGAGCAGCAGTGGTCACAGCGACCCCATTCTGCACTGACTCTGGCAAAAAATCTGTCGTCCAATTCGAGGGTCGTATCCTCTTTTTTGACGAATCGTTATGACTTTTAGGTCTCTTTTGGGAAGGGAAACTTGAGGAGCAGTGGTCAGAGCGACCCCATTCTGGACACACACTAGTAAAAATCTTTCGTTGAATTCAAAGGTCGTTTCCTGTTTTTTTGAGGAATCGTGATGACTTTTAGGATCCTCTAGTATGTGAAAAAAAATATGAAGCGAAAATAATCGGAAGGGAATCTTGAGGAGCGGTGGTCGGAGAGACCCCATTCGGGACCGATTCTGATAAAAATCTTTCGTCCAATTCGAAGGTCGTATCCTCTTTATTGACGAATCGTGATGACTTTTAGGACCCTCTAGTATGTGAAAAATAAAATAAACCGAAAAAAATCGGAAGGGAAACTTGAGAAGCAGTGGTCAGAGCGATCCCATTCTGGACGCACACTAGTAAAAATCTTTCGTTGAATTCAAAGGTCGTTTCCTCTGTTTTGATGAATCGTGATGACTTTTAGCATCCTCTAGTATGTGAAAAAAAATATGAACCGAAATTAATCGGAAGGGAAACTTGAGGAGCGGTGGTCGGAGAGACGCCATTCGGGACCGACTCTGATAAAAATCTTTCATCCAATTCGAAGTTTGTTTCCTCTTTTTTGATGAATCGTCATGACTTTTAGGACTCTCTTGAATGTGAAAAAATTTATACACCGAAATAAATCTGAAGGGAAACTTGAGGAGCGATGGTCAAAGCGACCCCATTCTGGACCGACTATGATAAAAATCTTTCGTCCAATTCGAAGGACGTATCCTGTTTTTTGACGAATCGTGATGACTTTTAGGACCCTCTAGTATGTGAAAAAAAATATAAACCGAAATAAATCGGACGGGAAACTTGAGCAGCGGTGGTCAGAACGACCCCATTCTGGACCGACTCTGATAAAAATCTTTCATCGAATTCGAAGGTCGTATCCTCTTTTTTGACGAATCGTGATGACTTTTAAGACCCTATAGTATGTGACAAATAATAAACACTGAAAAAAATCGAAAGGAAAACTTGAGAAGCAGTGGTCAGAACGACCCCATTCTGGACGCACACTAGTAAAAATCTTTCGTTGAATTCAAAGGTCGTATCCTCTTTTTTGACGAATCGTGATAACTTTTAGGACTCTCTAGTATGTGAAAAAAAATATAAGCCCAAATAAATCGGAAGGGAAACTTGAGAAGCAGTGGTCTGAGCGACCCCATTCTGGACGCACACTAGTAAAAAACTTTCGTTGAATTCAAAGGTCGTTTCCTGTTTTTTTGAGGAATCGTGATGACTTTTAGGATCCTCTAGTATGTGAAAAAAAATATGAAGCGAAAATAATCGGAAGGGAATCTTGAGGAGCTGTGGTCGGAGAGACCCCATTCGGGACCGACTCTGATAAAAATCTTTCGTCCAATTCGAAGGTCGTATCCTCTTTTTTGACGAATCGTGATGACTTTTAGGACCCTCTAGTATGTGAAAAATAATATAAACCGGAAAAAATCGGAAGGGAAACTTGAGAAGCAGTGGTCAGAGCGACCCCATTCTGGACGCACACTAGTAAAAATCTTTCGTTGAATTCAAAGGTTTCCTCTTTTTTGATGAATCGTGATGACTTTTAGCATCCTCTAGTATGTGAAAAAAAATATTAACCGAAATTAATCGGAAGGGAATCTTGAGGAGCGGTGGTCGGAGAGACCCCATTCGGGACCGACTCTGATAAAAATCTTTCATCCAATTCGAAGTTCGTTTCCTCTTTTTTGATGAATCGTGATGACTTTTTGGACTCTATTGTAGGTGGAAAAAAATATGAACAGAAATAAATCCGAAGGGAATCTTGAGGAGCGGTGGTCGGAGAGACGCCATTCGGGACCGACTCTGATAAAAATCTTTCATCCAATTCGAAGTTCGTTTCCTCTTTTTTGATGAATCGTGATGACTTTTAGGACTCTCTTGAATGTGAAAAAATATATACACCGAAATAAATCTGAAGGGAAACTTGAGGAGCGATGGTCAGAGCGACCCCATTCTCGACCGACTATGATAAAAATCTTTCGTCCAATTCGAAGGTCGTATCCTGTTTTTTGACGGATCGTGATGTCTTTTAGGACCCTCTAGTATGTGAAGAATAATATAAACCGAAAAAAATCGGAAGGGAAACTTGAGAAGCAGTGGTCACAGCGACCCCATTCTGGACGCACACTAGTAAAAATCTTTCGTTGAATTCAAAGGTCGTTTCCTCTTTTTTGATGAATTGTGATGACTTTAAGGATCCTCTAGTATGTGAAAAAAAATATTAACCGAAATTAATCGGAAGGGAATCTTGAGGAGCGGTGGTCGGAGAGACCCCATTCGGGACCGACTCTGATAAAAATCTTTCATCCAATTCGAAGTTCGTTTCCTCTTTTTTGATGAATTGTGATGACTTTTAGGACCCTCTAGTATGTGCAAATAATATAAACCGAAATATATCGGAAGGGAAACTTGAGCAGCAGTGGTCACAGCGACCCCATTCTGGACTGACTCTGGCAAAAAATCTTTCGTCGAATTCGAGGGTCGTATCCTCTTTTTTGACGAATCGTTATGACTTTTATGTCTCTTTTGGGAAGGGAAACTTGAGGAGTAGTTGTCAGAGGGACCCCATTCTGGACGCACACTAGTAAAATTCTTTCGTTGAATTCAAAGGTCGTTTCCTGTTTTTTTGAGGAATCGTGATGACTTTTTAGGATCCTCTAGTATGTGAAAAAAAAATGAACCTAAATTAATCGGAAGGGAAACTTGAGGAGCGGTGGTCGGAGAGACCCCATTCGCGACCGAATGTGATAAAAATCTTTCATCCAATTCGACGTTCGTTTCCTTTTTTTTGATGAATCGTGATAACTTTTAGGACTCTATTGTAGGTGTAAAAAAATATGAACCGAAATAAATCGGCAGGGAAACTTGATGGGCGGGGGTCGGAGAGACCCCTTTGGGACCTACGCTGATAAAAATCTTTCATCCGATTCGAAGTTTGTTTCCTCTTTTTTGATGAATCGTGATGACTTTTAGGATCCTCTAGTATGTGAAAAAAATATACACCGAAATAAATCTTACGGGAAACTTGAGGAGCGATGGTCAGCGCGACCCCATTCTGGACGGGCTCTGATAAAAATCTTTCATCCAATTCGAAGGTCGTATCCTCTTTTTTGACGAATCGTGATGACTTTTAGGACCATCTAGTATGTGAAAAAAAATATGAACCGAAATTCATCGGAAGGGAAACTTGAGGAGCGGTGGTCGGACAGACCTCATTCGGGACCGACTCTGATAAAAATCTTTCATCCAATTCGAAGTTCGTTTCATCTTTTTTGATGAATCGTGATGACTTTTAGGACTCTCTAGTATGTGAAAAAAAAATATAAACCGAAATAAATTCGAAGGGAAACATGAGGAGCGATGGTCAGGGCGACCCCATTCTGGACCGACTATGAAAGAAATGTTTCGTCCAATTCGAAGGTCGTATCCTCTTTTTTGACGAATCGTGATGACTTTGAGGACCCTCTAGTATGTGAAAAATAATATAAACCGAAAAAAATCGGAAGGGAAACTTGAGAAGCAGTGGTCAGAGCGACCCCATTCTGGACGCACACTAGTAAAAATCTTTCGTTGAATTCAAAGGTCGTTTCCTCTTTTTTGATGAATCGTGACGACTTTTAGGATCCTCTAGTATGTGAAAAAAGTATAAACCGAAATAAATCTGACGGGAAACTTGAGGAGCGATGGTCAGAGCGACCCCATTCTGGACCGACTATGATAAAAATCTTTCGTCCAATTCGAAGGTCGTATCCTCTTTTTTGACGAATCGTGATGACTTTGAGGACCCTCTAGTATGTGAAAAATAATATAAACCGATAAAATTCGGAAGGGAAATTTGAGAAGCAGTGGTCAGAGCGACCCCATTCTGGACGCACACTAGTGAAAATCTTTCGTTGAATTCAAAGGTCGTTTCTTATTTTTTGATGAATCGTGATGACTTTTAGGACTCTTTTGTAGGTGCACAAAAATATAAACCGAAATAAATCGGAAGGGAAACTTGAGGAGCAGTGGTCAGAGCGACCCCATTCTGGACGCAAACTATTAAAAATCTTTCGTTGAATTCAAAGGTCGTTTCTTCTCTTTTGATGAATCGTGATGACATTAAGGATCCTCTAGTATGTGAAAAAAAATATTAACCGAAATTAATCGGAAGGGAATCTTGAGGAGCGGTGGTCGGAGAGACCCCATTCGGGACCGACTCTGATAAAAATCTTTCATCCAATTCGAAGTTCGTTACCTCTTTTTTGATGAATCGTGATGACTTTTTGGACTCTATTGTAGGTGGAAAAAAATATGAACAGAAATAAATCCGAAGGGAATCTTGAGGAGCGGTGGTCGGAGAGACGCCATTCGGGACCGACTCTGATAAAAATCTTTCATCCAATTCGAAGTTCGTTTCCTCTTTTTTGATGAATCGTGATGACTTTTAGGACTCTCTTGAATGTGAAAAAATATATACACCGAAATAAATCTGAAGGGAAACTTGAGGAGCGATGGTCAGAGCGACCCCATTCTCGACCGACGATGATAAAAATCTTTCGTCCAATTCGAAGGTCGTATCCTGTTTTTTGACGGATCGTGATGTCTTTTAGGACCCTCTAGTATGTGAAGAATAATATAAACCGAAAAAAATCGGAAGGGAAACTTGAGAAGCAGTGGTCACAGCGACCCCATTCTGGACGCACACTAGTAAAAATCTCTCGTTGAATTCAAAGGTCGTTTCCTCTTTTTTCATGAATCGTGATGAATTTTAGGATCGTCTAGTATGTGAAAAAAAATATGAACCGAAATTAATCGGAAGGGAAACTTGAGGAGCGGTGGTCGGAGAGACCCCATTCGGGACCGACACTGATAAAAATCTTTCATCCTATTCGAAGTTTGTTTCTTCTTTTTTGATGAATAGTGATGACTTTTGGGACTCTATAGTATGTGATAAAAAATATAAGCCGAAATAAATCGGAAGGGAATCTTGAGGAGCGGTGGTCGGAGGGACCCCATTCGGGACCGACACTGATAAAAATCTTTCTTCCAATTCGAAGTTCGTTTCTTCTTTTTTGATGAATCGTGATGACTTTTAGGACTCTCTTGAATGTGAAAAAATATATACACCGAAATAAATCTGAAGGGAAACTTGAGGAGCGATGGTCAGAGCGACCCCATTCTGGACCAACTATGATAAAAATCTTTCGTCCAATTCGAAGGTCGTATCCTGTTTTTTGACGAATCGTGATGACTTTTAGGACCCTCTAGTAAGTGAAAAAAAATATAAACCGAAATAAATCGAAAGGGTAACTTTCGGAGCGGTGGTCAGACCGACCCCATTCTGGACCGACTCTGATAAAAATCTTTAATGCAATTCGAAGTTCGTTTCTTCTTTTTTGATGAATCGTGATGACTTTTAGGACTCTCTAGTATGTGAAAAAAAATATAAACCGAAATAAATCGAAAGGGTAACTTTAGGAGCGGTGTTCAGACCGACCCCATTCAAGACCGATTCTGATAAAAATCTTTAATCCAATTCGAAGTTCGTTTCCTCTTTTTTGATGAATAGTGATCACTTTTAGGACTCTATTGTATGTGAAAAAAAATATAAACCGAAATAAATCGAAAGGGACACTTGAGGAGGGGTGGTCAGAGCGACCCCATTCTGGACCGACTATGATAAAAATCTTTCGTACAATTCGAAGGTCGGATCCTCTTTTTTGACGAATCGTGATGACTTTTAGGACCCTCTAGTATGTGAAAAAAAATATGAACCGAAATTAATCGGAAGGGAAACTTGAGGAGCGGTGGTCAGAGCGACCCATTCTGGACGCACACTAGTAAAAATCTTTCATCGAACTCGAAGTTCGTTTCCTCTTTTTTGAAGAATCGTTATGACTTTTAGGACTCTACTGTAGGTGAAAAAAAATATAAACCGAAATAAATCGGAAGGGAAACTTGAGGAGGGGTGGTCAGAGCGACCCCATTCTGGACGCACACTAGTGAAAATCTTTCGTTGAATTCAAAGGTCGTATCCTCTTTTTTGACGAATCGCGATGACTTTTAGGACTCTCTAGTATGTGAAAAAAAATATAAGCCCAAATAAATCGGAAGGGAAACTTGAGAAGCAGTGGTCAGAGCGACCCCATTCTGGACGCACACTAGTAAAAATCTTTCGTTTAATTCAAAGGTCGTATCCTCTTTTTTGACTAATCTTGATTACTTATAGGACTCTCTAGTATGTGAAAAAAAATATAAGCCGAAATAAATCGGAAGGTAAACTTTAGGAGCGATGGTCATAACGACCCCATTCTGGACCGACAATGATAAAAATCTTTCGTCCAATGCGAAGGTCGTATCCTCTTCTTTGATGAATCGTGATGACTTTTAGGACTCTCTAGTATGTGAAAAAAAATATAAACCGAAATAAATCGGAAGGGAAACTTGAGAAGCGGTGGTCAGAGCGACCCCATTCTGGACCAACTATGATAAAAATCTGTCCCCCAATTCGAAGGTCATATCCTCATTTTGACGAATCGTGATGACTTTTAGGACTCTACTGTAGGTGAAAAAAAATATAAACCGAAATAAATCGTAAGGGAAACTTGAGGAGGGGTGGTCAGAGCGACCCCATTCTGGACGCACACTAGTAAAAATCTTTCGTTGAATTCAAAGGCCGTTTCCTCTTTTTTGATGAATTGCGATGACTTTAAGGATCCTCTAGTATGTGAAAAAAAATATTAACCGAAATTAATCGAAAGGGAATCTTGAGGAGCGGTGGTCGGAGAGACCCCATTCGGGACCGACTCTGATAAAAATCTTTCATCCAATTCGAAGTTCGTTTCCTCTTTTTTGATGAATTGTGATGACTTTTAGGACCCTCTAGTATGTGCAAATAATATAAACCGACATATATCGGAAGGGAAACTTGAGCAGCAGTGGTCACAGCGACCCCATTCTGGACTGACTCTGGCAAAAAATCTGTCGTCCAATTCGAGGGTCGTATCCACTTTTTTGACGAATCGTTATGACTTTTAGGTCTCTTTTGGGAAGGGAAACTTGAGGAGTAGTTGTCAGAGGGACCCCATTCTGGACGCACACTAGTAAAAATCTTTCGTTGAATTCAAAGGTCGTTTCCTGTTTTTTTGAGGAATCGTGATGACTTTTAGGATCCTCTAGTATGTGAAAAAAAATATGAAGCGAAAATAATCGGAAGGGAATCTTGAGGAGCGGTGGTCGGAGAGACCCCATTCGTGACCGACTCTGATAAAAATCTTTCGTCCAATTCGAAGGTCGTATCCTCTTTTTTGACGAATCGTGATGACTTTTAGGACCCTCTAGTATGTGAAAAATAATATAAACCGAAAAAAATCGGAAGGGAAACTTGAGAAGCAGTGGTCAGAGCGACCCCATTCTGGACGCACACTAGTAAAAATCTTTCGTTGAATTCAAAGGTTTCCTCTTTTTTGATGAATCGTGATGACTTTTAGGATCCTCTAGTATGTGAAAAAAAATATGAACTGAAATTAAACGGAATGGAATCTTGAGGAGCTGTGGTCGGAGAGACTCCAATCGGGACCGACTCTGATTAAAATCTTTCGTCCAATTCGAAGGTCGGATCCTCTTCTTTGACGAATCGTGATGACTTTTAGGACCCTCTAGTATGTGAAAAATAATATAAACCGAAAAAAATCGGAAGGGAAACTTGAGAAGCAGTGGTCACAGCGACCCCATTCTGGACGCACACTAGTAAAAATCTTTCGTCGAATTAAAAGGTTGTTTCCTCTTTTTTGATGAATCGTGATGACTTTTAGCATCCTCTAGTATGTGAAAAAAAATATTAACCGAAATTAATCGGAAGGGAATCTTGAGGAGCGGTGGTCGGAGAGACCCCATTCGGGACCGACTCTGATAAAAATCTTTCATCCAATTCGAAGTTCGTTTCCTCTTTTTTGATGAATTGTGATGACTTTTAGGACCCTCTAGTATGTGAAAAAAATATAAACCGAAATAAAACGACAGGGGAACTTTAGGAGCGGTGGTCAGAGCGAGCCCATTCTGGACCGACGCTGATAAAAGTCTTTCATCGAATTCGCAGTTCGTTTCCTCTTTTTTGATGAATCGTGATGACTTTTAGGACTCTCTAGTATGTGAAAAAAAAATATAAACCGAAATATGACGGAAGGGAAACTTGAGGAGGGGTGGTCAGAGCGACTCCATTCTAGACCGACTATGATAAAAATCTTTCGTCCAATTCGAAGGTCGTATCCTCTTTTTTGACGAATCGTGATGACTTATAGGACCCTCTAGTAAGTGAAAAAAAATATAAACCGAAATAAATCGAAAGGGAAACTTTAGGAGCGGTGGTCAGGTCGACCCCATTCTGGACCGACGCTGATAAAAATCTTTCATCGAATTCGAAGTTCGTTTCCTCTTTTTTGATGAATCTGGATAACTTTTAGGACTCTCTAGTATGTGAAAAAAAATATAAACCGAAATAAGTCGGAAGGGAAACTTTAGGAGCGGTGGTCATAGCGACCCCATTCTGGACTGACTCTGGCAAAAAATCTTTCGTCCAATTCGAGGGTCGTATCCCCTTTTTTGACGAACCGTTATGACTTTTAGGTCTCTTTTGGGAAGGGAAACTTGAGGAGCAGTGGTCAGAGCGACCCCATTCTGGACGCACACTAGTAAAAATCTTTCGTTGAATTCAAACGTCGTTTCCTGTTTTTTTCAGGAATCGTGATGACTTTTAGGATCCTCTAGTATGTGAAAAAAAAAATTAACCTAAATTAATCGGAAGGGAAAATTGAGGAGCGGTGGTCGGAGAGACCCCATTCTGGACCGACAATGATAAAAATCTTTCGTCCAATTCGAAGGTCGTATCCTGTTTTTTGACGAATCGTGATGACTTTTAGGACCCTCTAGTAAGTGAAAAAAAATATAAACCGAAATAAATCGAAAGGGTAACTTTCGGAGCGGTGGTCAGACCGACCCCATTCTGGACCGACGCTGATAAAAATTTTTAATGCAATTCGAAGTTCGTTTCTTCCTTTTTGATGAATCGTGATGACTTTTAGGACTCTCTAGTATGTGAAAAAATATATAAACCGAAATAAATCGGAAGGGACACTTGAGGGGCGATGGTCAGTGCGACCTCATTCTGGACCGACGCAGATAAAAATCTTTCATCGAATTCGAAGTTCGTTTCCTCTTTTTAGATGAATCGTGATGACTTTTAGGACTCTCTAGTACGAGAAAAAAAATATGAAGCGAAATATAACGTAAGGGAAACTTGAGGAGCAGTGGTCATAGCGACCCCATTCGGGACTGAGTCTGTATCTTCCGTTCAATTCGAAGGTCGTATCTTCTTTTTTGATGAATCGTTATGACTTTTAGGACTCTTTTGTAGGTGCACAAAAATATAAACCGAAATAAATCGGAAGGGAACCTTGAGGAGCAGTGGTCAGAGAGACTTCATTCTGGACGCACACTAGTAAAAATCTTTCGTTGAATTCAAAGGTCGTTTCCTCTTTTTTGATGAATCGTGATGCCTGTTAGGATTCTCGAGTATGTGAAAAATATATACACCGAAATAAATCTGAAGGGAAACTTGAGGAGCGATGGTCAGAGCGATCCCATTCTGGACCGACTATGATAAAAATCTTTCGTCCAATTCGAAGGTCGTATCCTGTTTTTTGACGAATCGTGATCACTTTTAGGACCCTCTAGTATGTGAAAAAAAATATAAACCGAAATAAATCGAAACGGAAACTTGAGCAGCGGTGGTCAGACCGACCCCATTCTGGACCGTCGCTGATAAAAATCTTTCATCGAATTCGAAGGTCGTATCCTCTTTTTTGACGAATCGTGATGACTTTTAGGACCCTATATTATGTGAAAAATAATAAAAACCCAAAAAAATCGAAAGGAAAACTTGAGAAGCAGTGGTCGGAACGACCCCATTCTGGACGCACACTAATAAAAATCTTTCGTTGAATTGAAAGGTCGTATCCTCTTTTTTGACGAATCGTGATGACTTTTAGCACTCTCTAGTATGTGAAAAAAAATATAAGCCGAAATAAATCGGAAGGGAAACTTGAGAAGCAGTGGTCAGAGCGACCCCATTCTGGACGCACACTAGTAAAAATCTTTCGTTTAATTCAAAGGTCGTATCCTCTTCTTTGACGAATTGTGATGACTTTTAGGACTATCTAGTATGTGAAAAAAAATATAAGCCGAAATAAATAGGAAGGGAAACTTTAGGAGCGATGGTCGGAGCGACCCCATTATGGACCGACTATGATAAAAATCTTTCGTCCAATTCGAAGGTCGTATCCTCTTTTTTCACAAATCGTGATGACTTTTAGGACCCTCTAGTAAGTGAAAAATAATATGAACTGAAAAAAATCGGAAGGCATACTTGAGAAGAAGTGGTCAGAGTGACCCCATTCTGGACGCTCACTATTAAAAATCTTTCGTTGAATTCAAAGGTTTCCTCTTTTTTGATGAATCGTGATGACTTTTAGGATCCTCTAGTATGTGAAAAAAAATATGAACTGAAATTAAACGGAATGGAATCTTGAGGAGCTGTGGTCGGAGAGACTCCAATCGGGACCGACTCTGATTAAAATCTTTCGTCCAATTCGAAGGTCGGATCCTCTTCTTTGACGAATCGTGATGACTTTTAGGACCCTCTAGTATGTGAAAAATAATATAAACCGAAAAAAATCGGAAGGGAAACTTGAGAAGCAGTGTTCAGAGCGACCCCATTCTGGACGCACACTAGTAAAAATCTTTCGTCGAATTCAAAGGTTGTTTCCTCTTTTTTGATGAATCGTGATGACTTTTAGCATCCTCTAGTATGTGAAAAAAAATATTAACCGAAATTAATCGGAAGGGAATCTTGAGGAGCGGTGGTCGGAGAGACCCCATTCGGGACCGACTCTGATAAAAATCTTTCATCCAATTCGAAGTTCGTTTCCTCTTTTTTGATGAATTGTGATGACTTTTAGGACCCTCTAGTATGTGAAAAAAATATAAACCGAAATAGAACGAAAGGGGAACTTTAGGAGCGGTGGTCAGAGCGAGCCCATTCTGGACCGACGCTGATAAAAATCTTTCATCGAATTCGCAGTTCGTTTCCTCTTTTTTGATGAATCGTGATGACTTTTAGGACTCTCTAGTATGTGAAAAAAAATATAAACCGAAATATGACGGAAGGGAAACTTGAGGAGGGGTGGTCAGAGCGACTCCATTCTAGACCGACTATGATAAAAATCTTTCGTCCAATTCGAAGGTCGGATCCTCTTTTTTGACGAATCGTGATGACTTTTAGGACCCTCTAGTATGTGAAAAAAAATATAAACCGAAATAAATCGAAAGGGTAACTTTAGGAGCGGTGTTCAGACCGACACCATTCTGGACCGACTCTGATAAAAATCTTTAATCCAATTCGAAGTTCGTTTCCTCTTTTTTGATGAATAGTGATCACTTTTAGGACTCTATTGTATGTGAAAAAAAATATAAACCGAAATAAATCGGAAGAGACACTTGAGGAGGGGTGGTCAGAGCGAACCCATTCTGGACCGACTATGATAAAAATCTTTCGTCCAATTCGAAGGTCGGATCCTCTTTTTTGACGAATCGTGATGACTTTTAGGACCCTCTAGTATGTGAAAAAAAATATGAACCGAAATTAATCGGAAGGGAAACTTGAGGAGCGGTGGTCGGAGAGACCCCATTCGGGACCGACTCTGATAAAAATCTTTCGTTGAATTCAAAGGACGTTCCCTCTTTTTTGATGAATCGTGACTACTTTTAGGATCCTCTAGTATGTGAAAAAAGTATAAATCGAAATAAATATGACGGGAAACTTGAGGAGCGATGGTCAGAGCGACCCCATTCTGGACCGACTATGATCAAAATCTTTCGTCCAATTCGAAGGTCGTATCCTCTTTTTTGACGAATCGTGATGACTTTGAGGACCCTCTAGTATGTGAAAAATAATATAAACCGAAAAAAATCGGAAAGGAAACTTGAGAAGCAGTGGTCAGAGCGATCCCATTCTGGACGCACACTAGTAAAAATCTTTCGTTGAATTCAAAGGTCGTTTCCTCTGTTTTGATGAATCGTGATGACTTTTAGCATCCTCTAGTATGTGAAAAAAAATATGAACCGAAATTAATCGGAAGGGAAACTTGAGGAGCGGTGGTCGGAGAGACGCCATCCGGGACCGACTCTGATAAAAATCTTTCATCCAATTCGAAGTTTGTTTCCTCTTTTTTGATGAATCGTCATGACTTTTAGGACTCTCTTGAATGTGAAAAAATATATACACCGAAATAAATCTGAAGGGAAACTTGAGGAGCGATGGTCAAAGCGACCCCATTCTGGACCGACTATGATAAAAATCTTTCGTCCAATTCGAAGGTCGGATCCTCTTTTTTGACGAATCGTGATGACTTTTAGGACCCTCTAGTATGTGAAAAAAAATATGAACCGAAATTAATCGGAAGGGAAACTTGAGGAGCGGTGGTCGGAGAGACGCCATCCGGGACCGACTCTGATAAAAATCTTTCATCCAATTCGAAGTTTGTTTCCTCTTTTTTGATGAATCGTCATGACTTTTAGGACTCTCTTGAATGTGAAAAAATATATACACCGAAATAAATCTGAAGGGAAACTTGAGGAGCGATGGTCAAAGCGACCCCATTCTGGACCGACTATGATAAAAATCTTTCGTCCAATTCGAAGGACGTATCCTGTTTTTTGACGAATCGTGATGACTTTTAGGACCCTCTAGTATGTGAAAAAAAATATAAACCGAAATAAATCGGACGGGAAACTTAAGCAGCGGTGGTCAGAACGACCCCATTCTGGACCGACTCTGATAAAAATCTTTCATCGAATTCGAAGGTCGTATCCTCTTTTTTGACGAATCGTGATGACTTTTAAGACCCTATAGTATGTGACAAATAATAAACACTGAAAAAAATCGAAAGGAAAACTTGAGAAGCAGTGGTCAGAACGACCCCATTCTGGACGCACACTAGTAAAAATCTTTCGTTGAATTCAAAGGTCGTATCCTCTTTTTTGACGAATCGTGATGACTTTTAGGACTCTCTAGTATGTGAAAAAAAATATAAGCCCAAATAAATCGGAAGGGAAACTTGAGAAGCAGTGGTCTGAGCGACCCCATTCTGGACGCACACTAGTAAAAATCTTTCGTTTAATTCAAAGGTCGTATACTCTTTTTTGACTAATCTTGATTACCTTTAGGACTCTCTAGTATGTGAAAAAAAATATAAGGCGAAATAAATCGGAAGGTAAACTTTAGGAGCGATGGTCAGAACGACCCCATTCTGGACCGACAATGATAAAAATCTTTCGTCCAATTCGAAGGTCGTATCCTCTTCTTTGATGAATCGTGATGACTTTTAGGACTCTCTAGTATGTGAAAAAAAATATAAACCGAAATAAATCGGAAGGGAAACTTTAGAAGCGGTGGTCAGAGCGACCCCATTCTGGACCAACTATGATAAAAATCTGTCCCCCAATTCGAGGGTCATATCCTCATTTTGATGAATCGTGATGACTTTTAGGACTCTACTGTAGGTGAAAAAAAATATAAACCGAAATAAATCGTAAGGGAAACTTGAGGAGGGGTGGTCAGAGCGACCCCATTCTGGACGCACACTAGTAAAAATCTTTCGTTGAATTCAAAGGCCGTTTCCTCTTTTTTGATGAATTTCGATGACTTTAAGGATCCTCTAGTATGTGAAAAAAAATATTAACCGAAATTATTCGGAAGGGAATCTTGAGGAGCGGTGGTCGGAGAGACCCCATTTGGGACCGACTCTGATAAAAATCTTTCATCCAATTCGAAGTTCGTTTCCTCTTTTTTGATGAATTGTGATGACTTTTAGGACCCTCTAATATGTGCAAATAATATAAACCGAAATATATCGGAAGGGAAACTTGAGCAGCAGTGGTCACAGCGACCCCATTCTGGACTGACTCTGGCAAAAAATCTTTCGTCCAATTCGAGGGTCGTATCCTCTTTTTTGACGAATCGTTATGACTTTTAGGTCTCTTTTGGGAAGGGAAACTTGAGGAGTAGTTGTCAGAGGGACCCCATTCTGGACGCACACTAGTAAAAATCTTTCGTTGAATTCAAAGGTCGTTTCCTCTGTTTTGATGAATCGTGATGACTTTTAGAACCCTATAGTATGTGAAAAAAAATATGAACCGAAATTAATCGGAAGGGAAACTTGAGGAGCGGTGGTCGGAGAGACGCCATTCGGGACCGACTCTGATAAAAATCTTTCATCCAATTCGAAGTTCGTTTCCTCTTTTTTGATGAATCGTGATGACTTTTAGGACTCTCTTGAATGTGAAAAAATATATACACCGAAATAAATCTGAAGGGAAACTTGAGGAGCGATGGTCAAAGCGACCCCATTCTGGACCGACTATGATAAAAATCTTTCGTCCAATTCGAAGGTCGTATCCTGTTTTTTGACGAATCGTGATGACTTTCAGGACCCTCTAGTATGTGAAAAAAAATAAAAACCGAAATAAATCGGACGGGAAACTTGAGCAGCGGTGGTTAGAACGACCCCATTCTGGACCGACTCTGATAAAAATCTTTCATGGAATTCGAAGGTCGTATCCTCTTTTTTGACGAATCGTGATGACTTTTAGGACCCTATAGTATGTGAAAAATAATAAACACTGAAAAAAATCGAAAGGAAAACTTGAGAAGCAGTGGTCAGAACGACCCCATTCTGGACGCACACTAGTGAAAATCTTTCGTTGAATTCAAAGTTCGTATCCTCTTTTTTGACGAATCGCGATGACTTTTAGGACTCTCTAGTATGTGAAAAAAAATATAAGCCGAAATAAATCGGAAGGTAAACTTTAGGAGCGATGGTCAGAACGACCCCATTCTGGACCGACAATGATAAAAATCTTTCGTCCAATGCGAAGGTCGTATCCTCTTCTTTGATGAATCGTGATGACTTTTAGGACTCTCTAGTATGTGAGAGAAAATATAAACCGAAATAAATCGGAAGGGAAACTTGAGAAGCGGTGGTCAGAGCGACCCCATTCTGGACCAACTATGATAAAAATCTGTCCCCCAATTCGAAGGTCATATCCTCATTTTGACGAATCGTGATGACTTTGAGGACCCTCTAGTATGTGAAAAATAATATAAACCGAAATAATACGAAAGGGGAACTTTAGGAGCGGTGGTCAGAGCGAGCCCATTCTGGACCGTCGCTGATAAAAATCTTTCATCGAACTCGAAGTTCGTTTCCTCTTTTTTGAAGAATCGTTATGACTTTTAGGACTCTACTGTAGGTGAAAAAAAATATAAACCGAAATAAATCGGAAGGGAATCTTGAGGAGCGGTGGTCGGAGAGACCCCATTCGGGACCGACACTGATAAAAATCTTTCATCCAATTCGAAGTTCGTTTCTTGTTTTTTGATGAATCGTGATGACTTTTAGGACTCTCTTGAATGTGAAAAAATATATACACCGAAATAAATCTGAAGGGAAACTTGAGGAGCGATGGTCAGAGCGACCCCATTCTGGACCGACTATGATAAAAATCTTTCGTCCAATTCGAAGGTCGTATCCTGTTTTTTGACGAATCGTGATGACTTTTAGGACCCTCTATTAAGTGAAAAAAAATATAAACCGAAATAAATCGAAAGGGTAACTTTCGGAGCGGTGGTCAGACCGACCCCATTCTGGACCGACTCTGATAAAAATCTTTAATGCAATTCGAAGTTCGTTTCTTCTTTTTTGATGAATCGTGATGACTTTTAGGACCCTATAGTATGTGAAAAATAATAAAAACCCAAAAAAATCGAAAGAAAAACTTGAGAAGCAGTCGTCGGAACGACCCCATTCTGGACGCACACTAATAAAAATCTTTCGTTGAATTGAAAGGTCGTATCCTCTTTTTTGACGAATCGTGATGACTTTTAGCACGGTCTAGTATGTGAAAAAAAATATAAGCCGAAATAAATCGGAATTGAAACTTGAGAAGCAGTGGTCAGAGCGACCCCATTCTGGACGCACACTAGTAAAAATCTTTCGTTTAATTCAAAGGTCGTATCCTCTTCTTTGACGAATCGTGATGACTTTTAGGACTATCTAGTATGTGAAAAAAAATATAAGCCGAAATAAATCGGAAGGGAAACTTTAGGAGCGATGGTCAGAGCGACCCCATTATGGACCGACTATGATAAAAATCTTTCGTCCAATTCGAAGGTCGTATCCTCTTTTTTCACAAATCGTGATGACTTTTAGGACCCTCTAGTAAGTGAAAAATAATATGAACTGAAAAAAATCGGAAGGGAAACTTGAGAAGCAGTGGTCAGAGTGACCCCATTCTGGACGCTCACTATTAAAAATTTTTCGTTGAATTCAAAGGTTTCCTCTTTTTTGATGAATCGTGATGACTTTTAGGATCCTCTAGTATGTGAAAAAAAATATGAGCTGAAATTAATCGGAATGGAATCTTGAGGAGCTGTGGTCGGAGAGACTCCAATCGGGACCGACTATAATAAAAATCTTTCGTCCAATTCGAAGGTCGGATCCTCTTCTTTGACGAATCGTGATGACTTTTAGGACCCTCTAGTATGTGAAAAATAATATAAACCGAAAAAAATCGGAAGGGAAACTTGAGGAGCAGTGGTCAGAGCGACCCCATTCTGGACGCACACTAGTAAAAATCTTTCGTTGAATTCAAAGGTTGTTTCCTCTTTTTTGATGAATCGTGATGACTTTTAGCATCCACTAGTATGTGAAAAAAAATATTAACCGAAATTAATCGGAAGGGAATCTTGAGGAGCGGTGGTCGGAGAGACCCCATTCGGGACCAACTCTGATAAAAATCTTTCATCCAATTCGAAGTTCGTTTCCTCTTTTTTGATGAATTGTGATGACTTTTAGGACCATCTAGTATGTGAAAAAAATATAAACCGAAATAAAACGACAGGGGAACTTTAGGAGCGGTGGTCAGAGCGAGCCCATTCTGGACCGACGCTGATAAAAGTCTTTCATCGAATTCGCAGTTCGTTTCCTCTTTTTTGATGAATCGTGATGACTTTTAGGACTCTCTAGTATGTGAAAAAAAAATATAAACCGAAATATGACGGAAGGGGAACTTGAGGAGGGGTGGTCAGAGCGACTCCATTCTAGACCGACTATGATAAAAATCTTTCGTCCAATTCGAAGGTCGTATCCTCTTTTTTGACGAATCGTGATGACTTATAGGACCCTCTAGTAAGTGAAAAAAAATATAAACCGAAATTAATCGAAAGGGAAACTTTAGGAGCGGTGGTCAGGTCGATCCCATTCTGGACCGACGCTGATAAAAATCTTTCATCGAATTCGAAGTTCGTTTCCTCTTTTTTGATGAATCGTGATAACTTTTAGGACTCTCTAGTATGTGAAAAAAAATATAAACCGAAATAAGTCGGAAGGAAAACTTTAGGAGCGGTGGTCATAGCGACCCCATTCTGGACTGACTCTGGCAAAAAATCTTTCGTCCAATTCGAGGGTCGTATCCACTTTTTTGACGAATCGTTATGACTTTTAGGTCTCTTTTGGGAAGGGAAACTTGAGGAGCAGTGGTCAGAGTGAACCCATTCTGGACGCACACTAGTAAAAATCTTTCGTTGAATTCAAACGTCGTTTCCTGTTTTTTTCAGGAATCGTGATGACTTTTAGGATCCTCTAGTATGTGAAAAAAAAAATTAACCTAAATTAATCGGAAGGGAAAATTGAGGAGCGGTGGTCGGAGAGACCCCATTCGGGACCGACTGTGATAAAAATCTTTCATTCAATTCGAAGTTCGTTTCTTCTTTTTTGATGAATCGTGATGACTTTTAGGACTCTCTTGAATGTGAAAAAATATATACACCGAAATAAATCTGAAGGGAAACTTGAGGAGCGATGGTCAGAGCGACCCCATTCTGGACCGACTATGATAAAAATCTTTCGTCCAATTCGAAGGTCGTATCCTGTTTTTTGACGAATCGTGATCACTTTTAGGACCCTCTAGTAAGTGAAAAAAAATATAAACCGAAATAAATCGAAAGGGTAACTTTCGGAGCGGTGGTCAGACCGACCCCATACTGGACCGACTCTGATAAAAATTTTTAATGCAATTCGAAGTTCGTTTCTTCTTTTTTGATGAATCGTGATGACTTTTAGGACTCTCTAGTATGTGAAAAAAAATATAAACCGAAATAAATCGGAAGGGACACTTGAGGGGCGATGGTCAGTGCGACCTCATTCTAGACCGACGCAGATAAAAATCTTTCATCGAATTCGAAGTTCGTTTCCTCTTTTTAGATGAATCGTGATGACTTTTAGGACTCTCTAGTATGAGAAAAAAAATATGAAGCGAAATATAACGTAAGGGAAACTTGAGGATCAGTGGTCATAGCGACCCCATTCGGGACTGAGTCTGTATCTTCCGTTCAATTCGAAGGTCGTATCTTCTTTTTTGATGAATCGTTATGACTTTTAGGACTCTTTTGTAGGTGCACAAAAATATAAACCGAAATAAATCGGAAGGGAACCTTGAGGAGCAGTGGTCAGAGAGACTCCATTCTGGACGCACACTAGTAAAAATCTTTCGTTGAATTCAAAGGTCGTTTCCTCTTTTTTGATGAATCGTGATGCCTGTTAGGATTCTCGAGTATGTGAGAAATATATACACCGAAATAAATCTGAAGGGAAACTTGAGGAGCGGTGGTCGGAGAGACCCCATTCGGGACCGACTGTGATAAAAATCTTTCATTCAATTCGAAGTTCGTTTCTTCTTTTTTGATGAATCGTGATGACTTTTAGGACTCTCTTGAATGTGAAAAAATATATACACCGAAATAAATCTGAAGGGAAACTTGAGGAGCGATGGTCAGAGCGACCCCATTCTGGACCGACTATGATAAAAATCTTTCGTCCAATTCGAAGGTCGTATCCTGTTTTTTGACGAATCGTGATCACTTTTAGGACCCTCTAGTAAGTGAAAAAAAATATAAACCGAAATAAATCGAAAGGGTAACTTTCGGAGCGGTGGTCAGACCGACCCCATTCTGGACCGACTCTGATAAAAATTTTTAATGCAATTCGAAGTTCGTTTCTTCTTTTTTGATGAATCGTGATGACTTTTAGGACTCTCTAGTATGTGAAAAAAAATATAAACCGAAATAAATCGGAAGGGACACTTGAGGGGCGATGGTCAGTGCGACCTCATTCTAGACCGACGCAGATAAAAATCTTTCATCGAATTCGAAGTTCGTTTCCTCTTTTTAGATGAATCGTGATGACTTTTAGGACTCTCTAGTATGAGAAAAAAAATATGAAGCGAAATATAACGTAAGGGAAACTTGAGGATCAGTGGTCATAGCGACCCCATTCGGGACTGAGTCTGTATCTTCCGTTCAATTCGAAGGTCGTATCTTCTTTTTTGATGAATCGTTATGACTTTTAGGACTCTTTTGTAGGTGCACAAAAATATAAACCGAAATAAATCGGAAGGGAACCTTGAGGAGCAGTGGTCAGAGAGACTCCATTCTGGACGCACACTAGTAAAAATCTTTCGTTGAATTCAAAGGTCGTTTCCTCTTTTTTGATGAATCGTGATGCCTGTTAGGATTCTCGAGTATGTGAGAAATATATACACCGAAATAAATCTGAAGGGAAACTTGAGGAGCGATGGTCAGAGCGATCCCATTCTGGACCGACTATGATAAAAATCTTTCGTCCAATTCGAAGTTCGTTTCCTCTTTTTTGATGAATTGTGATGACTTTTAGGACCCTCTAGTATGTGAAAAAAATATAAACCGAAATAAAACGAAAGGGGAACTTTAGGAGCGGTGGTCAGAGCGAGCCCATTCTGGACCGACGCTGATAAAAATCTTTCATCGAATTCGCAGTTCGTTTCCTCTTTTTTGATGAATCGTGATGACTTTTAGGACTCTCTAGTATGTGAAAAAAAATATAAACCGAAATATGACGGAAGGGAAACTTGAGGAGGGGTGGTCAGAGCGACTCCATTCTAGACCGACTATGATAAAAATCTTTCGTCCAATTCGAAGGTCGTATCCTCTTTTTTGACGAATCGTGATGACTTTTAGGACCCTCTAGTAAGTGAAAAAAAATATAAACCGAAATAAGTCGGAAGGGAAACTTTAGGAGCGGTGGTCATAGCGACCCCATTCTGGACTGACTCTGGCAAAAAATCTTTCGTCCAATTCGAGGGTCGTATCCCCTTTTTTGACGAACCGTTATGACTTTTAGGTCTCTTTTGGGAAGGGAAACTTGAGGAGCAGTGGTCAGAGCGACCCCATTCTGGACGCACACTAGTAAAAATCTTTTGTTGAATTCAAAGGTCGTTTCCTGTTTTTTTCAGGAATCGTGATGACTTTTAGGATCCTCTAGTATGTGAAAAAAAAAATGAACCTAAATTAATCGGAAGGGAAAATTGAGGAGCGGTGGTCGGAGAGACCCCATTCGGGACCGACTGTGATAAAAATCTTTCATTCAATTCGACGTTCGTTTCCTTTTTTTTGATAAATCGTGATAACTTTTAGGACTCTATTGTAGGTATAAAAAAATATGAACCGAAATAAATCGGCAGGGAAACTTGAGGGGCGGGGGTCGGAGAGACCCCTTTGGGACCTACTCTGATAAAAATCTTTCATCCGATTCGAAGTTTGTTTCCTCTTTTTTGATGAATCGTGATGACTTTTAGGACCCTCTAGTATGTGATAAAAAATATAAACCGAAATAAATCGAAAGGGTAACTTTAGGAGCGGTGTTCAGACCGACCCCATTCTGGACCGACTCTGATAAAAATCTTTAATCCAATTCGAAGTTCGTTTCCTCTTTTTTGATGAATAGTGATCACTTTTAGGACTCTATTGTATGTGAAAAAAAATATGAACCGAAATTAATCGGAAGGGAAACTTGAGGAGCGGTGGTCGGAGAGACCCCATTCGGGACCGACTCTGATAAAAATCTTTCGTTGAATTCAAAGGACGTTCCCTCTTTTTTGATGAATCGTGACGACTTTTAGGATCCTCTAGTATGTGAGAAAAGTATAAACCGAAATAAATATGACGGGAAACTTGAGGAGCGATGGTCAGAGCGACCCCATTCTGGACCGACTATGATAAAAATCTTTCGTCCAATTCGAAGGTCGTATCCTCTTTTTTGACGAATCGTGATGACTTTGAGGACCCTCTAGTATGTGAAAAATAATATAAACCGAAAAAATTCGGAAGGGAAATTTGAGAAGCAGTGGTCAGAGCGCCCCCATTCTGGACGCACACTAGTTAAAATCTTTCGTTGAATTCAACGGTCGTTTCTTATTTTTTGATGAATCGTGATGACTTTTAGGACTCTTTTGTAGGTGCACAAAAATATAAACCGAAATAAATCGGAAGGGAAACTTGTGGAGCAGTGGTCAGAGCGACCCCATTCTGGACACACCCTAGTAAAAATCTTTCGTTGAATTCAAAGGTCGTTTCCTCTTTTTTGATGAATCGTGATGACTTTAAGGATCCTCTAGTATGTGAAAAAAAATATGAAGCGAAAATAATCGGAAGGGAATCTTGAGGAGCGGTGGTCGGAGAGACCCGATTCGGGACCGACTCTGATAAAAATCTTTCGTCCAATTCGAAGGTCGTATCCTCTTTATTGACGAATCGTGATGACTTTTAGGACCCTCTAGTATGTGAAAAATAATATAAACCGAAAAAAATCCGAAGAGAAACTTGAGAAGCAGTGGTCAGAGCGATCCCATTCTGGACGCACACTAGTAAAAATCTTTCGTTGAATTCAAAGGTCGTTTCCTCTGTTTTGATGAATCGTGATGACTTTTAGCATCCTCTAGTATGTGAAAAAAAATATGAACCGAAATTAATCGGAAGGGAAACTTGAGGAGCGGTGGTCGGAGAGACGCCATTCGGGACCGACTCTGATAAAAATCTTTCATCCAATTCGAAGTTCGTTTCCTCTTTTTTGATGAATCGTGATGACTTTGAGGACTCTCTTGAATGTGAAAAAATATATACACCGAAATAAATCTGAAGGGAAACTTCAGGAGCGATGGTCAAAGCGACCCCATTCTGGACCGACTATGATAAAAATCTTTCGTCCAATTCGAAGGTCGTATCCTGTTTTTTGACGAATCGTGATGACTTTTAGGACCCTCTAGTATGTGAAAAAAAATATAAACCGAAATAAATCGGACGGGAAACTTGAGCAGCGGTGGTCAGAACGACCCCATTCTGGACCGACTCTGATAAAAATCTTTCATCGAATTCGAAGGTCGTATCCTCTTTTTTGACGAATCGTGATGACTTTTAGGACCCTAAAGTATGTGACAAATAATAAACACTGAAAAAAATCGAAAGGAAAACTTGAGAAGCAGTGGTCAGAACGACCCCATTCTGGACGCACAATAGTAAAAATCTTTCGTTGAATTCAAAGGTCGTATCCTCTTTTTTGACGAATCGTGATGACTTTTAGGACTCTCTAGTATGTGAAAAAAAATATAAGCACAAATAAATCGGAAGGGAAACTTGAGAAGCAGTGGTCAGAGCGACCCCATTCTGGACGCACACTAGTAAAAATCTTTCGTTTAATTCAAAGGTCGTATCCTCTTTTTTGACTAATCTTGATTACTTTTAGGACTCTCTAGTATGTGAAAAAAAATATAAGACGAAATAAATCGGAAGGTAAACTTTAGGAGCGATGGTCAGAACGACCCCATTCTGGACCGACAATGATAAAAATCTTTCGTCCTATTCGAAGGTCGTATCCTCTTCTTTGATGAATCGTGATGACTTTTAGGACTCTCTAGTATGTGAAAAAAAATATAAACCGAAATAAATCGAAAGGGAAACTTGAGAAGCGGTGGTCAGAGCGACCCCATTCTGGACCAACTATGATAAAAATCTGTCCCCCAATTCGAGGGTCATATCCTCATTTTGACGAATCGTGATGACTCTTAGGACTCTACTGTAGGTGAAAAAGAATATAAACCGAAATAAATCGGAAGGGAAACTTGAGGAGGGGTGGTGAGAGCGACCCCATTCTGGACGCACACTAGTAAAAATCTTTCGTTGAATTCAAAGGTCGTTTCCTCTTTTTTGATGAATTGTGATGACTTTAAGGATCCTCTAGTATGTGAAAAAAAATATTAACCGAAATTAATCGGAAGGGAATCTTGAGGAGCGGTGGTCGGAGAGACCCCATTCGGGACCGACTCTGATAAAAATCTTTCATCCAATTCGAAGTTCGTTTCCTCTTTTTTGATGAATTGTGATGACTTTTAGGACCCTCTAGTATGTGCAAATAATATAAACCGAAATATATCGGAAGGGAAACTTGAGCAGCAGTGGTCACAGCGACCCCATTCTGGACTGACTCTGGCAAAAAATCTTTCGTCGAATTCGAGGGTCGTATCCTCTTTTTTGACGAATCGTTATGACTTTTATGTCTCTTTTGGGAAGGGAAACTTGAGGAGTAGTTGTCAGAGGGACCCCATTCTGGACGCACACTAGTAAAATTCTTTCGTTGAATTCAAAGGTCGTTTCCTGTTTTTTTGAGGAATCGTGATGACTTTTTAGGATCCTCTAGTATGTGAAAAAAAAATGAACCTAAATTAATCGGAAGGGAAACTTGAGGAGCGGTGGTCGGAGAGACCCCATTCGCGACCGAATGTGATAAAAATCTTTCATCCAATTCGACGTTCGTTTCCTTTTTTTTGATGAATCGTGATAACTTTTAGGACTCTATTGTAGGTGTAAAAAAATATGAACCGAAATAAATCGGCAGGGAAACTTGATGGGCGGGGGTCGGAGAGACCCCTTTGGGACCTACGCTGATAAAAATCTTTCATCCGATTCGAAGTTTGTTTCCTCTTTTTTGATGAATCGTGATGACTTTTAGGATCCTCTGGTATGTGAAAAAAATATACACCGAAATAAATCTTACGGGAAACTTGAGGAGCGATGGTCAGCGCGACCCCATTCTGGACGGGCTCTGATAAAAATCTTTCATCCAATTCGAAGGTCGTATCCTCTTTTTTGACGAATCGTGATGACTTTTAGGACCATCTAGTATGTGAAAAAAAATATGAACCGAAATTCATCGGAAGGGAAACTTGAGGAGCGGTGGTCGGACAGACCCCATTCGGGACCGACTCTAATAAAAATCTTTCATCCAATTCGAAGTTCGTTTCATCTTTTTTGATGAATCGTGATGACTTTTAGGACTCTCTAGTATGTGAAAAAAAAATATAAACCGAATTAAATTCGAAGGGAAACATGAGGAGCGATGGTCAGGGCGACCCCATTCTGGACCGACTATGAAAGAAATGTTTCGTCCAATTCGAAGGTCGTATCCTCTTTTTTGACGAATCGTGATGACTTTGAGGACCCTCTAGTATGTGAAAAATAATATAAACCGAAAAAAATCGGAAGGGAAACTTGAGAAGCAGTGGTCAGAGCGACCCCATTCTGGACGCACACTAGTAAAAATCTTTCGTTGAATTCAAAGGTCGTTTCCTCTTTTTTGATGAATCGTGACGACTTTTAGGATCCTCTAGTATGTGAAAAAAGTATAAACCGAAATAAATCTGACGGGAAACTTGAGGAGCGATGGTCAGAGCGACCCCATTCTGGACCGACTATGATAAAAATCTTTCGTCCAATTCGAAGGTCGTATCCTCTTTTTTGATGAATTGTGATGACTTTTAGGACCCTCTAGTATGTGCAAATAATATAAACCGAAATATATCGGAAGGGAAACTTGAGCAGCAGTGGTCACAGCGACCCCATTCTGGACTGACTCTGGCAAAAAATCTTTCGTCCAATTCGAGGGTCGTATCCTCTTTTTTGACGAATCGTTATGACTTTTAGGTCTCTTTTGGGAAGGGAAACTTGAGGAGTAGTTGTCAGAGGGACCCCATTCTGGACGCACACTAGTAAACATCTTTCGTTGAATTCAAAGGTCGTTTCCTGTTTTTTTGAGGAATCGTGATGACTTTTAGGATCCTCTAGTATGTGAAAAAAAAATGAACCTATATTAATCGGAAGGGAAACTTGAGGAGCGGTGGTCGGAGAGACCCCATTCGGGACCGAGTGTGATAAAAATCTTTCATCCAATTCGACGTTCGTTTCCTTTTTTTTGATGAATCGTGATAACTTTTAGGACTCTATTGTAGGTGTAAAAAAATATGAACCGAAATAAATCGGCAGGGAAACTTGAGGGGCGGGGGTCGGAGAGACCCCTTTGGGACCTACGCTGATAAAAATCTTTCATCCGATTCGAAGTATGTTTCCTCTTTTTTGATGAATCGTGATGACTTTTAGGACTCTCTAGTATGTGAAAAAAAAATATAAACCGAATTAAATTCGAAGGGAAACATGAGGAGCGATGGTCAGGGCGACCCCATTCTGGACCGACTATGAAAGAAATGTTTCGTCCAATTCGAAGGTCGTATCCTCTTTTTTGACGAATCGTGATGACTTTGAGGACCCTCTAGTATGTGAAAAATAATATAAACCGAAAAAAATCGGAAGGGAAACTTGAGAAGCAGTGGTCAGAGCGACCCCATTCTGGACGCACACTAGTAAAAATCTTTCGTTGAATTCAAAGGTCGTTTCCTCTTTTTTGATGAATCGTGACGACTTTTAGGATCCTCTAGTATGTGAAAAAAGTATAAACCGAAATAAATCTGACGGGAAACTTGAGGAGCGATGGTCAGAGCGACCCCATTCTGGACCGACTATGATAAAAATCTTTCGTCCAATTCGAAGGTCGTATCCTCTTTTTTGATGAATTGTGATGACTTTTAGGACCCTCTAGTATGTGCAAATAATATAAACCGAAATATATCGGAAGGGAAACTTGAGCAGCAGTGGTCACAGCGACCCCATTCTGGACTGACTCTGGCAAAAAATCTTTCGTCCAATTCGAGGGTCGTATCCTCTTTTTTGACGAATGGTTATGACTTTTAGGTCTCTTTTGGGAAGGGAAACTTGAGGAGTAGTTGTCAGAGGGACCCCATTCTGGACGCACACTAGTAAACATCTTTCGTTGAATTCAAAGGTCGTTTCCTGTTTTTTTGAGGAATCGTGATGACTTTTAGGATCCTCTAGTATGTGAAAAAAAAATGAACCTAAATTAATCGGAAGGGAAACTTGAGGAGCGGTGGTCGGAGAGACCCCATTCGGGACCGAGTGTGATAAAAATCTTTCATCCAATTCGACGTTCGTTTCCTTTTTTTTGATGAATCGTGATAACTTTTAGGACTCTATTGTAGATGTAAAAAAATATGAACCGAAATAAATCGGCAGGGAAACTTGAGGGGCGGGGGTCGGAGAGACCCCTTTGGGACCTACGCTGATAAAAATCTTTCATCCGATTCGAAGTATGTTTCCTCTTTTTTGATGAATCGTGATGACTTTTAGGATCCTCTAGTATGTGAAAAAAATATAAACCGAAATAAATCTTACGGGAAACTTGAGGAGCGATGGTCAGCGCGACCCCATTCTGGACGGGCTCTGATAAAAATCTTTCATCCAATTCGAAGTTCGTTTCCTCTTTTTTGATGAATCGTGATGACTTTTAGGACTCTCTTGAATGTGAAAAAATATATACACCGAAATAAATCTGAAGGGAAACTAGAGGAGCGATGGTCAAAGCGACCCCATTCTGGACCGACTATGATAAAAATCTTTCGTCCAATTCGAAGGTCGTATCCTCTTTTTTGACGAATCGTGATGACTTTTAGGACCATCTAGTATGTGAAAAAAAATATGAACCGAAATTCATCGGAAGGGAAACTTGAGGAGCGGTGGTCGGACAGACCCCATTCGGGACCGACTCTGATAAAAATCTTTCATCCAATTCGAAGTTCGTTTCATCTTTTTTGATGAATCGTGATGACTTTTAGGACTCTCTAGTATGTGAAAAAAAAATATAAACCGAAATAAATTCGAAGGGAAACATGAGGAGCGATGGTCAGGGCGACCCCATTCTGGACCGACTATGAAAGAAATGTTTCGTCCAATTCGAAGGTCGTATCCTCTTTTTTGACGAATCGTGATGACTTTGAGGACCCTCTAGTATGTGAAAAATAATATAAACCGAAAAAAATCGGAAGGGAAACTTGAGAAGCAGTGGTCAGAGCGACCCCATTCTGGACGCACACTAGTAAAAATCTTTCGTTGAATTCAAAGGTCGTTTCCTCTTTTTTGATGAATCGTGACGACTTTTAGGATCCTCTACTATGTGAAAAAAGTATAAACCGAAATAAATCTGACGGGAAACTTGAGGAGCGATGGTCAGAGCGACCCCATTCTGGACCGACTATGATAAAAATCTTTCGTCCAATTCGAAGGTCGTATCCTCTTTTTTGACGAATCGTGATGACTTTGAGGACCCTCTAGTATGTGAAAAATAATATAAACCGATAAAATTCGGAAGGGAAATTTGAGAAGCAGTGGTCAGAGCGACCCCATTCTGGACGCACACTAGTGAAAATCTTTCGTTGAATTCAAAGGTCGTTTCTTATTTTTTGATGAATCGTGATGACTTTTAGGACTCTTTTGTAGGTGCACAAAAATATAAACCGAAATAAATCGGAAGGGAAACTTGAGGAGCAGTGGTCAGAGCGACCCCATTCTGGACGCAAACTATTAAAAATCTTTCGTTGAATTCAAAGGTCGTTTCTTCTCTTTTGATGAATCGTGATGACTTTAAGGATCCTCTAGTATGTGAAAAAAAATATTAACCGAAATTAATCGGAAGGGAATCTTGAGGAGCGGTGGTCGGAGAGACCCCATTCGGGACCGACTCTGATAAAAATCTTTCATCCAATTCGAAGTTCGTTTCCTCTTTTTTGATGAATCGTGATGACTTTTTGGACTCTATTGTAGGTGGAAAAAAATATGAACAGAAATAAATCCGAAGGGAATCTTGAGGAGCGGTGGTCGGAGAGACGCCATTCGGGACCGACTCTGATAAAAATCTTTCATCCAATTCGAAGTTCGTTTCCTCTTTTTTGATGAATCGTGATGACTTTTAGGACTCTCTTGAATGTGAAAAAATATATACACCGAAATAAATCTGAAGGGAAACTTGAGGAGCGATGGTCAGAGCGACCCCATTCTCGACCGACTATGATAAAAATCTTTCGTCCAATTCGAAGGTCGTATCCTGTTTTTTGACGGATCGTGATGTCTTTTAGGACCCTCTAGTATGTGAAGAATAATATAAACCGAAAAAAATCGGAAGGGAAACTTGAGAAGCAGTGGTCACAGCGACCCCATTCTGGACGCACACTAGTAAAAATCTCTCGTTGAATTCAAAGGTCGTTTCCTCTTTTTTCATGAATCGTGATGAATTTTAGGATCCTCTAGTATGTGAAAAAAAATATGAACCGAAATTAATCGGAAGGGAAACTTGAGGAGCGGTGGTCGGAGAGACCCCATTCGGGACCGACACTGATAAAAATCTTTCATCCTATTCGAAGTTTGTTTCTTCTTTTTTGATGAATAGTGATGACTTTTGGGACTCTATAGTATGTGATAAAAAATATAAGCCGAAATAAATCGGAAGGGAATCTTGAGGAGCGGTGGTCGGAGAGACCCCATTCGGGACCGACACTGATAAAAATCTTTCATCCAATTCGAAGTTCGTTTCTTCTTTTTTGATAAATCGTGATGACTTTTAGGACTCTCTTGAATGTGAAAAAATATATACACCGAAATAAATCTGAAGGGAAACTTGAGGAGCGATGGTCAGAGCGACCCCATTCTGGACCAACTATGATAAAAATCTTTCGTCCAATTCGAAGGTCGTATCCTGTTTTTTGACGAATCGTGATGACTTTTAGGACCCTCTAGTAAGTGAAAAAAAATATAAACCAAAATAAATCGAAAGGGTAACTTTCGGAGCGGTGGTCAGACCGACCCCATTCTGGACCGACTCTGATAAAAATCTTTAATGCAATTCGAAGTTCGTTTCTTCTTTTTTGATGAATCGTGATGACTTTTAGGACTCTCTAGTATGTGAAAAAAAATATAAACCGAAATAAATCGAAAGGGTAACTTTAGGAGCGGTGTTCAGACCGACCCCATTCAAGACCGACTCTGATAAAAATCTTTAATCCAATTCGAAGTTCGTTTCCTCTTTTTTGATGAATAGTGATCACTTTTAGGACTCTATTGTATGTGAAAAAAAATATAAACCGAAATAAATCGAAAGGGACACTTGAGGAGGGGTGGTCAGAGCGACCCCATTCTGGACCGACTATGATAAAAATCTTTCGTACAATTCGAAGGTCGGATCCTCTTTTTTGACGAATCGTGATGACTTTTAGGACCCTCTAGTATGTGAAAAAAAATATGAACCGAAATTAATCGGAAGGGAAACTTGAGGAGCGGTGGTCAGAGCGACCCATTCTGGACGCACACTAGTAAAAATCTTTCATCGAACTCGAAGTTCGTTTCCTCTTTTTTGAAGAATCGTTATGACTTTTAGGACTCTACTGTAGGTGAAAAAAAATATAAACCGAAATAAATCGGAAGGGAAACTTGAGGAGCAGTGGTCAGAGCGACCCCATTCTGGACGCAAACTATTAAAAATCTTTCGTTGAATTCAAAGGTCGTTTCTTCTCTTTTGATGAATCGTGATGACTTTAAGGATCCTCTAGTATGTGAAAAAAAATATTAACCGAAATTAATCGGAAGGGAATCTTGAGGAGCGGTGGTCGGAGAGACCCCATTCGGGACCGACTCTGATAAAAATCTTTCATCCAATTCGAAGTTCGTTTCCTCTTTTTTGATGAATCGTGATGACTTTTTGGACTCTATTGTAGGTGGAAAAAAATATGAACAGAAATAAATCCGAAGGGAATCTTGAGGAGCGGTGGTCGGAGAGACGCCATTCGGGACCGACTCTGATAAAAATCTTTCATCCAATTCGAAGTTCGTTTCCTCTTTTTTGATGAATCGTGATGACTTTTAGGACTCTCTTGAATGTGAAAAAATATATACACCGAAATAAATCTGAAGGGAAACTTGAGGAGCGATGGTCAGAGCGACCCCATTCTCGACCGACTATGATAAAAATCTTTCGTCCAATTCGAAGGTCGTATCCTGTTTTTTGACGGATCGTGATGTCTTTTAGGACCCTCTAGTATGTGAAGAATAATATAAACCGAAAAAAATCGGAAGGGAAACTTGAGAAGCAGTGGTCACAGCGACCCCATTCTGGACGCACACTAGTAAAAATCTCTCGTTGAATTCAAAGGTCGTTTCCTCTTTTTTCATGAATCGTGATGAATTTTAGGATCCTCTAGTATGTGAAAAAAAATATGAACCGAAATTAATCGGAAGGGAAACTTGAGGAGCGGTGGTCGGAGAGACCCCATTCGGGACCGACACTGATAAAAATCTTTCATCCTATTCGAAGTTTGTTTCTTCTTTTTTGATGAATAGTGATGACTTTTGGGACTCTATAGTATGTGATAAAAAATATAAGCCGAAATAAATCGGAAGGGAATCTTGAGGAGCGGTGGTCGGAGAGACCCCATTCGGGACCGACACTGATAAAAATCTTTCATCCAATTCGAAGTTCGTTTCTTCTTTTTTGATAAATCGTGATGACTTTTAGGACTCTCTTGAATGTGAAAAAATATATACACCGAAATAAATCTGAAGGGAAACTTGAGGAGCGATGGTCAGAGCGACCCCATTCTGGACCAACTATGATAAAAATCTTTCGTCCAATTCGAAGGTCGTATCCTGTTTTTTGACGAATCGTGATGACTTTTAGGACCCTCTAGTAAGTGAAAAAAAATATAAACCAAAATAAATCGAAAGGGTAACTTTCGGAGCGGTGGTCAGACCGACCCCATTCTGGACCGACTCTGATAAAAATCTTTAATGCAATTCGAAGTTCGTTTCTTCTTTTTTGATGAATCGTGATGACTTTTAGGACTCTCTAGTATGTGAAAAAAAATATAAACCGAAATAAATCGAAAGGGTAACTTTAGGAGCGGTGTTCAGACCGACCCCATTCAAGACCGACTCTGATAAAAATCTTTAATCCAATTCGAAGTTCGTTTCCTCTTTTTTGATGAATAGTGATCACTTTTAGGACTCTATTGTATGTGAAAAAAAATATAAACCGAAATAAATCGAAAGGGACACTTGAGGAGGGGTGGTCAGAGCGACCCCATTCTGGACCGACTATGATAAAAATCTTTCGTACAATTCGAAGGTCGGATCCTCTTTTTTGACGAATCGTGATGACTTTTAGGACCCTCTAGTATGTGAAAAAAAATATGAACCGAAATTAATCGGAAGGGAAACTTGAGGAGCGGTGGTCAGAGCGACCCATTCTGGACGCACACTAGTAAAAATCTTTCATCGAACTCGAAGTTCGTTTCCTCTTTTTTGAAGAATCGTTATGACTTTTAGGACTCTACTGTAGGTGAAAAAAAATATAAACCGAAATAAATCGGAAGGGAAACTTGAGGAGGGGTGGTCAGAGCGACCCCATTCTGGACGCACACTAGTAAAAATCTTTCGTTGAATTCAAAGGTCGTTTCCTCTTTTTTGATAAATTGTGATGACTTTAAGGATCCTCTAGTATGTGAAAGAAAATATTAACCGAAATTAATCGGAAGGGAATCTTGAGGAGCGATGGTCGGAGAGACCCCATTCGGGACCGACTCTGATAAAAATCTTTCATCCAATTCGAAGGTCGTATCCTCTTTTTTGACGAATCGTGATGACTTTTAGGACCCTATAGTATGTGAAAAATAATAAACACTGAAAAAAATCGAAAGGAAAACTTGAGAAGCAGTGGTCAGAACGACCCCATTCTGGACGCACACTAGTGAAAATCTTTCGTTGAATTCAAAGGTCGTATCCTCTTTTTTGACGAATCGCGATGACTTTTAGGACTCTCTAGTATGTGAAAAAAAATATAAGCCCAAATAAATCGGAAGGGAAACTTGAGAAGCAGTGGTCGGAGCGACCCCATTCTGGACGCACACTAGTAAAAATCTTTCGTTTAATTCAAAGGTCGTATCCTCTTTTTTGACTAATCTTGATTACTTATAGGACTCTCTAGTATGTGAAAAAAAATATAAGCCGAAATAAATCGGAAGGTAAACTTTAGGAGCGATGGTCATAACGACCCCATTCTGGACCGACAATGATAAAAATCTTTCGTCCAATGCGAAGGTCGTATCCTCTTCTTTGATGAATCGTGATGACTTTTAGGACTCTCTAGTATGTGAAAAAAAATATAAACCGAAATAAATCGGAAGGGAAACTTGAGAAGCGGTGGTCAGAGCGACCCCATTCTGGACCAACTATGATAAAAATCTGTCCCCCAATTCGAAGGTCATATCCTCATTTTGACGAATCGTGATGACTTTTAGGACTCTACTGTAGGTGAAAAAAAATATAAACCGAAATAAATCGTAAGGGAAACTTGAGGAGGGGTGGTCAGAGCGACCCCATTCTGGACGCACACTAGTAAAAATCTTTCGTTGAATTCAAAGGCCGTTTCCTCTTTTTTGATGAATTGTGATGACTTTAAGGATCCTCTAGTATGTGAAAAAAAATATTAACAGAAATTAATCGAAAGGGAATCTTGAGGAGCGGTGGTCGGAGAGACCCCATTCGGGACCGACTCTGATAAAAATCTTTCATCCAATTCGAAGTTCGTTTCCTCTTTTTTGATGAATTGTGATGACTTTTAGGACCCTCTAGTATGTGCAAATAATATAAACCGAAATATATCGGAAGGGAAACTTGAGCAGCAGTGGTCACAGCGACCCCATTCTGGACTGACTCTGGCAAAAAATCTGTCGTCCAATTCGAGGGTCATATCCACTTTTTTGACGAATCGTTATGACTTTTAGGTCTCTTTTGGGAAGGGAAACTTGAGGAGTAGTTGTCAGAGGGACCCCATTCTGGACGCACACTAGTAAAAATCTTTCGTTGAATTCAAAGGTCGTTTCCTGTTTTTTTGAGGAATCGTGATGACTTTTAGGATCCTCTAGTATGTGAAAAAAAATATGAAGCGAAAATAATCGGAAGGGAATCTTGAGGAGCGGTGGTCGGAGAGACCCCATTCGGGACCGACTCTGATAAAAATCTTTCGTCCAATTCGAAGGTCGTATCCTCTTTTTTGACGAATCGTGATGACTTTTAGGATCCTCTAGTATGTGAAAAAAAATATGAACTGAAATTAAACGGAATGGAATCTTGAGGAGCTGTGGTCGGAGAGACTCCAATCGGGACCGACTCTGATTAAAATCTTTCGTCCAATTCGAAGGTCGGATCCTCTTCTTTGACGAATCGTGATGACTTTTAGGACCCTCTAGTATGTGAAAAATAATATAAACCGAAAAAAATCGGAAGGGAAACTTGAGAAGCAGTGGTCAGAGCGACCCCATTCTGGACGCACACTAGTAAAAATCTTTCGTCGAATTCAAAGGTTGTTTCCTCTTTTTTGATGAATCGTGATGACTTTTAGCATCCTCTAGTATGTGAAAAAAAATATTAACCGAAATTAATCGGAAGGGAATCTTGAGGAGCGGTGGTCGGAGAGACCCCATTCGGGACCGACTCTGATAAAAATCTTTCATCCAATTCGAAGTTCGTTTCCTCTTTTTTGATGAATTGTGATGACTTTTAGGACTCTCTAGTATGTGAAAAAAATATAAACCGAAATAAAACGACAGGGGAACTTTAGGAGCGGTGGTCAGAGCGAGCCCATTCTGGACCGACGCTGATAAAAGTCTTTCATCGAATTCGCAGTTCGTTTCCTCTTTTTTGATGAATCGTGATGACTTTTAGGACTCTCTAGTATGTGAAAAAAAAATATAAACCGAAATATGACGGAAGGGAAACTTGAGGAGGGGTGGTCAGAGCGACTCCATTCTAGACCGACTATGATAAAAATCTTTCGTCCAATTCGAAGGTCGTATCCTCTTTTTTGACGAATCGTGATGACTTATAGGACCCTCTAGTAAGTGAAAAAAAATATAAACCGAAATAAATCGAAAGGGAAACTTTAGGAGCGGTGGTCAGGTCGACCCCATTCTGGACCGACGCTGATAAAAATCTTTCATCGAATTCGAAGTTCGTTTCCTCTTTTTTGATGAATCTGGATAACTTTTAGGACTCTCTAGTATGTGAAAAAAAATATAAACCGAAATAAGTCGGAAGGGAAACTTTAGGAGCGGTGGTCATAGCGACCCCATTCTGGACTGACTCTGGCAAAAAATCTTTCGTCCAATTCGAGGGTCGTATCCCCTTTTTTGACGAACCGTTATGACATTTAGGTCTCTTTTGGGAA
The DNA here is from genome assembly GCA_958009045.1 of Oxytorus armatus. Taxonomy (NCBI): domain Eukaryota; kingdom Metazoa; phylum Arthropoda; class Insecta; order Hymenoptera; family Ichneumonidae; genus Oxytorus; species Oxytorus armatus. The sequence goes on from OY253752.1 coordinate 5,027,062, forward strand.
GGGAAACTTGAGGAGCAGTGGTCAGAGCGACCCCATTCTGGACGCACACTAGTAAAAATCTTTCGTTGAATTCAAACGTCGTTTCCTGTTTTTTCAGGAATCGTGATGACTTTTAGGATCCTCTAGTATGTGAAAAAAAAAATTAACCTAAATTAATTGGAAGGGAAAATTGAGGAGCGGTGGTCGGAGAGACCCCATTCTGGACCGACAATGATAAAAATCTTTCGTCCAATTCGAAGGTCGTATCCTGTTTTTTGACGAATCGTGATGACTTTTAGGACCCTCTAGTAAGTGAAAAAAAATATAAACCGAAATAAATCGAAAGGGTAACTTTCGGAGCGGTGGTCAGACCGACCCCATTCTGGACCGACGCTGATAAAAATTTTTAATGCAATTCGAAGTTCGTTTCTTCCTTTTTGATGAATCGTGATGACTTTTAGGACTCTCTAGTATGTGAAAAAAAATATAAACCGAAATAAATCGGAAGGGACACTTGAGGGGCGATGGTCAGTGCGACCTCATTCTGGACCGACGCAGATAAAAATCTTTCATCGAATTCGAAGTTCGTTTCCTCTTTTTAGATGAATCGTGATGACTTTTAGGACTCTCTAGTACGAGAAAAAAAATATGAAGCGAAATATAACGTAAGGGAAACTTGAGGAGCAGTGGTCATAGCGACCCCATTCGGGACTGAGTCTGTATCTTCCGTTCAATTCGAAGGTCGTATCTTCTTTTTTGATGAATCGTTATGACTTTTAGGACTCTTTTGTAGGTGCACAAAAATATAAACCGAAATAAATCGGAAGGGAACCTTGAGGAGCAGTGGTCAGAGAGACTTCATTCTGGACGCACACTAGTAAAAATCTTTCGTTGAATTCAAAGGTCGTTTCCTCTTTTTTGATGAATCGTGATGCCTGTTAGGATTCTCGAGTATGTGAAAAATATATACACCGAAATAAATCTGAAGGGAAACTTGAGGAGCGATGGTCAGAGCGATCCCATTCTGGACCGACTATGATAAAAATCTTTCGTCCAATTCGAAGGTCGTATCCTGTTTTTTGACGAATCGTGATCACTTTTAGGACCCTCTAGTATGTGAAAAAAAATATAAACCGAAATAAATCGAAACGGAAACTTGAGCAGCGGTGGTCAGACCGACCCCATTCTGGACCGACGCTGATAAAAATCTTTCATCGAATTCGAAGGTCGTATCCTCTTTTTTGACGAATCGTGATGACTTTTAGGACCCTATATTATGTGAAAAATATTAAAAACCCAAAAAAATCGAAAGGAAAACTTGAGAAGCAGTGGTCGGAACGACCCCATTCTGGACGCACACTAATAAAAATCTTTCGTTGAATTGAAAGGTCGTATCCTCTTTTTTGACGAATCGTGATGACTTTTAGCACTCTCTAGTATGTGAAAAAAAATATAAGCCGAAATAAATCGGAAGGGAAACTTGAGAAGCAGTGGTCAGAGCGACCCCATTCTGGACGCACACTAGTAAAAATCTTTCGTTTAATTCAAAGGTCGTATCCTCTTCTTTGACGAATCGTGATGACTTTTAGGACTATCTAGTATGTGAAAAAAAATATAAGCCGAAATAAATAGGAAGGGAAACTTTAGGAGCGATGGTCGGAGCGACCCCATTATGGACCGACTATGATAAAAATCTTTCGTCCAATTCGAAGGTCGTATCCTCTTTTTTCACAAATCGTGATGACTTTTAGGACCCTCTAGTAAGTGAAAAATAATATGAACTGAAAAAAATCGGAAGGCATACTTGAGAAGAAGTGGTCAGAGTGACCCCATTCTGGACGCTCACTATTAAAAATCTTTCGTTGAATTCAAAGGTTTCCTCTTTTTTGATGAATCGTGATGACTTTTAGGATCCTCTAGTATGTGAAAAAAAATATGAACTGAAATTAAACGGAATGGAATCTTGAGGAGCTGTGGTCGGAGAGACTCCAATCGGGACCGACTCTGATTAAAATCTTTCGTCCAATTCGAAGGTCGGATCCTCTTCTTTGACGAATCGTGATGACTTTTAGGACCCTCTAGTATGTGAAAAATAATATAAACCGAAAAAAATCGGAAGGGAAACTTGAGAAGCAGTGTTCAGAGCGACCCCATTCTGGACGCACACTAGTAAAAATCTTTCGTCGAATTCTAAGGTTGTTTCCTCTTTTTTGATGAATCGTGATGACTTTTAGCATCCTCTAGTATGTGAAAAAAAATATTAACCGAAATTAATCGGAAGGGAATCTTGAGGAGCGGTGGTCGGAGAGACCCCATTCGGGACCGACTCTGATAAAAATCTTTCGTCCAATTCGAAGGTCGTATCCTCTTTTTTGACGAATCGTGATGACTTTTAGGACCCTCTAGTATGTGAAAAATAATATAAACCGAAAAAAATCGGAAGGGAAACTTGAGAAGCAGTGGTCAGAGCGACCCCATTCTGGACGCACACTAGTAAAAATCTTTCGTTGAATTCAAAGGTTTCCTCTTTTTTGATGAATCGTGATGACTTTTAGGATCCTCTAGTATGTGAAAAAAATATGAACTGAAATTAAACGGAATGGAATCTTGAGGAGCTGTGGTCGGAGAGACTCCAATCGGGACCGACTCTGATTAAAATCTTTCGTCCAATTCGAAGGTCGGATCCTCTTCTTTGACGAATCGTGATGACTTTTAGGACCCTCTAGTATGTGAAAAATAATATAAACCGAAAAAAATCGGAAGGGAAACTTGAGAAGCAGTGGTCAGAGCGACCCCATTCTGGACGCACACTAGTAAAAATCTTTCGTCGAATTCAAAGGTTGTTTCCTCTTTTTTGATGAATCGTGATGACTTTTAGCATCCTGTAGTATGTGAAAAAAAATATTAACCGAAATTAATCGGAAGGGAATCTTGAGGAGCGGTGGTCGGAGAGACCCCATTCGGGACCGACTCTGATAAAAATCTTTCATCCAATTCGAAGTTCGTTTCCTCTTTTTTGATGAATTGTGATGACTTTTTGGACCCTCTAGTATGTGAAAAAAATATAAACCGAAATAAAACGACAGGGGAACTTTAGGAGCGGTGGTCAGAGCGAGCCCATTCTGGACCGACGCTGATAAAAGTCTTTCATCGAATTCGCAGTTCGTTTCCTCTTTTTTGATGAATCGTGATGACTTTTAGGACTCTCTAGTATGTGAAAAAAAAATATAAACCGAAATATGACGGAAGGGAAACTTGAGGAGGGGTGGTCAGAGCGACTCCATTCTAGACCGACTATGATAAAAATCTTTCGTCCAATTCGAAGGTCGTATCCTCTTTTTTGACGAATCGTGATGACTTATAGGACCCTCTAGTAAGTGAAAAAAAATATAAACCGAAATAAATCGAAAGGGAAACTTTAGGAGCGGTGGTCAGGTCGACCCCATTCTGGACCGACGCTGATAAAAATCTTTCATCGAATTCGAAGTTCGTTTCCTCTTTTTTGATGAATCTGGATAACTTTTAGGACTCTCTAGTATGTGAAAAAAAATATAAACCGAAATAAGTCGGAAGGGAAACTTTAGGAGCGGTGGTCATAGCGACCCCATTCTGGACTGACTCTGGCAAAAAATCTTTCGTCCAATTCGAGGGTCGTATCCCCTTTTTTGACGAACCGTTATGACATTTAGGTCTCTTTTGGGAAGGGAAACTTGAGGAGCAGTGGTCAGAGCGACCCCATTCTGGACGCACACTAGTAAAAATCTTTCGTTGAATTCAAACGTCGTTTCCTGTTTTTTTCAGGAATCGTGATGACTTTTAGGATCCTCTAGTATGTGAAAAAAAAAATTAACCTAAATTAATCGGAAGGGAAAATTGAAGAGCGGTGGTCGGAGAGACCCCATTCTGGACCGACAATGATAAAAATCTTTCGTCCAATTCGAAGGTCGTATCCTGTTTTTTGACGAATCGTGATGACTTTTAGGACCCTCTAGTAAGTGAAAAAAAATATAAACCGAAATAAATCGAAAGGGTAACTTTCGGAGCGGTGGTCAGACCGACCCCATTCTGGACCGACGCTGATAAAAATCTTTCATCGAATTCGAAGGTCGTATCCTCTTTTTTGACGAATCGTGATGACTTTTAGGACCCTATATTATGTGAAAAATATTAAAAACCCAAAAAAATCGAAAGGAAAACTTGAGAAGCAGTGGTCGGAACGACCCCATTCTGGACGCACACTAATAAAAATCTTTCGTTGAATTGAAAGGTCGTATCCTCTTTTTTGACGAATCGTGATGACTTTTAGCACTCTCTAGTATGTGAAAAAAAATATAAGCCGAAATAAATCGGAAGGGAAACTTGAGAAGCAGTGGTCAGAGCGACCCCATTCTGGACGCACACTAGTAAAAATCTTTCGTTTAATTCAAAGGTCGTATCCTCTTCTTTGACGAATCGTGATGACTTTTAGGACTATCTAGTATGTGAAAAAAAATATAAGCCGAAATAAATAGGAAGGGAAACTTTAGGAGCGATGGTCGGAGCGACCCCATTATGGACCGACTATGATAAAAATCTTTCGTCCAATTCGAAGGTCGTATCCTCTTTTTTCACAAATCGTGATGACTTTTAGGACCCTCTAGTAAGTGAAAAATAATATGAACTGAAAAAAATCGGAAGGCATACTTGAGAAGAAGTGGTCAGAGTGACCCCATTCTGGACGCTCACTATTAAAAATCTTTCGTTGAATTCAAAGGTTTCCTCTTTTTTGATGAATCGTGATGACTTTTAGGATCCTCTAGTATGTGAAAAAAAATATTAACTGAAATTAAACGGAATGGAATCTTGAGGAGCTGTGGTCGGAGAGACTCCAATCGGGACCGACTCTGATTAAAATCTTTCGTCCAATTCGAAGGTCGGATCCTCTTCTTTGACGAATCGTGATGACTTTTAGGACCCTCTAGTATGTGAAAAATAATATAAACCGAAAAAAATCGGAAGGGAAACTTGAGAAGCAGTGTTCAGAGCGACCCCATTCTGGACGCACACTAGTAAAAATCTTTCGTCGAATTCAAAGGTTGTTTCCTCTTTTTTGATGAATCGTGATGACTTTTAGCATCCTCTAGTATGTGAAAAAAAATATTAACCGAAATTAATCGGAAGGGAATCTTGAGGAGCGGTGGTCGGAGAGACCCCATTCGGGACCGACTCTGATAAAAATCTTTCATCCAATTCGAAGTTCGTTTCCTCTTTTTTGATGAATTGTGATGACTTTTAGGACCCTCTAGTATGTGAAAACAATATAAACCGAAATAGAACGAAAGGGGAACTTTAGGAGCGGTGGTCAGAGCGAGCCCATTCTGGACCGACGCTGATAAAAATCTTTCATCGAATTCGCAGTTCGTTTCCTCTTTTTTGATGAATCGTGATGACTTTTAGGACTCTCTAGTATGTGAAAAAAAAATATAAACCGAAATATGACGGAAGGGAAACTTGAGGAGGGGTGGTCAGTGCGACTCCATTCTAGACCGACTATGATAAAAATCTTTCGTCCAATTCGAAGGTCGTATCCTCTTTTTTGACGAATCGTGATGACTTTTAGGACCCTCTAGTAAGTGAAAAAAAATATAAACCGAAATAAATCGAAAGGGAAACTTTAGGAGCGGTGGTCAGGGCGACCCCATTCTGGACCGACGCTGATAAAAATCTTTCATCGAATTCGAAGTTCGTTTCCACTTTTTTGATGAATCGTTATGACTTTTAGGACGCTCTAGTATGTGGAAAAAAATATAAACCGAAATAAGTCGGAAGGGAAACTTTAGGAGCGGTGGTCATAGCGACCCCATTCTGGACTGACTCTGGCAAAAAATCTTTCGTCCAATTCGAGGGTCGTATCCACTTTTTTGACGAATCGTTATGACTTTTAGGTCTCTTTTGGGAAGGGAAACTTGAGGAGCAGTGGTCAGAGCGACCCCATTCTGGACGCACACTAGTAAAAATCTTTCGTTGAATTCAAAGGTCGTTTCCTGTTTTTTTCAGGAATCGTGATGACTTTTAGGATCCTCTAGTATGTGAAAAAAAAAATGAACCTAAATTAATCGGAAGGGAAAATTGAGGAGCGGTGGTCGGAGAGACCCCATTCGGGACCGACTGTGATAAAAATCTTTCATTCAATTCGACGTTCGTTTCCTTTTTTTTGATGAATCGTGATAACTTTTAGGACTGTATTGTAGGTATAAAAAAATATGAACCGAAATAAATCGGCAGGGAAACTTGAGGGGCGGGGGTCGGAGAGACCCCTTTGGGACCTAGTGTTATAAAAATCTTTCATCCGATTCGAAGTTTGTTTCCTCTTTTTTGATGAATCGTGATGACTTCTAGGACCCTCTAGTATGTGATAAAAAATATAAACCGAAATAAATCGAAAGGGTAACTTTAGGAGCGGTGTTCAGACCGACACCATTCTGGACCGACTCTGATAAAAATCTTTAATCCAATTCGAAGTTCGTTTCCTCTTTTTTGATGAATAGTGATCACTTTTAGGACTCTATTGTATGTGAAAAAAAATATAAACCGAAATAAATCGGAAGAGACACTTGAGGAGGGGTGGTCAGAGCGAACCCATTCTGGACCGACTATGATAAAAATCTTTCGTCCAATTCGAAGGTCGGATCCTCTTTTTTGACGAATCGTGATGACTTTTAGGACCCTCTAGTATGTGAAAAAAAATATGAACCGAAATTAATCGGAAGGGAAACTTGAGGAGCGGTGGTCGGAGAGACCCCATTCGGGACCGACTCTGATAAAAATCTTTCGTTGAATTCAAAGGACGTTCCCTCTTTTTTGATGAATCGTGACGACTTTTAGGATCCTCTAGTATGTGAAAAAAGTATAAATCGAAATAAATATGACGGGAAACTTGAGGAGCGATGGTCAGAGCGACCCCATTCTGGACCGACTATGATCAAAATCTTTCGTCCAATTCGAAGGTCGTATCCTCTTTTTTGACGAATCGTGATGACTTTGAGGACCCTCTAGTATGTGAAAAATAATATAAACCGAAAAAAATCGGAAAGGAAACTTGAGAAGCAGTGGTCAGAGCGATCCCATTCTGGACGCACACTAGTAAAAATCTTTCGTTGAATTCAAAGGTCGTTTCCTCTGTTTTGATGAATCGTGATGACTTTTAGCATCCTCTAGTATGTGAAAAAAAATATGAACCGAAATTAATCGGAAGGGAAACTTGAGGAGCGGTGGTCGGAGAGACGCCATTCGGGACCGACTCTGATAAAAATCTTTCATCCAATTCGAAGTTTGTTTCCTCTTTTTTGATGAATCGTCATGACTTTTAGGACTCTCTTGAATGTGAAAAAATATATACACCGAAATAAATCTGAAGGGAAACTTGAGGAGCGATGGTCAAAGCGACCCCATTCTGGACCGACTATGATAAAAATCTTTCGTCCAATTCGAAGGACGTATCCTGTTTTTTGACGAATCGTGATGACTTTTAGGACCCTCTAGTATGTGAAAAAAAATATAAACCGAAATAAATCGGACGGGAAACTTAAGCAGCGGTGGTCAGAACGACCCCATTCTGGACCGACTCTGATAAAAATCTTTCATCGAATTCGAAGGTCGTATCCTCTTTTTTGACGAATCGTGATGACTTTTAAGACCCTATAGTATGTGACAAATAATAAACACTGAAAAAAATCGAAAGGAAAACTTGAGAAGCAGTGGTCAGAACGACCCCATTCTGGACGCACACTAGTAAAAATCTTTCGTTGAATTCAAAGGTCGTATCCTCTTTTTTGACGAATCGTGATGACTTTTAGGACTCTCTAGTATGTGAAAAAAAATATAAGCCCAAATAAATCGGAAGGGAAACTTGAGAAGCAGTGGTCTGAGCGACCCCATTCTGGACGCACACTAGTAAAAATCTTTCGTTTAATTCAAAGGTCGTATACTCTTTTTTGACTAATCTTGATTACTTTTAGGACTCTCTAGTATGTGAAAAAAAATATAAGGCGAAATAAATCGGAAGGTAAACTTTAGGAGCGATGGTCAGAACGACCCCATTCTGGACCGACAATGATAAAAATCTTTCGTCCAATTCGAAGGTCGTATCCTCTTCTTTGATGAATCGTGATGACTTTTAGGACTCTCTAGTATGTGAAAAAAAATATAAACCGAAATAAATCGGAAGGGAAACTTTAGAAGCGGTGGTCAGAGCGACCCCAATCTGGACCAACTATGATTAAAATCTGTCCCCCAATTCGAGGGTCATATCCTCATTTTGATGAATCGTGGTGACTTTTAGGACTCTACTGTAGGTGAAAAAAAATATAAACCGAAATAAATCGTAAGGGAAACTTGAGGAGGGGTGGTCAGAGCGACCCCATTCTGGACGCACACTAGTAAAAATCTTTCGTTGAATTCAAAGGCCGTTTCCTCTTTTTTGATGAATTGTGATGACTTTAAGGATCCTCTAGTATGTGAAAAAAAATATTAACCGAAATTATTCGGAAGGGAATCTTGAGGAGCGGTGGTCGGAGAGACCCCATTTGGGACCGACTCTGATAAAAATCTTTCATCCAATTCGAAGTTCGTTTCCTCTTTTTTGATGAATTGTGATGACTTTTAGGACCCTCTAGTATGTGCAAATAATATAAACCGAAATATATCGGAAGGGAAACTTGAGCAGCAGTGGTCACAGCGACCCCATTCTGGACTGACTCTGGCAAAAAATCTGTCGTCCAATTCGAGGGTCATATCCACTTTTTTGACGAATCGTTATGACTTTTAGGTCTCTTTTGGGAAGGGAAACTTGAGGAGTAGTTGTCAGAGGGACCCCATTCTGGACGCACACTAGTAAAAATCTTTCGTTGAATTCAAAGGTCGTTTCCTCTGTTTTGATGAATCGTGCTGACTTTTAGAACCCTATAGTATGTGAAAAAAAATATGAACCGAAATTAATCGGAAGGGAAACTTGAGGAGCGGTGGTCGGAGAGACGCCATTCGGGACCGACTCTGATAAAAATCTTTCATCCAATTCGAAGTTCGTTTCCTCTTTTTTGATGAATCGTGATGACTTTTAGGACTCTCTTGAATGTGAAAAAATATATACACCGAAATAAATCTGAAGGGAAACTTGAGGAGCGATGGTCAAAGCGACCCCATTCTGGACCGACTATGATAAAAATCTTTCGTCCAATTCGAAGGTCGTATCCTGTTTTTTGACGAATCGTGATGACTTTTAGGACCCTCTAGTATGTGAAAAAAAATAAAAACCGAAATAAATCGGACGGGAAACTCGAGCAGCGGTGGTCAGAACGACCCCATTCTGGACCGACTCTGATAAAAATCTTTCATGGAATTCGAAGGTCGTATCCTCTTTTTTGACGAATCGTGATGACTTTTAGGACCCTATAGTATGTGAAAAATAATAAACACTGAAAAAAATCGAAAGGAAAACTTGAGAAGCAGTGGTCAGAACGACCCCATTCTGGACGCACACTAGTGAAAATCTTTCGTTGAATTCAAAGTTCGTATCCTCTTTTTTGACGAATCGCGATGACTTTTAGGACTCTCTAGTATGTGAAAAAAATATAAGCCCAAATAAATCGGAAGGGAAACTTTAGGAGCGATGGTCAGAACGACCCCATTCTGGACCGACAATGATAAAAATCTTTCGTCCAATGCGAAGGTCGTATCCTCTTCTTTGATGAATCGTGATGACTTTTAGGACTCTCTAGTATGTGAGAGAAAATATAAACCGAAATAAATCGGAAGGGAAACTTGAGAAGCGGTGGTCAGAGCGACCCCATTCTGGACCAACTATGATAAAAATCTGTCCCCCAATTCGAAGGTCATATCCTCATTTTGACGAATCGTGATGACTTTGAGGACCCTCTAGTATGTGAAAAATAATATAAACCGAAATAATACGAAAGGGGAACTTTAGGAGCGGTGGTCAGAGCGAGCCCATTCTGGACCGTCGCTGATAAAAATCTTTCATCGAACTCGAAGTTCGTTTCCTCTTTTTTGAAGAATCGTTATGACTTTTAGGACTCTACTGTAGGTGAAAAAAAATATAAACCGAAATAAATCGGAAGGGAATCTTGAGGAGCGGTGGTCGGAGAGACCCCATTCGGGACCGACACTGATAAAAATCTTTCATCCAATTCGAAGTTCGTTTCTTGTTTTTTGATGAATCGTGATGACTTTTAGGACTCTCTTGAATGTGAAAAAATATATACACCGAAATAAATCTGAAGGGAAACTTGAGGAGCGATGGTCAGAGCGACCCCATTATGGACCGACTATGATAAAAATCTTTCGTCCAATTCGAAGGTCGTATCCTCTTTTTTCACAAATCGTGATGACTTTTAGGACCCTCTAGTAAGTGAAAAATAATATGAACTGAAAAAAATCGGAAGGGAAACTTGAGAAGCAGTGGTCAGAGTGACCCCATTCTGGACGCTCACTATTAAAAATTTTTCGTTGAATTCAAAGGTTTCCTCTTTTTTGATGAATCGTGATGACTTTTAGGATCCTCTAGTATGTGAAAAAAAATATGAGCTGAAATTAATCGGAATGGAATCTTGAGGAGCTGTGGTCGGAGAGACTCCAATCGGGACCGACTATAATAAAAATCTTTCGTCCAATTCGAAGGTCGGATCCTCTTCTTTGACGAATCGTGATGACTTTTAGGACCCTCTAGTATGTGAAAAATAATATAAACCGAAAAAAATCGGAAGGGAAACTTGAGAAGCAGTGGTCAGAGCGACCCCATTCTGGACGCACACTAGTAAAAATCTTTCGTTGAATTCAAAGGTTGTTTCCTCTTTTTTGATGAATCGTGATGACTTTTAGGACTCTCTAGTATGTGAAAAAAAATATAAGGCGAAATAAATCGGAAGGTAAACTTTAGGAGCGATGGTCAGAACGACCCCATTCTGGACCGACAATGATAAAAATCTTTCGTCCAATTCGAAGGTCGTATCCTCTTCTTTGATGAATCGTGATGACTTTTAGGACTCTCTAGTATGTGAAAAAAAATATAAACCGAAATAAATCGGAAGGGAAACTTGAGAAGCGGTGGTCAGAGCGACCCCATTCTGGACCAACTATGATAAAAATCTGTCCCCCAATTCGAGGGTCATATCCTCATTTTGATGAATCGTGATGACTTTTAGGACTCTACTGTAGGTGAAAAAAAATATAAACCGAAATAAATCGTAAGGGAAACTTGAGGAGGGGTGGTCACAGCGACCCCATTCTGGACGCACACTAGTAAAAATCTTTCGTTGAATTCAAAGGCCGTTTCCTCTTTTTTGATGAATTGTGATGACTTTAAGGATCCTCTAGTATGTGAAAAAAAATATTAACCGAAATTAATCGAAAGGGAATCTTGAGGAGCGGTGGTCGGAGAGACCCCATTCGGGACCGACTCTGATAAAAATCTTTCATCCAATTCGAAGTTCGTTTCCTCTTTTTTGATGAATTGTGATGACTTTTAGGACCCTCTAGTATGTGCAAATAATATAAACCGAAATATATCGGAAGGGAAACTTGAGCAGCAGTGGTCACAGCGACCCCATTCTGGACTGACTCTAGCAAAAAATCTGTCGTCCAATTCGAGGGTCGTATCCTCTTTTTTGACGAATCGTTATGACTTTTAGGTCTCTTTTGGGAAGGGAAACTTGAGGAGTAGTTGTCAGAGGGACCCCATTCTGGACGCACACTAGTAAAAATCTTTCGTTGAATTCAAAGGTCGTTTCCTGTTTTTTTGAGGAATCGTGATGACTTTTAGGATCCTCTAGTATGTGAAAAAAAATATGAAGCGAAAATAATCGGAAGGGAATCTTGAGGAGCGGTGGTCGGAGAGACCCCATTCGGGACCGACTCTGATAAAAATCTTTCGTCCAATTCGAAGGTCGTATCCTCTTTTTTGACGAATCGTGATGACTTTTAGGACCCTCTAGTATGTGAAAAATAATATAAACCGGAAAAAATCGGAAGGGAAACTTGAGAAGCAGTGGTCAGAGCGACCCCATTCTGGACGCACACTAGTAAAAATCTTTCGTTGAATTCAAAGGTTTCCTCTTTTTTGATGAATCGTGATGACTTTTAGGATCCTCTAGTATGTGAAAAAAAATATGAACTGAAATTAAACGGAATGGAATCTTGAGGAGCTGTGGTCGGAGAGACTCCAATCGGGACCGACTCTGATTAAAATCTTTCGTCCAATTCGAAGGTCGGATCCTCTTCTTTGACGAATCGTGATGACTTTTAGGACCCTCTAGTATGTGAAAAATAATATAAACCGAAAAAAATCGGAAGGGAAACTTGAGAAGCAGTGGTCAGAGCGACCCCATTCTGGACGCACACTAGTAAAAATCTTTCGTCGAATTCAAAGGTTGTTTCCTCTTTTTTGATGAATCGTGATGACTTTTAGCATCCTCTAGTATGTGAAAAAAAATATTAACCGAAATTAATCGGAAGGGAATCTTGAGGAGTGGTGGTCGGAGAGACCCCATTCGGGACCGACTCTGATAAAAATCTTTCATCCAATTCGAAGTTCGTTTCCTCTTTTTTGATGAATTGTGATGACTTTTAGGACCCTCTAGTATGTGAAAAAAATATAAACCGAAATAAAACGAAAGGGGAACTTTAGGAGCGGCGGTCAGAGCGAGCCCATTCTGGACCGACGCTGATAAAAATCTTTCATCGAATTCGCAGTTCGTTTCCTCTTTTTTGATGAATCGTGATGACTTTTAGGACTCTCTAGTATGTGAAAAAAAAATATAAACCGAAATATGACGGAAGGGAAACTTGAGGAGGGGTGGTCAGAGCGACTCCATTCTAGACCGACTATGATAAAAATCTTTCGTCCAATTCGAAGGTCGTATCCTCTTTTTTGACGAATCGTGATGACTTATAGGACCCTCTAGTAAGTGAAAAAAAATATAAACCGAAATAAATCGAAAGGGAAACTTTAGGAGCGGTGGTCAGGTCGACCCCATTCTGGACCGACGCTGATAAAAATCATTCATCGAATTCGAAGTTCGTTTCCTCTTTTTTGATGAATCGTGATAACTTTTAGGACGCTCTAGTATGTGAAAAAAAATATAATCCGAAATAAGTCGGAAGGGAAACTTTAGGAGCGGTGGTCATAGCGACCCCATTCTGGACTGACTCTGGCAAAAAATCTTTCGTCCAATTCGAGGGTCGTATCCCCTTTTTTGACGAACCGTTATAACTTTTAGGTCTCTTTTGGGAAGGGAAACTTGAGGAGCAGTGGTCAGAGCGACCCTATTCTGGACGCACACTAGTAAAAATCTTTCGTTGAATTCAAAGGTCGTTTCCTGTTTTTTTCAGGAATCGTGATGACTTTTAGGATCCTCTAGTATGTGAAAAAAAAAATGAACCTAAATTAATCGGAACGGAAAATTGAGGAGCGGTGGTCGGAGCGACCCCATTCGGGACCGACTGTGATAAAAATCTTTCATTCAATTCGACGTTCGTTTCCTTTTTTTTGATAAATCGTGATAACTTTTAGGACTCTATTGTAGGTATAAAAAAATATGAACCGAAATAAATCGGCAGGGAAACTTGAGGGGTGGGGGTCGGAGAGACCCCTTTGGGACCTACTCTGATAAAAATCTTTCATCCGATTCGAAGTTTGTTTCCTCTTTTTTGATGAATCGTGATGACTTTTAGGACCCTCTAGTATGTGATAAAAAATATAAACCGAAATAAATCGAAAGGGTAACTTTAGGAGCGGTGTTCAGACCGACCCCATTCTGGACCGACTCTGATAAAAATCTTTAATCCAATTCGAAGTTCGTTTCCTCTTTTTTGATGAATAGTGATCACTTTTAGGACTCTATTGTATGTGAAAAAAAATATAAACCGAAATAAATCGGAAGGGACACTTGAGGAGGGGTGGTCAGAGCGACCCCATTCTGGACCGACTATGATAAAAATCTTTCGTCCAATTCGAAGGTCGGATCCTCTTTTTTGACGAATCGTGATGACTTTTAGGACCCTCTAGTATGTGAAAAAAAATATGAACCGAAATTAATCGGAAGGGAAACTTGAGGAGCGGTGGTCGGAGAGACCCCATTCGGGACCGACTCTGATAAAAATCTTTCGTTGAATTCAAAGGACGTTCCCTCTTTTTTGATGAATCGTGACGACTTTTAGGATCCTCTAGTATGTGAAAAAAGTATAAACCGAAATAAATATGACGGGAAACTTGAGGAGCGATGGTCAGAGCGACCCCATTCTGGACCGACTATGATAAAAATCTTTCGTCCAATTCGAAGGTCGTATCCTCTTTTTTGACGAATCGTGATGACTTTGAGGACCCTCTAGTATGTGAAAAATAATATAAACCGAAAAAATTCGGAAGGGAAATTTGAGAAGCAGTGGTCAGAGCGCCCCCATTCTGGACGCACACTAGTTAAAATCTTTCGTTGAATTCAACGGTCGTTTCTTATTTTTTGATGAATCGTGATGACTTTTAGGACTCTTTTGTAGGTGCACAAAAATATAAACCGAAATAAATCGGAAGGGAAACTTGTGGAGCAGTGGTCAGAGCGACCCCATTCTGGACACACCCTAGTAAAAATCTTTCGTTGAATTCAAAGGTCGTTTCCTCTTTTTTGATGAATCGTGATGACTTTAAGGATCCTCTAGTATGTGAAAAAAAATATGAAGCGAAAATAATCGGAAGGGAATCTTGAGGAGCGGTGGTCGGAGAGACCCCATTCGGGACCGACTCTGATAAAAATCTTTCGTCCAATTCGAAGGTCGTATCCTCTTTATTGACGAATCGTGATGACTTTTAGGACCCTCTAGTATGTGAAAAATAATATAAACCGAAAAAAATCCGAAGGGAAACTTGAGAAGCAGTGGTCAGAGCGATCCCATTCTGGACGCACACTAGTAAAAATCTTTCGTTGAATTCAAAGGTCGTTTCCTCTGTTTTGATGAATCGTGATGACTTTTAGCATCCTCTAGTATGTGAAAAAAAATATGAACCGAAATTAATCGGAAGGGAAACTTGAGGAGCGGTGGTCGGAGAGACGCCATTCGGGACCGACTCTGATAAAAATCTTTCATCCAATTCGAAGTTCGTTTCCTCTTTTTTGATGAATCGTGATGACTTTGAGGACTCTCTTGAATGTGAAAAAATATATACACCGAAATAAATCTGAAGGGAAACTTGAGGAGCGATGGTCAAAGCGACCCCATTCTGGACCGACTATGATAAAAATCTTTCGTCCAATTCGAAGGTCGTATCCTGTTTTTTGACGAATCGTGATGACTTTTAGGACCCTCTAGTATGTGAAAAAAAATATAAACCGAAATAAATCGGACGGGAAACTTGAGCAGCGGTGGTCAGAACGACCCCATTCTGGACCGACTCTGATAAAAATCTTTCATCGAATTCGAAGGTCGTATCCTCTTTTTTGACGAATCGTGATGACTTTTAGGACCCTAAAGTATGTGACAAATAATAAACACTGAAAAAAATCGAAAGGAAAACTTGAGAAGCAGTGGTCAGAACGACCCCATTCTGGACGCACAATAGTAAAAATCTTTCGTTGAATTCAAAGGTCGTATCCTCTTTTTTGACGAATCGTGATGACTTTTAGGACTCTCTAGTATGTGAAAAAAAATATAAGCACAAATAAATCGGAAGGGAAACTTGAGAAGCAGTGGTCAGAGCGACCCCATTCTGGACGCACACTAGTTAAAATCTTTCGTTTAATTCAAAGGTCGTATCCTCTTTTTTGACTAATCTTGATTACTTTTAGGACTCTCTAGTATGTGAAAAAAAATATAAGACGAAATAAATCGGAAGGTAAACTTTAGGAGCGATGGTCAGAACGACCCCATTCTGGACCGACAATGATAAAAATCTTTCGTCCTATTCGAAGGTCGTATCCTCTTCTTTGATGAATCGTGATGACTTTTAGGACTCTCTAGTATGTGAAAAAAAATATAAACCGAAATAAATCGAAAGGGAAACTTGAGAAGCGGTGGTCAGAGCGACCCCATTCTGGACCAACTATGATAAAAATCTGTCCCCCAATTCGAGGGTCTTATCCTCATTTTGACGAATCGTGATGACTTTTAGGACTCTACTGTAGGTGAAAAAGAATATAAACCGAAATAAATCGGAAGGGAAACTTGAGGAGGGGTGGTCAGAGCGACCCCATTCTGGACGCACACTAGTAAAAATCTTTCGTTGAATTCAAAGGTCGTTTCCTCTTTTTTGATGAATTGTGATGACTTTAAGGATCCTCTAGTATGTGAAAAAAAATATTAACCGAAATTAATCGGAAGGGAATCTTGAGGAGCGGTGGTCGGAGAGACCCCATTCGGGACCGACTCTGATAAAAATCTTTCATCCAATTCGAAGTTCGTTTCCTCTTTTTTGATGAATTGTGATGACTTTTAGGACCCTCTAGTATGTGCAAATAATATAAACCGAAATATATCGGAAGGGAAACTTGAGCCGCAGTGGTCACAGCGACCCCATTCTGGACTGACTCTGGCAAAAAATCTTTCGTCGAATTCGAGGGTCGTATCCTCTCTTTTGACGAATCGTTATGACTTTTATGTCTCTTTTGGGAAGGGAAACTTGAGGAGTAGTTGTCAGAGGGACCCCATTCTGGACGCACACTAGTAAAATTCTTTCGTTGAATTCAAAGGTCGTTTCCTGATTTTTTGAGGAATCGTGAGGACTTTTAGGATCCTCTAGTATGTGAAAAAAAAATGAACCTAAATTAATCGGAAGGGAAACTTGAGGAGCGGTGGTCGGAGAGACCCCATTCGCGACCGAATGTGATAAAAATCTTTCATCCAATTCGACGTTCGTTTCCTTTTTTTTGATGAATCGTGATAACTTTTAGGACTCTATTGTAGGTGTAAAAAAATATGAACCGAAATAAATCGGCAGGGAAACTTGATGGGCGGGGGTCGGAGAGACCCCTTTGGGACCTACGCTGATAAAAATCTTTCATCCGATTCGAAGTTCGTTTCCTCTTTTTTGATGAATCGTGATGACTTTTAGGACTCTCTTGAATGTGAAAAAATATATACACCGAAATAAATCTGAAGGGAAACTTGAGGAGCGATGGTCAAAGCGACCCCATTCTGGACCGACTATGATAAAAATCTTTCGTCCAATTCGAAGGTCGTATCCTCTTTTTTGACGAATCGTGATGACTTTTAGGACCATCTAGTATGTGAAAAAAAATATGAACCGAAATTCATCGGAAGGGAAACTTGAGGAGCGGTGGTCGGACAGACCCCATTCGGGACCGACTCTGATAAAAATCTTTCATCCAATTCGAAGTTCGTTTCATCTTTTTTGATGAATCGTGATGACTTTTAGGACTCTCTAGTATGTGAAAAAAAATATAAACCGAAATAAATTCGAAGGGAAACATGAGGAGCGATGGTCAGGGCGACCCCATTCTGGACCGACTATGAAAGAAATGTTTCGTCCAATTCGAAGGTCGTATCCTCTTTTTGGACGAATCGTGATGACTTTTAGGACCCTCTAGTATGTGAAAAATAATATAAACCGAAAAAATTCGGAAGGGAAATTTGAGAAGCAGTGGTCAGCGCGACCCCATTCTGGACGCACACTAGTAAAAATCTTTCGTTGAATTCAAAGGTCGTTTCTTATTTTTTGATGAATCGTGATTACTTTTAGGATCCTCTAGTATGTGAAAAAAAATATAAACCGAAATAAATGTTAAGGGATACTTGAGGAGCGATGGTCAGAGCGACCCCATTCTGGACCGACTATGATAAAAATCTTTCGTCCAATTCGAAGGTCGTATCCTCTTTTTTGAAGAATCGTTATGACTTTTAGGACTCTTTTGTAGGTGCACAAAAATGTAAACCGAAATAAATCGGAAGGGAAACTTGAGGAGCAGTGGTCAGAGCGACCCCATTCTGGACGCACACTAGTAAAAATCTTTCGTTGAATTCAAAGGTCGTTTCCTCTTTTTTGATGAATCGTGATGACTTTAAGGATCCTCTAGTATGTGAAAAAAAATATGAAGCGAAAATAATCGGAAGGGAATCTTGAGGAGCGGTGGTCGGAGAGACCCCATTCGGGACCGACTCTGATAAAAATCTTTAATCCAATTCTAAGTTCGTTTCCTCTTTTTTGATGAATCGTGGTCACTTTTAGGACTCTATTGTAGGTGAAAAAAAATATAAACCGAAATAAATCGGAAGGGAAACTTGAGGAGGGGTGGTCAGAGCGACCTCATTCTGGACGCACACTAGTAAAAATCTTTCGTTGAATTCAAAGGTCGTTTCTTATTTTTTGATAAATCGTGATTACTTTTAGGATCCTCTAGTATGTGAAAAAATATATAAACCGAAATAAATGTTAAGGGATACTTGAGCAGCGATGGTCAGAGCGACCACATTCTGGACCGACTATGATAAAAATCTTTCGTCCAATTCGAAGGTCGTATCCTTTTTTTTGAAGAATCGTTATGATTTTTAGGACTCTTTTGTAGGTGCACAAAAATGTAAACCGAAATAAATCGGAAGGGAAACTTGAGGAGCAGTGGTCAGAGCGACCCCATTCTGGACGCACACTAGTAAAAATCTTTCGTTGAATTCAAAGGTCGTTTCCTCTTTTTTGATGAATCGTGATGACTTTAAGGATCCTCTAGTATGTGAAAAAAAATATGAAGCGAAAATAATCGGAAGGGAATCTTGAGGAGCGGTGGTCGGAGAGACCCCATTCGGGACCGACTCTGATAAAAATCTTTAATCCAATTCTAAGTTCGTTTCCTCTTTTTTGATGAATCGTGATCACTTTTAGGACTCTATTGTAGGTGAAAAAAAATATAAACCGAAATAAATCGAAAGGGTAACTTTAGGAGCGGTGTTCAGACCGACCCCATTCTGGACCGACTCTGATAAAAATCTTTAATCCAATTCGAAGTTCGTTTCCTCTTTTTTGATGAATAGTGATCACTTTTAGGACTCTATTGTATGTGAAAAAAAATATAAACCGAAATAAATCGGAAGGGACACTTGAGGAGGGGTGGTCAGAGCGACCCCATTCTGGACCGACTATGATAAAAATCTTTCGTCCAATTCGAAGGTCGGATCCTCTTTTTTGACGAATCGTGATGACTTTTAGTACCCTCCAGTATGTGAAAAAAAATATGAACCGAAATTAATCGGAAGGGAAACTTGAGGAGCGGTGGTCGGAGAGACCCCATTCGGGACCGACTCTGATAAAAATCTTTCGTTGAATTCAAAGGACGTTCCCTCTTTTTTGATGAATCGTGACGACTTTTAGGATCCTCTAGTATGTGAAAAAAGTATAAACCGAAATAAATATGACGGGAAACTTGAGGAGCGATGGTCAGAGCGACCCCATTCTGGACCGACTATGATAAAAATCTTTCGTCCAATTCGAAGGTCGTATCCTCTTTTTTGACGAATCGTGATGACTTTGAGGACCCTCTAGTATGTGAAAAATAATATAAACCGAAAAAATTCGGAAGGGAAATTTGAGAAGCAGTGGTCAGGGCGCCCCCATTCTGGACGCACACTAGTTAAAATCTTTCGTTGAATTCAACGGTCGTTTCTTATTTTTTGATGAATCGTGATGACTTTTAGGACTCTTTTGTAGGTGCACAAAAATATAAACCGAAATAAATCGGAAGGGAAACTTGAGGAGCAGTGGTCAGAGCGACCCCATTCTGGACACACCCTAGTAAAAATCTTTCGTTGAATTCAAAGGTCGTTTCCTCTTTTTTGATGAATCGTGATGACTTTAAGGATCCTCTAGTATGTGAAAAAAAATATGAAGCGAAAATAATCGGAAGGGAATCTTGAGGAGCGGTGGTCGGAGAGACCCCATTCGGGACCGACTCTGATAAAAATCTTTCGTCCAATTCGAAGGTCGTATCCTCTTTATTGACGAATCGTGATGACTTTTAGGACCCTCTAGTATGTGAAAAATAATATAAACCGAAAAAAATCCGAAGGAAAACTTGAGAAGCAGTGGTCAGAGCGATCCCATTCTGGACGCACACTAGTAAAAATCTTTCGTTGAATTCAAAGGTCGTTTCCTCTGTTTTGATGAATCGTGATGACTTTTAGCATCCTCTAGTATGTGAAAAAAAATATGAACCGAAATTAATCGGAAGGGAAACTTGAGGAGCGGTGGTCGGAGAGACGCCATTCGGGACCGACTCTGATAAAAATCTTTCATCCAATTCGAAGTTCGTTTCCTCTTTTTTGATGAATCGTGATGACTTTTAGGACTCTCTTGAATGTGAAAAAATATATACACCGAAATAAATCTGAAGGGAAACTTGAGGAGCGATGGTCAAAGCGACCCCATTCTGGACCGACTATGATAAAAATCTTTCGTCCAATTCGAAGGTCGTATCCTGTTTTTTGACGAATCGTGATGACTTTTAGGACCCTCTAGTATGTGAAAAAAAATATAAACCGAAATAAATCGGACGGGAAACTTGAGCAGCGGTGGTCAGAACGACCCCATTCTGGACCGACTCTCATAAAAATCTTTCATCGAATTCGAAGGTCGTATCCTCTTTTTTGACGAATCGTGATGACTTTTAGGACTCTCTAGTATGTGAAAAAAAATATAAACCGAAATAAATCGAAAGGGAAACTTGAGAAGCGGTGGTCAGAGCGACCCCATTCTGGACCAACTATGATAAAAATCTGTCCCCCAATTCGAGGGTCATATCCTCATTTTGACGAATCGTGATGACTTTTAGGACTCTACTGTAGGTGAAAAAGAATATAAACCGAAATAAATCGGAAGGGAAACTTGAGGAGGGGTGGTCAGAGCGACCCCATTCTGGACGCACACTAGTAAAAATCTTTCGTTGAATTCAAAGGTCGTTTCCTCTTTTTTGATGAATTGTGATGACTTTAAGGATCCTCTAGTATGTGAAAAAAAATATTAACCGAAATTAATCGGAAGGGAATCTTGAGGAGCGGTGGTCGGAGAGACCCCATTCGGGACCGACTCTGATAAAAATCTTTCATCCAATTCGAAGTTCGTTTCCTCTTTTTTGACGAATCGTGATGACTTTTAGGACCATCTAGTATGTGAAAAAAAATATGAACCGAAATTCATCGGAAGGGAAACTTGAGGAGCGGTGGTCGGACAGACCCCATTCGGGACCGACTCTGATAAAAATCTTTCATCCAATTCGAAGTTCGTTTCATCTTTTTTGATGAATCGTGATGACTTTTAGGACTCTCTAGTATGTGAAAAAAAATATAAACCGAAATAAATTCGAAGGGAAACATGAGGAGCGATGGTCAGGGCGACCCCATTCTGGACCGACTATGAAAGAAATGTTTCGTCCAATTCGAAGGTCGTATCCTCTTTTTGGACGAATCGTGATGACTTTTAGGACCCTCTAGTATGTGAAAAATAATATAAACCGAAAAAAATCGGAAGGGAAACTTGAGAAGCAGAGGTCAGAGCGACCCCATTCTGGACGCACACTAGTAAAAATCTTTCGTTGAATTCAAAGGTCGTTTCCTCTTTTTTGATGAATCGTGACGACTTTTAGGATCCTCTAGTATGTGAGAAGAGTATAAACCGAAATAAATCTGACGGGAAACTTGAGGAGCGATGGTCAGAGCGACCCCATTCTGGACCGACTATGATAAAAATCTTTCGTCCAATTCGAAGGTCGTATCCTCTTTTTTGACGAATCGTGATGACTTTGAGGACCCTCTAGTATGTGAAAAATAATATAAACCGAAAAAATTCGGAAGGGAAATTTGAGAAGCAGTGGTCAGCGCGACCCCATTCTGGACGCACACTAGTAAAAATCTTTCGTTGAATTCAAAGGTCGTTTCTTATTTTTTGATGAATCGTGATTACTTTTAGGATCCTCTAGTATGTGAAAAAAAATATAAACCGAAATAAATGTTAAGGGATACTTGAGGAGCGATGGTCAGAGCGACCCCATTCTGGACCGACTATGATAAAAATCTTTCGTCCAATTCGAAGGTCGTATCCTCTTTTTTGAAGAATCGTTATGACTTTTAGGACTCTTTTGTAGGTGCACAAAAATGTAAACCGAAATAAATCGGAAGGGAAACTTGAGGAGCAGTGGTCAGAGCGACCCCATTCTGGACGCACACTAGTAAAAATCTTTCGTTGAATTCAAAGGTCGTTTCCTCTTTTTTGATGAATCGTGATGACTTTAAGGATCCTCTAGTATGTGAAAAAAAATATGAAGCGAAAATAATCGGAAGGGAACCTTGAGGAGCGGTGGTCGGAGAGACCCCATTCGGGACCGACTCTGATAAAAATCTTTAATCCAATTCTAAGTTCGTTTCCTCTTTTTGATGAATCGTGGTCACTTTTAGGACTCTATTGTAGGTGAAAAAAAATATAAACCGAAATAAATCGGAAGGGAAACTTGAGGAGGGGTGGTCAGAGCGACCTCATTCTGGACGCACACTAGTAAAAATCTTTCGTTGAATTCAAAGATCGTTTCTTATTTTTTGATAAATCGTGATTACTTTTAGGATCCTCTAGTATGTGAAAAAAAATATAAACCGAAATAAATGTTAAGGGATACTTGAGGAGCGATGGTCAGAGCGACCACATTCTGGACCGACTATGATAAAAATCTTTCGTCCAATTCGAAGGTCGTATCCTTTTTTTTGAAGAATCGTTATGACTTTTAGGACTCTTTTGTAGGTGCACAAAAATGTAAACCGAAATAAATCGGAAGGGAAACTTGAGGAGCAGTGGTCAGAGCGACCCCATTCTGGACGCACACTAGTAAAAATCTTTCGTTGAATTCAAAGGTCGTTTCCTCTTTTTTGATGAATCGTGATGACTTTAAGGATCCTCTAGTATGTGAAAAAAAATATGAAGCGAAAATAATCGGAAGGGAATCTTGAGGAGCGGTGGTCGGAGAGATCCCATTCGGGACCGACTCTGATAAAAATCTTTAATCCAATTCTAAGTTCGTTTCCTCTTTTTTGATGAATCGTGATCACTTTTAGGACTCTATTGTAGGTGAAAAAAAATATAAACCGAAATAAATCGAAAGGGTAACTTTAGGAGCGGTGTTCAGACCGACCCCATTCTGGACCGACTCTGATAAAAATCTTTAATCCAATTCGAAGTTCGTTTCCTCTTTTTTGATGAATAGTGATCACTTTTAGGACTCTATTGTATGTGAAAAAAAATATAAACCGAAATAAATCGGAAGGGACACTTGAGGAGGGGTGGTCAGAGCGACCCCATTCTGGACCGACTATGATAAAAATCTTTCGTCCAATTCGAAGGTCGGATCCTCTTTTTTGACGAATCGTGATGACTTTTAGGACCCTCCAGTATGTGAAAAAAAATATGAACCGAAATTAATCGGAAGGGAAACTTGAGGAGCGGTGGTCGGAGAGACCCCATTCGGGACCGACTCTGATAAAAATCTTTCGTTGAATTCAAAGGACGTTCCCTCTTTTTTGATGAATCGTGACGACTTTTAGGATCCTCTAGTATGTGAAAAAAGTATAAACCGAAATAAATATGACGGGAAACTTGAGGAGCGATGGTCAGAGCGACCCCATTCTGGACCGACTATGATAAAAATCTTTCGTCCAATTCGAAGGTCGTATCCTCTTTTTTGACGAATCGTGATGACTTTGAGGACCCTCTAGTATGTGAAAAATAATATAAACCGAAAAAATTCGGAAGGGAAATTTGAGAAGCAGTGGTCAGAGCGCCCCCATTCTGGACGCACACTAGTTAAAATCTTTCGTTGAATTCAACGGTCGTTTCTTATTTTTTGATGAATCGTGATGACTTTTAGGACTCTTTTGTAGGTGCACAAAAATATAAACCGAAATAAATCGGAAGGGAAACTTGAGGAGCAGTGGTCAGATCGACCCCATTCTGGACACACCCTAGTAAAAATCTTTCGTTGAATTCAAAGGTCGTTTCCTCTTTTTTGATGAATCGTGATGACTTTAAGGATCCTCTAGTATGTGAAAAAAAATATGAACCGAAATTAATCGGAAGGGAAACTTGAGGAGCGGTGGTCGGAGAGACGCCATTCGGGACCGACTCTGATAAAAATCTTTCATCCAATTCGAAGTTCGTTTCCTCTTTTTTGATGAATCGTGATGACTTTGAGGACTCTCTTGAATGTGAAAAAATATATACACCGAAATAAATCTGAAGGGAAACTTGAGGAGCGATGGTCAAAGCGACCCCATTCTGGACCGACTATGATAAAAATCTTTCGTCCAATTCGAAGGTCGTATCCTGTTTTTTGACGAATCGTGATGACTTTTAGGACCCTCTAGTATGTGAAAAAAAATATAAACCGAAATAAATCGGACGGGAAACTTGAGCAGCGGTGGTCAGAACGACCCCATTCTGGACCGACTCTGATAAAAATCTTTCATCGAATTCGAAGGTCGTATCCTCTTTTTTGACGAATCGTGATGACTTTTAGGACCCTAAAGTATGTGACAAATAATAAACACTGAAAAAAATCGAAAGGAAAACTTGAGAAGCAGTGGTCAGAACGACCCCATTCTGGACGCACAATAGTAAAAATCTTTCGTTGAATTCAAAGGTCGTATCCTCTTTTTTGACGAATCGTGATGACTTTTAGGACTCTCTAGTATGTGAAAAAAAATATAAGCACAAATAAATCGGAAGGGAAACTTGAGAAGCAGTGGTCAGAGCGACCCCATTCTGGACGCACACTAGTAAAAATCTTTCGTTTAATTCAAAGGTCGTATCCTCTTTTTTGACTAATCTTGATTACTTTTAGGACTCTCTAGTATGTGAAAAAAAATATAAGACGAAATAAATCGGAAGGTAAATTTTAGGAGCGATGGTCAGAACGACCCCATTCTGGACCGACAATGATAAAAATCTTTCGTCCTATTCGAAGGTCGTATCCTCTTCTTTGATGAATCGTGATGACTTTTAGGACTCTCTAGTATGTGAAAAAAAATATAAACCGAAATAAATCGAAAGGGAAACTTGAGAAGCGGTGGTCAGAGCGACCCCATTCTGGACCAACTATGATAAAAATCTGTCCCCCAATTCGAGGGTCATATCCTCATTTTGACGAATCGTGATGACTTTTAGGACTCTACTGTAGGTGAAAAAGAATATAAACCGAAATAAATCGGAAGGGAAACTTGAGGAGGGGTGGTCAGAGCGACCCCATTCTGGACGCACACTAGTAAAAATCTTTCGTTGAATTCAAAGGTCGTTTCCTCTTTTTTGATGAATTGTGATGACTTTAAGGATCCTCTAGTATGTGAAAAAAAATATTAACCGAAATTAATCGGAAGGGAATCTTGAGGAGCGGTGGTCGGAGAGACCCCATTCGGGACCGACTCTGATAAAAATCTTTCATCCAATTCGAAGTTCGTTTCCTCTTTTTTGATGAATTGTGATGACTTTTAGGACCCTCTAGTATGTGCAAATAATATAAACCGAAATATATCGGAAGGGAAACTTGAGCCGCAGTGGTCACAGCGACCCCATTCTGGACTGACTCTGGCAAAAAATCTTTCGTCGAATTCGAGGGTCGTATCCTCTCTTTTGACGAATCGTTATGACTTTTATGTCTCTTTTGGGAAGGGAAACTTGAGGAGTAGTTGTCAGAGGGACCCCATTCTGGACGCACACTAGTAAAATTCTTTCGTTGAATTCAAAGGTCGTTTCCTGATTTTTTGAGGAATCGTGAGGACTTTTAGGATCCTCTAGTATGTGAAAAAAAAATGAACCTAAATTAATCGGAAGGGAAACTTGAGGAGCGGTGGTCGGAGAGACCCCATTCGCGACCGAATGTGATAAAAATCTTTCATCCAATTCGACGTTCGTTTCCTTTTTTTTGATGAATCGTGATAACTTTTAGGACTCTATTGTAGGTGTAAAAAAATATGAACCGAAATAAATCGGCAGGGAAACTTGATGGGCGGGGGTCGGAGAGACCCCTTTGGGACCTACGCTGATAAAAATCTTTCATCCGATTCGAAGTTTGTTTCCTCTTTTTTGATGAATCGTGATGACTTTTAGGATCCTCTAGTATGTGAAAAAAATATGAACCGAAATAAATCTTACGGGAAACTTGAGGAACGATGGTCAGCGCGACCCCATTCTGGACGGACTCTGATAAAAATCTTTCATTCAATTCGAAGTTCGTTTCCTCTTTTTTGATGAATCGTGATGACTTTTAGGACTCTCTTGAATGTGAAAAAATATATACACCGAAATAAATCTGAAGGGAAACTTGAGGAGCGATGGTCAAAGCGACCCCATTCTGGACCGACTATGATAAAAATCTTTCGTCCAATTCGAAGGTCGTATCCTCTTTTTTGACGAATCGTGATGACTTTTAGGACCATCTAGTATGTGAAAAAAAATATGAACCGAAATTCATCGGAAGGGAAACTTGAGGAGCGGTGGTCGGACAGACCCCATTCGGGACCGACTCTGATAAAAATCTTTCATCCAATTCGAAGTTCGTTTCATCTTTTTTGATGAATCGTGATGACTTTTAGGACTCTCTAGTATGTGAAAAAAAATATAAACCGAAATAAATTCGAAGGGAAACATGAGGAGCGATGGTCAGGGCGACCCCATTCTGGACCGACTATGAAAGAAATGTTTCGTCCAATTCGAAGGTCGTATCCTCTTTTTGGACGAATCGTGATGACTTTTAGGACCCTCTAGTATGTGAAAAATAATATAAACCGAAAAAAATCGGAAGGGAAACTTGAGAAGCAGTGGTCAGAGCGACCCCATTCTGGACGCACACTAGTAAAAATCTTTCGTTGAATTCAAAGGTCGTTTCCTCTTTTTTGATGAATCGTGACGACTTTTAGGATCCTCTAGTATGTGAGAAAAGTATAAACCGAAATAAATCTGACGGGAAACTTGAGGAGCGATGGTCAGAGCGACCCCATTCTGGACCGACTATGATAAAAATCTTTCGTCCAATTCGAAGGTCGTATCCTCTTTTTTGACGAATCGTGATGACTTTGAGGACCCTCTAGTATGTGAAAAATAATATAAACCGAAAAAATTCGGAAGGGAAATTTGAGAAGCAGTGGTCAGCGCGACCCCATTCTGGACGCACACTAGTAAAAATCTTTCGTTGAATTCAAAGGTCGTTTCTTATTTTTTGATGAATCGTGATTACTTTTAGGATCCTCTAGTATGTGAAAAAAAATATAAACCGAAATAAATGTTAAGGGATACTTGAGGAGCGATGGTCAGAGCGACCCCATTCTGGACCGACTATGATAAAAATCTTTCGTCCAATTCGAAGGTCGTATCCTCTTTTTTGAAGAATCGTTATGACTTTTAGGACTCTTTTGTAGGTGCACAAAAATGTAAACCGAAATAAATCGGAAGGGAAACTTGAGGAGCAGTGGTCAGAGCGACCCCATTCTGGACGCACACTAGTAAAAATCTTTCGTTGAATTCAAAGGTCGTTTCCTCTTTTTTGATGAATCGTGATGACTTTAAGGATCCTCTAGTATGTGAAAAAAAATATGAAGCGAAAATAATCGGAAGGGAATCTTGAGGAGCGGTGGTCGGAGAGACCCCATTCGGGACCGACTCTGATAAAAATCTTTAATCCAATTCTAAGTTCGTTTCCTCTTTTTTGATGAATCGTGGTCACTTTTAGGACTCTATTGTAGGTGAAAAAAAATATAAACCGAAATAAATCGGAAGGGAAACTTGAGGAGGGGTGGTCAGAGCGACCTCATTCTGGACGCACACTAGTAAAAATCTTTCGTTGAATTCAAAGGTCGTTTCTTATTTTTTGATAAATCGTGATTACTTTTAGGATCCTCTAGTATGTGAAAAAATATATAAACCGAAATAAATGTTAAGGGATACTTGAGCAGCGATGGTCAGAGCGACCACATTCTGGACCGACTATGATAAAAATCTTTCGTCCAATTCGAAGGTCGTATCCTTTTTTTTGAAGAATCGTTATGATTTTTAGGACTCTTTTGTAGGTGCACAAAAATGTAAACCGAAATAAATCGGAAGGGAAACTTGAGGAGCAGTGGTCAGAGCGACCCCATTCTGGACGCACACTAGTAAAAATCTTTCGTTGAATTCAAAGGTCGTTTCCTCTTTTTTGATGAATCGTGATGACTTTAAGGATCCTCTAGTATGTGAAAAAAAATATGAAGCGAAAATAATCGGAAGGGAATCTTGAGGAGCGGTGGTCGGAGAGACCCCATTCGGGACCGACTCTGATAAAAATCTTTAATCCAATTCTAAGTTCGTTTCCTCTTTTTTGATGAATCGTGATCACTTTTAGGACTCTATTGTAGGTGAAAAAAAATATAAACCGAAATAAATCGAAAGGGTAACTTTAGGAGCGGTGTTCAGACCGACCCCATTCTGGACCGACTCTGATAAAAATCTTTAATCCAATTCGAAGTTCGTTTCCTCTTTTTTGATGAATAGTGATCACTTTTAGGACTCTATTGTATGTGAAAAAAAATATAAACCGAAATAAATCGGAAGGGACACTTGAGGAGGGGTGGTCAGAGCGACCCCATTCTGGACCGACTATGATAAAAATCTTTCGTCCAATTCGAAGGTCGGATCCTCTTTTTTGACGAATCGTGATGACTTTTAGTACCCTCCAGTATGTGAAAAAAAATATGAACCGAAATTAATCGGAAGGGAAACTTGAGGAGCGGTGGTCGGAGAGACCCCATTCGGGACCGACTCTGATAAAAATCTTTCGTTGAATTCAAAGGACGTTCCCTCTTTTTTGATGAATCGTGACGACTTTTAGGATCCTCTAGTATGTGAAAAAAGTATAAACCGAAATAAATATGACGGGAAACTTGAGGAGCGATGGTCAGAGCGACCCCATTCTGGACCGACTATGATAAAAATCTTTCGTCCAATTCGAAGGTCGTATCCTCTTTTTTGACGAATCGTGATGACTTTGAGGACCCTCTAGTATGTGAAAAATAATATAAACCGAAAAAATTCGGAAGGGAAATTTGAGAAGCAGTGGTCAGGGCGCCCCCATTCTGGACGCACACTAGTTAAAATCTTTCGTTGAATTCAACGGTCGTTTCTTATTTTTTGATGAATCGTGATGACTTTTAGGACTCTTTTGTAGGTGCACAAAAATATAAACCGAAATAAATCGGAAGGGAAACTTGAGGAGCAGTGGTCAGAGCGACCCCATTCTGGACACACCCTAGTAAAAATCTTTCGTTGAATTCAAAGGTCGTTTCCTCTTTTTTGATGAATCGTGATGACTTTAAGGATCCTCTAGTATGTGAAAAAAAATATGAAGCGAAAATAATCGGAAGGGAATCTTGAGGAGCGGTGGTCGGAGAGACCCCATTCGGGACCGACTCTGATAAAAATCTTTCGTCCAATTCGAAGGTCGTATCCTCTTTATTGACGAATCGTGATGACTTTTAGGACCCTCTAGTATGTGAAAAATAATATAAACCGAAAAAAATCCGAAGGAAAACTTGAGAAGCAGTGGTCAGAGCGATCCCATTCTGGACGCACACTAGTAAAAATCTTTCGTTGAATTCAAAGGTCGTTTCCTCTGTTTTGATGAATCGTGATGACTTTTAGCATCCTCTAGTATGTGAAAAAAAATATGAACCGAAATTAATCGGAAGGGAAACTTGAGGAGCGGTGGTCGGAGAGACGCCATTCGGGACCGACTCTGATAAAAATCTTTCATCCAATTCGAAGTTCGTTTCCTCTTTTTTGATGAATCGTGATGACTTTTAGGACTCTCTTGAATGTGAAAAAATATATACACCGAAATAAATCTGAAGGGAAACTTGAGGAGCGATGGTCAAAGCGACCCCATTCTGGACCGACTATGATAAAAATCTTTCGTCCAATTCGAAGGTCGTATCCTGTTTTTTGACGAATCGTGATGACTTTTAGGACCCTCTAGTATGTGAAAAAAAATATAAACCGAAATAAATCGGACGGGAAACTTGAGCAGCGGTGGTCAGAACGACCCCATTCTGGACCGACTCTCATAAAAATCTTTCATCGAATTCGAAGGTCGTATCCTCTTTTTTGACGAATCGTGATGACTTTTAGGACTCTCTAGTATGTGAAAAAAAATATAAACCGAAATAAATCGAAAGGGAAACTTGAGAAGCGGTGGTCAGAGCGACCCCATTCTGGACCAACTATGATA
This sequence comes from Oxytorus armatus, assembly GCA_958009045.1. Taxonomy (NCBI): domain Eukaryota; kingdom Metazoa; phylum Arthropoda; class Insecta; order Hymenoptera; family Ichneumonidae; genus Oxytorus; species Oxytorus armatus. The sequence goes on from OY253752.1 coordinate 5,057,313, forward strand.
AAAATCTGTCCCCCAATTCGAGGGTCATATCCTCATTTTGACGAATCGTGATGACTTTTAGGACTCTACTGTAGGTGAAAAAGAATATAAACCGAAATAAATCGGAAGGGAAACTTGAGGAGGGGTGGTCAGAGCGACCCCATTCTGGACGCACACTAGTAAAAATCTTTCGTTGAATTCAAAGGTCGTTTCCTCTTTTTTGATGAATTGTGATGACTTTAAGGATCCTCTAGTATGTGAAAAAAAATATTAACCGAAATTAATCGGAAGGGAATCTTGAGGAGCGGTGGTCGGAGAGACCCCATTCGGGACCGACTCTGATAAAAATCTTTCATCCAATTCGAAGTTCGTTTCCTCTTTTTTGACGAATCGTGATGACTTTTAGGACCATCTAGTATGTGAAAAAAAATATGAACCGAAATTCATCGGAAGGGAAACTTGAGGAGCGGTGGTCGGACAGACCCCATTCGGGACCGACTCTGATAAAAATCTTTCATCCAATTCGAAGTTCGTTTCATCTTTTTTGATGAATCGTGATGACTTTTAGGACTCTCTAGTATGTGAAAAAAAATATAAACCGAAATAAATTCGAAGGGAAACATGAGGAGCGATGGTCAGGGCGACCCCATTCTGGACCGACTATGAAAGAAATGTTTCGTCCAATTCGAAGGTCGTATCCTCTTTTTGGACGAATCGTGATGACTTTTAGGACCCTCTAGTATGTGAAAAATAATATAAACCGAAAAAAATCGGAAGGGAAACTTGAGAAGCAGAGGTCAGAGCGACCCCATTCTGGACGCACACTAGTAAAAATCTTTCGTTGAATTCAAAGGTCGTTTCCTCTTTTTTGATGAATCGTGACGACTTTTAGGATCCTCTAGTATGTGAGAAGAGTATAAACCGAAATAAATCTGACGGGAAACTTGAGGAGCGATGGTCAGAGCGACCCCATTCTGGACCGACTATGATAAAAATCTTTCGTCCAATTCGAAGGTCGTATCCTCTTTTTTGACGAATCGTGATGACTTTGAGGACCCTCTAGTATGTGAAAAATAATATAAACCGAAAAAATTCGGAAGGGAAATTTGAGAAGCAGTGGTCAGCGCGACCCCATTCTGGACGCACACTAGTAAAAATCTTTCGTTGAATTCAAAGGTCGTTTCTTATTTTTTGATGAATCGTGATTACTTTTAGGATCCTCTAGTATGTGAAAAAAAATATAAACCGAAATAAATGTTAAGGGATACTTGAGGAGCGATGGTCAGAGCGACCCCATTCTGGACCGACTATGATAAAAATCTTTCGTCCAATTCGAAGGTCGTATCCTCTTTTTTGAAGAATCGTTATGACTTTTAGGACTCTTTTGTAGGTGCACAAAAATGTAAACCGAAATAAATCGGAAGGGAAACTTGAGGAGCAGTGGTCAGAGCGACCCCATTCTGGACGCACACTAGTAAAAATCTTTCGTTGAATTCAAAGGTCGTTTCCTCTTTTTTGATGAATCGTGATGACTTTAAGGATCCTCTAGTATGTGAAAAAAAATATGAAGCGAAAATAATCGGAAGGGAACCTTGAGGAGCGGTGGTCGGAGAGACCCCATTCGGGACCGACTCTGATAAAAATCTTTAATCCAATTCTAAGTTCGTTTCCTCTTTTTGATGAATCGTGGTCACTTTTAGGACTCTATTGTAGGTGAAAAAAAATATAAACCGAAATAAATCGGAAGGGAAACTTGAGGAGGGGTGGTCAGAGCGACCTCATTCTGGACGCACACTAGTAAAAATCTTTCGTTGAATTCAAAGATCGTTTCTTATTTTTTGATAAATCGTGATTACTTTTAGGATCCTCTAGTATGTGAAAAAAAATATAAACCGAAATAAATGTTAAGGGATACTTGAGGAGCGATGGTCAGAGCGACCACATTCTGGACCGACTATGATAAAAATCTTTCGTCCAATTCGAAGGTCGTATCCTTTTTTTTGAAGAATCGTTATGACTTTTAGGACTCTTTTGTAGGTGCACAAAAATGTAAACCGAAATAAATCGGAAGGGAAACTTGAGGAGCAGTGGTCAGAGCGACCCCATTCTGGACGCACACTAGTAAAAATCTTTCGTTGAATTCAAAGGTCGTTTCCTCTTTTTTGATGAATCGTGATGACTTTAAGGATCCTCTAGTATGTGAAAAAAAATATGAAGCGAAAATAATCGGAAGGGAATCTTGAGGAGCGGTGGTCGGAGAGATCCCATTCGGGACCGACTCTGATAAAAATCTTTAATCCAATTCTAAGTTCGTTTCCTCTTTTTTGATGAATCGTGATCACTTTTAGGACTCTATTGTAGGTGAAAAAAAATATAAACCGAAATAAATCGAAAGGGTAACTTTAGGAGCGGTGTTCAGACCGACCCCATTCTGGACCGACTCTGATAAAAATCTTTAATCCAATTCGAAGTTCGTTTCCTCTTTTTTGATGAATAGTGATCACTTTTAGGACTCTATTGTATGTGAAAAAAAATATAAACCGAAATAAATCGGAAGGGACACTTGAGGAGGGGTGGTCAGAGCGACCCCATTCTGGACCGACTATGATAAAAATCTTTCGTCCAATTCGAAGGTCGGATCCTCTTTTTTGACGAATCGTGATGACTTTTAGGACCCTCCAGTATGTGAAAAAAAATATGAACCGAAATTAATCGGAAGGGAAACTTGAGGAGCGGTGGTCGGAGAGACCCCATTCGGGACCGACTCTGATAAAAATCTTTCGTTGAATTCAAAGGACGTTCCCTCTTTTTTGATGAATCGTGACGACTTTTAGGATCCTCTAGTATGTGAAAAAAGTATAAACCGAAATAAATATGACGGGAAACTTGAGGAGCGATGGTCAGAGCGACCCCATTCTGGACCGACTATGATAAAAATCTTTCGTCCAATTCGAAGGTCGTATCCTCTTTTTTGACGAATCGTGATGACTTTGAGGACCCTCTAGTATGTGAAAAATAATATAAACCGAAAAAATTCGGAAGGGAAATTTGAGAAGCAGTGGTCAGAGCGCCCCCATTCTGGACGCACACTAGTTAAAATCTTTCGTTGAATTCAACGGTCGTTTCTTATTTTTTGATGAATCGTGATGACTTTTAGGACTCTTTTGTAGGTGCACAAAAATATAAACCGAAATAAATCGGAAGGGAAACTTGAGGAGCAGTGGTCAGATCGACCCCATTCTGGACACACCCTAGTAAAAATCTTTCGTTGAATTCAAAGGTCGTTTCCTCTTTTTTGATGAATCGTGATGACTTTAAGGATCCTCTAGTATGTGAAAAAAAATATGAACCGAAATTAATCGGAAGGGAAACTTGAGGAGCGGTGGTCGGAGAGACGCCATTCGGGACCGACTCTGATAAAAATCTTTCATCCAATTCGAAGTTCGTTTCCTCTTTTTTGATGAATCGTGATGACTTTGAGGACTCTCTTGAATGTGAAAAAATATATACACCGAAATAAATCTGAAGGGAAACTTGAGGAGCGATGGTCAAAGCGACCCCATTCTGGACCGACTATGATAAAAATCTTTCGTCCAATTCGAAGGTCGTATCCTGTTTTTTGACGAATCGTGATGACTTTTAGGACCCTCTAGTATGTGAAAAAAAATATAAACCGAAATAAATCGGACGGGAAACTTGAGCAGCGGTGGTCAGAACGACCCCATTCTGGACCGACTCTGATAAAAATCTTTCATCGAATTCGAAGGTCGTATCCTCTTTTTTGACGAATCGTGATGACTTTTAGGACCCTAAAGTATGTGACAAATAATAAACACTGAAAAAAATCGAAAGGAAAACTTGAGAAGCAGTGGTCAGAACGACCCCATTCTGGACGCACAATAGTAAAAATCTTTCGTTGAATTCAAAGGTCGTATCCTCTTTTTTGACGAATCGTGATGACTTTTAGGACTCTCTAGTATGTGAAAAAAAATATAAGCACAAATAAATCGGAAGGGAAACTTGAGAAGCAGTGGTCAGAGCGACCCCATTCTGGACGCACACTAGTAAAAATCTTTCGTTTAATTCAAAGGTCGTATCCTCTTTTTTGACTAATCTTGATTACTTTTAGGACTCTCTAGTATGTGAAAAAAAATATAAGACGAAATAAATCGGAAGGTAAATTTTAGGAGCGATGGTCAGAACGACCCCATTCTGGACCGACAATGATAAAAATCTTTCGTCCTATTCGAAGGTCGTATCCTCTTCTTTGATGAATCGTGATGACTTTTAGGACTCTCTAGTATGTGAAAAAAAATATAAACCGAAATAAATCGAAAGGGAAACTTGAGAAGCGGTGGTCAGAGCGACCCCATTCTGGACCAACTATGATAAAAATCTGTCCCCCAATTCGAGGGTCATATCCTCATTTTGACGAATCGTGATGACTTTTAGGACTCTACTGTAGGTGAAAAAGAATATAAACCGAAATAAATCGGAAGGGAAACTTGAGGAGGGGTGGTCAGAGCGACCCCATTCTGGACGCACACTAGTAAAAATCTTTCGTTGAATTCAAAGGTCGTTTCCTCTTTTTTGATGAATTGTGATGACTTTAAGGATCCTCTAGTATGTGAAAAAAAATATTAACCGAAATTAATCGGAAGGGAATCTTGAGGAGCGGTGGTCGGAGAGACCCCATTCGGGACCGACTCTGATAAAAATCTTTCATCCAATTCGAAGTTCGTTTCCTCTTTTTTGATGAATTGTGATGACTTTTAGGACCCTCTAGTATGTGCAAATAATATAAACCGAAATATATCGGAAGGGAAACTTGAGCCGCAGTGGTCACAGCGACCCCATTCTGGACTGACTCTGGCAAAAAATCTTTCGTCGAATTCGAGGGTCGTATCCTCTCTTTTGACGAATCGTTATGACTTTTATGTCTCTTTTGGGAAGGGAAACTTGAGGAGTAGTTGTCAGAGGGACCCCATTCTGGACGCACACTAGTAAAATTCTTTCGTTGAATTCAAAGGTCGTTTCCTGATTTTTTGAGGAATCGTGAGGACTTTTAGGATCCTCTAGTATGTGAAAAAAAAATGAACCTAAATTAATCGGAAGGGAAACTTGAGGAGCGGTGGTCGGAGAGACCCCATTCGCGACCGAATGTGATAAAAATCTTTCATCCAATTCGACGTTCGTTTCCTTTTTTTTGATGAATCGTGATAACTTTTAGGACTCTATTGTAGGTGTAAAAAAATATGAACCGAAATAAATCGGCAGGGAAACTTGATGGGCGGGGGTCGGAGAGACCCCTTTGGGACCTACGCTGATAAAAATCTTTCATCCGATTCGAAGTTTGTTTCCTCTTTTTTGATGAATCGTGATGACTTTTAGGATCCTCTAGTATGTGAAAAAAATATGAACCGAAATAAATCTTACGGGAAACTTGAGGAACGATGGTCAGCGCGACCCCATTCTGGACGGACTCTGATAAAAATCTTTCATTCAATTCGAAGTTCGTTTCCTCTTTTTTGATGAATCGTGATGACTTTTAGGACTCTCTTGAATGTGAAAAAATATATACACCGAAATAAATCTGAAGGGAAACTTGAGGAGCGATGGTCAAAGCGACCCCATTCTGGACCGACTATGATAAAAATCTTTCGTCCAATTCGAAGGTCGTATCCTCTTTTTTGACGAATCGTGATGACTTTTAGGACCATCTAGTATGTGAAAAAAAATATGAACCGAAATTCATCGGAAGGGAAACTTGAGGAGCGGTGGTCGGACAGACCCCATTCGGGACCGACTCTGATAAAAATCTTTCATCCAATTCGAAGTTCGTTTCATCTTTTTTGATGAATCGTGATGACTTTTAGGACTCTCTAGTATGTGAAAAAAAATATAAACCGAAATAAATTCGAAGGGAAACATGAGGAGCGATGGTCAGGGCGACCCCATTCTGGACCGACTATGAAAGAAATGTTTCGTCCAATTCGAAGGTCGTATCCTCTTTTTGGACGAATCGTGATGACTTTTAGGACCCTCTAGTATGTGAAAAATAATATAAACCGAAAAAAATCGGAAGGGAAACTTGAGAAGCAGTGGTCAGAGCGACCCCATTCTGGACGCACACTAGTAAAAATCTTTCGTTGAATTCAAAGGTCGTTTCCTCTTTTTTGATGAATCGTGACGACTTTTAGGATCCTCTAGTATGTGAGAAAAGTATAAACCGAAATAAATCTGACGGGAAACTTGAGGAGCGATGGTCAGAGCGACCCCATTCTGGACCGACTATGATAAAAATCTTTCGTCCAATTCGAAGGTCGTATCCTCTTTTTTGACGAATCGTGATGACTTTGAGGACCCTCTAGTATGTGAAAAATAATATAAACCGAAAAAATTCGGAAGGGAAATTTGAGAAGCAGTGGTCAGCGCGACCCCATTCTGGACGCACACTAGTAAAAATCTTTCGTTGAATTCAAAGGTCGTTTCTTATTTTTTGATGAATCGTGATTACTTTTAGGATCCTCTAGTATGTGAAAAAAAATATAAACCGAAATAAATGTTAAGGGATACTTGAGGAGCGATGGTCAGAGCGACCCCATTCTGGACCGACTATGATAAAAATCTTTCGTCCAATTCGAAGGTCGTATCCTCTTTTTTGAAGAATCGTTATGACTTTTAGGACTCTTTTGTAGGTGCACAAAAATGTAAACCGAAATAAATCGGAAGGGAAACTTGAGGAGCAGTGGTCAGAGCGACCCCATTCTGGACGCACACTAGTAAAAATCTTTCGTTGAATTCAAAGGTCGTTTCCTCTTTTTTGATGAATCGTGATGACTTTAAGGATCCTCTAGTATGTGAAAAAAAATATGAAGCGAAAATAATCGGAAGGGAATCTTGAGGAGCGGTGGTCGGAGAGACCCCATTCGGGACCGACTCTGATAAAAATCTTTAATCCAATTCTAAGTTCGTTTCCTCTTTTTTGATGAATCGTGGTCACTTTTAGGACTCTATTGTAGGTGAAAAAAAATATAAACCGAAATAAATCGGAAGGGAAACTTGAGGAGGGGTGGTCAGAGCGACCTCATTCTGGACGCACACTAGTAAAAATCTTTCGTTGAATTCAAAGGTCGTTTCTTATTTTTTGATAAATCGTGATTACTTTTAGGATCCTCTAGTATGTGAAAAAATATATAAACCGAAATAAATGTTAAGGGATACTTGAGCAGCGATGGTCAGAGCGACCACATTCTGGACCGACTATGATAAAAATCTTTCGTCCAATTCGAAGGTCGTATCCTTTTTTTTGAAGAATCGTTATGATTTTTAGGACTCTTTTGTAGGTGCACAAAAATGTAAACCGAAATAAATCGGAAGGGAAACTTGAGGAGCAGTGGTCAGAGCGACCCCATTCTGGACGCACACTAGTAAAAATCTTTCGTTGAATTCAAAGGTCGTTTCCTCTTTTTTGATGAATCGTGATGACTTTAAGGATCCTCTAGTATGTGAAAAAAAATATGAAGCGAAAATAATCGGAAGGGAATCTTGAGGAGCGGTGGTCGGACAGACCCCATTCGGGACCGACTCTGATAAAAATCTTTAATCCAATTCTAAGTTCGTTTCCTCTTTTTTGATGAATCGTGATCACTTTTAGGACTCTATTGTAGGTGAAAAAAAATATAAACCGAAATAAATCGAAAGGGTAACTTTAGGAGCGGTGTTCAGACCGACCCCATTCTGGACCGACTCTGATAAAAATCTTTAATCCAATTCGAAGTTCGTTTCCTCTTTTTTGATGAATAGTGATCACTTTTAGGACTCTATTGTATGTGAAAAAAAATATAAACCGAAATAAATCGGAAGGGACACTTGAGGAGGGGTGGTCAGAGCGACCCCATTCTGGACCGACTATGATAAAAATCTTTCGTCCAATTCGAAGGTCGGATCCTCTTTTTTGACGAATCGTGATGACTTTTAGTACCCTCCAGTATGTGAAAAAAAATATGAACCGAAATTAATCGGAAGGGAAACTTGAGGAGCGGTGGTCGGAGAGACCCCATTCGGGACCGACTCTGATAAAAATCTTTCGTTGAATTCAAAGGACGTTCCCTCTTTTTTGATGAATCGTGACGACTTTTAGGATCCTCTAGTATGTGAAAAAAGTATAAACCGAAATAAATATGACGGGAAACTTGAGGAGCGATGGTCAGAGCGACCCCATTCTGGACCGACTATGATAAAAATCTTTCGTCCAATTCGAAGGTCGTATCCTCTTTTTTGACGAATCGTGATGACTTTGAGGACCCTCTAGTATGTGAAAAATAATATAAACCGAAAAAATTCGGAAGGGAAATTTGAGAAGCAGTGGTCAGGGCGCCCCCATTCTGGACGCACACTAGTTAAAATCTTTCGTTGAATTCAACGGTCGTTTCTTATTTTTTGATGAATCGTGATGACTTTTAGGACTCTTTTGTAGGTGCACAAAAATATAAACCGAAATAAATCGGAAGGGAAACTTGAGGAGCAGTGGTCAGAGCGACCCCATTCTGGACACACCCTAGTAAAAATCTTTCGTTGAATTCAAAGGTCGTTTCCTCTTTTTTGATGAATCGTGATGACTTTAAGGATCCTCTAGTATGTGAAAAAAAATATGAAGCGAAAATAATCGGAAGGGAATCTTGAGGAGCGGTGGTCGGAGAGACCCCATTCGGGACCGACTCTGATAAAAATCTTTCGTCCAATTCGAAGGTCGTATCCTCTTTATTGACGAATCGTGATGACTTTTAGGACCCTCTAGTATGTGAAAAATAATATAAACCGAAAAAAATCCGAAGGGAAACTTGAGAAGCAGTGGTCAGAGCGATCCCATTCTGGACGCACACTAGTAAAAATCTTTCGTTGAATTCAAAGGTCGTTTCCTCTGTTTTGATGAATCGTGATGACTTTTAGCATCCTCTAGTATGTGAAAAAAAATATGAACCGAAATTAATCGGAAGGGAAACTTGAGGAGCGGTGGTCGGAGAGACGCCATTCGGGACCGACTCTGATAAAAATCTTTCATCCAATTCGAAGTTCGTTTCCTCTTTTTTGATGAATCGTGATGACTTTTAGGACTCTCTTGAATGTGAAAAAATATATACACCGAAATAAATCTGAAGGGAAACTTGAGGAGCGATGGTCAAAGCGACCCCATTCTGGACCGACTATGATAAAAATCTTTCGTCCAATTCGAAGGTCGTATCCTGTTTTTTGACGAATCGTGATGACTTTTAGGACCCTCTAGTATGTGAAAAAAAATATAAACCGAAATAAATCGGACGGGAAACTTGAGCAGCGGTGGTCAGAACGACCCCATTCTGGACCGACTCTCATAAAAATCTTTCATCGAATTCGAAGGTCGTATCCTCTTTTTTGACGAATCGTGATGACTTTTAGGACCCTAAAGTATGTGACAAATAATAAACACTGAAAAAAATCGAAAGGAAAACTTGAGAAGCAGTGGTCAGAACGACCCCATTCTGGACGCACAATAGTAAAAATCTTTCGTTGAATTCAAAGGTCGTATCCTCTTTTTTGACGAATCGTGATGACTTTTAGGACTCTCTAGTATGTGAAAAAAAATATAAGCACAAATAAATCGGAAGGGAAACTTGAGAAGCAGTGGTCAGAGCGACCCCATTCTGGACGCACACTAGTAAAAATCTTTCGTTTAATTCAAAGGTCGTATCCTCTTTTTTGACTAATCTTGATTACTTTTAGGACTCTCTAGTATGTGAAAAAAAATATAAGGCGAAATAAATCGGAAGGTAAACTTTAGGAGCGATGGTCAGAACGACCCCATTCTGGACCGACAATGATAAAAATCTTTCGTCCAATTCGAAGGTCGTATCCTCTTCTTTGATGAATCGTGATGACTTTTAGCACTCTCTAGTATGTGAAAAAAAATATAAACCGAAATAAATCGAAAGGGAAACTTGAGAAGCGGTGGTCAGAGCGACCCCATTCTGGACCAACTATGATAAAAATCTGTCCCCCAATTCGAGGGTCATATCCTCATTTTGACGAATCGTGATGACTTTTAGGACTCTACTGTAGGTGAAAAAGAATATAAACCGAAATAAATCGGAAGGGAAACTTGAGGAGGGGTGGTCAGAGCGACCCCATTCTGGACGCACACTAGTAAAAATCTTTCGTTGAATTCAAAGGTCGTTTCCTCTTTTTTGATGAATTGTGATGACTGTAAGGATCCTCTAGTTTGTGAAAAAAAATATTAACCGAAATTAATCGGAAGGGAATCTTGAGGAGCGGTGGTCGGAGAGACCCCATTCGGGACCGACTCTGATAAAAATCTTTCATCCAATTCGAAGTTCGTTTCCTCTTTTTTGATGAATTGTGATGACTTTTAGGACCCTCTAGTATGTGCAAATAATATAAACCGAAATATATCGGAAGGGAAACTTGAGCAGCAGTGGTCACAGCGACCCCATTCTGGACTGACTCTGGCAAAAAATCTTTCGTCGAATTCGAGGGTCGTATCCTCTTTTTTGACGAATCGTTATGACTTTTAGGTCTCTTTTGGGAAGGGAAACTTGAGGAGTAGTTGTCAGAGGGACCCCATTCTGGACGCACACTAGTAAAATTCTTTCGTTGAATTCAAAGGTCGTTTCCTGTTTTTTTGAGGAATCGTGATGACTTTTAGGATCCTCTAGTATGTGAAAAAAAAATGAACCTAAATTAATCGGAAGGGAAACTTGAGGAGCGGTGGTCGGAGAGACCCCATTCGCGACCGACTGTGATAAAAATCTTTCATCCAATTCGACGTTCGTTTCCTTTTTTTTGATGAATCGTGATAACTTTTAGGACTCTATTGTAGGTGTAAAAAAATATGAACCGAAATAAATCGGCAGGGAAACTTGATGGGCGGGGGTCGGAGAGACCCCTTTGGGACCTACGCTGATAAAAATCTTTCATCCGATTCGAAGTTTGTTTCCTCTTTTTTGATGAATCGTGAAGACTTTTAGGATCCTCTAGTATGTGAAAAAAATATGAACCGAAATAAATCTTACGGGAAACTTGAGGAACGATGGTCAGCGCGACCCCATTTTGGACGGACTCTGATAAAAATCTTTCATTCAATTCGAAGTTCGTTTCCTCTTTTTTGATGAATCGTGATGACTTTTAGGACACTCTTGAATGTGAAAAAATATATACACCGAAATAAATCTGAAGGGAAACTTGAGGAGCGATGGTCAAAGCGACCCCATTCTGGACCGACTATGATAAAAATCTTTCGTCCAATTCAAAGGTCGTATCCTCTTTTTTGACGAATCGTGATGACTTTTAGGACCATCTAGTATGTGAAAAAAAATATGAACCGAAATTCATCGGAAGGGAAACTTGAGGAGCGGTGGTCGGACAGACCCCATTCGGGACCGACTCTGATAAAAATCTTTCATCCAATTCGAAGTTCGTTTCATCTTTTTTGATGAATCGTGATGACTTTTAGGACTCTCTAGTATGTGAAAAATAATATAAACCGAAAAAAATCGGAAGGGAAACTTGAGAAGCAGTGGTCAGAGCGACCCCATTCTGGACGCACACTAGTAAAAATATTTCGTTGAATTCAAAGGTCGTTTCCTCTTTTTTGATGAATCGTGACGACTTTTAGGATCCTCTAGTATGTGAAAAAAGTATAAACCGAAATAAATCTGACGGGAAACTTGAGGAGCGATGGTCAGAGCGACCCCATTCTGGACCGACTATGATAAAAATCTTTCGTCCAATTCGAAGGTCGTATCCTCTTTTTTGACGAATCGTGATGACTTTGAGGACCCTCTAGTATGTGAAAAATAATATAAACCGAAAAAAATCGGAAGGGAAACTTGAGAAGCAGTGGTCAGAGCGACCCCATTCTGGACGCACACTAGTAAAATTCTTTCGTTGAATTCAAAGGTCGTTTCCTGTTTTTTTGAGGAATCGTGATGACTTTTAGGATCCTCTAGTATGTGAAAAAAAAATGAACCTAAATTAATCGGAAGGGAAACTTGAGGAGCGGTGGTCGGAGAGACCCCATTCGCGACCGACTGTGATAAAAATCTTTCATCCAATTCGACGTTCGTTTCCTTTTTTTTGATGAATCGTGATAACTTTTAGGACTCTATTGTAGGTGTAAAAAAATATGAACCGAAATAAATCGGCAGGGAAACTTGATGGGCGGGGGTCGGAGAGACCCCTTTGGGACCTACGCTGATAAAAATCTTTCATCCGATTCGAAGTTTGTTTCCTCTTTTTTGATGAATCGTGAAGACTTTTAGGATCCTCTAGTATGTGAAAAAAATATGAACCGAAATAAATCTTACGGGAAACTTGAGGAACGATGGTCAGCGCGACCCCATTTTGGACGGACTCTGATAAAAATCTTTCATTCAATTCGAAGTTCGTTTCCTCTTTTTTGATGAATCGTGATGACTTTTAGGACACTCTTGAATGTGAAAAAATATATACACCGAAATAAATCTGAAGGGAAACTTGAGGAGCGATGGTCAAAGCGACCCCATTCTGGACCGACTATGATAAAAATCTTTCGTCCAATTCAAAGGTCGTATCCTCTTTTTTGACGAATCGTGATGACTTTTAGGACCATCTAGTATGTGAAAAAAAATATGAACCGAAATTCATCGGAAGGGAAACTTGAGGAGCGGTGGTCGGACAGACCCCATTCGGGACCGACTCTGATAAAAATCTTTCATCCAATTCGAAGTTCGTTTCATCTTTTTTGATGAATCGTGATGACTTTTAGGACTCTCTAGTATGTGAAAAAAAATATAAACCGAAATAAATTCGAAGGGAAACATGAGGAGCGATGGTCAGGGCGACCCCATTCTGGACCGACTATGAAAGAAATGTTTCGTCCAATTCGAAGGTCGTATCCTCTTTTTGGACGAATCGTGATGACTTTTAGGACCCTCTAGTATGTGAAAAATAATATAAACCGAAAAAAATCGGAAGGGAAACTTGAGAAGCAGTGGTCAGAGCGACCCCATTCTGGACGCACACTAGTAAAAATATTTCGTTGAATTCAAAGGTCGTTTCCTCTTTTTTGATGAATCGTGACGACTTTTAGGATCCTCTAGTATGTGAAAAAAGTATAAACCGAAATAAATCTGACGGGAAACTTGAGGAGCGATGGTCAGAGCGACCCCATTCTGGACCGACTATGATAAAAATCTTTCGTCCAATTCGAAGGTCGTATCCTCTTTTTTGACGAATCGTGATGACTTTGAGGACCCTCTAGTATGTGAAAAATAATATAAACCGAAAAAATTCGGAAGGGAAATTTGAGAAGCAGTGGTCAGCGCGACCCCATTCTGGACGCACACTAGTAAAAATCTTTCGTTGAATTCAAAGGTCGTTTCTTATTTTTTGATGAATCGTGATTACTTTTAGGATCCTCTAGTATGTGAAAAAAAATATAAACCGAAATAAATGTTAAGGGATACTTGAGGAGCGATGGTCAGATCGACCCCATTCTGGACCGACTATGATAAAAATCTTTCGTCCAATTCGAAGGTCGTATCCTCTTTTTTGAAGAATCGTTATGACTTTTAGGACTCTTTTGTAGGTGCACAAAAATATAAACCGAAATAAATCGGAAGGGAAACTTGAGGAGCAGTGGTCAGAGCGACCCCATTCTGGACGCACACTAGTAAAAATCGTTCGTTGAATTCAAAGGTCGTTTCCTCTTTTTTTATGAATCGTGATGACTTTGAGGATCCTCTAGTATGTGAAAAAAAATATGAAGCGAAAATAATCGGAAGGGAATCTTGAGGAGCGGTGGTCGGAGAGACCCCATTCGGGACCGACTCTGATGAAAATCTTTAATCCAATTCTAAGTTCGTTTCCTCTTTTTTGATGAATCGTGATCACTTTTAGGACTCTATTGTAGGTGAAAAAAAATATAAACCGAAATAAATCGGAAGGGAAACTTGAGGAGGGGTGGTCAGAGCGACCTCATTCTGGACGCACACTAGTAAAAATCTTTTGTTGAATTCAAAGGTTGGTTCCCCTTTTTAATGAATCGTGATTACTTTTAGGATCCTCTGGTATGTGAAAAAAAATATAAACCGAAATAAATCTGAAGGGAAACTTCAGGAGCGATGGTCAGAGCCACCCCGTTCTGGACCGACTATGATAAAAATCTTTCGTCCAATTCGAAGGTCGTATCCTTTTTTTTGATGAATCGTGATGACTATTAGGACTCTCTAGTAAGTGAAAAAAAATATAAACCGAAATAAATCGGAAGGGACACTTGAGGAGCGATGGTCACAGCGCACAGTGGGGCCGATTCCCGAAAAGCTGGTCAAAATTCGAAAACGTAGTTCATCCTGTTTGAGACGTAGTATATAAGGGTTTTAGGGGTCGCTGATTACGAATCTGAAGTCAAAATTAAAAAAAAACAAAATGGCGGATCTAATAAGGTGGACGCAATTTTTTAAATCGGCCGGATTCATTTGAAACTTATTATTTGGGGGTTTTTGGGGTCGCTGAATACGAATCTGGTGTGAATAAACAAAATTAAAAATGGCGGATCCAATATGGCGGTCGCAATTTTCGAAATCTGTCGGATTCGCTTGAAACTTGATAATCTGTGGTTTTTGAGGTCGCTGAATACGAATCCGGTGTGAAAAAAGCAAAATTAAAAATGGCGGATCCAATATGGCGGACGCAATTTTCGAAATCAACCGGATTCGCTTGAATCTTGTTACTCGGATTTTTTGAGGTCGCTGAACACGAATCCGGTGTAAAAGAAACAAAATTCAAAATGGCGGACCCAAAATAGAAATTATATATATTATATATATTATATATTACTAACTTTTTATATATCTGTAAGTAAATATTGTACAGATTTGAGAGAGTAGTTATTGAATTTTTTAATAATTTATAAAAAATATTAAAAAATGTGTATATAAAATATATACGAAAGTGTAATAAAGAATACGATTTTTTAAATACTGACATATTTATTTAAGAAATACTGTTCAACACCAAATGTAAAAAATAACGTTGTATTAACAAGCATATTATTATAATATTTATATTTATATTAAAATTAGTCTTCATCATCAGTCGAATTGTCTGTCGGAAAATCTGAAGAATCTGACAACATCGAAACGGAAGAGGTAGAATCATAATTGGACGCATAAAGTGTTGGTGAAGTAAGCAATGCAATTGTTTCTGGAAATAACGATTTTAATTTCTATCTGGCAATTTCCTTAAGCTTGATATATACGGATCTGATGATATTAGCAAGCGCAAGAGTGATCTTCCATCGATTTTGTTCTGCTGCATTTTCGTGCAAAATCTTCACGGTATCTTTTAATATATTTATTACAAGACTCCTGTGCATCTTCAGACATTTGTCCGATTGGCAATAAGGCAAATTGTATTATTTCAGAGCCGTGAATTAAAAGTTTGTGTACAGAAGTGGCAAGGTAGAACCAGGGATATAAATCGACGAATTTCCGAGCTGTTTCTATTGTGTACTCTTGGAAACGTGGTATATTAATTTCATGAGCACTTGAAATAGCTTGTAAAATAACATGAAACCTTTTAATAATATCTTCGTCAACGCCCGTTATAGTAGCGGAAATTGATGCATTTTCAAAAAATTGACGCGTAGTGTTTCCGTCATTTGTACTACCAAATCCAGGCTGTGCTTGATCCACAATAAGTCCTAGCTGTTGGCGAAAATCTTTTTGAATATTTTTTTTCCTATTTTCTGTCGTTTCCTTATCTTTACTTCCTCGCGCTTGCCATTTCTTAATATCTAATTTATACGAAACATGTAAACAACATTCAAATAATCGAATCCACATGTGCAATGTAGATAAACCAAAATTTAAATTCTCTGTATTAATTTCTTTTTTTAAAAGTACATCGATATTATTAAAATCTTTACTAGTGACATTACACAAATAGCAACGTTGAGCAGACGCAGTTGCAGTAATTGCGTTACAAACCTTACCATCAATCATAGTTAAAGCAAGTTCGTAAGTAACTGTGATCTCTTTTCTATCTATTACAGTTTTAAAAGGCATCAGTTTACCCGCTTGTTCTTTTATATTCTCTGTTTGTTTAACAGTGGCCTCAGTAGTTTCATGCAAAAATTCAATTTTTATTGGCCTACAAAAACGTGGTGATGATGGTCTCGGATTTTTCCACACAATGAGTTTTGCAGATGTATTTTTATCGATCGATATAAGTTGCAGTGGAACGAGCGAAGTGAAAAAGATATTATTGTCTGATTTACTTCCATTATCATCACTAAATTTTTGCTTGTACATACTTTGGCCAGAACTGCCATCACAACCCTACTTACAAATTAGATTTAAATTTGAAAGTTGTTCTCCCGGCAAACTTTTTACGACATCCATTTGAGTCGTCAACAGTCGGCCGATCGTATGGTCTAATAAAGCTTGTAGCTTAACTTCTGCACCGGTTTCACATATTCTAATACTTCTTTTTTCAGGATAACATTTACACTTGGCTTTTGATACTAATTTATAAGATGGATATAATGTACATTGCTTACTCACACTTATATTCCTTAATCCCTGGTATTGACTTCGCGATAGTTTTTGTTCGATTATAAGTGAAACAGCTTCATCAGCAGAAAGAGTGATTTCAGGAATAAACTCTAAAGATTTTCTATACCTTCGAGCTTTAGATGGACTACTCGAAGTTATATCTTTAACAATTTTAACAGCTTCCGCGTTCCCTTGGATTCGTAAATTCATTTGAGTTGCGTAGGCGAGCTCTTCGGTACTTGATTGCGATCGAATGACTTCGGTTCTCCTTCGCTTCGTTCTTTCACTGGATTGTACAAATTGCTGTTTTGAACGGCCCGCATGTGATTTATATGACGTGGCCTGTGGTGGTGATCCATCTTCTTTATTTTCATCGAAATAAATGACAACATTTAGCCATTCTTGATTCCTCTCCAAAAATCTTTGTTCTATCCGCTTAACTTCCTGCCACTTTGCTTGTAATTTATATATTAGTTTACGAATGTCAGATTTCGCATTATGTGATAAGGTAAAAGATCGCTCCAATTTTTTAGACAAGTTACTTTCAATTTTTTCATAAACTATTGCAGCACCGTCATATAAGTTGCCTTTCAATAATTTAAAAATTTCTCCCCTTGACAAACTAGAAATTTCTTTGGTACTATCAGCACCTAAACAAAAAAACAAGTTTTAAATTTATAACATGTTGTTAAAGTGAAAGTAAAAACTTTTGTTACAAATTTGTAAAAATTCATTTTACAATAATTTTGTCAATGAAAGTTTGCGAAACATATGACTTTCTGTATGTTAACGGAAATGTTTATACCATATTTTTTACTTGTAATCTTCAAGCATTGCGTAAGTATGAATGAAATTAATAATTACAATATATCTTCATTATTATTCGTTAAACATATAAAAATAATGCACTTACTTTTAGTTGGAGCGTTCATTCTGCAAGACGATCCACTTCACAATATTTGGTAAATTTTTCTCGTTTGGAATATTCTTTTACTTTCTATATTGTACGATGTAACACAATGTTGATACTCCAAGAAAAATTACTTCGAAATTGCGTCGTCAGATATGCGTTAGAATATCTAGACATGTATATAGCAATAAGGAACCCATATGTTTTGCAACAAATAACTACCTTTATAAAAATTTAACCAGTAATAAGTTACTGAGTAACAGTAATTTGTTATTAATTGATTTATCATAACCGGTATTAAATTTCTATAAAAACAGCATCTCTCTTTCAAAATAAGACCCATAGATACCTCTAAATAACTAAACTAAGTACTTCCAATTTTTTAACCAAGTTTATTTTCCAATTGTTTAAACAATTCATTGAAAAATGCGAGATACGTGAAAACTGATAGAGCCAATTGATTCTACAGAACAAATCGCGTAGAATTCATGTATTGGACAATATTTTCCTCAGCCCAATTTGTTATAAAAAATAAAAAATAATTGTTTAGACAATTGAAAAAAAACTTTTTTATAATGAAATATCTTTTGACCGAATGCTCTCATTCCAGTATTCAGTTTTTCGCTATGTCTGCTGGTCTGCAATTGTTATTTTATTTTTTATAACAAATTGGGTTGAGGAAAAAATTGTTCAATGAATTAATTGTATGCGATTTGTTCCGTAAAATCAATTGGCGCTATTAGTTTTCGCGGATCTCGCATTTTTCAACAACTTTTTTAAACAACAATTGTTTAAACAATTGGAAACAAACTTTTTCTCATAATGAATTATCTTTTGACCAAATGCTCTCATCACAATATTCAGTTTTTCGCTATGTTTGCTTGTCCGCCTATGGGCTTCAATGGGTTAATGTGAATTTGTCATTTTTTAAAATCAATCGTGCATTAAAAACGCTCGGGCACCTCCGAGCAGTTAATTTTTACTAATTTTGTTACATAATAGTACAAACTTTAATTTAGAACTTGTTTCATTGCGGGACTTTGCGGGACACTTAACTTTTTCTCTATTTTTCTATAATGATTGCACACCATTTTTCATTTTTCTCTACTTTATAGAATATTTAGCTATTAGTTTATATGAATCTGTTACAATTTTCGACGCATACGATAATAAACTACTTCCTTGAACCTAAAACCTCCATTTTGCAGAATTAAGAAAGACCAACATTACGATTTTCCACGAATTTTTGAATATGACGCTTGAATATGAGCTCGAACGATCGAGTTGTTATTTGTACGAAGGCTTCTTTTGTATAGGCTTGTACTTGCCAGGTATACTTCGTTAGCCCTGATAAAATGTTCCATTATACTCTTTAAACATTACTCTATCCATCTATGTACTCTAAATCCTATAAAATGAAACTTCATTTTTTGAATTTTGGCCAGCTTTTCGGGAATCGGCCCCACTGTGCAGCGACCCCATTCTAGACCGACTATGATAAAAATCTTTCGTCCAATTCGAAGATCGTATCCTCTTTTTTGACGAATCGTGATGACTTTTAGGACCCTCTAGTATGTGAAAAAAATATAAACCGAAATAAATCTGACTGGAAACTTGAGGAGCGATGGTCAGAGCGACCCCATTCTGGACCGACAATGATAAAAATCTTTCGTCCAATTCGATGGTCGTATCCTCATTTTGACGAATTGTGATGACTTTCACGACTCTACTGTAGGTGAAAAAAAATATCAACCGAAATAAATCGGAAGGGAAACTTCAGGAGGGGTGGTCAGAGCGACCCCATTCCAGAATCCATCCAGAGACACACCCCATTCTAGTGTGCATCCAGATGCACACTAGTAAAAATCTTTCGTTGAATTCATAGGTCGTTTCCTCTTTTTTGTTGAATCGTGATGACTTTAAGGATCCTCTAGTATGTGAAAAATAATATAAACCGAAAAAAATCGGAAGGGAAACTTGAGAAGCAGTGGTCAGAGCGACCCCATTCTGGACGCTCACTAGTAAAAATCTTTCGTTGAATTCAAAGGTCGTTTCCTCTTTTTTGATGAATCGTGATGACTTTTAAGACTCTCTTGAATGTGAAAAAATATATACAGCGAAATAAATCTGAAGGGAAACTTGAGGAGCGATGGTCAGAGTGACCCCATTCTGGACCGACTATGATAAAAATCTTGCGTCCAATTCGAAGGTCGTATCCTGTTTTTTGACGAATGGTGATGACTTTTAGGACCATCTAGTATGTGAAAAATAATAAAAACCGTAAAAGATCGAAAGGAAAACTTGAGAAGCAGTGGTCAGAGCGACCCCATTCTGGACGCACACTAGTAAAAATCCTTCGTTGAATTCAAAGGTCGTATCCTCTTTTTTGATGAATCGTTATGACTTTTAGGACTCTCTAGTATGTGAAAAAAAATATAAGCCGAAATAAATCGGAAGGGAATCTTGAGGAGCGGTGGTCGGAGAGACCCCATTCGGGACCGACTCTGATAAAAATCTTTCATCCAATTCCGAAGTTCGTTTCCTGTTTTTTGATGAATCGTGATGACTTTTAGGACCCTCTAGTAAGTGAAAAAAAATATAAACCGAAATAAATCGAAAGGGTAACTTTAGGAGCGGTGGTCAGACCGACCCCATTCTGGACCGACTCTGATAAAAATCTTTAATCCAATTCGAAGTTCGTTTCCTCTTTTTTGATGAATCGTGATTACTTTTAGGACTCTCTAGTATGTGAAAAAAAATATACCCGAAATAAATCGGAAGGGACACTTGAGGAGCGATGGTCAGAGCGACCCCATTCTGGACCGACAATGATAAAAATCTTTCGTCCAATTCGATGGTCGTATCCTCATTTTGACGAATTGTGATGACTTTCACGACTCTACTGTAGGTGAAAAAAAATATCAACCGAAATAAATCGGAAGGGAAACTTCAGGAGGGGTGGTCAGAGCGACCCCATTCCAGAATCCATCCAGAGACACACCCCATTCTAGTGTGCATCCAGATGCACACTAGTAAAAATCTTTCGTTGAATTCATAGGTCGTTTCCTCTTTTTTGTTGAATCGTGATGACTTTAAGGATCCTCTAGTATGTGAAAAATAATATAAACCGAAAAAAATCGGAAGGGAAACTTGAGAAGCAGTGGTCAGAGCGACCCCATTCTGGACGCTCACTAGTAAAAATCTTTCGTTGAATTCAAAGGTCGTTTCCTCTTTTTTGATGAATCGTGATGACTTTTAAGACTCTCTTGAATGTGAAAAAATATATACAGCGAAATAAATCTGAAGGGAAACTTGAGGAGCGATGGTCAGAGTGACCCCATTCTGGACCGACTATGATAAAAATCTTGCGTCCAATTCGAAGGTCGTATCCTGTTTTTTGACGAATGGTGATGACTTTTAGGACCATCTAGTATGTGAAAAATAATAAAAACCGTAAAAGATCGAAAGGAAAACTTGAGAAGCAGTGGTCAGAGCGACCCCATTCTGGACGCACACTAGTAAAAATCCTTCGTTGAATTCAAAGGTCGTATCCTCTTTTTTGATGAATCGTTATGACTTTTAGGACTCTCTAGTATGTGAAAAAAAATATAAGCCGAAATAAATCGGAAGGGAATCTTGAGGAGCGGTGGTCGGAGAGACCCCATTCGGGACCGACTCTGATAAAAATCTTTCATCCAATTCCGAAGTTCGTTTCCTGTTTTTTGATGAATCGTGATGACTTTTAGGACCCTCTAGTAAGTGAAAAAAAATATAAACCGAAATAAATCGAAAGGGTAACTTTAGGAGCGGTGGTCAGACCGACCCCATTCTGGACCGACTCTGATAAAAATCTTTAATCCAATTCGAAGTTCGTTTCCTCTTTTTTGATGAATCGTGATTACTTTTAGGACTCTCTAGTATGTGAAAAAAAATATACCCGAAATAAATCGGAAGGGACACTTGAGGAGCGATGGTCAGAGCGACCCCATTCTAGACCGACGATGATAAAAATCTTTCGTCCAATTCGAAGGTCGTATCTACTTTTTTGACGAATCGTGATGATTTTTAGGACCCTCTAGTATGTGGAAAGAAAATATAAACCGAAATAAATCGAAAGGGAAACTTTAGGAGCGGTGGTCAGGGCGACCCCATTCTGGACCGACGCAGATAAAAATCTTTCATCGAATTCGAAGTTCGTTTCCTCTTTTTTGATGAATCGTGATGACTTTTAGGACTCTCTAGTATGTGAAAAAAAATATATACCGAAATAAATCGGAAGGGATACTTGAGGAGAGATGGTCAGAGCGACCCCATTCTGGACCGCCTATGATAAAAATCTTTCGTCCAATTCGAAGGTCGTATCGTCTTTTTTGACGAATCGTGATGACTTTTAGGACCCTCTAGTATGTGAAAAAAAATATAAACCGAAATAAATCGAAAGGGTAACTTTAGGAGCGGTGTTCAGACCGAACCCATTCTGGACCGACTCTGATAAAAATCTTTAATCCAATACGAAGTTCGTTTCCTCTTTTTTGATGAATCGTGATCACTTTTAGGACTCGATTGTATGTGGAAAAAAATATAAACCGAAATAAATCGGAAGGGAAACTTGAGGAGGGGTGTTCAGAGCGACCTCATTCTGGACGCACACTAGTAGAAATCTTTCGTTGAATTCAAAGGTCGTTTCCTCTTTTTTGATGAATCGTGATGACTTTTAGAATCCTCTAGTATGTGAAAAAAATATAAACCGAAATATATCTTATGGGAAACTTGAGGAGCGATGGTCAGCGCGACCCCATTCTGGACGGACTCTGATAAAAATCTTTCATCCAATTCGAAGTTCGTTTTCTCTTTTTTGATGAATCGTGAAGACTTTTAGGACTCTCTAGTATGTGAAAAAAAATATATACCGAAATAAATCAGAAGGGATACTTGAGGAGAGATGGTCAGAGCGACCCCATTCTGGACCGCCTATGATAAAAATCATTCGTCCAATTCGAAGGTCGTATCGTCTTTTTTGACGAATCGTGATGACTTTTAGGACCCTCTAGTATGTGAAAAATAATATAAACCGAAAAAAATCGGAAGGGAAACTTGAGAAGCAGTGGTCAGAGCGACCCCATTCTGGACGCACACTAGTAAAAATCTTTCGTTGAATTCAAAGGTCGTTTCCTCGTTTTTGAGGAATCGTGATGACTTTTAGGATCCTCTAGTATGTGAAAAAAAAATGAACCTAAATTAATAGGAAGGGAAACTTGACGATCGGTGGTCGGAGAGACCCCATTCGGGACCGACTGTGATAAAAATCTTTCATCGGATTCGAAGTTCGTTTCCTTTTTTTTGATGAATCGTGATAACTTTTAAGACTCTATTGTAGGTGTAAAAAAATATGAACCGAAATAAATCGTCAGGGAAACTTGAGGGGCGGGGGTCGGAGAGACCCCTTTGGGACCTACTCTGATAAAAATCTTTCATCCGATTCGAAGTTTGTTTCCTATTTTTTGATGAATCGTGATGACTTTTAGGACCCTCTAGTATGTGAAAAAAAATATAAACCGAAATAAATCGAAAGGGTAACTTTAGGAGCGGTGTTCAGACCGAACCCATTCTGGACCGACTCTGATAAAAATCTTTAATCCAATACGAAGTTCGTTTCCTCTTTTTTGATGAATGGTGATCACTTTTAGGACTCGATTGTATGTGAAAAAAAATATAAACCGAAATAAATCGGAAGGGAAACTTGAGGAGGGGTGTTCAGAGCGACCTCATTCTGGACGCACACTAGTAGAAATCTTTCGTTGAATTCAAAGGTCGTTTCCTCTTTTTTGATGAATCGTGATGACTTTTAGAATCCTCTAGTATGTGAAAAAAATATAAACCGAAATATATCTTATGGGAAACTTGAGGAGCGATGGTCAGCGCGACCCCATTCTGGACGGACTCTGATAAAAATCTTTCATCCAATTCGAAGTTCGTTTTCTCTTTTTTGATGAATCGTGAAGACTTTTAGGACTCTCTAGTATGTGAAAAAAAATATATACCGAAATAAATCGGAAGGGATACTTGAGGAGAGATGGTCAGAGCGACCCCATTCTGGACCGCCTATGATAAAAATCTTTCGTCCAATTCGAAGGTCGTATCGTCTTTTTTGACGAATCGTGATGACTTTTAGGACCCTCTAGTATGTGAAAAATAATATAAACCGAAAAAAATCGGAAGGGAAACTTGAGAAGCAGTGGTCAGAGCGACCCCATTCTGGACGCACACTAGTAAAAATCTTTCGTTGAATTCAAAGGTCGTTTCCTCGTTTTCGAGGAATCGTGATGACTTTTAGGATCCTCTAGTATGTGAAAAAAAAAATGAACCTAAATTAATAGGAAGGGAAACTTGACGATCGGTGGTCGGAGAGACCCCATTCGGGACCGACTGTGATAAAAATCTTTCATCGGATTCGAAGTTCGTTTCCTTTTTTTTGATGAATCGTGATAACTTTTAAGACTCTATTGTAGGTGTAAAAAAATATGAACCGAAATAAATCGTCAGGGAAACTTGAGGGGCGGGGGTCGGAGAGACCCCTTTGGGACCTACTCTGATAAAAATCTTTCATCCGATTCGAAGTTTGTTTCCTATTTTTTGATGAATCGTGATGACTTTTAGGACCCTCTAGTATGTGAAAAAAAATATAAACCGAAATAAATCGAAAGGGTAACTTTAGGAGCGGTGTTCAGACCGACCCCATTCTGGACCGACTCTGATAAAAATCTTTAATCCAATACGAAGTTCGTTTCCTCTTTTTCGGTGAATCGTGATCACTTTTAGGACTCGATTGTATGTGAAAAAAAATATAAACCGAAATAAATCGGAAGGGAAACTTGAGTAGGGGTGGTCAGATCGACCTCATTCTGGACTCACACTAGTAGAAATCTTTCGTTGAATTCAAAGGTCGTTTCCTCTTTTTTGATGAATCGTGATGACTTTTAGGATCCTCTAGTATGTGAAAAAAATATAAACCGAAATATATCTTACGGGAAACTTGAGGAGCGATGGTCAGCGCGACCCCATTCTGGACGGACTCTGATAAAAATCTTTCATCCAATTCGAAGGTCGTTTTCTCTTTTTTGACGAATCGTGATGACTTTTAGGACCCTCTAGTATGTGAAAAATATATAAACCGAAATAAAACGAAAGGGAAACTTTAGGAGCGGTGGTCAGAGCGAGCCCATTCTGGACCGACGCTGATAAAAATCTTTCATCGAAATCGAAGTTTGTTTCCTGTTTTTTGATGAATCGTGATGACTTTTAGGACCCTCTAGTAAGTGAAAAAATATATAAACCGAAATAAATCGAAAGGGTAACTTTAGGAGCGGTGGTCAGACCGACCCCATTCTGGACCGACTCTGATAAAAATCTTTAATCCAATTCGAAGTTCGTTTCCTCTTTTTTGATGAATCGTGATCACTTTTAGGACTCTCTTGAATGTGAAAAAATATATAAACCGAAATAAATCGAAAGGGTAACTTTCGGAGCGGTGGTCAGACCGACCCCATTCTGGACCGACTCTGATAAAAATCTTTAATGCAATTCGAAGTTCGTTTCTTCTTTTTTGATGAATCGTGATGACTTTTAGGACTCTCTAGTATGTGAAAAAAGATATAAACCGAAATAAATCGAAAGGGTAACTTTAGGAGCGGTGTTCAGACCGACCCCATTCTGGACCGACTCTGATAAAAATCTTTAATCCAATTCGAAGTTCGTTTCCTCTTTTTTGATGAATAGTGATCACTTTTAGGACTCTATTGTACGTGAAAAAAAATATAAACCGAAATAAATCGGAAGGGACACTTGAGGAGGGGTGGTCAGAGCGACCCCATTCTGGACCGACTATGATAAAAATCTTTCGTCCAATTCGAAGGTCGGATCCTCTTTTTTGACGAATCGTGATGACTTTTAGGACCCTATAGTATGTGAAAAAAAATATGAACCGAAATTAATTGGAAGGGAAACTTGAGGAGCGGTGGTCAGAGCGACCCCATTCTGGACGCACACTAGTCAAAATCTTTCATCGAACTCGAAGTTCGTTTCCTCTTTTTTGAAGAATTGTTATGACTTTTAGGACTCTACTGTAGGTGAAAAAAAATATAAACCGAAATAAATCGGAAGGGAAACTTGAGGAGGGGTAGTCAGAGCGACCCTATTCTGGACGCACACTCGTAAAAATTTTTCGTTGAATTCAAAGTTCGTTTCCTCTATTTTGATGAATTGTGATGACTTTAAGGATCCTCTAGTATGTGAAAAAAAATATTAACCGAAATTAATCGGAAGGGAATCTTGAGGAGCGATTGTCGGAGAGACCCCATTCGGGACCGACTCTGATAAAAATCTTTCATCCAATTCGAAGGTCGTATCCTCTTTTTTGACGAATCGTGATGACTTTTAGGACCCTATAGTATGTGAAAAATAATAAACACTGAAAAAAATCGAAAGGAAAACTTGAGAAGCAGTGGTCAGAACGACCCCATTCTGGACGCACACTAGTAAAAATCTTTCGTTGAATTCAAAGGTCGTATCCTCTTTTTGGACGAATCGCGATGACTTTTAGGACTCTCTAGTATGTGAAAAAAAATATAAGCCCAAATAAATCGGAAGGGAAACTTGAGAAGCAGTTGTCAGAGCGACCCCATTTTGGACGCACACTAGTAAAAATCTTTCGTTTAATTCAAAGGTCGTATCCTCTTTTTTGACTAATCTTGATTACTTTTAGGACTCGCCAGTATGTGAAAAAAAATATAAGCCGAAATAAATCGGAAGGTAAACTTTAGGAGCGATGGTCAGAACGACCCCATTCTGGACCGACAATGATAAAAATCTTTCGTCCAATTCGAAGGTCGTATCCTCTTCTTTGATGAATCGTGATTACTTTTAGGACTCTCTAGTATGTGAAAAAAAATATAAACCGAAATAAATCGGAAGGGAAACTTGAGAAGCGGTGTTCAGACCGACCCCATTCTGGACCGACTCTGATAAAAATCTTTAATCCAATACGAAGTTCGTTTCCTCTTTTTTGATGAATCGTGATCACTTTTAGGACTCGATTGTATGTGAAAAAAAATATAAACCGAAATAAATCGGAAGGGAAACTTGAGAAGCGGTGGTCAGAGCGACCCCATTCTGGACCAACTATGATAAAAATCTGTCCCCCAATTCGAAGGTCATATCCTCATTTTGACGAATCGTGATGACTTTTAGGACTCTACTGTAGGTGAAAAAAAATATAAACCGAAATAAATCGGAAGGGAAACTTTAGGAGGGGTGGTCAGAGCGACCCCATTCTGGACGCACACTTGTAAAAATCTTTCGTTGAATTCATAGGTCGTTTCCTCTTTTTTGATGAATTGTGATGACTTTAAGGATCCTCTAGTATGTGAAAAAAAATATTAACCGAAATTAATCGGAAGGGAATCTTGAGGAGCGGTGGTCGGAGAGACCCCATTCGGGACCGACTCTGATAAAAATCTTTCATCCAATTCGAAGTTCGTTTCCTCTTTTTTTATGAATTGTGATGACTTTTAGGACCCTCTAGTATGTGAAAATAATATAAACCGAAATAATACGAAAGGGGAGCTTTCGGAGCGGTGGTCAGAGCGAGCCCATTCTGGACCGTCGCTGATAAAAATCTTTCATCGAACTCGAAGTTCGTTTCCTCTTTTTTGAAGAATCGTTATGACTTTTAGGACTCTACTGTAGGTGAAAAAAAATATAAACCGAAATAAATCGGAAGGGAAACTTGAGGAGGGGTGGTCAGAGCGACCCCATTCTGGACGCACACTAGTAAAAATCTTTCGTTGAATTCAAAGGTCGTTTCCTCTTTTTTGATGAATTGTGATGACTTTAAGGATCCTCTAGTATGTGAAAAAAAATATTAACCGAAATTAATCGGAAGGGAATCTTGAGGAGCGATGGTCGGAGAGACCCCATTCGGGACCGACTCTGATAAAAATCTTTCATCCAATTCGAAGTTCGTTTCCTCTTTTTTGATGAATCGTGATGACTTTTTGGACTCTATTGTAGGTGGAAAAAAATATGAACCGAAATAAAACGACAGGGGAACTTTAGGAGCGGTGGTCAGAGCGAGCCCATTCTGGACCGACGCTGATAAAAGTCTTTCATCGAATTCGCAGTTCGTTTCCTCTTTTTTGATGAATCGTGATGACTTTTAGGACTCTCTAGTATCTGAAAAAAAAATATAAACCGAAATATGACGGAAGGGGAACTTGAGGAGGGGTGGTCAGAGCGACTCCATTCTAGACCGACTATGATAAAAATCTTTCGTCCAATTCGAAGGTCGTATCCTCTTTTTTGACGAATCGTGATGACTTATAGGACCCTCTAGTAAGTGAAAAAATATATAAACCGAAATTAATCGAAAGGGAAACTTTAGGAGCGGTGGTCAGGTCGACCCCATTCTGGACCGACGCTGTTAAAAATCTTTCATCGAATTCGAAGTTCGTTTCCTCTTTTTTGATGAATCGTGATAACTTTTAGGACTCTCTAGTATGTGAAAAAAAATATAAACCGAAATAAGTCGGAAGGGAAACTTTAGGAGCGGTGGTCATAGCGACCCCATTCTGGACTGACTCTGGCAAAAAATCTTTCGTCCAATTCGAGGGTCGTATCCACTTTTTTGACGAATCGTTATGACTTTTAGGTCTCTTTTGGGAAGGGAAACTTGAGGAGCAGTGGTCAGAGTGACCCCATTCTGGACGCACACTAGTAAAAATCTTTCGTTGAATTCAAACGTCGTTTCCTGTTTTTTTCAGGAATCGTGATGACTTTTAGGATCCTCTAGTATGTGAAAAAAAAAATTAACCTAAATTAATCGGAAGGGAAAATTGAGGAGCGGTGGTCGGAGAGACCCCATTCGGGACCGACTGTGATAAAAATCTTTCATTCAATTCGAAGTTCGTTTCTTCTTCTTTGATGAATCGTGATGACTTTTAGGACTCTCTTGAATGTGAAAAAATATATACACCGAAATAAATCTGAAGGGAAACTTGAGGAGCGATGGTCAGAGCGACCCCATTCTGGACCGACTATGATAAAAATCTTTCGTCCAATTCGAAGGTCGTATCCTGTTTTTTGACGAATCGTGATCACTTTTAGGACCCTCTAGTAAGTGAAAAAATATATAAACCGAAATAAATCGAAAGGGTAACTTTCGGAGCGGTGGTCAGACCGACCCCATTCTGGACCGACTCTGATAAAAATTTTTAATGCAATTCGAAGTTCGTTCCTTCTTTTTTGATGAATCGTGATGACTTTTAGGACTCTCTAGTATGTGAAAAAAAATATAAACCGAAATAAATCGGAAGGGACACTTGAGGGGCGATGGTCAGTGCGACCTCATTCTAGACCGACGCAGATAAAAATCTTTCATCGAATTCGAAGTTCGTTTCCTCTTTTTAGATGAATCGTGATGACTTTTAGGACTCTCTAGTATCAGAAAAAAAATATGAAGCGAAATATAACGTAAGGGAAACTTGAGGAGCAGTGGTCATAGCGACCCCATTCGGGACTGAGTCTGTATCTTCCGTTCAATTCGAAGGTCGTATCTTCTTTTTTGATGAATCGTTATGACTTTTAGGACTCTTTTGTAGGTGCACAAAAATATAAACCGAAATAAATCGGAAGGGAACCTTGAGGAGCAGTGGTCAGAGAGACTCCATTCTGGACGCACACTAGTAAAAATCTTTCGTTGAATTCAAAGGTCGTTTCCTCTTTTTTGATGAATCGTGATACCTGTTAGGATTCTCGAGTATGTGAAAAATATATACACCGAAATAAATCTGACGGGAAACTTGAGGAGGGGTGGTCAGAGCGACTCCATTCTGGACCGACTATGATAAAAATCTTTCGTCCAATTCGAAGGTCGTATCCTCTTTTTTGACGAATCGTGATGACTTTTAGGACCCTCTAGTAAGTGAAAAAAAATATAAACCGAAATAAAACGAAAGGGGAACTTTAGGAGCGGTGGTCAGAGCGAGCCCATTCTGGACCGACGCTGATAAAAATCTTTCATCGAATTCGCAGTTCGTTTCCTCTTTTTTGATGAATCGTGATGACTTTTAGGACTCTCTAGTATGTGAAAAAAAATATAAACCGAAATATGACGGAAGGGAAACTTGAGGAGGGGTGGTCAGATCGACTCCATTCTAGACCGACTCTGATAAAAATCTTTCGTCCAATTCGAAGGTCGTATCCTCTTTTTTGACGAATCGTGATGACTTTTAGGACCCTGTATTAAGTGAAAAAAAATATAAACCGAAATAAGTCGGAAGGGAAACTTTAGGAGCGGTGGTCATAGCGACCCCATTCTGGACTGACTCTGGCAAAAAATCTTTCGTCCAATTCGAGGGTCGTATCCCCTTTTTTGACGAACCGTTATGACTTTTAGGTCTCTATTGGGAAGGGAAACTTGAGGAGCAGTGGTCAGAGCGACCCCATTCTGGACGCACACTAGTAAAAATCTTTCGTTGAATTCAAAGGTCGTTTCCTGTTTTTTTCAGGAATCGTGATGACTTTTAGGATCCTCTAGTATGTGAAAAAAAAAATGAACCTAAATTAATCGGAAGGGAAAATTGAGGAGCGGTGGTCGGAGAGACCCCATTCGGGACCGACTGTGATGAAAATCTTTCATTCAATTCGACGTTCGTTTCCTTTTTTTTGATGAATCGTGATAACTTTTAGGACTCTATTGTAGGTATAAAAAAATATGAACCGAAATAAATCGGCAGGGAAACTTGAGGGGCGGGGGTCGGAGAGACCCGTTTGGGACCTACTCTGATAAAAATCTTTCATCCGATTCGAAGTTTGTTTCCTCTTTTTTGATGAATCGTGATGACTTTTAGGACCCTCTAGTATGTGAAAAAAAATATAAACCGAAATAAATCGAAAGGGTAACTTTAGGAGCGGTGTTCAGACCGACCCCATTCTGGACCGACTCTGATAAAAATCTTTAATCCAATTCGAAGTTCGTTTCCTCTTTTTTGATGAATAGTGATCACTTTTAGGACTCTATTGTATGTGAAAAAAAATATAAACCGAAATAAATCGGAAGGGACACTTGCGGAGGGGTGGTCAGAGCGACCCCATTCTGGACCGACTATGATAAAAATCTTTCGTCCAATTCGAAGGTCGGATCCTCTTTTTTGACCAATCGTGATGACTTTTAGGACCCTCTAGTATGTGAAAAAAAATATGAACCGAAATTAATCGGAAGGGAAACTTGAGGAGCGGTGGTCGGATAGACCCCATTCGGGACCGACTCTGATAAAAATCTTTCGTTGAATTCAAAGGACGTTCCCTCTTTTTTGATGAATCGTGACGACTTTTAGGATCCTCTAGTATGTGAAAAAAGTATAAACCGAAATAAATATGACGGGAAACTTGAGGAGCGATGGTCAGAGCGACCCCATTCTGGACCGACTATGATCAAAATCTTTCGTCCAATTCGAAGGTCGTATCCTCTTTTTTGACGAATCGTGATGACTTTGAGGACCCTCTAGTATGTGAAAAATAATATAAACCGAAATAAAACGAAAGGGGAACTTTAGGAGCGGTGGTCAGAGCGAGCCCATTCTGGACCGACGCTGATAAAAATCTTTCATCGAATTCGCAGTTCGTTTCCTCTTTTTTGATGAATCGTGATGACTTTTAGGACTCTCTAGTATGTGAAAAAAAATATAAACCGAAATATGACGGAAGGGAAACTTGAGGAGGGGTGGTCAGAGCGACTCCATTCTAGACCGACTATGATAAAAATCTTTCGTCCAATTCGAAGGTCGTATCCTCTTTTTTGACGAATCGTGATGACTTTTAGGACCCTCTAGTAAGTGAAAAAAAATATAAACCGAAATAAGTCGGAAGGGAAACTTTAGGAGCGGTGGTCATAGCGAGCCCATTCTGGACTGACTCTGGCAAAAAATCTTTCGTCCAATTCGAGGGTCGTATCCCCTTTTTTGACGAACCGTTATGACTTTTAGGTCTCTTTTGGGAAGGGAAACTTGAGGAGCAGTGGTCAGAGCGACCCCATTCTGGACGCACACTAGTAAAAATCTTTAGTTGAATTCAAAGGTCGTTTCCTGTTTTTTTCAGGAATCGTGATGACTTTTGGGATCCTCTAGTATGTGAAAAAAAAAATGAACCTAAATTAATCGGAAGGGAAAATTGAGGAGCGGTGGTCGGAGAGACCCCATTCGGGACCGACTGTGATAAAAATCTTTCATTCAATTCGACGTTCGTTTCCTTTTTTTTGATGAATCGTGATAACTTTTAGGACTCTATTGTAGGTATAAAAAAATATGAACCGAAATAAATCGGCAGTGAAACTTGAGGGGCGGGGGTCGGAGAGACCCGTTTGGGACCTACTCTGATAAAAATCTTTCATCCGATTCGAAGTTTGTTTCCTCTTTTTTGATGAATCGTGATGACTTTTAGGACCCTCTAGTATGTGAAAAAAAATATAAACCGAAATAAATCGAAAGGGTAACTTTAGGAGCGGTGTTCAGACCGACCCCATTCTGGACCGACTCTGATAAAAATCTTTAATCCAATTCGAAGTTCGTTTCCTCTTTTTTGATGAATAGTGATCACTTTTAGGACTCTATTGTATGTGAAAAAAAATATAAACCGAAATAAATCGGATGGGACACTTGCGGAGGGGTGGTCAGAGCGACCCCATTCTGGACCGACTATGATAAAAATCTTTCGTCCAATTCGAAGGTCGGATCCTCTTTTTTGACCAATCGTGATGACTTTTAGGACCCTCTAGTATGTGAAAAATAACATAAACCGGAAAAAATCGGAAGGGAAACTTGAGAATCAGTGGTCAGAGCGACCCCATTCTGGACGCACACTAGTAAAAATCTTTCGTCGAATTCAAAGGTTGTTTCCTCTTTTTTGATGAATCGTGATGACTTTTAGCATCCTCTAGTATGTGAAAAAAAATATTAACCGAAATTAATCGGAAGGGAATCTTGAGGAGCGGTGGTCGGAGAGACCCCATTCGGGACCGACTCTGATAAAAATCTTTCATCCAATTCGAAGTTCGTTTCCTCTTTTTTGATGAATTGTGATGACTTTTAGGACCCTCTAGTATGTGAAAAAAATATAAACCGAAATAAAACGAAAGGGGAACTTTAGGAGCGGTGGTCAGAGCGAGCCCATTCTGGACCGACGCTGATAAAAATCTTTCGTCCAATTCGAAGGTCGGATCCTCTTTTTTGACCAATCGTGATGACTTTTAGGACCCTCTAGTATGTGAAAAAAAATATGAACCGAAATTAATCGGAAGGGAAACTTGAGGAGCGGTGGTCGGAGAGACCCCATTCGGGACCGACTGTGATAAAAATCTTTCGTTGAATTCAAAGGACGTTCCCTCTTTTTTGATGAATCGTGACGACTTTTAGGATCCTCTAGTATGTGAAAAAAGTATAAACCGAAATAAATATGACGGGAAACTTGAGGAGCGATGGTCAGAGCGACCCCATTCTGGACCGACTATGATCAAAATCTTTCGTCCAATTCGAAGGTCGTATCCTCTTTTTCGACGAATCGTGATGACTTTGAGGACCCTCTAGTATGTGAAAAATAATATAAACCGAAAAAATTCGGAAGGGAAATTTGAGAAGCAGTGGTCAGAGCGACCCCATTCTGGACGCACACTAGTAAAAATCTTTCGTTGAATTCAAAGGTCGTTTCTTATTTTTTGATGAATCGTGATGACTTTTAGGACTCTTTTGTAGGTGCACAAAAATATAAACCGAAATGAATCGGAAGGGAAACTTGAGGAGCAGTGGTCAGAGCGACCCCATTCTGGACACACACTAGTAAAAATCTTTCGTTGAATTCAAAGGTCGTTTCCTCTTTTTTGATGAATCGTGATGACTTTAAGGATCCTCTAGTATGTGAAAAAAAATATGAAGCGAAAATAATCGGAAGGGAATCTTGAGGAGCGGTGGTCGGAGAGACCCTATTCGGGACCGATTCTGATAAAAATCTTTCGTCCAATTCGAAGGTCGTATCCTCTTTATTGACGAATCGTGATGACTTTTAGGACCCTCTAGTATGTGAAAAATAAAATAAACCGAAAAAAATCGGAAGGCAAACTTGAGAAGCAGTGGTCAGAGCGATCCCATTCTGGACGCACACTAGTAAAAATCTTTCGTTGAATTCAAAGGTCGTTTCCTCTGTTTTGATGAATCGTGATGACTTTTAGCATCCTCTAGTATGTGAGAAAAAATATGAACCGAAATTAATCGGAAGGGAAACTTGAGGAGCGGTGGTCGGAGAGACGCCATTCGGGACCGACTCTGATAAAAATCTTTCATCCAATTCGAAGTTTGTTTCCTCTTTTTTGATGAATCGTCATGACTTTTAGGACTCTCTTGAATGTGACAAAATATATACACCGAAATAAATCTGAAGGGGAACTTTAGGAGCGGTGGTCAGAGCGAGCCCATTCTGGACCGACGCTGATAAAAATCTTTCGTCCAATTCGAAGGTCGGATCCTCTTTTTTGACCAATCGTGATGACTTTTAGGACCCTCTAGTATGTGAAAAAAAATATGAACCGAAATTAATCGGAAGGGAAACTTGAGGAGCGGTGGTCGGAGAGACCCCATTCGGGACCGACTGTGATAAAAATCTTTCGTTGAATTCAAAGGACGTTCCCTCTTTTTTGATGAATCGTGACGACTTTTAGGATCCTCTAGTATGTGAAAAAAGTATAAACCGAAATAAATATGACGGGAAACTTGAGGAGCGATGGTCAGAGCGACCCCATTCTGGACCGACTATGATCAAAATCTTTCGTCCAATTCGAAGGTCGTATCCTCTTTTTCGACGAATCGTGATGACTTTGAGGACCCTCTAGTATGTGAAAAATAATATAAACCGAAAAAATTCGGAAGGGAAATTTGAGAAGCAGTGGTCAGAGCGACCCCATTCTGGACGCACACTAGTAAAAATCTTTCGTTGAATTCAAAGGTCGTTTCTTATTTTTTGATGAATCGTGATGACTTTTAGGACTCTTTTGTAGGTGCACAAAAATATAAACCGAAATGAATCGGAAGGGAAACTTGAGGAGCAGTGGTCAGAGCGACCCCATTCTGGACACACACTAGTAAAAATCTTTCGTTGAATTCAAAGGTCGTTTCCTCTTTTTTGATGAATCGTGATGACTTTAAGGATCCTCTAGTATGTGAAAAAAAATATGAAGCGAAAATAATCGGAAGGGAATCTTGAGGAGCGGTGGTCGGAGAGACCCTATTCGGGACCGATTCTGATAAAAATCTTTCGTCCAATTCGAAGGTCGTATCCTCTTTATTGACGAATCGTGATGACTTTTAGGACCCTCTAGTATGTGAAAAATAAAATAAACCGAAAAAAATCGGAAGGCAAACTTGAGAAGCAGTGGTCAGAGCGATCCCATTCTGGACGCACACTAGTAAAAATCTTTCGTTGAATTCAAAGGTCGTTTCCTCTGTTTTGATGAATCGTGATGACTTTTAGCATCCTCTAGTATGTGAGAAAAAATATGAACCGAAATTAATCGGAAGGGAAACTTGAGGAGCGGTGGTCGGAGAGACGCCATTCGGGACCGACTCTGATAAAAATCTTTCATCCAATTCGAAGTTTGTTTCCTCTTTTTTGATGAATCGTCATGACTTTTAGGACTCTCTTGAATGTGACAAAATATATACACCGAAATAAATCTGAAGGGAAACTTGAGGAGCGATGGTCAAAGCGACCCCATTCTGGACCGACTATGATAAAAATCTTTCGTCCAATTCGAAGGACGTATCCTGTTTTTTGACGAATCGTGATGACTTTTAGGACCCTCTAGTATGTGAAAAAAAATATAAACCGAAATAAATCGGACGGGAAACTTGAGCAGCGGTGGTCAGAACGACCCCATTCTGGACCGACTCTGATAAAAATCTTTCATCGAATTCGAAGGTCGTATCCTCTTTTTTGACGAATCGTGATGACTTTTAAGACCCTATAGTATGTGACAAATAATAAACACTGAAAAAAATCGAAAGGAAAACTTGAGAAGCAGTGGTCAGAACGACCCCATTCTGGACGCACACTAGTAAAAATCTTTCGTTGAATTCAAAGGTCGTATCCTCTTTTTTGACGAATCGTGATAACTTTTAGGACTCTCTAGTATGTGAAAAAAAATATAAGCCCAAATAAATCGGAAGGGAAACTTGAGAAGCAGTGCTCTGAGCGACCCCATTCTGGACGCACACTAGTAAAAATCTTTCGTTTAATTCAAAGGTCGTATCCTCTTTTTTGACTAATCTTGATTACTTTTAGGACTCTCTAGTATGTGAAAAAAAATATAAGGCGAAATAAATCGGAAGGTAAACTTTAGGAGCGATGGTCAGAACGACCCCATTCTGGACCGACAATGATAAAAATCTTTCGTCCAATTCGAAGGTCGTATCCTCTTCTTTTATGAATCGTGATGACTTTTAGGACTCTCTAGTATGTGAAAAAAAATATAAACCGAAATAAATCGGAAGGGAAACTTGAGAAGCGGTGGTCAGAGCGACCCCATTCTGGACCAACTATGATAAAAATCTGTCCCCCAATTCGAGGGTCATATCCTCATTTTGATGAATCGTGATGACTTTTAGGACTCTACTGTAGGTGAAAAAAAATATAAACCGAAATAAATCGTAAGGGAAACTTGAGGAGGGGTGGTCACAGCGACCCCATTCTGGACGCACACTAGTAAAAATCTTTCGTTGAATTCAAAGGCCGTTTCCTCTTTTTTGATGAATTGTGATGACTTTAAGGATCCTCTAGTATGTGAAAAAAAATATTAACCGAAATTAATCGAAAGGGAATCTTGAGGAGCGGTGGTCGGAGAGACCCCATACGGGACCGACTCTGATAAAAATCTTTCATACAATTCGAAGTTCGTTTCCTCTTTTTTGATGAATTGTGATGACTTTTAGGACCCTCTAGTATGTGCAAATAATATAAACCGAAATATATCGGAAGGGAAACTTGAGCAGCAGTGGTCACAGTGACCCCATTCTGGACTGACTCTGGCAAAAAATCTGTCGTCCAATTCGAGGGTCGTATCCTCTTTTTTGACGAATCGTTATGACTTTTAGGTCTCTTTTGGGAAGGGAAACTTGAGGAGTAGTTGTCAGAGGGACCCCATTCTGGACGCACACTAGTAAAAATCTTTCGTTGAATTCAAAGGTCGTTTCCTGTTTTTTTGAGGAATCGTGATGACTTTTAGGATCCTCTAGTATGTGAAAAAAAATATGAAGCGAAAATAATCGGAAGGGAATCTTGAGGAGCGGTGGTCGGAGAGACCACATTCGGAACCGACTCTGATAAAAATCTTTCGTCCAATTCGAAGGTCGTATCCTCTTTTTTGACGAATCGTGATGACTTTTAGGACCCTCTAGTATGTGAAAAATAATATAAACCAGAAAAAATCGGAAGGGAAACTTGAGAAGCAGTGGTCAGAGCGACCCCATTCTGGACGCACACTAGTAAAAATCTTTCGTTGAATTCAAAGGTTTCCTCTTTTTTGATGAATCGTGATGACTTTTAGGATCCTCTAGTATGTGAAAAAAAATATGAACTGAAATTAAACGGAATGGAATCTTGAGGAGCTGTGGTCGGAGAGACTCCAATCGGGACCGACTCTGATTAAAATCTTTCGTCCAATTCGAAGGTCGGATCCTCTTCTTTGACGAATCGTGATGACTTTTAGGACCCTCTAGTATGTGAAAAATAATATAAACCGAAAAAAATCGGAAGGGAAACTTGAGAAGCAGTGGTCAGAGCGACCCCATTCTGGACGCACACTAGTAAAAATCTTTCGTCGAATTCAAAGGTTGTTTCCTCTTTTTTGATGAATCGTGATGACTTTTAGCATCCTCTAGTATGTGAAAAAAAATATTAACCAAATTAATCGGAAGGGAATCTTGAGGAGCGGTGGTCGGAGAGACCCCATTCGGGACCGACTCTGATAAAAATCTTTCATCCAATTCGAAGTTCGTTTCCTCTTTTTTGATGAATTGTGATGACTTTTAGGACCCTCTAGTATGTGAAAAAAATATAAACCGAAATAAAACGAAAGGGGAACTTTAGGAGCGGTGGTCAGAGCGAGCCCATTCTGGACCGACGCTGATAAAAATCTTTCATCGAATTCGCAGTTCGTTTCCTCTTTTTTGATGAATCGTGATGACTTTTAGGACTCTCTAGTATGTGAAAAAAAAATATAAACCGAAATATGACGGAAGGGAAACTTGAGGAGGGGTGGTCAGAGCGACTCCATTCTAGACCGACTATGATAAAAATCTTTCGTCCAATTCGAAGGTCGTATCCTCTTTTTTGACGAATCGTGATGACTTCTAGGACCCTCTAGTAAGTGAAAAAATATATAAACCGAAATAAATCGAAAGGGAAACTTTAGGAGCGGTGGTCAGGTCGACCCCATTCTGGAACGACGCTGATAAAAATCATTCATCGAATTCGAAGTTCGTTTCCTCTTTTTTGATGAATCGTGATAACTTTTAGGACGCTCTAGTATGTGAAAAAAAATATAAACCGAAATAAGTCGGAAGGGAAACTTTAGGAGCGGTGGTCATAGCGACCCCATTCTGGACTGACTCTGGCAAAAAATCTTTCGTCCAATTCGAGGGTCGTATCCCCTTTTTTGACGAACCGTTATAACTTTTAGGTCTCTTTTGGGAAGGGAAACTTGAGGAGCAGTGGTCAGAGCGACCCTATTCTGGACGCACACTAGTAAAAATCTTTCGTTGAATTCAAAGGTCGTTTCCTGTTTTTTTCAGGAATCGTGATGACTTTTAGGATCCTCTAGTATGTGAAAAAAAAATGAACCTAAATTAATCGGAAGGGAAAATTGAGGAGCGGTGGTCGGAGCGACCCCATTCGGGACCGACTGTGATAAAAATCTTTCATTCAATTCGACGTTCGTTTCCTTTTTTTTGATAAATCGTGATAACTTTTAGGACTCTATTGTAGGTATAAAAAAATATGAACCGAAATAAATCGGCAGGGAAACTTGAGGGGCGGGGGTCGGAGAGACCCCTTTGGGACCTACTCTGATAAAAATCTTTCATCCGATTCGAAGTTTGTTTCCTCTTTTTTGATGAATCGTGATGACTTTTAGGACCCTCTAGTATGTGATAAAAAATATAAACCGAAATAAATCGAAAGGGAAACTTTAGGAGCGGTGTTCAGACCGACCCCATTCTGGACCGACTCTGATAAAAATCTTTAATCCAATTCGAAGTTCGTTTCCTCTTTTTTGATGAATAGTGATCACTTTTAGGACTCTATTGTATGTGAAAAAAAATATAAACCGAAATAAATCGGAAGGGACACTTGAGGAGGGGTGGTCAGAGCGACCCCATTCTGGACCGACTATGATAAAAATCTTTCGTCCAATTCGAAGGTCGGATCCTCTTTTTTGACGAATCGTGATGACTTTTAGGACCCTCTAGTATGTGAAAAAAAATATGAACCGAAATTAATCGGAAGGGAAACTTGAGGAGCGGTGGTCGGAGAGACCCCATTCGGGACCGACTCTGATAAAAATCTTTCGTTGAATTCAAAGGACGTTCCCTCTTTTTTGATGAATCGTGACGACTTTTAGGATCCTCTAGTATGTGAAAAAAGTATAAACCGAAATA
The DNA here is from genome assembly GCA_958009045.1 of Oxytorus armatus. Classification (NCBI taxonomy): domain Eukaryota; kingdom Metazoa; phylum Arthropoda; class Insecta; order Hymenoptera; family Ichneumonidae; genus Oxytorus; species Oxytorus armatus. The sequence goes on from OY253752.1 coordinate 5,096,543, forward strand.
AATATGACGGGAAACTTGAGGAGCGATGGTCAGAGCGACCCCATTCTGGACCGACTATGATAAAAATCTTTCGTCCAATTCGAAGGTCGTATCCTCTTTTTTGACGAATCGTGATGACTTTGAGGACCCTCTAGTATGTGAAAAATAATATAAACCGAAAAAATTCGGAAGGGAAATTTGAGAAGCAGTGGTCAGCGCGACCCCATTCTGGACGCACACTAGTAAAAATCTTTCGTTGAATTCAAAGGTCGTTTCTTATTTTTTGATGAATCGTGATTACTTTTAGGATCCTCTAGTATGTGAAAAAAAATATAAACCGAATTAAATGTTAAGGGATACTTGAGGAGCGATGGTCAGAGCGACCCCATTCTGGACCGACTATGATAAAAATCTTTCGTCCAATTCGAAGGTCGTATCCTCTTTTTTGAAGAATCGTTATGACTTTTAGGACTCTTTTGTAGGTGCACAAAAATGTAAACCGAAATAAATCGGAAGGGAAACTTGAGGAGCAGTGGTCAGAGCGACCCCATTCTGGACGCACACTAGTAAAAATCTTTCGTTGAATTCAAAGGTCGTTTCCTCTTTTTTGATGAATCGTGATGACTTTAAGGATCCTCTAGTATGTGAAAAAAAATATGAAGCGAAAATAATCTGAAGGGAATCTTGAGGAGCGGTGGTCGGAGAGACCCCATTCGGGACCGACTCTGATAAAAATCTTTAATCCAATTCTAAGTTCGTTTCCTCTTTTTTGATGAATCGTGGTCACTTTTAGGACTCTATTGTAGGTGAAAAAAAATATAAACCGAAATAAATTGGAAGGGAAACTTGAGGAGGGGTGGTCAGAGCGACCTCATTCTGGACGCACACTAGTAAAAATCTTTCGTTGAATTCAAAGGTCGTTTCTTATTTTTTGATAAATCGTGATTACTTTTAGGATCCTCTAGTATGTGAAAAAAAATATAAACCGAAATAAATGTTAAGGGATACTTGAGGAGCGATGGTCAGAGCGACCCCATTCTGGACCGACTATGATAAAAGTCTTTCGTCCAATTCGAAGGTCGTATCCTCTTTTTTGAAGAATCGTTATGACTTTTAGGACTCTTTTGTAGGTGCACAAAAATGTAAACCGAAATAAATCAGAAGGGAAACTTGAGGAGCAGTGGTCAGAGCGACCCCATTCTGGACGCACACTAGTAAAAATCTTTCGTTGAATTCAAAGGTCGTTTCCTCTTTTTTGATGAATCGTGATGACTTTAAGGATCCTCTAGTATGTGAAAAAAAATATGAAGCGAAAATAATCGGAAGGGAATCTTGAGGAGCGGTGGTCGGAGAGACCCCATTCGGGACCGACTCTGATAAAAATGTTTAATCCAATTCTAAGTTCGTTTCCTCTTTTTTGATGAATCGTGGTCACTTTTAGGACTCTATTGTAGGTGAAAAAAAATATAAACCGAAATAAATTGGAAGGGAAACTTGAGGAGGGGTGGTCAGAGCGACCTCATTCTGGACGCACACTAGTAAAAATCTTTCGTTGAATTCAAAGGTCGTTTCTTATTTTTTGATAAATCGTGATTACTTTTAGGATCCTCTAGTATGTGAAAAAAAATATAAACCGAAATAAATGTTAAGGGATACTTGAGGAGCGATGGTCAGAGCGACCCCATTCTGGACCGACTATGATAAAAGTCTTTCGTCCAATTCGAAGGTCGTATCCTCTTTTTTGAAGAATCGTTATGACTTTTAGGACTCTTTTGTAGGTGCACAAAAATGTAAACCGAAATAAATCAGAAGGGAAACTTGAGGAGCAGTGGTCAGAGCGACCCCATTCTGGACGCACACTAGTAAAAATCTTTCGTTGAATTCAAAGGTCGTTTCCTCTTTTTTGATGAATCGTGATGACTTTAAGGATCCTCTAGTATGTGAAAAAAAATATGAAGCGAAAATAATCGGAAGGGAATCTTGAGGAGCGGTGGTCGGAGAGACCCCATTCGGGACCGACTCTGATAAAAATGTTTAATCCAATTCTAAGTTCGTTTCCTCTTTTTTGATGAATCGTGGTCACTTTTAGGACTCTATTGTAGGTGAAAAAAAATATAAACCGAAATAAATTGGAAGGGAAACTTGAGGAGGGGTGGTCAGAGCGACCTCATTCTGGACGCACACTAGTAAAAATCTTTCGTTGAATTCAAAGGTCGTTTCTTATTTTTTGATAAATCGTGATTACTTTTAGGATCCTCTAGTATGTGAAAAAAAATATAAACCGAAATAAATGTTAAGGGATACTTGAGGAGCGATGGTCAGAGCGACCCCATTCTGGACCGACTATGATAAAAGTCTTTCGTCCAATTCGAAGGTCGTATCCTCTTTTTTGAAGAATCGTTATGACTTTTAGGACTCTTTTGTAGGTGCACAAAAATGTAAACCGAAATAAATCAGAAGGGAAACTTGAGGAGCAGTGGTCAGAGCGACCCCATTCTGGACGCACACTAGTAAAAATCTTTCGTTGAATTCAAAGGTCGTTTCCTCTTTTTTGATGAATCGTGATGACTTTAAGGATCCTCTAGTATGTGAAAAAAAATATGAAGCGAAAATAATCGGAAGGGAATCTTGAGGAGCGGTGGTCGGAGAGACCCCATTCGGGACCGACTCTGATAAAAATGTTTAATCCAATTCTAAGTTCGTTTCCTCTTTTTTGATGAATCGTGATCACTTTTAGGACTCTATTGTAGGTGAAAAAAAATATAAACCGAAATAAATCGAAAGGGTAACTTTAGGAGCGGTGTTCAGACCGACCCCATTCTGGACCGACTCTGATAAAAATCTTTAATCCAATTCGAAGTTCGTTTCCTCTTTTTTGATGAATAGTGATCACTTTTAGGACTCTATTGTATGTGAAAAAAAATATAAACCGAAATAAATCGGAAGGGACACTTGAGGAGGGGTGGTCAGAGCGACCCCATTCTGGACCGACTATGATAAAAATCTTTCGTCCAATTCGAAGGTCGGATCCTCTTTTTTGACGAATCGTGATGACTTTTAGGACCCTCCAGTATGTGAAAAAAAATATGAACCGAAATTAATCGGAAGGGAAACTTAAGGAGCGGTGGTCGGAGAGACCCCATTCGGGACCGACTCTGATAAAAATCTTTCGTTGAATTCAAAGGACGTCCCCTCTTTTTTGATGAATCGTGACGACTTTTAGGATCCTCTAGTATGTGAAAAAAGTATAAACCGAAATAAATATGACGGGAAACTTGAGGAGCGATGGTCAGAGCGACCCCATTCTGGACCGACTATGATAAAAATCTTTCGTCCAATTCGAAGGTCGTATCCTCTTTTTTGACGAATCGTGATGACTTTGAGGACCCTCTAGTATGTGAAAAATAATATAAACCGAAAAAATTCGGAAGGGAAATTTGAGAAGCAGTGGTCAGAGCGCCCCCATTCTGGACGCACACTAGTTAAAATCTTTCGTTGAATTCAACGGTCGTTTCTTAATTTTTGATGAATCGTGATGACTTTTAGGACTCTTTTGTAGGTGCACAAAAATATAAACCGAAATAAATCGGAAGGGAAACTTGAGGAGCAGTGGTCAGAGCGACCCCATTCTGGACACACCCTAGTAAAAATCTTTCGTTGAATTCAAAGGTCGTTTCCTCTTTTTTGATGAATCGTGATGACTTTAAGGATCCTCTAGTATGTGAAAAAAAATATGAAGCGAAAATAATCGGAAGGGAATCTTGAGGAGCGGTGGTCGGAGAGACCCCATTCGGGACCGACTCTGATAAAAATCTTTCGTCCAATTCGAAGGTCGTATCCTCTTTATTGACGAATCGTGATGACTTTTAGGACCCTCTAGTATGTGAAAAATAATATAAACCGAAAAAAATCCGAAGGGAAACTTGAGAAGCAGTGGTCAGAGCGATCCCATTCTGGACGCACACTAGTAAAAATCTTTCGTTGAATTCAAAGGTCGTTTCCTCTGTTTTGATGAATCGTGATGACTTTTAGCATCCTCTAGTATGTGAAAAAAAATATGAACCGAAATTAATCGGAAGGGAAACTTGAGGAGCGGTGGTCGGAGAGACGCCATTCGGGACCGACTCTGATAAAAATCTTTAATCCAATTCGAAGTTCGTTTCCTCTTTTTTGATGAATCGTGATGACTTTTAGGACTCTCTTGAATGTGAAAAAATATATAAACCGAAATAAATCGGACGGGAAACTTGAGCAGCGGTGGTCAGAACGACCCCATTCTGGACCGACTCTGATAAAAATCTTTCATCGAATTCGAAGGTCGTATCCTCTTTTTTGACGAATCGTGATGACTTTTAGGACCCTAAAGTATGTGACAAATAATAAACACTGAAAAAAATCGAAAGGAAAACTTGAGAAGCAGTGGTCAGAACGACCCCATTCTGGACGCACAATAGTAAAAATCTTTCGTTGAATTCAAAGGTCGTATCCTCTTTTTTGACGAATCGTGATGACTTTTAGGACTCTCTAGTATGTGAAAAAAAATATAAGGCGAAATAAATCGGAAGGTAAACTTTAGGAGCGATGGTCAGAACGACCCCATTCTGGACCGACAATGATAAAAATCTTTCGTCCAATTCGAAGGTCGTATCCTCTTCTTTGATGAATCGTGATGACTTTTAGGACTCTCTAGTATGTGAAAAAAAATATAAACCGAAATAAATCGAAAGGGAAACTTGAGAAGCGGTGGTCAGAGCGACCCCATTCTGGACCAACTATGATAAAAATCTGTCCCCCAATTCGAGGGTCATATCCTCATTTTGACGAATCGTGATGACTTTTAGGACTCTACTGTAGGTGAAAAAGAATATAAACCGAAATAAATCGGAAGGGAAACTTGAGGAGGGGTGGTCAGAGCGACCCCATTCTGGACGCACACTAGTAAAAATCTTTCGTTGAATTCAAAGGTCGTTTCCTCTTTTTTGATGAATTGTGATGACTGTAAGGATCCTCTAGTATGTGAAAAAAAATATTAACCGAAATTAATCGGAAGGGAATCTTGAGGAGCGGTGGTCGGAGAGACCCCATTCGGGACCGACTCTGATAAAAATCTTTCATCCAATTCGAAGTTCGTTTCCTCTTTTTTGATGAATTGTGATGACTTTTAGGTCTCTTTTGGGAAGGGAAACTTGAGGAGTAGTTGTCAGAGGGACCCCATTCTGGACGCACACTAGTAAAATTCTTTCGTTGAATTCAAAGGTCGTTTCCTGTTTTTTTGAGGAATCGTGATGACTTTTAGGATCCTCTAGTATGTGAAAAAAAAATGAACCTAAATTAATCGGAAGGGAAACTTGAGGACCGGTGGTCAGAGAGACCCCATTCGCGACCGACTGTGATAAAAATCTTTCATCCAATTCGACGTTCGTTTCCTTTTTTTTGATGAATCGTGATAACTTTTAGGACTCTATTGTAGGTGTAAAAAAATATGAACCGAAATAAATCGGCAGGGAAACTTGATGGGCGGGGGTCGGAGAGACCCCTTTGGGACCTACGCTGATAAAAATCTTTCATCCGATTCGAAGTTTGTTTCCTCTTTTTTGATGAATCGTGAAGACTTTTAGGATCCTCTAGTATGTGAAAAAAATATGAACCGAAATAAATCTTACGGGAAACTTGAGGAACGATGGTCAGCGCGACCCCATTCTGGACGGACTCTGATAAAAATCTTTCATTCAATTCGAAGTTCGTTTCCTCTTTTTTGATGAATCGTGATGACTTTTAGGACACTCTTGAATGTGAAAAAATATATACACCGAAATAAATCTGAAGGGAAACTTGAGGAGCGATGGTCAAAGCGACCCCATTCTGGACCGACTATGATAAAAATCTTTCGTCCAATTCGAAGGTCGTATCCTCTTTTTTGACGAATCGTGATGACTTTTAGGACCATCTAGTATGTGAAAAAAAATATGAACCGAAATTCATCGGAAGGGAAACTTGAGGAGCGGTGGTCGGACAGACCCCATTCGGGACCGACTCTGATAAAAATCTTTCATCCAATTCGAAGTTCGTTTCATCTTTTTTGATGAATCGTGATGACTTTTAGGACTCTCTAGTATGTGAAAAAAAATATAAACCGAAATAAATTCGAAGGGAAACATGAGGAGCGATGGTCAGGGCGACCCCATTCTGGACCGACTATGAAAGAAATGTTTCGTCCAATTCGAAGGTCGTATCCTCTTTTTGGACGAACCGTGATGACTTTTAGGACCCTCTAGTATGTGAAAAATAATATAAACCGAAAAAAATCGGAAGGGAAACTTGAGAAGCAGTGGTCAGAGCGACCCCATTCTGGACGCACACTAGTAAAAATCTTTCGTTGAATTCAAAGGTCGTTTCCTCTTTTTTGATGAATCGTGACGACTTTTAGGATCCTCTAGTATGTGAAAAAAGTATAAACCGAAATAAATCTGACGGGAAACTTGAGGAGCGATGGTCAGAGCGACCCCATTCTGGACCGACTATGATAAAAATCTTTCGTCCAATTCGAAGGTCGTATCCTCTTTTTTGACGAATCGTGATGACTTTGAGGACCCTCTAGTATGTGAAAAATAATATAAACCGAAAAAATTCGGAAGGGAAATTTGAGAAGCAGTGGTCAGCGCGACCCCATTCTGGACGCACACTAGTAAAAATCTTTCGTTGAATTCAAAGGTCGTTTCTTATTTTTTGATGAATCGTGATTACTTTTAGGATCCTCTAGTATGTGAAAAAAAATATAAACCGAAATAAATGTTGAGGGAAACTTGAGGAGCAGTGGTCAGAGCGACCCCACTCTGGACGCACACTAGTAAAAATCTTTCGTTGAATTCAAAGGTCGTTTCCTCTTTTTTGATGAATCGTGATGACTTTAAGGATCCTCTAGTATGTGAAAAAAAATATGAAGCGAAAATAATCGGAAGGGAATCTTGAGGAGCGGTGGTCGGAGAGACCCCATTCGGGACCGACTGTGATAAAAATCTTTAATCCAATTCTAAGTTCGTTTCCTCTTTTTTGATGAATCGTGATCACTTTTAGGACTATATTGTAGGTGAAAAAAATATAAACCGAAATAAATCGGAAGGGAAACTTGAGGAGGGGTGGTCAGAGCGACCTCATTCTGGACGCACACTAGTAAAAATCTTTCGTTGAATTCAAAGGTCGTTTCTTATTTTTTGATGAATCGTGATTACTTTTAGGATCCTCTAGTATGTGAAAAAAAATATAAACCGAAATAAATGTTAAGGGATACTTGAGGAGCGATGGTCAGAGCGACCCCATTCTGGACCGACTATGATAAAAATCTTTCGTCCAATTCGAAGGTCGTATCCTCTTTTTTGAAGAATCGTTATGACTTTTAGGACTCTTTTGTAGGTGCACAAAAATGTAAACCGAAAAAAATCGGAAGGGAATCTTGAGGAGCAGTGGTCAGAGCGACCCCATTCTGGACGCACACTAGTAAAAATCTTTCGTTGAATTCAAAGGTCGTTTCCTCTTTTTTCATGAATCGTGATGACTATTAGGACTCTCTAGTAAGTGAAAAAAAATATAAACCGAAATAAATCGGAAGGGACACTTGAGGAGCGATGGTCACAGCGCACAGTGGGGCCGATTCCCGAAAAGCTGGTCAAAATTCGAAAACGTAGTTCATCCTGTTTGGGACGTAGTATATAAGGGTTTTAGGGGTCGCTGATTACGAATCTGAAGTCAAAATTAAAAAAAAACAAAATGGCGGATCTAATAAGGCGGACGCAATTTTTTAAATCGGCCGGATTCATTTGAAACTTGTTATTTGGGGGTTTTTGGGGTCGCTGAATACGAATCTGGTGTGAATAAACAAAATTAAAAATGGCGGATCCAATATGGCGGTCGCAATTTTCGAAATCTGTCGGATTCGCTTGAAACTTGATAATCTGGGGTTTTTGAGGTCGCTGAATACGAATCCGGTGTGAAAAAAGCAAAATTAAAAATGGCGGATCCAATATGGTGGACGCAACTTTCGAAATCAACCGGATTCGCTTGAATCTTGTTACTCGGATTTTTTGAGGTCGCTGAACACGAATCCGGTGTAAAAGAAACAAAATTCAAAATGGCGGACCCAAAATAGAAATTATATATATTATATATATTATATATTACTAACTTTTTATATATCTGTAAGTAAATATTGTACAGATTTGAGAGAGTAGTTATTGAATTTTTTAATAATTTATAAAAAATATTAAAAAATGTGTATATAAAATATATACGAAAGTGTAATAAAGAATACGATTTTTTCAATACTGACATATTTATTTAAGAAATACTGTTCAACACCAAATGTAAAAAATAACGTTGTATTAAGAAGCATATTATTATAATATTTATATTTATATTAAAATTAGTCTTCATCATCAGTCGAATTGTCTGTCGGAAAATCTGAAGAATCTGACAACATCGAAACGGAAGAGATAGAATCATAATTGGACGCATAAAGTGTTGGTGAAGTAAGCAATGCAATTGTTTCTGGAAATAACGATGTTAATTTCTATCTGGCAATTTCCTTAAGCTTGATATATACGGATCTGATGATATTAGCAAGCGCAAGAGTGATCTTCCATCGATTTTGTTCTGCTGCATTTTCGTGCAAAATCTTCACGGTATCTTTTAATATATTTATTACAAGACTCCTGTGCATCTTCAGACATTTGTCCGATTGGCAATAAGGCAAATTGTATTATTTCAGAGCCGTGAATTAAAAGTTTGTGTACAGAAGTGGCAAGGTAGAACCAGGGATATAAATCGACGAATTTGCGAGCTGTTTCTATTGTGTACTCTTGGAAACGTGGTATATTAATTTCATGAGCACTTGAAATAGCTTGTAAAATAACATGAAACCTTTTAATAATATCTTCGTCAACGCCCGTTATAGTAGCGGAAATTGATGCATTTAAAAAAAAATTGACGCGTAGTGTTTCCGTCATTTGTACTACCAAATCCAGGCTGTGGTTGATCCACAATAAGTCCTAGCTGTTGGCGAAAATCTTTTTGAATATTTTTTTTCCTATTTTCTGTCGTTTCCTTATCTTTACTTCCTCGCGCTTGCCATTTCTTAATATCTAATTTATACGAAACATGTAAACAACATTCAAATAATCGAATCCACATGTGCAATGTAGATAAACCAAAATTTAAATTCTCTCTATTAATTTCTTTTTTTAAAAGTACATCGATATTATTAAAATCTTTACTAGTGGCATTACACAAATAGCAACGTTGAGCAGACGCAGTTGCAGTAATTGCGTTACAAACCTTACCATCAATCATAGTTAAAGCAAGTTCGTAAGTAACTGTGATCTCTTTTCTATCTATTACAGTTTTAAAAGGCATCAGTTTACCCGCTTGTTCTTTTATATTCTCTGTTTGTTTAACAGTGGCCTCAGTAGTTTCATGCAAAAATTCAATTTTTATTGGCCTACAAAAACGTGGTGATGATGGTCTCGGATTTTTCCACACAATGAGTTTTGCAGGTGTATTTTTATCGATCGATATAAGTTGCAGTGGAACGAGCGAAGTGAAAAAGATATTATTGTCTGATTTACTTCCATTATCATCACTAAATTTTTGCTTGTACATACTTTGGCCAGAACTGCCATCACAACCCCACTTACAAATTAGATTTAAATTTGAAAGTTGTTCTCCCGGCAAACTTTTTACGACATCCATTTGAGTCGTCAACAGTCGGCCGATCGTATGGTCTAATAAAGCTTGTAGCTTAACTTCTGCACCGGTTTCACATATTCTAATACTTCTTTTTTCAGGATAACATTTACACTTGGCTTTTGATACTAATTTATAAGATGGATATAATGTACATTGCTTACTCACACTTATATTCCTTAATCCCTGGTATTGACTTCGCGATAGTTTTTGTTCGATTATAAGTGAAACAGCTTCATCAGCAGAAAGAGTGATTTCAGGAATAAACTCTAAAGATTTTCTATACCTTCGAGCTTTAGATGGACTACTCGAAGTTATATCTTTAACAATTTTAACAGCTTCCGCGTTCCCTTGGATTCGTAAATTCATTTGAGTTGCGTAGGCGAGCTCTTCGGTACTTGATTGCGATCGAATGACTTCGGTTCTCCTTCGCTTCGTTCTTTCACTGGATTGTACAAATTGCTGTTTTGAACGGCCCGCATGTGATTTATATGACGTGGCTTGTGGTGGTAATCCATCTTCTTTATTTTCATCGAAATAAATGACAACATTTAGCCATTCTTGATTCCTCTCCAAAAATCTTTGTTCTATCCGCTTAACTTCCTGCCACTTTGCTTGTAATTTATATATTAGTTTACGAATGTCAGATTTCGCATTATGTGATAAGGTAAAAGATCTTACTATATTGTACGATGTAACACAATGTTGATACTCCAAGAAAAATTACTTCGAAATTGCGTCGTCAGATATGCGTTAGAATATCTAGACATGTATATAGCAATAAGGAACCCATATGTTTTGCAACAAATAACTACCTTTATAAAAATTTAACCAGTAATAAGTTACTGAGTAACAGTAATTTGTTATTAATTGATTTATCATAACCGGTATTAAATTTCTATAAAAACAGCATCTCTCTTTCAAAATAAGACCCATAGATACCTCTAAATAACTAAACTAAGTACTTCCAATTTTTTAACCAAGTTTATTTTCCAATTGTTTAAACAATTCATTGAAAAATGCGAGATACGTGAAAACTGATAGAGCCAATTGATTCTACAGAACAAATCGCGTAGAATTCATGTATTGGACAATATTTTCCTCAGCCCAATTTGTTATAAAAAATAAAAAATAATTGTTTAGACAATTGAAAAAAAACTTTTTTATAATGAAATATCTTTTGACCGAATGCTCTCATTCCAGTATTCAGTTTTTCGCTATGTCTGCTGGTCTGCAATTGTTATTTTATTTTTTATAACAAATTGGGTTGAGGAAAAAATTGTTCAATGAATTAATTGTATGCGATTTGTTCCGTAAAATCAATTGGCGCTATTAGTTTTCGCGGATCTCGCATTTTTCAACAACTTTTTTAAACAACAATTGTTTAAACAATTGGAAACAAACTTTTTCTCATAATGAATTATCTTTTGACCAAATGCTCTCATCACAATATTCAGTTTTTCGCTATGTTTGCTTGTCGGCCTATGGGCTTCAATAGGTTAATGTGAATTTGTCATTTTTTAAAATCAATCGTGCATTAAAAACGCTCGGGCACCTCCGAGCAGTTAATTTTTACTAATTTTGTTACATAATAGTACAAACTTTAATTTAGAACTTGTTTCATTGCGGGACTTTGCGGGACACTTAACTTTTTCTCTATTTTTCTATAATGATTGCACACCATTTTTCATTTTTCTCTACTTTATAGAATATTTAGCTATTAGTTTATATGAATCTGTTACAATTTTCGACGCATACGATAATAAACTACTTCCTTGAACCTAAAACCTCCATTTTGCAGAATTAAGAAAGACCAACATTACGATTTTCCACGAATTTTTGAATATGACGCTTGAATATGAGCTCGAACGATCGAGTTGTTATTTGTACGAAGGTTTCTTTTGTATAGGCTTGTACTTGCCAGGTATACTTCGTTAGCCCTGATAAAATGTTCCATTATACTCTTTAAACATTACTCTATCCATCTATGTACTCTAAATCCTATAAAATGAAACTTCATTTTTTGAATTTTGGCCAGCTTTTCGGGAATCGGCCCCACTGTGCAGCGACCCCATTCTAGACCGACTATGATAAAAATCTTTCGTCCAATTCGAAGATCGTATCCTCTTTTTTGACGAATCGTGATGACTTTTAGGACCCTCTAGTATGTGAAAAAAATATAAACCGAAATAAATCTGACTGGAAACTTGAGGAGCGATGGTCAGAGCGACCCCATTCTGGACCGACAATGATAAAAATCTTTCGTCCAATTCGATGGTCGTATCCTCATTTTGACGAATTGTGATGACTTTCACGACTCTACTGTAGGTGAAAAAAAATATCAACCGAAATAAATCGGAAGGGAAACTTCAGGAGGGGTGGTCAGAGCGACCCCATTCCAGAATCCATCCAGAGACACACCCCATTCTAGTGTGCATCCAGATGCACACTAGTAAAAATCTTTCGTTGAATTCATAGGTCGTTTCCTCTTTTTTGTTGAATCGTGATGACTTTAAGGATCCTCTAGTATGTGAAAAATAATATAAACCGAAAAAAATCGGAAGGGAAACTTGAGAAGCAGTGGTCAGAGCGACCCCATTCTGGACGCTCACTAGTAAAAATCTTTCGTTGAATTCAAAGGTCGTTTCCTCTTTTTTGATGAATCGTGATGACTTTTAAGAATCTCTTGAATGTGAAAAAATATATACAGCGAAATAAATCTGAAGGGAAACTTGAGGAGCGATGGTCAGAGTGACCCCATTCTGGACCGACTATGATAAAAATCTTGCGTCCAATTCGAAGGTCGTATCCTGTTTTTTGACGAATGGTGATGACTTTTAGGACCATCTAGTATGTGAAAAATAATAAAAACCGTAAAAGATCGAAAGGAAAACTTGAGAAGCAGTGGTCAGAGCGACCCCATTCTGGACGCACACTAGTAAAAATCCTTCGTTGAATTCAAAGGTCGTATCCTCTTTTTTGATGAATCGTTATGACTTTTAGGACTCTCTAGTATGTGAAAAAAAATATAAGCCGAAATAAATCGGAAGGGAATCTTGAGGAGCGGTGGTCGGAGAGACCCCATTCGGGACCGACTCTGATAAAAATCTTTCATCCAATTCCGAAGTTCGTTTCCTCTTTTTTGATGAATCGTGATGACTTTTAGGACCCTCTAGTATGTGAAAAAAATATAAACCGAAATAAAACGAAAGGGAAACTTTAGGAACGGTGGTCAGAGCGAGCCCATTCTGGACCGACGCTGATAAAAATCTTTCATCGAAATCGAAGTTTGTTTCCTGTTTTTTGATGAATCGTGATGACTTTTAGGACCCTCTAGTAAGTGAAAAAAAATATAAACCGAAATAAATCGAAAGGGTAACTTTAGGAGCGGTGGTCAGACCGACCCCATTCTGGACCGACTCTGATAAAAATCTTTAATCCAATTCGAAGTTCGTTTCCTCTTTTTTGATGAATCGTGATTACTTTTAGGACTCTCTAGTATGTGAAAAAAAATATACCCGAAATAAATCGGAAGGGACACTTGAGGAGCGATGGTCAGAGCGACCCCATTCTAGACCGACGATGATAAAAATCTTTCGTCCAATTCGAAGGTCGTATCTACTTTTTTGACGAATCGTGATGATTTTTAGGACCCTCTAGTATGTGGAAAGAAAATATAAACCGAAATAAATCGAAAGGGAAACTTTAGGAGCGGTGGTCAGGGCGACCCCATTCTGGACCGACGCAGATAAAAATCTTTCATCGAATTCGAAGTTCGTTTCCTCTTTTTTGATGAATCGTGATGACTTTTAGGACTCTCTAGTATGTGAAAAAAAATATGAAGCGAAATATAACGAAAGGGAAACTTGAGGAGCAGTGGTCTGAGAGAGCCCATTCTGGACGCACACTAGTAAAAATCTTTCGTTGAATTCAAAGGTCGTTTCCTCTTTATTCATGAATAGTGATGCCTGTTAGGATTCTCTAGTATGTGAAAAAAATATAAACCGAAATAAATCTGACGGGAACCTTGAGGAGCGATGGTCAGAGCGACCCCATTATGGACCGACTATGATAAAAATCTTTCGTCCAATTCGAAGGTCGTATCCTCTTTTTTGACAAATCGTGATGACATTTAGGACCCTCTAGTATGTGAAAAATAATATAAACCGAAAAATATCGGAATGGAAACTTGAGAAGCAGTGGTCAGAGTGACCCCATTCTGGACGCTCACTAGTAAAAATCTTTCGTTGAATTCAAAGGTCGTTTCCTCTTTTTTGATGAATCGTGATGACTTTTAGGATCCTCTAGTATGTGAAAAAAAATATGAACTGAAATTAATCGGAAGTGAATCTTGAGGAGCGGTGGTCGGAGCGACCCCATTCTGGACGCACACTAGTAAAAATCTTTCGTTGAATTCAAAGGTCGTTTCCTCGTTTTTGAGGAATCGTGATGACTTTTAGGATCCTCTAGTATGTGAAAAAAAAAATGAACCTAAATTAATAGGAAGGGAAACTTGACGATCGGTGGTCGGAGAGACCCCATTCGGGACGGGCTCTGATAAAAATCTTTCATCCAATTCGAAGTTCGTTTTCTCTTTTTTGATGAATCGTGAAGACTTTTAGGACTCTCTAGTATGTGAAAAAAAATATATACCGAAATAAATCGGAAGGGATACTTGAGGAGAGATGGTCAGAGCGACCCCATTCTGGACCGCCTATGATAAAAATCTTTCGTCCAATTCGAAGGTCGTATCGTCTTTTTTGACGAATCGTGATGACTTTTAGGACCCTCTAGTATGTGAAAAAAAATATAAACCGAAATAAATCGAAAGGGTAACTTTAGGAGCGGTGTTCAGACCGAACCCATTCTGGACCGACTCTGATAAAAATCTTTAATCCAATACGAAGTTCGTTTCCTCTTTTTTGATGAATCGTGATCACTTTTAGGACTCGATTGTATGTGGAAAAAAATATAAACCGAAATAAATCGGAAGGGAAACTTGAGGAGGGGTGTTCAGAGCGACCTCATTCTGGACGCACACTAGTAGAAATCTTTCGTTGAATTCAAAGGTCGTTTCCTCTTTTTTGATGAATCGTGATGACTTTTAGAATCCTCTAGTATGTGAAAAAAATATAAACCGAAATATATCTTATGGGAAACTTGAGGAGCGATGGTCAGCGCGACCCCATTCTGGACGGACTCTGATAAAAATCTTTCATCCAATTCGAAGTTCGTTATCTCTTTTTTGATGAATCGTGAAGACTTTTAGGACTCTCTAGTATGTGAAAAAAAATATATACCGAAATAAATCGGAAGGGATACTTGAGGAGAGATGGTCAGAGCGACCCCATTCTGGACCGCCTATGATAAAAATCTTTCGTCCAATTCGAAGGTCGTATCGTCTTTTTTGACGAATCGTGATGACTTTTAGGACCCTCTAGTATGTGAAAAATAATATAAACCGAAAAAAATCGGAAGGGAAACTTGAGAAGCAGTGGTCAGAGCGACCCCATTCTGCACGCACACTAGTAAAAATCTTTCGTTGAATTCAAAGGTCGTTTCCTCGTTTTTGAGGAATCGTGATGACTTTTAGGATCCTCTAGTATGTGAAAAAAAAAATGAACCTAAATTAATAGGAAGGGAAACTTGACGATCGGTGGTCGGAGAGACCCCATTCGGGACCGACTGTGATAAAAATCTTTCATCGGATTCGAAGTTCGTTTCCTTTTTTTTGATGAATCGTGATAACTTTTAAGACTCTATTGTAGGTGTAAAAAAATATGAACCGAAATAAATCGTCAGGGAAACTTGAGGGGCGGGGGTCGGAGAGACCCCTTTGGGACCTACTCTGTTAAAAATCTTTCATCCGATTCGAAGTTTGTTTCCTATTTTTTGATGAATCGTGATGACTTTTAGGACCCTCTAGTATGTGAAAAAAAATATAAACCGAAATAAATCGAAAGGGTAACTTTAGGAGCGGTGTTCAGACCGAACCCATTCTGGACCGACTCTGATAAAAATCTTTAATCCAATACGAAGTTCGTTTCCTCTTTTTTGATGAATGGTGATCACTTTTAGGACTCGATTGTATGTGAAAAAAAATATAAACCGAAATAAATCGGAAGGGAAACTTGAGGAGGGGTGTTCAGAGCGACCTCATTCTGGACGCACACTAGTAGAAATCTTTCGTTGAATTCAAAGGTCGTTTCCTCTTTTTTGATGAATCGTGATGACTTTTAGAATCCTCTAGTATGTGAAAAAAATATAAACCGAAATATATCTTACGGGAAACTTGAGGAGCGATGGTCAGCGCGACCCCATTCTGGACGGACTCTGATAAAAATCTTTCATCCAATTCGAAGTTCGTTTTCTCTTTTTTGATGAATCGTGAAGACTTTTAGGACTCTCTAGTATGTGAAAAAAAATATATACCGAAATAAATCGGAAGGGATACTTGAAGAGAGATGGTCAGAGCGACCCCATTCTGGACCGCCTATGATAAAAATCTTTCGTCCAATTCGAAGGTCGTATCGTCTTTTTTGACGAATCGTGATGACTTTTAGGACCCTCTAGTATGTGAAAAATAATATAAACCGAAAAAAATCGGAAGGGAAACTTGAGAAGCAGTGGTCAGAGCGACCCCATTCTGGACGCACACTAGTAAAAATCTTTCGTTGAATTCAAAGGTCGTTTCCTCGTTTTTGAGGAATCGTGATGACTTTTAGGATCCTCTAGTATGTGAAAAAAAAAATGAACCTAAATTAATAGGAAGGGAAACTTGACGATCGGTGGTCGGAGAGACCCCATTCGGGACCGACTGTGATAAAAATCTTTCATCGGATTCGAAGTTCGTTTCCTTTTTTTTGATGAATCGTGATAACTTTTAAGACTCTATTGTAGGTGTAAAAAAATATGAACCGAAATAAATCGTCAGGGAAACTCGAGGGGCGGGGGTCGGAGAGACCCCTTTGGGACCTACTCTGATAAAAATCTTTCATCCGATTCGAAGTTTGTTTCCTATTTTTTGATGAATCGTGATGACTTTTAGGACCCTCTAGTATGTGAAAAAAAATATAAACCGAAATAAATCGAAAGGGTAACTTTAGGAGCGGTGTTCAGACCGACCCCATTCTGGACCGACTCTGATAAAAATCTTTAATCCAATACGAAGTTCGTTTCCTCTTTTTCGGTGAATCTCGATCACTTTTAGGACTCGATTGTATGTGAAAAAAAATATAAACCGAAATAAATCGGAAGGGAAACTTGAGTAGGGGTGGTCAGATCGACCTCATTCTGGACGCACACTAGTAGAAATCTTTCGTTGAATTCAAAGGTCGTTTCCTCTTTTTTGATGAATCGTGATGACTTTTAGGATCCTCTTGTATGTGAAAAAAATATAAACCGAAATATATCTTACGGGAAACTTGAGGAGCGATGGTCAGCGCGACCCCATTCTGGACGGACTCTGATAAAAATCTTTCATCCAATTCGAAGTTCGTTTTCTCTTTTTTGATGAGTCGTGAAGACTTTTAGGAATCTCTAGTATGTGAAAAAAAATATATACCGAAATAAATCGGAAGGGACACTTGAGGAGAGATGGTCAGAGCGACCCCATTCTGGACCGACTTTGATAAAAATCTATCGTCCAATTCGAAGGTCGTATCCTCTTTTTTGACGAATCGTGATGACTTTTAGGACCCTCTAGTATGTGAAAAAATATATAAACCGAAATAAATCGAAAGGGAAACTTTAGGAGCGGTGGTCAGGGCGACCCCATTCTGCACCGACGCTGATAAAAATCTTTCATCGAATTCGAAGTTCGTTTCCTCTTTTTTGACGAATCGTGATGACTTTTAGGACCCTCTAGTATGTGAAAAATATATAAACCGAAATAAAACGAAAGGGAAACTTTAGGAGCGGTGGTCAGAGCGAGCCCATTCTGGACCGACGCTGATAAAAATCTTTCATCGAAATCGAAGTTTGTTTCCTGTTTTTTGATGAATCGTGATGACTTTTAGGACCCTCTAGTAAGTGAAAAAATATATAAACCGAAATAAATCGAAAGGGTAACTTTAGGAGCGGTGGTCAGACCGACCCCATTCTGGACCGACTCTGATAAAAATCTTTAATCCAATTCGAAGTTCGTTTCCTCTTTTTTGATGAATCGTGATCACTTTTAGGACTCTCTTGAATGTGAAAAAATATATACACCGAAATAAATCTGAAGGGAAACTTGAGGAGCGATGGTCAGAGCGACCCCATTCTGGACCGACTATGATAAAAATCTTTCGTCCAATTCGAAGGTCTTATCCTGTTTTTTGACGAATCGTGATGACTTTTAGGACCCTCTAGTAAGTGAAAAAATATATAAACCGAAATAAATCGAAAGGGTAACTTTCGGAGCGGTGGTCAGACCGACCCCATTCTGGACCGACTCTGATAAAAATGTTTAATGCAATTCGAAGTTCGTTTCTTCTTTTTTGATGAATCGTGGTGACTTTTAGGACTCTCTAGTATGTGAAAAAAAATATAAACCGAAATAAATCGAAAGGGTAACTTTAGGAGCGGTGTTCAGACCGACCCCATTCTGGACCGACTCTGATAAAAATCTTTAATCCAATTCGAAGTTCGTTTCCTCTTTTTTGATGAATAGTGATCACTTTTAGGACTCTATTGTACGTGAAAAAAAATATAAACCGAAATAAATCGGAAGGGACACTTGAGGAGGGGTGGTCAGAGCGACCCCATTCTGGACCGACTATGATAAAAATCTTTCGTCCAATTCGAAGGTCGGATCCTCTTTTTTGACGAATCGTGATGACTTTTAGGACCCTATAGTATGTGAAAAAAAATATGAACCGAAATTAATTGGAAGGGAAACTTGAGGAGCGGTGGTCAGAGCGACCCCATTCTGGACGCACACTAGTCAAAATCTTTCATCGAACTCGAAGTTCGTTTCCTCTTTTTTGAAGAATCGTTATGACTTTTAGGACTCTACTGTAGGTGAAAAAAAATATAAACCGAAATAAATCGGAAGGGAAACTTGAGGAGGGGTAGTCAGAGCGACCCTATTCTGGACGCACACTCGTAAAAAATTTTCGTTGAATTCAAAGTTCGTTTCCTCTTTTTTGATGAATTGTGATGACTTTAAGGATCCTCTAGTATGTGAAAAAAAATATTAACCGAAATTAATCGGAAGGGAATCTTGAGGAGCGATTGTCGGAGAGACCCCATTCGGGACCGACTCTGATAAAAATCTTTCATCCAATTCGAAGGTCGTATCCTCTTTTTTGACGAATCGTGATGACTTTTAGGACCCTATAGTATGTGAAAAATAATAAACACTGGAAAAAATCGAAAGGAAAACTTGAGAAGCAGTGGTCAGAACGACCCCATTCTGGACGCACACTAGTAAAAATCTTTCGTTGAATTCAAAGGTCGTATCCTCTTTTTGGACGAATCGCGATGACTTTTAGGACTCTCTAGTATGTGAAAAAAAATATAAGGCCAAATAAATCGGAAGGGAAACTTGAGAAGCAGTTGTCAGAGCGACCCCATTTTGGACGCACACTAGTAAAAATCTTTCGTTTAATTCAAAGGTCGTATCCTCTTTTTTGACTAATCTTGATTACTTTTAGGACTCGCCAGTATGTGAAAAAAAATATAAGCCGAAATAAATCGGAAGGTAAACTTTAGGAGCGATGGTCAGAACGACCCCATTCTGGACCGACAATGATAAAAATCTTTCGTCCAATTCGAAGGTCGTATCCTCTGCTTTGATGAATCGTGATTACTTTTAGGACTCTCTAGTATGTGAAAAAAAATATAAACCGAAATAAATCGGAAGGGAAACTTGAGAAGCGGTGTTCAGACCGACCCCATTCTGGACCGACTCTGATAAAAATCTTTAATCCAATACGAAGTTCGTTTCCTCTTTTTTGATGAATCGTGATGACTTTTAGGACTCGATTGTATGTGAAAAAAAATATAAACCGAAATAAATCGGAAGGGAAACTTGAGAAGCGGTGGTCAGAGCGACCCCATTCTGGACCAACTATGATAAAAATCTGTCCCCCAATTCGAAGGTCATATCCTCATTTTGACAAATCGTGATGACTTTTAGGACTCTACTGTAGGTGAAAAAAAATATAAACCGAAATAAATCGGAAGGGAAACTTGAGGAGGGGTGGTCAGAGCGACCCCATTCTGGACGCACACTAGTAAAAATCTTTCGTTGAATTCAAAGGTCGTTTCCTCTTTTTTGATGAATTGTGATGACTTTAAGGATCCTCTAGTATGTGAAAAAAAATATTAACCGAAATTAATCGGAAGGGAATCTTGAGGAGCGATGGTCGGAGAGACCCCATTCGGGACCGACTCTGATAAAAATCTTTCATCCAATTCGAAGTTCGTTTCCTCTTTTTTGATGAATCGTGATGACTTTTTGGACTCTATTGTAGGTGGAAAAAAATATGAACCGAAATAAATCCGAAGGGAATCTTGAGGAGCGGTGATCGGAGAGACGCCATTCGGGACCGACTCTGATAAAAATCTTTCATCCAATTCGAAGTTCGTGTCCTCTTTTTTGATGAATCGTGATGACTTTTAGGACTCTCTTGAATGTGAAAAAATATATACACCGAAATAAATCTGAAGGGAAACTTGAGGAGCGATGGTCAGAGCGACCCCATTCTGGACCGACTATGATAAAAATCTTTCGTCCAATTCGAAGGTCGTATCCTGTTTTTTGACGAATCGTGATGTCTTTTAGGACCCTCTAGTATGTGAAAAATAATATAAACCGAAAAAAATCGGAAGGGAAACTTGAGAAGCAGTGGTCACAGCGACCCCATTCTGGACGCACACTAGTAAAAATCTCTCGTTGAATTCAAAGGTCGCTTCCTCTTTTTTCATGAATCGTGATGAATTTTAGGATCCTCTAGTATGTGAAAAAAAATATGAACCGAAATTAATCGGAAGGGAAACTTGAGGAGCGGTGGTCGGAGAGACCCCATTCGGGACCGACACTGATAAAAATCTTTCATCCTATTCGAAGTTTGTTTCTTCTTTTTTGATGAATCGTGATGACTTTTAGGACTCTATAGTATGTGATAAAAAATATAAGCCGAAATAAATCGGAAGGGAATCTTGAGGAGCGGTGGTCGGAGAGACCCCATTCGGGACCGACACTGATAAAAATCTTTCATCCAATTCGAAGTTCGTTTCTTCTTTTTTGATGAATCGTGATGACTTTTAGGACTCTCTTGAATGTGAAAAAATATATACACCGAAATAAATCTGAAGGGAAACTTCAGGAGCGATGGTCAGAGCGACCCCATTCTGGACCGACTATGATAAAAATCTTTCGTCCAATTCGAAGGTCGTATCCTGTTTTTTGACGAATCGTGATGACTTGTAGGACCCTCTAGTAAGTGAAAAAAAATATAAACCGAAATAAATCGAACGGGTAACTTTCGGAGCGGTGGTCAGACCGACCCCTTTCTGGACCGACTCTGATAAAAATTTTTAATGCAATTCGAAGTTCGTTTCTTCTTTTTTGATGAATCGTGATGACTTTTAGGACTCTCTAGTATGTGAAAAAAAATATAAACCGAAATAAATCGGAAGGGACACTTGAGGGGCGATGGTCAGTGCGACCTCATTCTGGACCGACGCAGATAAAAATCTTTCATCGAATTCGAAGTTCGTTTCCTCTTTTTAGATGAATCGTGATGACTTTTAGGACTCTCTAGTATGAGAAAAAAAATATGAAGCGAAATATAACGTAAGGGAAACTTGAGGAGCAGTGGTCATAGCGACCCCATTCGGGACTGAGTCTGTATCTTCCGTTCAATTCGAAGGTCGTATCATCTTTTTTGATGAATCGTTATGACTTTTAGGACTCTTTTGTAGGTGCACAAAAATATAAACCGAAATAAATCGGAAGGGAACCTTGAGGAGCAGTGGTCAGAGAGACTCCATTCTGGACGCACACTAGTAAAAATCTTTCGTTGAATTCAAAGGTCGTTTCCTCTTTTTTGATGAATCGTGATGCCTGTTAGGATTCTCTAGTATGTGAAAAATATATACACCGAAATAAATCTGAAGGGAAACTTGAGGAGCGATGGTCAGAGCGATCCCATTCTGGACCGACTATGATAAAAATCTTTCGTCCAATTCGAAGGTCGTATCCTGTTTTTTGACGAATCGTGATCACTTTTAGGACCCTCTAGTATGTGAAAAAAAATATAAACCGAAATAAATCGAAACGGAAACTTGAGCAGCGGTGGTCAGACCGACCCCATTCTGGACCGACTCTGATAAAAATCTTTCATCGAATTCGAAGGCCGTATCCTCTTTTTTGACGAATCGTGATGACTTTTAGGACCCTATAGTATGTGAAAAATAATAAAAACCCAAAAAAATCGAAAGGAAAACTTGAGAAGCAGTGGTCGGAACGACCCCATTCTGGACGCACACTAATAAAAATCTTTCGTTGAATTGAAAGGTCGTATCCTCTTTTTTGACGAATCGTGATGACTTTTAGCACTCTCTAGTATGTGAAAAAAAATATAAGCCGAAATAAATCGGAAGGGAAACTTGAGAAGCAGTGGTCAGAGCGACCCCATTCTGGACGCACACTAGTAAAAATCTTTCGTTTAATTCAAAGGTCGTATCCTCTTCTTTGACGAATCGTGATGACTTTTAGGACTATCTAGTATGTGAAAAAAAATATATGCCGAAATAAATAGGAAGGGAAACTTTAGGAGCGATGGTCAGAGCGACCCCATTATGGACCGACTATGATAAAAATCTTTCGTCCAATTCGAAGGTCGTATCCTCTTTTTTCACAAATCGTGATGACTTTTAGGACCCTCTAGTAAGTGAAAAATGATATGAACTGAAAAAAATCGGAAGGGATACTTGAGAAGCAGTGGCCAGAGTGACCCCATTCACGACGCTCACTATTAAAAATCTTTCGTTGAATTCAAAGGTTTCCTCTTTTTTGATGAATCGTGATGACTTTTAGGACCCTCTAGTATGTGAAAAAGTATAAACCGAAATAAATATGACGGGAAACTTGAGGAGCGACGGTCAGAGCGACCCCATTCTGGACCGACTATGATAAAAATCTTTCGTCCAATTCGAAGGTCGTATCCTCTTTTTTGACGAATCGTGATGACTTTGAGGACCCACTAGTATGTGAAAAATAATATAAACCGAAAAAATTCGGAAGGGAAATTTGAGAAGCAGTGGTCAGAGCGCCCCCATTCTGGACGCACACTAGTAAAAATCTTTCGTTGAATTCAAAGGTCGTTTCTTATTTTTTGATGAATCGTGATGACTTTTAGGACTCTTTTGTAGGTGCACAAAAATATAAACCGAAATAAATCGGAAGGGAAACTTGAGGAGCAGTGGTCAGAGCGACCCCATTCTGGACACACACTAGTAAAAATCTTTCGTTGAATTCAAAGGTCGTTTCCTCTTTTTTGATGAATCGTGATGACTTTAAGGATCCTCTAGTATGTGAAAAAAAATATGAAGCTAAAATAATCGGAAGGGAATCTTGAGGAGCGGTGGTCGGAGAGACCCCATTCGGGACCGACTCTGATAAAAATCTTTCGTCCAATTCGAAGGTCGTATCTACTTTATTGACGAATCGTGATGACTTTTAGGACCCTCTAGTATGTGAAAAATAATATAAACCGAAAAAAATCGGAAGGGAAACTTGAGAAGCAGTGGTCAGAGCGATCCCATTCTGGACGCACACTAGTAAAAATCTTTTGTTGAATTCAAAGGTCGTTTCCTCTGTTTTGATGAATCGTGATGACTTTTAGCATCCTCTAGTATGTGAAAAAAAATATGAACCGAAATTAATCGGAAGGGAAACTTGAGGAGCGGTGGTCGGAGAGACGCCATTCGGGACCGACTCTGATAAAAATCTTTCATCCAATTCGAAGTTCGTTTCCTCTTTTTTGATGAATCGTGATGACTTTTAGGACTCTCTTGAATGTGAAAAAATATATACACCGAAATAAATCTGAAGGGAAACTTGAGGAGCGATGGTCAAAGCGACCCCATTCTGGACCGACTATGATAAAAATCTTTCGTCCAATTCGAAGGTCGTATCCTGTTTTTTGACGAATCGTGATGACTTTTAGGACCCTCTAGTATGTGAAAAAAAATATAAACCGAAATAAATCGGACGGGAAACTTGAGCAGCGGTGGTCATAACGACCCCATTCTGGACCGACTCTGATAAAAATCTTTCATCGAATTCGAAGGTCGTATCCTCTTTTTTGACGAATCGTGATGACTTTTAGGACCCTATAGTATGTGACAAATAATAAACACTGAAAAAAATCGAAAGGAAAACTTGAGAAGCAGTGGTCAGAGCGACCCCATTCTGGACGCACACTAGTAAAAATCTTTCGTTTAATTCAAAGGTCGTATCCTCTTTTTTGACTAATCTTGATTACTTTTAGGACTCTCTAGTATGTGAAAAAAAATATAAGGCGAAATAAATCGGAAGGTAAACTTTAGGAGCGATGGTCAGAACGACCCCATTCTGGACCGACAATGATAAAAATCTTTCGTCCAATTCGAAGGTCGTATCCTCTTCTTTGATGAATCGTGATGACTTTTAGGACTCTCTAGTATGTGAAAAAAAATATAAACCGAAATAAATCGAAAGGGAAACTTGAGAAGCGGTGGTCAGAGCGACCCCATTCTGGACCAACTATGATAAAAATCTGTCCCCCAATTCGAGGGTCATATCCTCATTTTGACGAATCGTGATGACTTTTAGGACTCTACTGTAGGTGAAAAAAAATATAAACCGAAATAAATCGGAAGGGAAACTTGAGGAGGGGTGGTCAGAGCGACCCCATTCTGGACGCACACTAGTAAAAATCTTTCGTTGAATTCAAAGGTCGTTTCCTCTTTTTTGATGAATTGTGATGACTTTAAGGATCCTCTAGTATGTGAAAAAAAATATTAACCGAAATTAATCGGAATGGAATCTTGAGGAGCGGTGGTCGGAGAGACCCCATTCGGGACCGACTCTGATAAAAATCTTTCATCGAATTCGAAGTTCGTTTCCTCTTTTTTGATGAATTGTGATGACTTTTAGGACCCTCTAGTATGTGCAAATAATATAAACCGAAATATATCGGAAGGGAAACTTGAGCAGCAGTGGTCACAGCGACCCCATTCTGGACTGACTCTGGCAAAAAATCTTTCGTCCAATTCGAGGGTCGTATCCTCTTTTTTGACGAATCGTTATGACTTTTAGGTCTCTTTTGGGAAGGGAAACTTGAGGAGTAGTTGTCAGAGGGACCCCATTCTGGACGCACACTAGTAAAAATCTTTCGTTGAATTCAAAGGTCGTTTCCTGTTTTTTTGAGGAATCGTGATGACTTTTAGGATCCTCTAGTATGTGAAAAAAAATGAACCTAAATTAATCGGAAGGGAAACTTGAGGAGCGGTGGTCGGAGAGACCCCATTCGGGACCGACTGTGATAAAAATCTTTCATCCAATTCGACGTTCGTTTCCTTTTTTTTGATGAATCGTGATAACTTTTAGGACTCTACTGTAGGTGTAAAAAAATATGAACCGAAATAAATCGGCAGGGAAACTTGAGGGGCGGGGGTCGGAGAGACCCCTTTGGGACCTACGCTGATAAAAATCTTTCATCCGATTCGAAGTTTGTTTCCTCTTTTTTGATGAATCGTGATGACTTTTAGGATCCTCTAGTATGTGAAAAAAATATGAACCGAAATAAATCTTACGGGAAACTTGGGGAACGATGGTCAGCGCGACCCCATTCTGGACGGACTCTGATAAAAATCTTTCATCCAATTCGAAGTTCGTTTCCTCTTTTTTGATGAATCGTGATGACTTTTAGGACTCTCTTGAATGTGAAAAAATATATACACCGAAATAAATCTGAAGGGAAACTTGAGGAGCGATGGTCAAAGCGACCCCATTCTGGACCGACTATGATAAAAATCTTTCGTCCAATTCGAAGGTCGTATCCTCTTTTTTGACGAATCGTGATGACTTTTAGGACCATCTAGTATGTGAAAAAAAATATGAACCGAAATTCATCGGAAGGGAAACTTGAGGAGCCGTGGTCGGACAGACCCCATTCGGGACCGACTCTGATAAAAATCTTTCATCCAATTCCAAGTTCGTTTCATCTTTTTTGATGAATCGTGATGACTTTTAGGACTCTCTAGTATGTGAAAAAAAATATAAACCGAAATAAATTCGAAGGGAAACATGAGGAGCGATGGTCAGGGCGACCCCATTCTGGACCGACTATGAAAGAAATGTTTCGTCCAATTCGAAGGTCGTATCCTCTTTTTGGACGAACCGTGATGACTTTTAGGACCCTCTAGTATGTGAAAAATAATATAAACCGAAAAAAATCGGAAGGGAAACTTGAGAAGCAGTGGTCAGAGCGACCCCATTCTGGACGCACACTAGTAAAAATCTTTCGTTGAATTCAAAGGTCGTTTCCTCTTTTTTGATGAATCGTGACGACTTTTAGGATCCTCTAGTATGTGAAAAAAGTATAAACCGAAATAAATCTGACGGGAAACTTGAGGAGCGATGGTCAGAGCGACCCCATTCTGGACCGACTATGATAAAAATCTTTCGTCCAATTCGAAGGTCGTATCCTCTTTTTTGACGAATCGTGATGACTTTGAGGACCCTCTAGTATGTGAAAAATAATATAAACCGAAAAAATTCGGAAGGGAAATTTGAGAAGCAGTGGTCAGCGCGAACCCATTCTGGACGCACACTAGTAAAAATCTTTCGTTGAATTCAAAGGTCGTTTCTTATTTTTTGATGAATCGTGATTACTTTTAGGATCCTCTAGTATGTGAAAAAAAATATAAACCGAAATAAATGTTAAGGGAAACTTGAGGAGCAGTGGTCAGAGCGACCCCATTCTGGACGCACACTAGTAAAAATCTTTCGTTGAATTCAAAGGTCGTTTCCTCTTTTATGATGAATCGTGATGACATTAAGGATCCTCTAGTATGTGAAAAAAAATATGAAGCGAAAATAATCGGAAGGGAATCTTGAGGAGCGGTGGTCGGAGAGACCCCATTCGGGACCGACTCTGATAAAAATCTTTAATCCAATTCTAAGTTCGTTTCCTCTTTTTTGATGAATCGTGATCACTTTTAGGACTATATTGTAGGTGAAAAAAAATATAAACCGAAATAAATCGGAAGGGAAACTTGAGGAGGGGTGGTCAGAGCGACCTCATTCTGGACGCACACTAGTAAAAATCTTTCGTTGAATTCAAAGGTCGTTTCTTATTTTTTGATGAATCGTGATTACTTTTAGGATCCTCTAGTATGTGAAAAAAAATATAAACCGAAATAAATGTTAAGGGATACTTGAGGAGCGATGGTCAGAGCGACCCCATTCTGGACCGACTATGATAAAAATCTTTCGTCCAATTCGAAGGTCGTATCTACTTTATTGACGAATCGTGATGACTTTTAGGACCCTCTAGTATGTGAAAAATAATATAAACCGAAAAAAATCGGAAGGGAAACTTGAGAAGCAGTGGTCAGAGCGATCCCATTCTGGACGCACACTAGTAAAAATCTTTTGTTGAATTCAAAGGTCGTTTCCTCTGTTTTGATGAATCGTGATGACTTTTAGCATCCTCTAGTATGTGAAAAAAAATATGAACCGAAATTAATCGGAAGGGAAACTTGAGGAGCGGTGGTCGGAGAGACGCCATTCGGGACCGACTCTGATAAAAATCTTTCATCCAATTCGAAGTTCGTTTCCTCTTTTTTGATGAATCGTGATGACTTTTAGGACTCTCTTGAATGTGAAAAAATATATACACCGAAATAAATCTGAAGGGAAACTTGAGGAGCGATGGTCAAAGCGACCCCATTCTGGACCGACTATGATAAAAATCTTTCGTCCAATTCGAAGGTCGTATCCTGTTTTTTGACGAATCGTGATGACTTTTAGGACCCTCTAGTATGTGAAAAAAAATATAAACCGAAATAAATCGGACGGGAAACTTGAGCAGCGGTGGTCATAACGACCCCATTCTGGACCGACTCTGATAAAAATCTTTCATCGAATTCGAAGGTCGTATCCTCTTTTTTGACGAATCGTGATGACTTTTAGGACCCTATAGTATGTGACAAATAATAAACACTGAAAAAAATCGAAAGGAAAACTTGAGAAGCAGTGGTCAGAGCGACCCCATTCTGGACGCACACTAGTAAAAATCTTTCATTTAATTCAAAGGTCGTATCCTCTTTTTTGACTAATCTTGATTACTTTTAGGACTCTCTAGTATGTGAAAAAAAATATAAGGCGAAATAAATCGGAAGGTAAACTTTAGGAGCGATGGTCAGAACGACCCCATTCTGGACCGACAATGATAAAAATCTTTCGTCCAATTCGAAGGTCGTATCCTCTTCTTTGATGAATCGTGATGACTTTTAGGACTCTCTAGTATGTGAAAAAAAATATAAACCGAAATAAATCGAAAGGGAAACTTGAGAAGCGGTGGTCAGAGCGACCCCATTCTGGACCAACTATGATAAAAATCTGTCCCCCAATTCGAGGGTCATATCCTCATTTTGACGAATCGTGATGACTTTTAGGACTCTACTGTAGGTAAAAAAAAATATAAACCGAAATAAATCGGAAGGGAAACTTGAGGAGGGGTGGTCAGAGCGACCCCATTCTGGACGCACACTAGTAAAAATCTTTCGTTGAATTGAAAGGTCGTTTCCTCTTTTTTGATGAATTGTGATGACTTTAAGGATCCTCTAGTATGTGAAAAAAAATATTAACCGAAATTAATCGGAAGGGAATCTTGAGGAGCGGTGTTCGGAGAGACCCCATTCGGGACCGACTCTGATAAAAATCTTTCATCGAATTCGAAGTTCGTTTCCTCTTTTTTGATGAATTGTGATGACTTTTAGGACCCTCTAGTATGTGCAAATAATATAAACCGAAATATATCGGAAGGGAAACTTGAGCAGCAGTGGTCACAGCGACCCCATTCTGGACTGACTCTGGCAAAAAATCTTTCGTCCAATTCGAGGGTCGTATCCTCTTTTTTGACGAATCGTTATGACTTTTAGGTCTCTTTTGGGAAGGGAAACTTGAGGAGTAGTTGTCAGAGGGACCCCATTCTGGACGCACACTAGTAAAAATCTTTCGTTGAATTCAAAGGTCGTTTCCTGTTTTTTTGAGGAATCGTGATGACTTTTAGGATCCTCTAGTATGTGAAAAAAAATGAACCTAAATTAATCGGAAGGGAAACTTGAGGAGCGGTGGTCGGAGAGACCCCATTCGGGACCGACTGTGATAAAAATCTTTCATCCAATTCGACGTTCGTTTCCTTTTTTTTGATGAATCGTGATAACTTTTAGGACTCTATTGTAGGTGTAAAAAAATATGAACCGAAATAAATCGGCAGGGAAACTTGAGGGGCGGGGGTCGGAGAGACCCCTTTGGGACCTACGCTGATAAAAATCTTTCATCCGATTCGAAGTTTGTTTCCTCTTTTTTGATGAATCGTGATGACTTTTAGGATCCTCTAGTATGTGAAAAAAATATGAACCGAAATAAATCTTACGGGAAACTTGGGGAACGATGGTCAGCGCGACCCCATTCTGGACGGACTCTGATAAAAATCTTTCATCCAATTCGAAGTTCGTTTCCTCTTTTTTGATGAATCGTGATGACTTTTAGGACTCTCTTGAATGTGAAAAAATATATACACCGAAATAAATCTGAAGGGAAACTTGAGGAGCGATGGTCAAAGCGACCCCATTCTGGACCGACTATGATAAAAATCTTTCGTCCAATTCGAAGGTCGTATCCTCTTTTTTGACGAATCGTGATGACTTTTAGGACCATCTAGTATGTGAAAAAAAATATGAACCGAAATTCATCGGAAGGGAAACTTGAGGAGCGGTGGTCGGACAGACCCCATTCGGGACCGACTCTGATAAAAATCTTTCATCCAATTCGAAGTTCGTTTCATCTTTTTTGATGAATCGTGATGACTTTTAGGACTCTCTAGTATGTGAAAAAAAATATAAACCGAAATAAATTCGAAGGGAAACATGAGGAGCGATGGTCAGGGCGACCCCATTCTGGACCGACTATGAAAGAAATGTTTCGTCCAATTCGAAGGTCGTATCCTCTTTTTGGACGAACCGTGATGACTTTTAGGACCCTCTAGTATGTGAAAAATAATATAAACCGAAAAAAATCGGAAGGGAAACTTGAGAAGCAGTGGTCAGAGCGACCCCATTCTGGACGCACACTAGTAAAAATCTTTCGTTGAATTCAAAGGTCGTTTCCTCTTTTTTGATGAATCGTGACGACTTTTAGGATCCTCTAGTATGTGAAAAAAGTATAAACCGAAATAAATCTGACGGGAAACTTGAGGAGCGATGGTCAGAGCGACCCCATTCTGGACCGACTATGATAAAAATCTTTCGTCCAATTCGAAGGTCGTATCCTCTTTTTTGACGAATCGTGATGACTTTGAGGACCCTCTAGTATGTGAAAAATAATATAAACCGAAAAAATTCGGAAGGGAAATTTGAGAAGCAGTGGTCAGCGCGACCCCATTCTGGACGCACACTAGTAAAAATCTTTCGTTGAATTCAAAGGTCGTTTCTTATTTTTTGATGAATCGTGATTACTTTTAGGATCCTCTAGTATGTGAAAAAAAATATAAACCGAAATAAATGTTAAGGGAAACTTGAGGAGCAGTGGTCAGAGCGACCCCATTCTGGACGCACACTAGTAAAAATCTTTCGTTGAATTCAAAGGTCGTTTCCTCTTTTTTGATGAATCGTGATGACTTTAAGGATCCTCTAGTATGTGAAAAAAAATATGAAGCGAAAATAATCGGAAGGGAATCTTGAGGAGCGGTGGTCGGAGAGACCCCATTCGGGACCGACTCTGATAAAAATCTTTAATCCAATTCTAAGTTCGTTTCCTCTTTTTTGATGAATCGTGATCACTTTTAGGACTATATTGTAGGTGAAAAAAAATATAAACCGAAATAAATCGGAAGGGAAACTTGAGGAGGGGTGGTCAGAGCGACCTCATTCTGGACGCACACTAGTAAAAATCTTTCGTTGAATTCAAAGGTCGTTTCTTATTTTTTGATGAATCGTGATTACTTTTAGGATCCTCTAGTATGTGAAAAAAAATATAAACCGAAATAAATGTTAAGGGATACTTGAGGAGCGATGGTCAGAGCGACCCCATTCTGGACCGACTATGATAAAAATCTTTCGTCCAATTCGAAGGTCGTATCCTCTTTTTTGAAGAATCGTTATGACTTTTAGGACTCTTTTGTAGGTGCACAAAAATGTAAACCGAAAAAAATCGGAAGGGAATCTTGAGGAGCAGTGGTCAGAGCGACCCCATTCTGGACGCACACTAGTAAAAATCTTTCGTTGAATTCAAAGGTCGTTTCCTCTTTTTTCATGAATCGTGATGACTTTAAGGATCCTCTAGTATGTGAAAAAAAATATGAAGCGAAAATAATCGGAAGGGAATCTTGAGGAGCGGTGGTCGGAGAGACCCCATTCGGGACCGACTCTGATAAAAATCTTTAATCCAATTCTAAGTTCGTTTCCTCTTTTTTGATGAATCGTGATCACTTTTAGGACTCTATTGTAGGTGAAAAAAAATATAAACCGAAATAAATCGGAAGGGAAACTTGAGGAGGGGTGGTCAGAGCGACCTCATTCTGGACGCACACTAGTAAAAATCTTTTGTTGAATTCAAAGGTTGGTTCCCCTTTTTAATGAATCGTGATTACTTTTAGGATCCTCTGGTATGTGAAAAAAAATATAAACCGAAATAAATCTGAAGGGAAACTTCAGGAGCGATGGTCAGAGCCACCCCGTTCTGGACCGACTGTGATAAAAATCTTTCGTCCAATTCGAAGGTCGTATCCTTTTTTTTGATGAATCGTGATGACTATTAGGACTCTCTAGTAAGTGAAAAAAAATATAAACCGAAATAAATCGGAAGGGACACTTGAGGAGCGATGGTCACAGCGCACAGTGGGGCCGATTCCCGAAAAGCTGGTCAAAATTCGAAAACGTAGTTCA
The DNA here is from genome assembly GCA_958009045.1 of Oxytorus armatus. Lineage (NCBI taxonomy): Eukaryota > Metazoa > Arthropoda > Insecta > Hymenoptera > Ichneumonidae > Oxytorus > Oxytorus armatus. The sequence continues at coordinate 5,128,409 of OY253752.1, forward strand.
TCCTGTTTGGGACGTAGTATATAAGGGTTTTAGGGGTCGCTGATTACGAATCTGAAGTCAAAATTAAAAAAAAACAAAATGGCGGATCTCATACGGCGGACGCAATTTTTTAAATCGGCCGGATTCATTTGAAACTTGTTATTTGGGGGTTTTTGGGGTCGCTGAATACGAATCTGGTGTGAATAAACAAAATTAAAAATGGCGGATCCAATATGGCGGTCGCAATTTTCGAAATCTGTCGGATTCGCTTGAAACTTGATAATCTGGGGTTTTTGAGGTCGCTGAATACGAATCCGGTGTGAAAAAAGCAAAATAAAAAATGGCGGATCCAATATGGCGGACGCAACTTTCGAAATCAACCGGATTCGCTTGAATCTTGTTACTCGGATTTTTTGAGGTCGCTGAACACGAATCCGGTGTAAAAGAAACAAAATTCAAAATGGCGGACCCAAAATAGAAATTATATATATTATATATATTATATATTACTAACTTTTTATATATCTGTAAGTAAATATTGTACAGATTTGAGAGAGTAGTTATTGAATGTTTTAATAATTTATAAAAAATATTAAAAAATGTGTATATAAAATATATACGAAAGTGTAATAAAGAATACGATTTTTTCAATACTGACATATTTATTTAAGAAATACTGTTCAACACCAAATGTAAAAAATAACGTTGTATTAAGAAGCATATTATTATAATATTTATATTTATATTAAAATTAGTCTTCATCATCAGTCGAATTGTCTGTCGGAAAATCTGAAGAATCTGACAACATCGAAACGGAAGAGATAGAATCATAATTGGACGCATAAAGTGTTGGTGAAGTAAGCAATGCAATTGTTTCTGGAAATAACGATTTTAATTTCTATCTGGCAATTTCCTTAAGCTTGATATATACGGATCTGATGATATTAGCAAGCGCAAGAGTGATCTTCCATCGATTTTGTTCTGCTGCATTTTCGTGCAAAATCTTCACGGTATCTTTTAATATATTTATTACAAGACTCCTGTGCATCTTCAGACATTTGTCCGATTGGCAATAAGGCAAATTGTATTATTTCAGAGCCGTGAATTAAAAGTTTGTGTACAGAAGTGGCAAGGTAGAACCAGGGATATAAATCGACGAATTTGCGAGCTGTTTCTATTGTGTACTCTTGGAAACGTGGTATATTAATTTCATGAGCACTTGAAATAGCTTGTAAAATAACATGAAACCTTTTAATAATATCTTCGTCAACGCCCGTTATAGTAGCGGAAATTGATGCATTTAAAAAAAAATTGACGCGTAGTGTTTCCGTCATTTGTACTACCAAATCCAGGCTGTGGTTGATCCACAATAAGTCCTAGCTGTTGGCGAAAATCTTTTTGAATATTTTTGTTCCTATTTTCTGTCGTTTCCTTATCTTTACTTCCTCGCGCTTGCCATTTCTTAATATCTAATTTATACGAAACATGTAAACAACATTCAAATAATCGAATCCACATGTGCAATGTAGATAAACCAAAATTTAAATTCTCTCTATTAATTTCTTTTTTTAAAAGTACATCGATATTATTAAAATCTTTACTAGTGGCATTACACAAATAGCAACGTTGAGCAGACGCAGTTGCAGTAATTGCGTTACAAACCTTACCATCAATCATAGTTAAAGCAAGTTCGTAAGTAACTGTGATCTCTTTTCTATCTATTACAGTTTTAAAAGGCATCAGTTTACCCGCTTGTTCTTTTATATTCTCTGTTTGTTTAACAGTGGCCTCAGTAGTTTCATGCAAAAATTCAATTTTTATTGGCCTACAAAAACGTGGTGATGATGGTCTCGGATTTTTCCACACAATGAGTTTTGCAGGTGTATTTTTATCGATCGATATAAGTTGCAGTGGAACGAGCGAAGTGAAAAAGATATTATTGTCTGATTTACTTCCATTATCATCACTAAATTTTTGCTTGTACATACTTTGGCCAGAACTGCCATCACAACCCCACTTACAAATTAGATTTAAATTTGAAAGTTGTTCTCCCGGCAAACTTTTTACGACATCCATTTGAGTCGTCAACAGTCGGCCGATCGTATGGTCTAATAAAGCTTGTAGCTTAACTTCTGCACCGGTTTCACATATTCTAATACTTCTTTTTTCAGGATAACATTTACACTTGGCTTTTGATACTAATTTATAAGATGGATATAATGTACATTGCTTACTCACACTTATATTCCTTAATCCCTGGTATTGACTTCGCGATAGTTTTTGTTCGATTATAAGTGAAACAGCTTCATCAGCAGAAAGAGTGATTTCAGGAATAAACTCTAAAGATTTTCTATACCTTCGAGCTTTAGATGGACTACTCGAAGTTATATCTTTAACAATTTTAACAGCTTCCGCGTTCCCTTGGATTCGTAAATTCATTTGAGTTGCGTAGGCGAGCTCTTCGGTACTTGATTGCGATCGAATGACTTCGGTTCTCCTTCGCTTCGTTCTTTCACTGGATTGTACAAATTGCTGTTTTGAACGGCCCGCATGTGATTTATATGACGTGGCTTGTGGTGGTAATCCATCTTCTTTATTTTCATCGAAATAAATGACAACATTTAGCCATTCTTGATTCCTCTCCAAAAATCTTTGTTCTATCCGCTTAACTTCCTGCCACTTTGCTTGTAATTTATATATTAGTTTACGAATGTCAGATTTCGCATTATGTGATAAGGTAAAAGATCTTACTATATTGTACGATGTAACACAATGTTGATACTCCAAGAAAAATTACTTCGAAATTGCGTCGTCAGATATGCGTTAGAATATCTAGACATGTATATAGCAATAAGGAACCCATATGTTTTGCAACAAATAACTACCTTTATAAAAATTTAACCAGTAATAAGTTACTGAGTAACAGTAATTTGTTATTAATTGATTTATCATAACCGGTATTAAATTTCTATAAAAACAGCATCTCTCTTTCAAAATAAGACCCATAGATACCTCTAAATAACTAAACTAAGTACTTCCAATTTTTTAACCAAGTTTATTTTCCAATTGTTTAAACAATTCATTGAAAAATGCGAGATACGTGAAAACTGATAGAGCCAATTGATTCTACAGAACAAATCGCGTAGAATTCATGTATTGGACAATATTTTCCTCAGCCCAATTTGTTATAAAAAATAAAAAATAATTGTTTAGACAATTGAAAAAAAACTTTTTTATAATGAAATATCTTTTGACCGAATGCTCTCATTCCAGTATTCAGTTTTTCGCTATGTCTGCTGGTCTGCAATTGTTATTTTATTTTTTATAACAAATTGGGTTGAGGAAAAAATTGTTCAATGAATTAATTGTATGCGATTTGTTCCGTAAAATCAATTGGCGCTATTAGTTTTCGCGGATCTCGCATTTTTCAACAACTTTTTTAAACAACAATTGTTTAAACAATTGGAAACAAACTTTTTCTCATAATGAATTATCTTTTGACCAAATGCTCTCATCACAATATTCAGTTTTTCGCTATGTTTGCTTGTCGGCCTATGGGCTTCAATAGGTTAATGTGAATTTGTCATTTTTTAAAATCAATCGTGCATTAAAAACGCTCGGGCACCTCCGAGCAGTTAATTTTTACTAATTTTGTTACATAATAGTACAAACTTTAATTTAGAACTTGTTTCATTGCGGGACTTTGCGGGACACTTAACTTTTTCTCTATTTTTCTATAATGATTGCACACCATTTTTCATTTTTCTCTACTTTATAGAATATTTAGCTATTAGTTTATATGAATCTGTTACAATTTTCGACGCATACGATAATAAACTACTTCCTTGAACCTAAAACCTCCATTTTGCAGAATTAAGAAAGACCAACATTACGATTTTCCACGAATTTTTGAATATGACGCTTGAATATGAGCTCGAACGATCGAGTTGTTATTTGTACGAAGGTTTCTTTTGTATAGGCTTGTACTTGCCAGGTATACTTCGTTAGCCCTGATAAAATGTTCCATTATACTCTTTAAACATTACTCTATCCATCTATGTACTCTAAATCCTATAAAATGAAACTTCATTTTTTGAATTTTGGCCAGCTTTTCGGGAACCGGCCCCACTGTGCAGCGACCCCATTCTAGACCGACTATGATAAAAATCTTTCGTCCAATTCGAAGATCGTATCCTCTTTTTTGACGAATCGTGATGACTTTTAGGACCCTCTAGTATGTGAAAAAAATATAAACCGAAATAAATCTGACTGGAAACTTGAGGAGCGATGGTCAGAGCGACCCCATTCTGGACCGACAATGATAAAAATCTTTCGTCCAATTCGATGGTCGTATCCTCATTTTGACGAATTGTGATGACTTTCACGACTCTACTGTAGGTGAAAAAAAATATCAACCGAAATAAATCGGAAGGGAAACTTCAGGAGGGGTGGTCAGAGCGACCCCATTCCAGAATCCATCCAGAGACACACCCCATTCTAGTGTGCATCCAGATGCACACTAGTAAAAATCTTTCGTTGAATTCATAGGTCGTTTCCTCTTTTTTGTTGAATCGTGATGACTTTAAGGATCCTCTAGTATGTGAAAAATAATATAAACCGAAAAAAATCGGAAGGGAAACTTGAGAAGCAGTGGTCAGAGCGACCCCATTCTGGACGCTCACTAGTAAAAATCTTTCGTTGAATTCAAAGGTCGTTTCCTCTTTTTTGATGAATCGTGATGACTTTTAAGACTCTCTTGAATGTGAAAAAATATATACAGCGAAATAAATCTGAAGGGAAACTTGAGGAGCGATGGTCAGAGTGACCCCATTCTGGACCGACTATGATAAAAATCTTGCGTCCAATTCGAAGGTCGTATCCTGTTTTTTGACGAATGGTGATGACTTTTAGGACCATCTAGTATGTGAAAAATAATAAAAACCGTAAAAGATCGAAAGGAAAACTTGAGAAGCAGTGGTCAGAGCGACCCCATTCTGGACGCACACTAGTAAAAATCCTTCGTTGAATTCAAAGGTCGTATCCTCTTTTTTGATGAATCGTTATGACTTTTAGGACTCTCTAGTATGTGAAAAAAAATATAAGCCGAAATAAATCGGAAGGGAATCTTGAGGAGCGGTGGTCGGAGAGACCCCATTCGGGACCGACTCTGATAAAAATCTTTCATCCAATTCCGAAGTTCGTTTCCTCTTTTTTGATGAATCGTGATGACTTTTAGGACCCTCTAGTATGTGAAAAAAATATAAACCGAAATAAAACGAAAGGGAAACTTTAGGAACGGTGGTCAGAGCGAGCCCATTCTGGACCGACGCTGATAAAAATCTTTCATCGAAATCGAAGTTTGTTTCCTGTTTTTTGATGAATCGTGATGACTTTTAGGACCCTCTAGTAAGTGAAAAAAAATATAAACCGAAATAAATCGAAAGGGTAACTTTAGGAGCGGTGGTCAGACCGACCCCATTCTGGACCGACTCTGATAAAAATCTTTAATCCAATTCGAAGTTCGTTTCCTCTTTTTTGATGAATCGTGATTACTTTTAGGACTCTCTAGTATGTGAAAAAAAATATACCCGAAATAAATCGGAAGGGACACTTGAGGAGCGATGGTCAGAGCGACCCCATTCTAGACCGACGATGATAAAAATCTTTCGTCCAATTCGAAGGTCGTATCTACTTTTTTGACGAATCGTGATGATTTTTAGGACCCTCTAGTATGTGGAAAGAAAATATAAACCGAAATAAATCGAAAGGGAAACTTTAGGAGCGGTGGTCAGGGCGACCCCATTCTGGACCGACGCAGATAAAAATCTTTCATCGAATTCGAAGTTCGTTTCCTCTTTTTTGATGAATCGTGATGACTTTTAGGACTCTCTAGTATGTGAAAAAAAATATGAAGCGAAATATAACGAAAGGGAAACTTGAGGAGCAGTGGTCTGAGAGAGCCCATTCTGGACGCACACTAGTAAAAATCTTTCGTTGATTTCAAAGGTCGTTTCCTCTTTATTCATGAATCGTGATGCCTGTTAGGATTCTCTAGTATGTGAAAAAAATATAAACCGAAATAAATCTGACGGGAACCTTGAGGAGCGATGGTCAGAGCGACCCCATTATGGACCGACTATGATAAAAATCTTTCGTCCAATTCGAAGGTCGTATCCTCTTTTTTGACAAATCGTGATGACATTTAGGACCCTCTAGTATGTGAAAAATAATATAAACCGAAAAATATCGGAATGGAAACTTGAGAAGCAGTGGTCAGAGTGACCCCATTCTGGACGCTCACTAGTAAAAATCTTTCGTTGAATTCAAAGGTCGTTTCCTCTTTTTTGATGAATCGTGATGACTTTTAGGATCCTCTAGTATGTGAAAAAAAATATGAACTGAAATTAATCGGAAGTGAATCTTGAGGAGCGGTGGTCGGAGAGACCCCATTCGGGACCGACGCTGATAAAAATCTTTCGTCCAATTCGAAGGTCGTATCGTCTGTTTTGACGAATCGTGATGACTTTAAGGACCCTCTAGTATGTGAAAAATAATATAAACCGAAAAAAATCGGAAGGGAAACTTGAGAAGCAGTGGTCAGAGCGACCCCATTCTGGACGCACACTAGTAAAAATCTTTCGTTGAATTCAAAGGTCGTTTCCTCGTTTTTGAGGAATCGTGATGACTTTTAGGATCCTCTAGTATGTGAAAAAAAAAATGAACCTAAATTAATAGGAAGGGAAACTTGACGATCGGTGGTCGGAGAGACCCCATTCGGGACGGGCTCTGATAAAAATCTTTCATCCAATTCGAAGTTCGTTTTCTCTTTTTTGATGAATCGTGAAGACTTTTAGGACTCTCTAGTATGTGAAAAAAAATATATACCGAAATAAATCGGAAGGGATACTTGAGGAGAGATGGTCAGAGCGACCCCATTCTGGACCGCCTATGATAAAAATCTTTCGTCCAATTCGAAGGTCGTATCGTCTTTTTTGACGAATCGTGATGACTTTTAGGACCCTCTAGTATGTGAAAAAAAATATAAACCGAAATAAATCGAAAGGGTAACTTTAGGAGCGGTGTTCAGACCGAACCCATTCTGGACCGACTCTGATAAAAATCTTTAATCCAATACGAAGTTCGTTTCCTCTTTTTTGATGAATCGTGATCACTTTTAGGACTCGATTGTATGTGGAAAAAAATATAAACCGAAATAAATCGGAAGGGAAACTTGAGGAGGGGTGTTCAGAGCGACCTCATTCTGGACGCACACTAGTAGAAATCTTTCGTTGAATTCAAAGGTCGTTTCCTCTTTTTTGATGAATCGTGATGACTTTTAGAATCCTCTAGTATGTGAAAAAAATATAAACCGAAATATATCTTATGGGAAACTTGAGGAGCGATGGTCAGCGCGACCCCATTCTGGACGGACTCTGATAAAAATCTTTCATCCAATTCGAAGTTCGTTATCTCTTTTTTGATGAATCGTGAAGACTTTTAGGACTCTCTAGTATGTGAAAAAAAATATATACCGAAATAAATCGGAAGGGATACTTGAGGAGAGATGGTCAGAGCGACCCCATTCTGGACCGCCTATGATAAAAATCTTTCGTCCAATTCGAAGGTCGTATCGTCTTTTTTGACGAATCGTGATGACTTTTAGGACCCTCTAGTATGTGAAAAATAATATAAACCGAAAAAAATCGGAAGGGAAACTTGAGAAGCAGTGGTCAGAGCGACCCCATTCTGGACGCACACTAGTAAAAATCTTTCGTTGAATTCAAAGGTCGTTTCCTCGTTTTTGAGGAATCGTGATGACTTTTAGGATCCTCTAGTATGTGAAAAAAAAAATGAACCTAAATTAATAGGAAGGGAAACTTGACGATCGGTGGTCGGAGAGACCCCATTCGGGACCGACTGTGATAAAAATCTTTCATCGGATTCGAAGTTCGTTTCCTTTTTTTTGATGAATCGTGATAACTTTTAAGACTCTATTGTAGGTGTAAAAAAATATGAACCGAAATAAATCGTCAGGGAAACTTGAGGGGCGGGGGTCGGAGAGACCCCTTTGGGACCTACTCTGATAAAAATCTTTCATCCGATTCGAAGTTTGTTTCCTATTTTTTGATGAATCGTGATGACTTTTAGGACCCTCTAGTATGTGAAAAAAAATATAAACCGAAATAAATCGAAAGGGTAACTTTAGGAGCGGTGTTCAGACCGACCCCATTCTGGACCGACTCTGATAAAAATCTTTAATCCAATACGAAGTTCGTTTCCTCTTTTTCGGTGAATCGTGATCACTTTTAGGACTCGATTGTATGTGAAAAAAAATATAAACCGAAATAAATCGGAAGGGAAACTTGAGTAGGGGTGGTCAGATCGACCTCATTCTGGACGCACACTAGTAGAAATCTTTCGTTGAATTCAAAGGTCGTTTCCTGTTTTTTGATGAATCGTGATGACTTTTAGGATCCTCTTGTATGTGAAAAAAATATAAACCGAAATATATCTTACGGGAAACTTGAGGAGCGATGGTCAGCGCGACCCCATTCTGGACGGACTCTGATAAAAATCTTTCATCCAATTCGAAGTTCGTTTTCTCTTTTTTGATGAGTCGTGAAGACTTTTAGGAATCTCTAGTATGTGAAAAAAAATATATACCGAAATAAATCGGAAGGGACACTTGAGGAGAGATGGTCAGAGCGACCCCATTCTGGACCGACTTTGATAAAAATCTATCGTCCAATTCGAAGGTCGTATCCTCTTTTTTGACGAATCGTGATGACTTTTAGGACCCTCTAGTATGTGAAAAAAAATATAAACCGAAATAAATCGAAAGGGAAACTTTAGGAGCGGTGGTCAGAGCGAGCCCATTCTGGACCGACGCTGATAAAAATCTTTCATCGAAATCGAAGTTTGTTTCCTGTTTTTTGATGAATCGTGATGACTTTTAGGACCCTCTAGTAAGTGAAAAAATATATAAACCGAAATAAATCGAAAGGGTAACTTTAGGAGCGGTGGTCAGACCGACCCCATTCTGGACCGACTCTGATAAAAATCTTTAATCCAATTCGAAGTTCGTTTCCTCTTTTTTGATGAATCGTGATCACTTTTAGGACTCTCTTGAATGTGAAAAAATATATACACCGAAATAAATCTGAAGGGAAACTTGAGGAGCGATGGTCAGAGCGACCCCATTCTGGACCGACTATGATAAAAATCTTTCGTCCAATTCGAAGGTCTTATCCTGTTTTTTGACGAATCGTGATGACTTTTAGGACCCTCTAGTAAGTGAAAAAATATATAAACCGAAATAAATCGAAAGGGTAACTTTCGGAGCGGTGGTCAGACCGACCCCATTCTGGACCGACTCTGATAAAAATGTTTAATGCAATTCGAAGTTCGTTTCTTCTTTTTTGATGAATCGTGATGACTTTTAGGACTCTCTAGTATGTGAAAAAAAATATAAACCGAAATAAATCGAAAGGGTAACTTTAGGAGCGGTGTTCAGACCGACCCCATTCTGGACCGACTCTGATAAAAATCTTTAATCCAATTCGAAGTTCGTTTCCTCTTTTTTGATGAATAGTGATCACTTTTAGGACTCTATTGTACGTGAAAAAAAATATAAACCGAAATAAATCGGAAGGGACACTTGAGGAGGGGTGGTCAGAGCGACCCCATTCTGGACCGACTATGATAAAAATCTTTCGTCCAATTCGAAGGTCGGATCCTCTTTTTTGACGAATCGTGATGACTTTTAGGACCCTATAGTATGTGAAAAAAAATATGAACCGAAATTAATTGGAAGGGAAACTTGAGGAGCGGTGGTCAGAGCGACCCCATTCTGGACGCACACTAGTCAAAATCTTTCATCGAACTCGAAGTTCGTTTCCTCTTTTTTGAAGAATCGTTATGACTTTTAGGACTCTACTGTAGGTGAAAAAAAATATAAACCGAAATAAATCGGAAGGGAAACTTGAGGAGGGGTAGTCAGAGCGACCCTATTCTGGACGCACACTCGTAAAAAATTTTCGTTGAATTCAAAGTTCGTTTCCTCTTTTTTGATGAATTGTGATGACTTTAAGGATCCTCTAGTATGTGAAAAAAAATATTAACCGAAATTAATCGGAAGGGAATCTTGAGGAGCGATTGTCGGAGAGACCCCATTCGGGACCGACTCTGGTAAAAATCTTTCATCCAATTCGAAGGTCGTATCCTCTTTTTTGACGAATCGTGATGACTTTTAGGACCCTATAGTATGTGAAAAATAATAAACACTGGAAAAAATCGAAAGGAAAACTTGAGAAGCAGTGGTCAGAACGACCCCATTCTGGACGCACACTAGTAAAAATCTTTCGTTGAATTCAAAGGTCGTATCCTCTTTTTGGACGAATCGCGATGACTTTTAGGACTCTCTAGTATGTGAAAAAAAATATAAGGCCAAATAAATCGGAAGGGAAACTTGAGAAGCAGTTGTCAGAGCGACCCCATTTTGGACGCACACTAGTAAAAATCTTTCGTTTAATTCAAAGGTCGTATCCTCATTTTTGACTAATCTTGATTACTTTTAGGACTTGCCAGTATGTGAAAAAAAATATAAGCCGAAATAAATCGGAAGGTAAACTTTAGGAGCGATGGTCAGAACGACCCCATTCTGGACCGACAATGATAAAAATCTTTCGTCCAATTCGAAGTTCGTATCCTCTTCTTTGATGAATCGTGATTACTTTTAGGACTCTCTAGTATGTGAAAAAAAATATAAACCGAAATAAATCGGAAGGGAAACTTGAGAAGCGGTGTTCAGACCGACCCCATTCTGGACCGACTCTGATAAAAATCTTTAATCCAATACGAAGTTCGTTTCCTCTTTTTTGATGAATCGTGATGACTTTTAGGACTCGATTGTATGTGAAAAAAAATATAAACCGAAATAAATCGGAAGGGAAACTTGAGAAGCGGTGGTCAGAGCGACCCCATTCTGGACCAACTATGATAAAAATCTGTCCCCCAATTCGAAGGTCATATCCTCATTTTGACGAATCGTGATGACTTTTAGGACTCTACTGTAGGTGAAAAAAAATATAAACCGAAATAAATCGGAAGGGAAACTTGAGGAGGGGTGGTCAGAGCGACCCCATTCTGCACGCACACTAGTAAAAATATTTCGTTGAATTCAAAGGTCGTTTCCTCTTTTTTGATGAATTGTGATGACTTTAAGGATCCTCTAGTATGTGAAAAAAAATATTAACCAAAATTAATCGGAAGGGAATCTTGAGGAGCGATGGTCGGAGAGACCCCATTCGGGACCGACTCTGATAAAAATCTTTCATCCAATTCGAAGTTCGTTTCCTCTTTTTTGATGAATCGTGATAACTTTTTGGACTCTATTGTAGGTGGAAAAAAATATGAACCGAAATAAATCCGAAGGGAATCTTGAGGAGCGGTGATCGGAGAGACGCCATTCGGGACCGACTCTGATAAAAATCTTTCATCCAATTCGAAGTTCGTTTCCTCTTTTTTGATGAATCGTGATGACTTTTAGGACTCTCTTGAATGTGAAAAAATATATACACCGAAATAAATCTGAAGGGAAACTTGAGGAGCGATGGTCAGAGCGACCCCATTCTGGACCGACTATGATAAAAATCTTTCGTCCAATTCGAAGGTCGTATCCTGTTTTTTGACGAATCGTGATGTCTTTTAGGACCCTCTAGTATGTGAAAAATAATATAAACCGAAAAAAATCGGAAGGGAAACTTGAGAAGCAGTGGTCACAGCGACCCCATTCTGGACGCACACTAGTAAAAATCTCTCGTTGAATTCAAAGGTCGCTTCCTCTTTTTTCATGAATCGTGATGAATTTTAGGATCCTCTAGTATGTGAAAAAAAATATGAACCGAAATTAATCGGAAGGGAAACTTGAGGAGCGGTGGTCGGAGAGACCCCATTCGGGACCGACACTGATAAAAATCTTTCATCCTATTCGAAGTTTGTTTCTTCTTTTTTGATGAATCGTGATGACTTTTAGGACTCTATAGTATGTGATAAAAAATATAAGCCGAAATAAATCGGAAGGGAATCTTGAGGAGCGGTGGTCGGAGAGACCCCATTCGGGACCGACACTGATAAAAATCTTTCATCCAATTCGAAGTTCGTTTCTTCTTTTTTGATGAATCGTGATGACTTTTAGGACTCTCTTGAATGTGAAAAAATATATACACCGAAATAAATCTGAAGGGAAACTTCAGGAGCGATGGTCAGAGCGACCCCATTCTGGACCGACTATGATAAAAATCTTTCGTCCAATTCGAAGGTCGTATCCTGTTTTTTGACGAATCGTGATGACTTGTAGGACCCTCTAGTAAGTGAAAAAAAATATAAACCGAAATAAATCGAACGGGTAACTTTCGGAGCGGTGGTCAGACCGACCCCTTTCTGGACCGACTCTGATAAAAATGTTTAATGCAATTCGAAGTTCGTTTCTTCTTTTTTGATGAATCGTGATGACTTTTAGGACTCTCTAGTATGTGAAAAAAAATATAAACCGAAATAAATCGAAAGGGTAACTTTAGGAGCGGTGTTCAGACCGACCCCATTCTGGACCGACTCTGATAAAAATCTTTAATCCAATTCGAAGTTCGTTTCCTCTTTTTTGATGAATAGTGATCACTTTTAGGACTCTATTGTACGTGAAAAAAAATATAAACCGAAATAAATCGGAAGGGACACTTGAGGAGGGGTGGTCAGAGCGACCCCATTCTGGACCGACTATGATAAAAATCTTTCGTCCAATTCGAAGGTCGGATCCTCTTTTTTGACGAATCGTGATGACTTTTAGGACCCTATAGTATGTGAAAAAAAATATGAACCGAAATTAATTGGAAGGGAAACTTGAGGAGCGGTGGTCAGAGCGACCCCATTCTGGACGCACACTAGTCAAAATCTTTCATCGAACTCGAAGTTCGTTTCCTCTTTTTTGAAGAATCGTTATGACTTTTAGGACTCTACTGTAGGTGAAAAAAAATATAAACCGAAATAAATCGGAAGGGAAACTTGAGGAGGGGTAGTCAGAGCGACCCTATTCTGGACGCACACTCGTAAAAAATTTTCGTTGAATTCAAAGTTCGTTTCCTCTTTTTTGATGAATTGTGATGACTTTAAGGATCCTCTAGTATGTGAAAAAAAATATTAACCGAAATTAATCGGAAGGGAATCTTGAGGAGCGATTGTCGGAGAGACCCCATTCGGGACCGACTCTGGTAAAAATCTTTCATCCAATTCGAAGGTCGTATCCTCTTTTTTGACGAATCGTGATGACTTTTAGGACCCTATAGTATGTGAAAAATAATAAACACTGGAAAAAATCGAAAGGAAAACTTGAGAAGCAGTGGTCAGAACGACCCCATTCTGGACGCACACTAGTAAAAATCTTTCGTTGAATTCAAAGGTCGTATCCTCTTTTTGGACGAATCGCGATGACTTTTAGGACTCTCTAGTATGTGAAAAAAAATATAAGGCCAAATAAATCGGAAGGGAAACTTGAGAAGCAGTTGTCAGAGCGACCCCATTTTGGACGCACACTAGTAAAAATCTTTCGTTTAATTCAAAGGTCGTATCCTCATTTTTGACTAATCTTGATTACTTTTAGGACTTGCCAGTATGTGAAAAAAAATATAAGCCGAAATAAATCGGAAGGTAAACTTTAGGAGCGATGGTCAGAACGACCCCATTCTGGACCGACAATGATAAAAATCTTTCGTCCAATTCGAAGGTCGTATCCTCTTCTTTGATGAATCGTGATTACTTTTAGGACTCTCTAGTATGTGAAAAAAAATATAAACCGAAATAAATCGGAAGGGAAACTTGAGAAGCGGTGTTCAGACCGACCCCATTCTGGACCGACTCTGATAAAAATCTTTAATCCAATACGAAGTTCGTTTCCTCTTTTTTGATGAATCGTGATGACTTTTAGGACTCGATTGTATGTGAAAAAAAATATAAACCGAAATAAATCGGAAGGGAAACTTGAGAAGCGGTGGTCAGAGCGACCCCATTCTGGACCAACTATGATAAAAATCTGTCCCCCAATTCGAAGGTCATATCCTCATTTTGACGAATCGTGATGACTTTTAGGACTCTACTGTAGGTGAAAAAAAATATAAACCGAAATAAATCGGAAGGGAAACTTGAGGAGGGGTGGTCAGAGCGACCCCATTCTGGACGCACACTAGTAAAAATCTTTCGTTGAATTCAAAGGTCGTTTCCTCTTTTTTGATGAATTGTGATGACTTTAAGGATCCTCTAGTATGTGAAAAAAAATATTAACCGAAATTAATCGGAAGGGAATCTTGAGGAGCGATGGTCGGAGAGACCCCATTCGGGACCGACTCTGATAAAAATCTTTCATCCAATTCGAAGTTCGTTTCCTCTTTTTTGATGAATCGTGATAACTTTTTGGACTCTATTGTAGGTGGAAAAAAATATGAACCGAAATAAATCCGAAGGGAATCTTGAGGAGCGGTGATCGGAGAGACGCCATTCGGGACCGACTCTGATAAAAATCTTTCATCCAATTCGAAGTTCGTTTCCTCTTTTTTGATGAATCGTGATGACTTTTAGGACTCTCTTGAATGTGAAAAAATATATACACCGAAATAAATCTGAAGGGAAACTTCAGGAGCGATGGTCAGAGCGACCCCATTCTGGACCGACTATGATAAAAATCTTTCGTCCAATTCGAAGGTCGTATCCTGTTTTTTGACGAATCGTGATGACTTGTAGGACCCTCTAGTAAGTGAAAAAAAATATAAACCGAAATAAATCGAACGGGTAACTTTCGGAGCGGTGGTCAGACCGACCCCTTTCTGGACCGACTCTGATAAAAATTTTTAATGCAATTCGAAGTTCGTTTCTTCTTTTTTGATGAATCGTGATGACTTTTAGGACTCTCTAGTATGTGAAAAAAAATATAAACCGAAATAAATCGGAAGGGACACTTGAGGGGCGATGGTCAGTGCGACCTCATTCTGGACCGACGCAGATAAAAATCTTTCATCGAATTCGAAGTTCGTTTCCTCTTTTTAGATGAATCGTGATGACTTTTAGGACTCTCTAGTATGAGAAAAAAAATATGAAGCGAAATATAACGTAAGGGAAACTTGAGGAGCAGTGGTCATAGCGACCCCATTCGGGACTGAGTCTGTATCTTCCGTTCAATTCGAAGGTCGTATCATCTTTTTTGATGAATCGTTATGACTTTTAGGACTCTTTTGTAGGTGCACAAAAATATAAACCGAAATAAATCGGAAGGGAACCTTGAGGAGCAGTGGTCAGAGAAACTCCATTCTGGACGCACACTAGTAAAAATCTTTCGTTGAATTCAAAGGTCGTTTCCTCTTTTTTGATGAAACGTGATGCCTGTTAGGATTCTCTAGTATGTGAAAAATATATACACCGAAATAAATCTGAAGGGAAACTTGAGGAGCGATGGTCAGAGCGATCCCATTCTGGACCGACTATGATAAAAATCTTTCGTCCAATTCGAAGGTCGTATCCTGTTTTTTGACGAATCGTGATCACTTTTAGGACCCTCTAGTATGTGAAAAAAAATATAAACCGAAATAAATCGAAACGGAAACTTGAGCAGCGGTGGTCAGACCGACCCCATTCTGGACCGACTCTGATAAAAATCTTTCATCGAATTCGAAGGCCGTATCCTCTTTTTTGACGAATCGTGATGACTTTTAGGACCCTATAGTATGTGAAAAATAATAAAAACCCAAAAAAATCGAAAGGAAAACTTGAGAAGCAGTGGTCGGAACGACCCCATTCTGGACGCACACTAATAAAAATCTTTCGTTGAATTGAAAGGTCGTATCCTCTTTTTTGACGAATCGTGATGACTTTTAGCACTCTCTAGTATGTGAAAAAAAATATAAGCCGAAATAAATCGGAAGGGAAACTTGAGAAGCAGTGGTCAGAGCGACCCCATTCTGGACGCACACTAGTAAAAATCTTTCGTTTAATTCAAAGGTCGTATCCTCTTCTTTGACGAATCGTGATGACTTTTAGGACTATCTAGTATGTGAAAAAAAATATATGCCGAAATAAATAGGAAGGGAAACTTTAGGAGCGATGGTCAGAGCGACCCCATTATGGACCGACTATGATAAAAATCTTTCGTCCAATTCGAAGGTCGTATCCTCTTTTTTCACAAATCGTGATGACTTTTAGGACCCTCTAGTAAGTGAAAAATGATATGAACTGAAAAAAATCGGAAGGGATACTTGAGAAGCAGTGGTCAGAGTGACCCCATTCACGACGCTCACTATTAAAAATCTTTCGTTGAATTCAAAGGTTTCCTCTTTTTTGATGAATCGTGATGACTTTTAGGACCCTCTAGTATGTGAAAAAGTATAAACCGAAATAAATATGACGGGAAACTTGAGGAGCGACGGTCAGAGCGACCCCATTCTGGACCGACTATGATAAAAATCTTTCGTCCAATTCGAAGGTCGTATCCTCTTTTTTGACGAATCGTGATGACTTTGAGGACCCACTAGTATGTGAAAAATAATATAAACCGAAAAAATTCGGAAGGGAAATTTGAGAAGCAGTGGTCAGAGCGCCCCCATTCTGGACGCACACTAGTAAAAATCTTTCGTTGAATTCAAAGGTCGTTTCTTATTTTTTGATGAATCGTGATGACTTTTAGGACTCTTTTGTAGGTGCACGAAAATATAAACCGAAATAAATCGGAAGGGAAACTTGAGGAGCAGTGGTCAGAGCGACCCCATTCTGGACACACACTAGTAAAAATCTTTCGTTGAATTCAAAGGTCGTTTCCTCTTTTTTGATGAATCGTGATGACTTTAAGGATCCTCTAGTATGTGAAAAAAAATATGAAGCTAAAATAATCGGAAGGGAATCTTGAGGAGCGGTGGTCGGAGAGACCCCATTCGGGACCGACTCTGATAAAAATCTTTCGTCCAATTCGAAGGTCGTATCTTCTTTATTGACGAATCGTGATGACTTTTAGGACCCTCTAGTATGTGAAAAATAATATAAACCGAAAAAAATCGGAAGGGAAACTTGAGAAGCAGTGGTCAGAGTGATCCCTTTCTGGACGCACACTAGTAAAAATCTTTTGTTGAATTCAAAGGTCGTTTCCTCTGTTTTGATGAATCGTGATGACTTTTAGCATCCTCTAGTATGTGAAAAAAAATATGAACCGAAATTAATCGGAAGGGAAACTCGAGGAGCGGTGGTCGGAGAGACGCCATTCGGGACCGACTCTGATAAAAATCTTTCATCCAATTCGAAGTTCGTTTCCTCTTTTTTGATGAATCGTGATGACTTTTAGGACTCTCTTGAATGTGAAAAAATATATACACCGAAATAAATCTGAAGGGAAACTTGAGGAGCGATGGTCAAAGCGACCCCATTCTGGACCGACTATGATAAAAATCTTTCGTCCAATTCGAAGGTCGTATCCTGTTTTTTGACGAATCGTGATGACTTTTAGGACACTCTAGTATGTGAAAAATAATATAAACCGAAATAAATCGGACGGGAAACTTGAGCAGCGGTGGTCATAACGACCCCATTCTGGACCGACTCTGATAAAAATCTTTCATCGAATTCGAAGGTCGTATCCTCTTTTTTGACGAATCGTGATGACTTTTAGGACCCTATAGTATGTGACAAATAATAAACACTGAAAAAAATCGAAAGGAAAACTTGAGAAGCAGTGGTCAGAGCGACCCCATTCTGGACGCACACTAGTAAAAATCTTTCGTTTAATTCAAAGGTCGTATCCTCTTTTTTGACTAATCTTGATTACTTTTAGGACTCTCTAGTATGTGAAAAAAAATATAAGGCGAAATAAATCGGAAGGTAAACTTTAGGAGCGATGGTCAGAACGACCCCATTCTGGACCGACAATGATAAAAATCTTTCGTCCAATTCGAAGGTCGTATCCTCTTCTTTGATGAATCGTGATGACTTTTAGGACTCTCTAGTATGTGAAAAAAAATATGAACCGAAATAAATCGAAAGGGAAACTTGAGAAGCGGTGGTCAGAGCGACCCCATTCTGGACCAACTATGATAAAAATCTGTCCCCCAATTCGAGGGTCATATCCTCATTTTGACGAATCGTGATGACTTTTAGGACTCTACTGTAGGTGAAAAAAAATATAAACCGAAATAAATCGGAAGGGAAACTTGAGGAGGGGTGGTCAGAGCGACCCCATTCTGGACGCACACTAGTAAAAATCTTTCGTTGAATTCAAAGGTCGTTTCCTCTTTTTTGATGAATTGTGATGACTTTAAGGATCCTCTAGTATGTGAAAAAAAATATTAACCGAAATTAATCGGAAGGGAATCTTGAGGAGCGGTGGTCGGAGAGACCCCATTCGGGACCGACTCTGATAAAAATCTTTCATCGAATTCGAAGTTCGTTTCCTCTTTTTTGATGAATTGTGATGACTTTTAGGACCCTCTAGTATGTGCAAATAATATAAACCGAAATATATCGGAAGGGAAACTTGAGCAGCAGTGGTCACAGCGACCCCATTCTGGACTGACTCTGGCAAAAAATCTTTCGTCCAATTCGAGGGTCGTATCCTCTTTTTTAA
Organism: Oxytorus armatus; assembly: GCA_958009045.1. Classification (NCBI taxonomy): domain Eukaryota; kingdom Metazoa; phylum Arthropoda; class Insecta; order Hymenoptera; family Ichneumonidae; genus Oxytorus; species Oxytorus armatus. The sequence continues at coordinate 5,147,031 of OY253752.1, forward strand.
CGAATCGTTATGACTTTTAGGTCTCTTTTGGGAAGGGAAACTTGAGGAGTAGTTGTCAGAGGGACCCCATTCTGGACGCACACTAGTAAAAATCTTTCGTTGAATTCAAAGGTCGTTTCCTGTTTTTTTGAGGAATCGTGATGACTTTTAGGATCCTCTAGTATGTGAAAAAAAATGAACCTAAATTAATCGGAAGGGAAACTTGAGGAGCGGTGGTCGGAGAGACCCCATTCGGGACCGACTGTGATAAAAATCTTTCATCCAATTCGACGTTCGTTTCCTTTTTTTTGATGAATCGTGATAACTTTTAGGACTCTATTGTAGGTGTAAAAAAATATGAACCGAAATAAATCGGAAGGGAAACTTGAGGGGCGGGGGTCGGAGAGACCCCTTTGGGACCTACGCTGATAAAAATCTTTCATCCGATTCGAAGTTTGTTTCCTCTTTTTTGATGAATCGTGATGACTTTTAGGATCCTCTAGTATGTGAAAAAAATATGAACCGAAATAAATCTTACGGGAAACTTGGGGAACGATGGTCAGCGCGACCCCATTCTGGACGGACTCTGATAAAAATCTTTCATCCAATTCGAAGTTCGTTTCCTCTTTTTTGATGAATCGTGATGACTTTTAGGACTCTCTTGAATGTGAAAAAATATATACACCGAAATAAATCTGAAGGGAAACTTGAGGAGCGATGGTCAAAGCGACCCCATTCTGGACCGACTATGATAAAAATCTTTCGTCCAATTCGAAGGTCGTATCCTCTTTTTTGACGAATCGTGATGACTTTTAGGACCATCTAGTATGTGAAAAAAAATATGAACCGAAATTCATCGGAAGGGAAACTTGATGAGCGGTGGTCGGACAGACCCCATTCGGGACCGACTCTGATAAAAATCTTTCATCCAATTCGAAGTTCGTTTCATCTTTTTTGATGAATCGTGATGACTTTTAGGACTCTCTAGTATGTGAAAAAAAATATAAACCGAAATAAATTCGAAGGGAAACATGAGGAGCGATGGTCAGGGCGACCCCATTCTGGACCGACTATGAAAGAAATGTTTCGTCCAATTCGAAGGTCGTATCCTCTTTTTGGACGAATCGTGATGACTTTTAGGACCCTCTAGTATGTGAAAAATAATATAAACCGAAAAAAATCGGAAGGGAAACTTGAGAAGCAGTGGTCAGAGCGACCCCATTCTGGACGCACACTAGTAAAAATATTTCGTTGAATTCAAAGGTCGTTTCCTCTTTTTTGATGAATCGTGACGACTTTTAGGATCCTCTAGTATGTGAAAAAAGTATAAACCGAAATAAATCTGACGGGAAACTTGAGGAGCGATGGTCAGAGCGACCCCATTCTGGACCGACTATGATAAAAATCTTTCGTCCAATTCGAAGGTCGTATCCTCTTTTTTGACGAATCGTGATGACTTTGAGGACCCTCTAGTATGTGAAAAATAATATAAACCGAAAAAATTCGGAAGGGAAATTTGAGAAGCAGTGGTGAGCGCGACCCCATTCTGGACGCACACTAGTAAAAATCTTTCGTTGAATTCAAAGGTCGTTTCTTATTTTTTGATGAATCGTGATTACTTTTAGGATCCTCTAGTATGTGAAAAAAAATATAAACCGAAATAAATGTTAAGGGATACTTGAGGAGCGATGGTCAGATCGACCCCATTCTGGACCGACTATGATAAAAATCTTTCGTCCAATTCGAAGGTCGTATCCTCTTTTTTGAAGAATCGTTATGACTTTTAGGACTCTTTTGTAGGTGCACAAAAATATAAACCGAAATAAATCGGAAGGGAAACTTGAGGAGCAGTGGTCAGAGCGACCCCATTCTGGACGCACACTAGTAAAAATCGTTCGTTGAATTCAAAGGTCGTTTCCTCTTTTTTTATGAATCGTGATGACTTTAAGGATCCTCTAGTATGTGAAAAAAAATATGAAGCGAAAATAATCGGAAGGGAATCTTGAGGAGCGGTGGTCGGAGAGACCCCATTCGGGACCGACTCTGATGAAAATCTTTAATCCAATTCTAAGTTCGTTTCCTCTTTTTTGATGAATCGTGATCACTTTTAGGACTCTATTGTAGGTGAAAAAAAATATAAACCGAAATAAATCGGAAGGGAAACTTGAGGAGGGGTGGTCAGAGCGACCTCATTCTGGACGCACACTAGTAAAAATCTTTTGTTGAATTCAAAGGTTGGTTCCCCTTTTTAATGAATCGTGATTACTTTTAGGATCCTCTGGTATGTGAAAAAAAATATAAACCGAAATAAATCTGAAGGGAAACTTCAGGAGCGATGGTCAGAGCCACCCCGTTCTGGACCGACTATGATAAAAATCTTTCGTCCAATTCGAAGGTCGTATCCTTTTTTTTGATGAATCGTGATGACTATTAGGACTCTCTAGTAAGTGAAAAAAAATATAAACCGAAATAAATCGGAAGGGACACTTGAGGAGCGATGGTCACAGCGCACAGTGGGGCCGATTCCCGAAAAGCTGGTCAAAATTCGAAAACGTAGTTCATCCTGTTTGAGACGTAGTATATAAGGGTTTTAGGGGTCGCTGATTACGAATCTGAAGTCAAAATTAAAAAAAAACAAAATGGCGGATCTAATAAGGCGGACGCAATTTTTTAAATCGGCCGGATTCATTTGAAACTTGTTATTTGGGGGTTTTTGGGGTCGCTGAATACGAATCTGGTGTGAATAAACAAAATTAAAAATGGCGGATCCAATATGGCGGTCGCAATTTTCGAAATCTGTCGGATTCGCTTGAAACTTGATAATCTGTGGTTTTTGAGGTCGCTGAATACGAATCCGGTGTGAAAAAAGCAAAATTAAAAATGGCGGATCCAATATGGCGGACGCAATTTTCGAAATCAACCAGATTCGCTTGAATCTTGTTACTCGGATTTTTTGAGGTCGCTGAACACGAATCCGGTGTAAAAGAAACAAAATTCAAAATGGCGGACCCAAAATAGAAATTATATATATTATATATATTATATATTACTAACTTTTTATATATCTGTAAGTAAATATTGTACAGATTTGAGAGAGTAGTTATTGAATTTTTTAATAATTTATAAAAAATATTAAAAAATGTGTATATAAAATATATACGAAAGTGTAATAAAGAATACGATTTTTTAAATACTGACATATTTATTTAAGAAATACTGTTCAACACCAAATGTAAAAAATAACGTTGTATTAACAAGCATATTATTATAATATTTATATTTATATTAAAATTAGTCTTCATCATCAGTCGAATTGTCTGTCGGAAAATCTGAAGAATCTGACAACATCGAAACGGAAGAGGTAGAATCATAATTGGACGCATAAAGTGTTGGTGAAGTAAGCAATGCAATTGTTTCTGGAAATAACGATTTTAATTTCTATCTGGCAATTTCCTTAAGCTTGATATATACGGATCTGATGATATTAGCAAGCGCAAGAGTGATCTTCCATCGATTTTGTTCTGCTGCATTTTCGTGCAAAATCTTCACGGTATCTTTTAATATATTTATTACAAGACTCCTGTGCATCTTCAGACATTTGTCCGATTGGCAATAAGGCAAATTGTATTATTTCAGAGCCGTGAATTAAAAGTTTGTGTACAGAAGTGGCAAGGTAGAACCAGGGATATAAATCGACGAATTTCCGAGCTGTTTCTATTGTGTACTCTTGGAAACGTGGTATATTAATTTCATGAGCACTTGAAATAGCTTGTAAAATAACATGAAACCTTTTAATAATATCTTCGTCAACGCCCGTTATAGTAGCGGAAATTGATGCATTTTCAAAAAATTGACGCGTAGTGTTTCCGTCATTTGTACTACTAAATCCAGGCTGTGCTTGATCCACAATAAGTCCTAGCTGTTGGCGAAAATCTTTTTGAATATTTTTTTTCCTATTTTCTGTCGTTTCCTTATCTTTACTTCCTCGCGCTTGCCATTTCTTAATATCTAATTTATACGAAACATGTAAACAACATTCAAATAATCGAATCCACATGTGCAATGTAGATAAACCAAAATTTAAATTCTCTCTATTAATTTCTTTTTTTAAAAGTACATCGATATTATTAAAATCTTTACTAGTGGCATTACACAAATAGCAACGTTGAGCAGACGCAGTTGCAGTAATTGCGTTACAAACCTTACCATCAATCATAGTTAAAGCAAGTTCGTAAGTAACTGTGATCTCTTTTCTATCTATTACAGTTTTAAAAGGCATCAGTTTACCCGCTTGTTCTTTTATATTCTCTGTTTGTTTAACAGTGGCCTCAGTAGTTTCATGCAAAAATTCAATTTTTATTGGCCTACAAAAACGTGGTGATGATGGTCTCGGATTTTTCCACACAATGAGTTTTGCAGATGTATTTTTATCGATCGATATAAGTTGCAGTGGAACGTGCGAAGTGAAAAAGATATTATTGTCTGATTTACTTCCATTATCATCACTAAATTTTTGCTTGTACATACTTTGGCCAGAACTGCCATCACAACCCTACTTACAAATTAGATTTAAATTTGAAAGTTGTTCTCCCGGCAAACTTTTTACGACATCCATTTGAGTCGTCAACAGTCGGCCGATCGTATGGTCTAATAAAGCTTGTAGCTTAACTTCTGCACCGGTTTCACATATTCTAATACTTCTTTTTTCAGGATAACATTTACACTTGGCTTTTGATACTAATTTATAAGATGGATATAATGTACATTGCTTACTCACACTTATATTCCTTAATCCCTGGTATTGACTTCGCGATAGTTTTTGTTCGATTATAAGTGAAACAGCTTCATCAGCAGAAAGAGTGATTTCAGGAATAAACTCTAAAGATTTTCTATACCTTCGAGCTTTAGATGGACTACTCGAAGTTATATCTTTAACAATTTTAACAGCTTCCGCGTTCCCTTGGATTCGTAAATTCATTTGAGTTGCGTAGGCGAGCTCTTCGGTACTTGATTGCGATCGAATGACTTCGGTTCTCCTTCGCTTCGTTCTTTCACTGGATTGTACAAATTGCTGTTTTGAACGGCCCGCATGTGATTTATATGACGTGGCCTGTGGTGGTGATCCATCTTCTTTATTTTCATCGAAATAAATGACAACATTTAGCCATTCTTGATTCCTCTCCAAAAATCTTTGTTCTATCCGCTTAACTTCCTGCCACTTTGCTTGTAATTTATATATTAGTTTACGAATGTCAGATTTCGCATTATGTGATAAGGTAAAAGATCGCTCCAATTTTTTAGACAAGTTACTTTCAATTTTTTCATAAACTATTGCAGCACCGTCATATAAGTTGCCTTTCAATAATTTAAAAATTTCTCCCCTTGACAAACTAGAAATTTCTTTGGTACTATCAGCACCTAAACAAAAAAACAAGTTTTAAATTTATAACATGTTGTTAAAGTGAAAGTAAAAACTTTTGTTACAAATTTGTAAAAATTCATTTTACAATAATTTTGTCAATGAAAGTTTGCGAAACATATGACTTTCTGTATGTTAACGGAAATGTTTATACCATATTTTTTACTTGTAATCTTCAAGCATTGCGTAAGTATGAATGAAATTAATAATTACAATATATCTTCATTATTATTCGTTAAACATATAAAAATAATGCACTTACTTTTAGTTGGAGCGTTCATTCTGCAAGACGATCCACTTCACAATATTTGGTAAATTTTTCTCGTTTGGAATATTCTTTTACTTTCTATATTGTACGATGTAACACAATGTTGATACTCCAAGAAAAATTACTTCGAAATTGCGTCGTCAGATATGCGTTAGAATATCTAGACATGTATATAGCAATAAGGAACCCATATGTTTTGCAACAAATAACTACCTTTATAAAAATTTAACCAGTAATAAGTTACTGAGTAACAGTAATTTGTTATTAATTGATTTATCATAACCGGTATTAAATTTCTATAAAAACAGCATCTCTCTTTCAAAATAAGACCCATAGATACCTCTAAATAACTAAACTAAGTACTTCCAATTTTTTAACCAAGTTTATTTTCCAATTGTTTAAACAATTCATTGAAAAATGCGAGATACGTGAAAACTGATAGAGCCAATTGATTCTACAGAACAAATCGCGTAGAATTCATGTATTGGACAATATTTTCCTCAGCCCAATTTGTTATAAAAAATAAAAAATAATTGTTTAGACAATTGAAAAAAAACTTTTTTATAATGAAATATCTTTTGACCGAATGCTCTCATTCCAGTATTCAGTTTTTCGCTATGTCTGCTGGTCTGCAATTGTTATTTTATTTTTTATAACAAATTGGGTTGAGGAAAAAATTGTTCAATGAATTAATTGTATGCGATTTGTTCCGTAAAATCAATTGGCGCTATTAGTTTTCGCGGATCTCGCATTTTTCAACAACTTTTTTAAACAACAATTGTTTAAACAATTGGAAACAAACTTTTTCTCATAATGAATTATCTTTTGACCAAATGCTCTCATCACAATATTCAGTTTTTCGCTATGTTTGCTTGTCCGCCTATGGGCTTCAATGGGTTAATGTGAATTTGTCATTTTTTAAAATCAATCGTGCATTAAAAACGCTCGGGCACCTCCGAGCAGTTAATTTTTACTAATTTTGTTACATAATAGTACAAACTTTAATTTAGAACTTGTTTCATTGCGGGACTTTGCGGGACACTTAACTTTTTCTCTATTTTTCTATAATGATTGCACACCATTTTTCATTTTTATCTACTTTATAGAATATTTAGCTATTAGTTTATATGAATCTGTTACAATTTTCGACGCATACGATAATAAACTACTTCCTTGAACCTAAAACCTCCATTTTGCAGAATTAAGAAAGACCAACTTTACGATTTTCCACGAATTTTTGAATATGACGCTTGAATATGAGCTCGAACGATTGAGTTGTTACTTGTACGAAGGTTTCTTTTGTATAGGCTTGTACTTGCCAGGTATACTTCGTTAGCCCTTATAAAATGTTCCATTATACTCATTAAACATTACTCTATCCATCTATGTACTGTAAATCCTATAAAATGAAACTTCATTTTTTGAATTTTGGCCAGCTTTTCGGGAATCGGCCCCACTGTGCAGCGACCCCATTCTAGACCGACTATGATAAAAATCTTTCGTCCAATTCGAAGATCGTATCCTCTTTTTTGACGAATCGTGATGACTTTTAGGACCCTCTAGTATGTGAAAAAAATATAAACCGAAATAAATCTGACGGGAAACTTGAGGAGCGATGGTCAGAGCGACCCCATTCTGGACCGACTATGATAAAAATCTTTCGTCCAATTCGATGGTCGTATCCTCATTTTGACGAATTGTGATGACTTTCAAGACTCTACTGTAGGTGAAAAAAAATATCAACCGAAATAAATCGGAAGGGAAACTTCAGGAGGGGTGGTCAGAGCGACCCCATTCCAGAATCTATCCAGAGACACACCCCATTCTAGTGTGCATCCAGATGCACACTAGTAAAAATCTTTCGTTGAATTCATAGGTCGTTTCCTCTTTTTTGTTGAATCGTGATGACTTTAAGGATCCTCTAGTATGTGAAAAAAAATATGAACTGAAATTAATCGGAAGGGAATCTTAGGGAGCGGTGGTCGGAGAGACCCCATTCGGGACCGACTCTGATAAAAATCTTGCGTCCAATTCGAAGGTCGTATCCTCTTTTTTGACGAATCGTAATGACTTTTAGGACCCTCTAGTATGTGAAAAATAATATAAACCGAAAAAAATCGGAAGGGAAACTTGAGAAGCAGTGGTCAGAGCGACCCCATTCTGGACGCTCACTAGTAAAAATCTTTCGTTGAATTCAAAGGTCGTTTCCTCTTTTTTGATGAATCGTGATGACTTTTAAGACTCTCTTGAATGTGAAAAAATATATACAGCGAAATAAATCTGAAGGGAAACTTGAGGAGCGATGGTCAGAGTGACCCCATTCTGGACCGACTATGATAAAAATCTTGCGTCCAATTCGAAGGTCGTATCCCGTTTTTTGACGAATGGTGATGACTTTTAGGACCATCTAGTATGTGAAAAATAATAAAAACCGTAAAAGATCGAAAGGAAAACTTGAGAAGCAGTGGTCAGAGCGACCCCATTCTGGACGCACACTAGTAAAAATCCTTCGTTGAATTCAAAGGTCGTATCCTCTTTTTTGATGAATCGTTATGACTTTTAGGATTCTCTAGTATGTGAAAAAAAATATAAGCCGAAATAAATCGGAAGGGAATCTTGAGGAGCGGTGGTCGGAGAGACCCCATTCGGGACCGACTCTGATAAAAATCTTTCATCCAATTCCGAAGTTCGTTTCCTCTTTTTTGATGAATCGTGATGACTTTTAGGACCCTCTAGTATGTGAAAAAAATATAAACCGAAATAAAACGAAAGGGAAACTTTAGGAACGGTGGTCAGAGCGAGCCCATTCTGGACCGACGCTGATAAAAATCTTTCATCGAAATCGAAGTTTGTTTCCTGTATTTTGATGAATCGTGATGACTTTTAGGACCCTCTAGTAAGTGAAAAAAAATATAAACCGAAATAAATCGAAAGGGTAACTTTAGGAGCGGTGGTCAGACCGACCCCATTCTGGACCGACTCTGATAAAAATCTTTAATCCAATTCGAAGTTCGTTTCCTCTTTTTTGATGAATCGTGATTACTTTTAGGACTCTCTAGTATGTGAAAAAAAATATAAACCGAATTAAATCGGAAGGGACACTTGAGGAGCGATGGTCAGAGCGACCCCATTCTAGACCGACGATGATAAAAATCTTTCGTCCAATTCGAAGGTCGTATCTACTTTTTTGACGAATCGTGATGATTTTTAGGACCCTCTAGTATGTGGAAAGAAAATATAAACCGAAATAAATCGAAAGGGAAACTTTAGGAGCGGTGGTCAGGGCGACCCCATTCTGGACCGACGCAGATAAAAATCTTTCATCGAATTCGAAGTTCGTTTCCTCTTTTTTGATGAACCGTGATGACTTTTAGGACTCTCTAGTATGTGAAAAAAAATATGAAGCGAAATATAACGAAAGGGAAACTTGAGGAGCAGTGGTCTGAGAGAGCCCATTCTGGACGCACACTAGTAAAAATCTTTCGTTGAATTCAAAGGTCGTTTCCTCTTTATTCATGAATCGTGATGCCTGTTAGGATTCTCTAGTATGTGAAAAAAATATAAACCGAAATAAATCTGACGGGAACCTTGAGGAGCGATGGTCAGAGCGACCCCATTATGGACCGACTATGATAAAAATCTTTCGTCCAATTCGAAGGTCGTGTCCTCTTTTTTGACAAATCGTGATGACTTTTAGGACCCTCTAGTATGTGAAAAATAATATAAACCGAAAAAAATCGGAATGGAAACTTGAGAAGCAGTGGTCAGAGTGACCCCATTCTGGACGCTCACTAGTAAAAATCTGTCGTTGAATTCAAAGGTCGTTTCCTCTTTTTTGATGAATCGTGATGACTTTTAGGATCCTCTAGTATGTGAAAAAAAATATGAACTGAAATTAATCGGAAGTGAATCTTGAGGAGCGGTGGTCGGAGAGACCCCATTCGGGACCGACGCTGATAAAAATCTTTCGTCCAATTCGAAGGTCGTATCGTCTGTTTTGACGAATCGTGATGACTTTAAGGACCCTCTAGTATGTGAAAAATAATATAAACCGAAAAAAATCGGAAGGGAAACTTGAGAAGCAGTGGTCAGAGCGACCCCATTCTGGACGCACACTAGTAAAAATCTTTCGTTGAATTCAAAGGTCGTTTCCACTTTTTTTGAGGAATCGTGAAGACTTTTAGGATCCTCTAGTATGTGAAAAAAAAATGAACCTTAATTAATAGGAAGGGAAACTTGAGGAGCGGTGGTCGCAGAGACCCCATTCGGGACCGACTGTGATAAAAATCTTTCATCCAATTCGACGTTCGTTTCCTTTTTTTTTATGAATCGTGATAACTTTTAGGACTCTATTGTAGGTGTAAAAAAATATGAACCGAAATAAATCGTCAGGGAAACTTGAGGGGCGGGGGTCGGAGAGACCCCTTTGGGACCTACTCTGATAAAAATCTTTCATCCGATTCGAAGTTTGTTTCCTATTTTTTGATGAATCGTGATGACTTTTAAGACTCTCTTGAATGTGAAAAAATATATACAGCGAAATAAATCTGAAGGGAAACTTGAGGAGCGATGGTCAGAGTGACCCCATTCTGGACCGACTATGATAAAAATCTTGCGTCCAATTCGAAGGTCGTATCCTGTTTTTTGACGAATGGTGATGACTTTTAGGACCATCTAGTATGTGAAAAATAATAAAAACCGTAAAAGATCGAAAGGAAAACTTGAGAAGCAGTGGTCAGAGCGACCCCATTCTGGACGCACACTAGTAAAAATCCTTCGTTGAATTCAAAGGTCGTATCCTCTTTTTTGATGAATCGTTATGACTTTTAGGACTCTCTAGTATGTGAAAAAAAATATAAGCCGAAATAAATCGGAAGGGAATCTTGAGGAGCGGTGGTCGGAGAGACCCCATTCGGGACCGACTCTGATAAAAATCTTTCATCCAATTCCGAAGTTCGTTTCCTCTTTTTTGATGAATCGTGATGACTTTTAGGACCCTCTAGTATGTGAAAAAAATATAAACCGAAATAAAACGAAAGGGAAACTTTAGGAACGGTGGTCAGAGCGAGCCCATTCTGGACCGACGCTGATAAAAATCTTTCATCGAAATCGAAGTTTGTTTCCTGTATTTTGATGAATCGTGATGACTTTTAGGACCCTCTAGTAAGTGAAAAAAAATATAAACCGAAATAAATCGAAAGGGTAACTTTAGGAGCGGTGGTCAGACCGACCCCATTCTGGACCGACTCTGATAAAAATCTTTACTCCAATTCGAAGTTCGTTTCCTCTTTTTTGATGAATCGTGATTACTTTTAGGACTCTCTAGTATGTGAAAAAAAAATATAAACCGAAATAAATCGGAAGGGACACTTGAGGAGCGATGGTCAGAGCGACCCCATTCTAGACCGACGATGATAAAAATCTTTCGTCCAATTCGAAGGTCGTATCTACTTTTTTGACGAATCGTGATGATTTTTAGGACCCTCTAGTATGTGGAAAGAAAATATAAACCGAAATAAATCGAAAGGGAAACTTTAGGAGCGGTGGTCAGGGCGACCCCATTCTGGACCGACGCAGATAAAAATCTTTCATCGAATTCGAAGTTCGTTTCCTCTTTTTTGATGAATCGTGATGACTTTTAGGACTCTCTAGTATGTGAAAAAAAATATGAAGCGAAATATAACGAAAGGGAAACTTGAGGAGCAGTGGTCTGAGAGAGCCCATTCTGGACGCACACTAGTAAAAATCTTTCGTTGAATTCAAATGTCGTTTCCTCTTTATTCATGAATCGTGATGCCTGTTAGGATTCTCTAGTATGTGAAAAAAATATAAACCGAAATAAATCTGACGGGAACCTTGAGGAGCGATGGTCAGAGCGACCCCATTATGGACCGACTATGATAAAAATCTTTCGTCCAATTCGAAGGTCGTATCCTCTTTTTTGACAAATCGTGATGACTTTTAGGACCCTCTAGTATGTGAAAAATAATATAAACCGAAAAAAATCGGAATGGAAACTTGAGAAGCAGTGGTCAGAGTGACCCCATTCTGGACGCTCACTAGTAAAAATCTTTCGTTGAATTCAAAGGTCGTTTCCTCTTTTTTGATGAATCGTGATGACTTTTAGGATCCTCTAGTATGTGAAAAAAAATATGAACTGAAATTAATCGGAAGTGAATCTTGAGGAGCGGTGGTCGGAGAGACCCCATTCGGGACCGACGCTGATAAAAATCTTTCGTCCAATTCGAAGGTCGTATCGTCTGTTTTGACGAATCGTGATGACTTTAAGGACCCTCTAGTATGTGAAAAATAATATAAACCGAAAAAAATCGGAAGGGAAACTTGAGAAGCAGTGGTCAGAGCGACCCCATTCTGGACGCACACTAGTAAAAATCTTTCGTTGAATTCAAAGGTCGTTTCCACTTTTTTTGAGGAATCGTGAAGACTTTTAGGATCCTCTAGTATGTGAAAAAAAAATGAACCTAAATTAATAGGAAGGGAAACTTGAGGAGCGGTGGTCGCAGAGACCCCATTCGGGACCGACTGTGATAAAAATCTTTCATCCAATTCGACGTTCGTTTCCTTTTTTTTTATGAATCGCGATAACTTTTAGGACTCTATTGTAGGTGTAAAAAAATATGAACCGAAATAAATCGTCAGGGAAACTTGAGGGGCGGGGGTCGGAGAGACCCCTTTGGGACCTACTCTGATAAAAATCTTTCATCCGATTCGAAGTTTGTTTCCTATTTTTTGATGAATCGTGATGACTTTTAGGACCCTGTAGTATGTGAAAAAAAATATAAACCGAAATAAATCGAAAGGGTAACTTTAGGAGCGGTGTTCAGACCGAACCCATTCTGGACCGACTCTGATAAAAATCTTTAATCCAATACGAAGTTCGTTTCCTCTTTTTTGATGAATCGTGATCACTTTTAGGACTCCATTGTATGTGAAAAAAAATATAAACCGAAATAAATCGGAAGGGAAACTTGAGGAGGGGTGTTCAGAGCGACCTCATTCTGGACGCACACTAGTAGAAATCTTTCGTTGAATTCAAAGGTCGTTTCCTCTTTTTTGATGAATCGTGATGACTTTTAGAATCCTCTAGTATGTGAAAAAAATATAAACCGAAATATATCTTACGGGAAACTTGAGGAGCGATGGTCAGCGCGACCCCATTCTGGACGGACTCTGATAAAAATCTTTCATCCAATTCGAAGTTCGTTTTCTCTTTTTTGATGAATCGTGAAGACTTTTAGGACTCTCTAGTATGTGAAAAAAAATATATACCGAAATAAATCGGAAGGGACACTTGAGGAGAGATGGTCAGAGCGACCCCATTCTGGACCGACTTTGATAAAAATCTATCGTCCAATTCGAAGGTCTTATCCTCTTTTTTGACGAATCGTGATGACTTTTAGGACCCTCTAGTATGTGAAAAAAAATATAAACCGAAATAAATCGAAAGGGAAACTTTAGGAGCGGTGGTCAGGGCGACCCCATTCTGCACCGACGCTGATAAAAATCTTTCATCGAATTCGAAGTTCGTTTCCTCTTTTTTGATGAATCGTGATGACTTTTAGGACCCTCTAGTATGTGAAAAATAATATAAACCGAAAAAAATCGGAAGGGAAACTTGAGAAGTAATGGTCAGAGCGACGCCATTCTGGACGCACTCTAGTAAAAATCTTTCGTTGAATTCAAAGGTCGTTTCCTCTTTTTTGATGAATCGTGATGAATTTTAGGATCCTCTAGGATGTGAAAAAAAAATATGAACCGAAATAAATGGACGGGGAAACTCGAAAAGTGGTGGTCACAGCGACACCATTCTGGACCGACTCTGATAAAAATCTGTCATCCAATTCAAAGGTCGTTTCCTCTTATTTGATGAATCGTGATGACTTTTAGGACCCTCTAGTATGTGAAAAATATATAAACCGAAATAAAATGAAAGGGAAACTTTAGGAGCGGTGGTCAGAGCGAGCCCATTCTGGACCGACGCTGATAAAAATCTTTCATCAAAAATCGAAGTTTGTTTCCTGTTTTTTGATGAATCGTGATGACTTTTAGGACCCTCTAGTAAGTGAAAAAATATATAAACCGAAATAAATCGAAAGGGTAACTTTAGGAGCGGTGGTCAGACCGACCCCATTCTGGACCGACTCTGATAAAAATCTTTAATCCAATTCGAAGTTCGTTTCCTCTTTTTTGATGAATCGTGATCACTTTTAGGACTCTCTTGAATGTGAAAAAATATATACACCGAAATAAATCTGAAGGGAAACTTGAGGAGCGATGGTCAGAGCGACCCCATTCTGGACCGACTATGATAAAAATCTTTCGTCCAATTCGAAGGTCGTATCCTGTTTTTTGACGAATCGTGATGACTTTTAGGACCCTCTAGTAAGTGAAAAAAAATATAAACCGAAATAAATCGAAAGGGTAACTTTCGGAGCGGTGGTCAGACCGACCCCATTCTGGACCGACTCTGATAAAAATCTTTAATGCAATTCGAAGTTCGTTTCTTCTTTTTTGATGAATCGTGATGACTTTTAGGACTCTCTAGTATGTGAAAAAAAATATAAACCGAAATAAATCGAAAGGGTAACTTTAGGAGCGGTGTTCAGACCGACCCCATTCTGGACCGACTCTGATAAAAATCTTTAATCCAATTCGAAGTTCGTTTCCTCTTTTTTGATGAATAGTGATCACTTTTAGGACTCTATTGTATGTGAAAAAAAATATAAACCGAAATAAATCGGAAGGGACACTTGAGGAGGGGTGGTCAGAGCGACCCCATTCTGGACCGACTATGATAAAAATCTTTCGTCCAATTCGAAGGTCGGATCCTCTTTTTTGACGAATCGTGATGACTTTTAGGACCCTCTAGTATGTGAAAAAAAATATGAACCGAAATTAATCGGAAGGGAAACTTGAGGAGCGGTGGTCAGAGCGACCCCATTCTGGACGCACACTAGTCAAAATCTTTCATCGAACTCGAAGTTCGTTTCCTCTTTTTTGAAGAATCGTTATGACTTTTAGGACTCTACTGTAGGTGAAAAAAAAATAAACCGAAATAAATCGGAAGGGAAACTTGAGGAGGGGTAGTCAGAGCGACCCCATTCTGGACGCACACTAGTAAAAATCTTTCGTTGAATTCAAAGGTCGTTTCCTCTTTTTTGATGAATTGTGATGACTTTAAGGATCCTCTAGTATGTGAAAAAAAATATTAACCGAAATTAATCGGAAGGGAATCTTGAGGAGCGATTGTCGGAGAGACCCCATTCGGGACCGACTCTGATAAAAATCTTTCATCCAATTCGAAGGTCGTATCCTCTTTTTTCACGAATCGTGATGACTTTTAGGACGCTATAGTATGTGAAAAATAATAAACACTGAAAAAAATCGAAAGGAAAACTTGAGAAGCAGTGGTCAGAACGACCCCATTCTGGACGCACACTAGTAAAAATCTTTCGTTGAATTCAAAGGTCGTATCCTCTTTTTGGACGAATCGCGATGACTTTTAGGACTCTCTAGTATGTGAAAAAAAATATAAGCCCAAATAAATCGGAAGGGAAACTTGAGAAGCAGTTGTCAGAGCGACCCCATTTTGGACGCACACTAGTAAAAATCTTTCGTTTAATTCAAAGGTCGTATCCTCTTTTTTGACTAATCTTGATTACTTTTAGGACTCTCTAGTATGTGAAAAAAAATATAAGCCGAAATAAATCGGAAGGTAAACTTTAGGAGCGATGGTCAGAACGACCCCATTCTGGACAGACAATGATAAAAATCTTTCGTCCAATTCGAAGGTCGTATCCTCTTCTTTGATGAATCGTGATGACTTTTAGGACTCTCTAGTATGTGAAGAAAAATATAAACCGAAATAAATCGGAAGGGAAACTTGAGAAGCGGTGTTCAGACCGACCCCATTCTGGACCGACTCTGATAAAAATCTTTAATCCAATACGAAGTTCGTTTCCTCTTTTTTGATGAATCGTGATCACTTTTAGGACTCGATTGTATGTGAAAAAAAATATAAACCGAAATAAATCGGAAGGGATACTTGAGAAGCGGTGGTCAGAGCGACCCCATTCTGGACCAACTATGATAAAAATCTGTCCCCCAATTCGAAGGTCATATCCTCATTTTGACGAATAGTGATAACTTTTAGGACTCTACTGTAGGTGAAAAAAAATATAAACCGAAATAAATCGGAAGGGAAACTTGAGGAGGGGTGGTCAGAGCGACCCCATTCTGGACGCACACTAGTAAAAATCTTTCGTTGAATTCATAGGTCGTTTCCTCTTTTTTGATGAATTGTGATGACTTTAAGGATCCTCTAGTATGTGAAAAAAAATATTAACCGAAATTAATCGGAAGGGAATCTTGAGGAGCGGTGGTCGGAGAGACCCCATTCGGGACCGACTCTGATAAAAATCTTTCATCCAATTCGAAGTTCGTTTCCTCTTTTTTTATGAATTGTGATGACTTTTAGGACCCTCTAGTATGTGAAAATAATATAAACCGAAATAATACGAAAGGGGAACTTTAGGAGCGGTGGTCAGAGCGAGCCCATTCTGGACCGTCGCTGATAAAAATCTTTCATCGAACTCGAAGTTCGTTTCCTCTTTTTTGAAGAATCGTTATGACTTTTAGGACTCTACTGTAGGTAGAAGGGAATCTGAAGGGAAACTTGAGGAGCGATGGTCAGAGCGATCCCATTCTGGACCCACTATGATAAAAATCTTTCGTCTAATTCGAAGGTCGTATCCTGTTTTTTGACGAATCGTGATCACTTTTAGGACCCTCTAGTATGTGAAAAAAATATAAACCGAAATAAATCGAAACGGAAAATTGAGCAGCGGTGGTCAGACCGACCCCATTCTGGACCGACTCTGATAAAAATCTTTCATCGAATTCGAAGGTCGTATCCTCTTTTTTGACGAATCGTGATGACTTTTAGGACCCTATAGTATGTGAAAAATAATAAAAACCCAAAAAAATCGAAAGGAAAACTTGAGAAGCAGTGGTCGGAACGACCCCATTCTGGACGCACACTAATAAAAATCTTTCGTTGAATTGAAAGGTCGTATCTACTTTTTTGACGAATCGTGATGACTTTTAGCACTCTCTAGTATGTGAAAAAAAATATAAGCCGAAATAAATCGGAAGGGAAACTTGAGAAGCAGTGGTCAGAGCGACCCCATTCTGGACGCACACTAGTAAAAATCTTTCGTTTAATTCAAAGGTCGTATCCTCTTCTTTGACGAATCATGATTACTTTTAGGACTATCTAGTATGTGAAAAAAAATATAAGCCGAAATAAATAGGAAGGGAAACTTTAGGAGCGATGGTCAGAGCGACCCCATTATGGACCGACTATGATAAAAATCTTTCGTCCAATTCGAAAGGTCGTATCCTCTTTTTTGACGAATCGTGATGACTTTTAGGACCCTATAGTATGTGAAAAATAATAAAAACGCAAAAAAATCGAAAGGAAAACTTGAGAAGCAGTGGTCACAGCGACCCCATTCTGGACGCACACTAGTAAAAATCTCTCGTTGAATTCAAAGGTCGCTTCCTCTTTTTTCATGAATCGTGATGAATTTTAGGATCCTCTAGTATGTGAGAAAAAATATGAACCGAAATTAATCGGAAGGGAAACTTGAGGAGCGGTGGTCAGAGCGACCCCATTCTGGACACACACTAGTAAAAATCTTTCGTTGAATTCAAAGGTCGTTTCCTCTTTTTTGATGAATCGTGATGACTTTAAGGATCCTCTAGTATGTGAAAAAAAATATGAAGCGAAAATAATCGGAAGGGAAACTTGAGGAGCGGTGGTCGGAGAGACGCCATTCGGGACCGACTCTGATAAAAATCTTTCATCCAATTCGAAGTTTGTTTCCTCTTTTTTGATGAATCGTCATGACTTTTAGGACTCTCTTGAATGTGAAAAAATATATACACCGAAATAAATCTGAAGGGAAACTTGAGCAGCGATGGTCAAAGCGACCCCAATCTGGACCGACTATGATAAAAATCTTTCGTCCAATTCGAAGGACGTATCCTGTTTTTTGACGAATCGTGATGACTTTTAGGACCCTCTAGTATGTGAAAAAAAATATAAACCCAAATAAATCGGACGGGAAACTTGAGCAGCGGTGGTCAGAACGACCCCATTCTGGACCAACTCTGATAAAAATCTTTCATCGAATTCGAAGGTCGTATCCTCTTTTTTGACGAATCGTGATGACTTTTAAGACCCTATAGTATGTGACAAATAATAAACACTGAAAAAAATCGAAAGGAAAACTTGAGAAGCAGTGGTCAGAACGACCCCATTCTGGACGCACACTAGTAAAAATCTTTCGTTGAATTCAAAGGTCGTATCCTCTTTTTTGACGAATCGTGATGACTTTTAGGACTCTCTAGTATGTGAAAAAAAATATAAGCCCAAATAAATCGGAAGGGAAACTTGAGAAGCAGTGGTCAGAGCGACCCCATTCTGGACGCACACTAGTAAAAATCTTTCGTTGAATTCAAAGGTTGTTTCCTCTTTTTTGATGAATCGTGATGACTTTTAGCATCCTCTAGTATGTGAAAAAAAATATTAACCGAAATTAATCGGAAGGGAATCTTGAGGAGCGGTGGTCGGAGAGACCCCATTCTGGACCAACTATGATAAAAATCTGTCCCCCAATTCAAGGGTCATATTCTCATTTTGACGAATCGTGATGACTTTTAGGACTCTACTGTAGGTGAAAAAAAATATAAACCGAAATAAATCGTAAGGGAAACTTGAGGAGGGGTGGTCAGAGCGACCCCATTCTGGACGCACACTATTAAAAATCTTTCGTTGAATTCAAAGGTCGTTTCCTCTTTTTTGATGAATTGTGATGACTTTAAGGATCCTCTAGTATGTGAAAAAAAATATTAACCGAAATTAATCGGAAGGGAATCTTGAGGAGCAATGGTCGGAGAGACCCTATTCGGGACCGACTCTGATAAAAATCTTTCATCCAATTCGAAGTTCGTTTCCTCTTTTTTTATGAATTGTGATGACTTTTAGGACCCTCTAGTATGTGAAAATAATATAAACCGAAATAATACGAAAGGGGAACTTTAGGAGCGGTGGTCAGAGCGAGCCCATTCTGGACCGTCGCTGATAAAAATCTTTCATCGAACTCGAAGTTCGTTTCCTCTTTTTTGAAGAATCGTTATGACTTTTAGGACTCTACTGTAGGTGAAAAAAAATATAAACCGAAATAAATCGGAAGGGAAACTTGAGGAGGGGTGGTCAGAGCGACCCCATTCTGGACGCACACTAGTAAAAATCTTTCGTTGAATTCAAAGGTCGTTTCCTCTTTTTTGATGAATTGTGATGACTTTAAGGATCCTCTAGTATGTGAAAAAAAATATTAACCGAAATTAATCGGAAGGGAATCTTGAGGAGCAATGGTCGGAGAGACCCCATTCGGGACCGACTCTGATAAAAATCTTTCATCCAATTCGAAGTTCGTTTGCCCTTTTTTGATGAATCGTGATGACTTTTTGGACTCTATTGTAGGTGGAAAAAAATATGAACCGAAATAAATCCGAAGGGAATCTTGAGGAGCGGTGGTCGGAGAGACGCCATTCGGGACCGACTATGATAAAAATCTTTCCTCCAATTCGAAGGTCGTATCCTGTTTTTTGACGAATCGTGATGACTTTTAGGACCCTCTAGTAAGTGAAAAAAAATATAAACCGAAATAAATCGAAAGGGTAACTTTCGGAGCGGTGGTCAGACCGACCCCATTCTAGACCGACCCTGATAAAAATCTTTAATGCAATTCGAAGTTCGTTTCTTCTTTTTTGATGAATCGTGATGACTTTTAGGACTCTCTAGTATGTGAAAAAAAATATAAACCGAAATAAATCGGAAGGGACACTTGAGGGACGATGGTCAGTGCGACCTCATTCTGGACCGACGCAGATAAAAATCTTTCATCGAATTCGAAGTTCGTTTCCTCTTTTTAGATGAATCGTGATGACTTTTAGGACTCTCTAGTATGAGAAAAAAAATATGAAGCGAAATATAACGTAAGGGAAACTTGAGGAGCAGTGGTCATAGCGACCCCATTCGGGACTGAGTCTGTATCTTCCGTTCAATTCGAAGGTCGTATCTTCTTTTTTGATGAATCGTTATGACTTTTAGGACTCTTTTGTAGGTGCACAAAAATATAAACCGAAATAAATCGGAAGGGAACCTTGAGGAGCAGTGGTCAGAGAGACTCCATTCTGGACGCACACTAGTAAAAATCTTTCGTTGAATTCAAAGGTCGTTTCCTCTTTTTTGATGAATGGTGATGCCTGTTAGGATTCTCTAGTATGTGAAAAATATATACACCGAAATAAATCTGAAGGGAAACTTGAGGAGCGATCGTCAGAGCGATCCCATTCTGGACCGACTATGATAAAAATCTTTCGTCCAATTCGAAGGTCGTATCCTGTTTTTTGACGAATCGTGATGACTTTTAGGAACCTCTAGTATGTGAAAAAAAATATAAACCGAAATAAATCGAAACGGAAACTTGAGCAGCGGTGGTCAGACCGACCCCATTCTGGACCGACTCTGATAAAAATCTTTCATCGAATTCGAAGGCCGTATCCTCTTTTTTGACGAATCGTGATGACTTTTAGGACCCTATAGTATGTGAAAAATAATAAAAACCCAAAAAAATCGAAAGGAAAACTTGAGAAGCAGTGGTCGGAACGACCCCATTCTGGACGCACACTAATAAAAATCTTTCGTTGAATTGAAAGGTCGTATCCTCTTTTTTGACGAATCGTGATGACTTTTAGCACTCTCTAGTATGTGAAAAAAAATATAAGCCGAAATAAATCGGAAGGGAAACTTGAGAAGCAGTGGTCAGAGCGACCCCATTCTGGACGCACACTAGTAAAAATCTTTCGTTTAATTCAAAGGTCGTATCCTCTTCTTTGACGAATCGTGATGACTTTTAGGACTATCTAGTATGTGAAAAAAAATATATGCCGAAATAAATAGGAAGGGAAACTTTAGGAGCGATGGTCAGAGCGACCCCATTATGGACCGACTATGATAAAAATCTTTCGTCCAATTCGAAGGTCGTATCCTCTTTTTTCACAAATCGTGATGACTTTTAGGACCCTCTAGTAAGTGAAAAATGATATGAACTGAAAAAAATCGGAAGGGATACTTGAGAAGCAGTGGTCAGAGTGACCCCATTCACGACGCTCACTATTAAAAATCTTTCGTTGAATTCAAAGGTTTCCTCTTTTTTGATGAATCGTGATGACTTTTAGGACCCTCTAGTATGTGAAAAAGTATAAACCGAAATAAATATGACGGGAAACTTGAGGAGCGACGGTCAGAGCGACCCCATTCTGGACCGACTATGATAAAAATCTTTCGTCCAATTCGAAGGTCGTATCCTCTTTTTTGACGAATCGTGATGACTTTGAGGACCCACTAGTATGTGAAAAATAATATAAACCGAAAAAATTCGGAAGGGAAATTTGAGAAGCAGTGGTCAGAGCGCCCCCATTCTGGACGCACACTAGTAAAAATCTTTCGTTGAATTCAAAGGTCGTTTCTTATTTTTTGATGAATCGTGATGACTTTTAGGACTCTTTTGTAGGTGCACGAAAATATAAACCGAAATAAATCGGAAGGGAAACTTGAGGAGCAGTGGTCAGAGCGACCCCATTCTGGACACACACTAGTAAAAATCTTTCGTTGAATTCAAAGGTCGTTTCCTCTTTTTTGATGAATCGTGATGACTTTAAGGATCCTCTAGTATGTGAAAAAAAATATGAAGCTAAAATAATCGGAAGGGAATCTTGAGGAGCGGTGGTCGGAGAGACCCCATTCGGGACCGACTCTGATAAAAATCTTTCGTCCAATTCGAAGGTCGTATCTTCTTTATTGACGAATCGTGATGACTTTTAGGACCCTCTAGTATGTGAAAAATAATATAAACCGAAAAAAATCGGAAGGGAAACTTGAGAAGCAGTGGTCAGAGTGATCCCTTTCTGGACGCACACTAGTAAAAATCTTTTGTTGAATTCAAAGGTCGTTTCCTCTGTTTTGATGAATCGTGATGACTTTTAGCATCCTCTAGTATGTGAAAAAAAATATGAACCGAAATTAATCGGAAGGGAAACTCGAGGAGCGGTGGTCGGAGAGACGCCATTCGGGACCGACTCTGATAAAAATCTTTCATCCAATTCGAAGTTCGTTTCCTCTTTTTTGATGAATCGTGATGACTTTTAGGACTCTCTTGAATGTGAAAAAATATATACACCGAAATAAATCTGAAGGGAAACTTGAGGAGCGATGGTCAAAGCGACCCCATTCTGGACCGACTATGATAAAAATCTTTCGTCCAATTCGAAGGTCGTATCCTGTTTTTTGACGAATCGTGATGACTTTTAGGACACTCTAGTATGTGAAAAAAAATATAAACCGAAATAAATCGGACGGGAAACTTGAGCAGCGGTGGTCATAACGACCCCATTCTGGACCGACTCTGATAAAAATCTTTCATCGAATTCGAAGGTCGTATCCTCTTTTTTGACGAATCGTGATGACTTTTAGGACCCTATAGTATGTGACAAATAATAAACACTGAAAAAAATCGAAAGGAAAACTTGAGAAGCAGTGGTCAGAGCGACCCCATTCTGGACGCACACTAGTAAAAATCTTTCGTTTAATTCAAAGGTCGTATCCTCTTTTTTGACTAATCTTGATTACTTTTAGGACTCTCTAGTATGTGAAAAAAAATATAAGGCGAAATAAATCGGAAGGTAAACTTTAGGAGCGATGGTCAGAACGACCCCATTCTGGACCGACAATGATAAAAATCTTTCGTCCAATTCGAAGGTCGTATCCTCTTCTTTGATGAATCGTGATGACTTTTAGGACTCTCTAGTATGTGAAAAAAAATATGAACCGAAATAAATCGAAAGGGAAACTTGAGAAGCGGTGGTCAGAGCGACCCCATTCTGGACCAACTATGATAAAAATCTGTCCCCCAATTCGAGGGTCATATCCTCATTTTGACGAATCGTGATGACTTTTAGGACTCTACTGTAGGTGAAAAAAAATATAAACCGACATAAATCGGAAGGGAAACTTGAGGAGGGGTGGTCAGAGCGACCCCATTCTGGACGCACACTAGTAAAAATCTTTCGTTGAATTCAAAGGTCGTTTCCTCTTTTTTGATGAATTGTGATGACTTTAAGGATCCTCTAGTATGTGAAAAAAAATATTAACCGAAATTAATCGGAAGGGAATCTTGAGGAGCGGTGGTCGGAGAGACCCCATTCGGGACCGACTCTGATAAAAATCTTTCATCGAATTCGAAGTTCGTTTCCTCTTTTTTGATGAATTGTGATGACTTTTAGGACCCTCTAGTATGTGCAAATAATATAAACCGAAATATATCGGAAGGGAAACTTGAGCAGCAGTGGTCACAGCGACCCCATTCTGGACTGACTCTGGCAAAAAATCTTTCGTCCAATTCGAGGGTCGTATCCTCTTTTTTAACGAATCGTTATGACTTTTAGGTCTCTTTTGGGAAGGGAAACTTGAGGAGTAGTTGTCAGAGGGACCCCATTCTGGACGCACACTAGTAAAAATCTTTCGTTGAATTCAAAGGTCGTTTCCTGTTTTTTTGAGGAATCGTGATGACTTTTAGGATCCTCTAGTATGTGAAAAAAAATGAACCTAAATTAATCGGAAGGGAAACTTGAGGAGCGGTGGTCGGAGAGACCCCATTCGGGACCGACTGTGATAAAAATCTTTCATCCAATTCGACGTTCGTTTCCTTTTTTTTGATGAATCGTGATAACTTTTAGGACTCTATTGTAGGTGTAAAAAAATATGAACCGAAATAAATCGGAAGGGAAACTTGAGGGGCGGGGGTCGGAGAGACCCCTTTGGGACCTACGCTGATAAAAATCTTTCATCCGATTCGAAGTTTGTTTCCTCTTTTTTGATGAATCGTGATGACTTTTAGGATCCTCTAGTATGTGAAAAAAATATGAACCGAAATAAATCTTACGGGAAACTTGGGGAACGATGGTCAGCGCGACCCCATTCTGGACGGACTCTGATAAAAATCTTTCATCCAATTCGAAGTTCGTTTCCTCTTTTTTGATGAATCGTGATGACTTTTAGGACTCTCTTGAATGTGAAAAAATATATACACCGAAATAAATCTGAAGGGAAACTTGAGGAGCGATGGTCAAAGCGACCCCATTCTGGACCGACTATGATAAAAATCTTTCGTCCAATTCGAAGGTCGTATCCTCTTTTTTGACGAATCGTGATGACTTTTAGGACCATCTAGTATGTGAAAAAAAATATGAACCGAAATTCATCGGAAGGGAAACTTGATGAGCGGTGGTCGGACAGACCCCATTCGGGACCGACTCTGATAAAAATCTTTCATCCAATTCGAAGTTCGTTTCATCTTTTTTGATGAATCGTGATGACTTTTAGGACTCTCTAGTATGTGAAAAAAAATATAAACCGAAATAAATTCGAAGGGAAACATGAGGAGCGATGGTCAGGGCGACCCCATTCTGGACCGACTATGAAAGAAATGTTTCGTCCAATTCGAAGGTCGTATCCTCTTTTTGGACGAATCGTGATGACTTTTAGGACCCTCTAGTATGTGAAAAATAATATAAACCGAAAAAAATCGGAAGGGAAACTTGAGAAGCAGTGGTCAGAGCGACCCCATTCTGGACGCACACTAGTAAAAATATTTCGTTGAATTCAAAGGTCGTTTCCTCTTTTTTGATGAATCGTGACGACTTTTAGGATCCTCTAGTATGTGAAAAAAGTATAAACCGAAATAAATCTGACGGGAAACTTGAGGAGCGATGGTCAGAGCGACCCCATTCTGGACCGACTATGATAAAAATCTTTCGTCCAATTCGAAGGTCGTATCCTCTTTTTTGACGAATCGTGATGACTTTGAGGACCCTCTAGTATGTGAAAAATAATATAAACCGAAAAAATTCGGAAGGGAAATTTGAGAAGCAGTGGTGAGCGCGACCCCATTCTGGACGCACACTAGTAAAAATCTTTCGTTGAATTCAAAGGTCGTTTCTTATTTTTTGATGAATCGTGATTACTTTTAGGATCCTCTAGTATGTGAAAAAAAATATAAACCGAAATAAATGTTAAGGGATACTTGAGGAGCGATGGTCAGATCGACCCCATTCTGGACCGACTATGATAAAAATCTTTCGTCCAATTCGAAGGTCGTATCCTCTTTTTTGAAGAATCGTTATGACTTTTAGGACTCTTTTGTAGGTGCACAAAAATATAAACCGAAATAAATCGGAAGGGAAACTTGAGGAGCAGTGGTCAGAGCGACCCCATTCTGGACGCACACTAGTAAAAATCGTTCGTTGAATTCAAAGGTCGTTTCCTCTTTTTTTATGAATCGTGATGACTTTAAGGATCCTCTAGTATGTGAAAAAAAATATGAAGCGAAAATAATCGGAAGGGAATCTTGAGGAGCGGTGGTCGGAGAGACCCCATTCGGGACCGACTCTGATGAAAATCTTTAATCCAATTCTAAGTTCGTTTCCTCTTTTTTGATGAATCGTGATCACTTTTAGGACTCTATTGTAGGTGAAAAAAAATATAAACCGAAATAAATCGGAAGGGAAACTTGAGGAGGGGTGGTCAGAGCGACCTCATTCTGGACGCACACTAGTAAAAATCTTTTGTTGAATTCAAAGGTTGGTTCCCCTTTTTAATGAATCGTGATTACTTTTAGGATCCTCTGGTATGTGAAAAAAAATATAAACCGAAATAAATCTGAAGGGAAACTTCAGGAGCGATGGTCAGAGCCACCCCGTTCTGGACCGACTATGATAAAAATCTTTCGTCCAATTCGAAGGTCGTATCCTTTTTTTTGATGAATCGTGATGACTATTAGGACTCTCTAGTAAGTGAAAAAAAATATAAACCGAAATAAATCGGAAGGGACACTTGAGGAGCGATGGTCACAGCGCACAGTGGGGCCGATTCCCGAAAAGCTGGTCAAAATTCGAAAACGTAGTTCATCCTGTTTGAGACGTAGTATATAAGGGTTTTAGGGGTCGCTGATTACGAATCTGAAGTCAAAATTAAAAAAAAACAAAATGGCGGATCTAATAAGGCGGACGCAATTTTTTAAATCGGCCGGATTCATTTGAAACTTGTTATTTGGGGGTTTTTGGGGTCGCTGAATACGAATCTGGTGTGAATAAACAAAATTAAAAATGGCGGATCCAATATGGCGGTCGCAATTTTCGAAATCTGTCGGATTCGCTTGAAACTTGATAATCTGTGGTTTTTGAGGTCGCTGAATACGAATCCGGTGTGAAAAAAGCAAAATTAAAAATGGCGGATCCAATATGGCGGACGCAATTTTCGAAATCAACCAGATTCGCTTGAATCTTGTTACTCGGATTTTTTGAGGTCGCTGAACACGAATCCGGTGTAAAAGAAACAAAATTCAAAATGGCGGACCCAAAATAGAAATTATATATATTATATATATTATATATTACTAACTTTTTATATATCTGTAAGTAAATATTGTACAGATTTGAGAGAGTAGTTATCGAATTTTTTAATAATTTATAAAAAATATTAAAAAATGTGTATATAAAATATAT
Source organism: Oxytorus armatus (assembly GCA_958009045.1). Taxonomy (NCBI): domain Eukaryota; kingdom Metazoa; phylum Arthropoda; class Insecta; order Hymenoptera; family Ichneumonidae; genus Oxytorus; species Oxytorus armatus. The sequence goes on from OY253752.1 coordinate 5,173,409, forward strand.
ACGAAAGTGTAATAAAGAATACGATTTTTTAAATACTGACATATTTATTTAAGAAATACTGTTCAACACCAAATGTAAAAAATAACGTTGTATTAACAAGCATATTATTATAATATTTATATTTATATTAAAATTAGTCTTCATCATCAGTCGAATTGTCTGTCGGAAAATCTGAAGAATCTGACAACATCGAAACGGAAGAGGTAGAATCATAATTGGACGCATAAAGTGTTGGTGAAGTAAGCAATGCAATTGTTTCTGGAAATAACGATTTTAATTTCTATCTGGCAATTTCCTTAAGCTTGATATATACGGATCTGATGATATTAGCAAGCGCAAGAGTGATCTTCCATCGATTTTGTTCTGCTGCATTTTCGTGCAAAATCTTCACGGTATCTTTTAATATATTTATTACAAGACTCCTGTGCATCTTCAGACATTTGTCCGATTGGCAATAAGGCAAATTGTATTATTTCAGAGCCGTGAATTAAAAGTTTGTGTACAGAAGTGGCAAGGTAGAACCAGGGATATAAATCGACGAATTTCCGAGCTGTTTCTATTGTGTACTCTTGGAAACGTGGTATATTAATTTCATGAGCACTTGAAATAGCTTGTAAAATAACATGAAACCTTTTAATAATATCTTCGTCAACGCCCGTTATAGTAGCGGAAATTGATGCATTTTCAAAAAATTGACGCGTAGTGTTTCCGTCATTTGTACTACTAAATCCAGGCTGTGCTTGATCCACAATAAGTCCTAGCTGTTGGCGAAAATCTTTTTGAATATTTTTTTTCCTATTTTCTGTCGTTTCCTTATCTTTACTTCCTCGCGCTTGCCATTTCTTAATATCTAATTTATACGAAACATGTAAACAACATTCAAATAATCGAATCCACATGTGCAATGTAGATAAACCAAAATTTAAATTCTCTCTATTAATTTCTTTTTTTAAAAGTACATCGATATTATTAAAATCTTTACTAGTGGCATTACACAAATAGCAACGTTGAGCAGACGCAGTTGCAGTAATTGCGTTACAAACCTTACCATCAATCATAGTTAAAGCAAGTTCGTAAGTAACTGTGATCTCTTTTCTATCTATTACAGTTTTAAAAGGCATCAGTTTACCCGCTTGTTCTTTTATATTCTCTGTTTGTTTAACAGTGGCCTCAGTAGTTTCATGCAAAAATTCAATTTTTATTGGCCTACAAAAACGTGGTGATGATGGTCTCGGATTTTTCCACACAATGAGTTTTGCAGATGTATTTTTATCGATCGATATAAGTTGCAGTGGAACGTGCGAAGTGAAAAAGATATTATTGTCTGATTTACTTCCATTATCATCACTAAATTTTTGCTTGTACATACTTTGGCCAGAACTGCCATCACAACCCTACTTACAAATTAGATTTAAATTTGAAAGTTGTTCTCCCGGCAAACTTTTTACGACATCCATTTGAGTCGTCAACAGTCGGCCGATCGTATGGTCTAATAAAGCTTGTAGCTTAACTTCTGCACCGGTTTCACATATTCTAATACTTCTTTTTTCAGGATAACATTTACACTTGGCTTTTGATACTAATTTATAAGATGGATATAATGTACATTGCTTACTCACACTTATATTCCTTAATCCCTGGTATTGACTTCGCGATAGTTTTTGTTCGATTATAAGTGAAACAGCTTCATCAGCAGAAAGAGTGATTTCAGGAATAAACTCTAAAGATTTTCTATACCTTCGAGCTTTAGATGGACTACTCGAAGTTATATCTTTAACAATTTTAACAGCTTCCGCGTTCCCTTGGATTCGTAAATTCATTTGAGTTGCGTAGGCGAGCTCTTCGGTACTTGATTGCGATCGAATGACTTCGGTTCTCCTTCGCTTCGTTCTTTCACTGGATTGTACAAATTGCTGTTTTGAACGGCCCGCATGTGATTTATATGACGTGGCCTGTGGTGGTGATCCATCTTCTTTATTTTCATCGAAATAAATGACAACATTTAGCCATTCTTGATTCCTCTCCAAAAATCTTTGTTCTATCCGCTTAACTTCCTGCCACTTTGCTTGTAATTTATATATTAGTTTACGAATGTCAGATTTCGCATTATGTGATAAGGTAAAAGATCGCTCCAATTTTTTAGACAAGTTACTTTCAATTTTTTCATAAACTATTGCAGCACCGTCATATAAGTTGCCTTTCAATAATTTAAAAATTTCTCCCCTTGACAAACTAGAAATTTCTTTGGTACTATCAGCACCTAAACAAAAAAACAAGTTTTAAATTTATAACATGTTGTTAAAGTGAAAGTAAAAACTTTTGTTACAAATTTGTAAAAATTCATTTTACAATAATTTTGTCAATGAAAGTTTGCGAAACATATGACTTTCTGTATGTTAACGGAAATGTTTATACCATATTTTTTACTTGTAATCTTCAAGCATTGCGTAAGTATGAATGAAATTAATAATTACAATATATCTTCATTATTATTCGTTAAACATATAAAAATAATGCACTTACTTTTAGTTGGAGCGTTCATTCTGCAAGACGATCCACTTCACAATATTTGGTAAATTTTTCTCGTTTGGAATATTCTTTTACTTTCTATATTGTACGATGTAACACAATGTTGATACTCCAAGAAAAATTACTTCGAAATTGCGTCGTCAGATATGCGTTAGAATATCTAGACATGTATATAGCAATAAGGAACCCATATGTTTTGCAACAAATAACTACCTTTATAAAAATTTAACCAGTAATAAGTTACTGAGTAACAGTAATTTGTTATTAATTGATTTATCATAACCGGTATTAAATTTCTATAAAAACAGCATCTCTCTTTCAAAATAAGACCCATAGATACCTCTAAATAACTAAACTAAGTACTTCCAATTTTTTAACCAAGTTTATTTTCCAATTGTTTAAACAATTCATTGAAAAATGCGAGATACGTGAAAACTGATAGAGCCAATTGATTCTACAGAACAAATCGCGTAGAATTCATGTATTGGACAATATTTTCCTCAGCCCAATTTGTTATAAAAAATAAAAAATAATTGTTTAGACAATTGAAAAAAAACTTTTTTATAATGAAATATCTTTTGACCGAATGCTCTCATTCCAGTATTCAGTTTTTCGCTATGTCTGCTGGTCTGCAATTGTTATTTTATTTTTTATAACAAATTGGGTTGAGGAAAAAATTGTTCAATGAATTAATTGTATGCGATTTGTTCCGTAAAATCAATTGGCGCTATTAGTTTTCGCGGATCTCGCATTTTTCAACAACTTTTTTAAACAACAATTGTTTAAACAATTGGAAACAAACTTTTTCTCATAATGAATTATCTTTTGACCAAATGCTCTCATCACAATATTCAGTTTTTCGCTATGTTTGCTTGTCCGCCTATGGGCTTCAATGGGTTAATGTGAATTTGTCATTTTTTAAAATCAATCGTGCATTAAAAACGCTCGGGCACCTCCGAGCAGTTAATTTTTACTAATTTTGTTACATAATAGTACAAACTTTAATTTAGAACTTGTTTCATTGCGGGACTTTGCGGGACACTTAACTTTTTCTCTATTTTTCTATAATGATTGCACACCATTTTTCATTTTTATCTACTTTATAGAATATTTAGCTATTAGTTTATATGAATCTGTTACAATTTTCGACGCATACGATAATAAACTACTTCCTTGAACCTAAAACCTCCATTTTGCAGAATTAAGAAAGACCAACTTTACGATTTTCCACGAATTTTTGAATATGACGCTTGAATATGAGCTCGAACGATTGAGTTGTTACTTGTACGAAGGTTTCTTTTGTATAGGCTTGTACTTGCCAGGTATACTTCGTTAGCCCTTATAAAATGTTCCATTATACTCATTAAACATTACTCTATCCATCTATGTACTGTAAATCCTATAAAATGAAACTTCATTTTTTGAATTTTGGCCAGCTTTTCGGGAATCGGCCCCACTGTGCAGCGACCCCATTCTAGACCGACTATGATAAAAATCTTTCGTCCAATTCGAAGATCGTATCCTCTTTTTTGACGAATCGTGATGACTTTTAGGACCCTCTAGTATGTGAAAAAAATATAAACCGAAATAAATCTGACGGGAAACTTGAGGAGCGATGGTCAGAGCGACCCCATTCTGGACCGACTATGATAAAAATCTTTCGTCCAATTCGATGGTCGTATCCTCATTTTGACGAATTGTGATGACTTTCAAGACTCTACTGTAGGTGAAAAAAAATATCAACCGAAATAAATCGGAAGGGAAACTTCAGGAGGGGTGGTCAGAGCGACCCCATTCCAGAATCTATCCAGAGACACACCCCATTCTAGTGTGCATCCAGATGCACACTAGTAAAAATCTTTCGTTGAATTCATAGGTCGTTTCCTCTTTTTTGTTGAATCGTGATGACTTTAAGGATCCTCTAGTATGTGAAAAAAAATATGAACTGAAATTAATCGGAAGGGAATCTTAGGGAGCGGTGGTCGGAGAGACCCCATTCGGGACCGACTCTGATAAAAATCTTGCGTCCAATTCGAAGGTCGTATCCTCTTTTTTGACGAATCGTAATGACTTTTAGGACCCTCTAGTATGTGAAAAATAATATAAACCGAAAAAAATCGGAAGGGAAACTTGAGAAGCAGTGGTCAGAGCGACCCCATTCTGGACGCTCACTAGTAAAAATCTTTCGTTGAATTCAAAGGTCGTTTCCTCTTTTTTGATGAATCGTGATGACTTTTAAGACTCTCTTGAATGTGAAAAAATATATACAGCGAAATAAATCTGAAGGGAAACTTGAGGAGCGATGGTCAGAGTGACCCCATTCTGGACCGACTATGATAAAAATCTTGCGTCCAATTCGAAGGTCGTATCCCGTTTTTTGACGAATGGTGATGACTTTTAGGACCATCTAGTATGTGAAAAATAATAAAAACCGTAAAAGATCGAAAGGAAAACTTGAGAAGCAGTGGTCAGAGCGACCCCATTCTGGACGCACACTAGTAAAAATCCTTCGTTGAATTCAAAGGTCGTATCCTCTTTTTTGATGAATCGTTATGACTTTTAGGATTCTCTAGTATGTGAAAAAAAATATAAGCCGAAATAAATCGGAAGGGAATCTTGAGGAGCGGTGGTCGGAGAGACCCCATTCGGGACCGACTCTGATAAAAATCTTTCATCCAATTCCGAAGTTCGTTTCCTCTTTTTTGATGAATCGTGATGACTTTTAGGACCCTCTAGTATGTGAAAAAAATATAAACCGAAATAAAACGAAAGGGAAACTTTAGGAACGGTGGTCAGAGCGAGCCCATTCTGGACCGACGCTGATAAAAATCTTTCATCGAAATCGAAGTTTGTTTCCTGTATTTTGATGAATCGTGATGACTTTTAGGACCCTCTAGTAAGTGAAAAAAAATATAAACCGAAATAAATCGAAAGGGTAACTTTAGGAGCGGTGGTCAGACCGACCCCATTCTGGACCGACTCTGATAAAAATCTTTAATCCAATTCGAAGTTCGTTTCCTCTTTTTTGATGAATCGTGATTACTTTTAGGACTCTCTAGTATGTGAAAAAAAATATAAACCGAATTAAATCGGAAGGGACACTTGAGGAGCGATGGTCAGAGCGACCCCATTCTAGACCGACGATGATAAAAATCTTTCGTCCAATTCGAAGGTCGTATCTACTTTTTTGACGAATCGTGATGATTTTTAGGACCCTCTAGTATGTGGAAAGAAAATATAAACCGAAATAAATCGAAAGGGAAACTTTAGGAGCGGTGGTCAGGGCGACCCCATTCTGGACCGACGCAGATAAAAATCTTTCATCGAATTCGAAGTTCGTTTCCTCTTTTTTGATGAACCGTGATGACTTTTAGGACTCTCTAGTATGTGAAAAAAAATATGAAGCGAAATATAACGAAAGGGAAACTTGAGGAGCAGTGGTCTGAGAGAGCCCATTCTGGACGCACACTAGTAAAAATCTTTCGTTGAATTCAAAGGTCGTTTCCTCTTTATTCATGAATCGTGATGCCTGTTAGGATTCTCTAGTATGTGAAAAAAATATAAACCGAAATAAATCTGACGGGAACCTTGAGGAGCGATGGTCAGAGCGACCCCATTATGGACCGACTATGATAAAAATCTTTCGTCCAATTCGAAGGTCGTGTCCTCTTTTTTGACAAATCGTGATGACTTTTAGGACCCTCTAGTATGTGAAAAATAATATAAACCGAAAAAAATCGGAATGGAAACTTGAGAAGCAGTGGTCAGAGTGACCCCATTCTGGACGCTCACTAGTAAAAATCTGTCGTTGAATTCAAAGGTCGTTTCCTCTTTTTTGATGAATCGTGATGACTTTTAGGATCCTCTAGTATGTGAAAAAAAATATGAACTGAAATTAATCGGAAGTGAATCTTGAGGAGCGGTGGTCGGAGAGACCCCATTCGGGACCGACGCTGATAAAAATCTTTCGTCCAATTCGAAGGTCGTATCGTCTGTTTTGACGAATCGTGATGACTTTAAGGACCCTCTAGTATGTGAAAAATAATATAAACCGAAAAAAATCGGAAGGGAAACTTGAGAAGCAGTGGTCAGAGCGACCCCATTCTGGACGCACACTAGTAAAAATCTTTCGTTGAATTCAAAGGTCGTTTCCACTTTTTTTGAGGAATCGTGAAGACTTTTAGGATCCTCTAGTATGTGAAAAAAAAATGAACCTTAATTAATAGGAAGGGAAACTTGAGGAGCGGTGGTCGCAGAGACCCCATTCGGGACCGACTGTGATAAAAATCTTTCATCCAATTCGACGTTCGTTTCCTTTTTTTTTATGAATCGTGATAACTTTTAGGACTCTATTGTAGGTGTAAAAAAATATGAACCGAAATAAATCGTCAGGGAAACTTGAGGGGCGGGGGTCGGAGAGACCCCTTTGGGACCTACTCTGATAAAAATCTTTCATCCGATTCGAAGTTTGTTTCCTATTTTTTGATGAATCGTGATGACTTTTAAGACTCTCTTGAATGTGAAAAAATATATACAGCGAAATAAATCTGAAGGGAAACTTGAGGAGCGATGGTCAGAGTGACCCCATTCTGGACCGACTATGATAAAAATCTTGCGTCCAATTCGAAGGTCGTATCCTGTTTTTTGACGAATGGTGATGACTTTTAGGACCATCTAGTATGTGAAAAATAATAAAAACCGTAAAAGATCGAAAGGAAAACTTGAGAAGCAGTGGTCAGAGCGACCCCATTCTGGACGCACACTAGTAAAAATCCTTCGTTGAATTCAAAGGTCGTATCCTCTTTTTTGATGAATCGTTATGACTTTTAGGACTCTCTAGTATGTGAAAAAAAATATAAGCCGAAATAAATCGGAAGGGAATCTTGAGGAGCGGTGGTCGGAGAGACCCCATTCGGGACCGACTCTGATAAAAATCTTTCATCCAATTCCGAAGTTCGTTTCCTCTTTTTTGATGAATCGTGATGACTTTTAGGACCCTCTAGTATGTGAAAAAAATATAAACCGAAATAAAACGAAAGGGAAACTTTAGGAACGGTGGTCAGAGCGAGCCCATTCTGGACCGACGCTGATAAAAATCTTTCATCGAAATCGAAGTTTGTTTCCTGTATTTTGATGAATCGTGATGACTTTTAGGACCCTCTAGTAAGTGAAAAAAAATATAAACCGAAATAAATCGAAAGGGTAACTTTAGGAGCGGTGGTCAGACCGACCCCATTCTGGACCGACTCTGATAAAAATCTTTACTCCAATTCGAAGTTCGTTTCCTCTTTTTTGATGAATCGTGATTACTTTTAGGACTCTCTAGTATGTGAAAAAAAAATATAAACCGAAATAAATCGGAAGGGACACTTGAGGAGCGATGGTCAGAGCGACCCCATTCTAGACCGACGATGATAAAAATCTTTCGTCCAATTCGAAGGTCGTATCTACTTTTTTGACGAATCGTGATGATTTTTAGGACCCTCTAGTATGTGGAAAGAAAATATAAACCGAAATAAATCGAAAGGGAAACTTTAGGAGCGGTGGTCAGGGCGACCCCATTCTGGACCGACGCAGATAAAAATCTTTCATCGAATTCGAAGTTCGTTTCCTCTTTTTTGATGAATCGTGATGACTTTTAGGACTCTCTAGTATGTGAAAAAAAATATGAAGCGAAATATAACGAAAGGGAAACTTGAGGAGCAGTGGTCTGAGAGAGCCCATTCTGGACGCACACTAGTAAAAATCTTTCGTTGAATTCAAATGTCGTTTCCTCTTTATTCAAGAATCGTGATGCCTGTTAGGATTCTCTAGTATGTGAAAAAAATATAAACCGAAATAAATCTGACGGGAACCTTGAGGAGCGATGGTCAGAGCGACCCCATTATGGACCGACTATGATAAAAATCTTTCGTCCAATTCGAAGGTCGTATCCTCTTTTTTGACAAATCGTGATGACTTTTAGGACCCTCTAGTATGTGAAAAATAATATAAACCGAAAAAAATCGGAATGGAAACTTGAGAAGCAGTGGTCAGAGTGACCCCATTCTGGACGCTCACTAGTAAAAATCTTTCGTTGAATTCAAAGGTCGTTTCCTCTTTTTTGATGAATCGTGATGACTTTTAGGATCCTCTAGTATGTGAAAAAAAATATGAACTGAAATTAATCGGAAGTGAATCTTGAGGAGCGGTGGTCGGAGAGACCCCATTCGGGACCGACGCTGATAAAAATCTTTCGTCCAATTCGAAGGTCGTATCGTCTGTTTTGACGAATCGTGATGACTTTAAGGACCCTCTAGTATGTGAAAAATAATATAAACCGAAAAAAATCGGAAGGGAAACTTGAGAAGCAGTGGTCAGAGCGACCCCATTCTGGACGCACACTAGTAAAAATCTTTCGTTGAATTCAAAGGTCGTTTCCACTTTTTTTGAGGAATCGTGAAGACTTTTAGGATCCTCTAGTATGTGAAAAAAAAATGAACCTTAATTAATAGGAAGGGAAACTTGAGGAGCGGTGGTCGCAGAGACCCCATTCGGGACCGACTGTGATAAAAATCTTTCATCCAATTCGACGTTCGTTTCCTTTTTTTTTATGAATCGTGATAACTTTTAGGACTCTATTGTAGGTGTAAAAAAATATGAACCGAAATAAATCGTCAGGGAAACTTGAGGGGCGGGGGTCGGAGAGACCCCTTTGGGACCTACTCTGATAAAAATCTTTCATCCGATTCGAAGTTTGTTTCCTATTTTTTGATGAATCGTGATGACTTTTAAGACTCTCTTGAATGTGAAAAAATATATACAGCGAAATAAATCTGAAGGGAAACTTGAGGAGCGATGGTCAGAGTGACCCCATTCTGGACCGACTATGATAAAAATCTTGCGTCCAATTCGAAGGTCGTATCCTGTTTTTTGACGAATGGTGATGACTTTTAGGACCATCTAGTATGTGAAAAATAATAAAAACCGTAAAAGATCGAAAGGAAAACTTGAGAAGCAGTGGTCAGAGCGACCCCATTCTGGACGCACACTAGTAAAAATCCTTCGTTGAATTCAAAGGTCGTATCCTCTTTTTTGATGAATCGTTATGACTTTTAGGACTCTCTAGTATGTGAAAAAAAATATAAGCCGAAATAAATCGGAAGGGAATCTTGAGGAGCGGTGGTCGGAGAGACCCCATTCGGGACCGACTCTGATAAAAATCTTTCATCCAATTCCGAAGTTCGTTTCCTCTTTTTTGATGAATCGTGATGACTTTTAGGACCCTCTAGTATGTGAAAAAAATATAAACCGAAATAAAACGAAAGGGAAACTTTAGGAACGGTGGTCAGAGCGAGCCCATTCTGGACCGACGCTGATAAAAATCTTTCATCGAAATCGAAGTTTGTTTCCTGTATTTTGATGAATCGTGATGACTTTTAGGACCCTCTAGTAAGTGAAAAAAAATATAAACCGAAATAAATCGAAAGGGTAACTTTAGGAGCGGTGGTCAGACCGACCCCATTCTGGACCGACTCTGATAAAAATCTTTACTCCAATTCGAAGTTCGTTTCCTCTTTTTTGATGAATCGTGATTACTTTTAGGACTCTCTAGTATGTGAAAAAAAAATATAAACCGAAATAAATCGGAAGGGACACTTGAGGAGCGATGGTCAGAGCGACCCCATTCTAGACCGACGATGATAAAAATCTTTCGTCCAATTCGAAGGTCGTATCTACTTTTTTGACGAATCGTGATGATTTTTAGGACCCTCTAGTATGTGGAAAGAAAATATAAACCGAAATAAATCGAAAGGGAAACTTTAGGAGCGGTGGTCAGGGCGACCCCATTCTGGACCGACGCAGATAAAAATCTTTCATCGAATTCGAAGTTCGTTTCCTCTTTTTTGATGAATCGTGATGACTTTTAGGACTCTCTAGTATGTGAAAAATAATATAAACCGAAAAAAATCGGAATGGAAACTTGAGAAGCAGTGGTCAGAGCGACCCCATTCTGGACGCACACTAGTAAAAATCTTTCGTTGAATTCAAAGGTCGTTTCCACTTTTTTTGAGGAATCGTGAAGACTTTTAGGATCCTCTAGTATGTGAAAAAAAAATGAACCTAAATTAATAGGAAGGGAAACTTGAGGAGCGGTGGTCGCAGAGACCCCATTCGGGACCGACTGTGATAAAAATCTTTCATCCAATTCGACGTTCGTTTCCTTTTTTTTTATGAATCGCGATAACTTTTAGGACTCTATTGTAGGTGTAAAAAAATATGAACCGAAATAAATCGTCAGGGAAACTTGAGGGGCGGGGGTCGGAGAGACCCCTTTGGGACCTACTCTGATAAAAATCTTTCATCCGATTCGAAGTTTGTTTCCTATTTTTTGATGAATCGTGATGACTTTTAGGACCCTGTAGTATGTGAAAAAAAATATAAACCGAAATAAATCGAAAGGGTAACTTTAGGAGCGGTGTTCAGACCGAACCCATTCTGGACCGACTCTGATAAAAATCTTTAATCCAATACGAAGTTCGTTTCCTCTTTTTTGATGAATCGTGATCACTTTTAGGACTCCATTGTATGTGAAAAAAAATATAAACCGAAATAAATCGGAAGGGAAACTTGAGGAGGGGTGTTCAGAGCGACCTCATTCTGGACGCACACTAGTAGAAATCTTTCGTTGAATTCAAAGGTCGTTTCCTCTTTTTTGATGAATCGTGATGACTTTTAGAATCCTCTAGTATGTGAAAAAAATATAAACCGAAATATATCTTACGGGAAACTTGAGGAGCGATGGTCAGCGCGACCCCATTCTGGACGGACTCTGATAAAAATCTTTCATCCAATTCGAAGTTCGTTTTCTCTTTTTTGATGAATCGTGAAGACTTTTAGGACTGTCTAGTATGTGAAAAAAAATATATACCGAAATAAATCGGAAGGGACACTTGAGGAGAGATGGTCAGAGCGACCCCATTCTGGACCGACTTTGATAAAAATCTATCGTCCAATTCGAAGGTCTTATCCTCTTTTTTGACGAATCGTGATGACTTTTAGGACCCTCTAGTATGTGAAAAAAAATATAAACCGAAATAAATCGAAAGGGAAACTTTAGGAGCGGTGGTCAGGGCGACCCCATTCTGCACCGACGCTGATAAAAATCTTTCATCGAATTCGAAGTTCGTTTCCTCTTTTTTGATGAATCGTGATGACTTTTAGGACCCTCTAGTATGTGAAAAATAATATAAACCGAAAAAAATCGGAAGGGAAACTTGAGAAGTAATGGTCAGAGCGACGCCATTCTGGACGCACTCTAGTAAAAATCTTTCGTTGAATTCAAAGGTCGTTTCCTCTTTTTTGATGAATCGTGATGAATTTTAGGATCCTCTAGGATGTGAAAAAAAAATATGAACCGAAATAAATGGACGGGGAAACTCGAAAAGTGGTGGTCACAGCGACACCATTCTGGACCGACTCTGATAAAAATCTGTCATCCAATTCAAAGGTCGTTTCCTCTTATTTGATGAATCGTGATGACTTTTAGGACCCTCTAGTATGTGAAAAATATATAAACCGAAATAAAATGAAAGGGAAACTTTAGGAGCGGTGGTCAGAGCGAGCCCATTCTGGACCGACGCTGATAAAAATCTTTCATCAAAAATCGAAGTTTGTTTCCTGTTTTTTGATGAATCGTGATGACTTTTAGGACCCTCTAGTAAGTGAAAAAATATATAAACCGAAATAAATCGAAAGGGTAACTTTAGGAGCGGTGGTCAGACCGACCCCATTCTGGACCGACTCTGATAAAAATCTTTAATCCAATTCGAAGTTCGTTTCCTCTTTTTTGATGAATCGTGATCACTTTTAGGACTCTCTTGAATGTGAAAAAATATATACACCGAAATAAATCTGAAGGGAAACTTGAGGAGCGATGGTCAGAGCGACCCCATTCTGGACCGACTATGATAAAAATCTTTCGTCCAATTCGAAGGTCGTATCCTGTTTTTTGACGAATCGTGATGACTTTTAGGACCCTCTAGTAAGTGAAAAAAAATATAAACCGAAATAAATCGAAAGGGTAACTTTCGGAGCGGTGGTCAGACCGACCCCATTCTGGACCGACTCTGATAAAAATCTTTAATGCAATTCGAAGTTCGTTTCTTCTTTTTTGATGAATCGTGATGACTTTTAGGACTCTCTAGTATGTGAAAAAAAATATAAACCGAAATAAATCGAAAGGGTAACTTTAGGAGCGGTGTTCAGACCGACCCCATTCTGGACCGACTCTGATAAAAATCTTTAATCCAATTCGAAGTTCGTTTCCTCTTTTTTGATGAATAGTGATCACTTTTAGGACTCTATTGTATGTGAAAAAAAATATAAACCGAAATAAATCGGAAGGGACACTTGAGGAGGGGTGGTCAGAGCGACCCCATTCTGGACCGACTATGATAAAAATCTTTCGTCCAATTCGAAGGTCGGATCCTCTTTTTTGACGAATCGTGATGACTTTTAGGACCCTCTAGTATGTGAAAAAAAATATGAACCGAAATTAATCGGAAGGGAAACTTGAGGAGCGGTGGTCAGAGCGACCCCATTCTGGACGCACACTAGTCAAAATCTTTCATCGAACTCGAAGTTCGTTTCCTCTTTTTTGAAGAATCGTTATGACTTTTAGGACTCTACTGTAGGTGAAAAAAAAATAAACCGAAATAAATCGGAAGGGAAACTTGAGGAGGGGTAGTCAGAGCGACCCCATTCTGGACGCACACTAGTAAAAATCTTTCGTTGAATTCAAAGGTCGTTTCCTCTTTTTTGATGAATTGTGATGACTTTAAGGATCCTCTAGTATGTGAAAAAAAATATTAACCGAAATTAATCGGAAGGGAATCTTGAGGAGCGATTGTCGGAGAGACCCCATTCGGGACCGACTCTGATAAAAATCTTTCATCCAATTCGAAGGTCGTATCCTCTTTTTTCACGAATCGTGATGACTTTTAGGACGCTATAGTATGTGAAAAATAATAAACACTGAAAAAAATCGAAAGGAAAACTTGAGAAGCAGTGGTCAGAACGACCCCATTCTGGACGCACACTAGTAAAAATCTTTCGTTGAATTCAAAGGTCGTATCCTCTTTTTGGACGAATCGCGATGACTTTTAGGACTCTCTAGTATGTGAAAAAAAATATAAGCCCAAATAAATCGGAAGGGAAACTTGAGAAGCAGTTGTCAGAGCGACCCCATTTTGGACGCACACTAGTAAAAATCTTTCGTTTAATTCAAAGGTCGTATCCTCTTTTTTGACTAATCTTGATTACTTTTAGGACTCTCTAGTATGTGAAAAAAAATATAAGCCGAAATAAATCGGAAGGTAAACTTTAGGAGCGATGGTCAGAACGACCCCATTCTGGACAGACAATGATAAAAATCTTTCGTCCAATTCGAAGGTCGTATCCTCTTCTTTGATGAATCGTGATGACTTTTAGGACTCTCTAGTATGTGAAGAAAAATATAAACCGAAATAAATCGGAAGGGAAACTTGAGAAGCGGTGTTCAGACCGACCCCATTCTGGACCGACTCTGATAAAAATCTTTAATCCAATACGAAGTTCGTTTCCTCTTTTTTGATGAATCGTGATCACTTTTAGGACTCGATTGTATGTGAAAAAAAATATAAACCGAAATAAATCGGAAGGGATACTTGAGAAGCGGTGGTCAGAGCGACCCCATTCTGGACCAACTATGATAAAAATCTGTCCCCCAATTCGAAGGTCATATCCTCATTTTGACGAATAGTGATAACTTTTAGGACTCTACTGTAGGTGAAAAAAAATATAAACCGAAATAAATCGGAAGGGAAACTTGAGGAGGGGTGGTCAGAGCGACCCCATTCTGGACGCACACTAGTAAAAATCTTTCGTTGAATTCATAGGTCGTTTCCTCTTTTTTGATGAATTGTGATGACTTTAAGGATCCTCTAGTATGTGAAAAAAAATATTAACCGAAATTAATCGGAAGGGAATCTTGAGGAGCGGTGGTCGGAGAGACCCCATTCGGGACCGACTCTGATAAAAATCTTTCATCCAATTCGAAGTTCGTTTCCTCTTTTTTTATGAATTGTGATGACTTTTAGGACCCTCTAGTATGTGAAAATAATATAAACCGAAATAATACGAAAGGGGAACTTTAGGAGCGGTGGTCAGAGCGAGCCCATTCTGGACCGTCGCTGATAAAAATCTTTCATCGAACTCGAAGTTCGTTTCCTCTTTTTTGAAGAATCGTTATGACTTTTAGGACTCTACTGTAGGTAGAAGGGAATCTGAAGGGAAACTTGAGGAGCGATGGTCAGAGCGATCCCATTCTGGACCCACTATGATAAAAATCTTTCGTCTAATTCGAAGGTCGTATCCTGTTTTTTGACGAATCGTGATCACTTTTAGGACCCTCTAGTATGTGAAAAAAATATAAACCGAAATAAATCGAAACGGAAAATTGAGCAGCGGTGGTCAGACCGACCCCATTCTGGACCGACTCTGATAAAAATCTTTCATCGAATTCGAAGGTCGTATCCTCTTTTTTGACGAATCGTGATGACTTTTAGGACCCTATAGTATGTGAAAAATAATAAAAACCCAAAAAAATCGAAAGGAAAACTTGAGAAGCAGTGGTCGGAACGACCCCATTCTGGACGCACACTAATAAAAATCTTTCGTTGAATTGAAAGGTCGTATCTACTTTTTTGACGAATCGTGATGACTTTTAGCACTCTCTAGTATGTGAAAAAAAATATAAGCCGAAATAAATCGGAAGGGAAACTTGAGAAGCAGTGGTCAGAGCGACCCCATTCTGGACGCACACTAGTAAAAATCTTTCGTTTAATTCAAAGGTCGTATCCTCTTCTTTGACGAATCATGATTACTTTTAGGACTATCTAGTATGTGAAAAAAAATATAAGCCGAAATAAATAGGAAGGGAAACTTTAGGAGCGATGGTCAGAGCGACCCCATTATGGACCGACTATGATAAAAATCTTTCGTCCAATTCGAAAGGTCGTATCCTCTTTTTTGACGAATCGTGATGACTTTTAGGACCCTATAGTATGTGAAAAATAATAAAAACGCAAAAAAATCGAAAGGAAAACTTGAGAAGCAGTGGTCACAGCGACCCCATTCTGGACGCACACTAGTAAAAATCTCTCGTTGAATTCAAAGGTCGCTTCCTCTTTTTTCATGAATCATGATGAATTTTAGGATCCTCTAGTATGTGAGAAAAAATATGAACCGAAATTAATCGGAAGGGAAACTTGAGGAGCGGTGGTCAGAGCGACCCCATTCTGGACACACACTAGTAAAAATCTTTCGTTGAATTCAAAGGTCGTTTCCTCTTTTTTGATGAATCGTGATGACTTTAAGGATCCTCTAGTATGTGAAAAAAAATATGAAGCGAAAATAATCGGAAGGGAAACTTGAGGAGCGGTGGTCGGAGAGACGCCATTCGGGACCGACTCTGATAAAAATCTTTCATCCAATTCGAAGTTTGTTTCCTCTTTTTTGATGAATCGTCATGACTTTTAGGACTCTCTTGAATGTGAAAAAATATATACACCGAAATAAATCTGAAGGGAAACTTGAGCAGCGATGGTCAAAGCGACCCCAATCTGGACCGACTATGATAAAAATCTTTCGTCCAATTCGAAGGACGTATCCTGTTTTTTGACGAATCGTGATGACTTTTAGGACCCTCTAGTATGTGAAAAAAAATATAAACCCAAATAAATCGGACGGGAAACTTGAGCAGCGGTGGTCAGAACGACCCCATTCTGGACCAACTCTGATAAAAATCTTTCATCGAATTCGAAGGTCGTATCCTCTTTTTTGACGAATCGTGATGACTTTTAAGACCCTATAGTATGTGACAAATAATAAACACTGAAAAAAATCGAAAGGAAAACTTGAGAAGCAGTGGTCAGAACGACCCCATTCTGGACGCACACTAGTAAAAATCTTTCGTTGAATTCAAAGGTCGTATCCTCTTTTTTGACGAATCGTGATGACTTTTAGGACTCTCTAGTATGTGAAAAAAAATATAAGCCCAAATAAATCGGAAGGGAAACTTGAGAAGCAGTGGTCAGAGCGACCCCATTCTGGACGCACACTAGTAAAAATCTTTCGTTGAATTCAAAGGTTGTTTCCTCTTTTTTGATGAATCGTGATGACTTTTAGCATCCTCTAGTATGTGAAAAAAAATATTAACCGAAATTAATCGGAAGGGAATCTTGAGGAGCGGTGGTCGGAGAGACCCCATTCTGGACCAACTATGATAAAAATCTGTCCCCCAATTCAAGGGTCATATTCTCATTTTGACGAATCGTGATGACTTTTAGGACTCTACTGTAGGTGAAAAAAAATATAAACCGAAATAAATCGTAAGGGAAACTTGAGGAGGGGTGGTCAGAGCGACCCCATTCTGGACGCACACTATTAAAAATCTTTCGTTGAATTCAAAGGTCGTTTCCTCTTTTTTGATGAATTGTGATGACTTTAAGGATCCTCTAGTATGTGAAAAAAAATATTAACCGAAATTAATCGGAAGGGAATCTTGAGGAGCAATGGTCGGAGAGACCCTATTCGGGACCGACTCTGATAAAAATCTTTCATCCAATTCGAAGTTCGTTTCCTCTTTTTTTATGAATTGTGATGACTTTTAGGACCCTCTAGTATGTGAAAATAATATAAACCGAAATAATACGAAAGGGGAACTTTAGGAGCGGTGGTCAGAGCGAGCCCATTCTGGACCGTCGCTGATAAAAATCTTTCATCGAACTCGAAGTTCGTTTCCTCTTTTTTGAAGAATCGTTATGACTTTTAGGACTCTACTGTAGGTGAAAAAAAATATAAACCGAAATAAATCGGAAGGGAAACTTGAGGAGGGGTGGTCAGAGCGACCCCATTCTGGACGCACACTAGTAAAAATCTTTCGTTGAATTCAAAGGTCGTTTCCTCTTTTTTGATGAATTGTGATGACTTTAAGGATCCTCTAGTATGTGAAAAAAAATATTAACCGAAATTAATCGGAAGGGAATCTTGAGGAGCAATGGTCGGAGAGACCCCATTCGGGACCGACTCTGATAAAAATCTTTCATCCAATTCGAAGTTCGTTTGCCCTTTTTTGATGAATCGTGATGACTTTTTGGACTCTATTGTAGGTGGAAAAAAATATGAACCGAAATAAATCCGAAGGGAATCTTGAGGAGCGGTGGTCGGAGAGACGCCATTCGGGACCGACTCTGATAAAAATCTTTCATCCAATTCGAAGTTCGTTTCCTCTTTGTTGATGAATCGTGATGACTTTTAGGACTGTCTTGAATGTGAAAAAATATATACACCGAAATAAATCTGAAGGGAAACTTGAGGAGCGATGGTCAGAGCGACCCCATTCTGGACCGACTATGATAAAAATCTTTCCTCCAATTCGAAGGTCGTATCCTGTTTTTTGACGAATCGTGATGACTTTTAGGACCCTCTAGTAAGTGAAAAAAAATATAAACCGAAATAAATCGAAAGGGTAACTTTCGGAGCGGTGGTCAGACCGACCCCATTCTAGACCGACCCTGATAAAAATCTTTAATGCAATTCGAAGTTCGTTTCTTCTTTTTTGATGAATCGTGATGACTTTTAGGACTCTCTAGTATGTGAAAAAAAATATAAACCGAAATAAATCGGAAGGGACACTTGAGGGACGATGGTCAGTGCGACCTCATTCTGGACCGACGCAGATAAAAATCTTTCATCGAATTCGAAGTTCGTTTCCTCTTTTTAGATGAATCGTGATGACTTTTAGGACTCTCTAGTATGAGAAAAAAAATATGAAGCGAAATATAACGTAAGGGAAACTTGAGGAGCAGTGGTCATAGCGACCCCATTCGCGACTGAGTCTGTATCTTCCGTTCAATTCGAAGGTCGTATCTTCTTTTTTGATGAATCGTTATGACTTTTAGGACTCTTTTGTAGGTGCACAAAAATATAAACCGAAATAAATCGGAAGGGAACCTTGAGGAGCAGTGGTCAGAGAGACTCCATTCTGGACGCACACTAGTAAAAATCTTTCGTTGAATTCAAAGGTCGTTTCCTCTTTTTTGATGAATGGTGATGCCTGTTAGGATTCTCTAGTATGTGAAAAATATATACACCGAAATAAATCTGAAGGGAAACTTGAGGAGCGATCGTCAGAGCGATCCCATTCTGGACCGACTATGATAAAAATCTTTCGTCCAATTCGAAGGTCGTATCCTGTTTTTTGACGAATCGTGATGACTTTTAGGAACCTCTAGTATGTGAAAAAAAATATAAACCGAAATAAATCGAAACGGAAACTTGAGCAGCGGTGGTCAGACCGACCCCATTCTGGACAGACTCTGATAAAAATCTTTCATCGAATTCGAAGGTCGTATCCTCTTTTTTGACGAATCGTGATGACTTTTAGGACCCTATAGTATGTGAAAAATAATAAAAACCCAAAAAAATCGAAAGGAAAACTTGAGAAGCAGTGGTCGGAACGACCCCATTCTGGACGCACACTAATAAAAATCTTTCGTTGAATTGAAAGGTCGTATCCTCTTTTTTGACGAATCGTGATGACTTTTAGCACTCTCTAGTATGTGAAAAAAAATATAAGCCGAAATAAATCGGAAGGGAAACTTTAGGAGCGATGGTCAGAGCGACCCCATTATGGACCGACTATGATAAAAATCTTTCGTCCAATTCGAAGGTCGTATCCTCTTTTTTCACAAATCGTGATGACTTTTAGGACCCTCTAGTAAGTGAAAAATAATATGAACTGAAAAAAATCGGCAGGGAAACTTGAGAAGCAGTGGTCAGAGTGACCCCATTCTGGACGCTCACTATTAAAAATCTTTCGTTGAATTCAAAGGTTTCCTCTTTTTTGATGAATCGTGATGACTTTTAGGATCCTCTAGTATGTGAAAAAAAATATGAACTGAAATTAATCGGAATGGAATCTTGAGGAGCTGTGGTCGGAGAGACTCCAATCGGGACCGACTCTGATAAAAATCTTTCGTCCAATTCGAAGGTCGGATCCTCTTCTTTGACGAATCGTGATGACTTTTAGGACCCTCTAGTATGTGAAAAATAATATAAACCGAAAAAAATCGGAAGGGAAACTTGAGAAGCAGTGGTCAGAGCGACCCCATTCTGGACGCACACTAGTAAAAATCTTTCGTTGAATTCAAAGGTTGTTTCCTCTTTTTTGATGAATCGTGATGACTTTTAGCATCCTCTAGTATGTGAAAAAAAATATTAACCGAAATTAATCGGAAGGGAATCTTGAGGAGCGGTGGTCGGAGAGACCCCATTCGGGACCGACTCTGATAAAAATCTTTCATCCAATTCGAAGTTCGTTTCCTCTTTTTTGA
The DNA here is from genome assembly GCA_958009045.1 of Oxytorus armatus. Lineage (NCBI taxonomy): Eukaryota > Metazoa > Arthropoda > Insecta > Hymenoptera > Ichneumonidae > Oxytorus > Oxytorus armatus. The sequence goes on from OY253752.1 coordinate 5,193,355, forward strand.
TGAATTGTGATGACTTTTAGGACCCTCTAGTATGTGAAAAAAATATAAACCGAAATAAAACGAAAGGGGAACTTTAGGAGCGGTGGTCAGAGCGAGCCCATTCTGGACCGACGCTGATAAAAGTCTTTCATCGAATTCACAGTTCGTTTCCTCTTTTTTGATGAATCGTGATGACTTTTAGGACTCTCTAGTATGTGAAAAAAATATATAAACCGAAATATGACGGAAGGGAAACTTGAGGAGGGGTGGTCAGAGCGACTCCATTCTAGACCGACTATGATAAAAATCTTTCATCCAATTCGAAGGTCGTATCCTCTTTTTTGACGAATCGTGATGACTTTTAGGACCCTCTAGTAAGTGAAAAAAAATATAAACCGAAATAAATCGAAAGGGAAACTTTAGGAGCGGTGGTCAGGGCGACCCCATTCTGGACCGACGCTGATAAAAATCTTTCATCGAATTCGAAGTTCGTTTCCTCTTTTTTGATGAATCGTGATGACTTTTAGGACTCTCTAGTATGTGAAAAAAAATATAAACCGAAATAAGTCGGAAGGGAAACTTTAGGAGCGGTGGTCATAGCGACCCCATTCTGGACTGACTCTGGCAAAAAATCTTTCGTCCAATTCGAGGGTCGTATCCCCTTTTTTGACGAACCGTTATGACTTTTAGGTCTCTTTTGGGAAGGGAAACTTGAGGAGCAGTGGTCAGAGCGACCCCATTCTGGACGCACACTAGTAAAAATCTTTCGTTGAATTCAAAGGTCGTTTCCTGTTTTTTTCAGGAATCGTGATGACTTTTAGGATCCTCTAGTATGTGAAAAAAAAAATGAACCTAAATTAATCGGAAGGGAAAATTGAGGAGCGGTGGTCGGAGAGACCCCATTCGGGACCGACTGTGATAAAAATCTTTCATTCAATTCGACGTTCGTTTCCTTTTTTTTGATGAATCGTGATAACTTTTAGGACTCTATTGTAGGTATAAAAAAATATGAACCGAAATAAATCGGCAGGGAAACTTGAGGGGCGGGGGTCGGAGAGACCCCTTTGGGACCTACTCTGATAAAAATCTTTCATCCGATTCGAAGTTTGTTTCCTCTTTTTTGATGAATCGTGATGACTTTTAGGACCCTCTAGTATGTGAAAAAAAATATAAACCGAAATAAATCGAAAGGGTAACTTTAGGAGCGGTGTTCAGACCGACTCCATTCTGGACCGACTCTGATAAAAATCTTTAATCCAATTCGAAGTTCGTTTCCTCTTTTTTGATGAATAGTGATCACTTTTAGGACTCTATTGTATGTGAAAAAAAATATAAACCGAAATAAATCGGAAGGGACACTTGAGGAGGGGTGGTCAGAGCGACCCCATTCTGGACCGACTACGATAAAAATCTTTCGTCCAATTCGAAGGTCGGATCCTCTTTTTTGACGAATCGTGATGACTTTTAGGAACCTCTAGTATGTGAAAAAAAATATGAACCGAAATTAATCGGAAGGGAAACTTGAGAAGCGGTGGTCGGAGAGACCCCTTTCGGGACCGACTCTGATAAAAATCTTTCGTTGAATTCAAAGGACGTTTCCTCTTTTTTGATGAATCGTGACGACTTTTAGGATCCTCTAGTATGTGAAAAAAGTATAAACCGAAATAAATATGACGGGAAACTTGAGGAGCGATGGTCAGAGCGACTCCATTCTGGACCGACTATGATCAAAATCTTTCGTCCAATTCGAAGGTCGTATCCTCTTTTTTGACGAATCGTGATGACTTTGAGGACCCTCTAGTATGTGAAAAATAATATAAACCGAAAAAATTCGGAAGGGAAATTTGAGAAGCAGTGGTCAGAGCGACCCCATTCTGGACGCACTCTAGTAAAAATCTTTCGATGAATTCAAAGGTCGTTTCTTATTTTTTGATGAATCGTGATGACTTTTAGGACTCTTTTGTAGGTGCACAAAAATATAAACCGAAATAAATCGGAAGGGAAACTTGAGGAGCAGTGGTCAGAGCGACCCCATTCTGGACACACACTAGTAAAAATCTTTCGTTGAATTCAAAGGTCGTTTCCTCTTTTTTGATGAATCGTGATGACTTTAAGGATCCTCTAGTATGTGAAAAAAAATATGAAGCGAAAATAATCGGACGGGAATCTTGAGGAGCGGTGGTCGGAGAGACCCCATTCGGGACCGACTCTGATAAAAATCTTTCGTCCAATTCGAAGGTCGTATCCTCTTTATTGACGAATCGTGATGACTTTTAGGACCCTCTAGTATGTGAAAAATAATATAAACCGAAAAAAATCGGAAGGGAAACTTGAGAAGCAGTGGTCAGAGCGATCCGATTATGGACGCACACTAGTAAAAATCTTTTGTTGAATTCAAAGGTCGTTTCCTCTGTTTTGATGAATCGTGATGACTTTTAGCATCCTCTAGTATGTGAAAAAAAATATGAACCGAAATTACTCGGAAGGGAAACTTGAGGAGCGGTGGTCGGAGAGACGCCATTCGGGACCGACTCTGATAAAAATCTTTCATCCAATTCGAAGTTTGTTTCCTCTTTTTTGATGAATCGTCATGACTTTTAGGACTCTCTTGAATGTGAAAAAATATATACACCGAAATAAATCTGAAGGGAAACTTGAGGAGCGATGGTCAAAGCGACCCCATTCTGGGACGACTATGATAAAAATCTTTCGTCGAATTCGAAGGTCGTATCCTCTTTTTTGACGAATCGTGATGACTTTTAAGACCCTATAGTATGTGACAAATAATAAACACTGAAAAAAATCGAAAGGAAAACTTGAGAAGCAGTGGTCAGAACGACCCCATTCTGGACGCACACTAGTAAAAATCTTTCGTTGAATTCAAAGGTCGTTTCCTCTTTTTTGACGAATCGTGATGACTTTTAGGACTCTCTAGTATGTGAAAAAAAATATAAGCCCAAATAAATCGGAAGGGAAACTTGAGAAGCAGTGGTCAGAGCGACCCCATTCTGGACGCAAACTAGTAAAAATCTTTCGTTTAATTCAAAGGTCGTATCCTCTTTTTTGACTCATCTTGATTACTTTTAGGACTCTCTAGTATGTGAAAAAAAATATAAGGCGAAATAAATCGGAAGGTAAACTTTAGGAGCGATGGTCAGAACGACCCCATTCTGGACCGACAATGATAAAAATCTTTCGTCCAATTCGAAGGTCGTATCCTCTTCTTTGATGAATCGTGATGACTTTTAGGACTCTCTAGTATGTGAAAAAAAATATAAACCGAAATAAATCGGAAGGGAAACTTGAGAAGCGGTGGTCAGAGCGACCCCATTCTGGACCAACTATGATAAAAATCTGTCCCCCAATTCGAGGGTCATATTCTCATTTTGACGAATCGTGATGACTTTTAGGACTCTACTGTAGGTGAAAAAAAATACAAACCGAAATAAATCGTAAGGGAAACTTGAGGAGCGGTGGTCAGAGCGACCCCATTCTGGACGCACACTAGTAAAAATCTTTCGTTGAATTCAAAGGTCGTTTCCTCTTTTTTGATGAATTGTGATGACTTTAAGGATCCTCTAGTATGTGAAAAAAAATATTAACCGAAATTAATCGCAAGGGAAACTTGAGGAGCGGTGGTCGGAGAGACGCCATTCGGGACCGACTCTGATAAAAATCTTTCATCCAATTCAAAGTTTGTTTCCTCTTTTTTGATGAATCGTCATGACTTTTAGGACTCTCTTGAATGTGAAAAAATATATACACCGAAATAAATCTGAAGGGAAACTTGAGGAGCGATGGTCAAAGCGACGCCATTCTGGACCGACTATGATAAAAATCTTTCGTCCAATTCGAAGGACGTATCCTGTTTTTTGACGAATCGTGATGACTTTTAGGACCCTCTAGTATGTGAAAAAAAATATAAACCGAAATAAATCGGACGGGAAACTTGAGCAGCGGTGGTCAGAACGACCCCATTCTGGACCGACTCTGATCAAAATCTTTCATCGAATTCGAAGGTCGTATCCTCTTTTTTGACGAATCGTGATGACTTTTAGGACCCTATAGTATGTGAAAAATAATAAACACTGAAAAAAATCGAAAGGAAAACTTGAGAAGCAGTGGTCAGAACGACCCCATTCTGGACGCACACTAGTGAAAATCTTTCGTTGAATTCAAAGGTCGTATTCTCTTTTTTGACGAATCGCGAAGACTTTTAGGACTCTCTAGTATGTGAAAAAAAATATAAGCCCAAATAAATCGGAAGGGAAACTTGAGAAGCAGTGGTCAGAGCGACCCCATTCTGGACGCACACTAGTAAAAATCTTTCGTTTAATTCAAAGGTCGTATCCTCTTTTTTGACTAATGTTGATTACTTTTAGGACTCTCTAGTATGTGAAAAAAAATATAAGCCGAAATAAATCGGAAGGTAAACTTTAGGAGCGATGGTCAGAACGACCCCATTCTGGACCGACAATGATAAAAATCTTTCGTCCAATTCGAAGGTCGTATCCTCTTCTTTGATGAATCGTGATGACTTTTAGGACTCTCTAGTATGTGAAAAAAAATATAAACCGAAATAAATCGGAAGGGAAACTTGAGAAGCGGTGGTCAGAGCGACCCCATTCTGGACCAATTATGATAAAAATCTGTCCCCCAATTCGAAGGTCATATCCTCATTTTGACGAATCGTGATGACTTTTAGGTCTCTACTGTAGGTGAAAAAAAATATAAACCGAAATAAATCGGAAGGGAATCTTGAGGAGCGGTGGTCGCAGAGCCCCCATTCGGGACCGACTCTGATAAAAATCTTTCATCCAATTCGAAGTTCGTTTCCTCTTTTTTTATGAATTGTGATGACTTTTAGGACCCTCTAGTATGTGAAAATAATATAAACCGAAATAATACGAAAGGGGAACTTTAGGAGCGGTGGTCAGAGCGAGCCCATTCTGGACCGTCGCTGATAAAAATCTTTCATCGAACTCGAAGTTCGTTTCCTCTTTTTTGAAGAATCGTTATGACGTTTAGGACTCTACTGTAGGTGAAAAAAAATATAAACCGAGATAAATCGGAAGGAAAACTTGAGGAGGGGTGGTCAGAGCGACCCCATTCTGGACGCACACTAGTAAAAATCTTTCGTTGAATTCAAAGGTCGTTTCCTCTTTTTTGATGAATTGTGACGACTTTAAGGATCCTCTAGTATGTGAAAAAAAATATTAACCGAAATTAATCGTAAGGGAATCTTGAGGAGCGATGGTCGGAGAGACCCCATTCGGGACCGACTCTGATAAAAATCTTTCATCCAATTCGAAGTTCGTTTCCTCTTTTTTGATGAATCGTGATGACTTTTTGGACTCTATTGTAGGTGGAAAAAAATATGAACCGAAATAAATCCGAAGGGAATCTTGAGGAGCGGTGGTCGGAGAGACGCCATTCGGGACCGACTCTGATAAAAATCTTTCATCGAATTCGAAGTTCGTTTCCTCTTTTTTGATGAATCGTGATGACTTTTAGGACTCTCTTGAATGTGAAAAAATATATACACCGAAATAAATATGGAGGGAAACTTGCGGAGCGATGGTCAGAGCGACCCCATTCTGGACCGACTATGATAAAAATCTTTCGTCCAATTCGAAGGTCGTATCCTGTTTTTTGACGAATCGTGATGTCTTTTAGGACCCTCTACTATGTGAAAAATAATATAAACCGAAAAAAATCGGAAGGGAAACTTGAGAAGCAGTGGTCACAGCGACCCCATTCTGGACGCACACTAGTAAAAATCTCTCGTTGAATTCAAAGGTCGCTTCCTCTTTTTTCATGAATCGTGATGAATTTTAGGATCCTCTAGTATGTGAAAAAAAATATGAACCGAAATTAATCGGAAGGGAAACTTGAGGAGCGGTGGTCGGAGAGACCCCATTCGGGACCGACACGGATAAAAATCTTTCATCCTATTCGAAGTTTGTTTCTTGTTTTTTGATGAATCGTGATGACTTTTAGGACTCTATAGTATGTGATAAAAAATATAAGCCGAAATAAATCGGAAGGGAATCTTGAGGAGCGGTGGTCGGAGAGACCCCATTCGGGACCGACACTGACAAAAATCTTTCATCCAATTCGAAGTTCGTTTCTTCTTTTTTGATGAATCGTGATGACTTTTAGGACTCTCTTGAATGTGAAAAAATATATACACCGAAATAAATCTGAAGGGAAACTTGAGGAGCGATAGTCAGAGCGACCCCATTCTGGACCGACTATGATAAAAATCTTTCGTCCAATTCGAAGGTCGTATCCTGTTTTTTGACGAATCGTGATGACTTTTAGGACCCTCTAGTAAGTGAAAAAAAATATAAACCGAAATAAATCGAAAGGGTAACTTTCGGAGCGGTGGTCAGACCGACCCCATTCTGGACCGACTCTGATAAAAATTTTTAATGCAATTCGAAGTTCGTTTCTTCTTTTTTGATGAATCGTGATGACTTTTAGGACTCTCTAGTATGTGAAAAAAAATATAAACAGAAATAAATCGGAAGGTACACTTGAGGGGCGATGGTCAGTGCGACCTCATTCTGGACCGACGCAGATAAAAATCTTTCATCGAATTCGAAGTTCGTTTCCTCTTTTTAGATGAATCGTGATGACTTTTAGGACTCTCTAGTATGAGAAAAAAAATATGAAGCGAAATATAACGTAAGGGAAACTTGAGGAGCAGTGGTCATAGCGACCCCATTCGGGACTGAGTCTGTATCTTCCGTTCAATTCGAAGGTCGTATCTTCTTTTTTGATGAATCGTTATGACTTTTAGGACTCTTTTGTAGGTGCACAAAAATATAAACCGAAATAAATCGGAAGGGAACCTTGAGGAGCAGTGGTCAGAGAGACTCCATTCTGGACGCATACTAGTAAAAATCTTTCGTTGAATTCAAAGGTCGTTTCCTCTTTTTTGATGAATCGTGATGCCTGTTAGGATTCTCTAGTATGCGAAAAATATATACACCGAAATAAATCTGAAGGGAAACTTGAGGAGCGATGGTCAGAGCGATCCCATTCTGGACCGACTATGATAAAAATCTTTCGTCCAATTCGAAGGTCGTATCCTGTTTTTTGACGAATCGTGATCACTTTTAGGACCCTCTAGTATGTGAAAAAAAATATAAACCGAAATAAATGAAAACGGAAACTTGAGCAGCGGTGGTCAGACCGACCCCATTCTGGACCGACTCTGATAAAAATCTTTCATCGAATTCGAAGGTCGTATCCTCTTTTTTGACGAATCGTGATGACTTTTAGGACCCTATAGTATGTGAAAAATAATAAAAACCCAAAAAAATCGAAAGGAAAACTTGAGAAGCAGTGGTCAGAGCGACCCCATTCTGGACGCACACTAGTAAAAATCTTTCGTTGAATTCAAAGGTCGTTTCTTATTTTTTGATGAATCGTGATGACTTTTAGGACTCTTTTGTAGGTGCACAAAAATATAAACCGAAATAAATCGGAAGGAAAAGGGAGTCTCGTTCGTACTTTCATACGGTACGGACGTGTTCTGCTACTCGCGCTCTAACGCTGTTGTAATACGCGAGTGATTGTGCCAATCAAGGGAGTACGAGATGCAGAAAATTAGCGACTCCGATATGGATGTCGAAACGCGCTTGCTAATGGCACGCAATAAGACGCGCAAAAAACGGGGCAGACCCTCCAAATCATCACAAAGTGATACGGACGGATTCGCGAGTCCGTTAAGCCAGCGCCCAAGACAAGGCTTCAACACACCGACAACGCGAGCGATGACAAGGGCCTCAGCATCGGATACCCACACACTTCTCAGCCAAGTATCAACAAACCTTAACAATAACTACTCGGCCCGCGCGCTCGAGCGTAATCGTAAACAATACAAACACCTGTTCTACATAAACACAACAACCATGACGAGCAGAATCATGCTCGCAAACGTTTGGACTACAGAAAATCCCCAAGCAAAAGATATTATCTTACAAACAGCAAAAGGCTTCCTCCTGAAATCTGACGCCGACGAAAAACAAATCATCCCAATACTAGACAAACTGGTCAAGGACAAAATAATCACCTCCTTCGCAAAAACTGTCCCGCGCACAACCAACCCTAAATTCGCTACCACCTCCGCATCGTTCTCGGCGGTAATCGCTACGGTTGAACTTGAACTCGACGACTTAACAATCAGCGACGCACTCAGCAGCCAGGGAATAACGCACAGATACTGCAAGAGAATTATATCACGAGCTACGAGCAATCCAACTCCCCTGATGAGAGTGATAACAGGATGCGAACGCTCGTTCGAAAAGCTCATGAACGAAGGCCTCTTCTTCTTACAAAAACACTACACAGCTTACCCGAGCACGCCTCCGCAGCCATCCCCCCAGCCCTGCAGCAAATGCTTAAGCTTCACCCACACAACGACGAACTGTCCGAACAAAATTACTTGCCAAAAGTGCAACGGCGAGCACAAAACCGATAACTGCTCGTCGGACCTGCCGATTAAGTGCTCCGCATGCCACGCAACGGACCACGGCGCGTGGTCATTCAAATGCCCACAACGTCCAACGAAGCCAATCGAAGGTATCCCAAACGCCACGATTAAATCGTTAAACAAAAAATCTGCAGAAATCAACAAAAAAACAACTACAAACAATTCCATCCACGCACCAATCACCACTCACGACTTTATCATAAATTGCTACATCAACAAGATTAACAAACCAAAACACGTCAATAGAGAGGAACTCTTAGCGAAATTGAAAAAAAGATTTATCGCTGAATTCAACATCGACACCGCAGCCGTCTTCTCAGGTAACAGAGTATATATCCTGATGTTTGACCTACGCGACCCAGAAGCACCCTCACCAACCGAAACAATCATCGGCGCGAGTTACACGACCACCAATGGCTAAAATAAAAATTCTTTACGGCAACATCAATAGTTACAGCACAAAAAAACTATTAATTAACAACTTTATCGAAAATAACAGCATAGACTGTGTGGCTCTCGTAGAAACTAAAACTAACGACAAAAGCAGGACGAGTTACCGAAATTGGAATTGCATTAAGCAAGACGGAAACATCATCAACAAAAATTGTAGAGGCGGCAGCATGTTCCAAATTAACCCGGCCCTACGACCAAAAAAAGAAAACTCTATCGTCATCAACGATCGGAGAAATGAAGCTCTCCACATTTCTATTCCATTCAAGAACGACTACCTGCACATGTTCCTTGTCTACATCCATCCGCACGCACACATCGATAACTCTATCTTAATTAAGGCATGCAGATACAAATACGCGATTATCGTCGGTGACTTCAACATAAACGCCTATAAAAAAAGACAACTTCAGGATTTAGTCATAAACTCGAATTTCGCCGAATACAACACTCCACCAACGTTTATTATGCGCAACAACACAGACTCAACTCCAGATAGAATACTTTACACCAAAAACATCATCAACAATATAACGTCAGTGGAACTCACGCCAGACTTAGGCTCAGACCACATCTCGATAGTCATCTCACTGGACTTAAGCAGGCCTATCAGATCCGGAGAAACGTCATCAAAACTCAATTTCAACAAAGCCAACCTGGAATGCATCAATGCGAAAGTGATCCATTTTGTCGAAACTATAGATAGCACACCAATCAATCAAGATACGATTTCGCGATTCTCAGAATGCCTTGCAAACGCGGTAAAAACGCACACTCCAACAACCACCAAAAGCTTCTTCTCACACTCTCTTCCGCCATACATCATCAGACTCATTAAACTGAAAAGAAGAACGTACCGTGAATACAGAGCGAACCCCTTACCAGAATATAAACCGAAACTAAACCAAATTAACAAGGCAATCCAAGGAATGATAAAACAGTATAAAACTCACACATGGCTGAAAGCATGCGACGAAATAAGAAAGCAAAAAGGTAAAAACTACTGGCAAACAATAAAAAGGCTATCAGGCTACAATAGTACCCCTCCGGATACCAACCTCATAATAAATGGACTACACATACAGGAGAGCCAGGACAAAGCGCATATATTTGCGGAACACTTCAAAAAAGCATTCAGCAAATCAGCAGATGACCATTTCGACGAGACCAACTTAAGAATAGTGGAACAGTGGCATAGTGACTTCTTCGACGACCCAGCCAACTTCGATCGGAATCACATCGCTATCACCACCGAAGAACTCACGCGAATAATAAAAAAAGGAAAAAACACGGCGCCGGGACATGACAATGTTCCGATGGCCATTGTCAAACAACTCGACCAGCGAATAACACAATTCATACTTAAAATATACAATTTCTGCATCGATAACAGCGTATTCCACAAAGAATGGAAGGATGGTATCATCATCACCTTACCGAAACCTAACACGGACACGAGTCAAGCTGCCAACTATCGACCCATTACACTGCTCCCCACTTTGGGGAAAATTCTAGAAAAAATAATAAAAAATCGCCTTGAGAGGGAGTTGGGTGCAAAAATCCCACAATATCAGTTCGGATTTTGTACCAACAAATCAACAGTTCACCCACTCACTATCATCGCCTCGAACATCCAAGCAGCCAAACTAGCGAATAAACGATCCGCCACACTCTTCATGGACATAAATAAAGCTTTCGACAGCGTCTGGCACAAAGGGCTCCTATACAAACTCTGGACACTTAAATGCCCGCACTACCTACTTCTGTTAATAGCTAACTTGCTCAACGACCGTTCTTTAAGAATTAAAATTGGCAATCGCACCTCAAACAAATTCAAACCTGAGCAAGGGGTCCCACAGGGGTCTCCCCTCTCCCCCCTGCTTTACAACATCTTCTGCCACGACATATACAACTTCACTCACAGCCAAGCGAATAAGTACGCCGTTGATTCTCAATCTTATCTACTTCAATATGCAGACGACACGGCCCTTATCACACACAACAGCTCCATCGAATCGACAATTGACGCGTTGCAAAGGCTCACTGATAAAAGCATCACATGGTTCAACAAATGGCGACTCAAACCGAATCCAGCAAAATCCAAACTGATAATATTTAACCACGAAATATCACCGAACTCACCTTCAATATCCATGTACGATAAAACACTCAACCCATGCACAACCGCAAAATATCTTGGAATCACGATAGATAATAAGCTTAACTTCAACAAACATACGAAATCAATCAAAACAAAAACCACAGCTCGTGCATCGCACTTCCGCAAGCTGACATACCAAAATAAGCAGATCGCTATTGAACACGCCACAAAAATTTACAAGTGCATCTGTCGGCCTCTGCTGGAGTATGGTCATCCGCTCTGGCTCAACTGCAAAAACCGAAGCCTAAAAAATATCGCAACAGCAGAAACAATATCTCTCCGCCGGCTTACCAAATTACGACACCCGAACAACCCACTGCACAACCCATCGAACCAACTGTTATACGACATCACCAAAATACAGCCAATTATCAGCAGAGCAGGAAAGCTAAGCACGAACTTTGCGCGGCAACACCTCGATACAATTGCACCACTGTGCAGAACAATACCAATAGGAATTACACCAAAGCACAAACACCCTTCGCACACAATCTTGGAAATTATGGAAGCCCTAACAACGTAAACCGAGCAAACTTAATACTTTTTTTTTTTTTTTTTTTTAAATTGAAAACATTTTTTTTTTTTTTTTTTTTTTTTTTTTTCTTTTTTTTTTATTCTACGTTTTTCATTCTCCCGCCCTACACAAATGAGCATCAGACATAAGTGCACCGCAACCCGCATCCCGCTAAACTGATGGAAAGGGAAAAAATAAAATGAACGAGAAAGAAAAATAAATAAAGAAATCAAACCATGATGTCACCAACCGACTACTTGGATGCATGGGCTGAAGGACTTCGGTCAATGGCCCTGGCCCACCCTCAAAAAAAAAAAAAAAAAAAAAAAAAAAAAAAAAAAAAAACGAGATGTTGGAAAAAAAAAAAAAAATTTTAAATTGGTGGCCAATAAAAACATTTACTACTACTCGGAAGGGAAACTTGAGGAGCAGTGGTCAGAGCGACCCCATTCTGGACACACACTAGTAAAAATCTTTCGTTGAATTCAAAGGTCGTTTCCTCTTTTTTGATGAATCGTGATGACTTTAAGGATCCTCTAGTATGTGAAAAAAATATGAAGCGAAAATAATCGGACGGGAATCTTGAGGAGCGGTGGTCGGAGAGACCCCATTCGGGACCGACTCTGATAAAAATCTTTCGTCCAATTCGAAGGTCGTATCCTCTTTATTGACGAATCGTGATGACTTTTAGGACCCTCTAGTATGTGAAAAATAATATAAACCGAAAAAAATCGGAAGGGAAACTTGAGAAGCAGTGGTCAGAGCGATCCGATTATGGACGCACACTAGTAAAAATCTTTCGTTGAATTCAAAGGTCGTTTCCTCTGTTTTGATGAATCGTGATGACTTTTAGCATCCTCTAGTATGTGAAAAAAAATATGAACCGAAATTAATCGGAAGGGAAACTTGAGGAGCGGTGGTCGGAGAGACGCCATTCGGGACCGACTCTGATAAAAATCTTTCATCCAATTCGAAGTTTGTTTCCTCTTTTTTGATGAATCGTCATGACTTTTAGGACTCTCTTGAATGTGAAAAAATATATACACCGCAATAAATCTGAAGGGAAACTTGAGGAGCGATGGTCAAAGCGACCCCATTCTGGGACGACTATGATAAAAATCTTTCGTCGAATTCGAAGGTCGTATCCTCTTTTTTGACGAATCGTGATGACTTTTAAGACCCTATAGTATGTGACAAATAATGAACACTGAAAAAAATCGAACGGAAAACTTGAGAAGCAGTGGTCAGAACGACCCCATTCTGGACGCACACTAGTAAAAATCTTTCGTTGAATTCAAAGGTCGTTTCCTCTTTTTTGACGAATCGTGATGACTTTTAGGACTCTCTAGTTTGTGAAAAAAAATATAAGCCCAAATAAATCGGAAGGGAAACTTGAGAAGCAGTGGTCAGAGCGACCCCATTCTGGACGCACACTAGTAAAAATCTTTCGTTTAATTCAAAGGTCGTATCCTCTTTTTTGACTCATCTTGATTACTTTTAGGACTCTCTAGTATGTGAAAAAAAATATAAGGCGAAATAAATCGGAAGGTAAACTTTAGGAGCGATGGTCAGAACGACCCCATTCTGGACCGACAATGATAAAAATCTTTGGTCCAATTCGAAGGTCGTATCCTCTTCTTTGATGAATCGTGATGACTTTTAGGACTCTCTAGTATGTGAAAAAAAATATAAACCGAAATAAATCGGAAGGGAAACTTGAGAAGCGGTGGTCAGAGCGACCCCATTCTGGACCAACTATGATAAAAATCTGTCCCCCAATTCGAGGGTCATATTCTCATTTTGACGAATCGTGATGACTTTTAGGACTCTACTGTAGGTGAAAAAAAATACAAACCGAAATAAATCGTAAGGGAAACTTGAGGAGCGGTGGTCAGAGCGACCCCATTCTGGACGCACACTAGTAAAAATCTTTCGTTGAATTCAAAGGTCGTTTCCTCTTTTTTGATAAATTGTGATGACTTTAAGGATCCTCTAGTATGTGAAAAAAAATATTAACCGAAATTAATCGCAAGGGAAACTTGAGGAGCGGTGGTCGGAGAGACGCCATTCGGGACCGACTCTGATAAAAATCTTTCATCCAGTTCAAAGTTTGTTTCCTCTTTTTTGATGAATCGTCATGACTTTTAGGACTCTCTTGAATGTGAAAATATATATACACCGAAATAAATCTGAAGGGAAACTTGAGGAGCGATGGTCAAAGCGACGCCATTCTGGACCGACTATGATAAAAATCTTTCGTCCAATTCGAAGGACGTATCCTGTTTTTTGACGAATCGTGATGACTTTTAGGACCCTCTAGTATGTGAATAAAAATATAAACCGAAATAAATCGGACGGGAAACTTGAGCAGCGGTGGTCAGAACGACCCCATTCCGGACCGACTCTGATAAAAATCTTTCATCGAATTCGAAGGTCGTATCCTCTTTTTTGACGAATCGTGATGACTTTTAGGACCCTATAGTATGTGAAAAATAATAAACACTGAAAAAAATCGAAAGGAAAACTTGAGAAGCAGTGGTCAGAACGACCCCATTCTGGACGCACACTAGTGAAAATCTTTCGTTGAATTCAAAGGTCGTATCCTCTTTTTTGACGAATCGCGATGACTTTTAGGACTCTCTAGTATGTGAAAAAAAATATAAGCCCAAATAAATCGGAAGGGAAACTTGAGAAGCAGTGGTCAGAGCGACCCCATTCTGGACCGCACACTAGTAAAAATCTTTCGTTTAATTCAAAGGTCGTATCCTCTTTTTTGACTAATGTTGATTACTTTTAGGACTCTCTAGTATGTGAAAAAAAATATAAGCCGAAATAAATCGGAAGGTAAACTTTAGGAGCGATGGTCAGAACGACCCCATTCTGGACCGACAATGATAAAAATCTTTCGTCCAATTCGAAGGTCGTATCCTCTTCTTTGATGAATCGTGATGACTTTTAGGACTCTCTAGTATGTGAAAAAAAATATAAACCGAAATAAATCGGAAGGGAAACTTGAGAAGCGGTGGTCAGATCGACCCCATTCTGGACCAATTATGATAAAAATCTGTCCCCCAATTCGAAGGTCATATCCTCATTTTGACGAATCGTGATGACTTTTAGGACTCTACTGTAGGTGAAAAAAAATATAAACCGAAATAAATCGGAAGGGAATCTTGAGGAGCGGTGGTCGGAGAGCCCCCATTCGGGACCGACTCTGATAAAAATCTTTCATCCAATTCGAAGTTCGTTTCCTCTTTTTTTATGAATTGTGATGACTTTTAGGACCCTCTAGTATGTGAAAATAATATAAACCGAAATAATACGAAAGGGGAACTTTAGGAGCGGTGGTCAGAGCGAGCCCATTCTGGACCGTCGCTGATAAAAATCTTTCATCGAACTCGAAATTCGTTTCCTCTTTTTTGAAGAATCGTTATGACTTTTAGGACTCTACTGTAGGTGAAAAAAAATATAAACCGAGATAAATCGGAAGGGAAACTTGAGGAGGGGTGGTCAGAGCGACCCCATTCTGGACGCACACTAGTAAAAATCTTTCGTTGAATTCAAAGGTCGTTTCCTCTTTTTTGATGAATTGTGACGACTTTAAGGATCCTCTAGTATGTGAAAAAAAATATTAACCGAAATTAATCGTAAGGGAATCTTGAGGAGCGATGGTCGGAGAGACCCCATTCGGGACCGACTCTGATAAAAATCTTTCATCCAATTCGAAGTTCGTTTCCTCTTTTTTGATGAATCGTGATGACTTTTTGGACTCTATTGTAGGTGGAAAAAAATATGAACCGAAATAAATCCGAAGGGAATCTTGAGGAGCGGTGGTCGGAGAGACGCCATTCGGGACCGACTCTGATAAAAATCTTTCATCCAATTCGAAGTTCGTTTCCTCTTTTTTGATGAATCGTGATGACTTTTAGGACTCTCTTGAATGTGAAAAAATATATACACCGAAATAAATATGGAGGGAAACTTGAGGAGCGATGGTCAGAGCGACCCCATTCTGGACCGACTATGATAAAAATCTTTCGTCCAATTCGAAGGTCGTATCCTGTTTTTTGACGAATCGTGATGTGTTTAAGGACCCTCTACTATGTGAAAAATAATATAAACCGAAAAAAATCGGAAGGGAAACTTGAGAAGCAGTGGTCACAGCGACCCCATTCTGGACGCACACTAGTAAAAATCTCTCGTTGAATTCAAAGGTCGCTTCCTCTTTTTTCATGAATCGTGATGAATTTTAGGATCCTCTAGTATGTGAAAAAAAATATTAACCGAAATTAATCGGAAGGGAAACTTGAGGAGCGGTGGTCGGAGAGACCCCATTCGGGACCGACACTGATAAAAATCTTTCATCCTATTCGAAGTTTGTTTCTTCTTTTTTGATGAATCGTGATGACTTTTAGGACTCTATAGTATGTGATAAAAAATATAAGCCGAAATAAATCGGAAGGGAATCTTGAGGAGCGGTGGTCGGAGAGACCCCATTCGGGACCGACACTGACAAAAATCTTTCATCCAATTCGAAGTTCGTTTCTTCTTTTTTGATGAATCGTGATGACTTTTAGGACTCTCTTGAATGTGAAAAAATATATACACCGAAATAAATCTGAAGGGAAACTTGAGGAGCGATGGTCAGAGCGACCCCATTCTGGACCGACTATGATAAAAATCTTTCGTCCAATTCGAAGGTCGTATCCTGTTTTTTGACGAATCGTGATGCCTTTTAGGACCCTCTAGTAAGTGAAAAAAAATATAAACCGAAATAAATCGAAAGGGTAACTTTCGGAGCGGTGGTCAGACCGACCCCATTCTGGACCGACTCTGATAAAAATTTTTAATGCAATTCGAAGTTCGTTTCTTCTTTTTTGATGAATCGTGATGACTTTTAGTACTCTCTAGTATGTGAAAAAAAATATAAACCGAAATAAATCGGAAGGTACACTTGAGGGGCGATGGTCAGTGCGACCTCATTCTGGACCGACGCAGATAAAAATCTTTCATCGAATTCGAAGTTCGTTTCCTCTTTTTAGATGAATCGTGATGACTTTTAGGACTCTCTAGTATGAGAAAAAAAATATGAAGCGAAATATAACGTAAGGGAAACTTGAGGAGCAGTGGTCATAGCGACCCCATTCGGGACTGAGTCTGTATCTTCCGTTCAATTCGAAGGTCGTATCTTCTTTTTTGATGAATCGTTATGACTTTTAGGACTCTTTTGTAGGTGCACAAAAATATAAACCGAAATAAATCGGAAGGGAACCTTGAGGAGCAGTGGTCAGAGAGACTCCATTCTGGACGCACACTAGTAAAAATCTTTCGTTGAATTCAAAGGTCGTTTCCTCTTTTTTGATGAATCGTGATGCCTGTTAGGATTCTCTAGTATGCGAAAAATATATACACCGAAATAAATCTGAAGGGAAACTTGAGGAGCGATGGTCAGAGCGATCCCTTTCTGGACCGACTATGATAAAAATCTTTCGTCCAATTCGAAGGTCGTATCCTGTTTTTTGACGAATCGTGATCACTTTTAGGACCCTCTAGTATGTGAAAAAAAATATAAACCGAAATAAATCGAAACGGAAACTTGAGCAGCGGTGGTCAGACCGACCCCATTCTGGACCGACTCTGATAAAAATCTTTCATCGAATTCGAAGGTCGTATCCTCTTTTTTGACGAATCGTGATGACTTTTAGGACCCTATAGTATGTGAAAAATAATAAAAACCCAAAAAAATCGAAAGGAAAACTTGAGAAGCAGTGGTCGGAACGACCCCATTCTGGACGCACACTAATAAAAATCTTTCGTTGAATTGAAAGGTCGTATCCTCTTTTTTGACGAATCGTGATGACTTTTAGCACTCTCTAGTATGTGAAAAAAAATATAAGCCGAAATAAATCGGAAGGGAAACTTGAGAAGCAGTGGTCAGAGCGACCCCATTCTGGACGCACACTAGTAAAAATCTTTCGTTTAATTCAAAGGTCGTATCCTCTTCTTTGACGAATCGTGATGACTTTTAGGACTATCTAGTATGTGAAAAAAAATATAAGCCGAAATAAATAGGAAGGGAAACTTTAGGAGCGATGGTCAGAGCGACCCCATTATGGACCGACTATGATAAAAATCTTTCGTCCAATTCGAAGGTCGTATCCTCTTTTTTCACAAATCGTGATGACTTTTAGGACCCTCTAGTAAGTGGAAAATAATATGAACTGAAAAAAATCGGAAGGGATACTTGAGAAGCAGTGGTCAGAGTGACCCCATTCTGGACGCTCACTATTAAAAATCTTTCGTTGAATTCAAAGGTTTCCTCTTTTTTGATGAATCGTGATGACTTTTAGGATCCTCTAGTATGTGAAAAAAAATATGAACTGAAATTTAACGGAATGGAATCTTGAGGAGCTGTGGTCGGAGAGACCCCATTCGGGACCGACTCTGATTAAAATCTTTCGTCCAATTCGAAGGTCGGATCCTCTTCTTTGACGAATCGTGATGACTTTTAGGACCCTCTAGTATGTTAAAAATAATATAAACCGAAAAAAATCGGAAGGGAAACTTGAGAAGCAGTGGTCAGAGCGACCCCATTCTGGACGCACACTAGTAAAAATCTTTCGTCGAATTCAAAGGTTGTTTCCTCTTTTTTGATGAATCGTGATGACTTTTAGCATCCTCTAGTATGTGAAAAAAAATATTAACCGAAATTAATCGGAAGGGAATCTTGAGGAGCGGTGGTCGGAGAGACCCCATTCGGGACCGACTCTGATAAAAATCTTTCATCCAATTCGAAGTTCGTTTCCTCTTTTTTGATGTATTGTGATGACTTTTAGGACCCTCTAGTATGTAAAAAAATATAAACCGAAATAAAACGAAAGGGGAACTTTAGGAGCGGTGGTCAGAGCGAGCCCATTCTGGACCGACGCTGATAAAAATCTTTCATCGAATTCGCAGTTCGTTTCCTCTTTTTTGATGAATCGTGATGACTTTTAGGACTCTCTAGTATGTGAAAAAAAATATAAACCGAAATATGACGGAAGGGAAACTTGAGGAGGGGTGGTCAGAGCGACTCCATTCTAGACCGACTATGATAAAAATCTTTCGTCCAATTCGAAGGTCGTATCCTCTTTTTTGACGAATCGTGATGACTTTTAGGACCCTCTAGTAAGTGAAAAAAAATATAAACCGAAATAAATGAAAACGGAAACTTGAGCAGCGGTGGTCAGACCGACCCCATTCTGGACCGACTCTGATAAAAATCTTTCATCGAATTCGAAGGTCGTATCCTCTTTTTTGACGAATCGTGATGACTTTTAGGACCCTATAGTATGTGAAAAATAATAAAAACCCAAAAAAATCGAAAGGAAAACTTGAAAAGCAGTGGTCAGAGCGACCCCATTCTGGACGCACACTAGTAAAAATCTTTCGTTGAATTCAAAGGTCGTTTCTTATTTTTTGATGAATCGTGATGACTTTTAGGACTCTTTTGTAGGTGCACAAAAATATAAACCGAAATAAATCGGAAGGGAAACTTGGGGAGCAGTGGTCAGAGCGACCCCATTCTGGACACACACTAGTAAAAATCTTTCGTTGAATTCAAAGGTCGTTTCCTCTTTTTTGATGAATCGTGATGACTTTAAGGATCCTCTAGTATGTGAAAAAAAATATGAAGCGAAAATAATCGGACGGGAATCTTGAGGAGCGGTGGTCGGAGAGACCCCATTCGGGACCGACTCTGATAAAAATCTTCCGTCCAATTCGAAGTTTGTTTCCTCTTTTTTGATGAATCGTCATGACTTTTAGGACTCTCTTGAATGTGAAAAAATATATACACCGAAATAAATCTGAAGGGAAACTTGAGGAGCGATGGTCAAAGCGACCCCATTCTGGGACGACTATGATAAAAATCTTTCGTCGAATTCGAAGGTCGTATCCTCTTTTTTGACGAATCGTGATGACTTTTAAGACCCTATAGTATGTGACAAATAATGAACACTGAAAAAAATCGAAAGGAAAACTTGAGAAGCAGTGGTCAGAACGACCCCATTCTGGACGCACACTAGTAAAAATCTTTCGTTGAATTCAAAGGTCGTTTCCTCTTTTTTGACGAATCGTGATGACTTTTAGGACTCTCTAGTATGTGAAAAAAAATATAAGCCCAAATAAATCGGAAGGGAAACTTGAGAAGCAGTGGTCAGAGCGACCCCATTCTGGACGCACACTAGTAAAAATCTTTCGTTTAATTCAAAGGTCGTATCCTCTTTTTTGACTCATCTTGATTACTTTTAGGACTCTCTAGTATGTGAAAAAAAATATAAGGCGAAATAAATCGGAAGGTAAACTTTAGGAGCGATGGTCAGAACGACCCCATTCTGGACCGACAATGATAAAAATCTTTCGTCCAATTCGCGAAGGTCGTATCCTCTTCTTTGATGAATCGTGATGACTTTTAGGACTCTCTAGTATGTGAAAAAAAATATAAACCGAAATAAATCGGAAGGGAAACTTGAGAAGCGGTGGTCAGAGCGACCCCATTCTGGACCAACTATGATAAAAATCTGTCCCCCAATTCGAGGGTCATATTCTCATTTTGACGAATCGTGATGACTTTTAGGACTCTACTGTAGGTGAAAAAAAATACAAACCGAAATAAATCGTAAGGGAAACTTGAGGAGCGGTGGTCAGAGCGACCCCATTCTGGACGCACACTAGTAAAAATCTTTCGTTGAATTCAAAGGTCGTTTCCTCTTTTTTGATGAATTGTGATGACTTTAAGGATCCTCTAGTATGTGAAAAAAAATATTAACCGAAATTAATCGCAAGGGAAACTTGAGGAGCGGTGGTCGGAGAGACGCCATTCGGGACCGACTCTGATAAAAATCTTTCATCCAATTCAAAGTTTGTTTCCTCTTTTTTGATGAATCGTCATGACTTTTAGGACTCTCTTGAATGTGAAAATATATATACACCGAAATAAATCTGAAGGGAAACTTGAGGAGCGATGGTCAAAGCGACGCCATTCTGGACCGACTATGATAAAAATCTTTCGTCCAATTCGAAGGACGTATCCTGTTTTTTGACGAATCGTGATGACTTTTAGGACCCTCTAGTATGTGAATAAAAATATAAACCGAAATAAATCGGACGGGAAACTTGAGCAGCGGTGGTCAGAACGACCCCATTCTGGACCGACTCTGATAAAAATCTTTCATCGAATTCGAAGGTCGTATCCTCTTTTTTGACGAATCGTGATGACTTTTAGGACCCTATAGTATGTGAAAAATAATAAACACTGAAAAAAATCGAAAGGAAAACTTGAGAAGCAGTGGTCAGAACGACCCCATTCTGGACGCACACTAGTGAAAATCTTTCGTTGAATTCAAAGGTCGTATCCTCTTTTTTGACGAATCGCGATGACTTTTAGGACTCTCTAGTATGTGAAAATAATATAAACCGAAATAATACGAAAGGGGAACTTTAGGAGCGGTGGTCAGAGCGAGCCCATTCTGGACCGTCGCTGATAAAAATCTTTCATCGAACTCGAAGTTCGTTTCCTCTTTTTTGAAGAATCGTTATGACTTTTAGGACTCTACTGTAGGTGAAAAAAAATATAAACCGAAATAAATCGGAAGGGAAACTTGAGGAGGGGTGGTCAGAGCGACCCCATTCTGGACGCACACTAGTAAAAATCTTTCGTTGAATTCAAAGGTCGTTTCCTCTTTTTTGATGAATTGTGATGACTTTAAGGATCCTCTAGTATGTGAAAAAAAATATTAACCGAAATTAATCGGAAGGGAATCTTGAGGAGCAATGGTCGGAGAGACCCCATTCGGGACCGACTCTGATAAAAATCTTTCATCCAATTCGAAGTTCGTTTGCCCTTTTTTGATGAATCGTGATGACTTTTTGGACTCTATTGTAGGTGGAAAAAAATATGAACCGAAATAAATCCGAAGGGAATCTTGAGGAGCGGTGGTCGGAGAGACGCCATTCGGGACCGACTCTGATAAAAATCTTTCATCCAATTCGAAGTTCGTTTCCTCTTTGTTGATGAATCGTGATGACTTTTAGGACTCTCTTGAATGTGAAAAAATATATACACCGAAATAAATCTGAAGGGAAATTTGAGGAGCGATGGTCAGAGCGACCCCATTCTGGACCGACTATGATAAAAATCTTTCGTCCAATTCGAAGGTCGTATCCTGTTTTTTGACGAATCGTGATGACTTTTAGGACCCTCTAGTAAGTGAAAAAAAATATAAACCGAAATAAATCGAAAGGGTAACTTTCGGAGCGGTGGTCAGACCGACCCCATTCTAGACCGACCCTGATAAAAATCTTTAATGCAATTCGAAGTTCGTTTCTTCTTTTTTGATGAATCGTGATGACTTTTAGGACGCTCTAGTATGTGAAAAAAAATATAAACCGAAATAAATCGGAAGGGACACTTGAGGGACGATGGTCAGTGCGACCTCATTCTGGACCGACGCAGATAAAAATCTTTCATCGAATTCGAAGTTCGTTTCCTCTTTTTAGATGAATCGTGATGACTTTTAGGACTCTCTAGTATGAGAAAAAAAATATGAAGCGAAATATAACGTAAGGGAAACTTGAGGAGCAGTGGTCATAGCGACCCCTTTCGGGACTGAGTCTGTATCTTCCGTTCAATTCGAAGGTCGTATCTTCTTTTTTGATGAATCGTTATGACTTTTAGGACTCTTTTGTAGGTGCACAAAAATATAAACCGAAATAAATCGGAAGGGAACCTTGAGGAGCAGTGGTCAGAGAGACTCCATTCTGGACGCACACTAGTAAAAATCTTTCGTTGAATTCAAAGGTCGTTTCCTCTTTTTTGATGAATGGTGATGCCTGTTAGGATTCTCTAGTATGTGAAAAATATATACACCGAAATAAATCTGAAGGGAAACTTGACGAGCGATCGTCAGAGCGATCCCATTCTGGACCGACTATGATAAAAATCTTTCGTCCAATTCGAAGGTCGTATCCTGTTTTTTGACGAATCGTGATGACTTTTAGGACCCTCTAGTATGTGAAAAAAAATATAAACCGAAATAAATCGAAACGGAAACTTGAGCAGCGGTGGTCAGACCGACCCCATTCTGGACAGACTCTGATAAAAATCTTTCATCGAATTCGAAGGTCGTATCCTCTTTTTTGACGAATCGTGATGAATTTTAGGACCCTATAGTATGTGAAAAATAATAAAAACCCAAAAAAATCGAAAGGAAAACTTGAGAAGCAGTGGTCGGAACGACCCCATTCTGGACGCACACTAATAAAAATCTTTCGTTGAATTGAAAGGTCGTATCCTCTTTTTTGACGAATCGTGATGACTTTTAGCACTCTCTAGTATGTGAAAAAAAATATAAGCCGAAATAAATCGGAAGGGAAACTTTAGGAGCGATGGTCAGAGCGACCCCATTATGGACCGACTATGATAAAAATCTTTCGTCCAATTCGAAGGTCGTATCCTCTTTTTTCACAAATCGTGATGACTTTTAGGACCCTCTAGTAAGTGAAAAATAATATGAACTGAAAAAAATCGGCAGGGAAACTTGAGAAGCAGTGGTCAGAGTGACCCAATTCTGGACGCTCACTATTAAAAATCTTTCGTTGAATTCAAAGGTTTCCTCTTTTTTGATGAATCGTGATGACTTTTAGGATCCTCTAGTATGTGAAAAAAAATATGAACTGAAATTAATCGGAATGGAATCTTGAGGAGCTGTGGTCGGAGAGACTCCAATCGGGACCGACTCTGATAAAAATCTTTCGTCCAATTCGAAGGTCGGATCCTCTTCTTTGACGAATCGTGATGACTTTTAGGACCCTCTAGTATGTGAAAAATAATATAAACCGAAAAAAATCGGAAGGGAAACTTGAGAAGCAGTGGTCAGAGCGACCCCATTCTGGACGCACACTAGTAAAAATCTTTCGTTGAATTCAAAGGTTGTTTCTTCTTTTTTGATGAATCGTGATGACTTTTAGCATCCTCTAGTATGTGAAAAAAAATATTAACCGAAATTAATCGGAAGGGAATCTTGAGGAGCGGTGGTCGGAGAGACCCCATTCGGGACCGACTCTGATAAAAATCTTTCATCCAATTCGAAGTTCGTTTCCTCTTTTTTGATGAATTGTGATGACTTTTAGGACCCTCTAGTATGTGAAAAAAATATAAACCGAAATAAAACGAAAGGGGAACTTTAGGAGCGGTGGTCAGAGCGAGCCCATTCTGGACCGACGCTGATAAAAGTCTTTCATCGAATTCTCAGTTCGTTTCCTCTTTTTTGATGAATCGTGATGACTTTTAGGACTCTCTAGTATGTGAAAAAAATATATAAACCGAAATATGACGGAAGGGAAACTTGAGGAGGGGTGGTCAGAGCGACTCCATTCTAGACCGACTATGATAAAAATCTTTCATCCAATTCGAAGGTCGTATCCTCTTTTTTGACGAATCGTGATGACTTTTAGGACCCTCTAGTAAGTGAAAAAAAATATAAACCGAAATAAATCGAAAGGGAAACTTTAGGAGCGGTGGTCAGGGCGACCCCATTCTGGACCGACGCTGATAAAAATCTTTCATCGAATTCGAAGTTCGTTTCCTCTTTTTTGATGAATCGTGATGACTTTTAGGACTCTCTAGTATGTGAAAAAAAATATAAACCGAAATAAGTCGGAAGGGAAACTTTAGGAGCGGTGGTCATAGCGACCCCATTCTGGACTGACTCTGGCAAAAAATCTTTCGTCCAATTCGAGGGTCGTATCCCCTTCTTTGACGAACCGTTATGACTTTTAGGTCTCTTTTGGGAAGGGAAACTTGAGGAGCAGTGGTCAGAGCGACCCCATTCTGGACGCACACTAGTAAAAATCTTTCGTTGAATTCAAAGGTCGTTTCCTGTTTTTTTCAGGAATCGTGATGACTTTTAGGATCCTCTAGTATGTGAAAAAAAAAATGAACCTAAATTAATCGGAAGGGAAAATTGAGGAGCGGTGGTCGGAGAGACCCCATTCGGGACCGACTGTGATAAAAATCTTTCATTCAATTCGACGTTCGTTTCCTTTTTTTTGATGAATCGTGATAACTTTTAGGACTCTATTGTAGGTATAAAAAAATATGAACCGAAATAAATCGGCAGGGAAACTTGAGGGGCGGGGGTCGGAGAGACCCCTTTGGGACCTACTCTGATAAAAATCTTTCATCCGATTCGAAGTTTGTTTCCTCTTTTTTGATGAATCGTGATGACTTTTAGGACCCTCTAGTATGTGAAAAAAAATATAAACCGAAATAAATCGAAAGGGTAACTTTAGGAGCGGTGTTCAGACCGACTCTATTCTGGACCGACTCTGATAAAAATCTTTAATCCAATTCGAAGTTCGTTTCCTCTTTTTTGATGAATAGTGATCACTTTTAGGACTCTATTGTATGTGAAAAAAAATATAAACCGAAATAAATCGGAAGGGACACTTGAGGAGGGGTGGTCAGAGCGACCCCATTCTGGACCGACTATGATAAAAATCTTTCGTCCAATTCGAAGGTCGGATCCTCTTTTTTGACGAATCGTGATGACTTTTAGGAACCTCTAGTATGTGAAAAAAAATATGAACCGAAATTAATCGGAAGGGAAACTTGAGAAGCGGTGGTCGGAGAGACCCCATTCGGGACCGACTCTGATAAAAATCTTTCGTTGAATTCAAAGGACGTTTCCTCTTTTTTGATGAATCGTGACGACTTTTAGGATCCTCTAGTATGTGAAAAAAGTATAAACCGAAATAAATATGACGGGAAACTTGAGGAGCGATGGTCAGAGCGACTCCATTCTGGACCGACTATGATCAAAATCTTTCGTCCAATTCGAAGGTCGTATCCTCTTTTTTGACGAATCGTGATGACTTTGAGGACCCTCTAGTATGTGAAAAATAATATAAACCGAAAAAATTCGGAAGGGAAATTTGAGAAGCAGTGGTCAGAGCGACCCCATTCTGGACGCACTCTAGTAAAAATCTTTCGATGAATTCAAAGGTCGTTTCTTATTTTTTGATGAATCGTGATGACTTTTAGGACTCTTTTGTAGGTGCACAAAAATATAAACCGAAATAAATCGGAAGGGAAACTTGAGGAGCAGTGGTCAGAGCGACCCCATTCTGGACACACACTAGTAAAAATCTTTCGTTGAATTCAAAGGTCGTTTCTTCTTTTTTGATGAATCGTGATGACTTTTAGCATCCTCTAGTATGTGAAAAAAAATATTAACCGAAATTAATCGGAAGGGAATCTTGAGGAGCGGTGGTCGGAGAGACCCCATTCGGGACCGACTCTGATAAAAATCTTTCATCCAATTCGAAGTTCGTTTCCTCTTTTTTGATGAATTGTGATGACTTTTAGGACCCTCTAGTATGTGAAAAAAATATAAACCGAAATAAAACGAAAGGGGAACTTTAGGAGCGGTGGTCAGAGCGAGCCCATTCTGGACCGACGCTGATAAAAGTCTTTCATCGAATTCTCAGTTCGTTTCCTCTTTTTTGATGAATCGTGATGACTTTTAGGACTCTCTAGTATGTGAAAAAAATATATAAACCGAAATATGACGGAAGGGAAACTTGAGGAGGGGTGGTCAGAGCGACTCCATTCTAGACCGACTATGATAAAAATCTTTCATCCAATTCGAAGGTCGTATCCTCTTTTTTGACGAATCGTGATGACTTTTAGGACCCTCTAGTAAGTGAAAAAAAATATAAACCGAAATAAATCGAAAGGGAAACTTTAGGAGCGGTGGTCAGGGCGACCCCATTCTGGACCGACGCTGATAAAAATCTTTCATCGAATTCGAAGTTCGTTTCCTCTTTTTTGATGAATCGTGATG
This sequence comes from Oxytorus armatus, assembly GCA_958009045.1. Lineage (NCBI taxonomy): Eukaryota > Metazoa > Arthropoda > Insecta > Hymenoptera > Ichneumonidae > Oxytorus > Oxytorus armatus. Next base: position 5,219,847 of record OY253752.1, read on the forward strand.
ACTTTTAGGACTCTCTAGTATGTGAAAAAAAATATAAACCGAAATAAGTCGGAAGGGAAACTTTAGGAGCGGTGGTCATAGCGACCCCATTCTGGACTGACTCTGGCAAAAAATCTTTCGTCCAATTCGAGGGTCGTATCCCCTTCTTTGACGAACCGTTATGACTTTTAGGTCTCTTTTGGGAAGGGAAACTTGAGGAGCAGTGGTCAGAGCGACCCCATTCTGGACGCACACTAGTAAAAATCTTTCGTTGAATTCAAAGGTCGTTTCCTGTTTTTTTCAGGAATCGTGATGACTTTTAGGATCCTCTAGTATGTGAAAAAAAAAATGAACCTAAATTAATCGGAAGGGAAAATTGAGGAGCGGTGGTCGGAGAGACCCCATTCGGGACCGACTGTGATAAAAATCTTTCATTCAATTCGACGTTCGTTTCCTTTTTTTTGATGAATCGTGATAACTTTTAGGACTCTATTGTAGGTATAAAAAAATATGAACCGAAATAAATCGGCAGGGAAACTTGAGGGGCGGGGGTCGGAGAGACCCCTTTGGGACCTACTCTGATAAAAATCTTTCATCCGATTCGAAGTTTGTTTCCTCTTTTTTGATGAATCGTGATGACTTTTAGGACCCTCTAGTATGTGAAAAAAAATATAAACCGAAATAAATCGAAAGGGTAACTTTAGGAGCGGTGTTCAGACCGACTCTATTCTGGACCGACTCTGATAAAAATCTTTAATCCAATTCGAAGTTCGTTTCCTCTTTTTTGATGAATAGTGATCACTTTTAGGACTCTATTGTATGTGAAAAAAAATATAAACCGAAATAAATCGGAAGGGACACTTGAGGAGGGGTGGTCAGAGCGACCCCATTCTGGACCGACTATGATAAAAATCTTTCGTCCAATTCGAAGGTCGGATCCTCTTTTTTGACGAATCGTGATGACTTTTAGGAACCTCTAGTATGTGAAAAAAAATATGAACCGAAATTAATCGGAAGGGAAACTTGAGAAGCGGTGGTCGGAGAGACCCCATTCGGGACCGACTCTGATAAAAATCTTTCGTTGAATTCAAAGGACGTTTCCTCTTTTTTGATGAATCGTGACGACTTTTAGGATCCTCTAGTATGTGAAAAAAGTATAAACCGAAATAAATATGACGGGAAACTTGAGGAGCGATGGTCAGAGCGACTCCATTCTGGACCGACTATGATCAAAATCTTTCGTCCAATTCGAAGGTCGTATCCTCTTTTTTGACGAATCGTGATGACTTTGAGGACCCTCTAGTATGTGAAAAATAATATAAACCGAAAAAATTCGGAAGGGAAATTTGAGAAGCAGTGGTCAGAGCGACCCCATTCTGGACGCACTCTAGTAAAAATCTTTCGATGAATTCAAAGGTCGTTTCTTATTTTTTGATGAATCGTGATGACTTTTAGGACTCTTTTGTAGGTGCACAAAAATATAAACCGAAATAAATCGGAAGGGAAACTTGAGGAGCAGTGGTCAGAGCGACCCCATTCTGGACACACACTAGTAAAAATCTTTCGTTGAATTCAAAGGTCGTTTCCTCTTTTTTGATGAATCGTGATGACTTTAAGGATCCTCTAGTATGTGAAAAAAAATATGAAGCGAAAATAATCGGACGGGAATCTTGAGGAGCGGTGGTCGGAGAGACCCCATTCGGGACCGACTCTGATGAAAATCTTTCGTCCAATTCGAAGGTCGTATCCTCTTTATTGACGAATCGTGATGACTTTTAGGACCCTCTAGTATGTGAAAAATAATATAAACCGAAAAAAATCGGAAGGGAAACTTGAGAAGCAGTGGTCAGAGCGATCCGATTATGGACGCACACTAGTAAAAATCTTACGTTGAATTCAAAGGTCGTTTCCTCTGTTTTGATGAATCGTGATGACTTTTAGCATCCTCTAGTATGTGAAAAAAAATATGAACCGAAATTACTCGGAAGGGAAACTTGAGGAGCGGTGGTCGGAGAGACGCCATTCGGGACCGACTCTGATAAAAATCTTTCATCCAATTCGAAGTTTGTTTCCTCTTTTTTGATGAATCGTCATGACTTTTAGGACTCTCTTGAATGTGAAAAAATATATACACCGAAATAAATCTGAAGGGAAACTTGAGGAGCGATGGTCAAAGCGACCCCATTCTGGGACGACTATGATAAAAATCTTTCGTCGAATTCGAAGGTCGTATCCTCTTTTTTGACGAATCGTGATGACTTTTAAGACCCTATAGTATGTGACAAATAATAAACACTGAAAAAAATCGAAAGGAAAACTTGAGAAGCAGTGGTCAGAACGACCCCATTCTGGACGCACACTAGTAAAAATCTTTCGTTGAATTCAAAGGTCGTTTCCTCTTTTTTGACGAATCGTGATGACTTTTAGGACTCTCTAGTATGTGAAAAAAAATATAAGCCCAAATAAATCGGAAGAGAAACTTGAGAAGCAGTGGTCAGAGCGACCCCATTCTGGACGCAAACTAGTAAAAATCTTTCGTTTAATTCAAAGGTCGTATCCTCTTTTTGACTCATCTTGATTACTTTTAGGACTCTCTAGTATGTGAAAAAAAATATAAGGCGAAATAAATCGGAAGGTAAACTTTAGGAGCGATGGTCAGAACGACCCCATTCTGGACCGACAATGATAAAAATCTTTCGTCCAATTCGAAGGTCGTATCCTCTTCTTTGATGAATCGTGATGACTTTTAGGACTCTCTAGTATGTGAAAAAAAATATAAACCGAAATAAATCGGAAGGGAAACTTGAGAAGCGGTGGTCAGAGCGACCCCATTCTGGACCAACTATGATAAAAATCTGTCCCCCAATTCGAGGGTCATATTCTCATTTTGACGAATCGTGATGACTTTTAGGACTCTACTGTAGGTGAAAAAAAATACAAACCGAAATAAATCGTAAGGGAAACTTGAGGAGCGGTGGTCAGAGCGACCCCATTCTGGACGCACACTAGTAAAAATCTTTCGTTGAATTCAAAGGTCGTTTCCTCTTTTTTGATGAATTGTGATGACTTTAAGGATCCTCTAGTATGTGAAAAAAAATATTAACCGAAATTAATCGCAAGGGAAACTTGAGGAGCGGTGGTCGGAGAGACGCCATTCGGGACCGACTCTGATAAAAATCTTTCATCCAATTCAAAGTTTGTTTCCTCTTTTTTGATGAATCGTCATGACTTTTAGGACTCTCTTGAATGTGAAAAAATATATACACCGAAATAAATCTGAAGGGAAACTTGAGGAGCGATGGTCAAAGCGACGCCATTCTGGACCGACTATGATAAAAATCTTTCGTCCAATTCGAAGGACGTATCCTGTTTTTTGACGAATCGTGATGACTTTTAGGACCCTCTAGTATGTGAAAAAAAATATAAACCGAAATAAATCGGACGGGAAACTTGAGCAGCGGTGGTCAGAACGACCCCATTCTGGACCGACTCTGATCAAAATCTTTCATCGAATTCGAAGGTCGTATCCTCTTTTTTGACGAATCGTGATGACTTTTAGGACCCTATAGTATGTGAAAAATAATAAACACTGAAAAAAATCGAAAGGAAAACTTGAGAAGCAGTGGTCAGAACGACCCCATTCTGGACGCACACTAGTGAAAATCTTTCGTTGAATTCAAAGGTCGTATTCTCTTTTTTGACGAATCGCGATGACTTTTAGGACTCTCTAGTATGTGAAAAAAAATATAAGCCCAAATAAATCGGAAGGGAAACTTGAGAAGCAGTGGTCAGAGCGACCCCATTCTGGACGCACACTAGTAAAAATCTTTCGTTTAATTCAAAGGTCGTATCCTCTTTTTTGACTAATGTTGATTACTTTTAGGACTCTCTAGTATGTGAAAAAAAATATAAGCCGAAATAAATCGGAAGGTAAACTTTAGGAGCGATGGTCAGAACGACCCCATTCTGGACCGACAATGGTAAAAATCTTTCGTCCAATTCGAAGGTCGTATCCTCTTCTTTGATGAATCGTGATGACTTTTAGGACTCTCTAGTATGTGAAAAAAAATATAAACCGAAATAAATCGGAAGGGAAACTTGAGAAGCGGTGGTCAGAGCGACCCCATTCTGGACCAATTATGATAAAAATCTGTCCCCCAATTCGAAGGTCATATCCTCATTTTGACGAATCGTGATGACTTTTAGGACTCTACTGTAGGTGAAAAAAAATATAAACCGAAATAAATCGGAAGGGAATCTTGAGGAGCGGTGGTCGCAGAGCCCCCATTCGGGACCGACTCTGATAAAAATCTTTCATCCAATTCGAAGTTCGTTTCCTCTTTTTTTATGAATTGTGATGACTTTTAGGACCCTCTAGTATGTGAAAATAATATAAACCGAAATAATACGAAAGGGGAACTTTAGGAGCGGTGGTCAGAGCGAGCCCATTCTGGACCGTCGCTGATAAAAATCTTTCATCGAACTCGAAGTTCGTTTCCTCTTTTTTGAAGAATCGTTATGACGTTTAGGACTCTACTGTAGGTGAAAAAAAATATAAACCGAGATAAATCGGAAGGAAAACTTGAGGAGGGGTGGTCAGAGCGACCCCATTCTGGACGCACACTAGTAAAAATCTTTCGTTGAATTCAAAGGTCGTTTCCTCTTTTTTGATGAATTGTGACGACTTTAAGGATCCTCTAGTATGTGAAAAAAAATATTAACCGAAATAAATCGTAAGGGAATCTTGAGGAGCGATGGTCGGAGAGACCCCATTCGGGACCGACTCTGATAAAAATCTTTCATCCAATTCTAAGTTCGTTTCCTCTTTTTTGATGAATCGTGATGACTTTTTGGACTCTATTGTAGGTGGAAAAAAATATGAACCGAAATAAATCCGAAGGGAATCTTGAGGAGCGGTGGTCGGAGAGACGCCATTCGGGACCGACTCTGATAAAAATCTTTCATCGAATTCGAAGTTCGTTTCCTCTTTTTTGATGAATCGTGATGACTTTTAGGACTCTCTTGAATGTGAAAAAATATATACACCGAAATAAATATGGAGGGAAACTTGAGGAGCGATGGTCAGAGCGACCCCATTCTGGACCGACTATGATAAAAATCTTTCGTCCAATTCGAAGGTCGTATCCTGTTTTTTGACGAATCGTGATGTCTTTTAGGACCCTCTACTATGTGAAAAATAATATAAACCGAAAAAAATCGGAAGGGAAACTTGAGAAGCAGTGGTCACAGCGACCCCATTCTGGACGCACACTAGTAAAAATCTCTCGTTGAATTCAAAGGTCGCTTCCTCTTTTTTCATGAATCGTGATGAATTTTAGGATCCTCTAGTATGTGAAAAAAAATATGAACCGAAATTAATCGGAAGGGAAACTTGAGGAGCGGTGGTCGGAGAGACCCCATTCGGGACCGACACGGATAAAAATCTTTCATCCTATTCGAAGTTTGTTTCTTGTTTTTTGATGAATCGTGATGACTTTTAGGACTCTATAGTATGTGATAAAAAATATAAGCCGAAATAAATCGGAAGGGAATCTTGAGGAGCGGTGGTCGGAGAGACCCCATTCGGGACCGACACTGACAAAAATCTTTCATCCAATTCGAAGTTCGTTTCTTATTTTTTGATGAATCGTGATGACTTTTAGGACTCTCTTGAATGTGAAAAAATATATACACCGAAATAAATCTGAAGGGAAACTTGAGGAGCGATGGTCAGAGCGACCCCATTCTGGACCGACTATGATAAACATCTTTCGTCCAATTCGAAGGTCGTATCCTGTTTTTTGACGAATCGTGATGACTTTTAGGACCCTCTAGTAAGTGAAAAAAAATATAAACCGAAATAAATCGAAAGGGTAACTTTCGGAGCGGTGGTCAGACCGACCCCATTCTGGACCGACTCTGATAAAAATTTTTAATGCAATTCGAAGTTCGTTTCTTCTTTTTTGATGAATCGTGATGACTTTTAGGACTCTCTAGTATGTGAAAAAAAATATAAACAGAAATAAATCGGAAGGTACACTTGAGGGGCGATGGTCAGTGCGACCTCATTCTGGACCGACGCAGATAAAAATCTTTCATCGAATTCGAAGTTCGTTTTCTCTTTTTAGATGAATCGTGATGACTTTTAGGACTCTCTAGTATGAGAAAAAAAATATGAAGCGAAATATAACGTAAGGGAAACTTGAGGAGCAGTGGTCATAGCGACCCCATTCGGGACTGAGTCTGTATCTTCCGTTCAATTCGAAGGTCGTATCTTCTTTTTTGATGAATCGTTATGACTTTTAGGACTCTTTTGTAGGTGCACAAAAATATAAACCGAAATAAATCGGAAGGGAACCTTGAGGAGCAGTGGTCAGAGAGACTCCATTCTGGACGCACACTAGTAAAAATCTTTCGTTGAATTCAAAGGTCGTTTCCTCTTTTTTGATGAATCGTGATGCCTGTTAGGATTCTCTAGTATGCGAAAAATATATACACCGAAATAAATCTGAAGGGAAACTTGAGGAGCGATGGTCAGAGCGATCCCATTCTGGACCGACTATGATAAAAATCTTTCGTCCAATTCGAAGGTCGTATCCTGTTTTTTGACGAATCGTGATCACTTTTAGGACCCTCTAGTATGTGAAAAAAAATATAAACCGAAATAAATGAAAACGGAAACTTGAGCAGCGGTGGTCAGACCGACCCCATTCTGGACCGACTCTGATAAAAATCTTTCATCGAATTCGAAGGTCGTATCCTCTTTTTTGACGAATCGTGATGACTTTTAGGACCCTATAGTATGTGAAAAATAATAAAAACCCAAAAAAATCGAAAGGAAAACTTGAGAAGCAGTGGTCAGAGCGACCCCATTCTGGACGCACACTAGTAAAAATCTTTCGTTGAATTCAAAGGTCGTTTCTTATTTTTTGATGAATCGTGATGACTTTTAGGACTCTTTTGTAGGTGCACAAAAATATAAACCGAAATAAATCGGAAGGGAAACTTGAGGAGCAGTGGTCAGAGCGACCCCATTCTGGACACACACTAGTAAAAATCTTTCGTTGAATTCAAAGGTCGTTTCCTCTTTTTTGATGAATCGTGATGACTTTAAGGATCCTCTAGTATGTGAAAAAAAATATGAAGCGAAAATAATCGGACGGGAATCTTGAGGAGCGGTGGTCGGAGAGACCCCATTCGGGACCGACTCTGATAAAAATCTTTCGTCCAATTCGAAGGTCGTATCCTCTTTATTGACGAATCGTGATGACTTTTAGGACCCTCTAGTATGTGAAAAATAATATAAACCGAAAAAAATCGGAAGGGAAACTTGAGAAGCAGTGGTCAGAGCGATCCGATTATGGACGCACACTAGTAAAAATCTTTCGTTGAATTCAAAGGTCGTTTCCTCTGTTTTGATGAATCGTGATGACTTTTAGCATCCTCTAGTATGTGAAAAAAAATATGAACCGAAATTAATCGGAAGGGAAACTTGAGGAGCGGTGGTCGGAGAGACGCCATTCGGGACCGACTCTGATAAAAATCTTTCATCCAATTCGAAGTTTGTTTCCTCTTTTTTGATGAATCGTCATGACTTTTAGGACTCTCTTGAATGTGAAAAAATATATACACCGCAATAAATCTGAAGGGAAACTTGAGGAGCGATGGTCAAAGCGACCCCATTCTGGGACGACTATGATAAAAATCTTTCGTCGAATTCGAAGGTCGTATCCTCTTTTTTGACGAATCGTGATGACTTTTAAGACCCTATAGTATGTGACAAATAATGAACACTGAAAAAAATCGAAAGGAAAACTTGAGAAGCAGTGGTCAGAACGACCCCATTCTGGACGCACACTAGTAAAAATCTTTCGTTGAATTCAAAGGTCGTTTCCTCTTTTTTGACGAATCGTGATGACTTTTAGGACTCTCTAGTTTGTGAAAAAAAATATAAGCCCAAATAAATCGGAAGGGAAACTTGAGAAGCAGTGGTCAGAGCGACCCCATTCTGGACGCACACTAGTAAAAATCTTTCGTTTAATTCAAAGGTCGTATCCTCTTTTTTGACTCATCTTGATTACTTTTAGGACTCTCTAGTATGTGAAAAAAAATATAAGGCGAAATAAATCGGAAGGTAAACTTTAGGAGCGATGGTCAGAACGACCCCATTCTGGACCGACAATGATAAAAATCTTTCGTCCAATTCGAAGGTCGTATCCTCTTCTTTGATGAATCGTGATGACTTTTAGGACTCTCTAGTATGTGAAAAAAAATATAAACCGAAATAAATCGGAAGGGAAACTTGAGAAGCGGTGGTCAGAGCGACCCCATTCTGGACCAACTATGATAAAAATCTGTCCCCCAATTCGAGGGTCATATTCTCATTTTGACGAATCGTGATGACTTTTAGGACTCTACTGTAGGTGAAAAAAAATACAAACCGAAATACATCGTAAGGGAAACTTGAGGAGCGGTGGTCAGAGCGACCCCATTCTGGACGCACACTAGTAAAAATCTTTCGTTGAATTCAAAGGTCGTTTCCTCTTTTTTGATGAATTGTGATGACTTTAAGGATCCTCTAGTATGTGAAAAAAAATATTAACCGAAATTAATCGCAAGGGAATCTTGAGGAGCGGTGGTCGGAGAGACGCCATTCGGGACCGACTCTGATAAAAATCTTTCATCCAATTCAAAGTTTGTTTCCTCTTTTTTGATGAATCGTCATGACTTTTAGGACTCTCTTGAATGTGAAAATATATATACACCGAAATAAATCTGAAGGGAAACTTGAGGAGCGATGGTCAAAGCGACGCCATTCTGGACCGACTATGATAAAAATCTTTCGTCCAATTCGAAGGACGTATCCTGTTTTTTGACGAATCGTGATGACTTTTAGGACCCTCTAGTATGTGAATAAAAATATAAACCGAAATAAATCGGACGGGAAACTTGAGCAGCGGTGGTCAGAACGACCCCATTCCGGACCGACTCTGATAAAAATCTTTCATCGAATTCGAAGGTCGTATCCTCTTTTTTGACGAATCGTGATGACTTTTAGGACCCTATAGTATGTGAAAAATAATAAACACTGAAAAAAATCGAAAGGAAAACTTGAGAAGCAGTGGTCAGAACGACCCCATTCTGGACGCACACTAGTGAAAATCTTTCGTTGAATTCAAAGGTCGTATCCTCTTTTTTGACGAATCGCGATGACTTTTAGGACTCTCTAGTATGTGAAAAAAAATATAAGCCCAAATAAATCGGAAGGGAAACTTGAGAAGCAGTGGTCAGAGCGACCCCATTCTGGACCGCACACTAGTAAAAATCTTTCGTTTAATTCAAAGGTCGTATCCACTTTTTTGACTAATGTTGATTACTTTTAGGACTCTCTAGTATGTGAAAAAAAATATAAGCCGAAATAAATCGGAAGGTAAACTTTAGGAGCGATGGTCAGAACGACCCTATTCTGGACCGACAATGATAAAAATCTTTCGTCCAATTCGAAGGTCGTATCCTCTTCTTTGATGAATCGTGATGACTTTTAGGACTCTCTAGTATGTGAAAAAAAATATAAACCGAAATAAATCGGAAGGGAAACTTGAGAAGCGGTGGTCAGATCGACCCCATTCTGGACCAATTATGATAAAAATCTGTCCCCCAATTCGAAGGTCATATCCTCATTTTGACGAATCGTGATGACTTTTAGGACTCTACTGTAGGTGAAAAAAAATATAAACCGAAATAAATCGGAAGGGAATCTTGAGGAGCGGTGGTCGGAGAGCCCCCATTCGGGACCGACTCTGATAAAAATCTTTCATCCAATTCGAAGTTCGTTTCCTCTTTTTTTATGAATTGTGATGACTTTTAGGACCCTCTAGTATGTGAAAATAATATAAACCGAAATAATACGAAAGGGGAACTTTAGGAGCGGTGGTCAGAGCGAGCCCATTCTGGACCGTCGCTGATAAAAATCTTTCATCGAACTCGAAGTTCGTTTCCTCTTTTTTGAAGAATCGTTATGACTTTTAGGACTCTACTGTAGGTGAAAAAAAATATAAACCGAGATAAATCGGAAGGGAAACTTGAGGAGGGGTGGTCAGAGCGACCCTATTCTGGACGCACACTAGTAAAAATCTTTCGTTGAATTCAAAGGTCGTTTCCTCTTTTTTGATGAATTGTGACGACTTTAAGGATCCTCTAGTATGTGAAAAAAAATATTAACCGAAATTAATCGTAAGGGAATCTTGAGGAGCGATGGTCGGAGAGACCCCATTCGGGACCGACTCTGATAAAAATCTTTCATCCAATTCGAAGTTCGTTTCCTCTTTTTTGATGAATCGTGATGACTTTTTGGACTCTATTGTAGGTGGAAAAAAATATGAACCGAAATAAATCCGAAGGGAATCTTGAGGAGCGGTGGTCGGAGAGACGCCATTCGGGACCGACTCTGATAAAAATCTTTCATCCAATTCGAAGTTCGTTTCCTCTTTTTTGATGAATCGTGATGACTTTTAGGACTCTCTTGAATGTGAAAAAATATATACACCGAAATAAATATGGAGGGAAACTTGAGGAGCGATGGTCAGAGCGACCCCATTCTGGACCGACTATGATAAAAATCTTTCGTCCAATTCGAAGGTCGTATCCTGTTTTTTGACGAATCGTGATGTGTTTAAGGACCCTCTACTATGTGAAAAATAATATAAACCGAAAAAAATCGGAAGGGAAACTTGAGAAGCAGTGGTCACAGCGACCCCATTCTGGACGCACACTAGTAAAAATCTCTCGTTGAATTCAAAGGTCGCTTCCTCTTTTTTCATGAATCGTGATGAATTTTAGGATCCTCTAGTATGTGAAAAAAAATATTAACCGAAATTAATCGGAAGGGAAACTTGAGGAGCGGTGGTCGGAGAGACCCCATTCGGGACCGACACTGATAAAAATCTTTCATCCTATTCGAAGTTTGTTTCTTCTTTTTTGATGAATCGTGATGACTTTTAGGACTCTATAGTATGTGATAAAAAATATAAGCCGAAATAAATCGGAAGGGAATCTTGAGGAGCGGTGGTCGGAGAGACCCCATTCGGGACCGACACTGACAAAAATCTTTCATCCAATTCGAAGTTCGTTTCTTCTTTTTTGATGAATCGTGATGACTTTTAGGACTCTCTTGAATGTGAAAAAATATATACACCGAAATAAATCTGAAGGGAAACTTGAGGAGCGATGGTCAGAGCGACCCCATTCTGGACCGACTATGATAAAAATCTTTCGTCCAATTCGAAGGTCGTATCCTGTTTTTTGACGAATCGTGATGCCTTTTAGGACCCTCTAGTAAGTGAAAAAAAATATAAACCGAAATAAATCGAAAGGGTAACTTTCGGAGCGGTGGTCAGACCGACCCCATTCTGGACCGACTCTGATAAAAATTTTTAATGCAATTCGAAGTTCGTTTCTTCTTTTTTGATGAATCGTGATGACTTTTAGTACTCTCTAGTATGTGAAAAAAAATATAAACCGAAATAAATCGGAAGGTACACTTGAGGGGCGATGGTCAGTGCGACCTCATTCTGGACCGACGCAGATAAAAATCTTTCATCGAATTCGAAGTTCGTTTCCTCTTTTTAGATGAATCGTGATGACTTTTAGGACTCTCTAGTATGAGAAAAAAAATATGAAGCGAAATATAACGTAAGGGAAACTTGAGGAGCAGTGGTCATAGCGACCCCATTCGGGACTGAGTCTGTATCTTCCGTTCAATTCGAAGGTCGTATCTTCTTTTTTGATGAATCGTTATGACTTTTAGGACTCTTTTGTAGGTGCACAAAAATATAAACCGAAATAAATCGGAAGGGAACCTTGAGGAGCAGTGGTCAGAGAGACTCCATTCTGGACGCACACTAGTAAAAATCTTTCGTTGAATTCAAAGGTCGTTTCCTCTTTTTTGATGAATCGTGATGCCTGTTAGGATTCTCTAGTATGCGAAAAATATATACACCGAAATAAATCTGAAGGGAAACTTGAGGAGCGATGGTCAGAGCGATCCCTTTCTGGACCGACTATGATAAAAATCTTTCGTCCAATTCGAAGGTCGTATCCTGTTTTTTGACGAATCGTGATCACTTTTAGGACCCTCTAGTATGTGAAAAAAAATATAAACCGAAATAAATCGAAACGGAAACTTGAGCAGCGGTGGTCAGACCGACCCCATTCTGGACCGACTCTGATAAAAATCTTTCATCGAATTCGAAGGCCGTATCCTCTTTTTTGACGAATCGTGATGACTTTTAGGACCCTATAGTATGTGAAAAATAATAAAAACCCAAAAAAATCGAAAGGAAAACTTGAGAAGCAGTGGTCGGAACGACCCCATTCTGGACGCACACTAATAAAAATCTTTCGTTGAATTGAAAGGTCGTATCCTCTTTTTTGACGAATCGTGATGACTTTTAGCACTCTCTAGTATGTGAAAAAAAATATAAGCCGAAATAAATCGGAAGGGAAACTTGAGAAGCAGTGGTCAGAGCGACCCCATTCTGGACGCACACTAGTAAAAATCTTTCGTTTAATTCAAAGGTCGTATCCTCTTCTTTGACGAATCGTGATGACTTTTAGGACTATCTAGTATGTGAAAAAAAATATAAGCCGAAATAAATAGGAAGGGAAACTTTAGGAGCGATGGTCAGAGCGACCCCATTATGGACCGACTATGATAAAAATCTTTCGTCCAATTCGAAGGTCGTATCCTCTTTTTTCACAAATCGTGATGACTTTTAGGACCCTCTAGTAAGTGGAAAATAATATGAACTGAAAAAAATCGGAAGGGATACTTGAGAAGCAGTGGTCAGAGTGACCCCATTCTGGACGCTCACTATTAAAAATCTTTCGTTGAATTCAAAGGTTTCCTCTTTTTTGATGAATCGTGATGACTTTTAGGATCCTCTAGTATGTGAAAAAAAATATGAACTGAAATTTAACGGAATGGAATCTTGAGGAGCTGTGGTCGGAGAGACCCCATTCGGGACCGACTCTGATTAAAATCTTTCGTCCAATTCGAAGGTCGGATCCTCTTCTTTGACGAATCGTGATGACTTTTAGGACCCTCTAGTATGTTAAAAATAATATAAACCGAAAAAAATCGGAAGGGAAACTTGAGAAGCAGTGGTCAGAGCGACCCCATTCTGGACGCACACTAGTAAAAATCTTTCGTCGAATTCAAAGGTTGTTTCCTCTTTTTTGATGAATCGTGATGACTTTTAGCATCCTCTAGTATGTGAAAAAAAATATTAACCGAAATTAATCGGAAGGGAATCTTGAGGAGCGGTGGTCGGAGAGACCCCATTCGGGACCGACTCTGATAAAAATCTTTCATCCAATTCGAAGTTCGTTTCCTCTTTTTTGATGTATTGTGATGACTTTTAGGACCCTCTAGTATGTAAAAAAATATAAACCGAAATAAAACGAAAGGGGAACTTTAGGAGCGGTGGTCAGAGCGAGCCCATTCTGGACCGACGCTGATAAAAATCTTTCATCGAATTCGCAGTTCGTTTCCTCTTTTTTGATGAATCGTGATGACTTTTAGGACTCTCTAGTATGTGAAAAAAAATATAAACCGAAATATGACGGAAGGGAAACTTGAGGAGGGGTGGTCAGAGCGACTCCATTCTAGACCGACTATGATAAAAATCTTTCGTCCAATTCGAAGGTCGTATCCTCTTTTTTGACGAATCGTGATGACTTTTAGGACCCTCTAGTAAGTGAAAAAAAATATAAACCGAAATAAATGAAAACGGAAACTTGAGCAGCGGTGGTCAGACCGACCCCATTCTGGACCGACTCTGATAAAAATCTTTCATCGAATTCGAAGGTCGTATCCTCTTTTTTGACGAATCGTGATGACTTTTAGGACCCTATAGTATGTGAAAAATAATAAAAACCCAAAAAAATCGAAAGGAAAACTTGAGAAGCAGTGGTCAGAGCGACCCCATTCTGGACGCACACTAGTAAAAATCTTTCGTTGAATTCAAAGGTCGTTTCTTATTTTTTGATGAATCGTGATGACTTTTAGGACTCTTTTGTAGGTGCACAAAAATATAAACCGAAATAAATCGGAAGGGAAACTTGGGGAGCAGTGGTCAGAGCGACCCCATTCTGGACACACACTAGTAAAAATCTTTCGTTGAATTCAAAGGTCGTTTCCTCTTTTTTGATGAATCGTGATGACTTTAAGGATCCTCTAGTATGTGAAAAAAAATATGAAGCGAAAATAATCGGACGGGAATCTTGAGGAGCGGTGGTCGGAGAGACCCCATTCGGGACCGACTCTGATAAAAATCTTTCGTCCAATTCGAAGTTTGTTTCCTCTTTTTTGATGAATCGTCATGACTTTTAGGACTCTCTTGAATGTGAAAAAATATATACACCGAAATAAATCTGAAGGGAAACTTGAGGAGCGATGGTCAAAGCGACCCCATTCTGGGACGACTATGATAAAAATCTTTCGTCGAATTCGAAGGTCGTATCCTCTTTTTTGACGAATCGTGATGACTTTTAAGACCCTATAGTATGTGACAAATAATGAACACTGAAAAAAATCGAAAGGAAAACTTGAGAAGCAGTGGTCAGAACGACCCCATTCTGGACGCACACTAGTAAAAATCTTTCGTTGAATTCAAAGGTCGTTTCCTCTTTTTTGACGAATCGTGATGACTTTTAGGACTCTCTAGTATGTGAAAAAAAATATAAGCCCAAATAAATCGGAAGGGAAACTTGAGAAGCAGTGGTCAGAGCGACCCCATTCTGGACGCACACTAGTAAAAATCTTTCGTTTAATTCAAAGGTCGTATCCTCTTTTTTGACTCATCTTGATTACTTTTAGGACTCTCTAGTATGTGAAAAAAAATATAAGGCGAAATAAATCGGAAGGTAAACTTTAGGAGCGATGGTCAGAACGACCCCATTCTGGACCGACAATGATAAAAATCTTTCGTCCAATTCGAAGGTCGTATCCTCTTCTTTGATGAATCGTGATGACTTTTAGGACTCTCTAGTATGTGAAAAAAAATATAAACCGAAATAAATCGGAAGGGAAACTTGAGAAGCGGTGGTCAGAGCGACCCCATTCTGGACCAACTATGATAAAAATCTGTCCCCCAATTCGAGGGTCATATTCTCATTTTGACGAATCGTGATGACTTTTAGGACTCTACTGTAGGTGAAAAAAAATACAAACCGAAATAAATCGTAAGGGAAACTTGAGGAGCGGTGGTCAGAGCGACCCCATTCTGGACGCACACTAGTAAAAATCTTTCGTTGAATTCAAAGGTCGTTTCCTCTTTTTTGATGAATTGTGATGACTTTAAGGATCCTCTAGTATGTGAAAAAAAATATTAACCGAAATTAATCGCAAGGGAAACTTGAGGAGCGGTGGTCGGAGAGACGCCATTCGGGACCGACTCTGATGAAAATCTTTCATCCAATTCAAAGTTTGTTTCCTCTTTTTTGATGAATCGTCATGACTTTTAGGACTCTCTTGAATGTGAAAATATATATACACCGAAATAAATCTGAAGGGAAACTTGAGGAGCGATGGTCAAAGCGACGCCATTCTGGACCGACTATGATAAAAATCTTTCGTCCAATTCGAAGGACGTATCCTGTTTTTTGACGAATCGTGATGACTTTTAGGACCCTCTAGTATGTGAATAAAAATATAAACCTAAATAAATCGGACGGGAAACTTGAGCAGCGGTGGTCAGAACGACCCCATTCTGGACCGACTCTGATAAAAATCTTTCATCGAATTCGAAGGTCGTATCCTCTTTTTTGACGAATCGTGATGACTTTTAGGACCCTATAGTATGTGAAAAATAATAAACACTGAAAAAAATCGAAAGGAAAACTTGAGAAGCAGTGGTCAGAACGACCCCATTCTGGACGCACACTAGTGAAAATCTTTCGTTGAATTCAAAGGTCGTATCCTCTTTTTTGACGAATCGCGATGACTTTTAGGACTCTCTAGTATGTGAAAATAATATAAACCGAAATAATACGAAAGGGAAACTTGAGGAGCGATGGTCAGAGCGACCCCATTCTGGACCGACTATGATAAAAATCTTTCGTCCAATTCGAAGGTCGTATCCTGTTTTTTGACGAATCGTGATGCCTTTTAGGACCCTCTAGTAAGTGAAAAAAAATATAAACCGAAATAAATCGAAAGGGTAACTTTCGGAGCGGTGGTCAGACCGACCCCATTCTGGACCGACTCTGATAAAAAATTTTAATGCAATTCGAAGTTCGTTTCTTCTTTTTTGATGAATCGTGATGACTTTTAGTACTCTCTAGTATGTGAAAAAAAATATAAACCGAAATAAATCGGAAGGTACACTTGAGGGGCGATGGTCAGTGCGACCTCATTCTGGACCGACGCAGATAAAAATCTTTCATCGAATTCGAAGTTCGTTTCCTCTTTTTAGATGAATCGTGATGACTTTTAGGACTCTCTAGTATGAGAAAAAAAATATGAAGCGAAATATAACGTAAGGGAAACTTGAGGAGCAGTGGTCATAGCGACCCCATTCGGGACTGAGTCTGTATCTTCCGTTCAATTCGAAGGTCGTATCTTCTTTTTTGATGAATCGTTATGACTTTTAGGACTCTTTTGTAGGTGCACAAAAATATAAACCGAAATAAATCGGAAGGGAACCTTGAGGAGCAGTGGTCAGAGAGACTCCATTCTGGACGCACACTAGTAAAAATCTTTCGTTGAATTCAAAGGTCGTTTCCTCTTTTTTGATGAATCGTGATGCCTGTTAGGATTCTCTAGTATGCGAAAAATATATACACCGAAATAAATCTGAAGGGAAACTTGAGGAGCGATGGTCAGAGCGATCCCTTTCTGGACCGACAATGATAAAAATCTTTCGTCCAATTCGAAGGTCGTATCCTGTTTTTTGACGAATCGTGATCACTTTTAGGACCCTCTAGTATGTGAAAAAAAATATAAACCGAAATAAATCGAAACGGAAACTTGAGCAGCGGTGGTCAGACCGACCCCATTCTGGACCGACTCTGATAAAAATCTTTCATCGAATTCGAAGGTCGTATCCTCTTTTTTGACGAATCGTGATGACTTTTAGGACCCTATAGTATGTGAAAAATAATAAAAACCCAAAAAAATCGAAAGGAAAACTTGAGAAGCAGTGGTCGGAACGACCCCATTCTGGACGCACACTAATAAAAATCTTTCGTTGAATTGAAAGGTCGTATCCTCTTTTTTGACAAATCGTGATGACTTTTAGCACTCTCTAGTATGTGAAAAAAAATATAAGCCGAAATAAATCGGAAGGGAAACTTGAGAAGCAGTGGTCAGAGCGACCCCATTCTGGACGCACACTAGTAAAAATCTTTCGTTTAATTCAAAGGTCGTATCCTCTTCTTTGACGAATCGTGATGACTTTTAGGACTATCTAGTATGTGAAAAAAAATATAAGCCGAAATAAATAGGAAGGGAAACTTTAGGAGCGATGGTCAGAGCGACCCCATTATGGACCGACTATGATAAAAATCTTTCGTCCAATTCGAAGGTCGTATCCTCTTTTTTCACAAATCGTGATGACTTTTAGGACCCTCTAGTAAGTGGAAAATAATATGAACTGAAAAAAATCGGAAGGGATACTTGAGAAGCAGTGGTCAGAGTGACCCCATTCTGGACGCTCACTATTAAAAATCTTTCGTTGAATTCAAAGGTTTCCTCTTTTTTGATGAATCGTGATGACTTTTAGGATCCTCTAGTATGTGAAAAAAAATATGAACTGAAATTTAACGGAATGGAATCTTGAGGAGCTGTGGTCGGAGAGACCCCATTCGGGACCGACTCTGATTAAAATCTTTCGTCCAATTCGAAGGTCGGATCCTCTTCTTTGACGAATCGTGATGACTTTTAGGACCCTCTAGTATGTTAAAAATAATATAAACCGAAAAAAATCGGAAGGGAAACTTGAGAAGCAGTGGTCAGAGCGACCCCATTCTGGACGCACACTAGTAAAAATCTTTCGTCGAATTCAAAGGTTGTTTCCTCTTTTTTGATGAATCGTGATGACTTTTAGCATCCTCTAGTATGTGAAAAAAAATATTAACCGAAATTAATCGGAAGGGAATCTTGAGGAGCGGTGGTCGGAGAGACCCCATTCGGGACCGACTCTGATAAAAATCTTTCATCCAATTCGAAGTTCGTTTCCTCTTTTTTGATGTATTGTGATGACTTTTAGGACCCTCTAGTATGTAAAAAAAAATAAACCGAAATAAAACGAAAGGGGAACTTTAGGAGCGGTGGTCAGAGCGAGCCCATTCTGGACCGACGCTGATAAAAATCTTTCATCGAATTCGCAGTTCGTTTCCTCTTTTTTGATGAATCGTGATGACTTTTAGGACTCTCTAGTATGTGAAAAAAAATATAAACCGAAATATGACGGAAGGGAAACTTGAGGAGGGGTGGTCAGAGCGACTCCATTCTAGACCGACTATGATAAAAATCTTTCGTCCAATTCGAAGGTCGTATCCTCTTTTTTGACGAATCGTGATGACTTTTAGGACCCTCTAGTAAGTGAAAAAAAATATAAACCGAAATAAATGAAAACGGAAACTTGAGCAGCGGTGGTCAGACCGACCCCATTCTGGACCGACTCTGATAAAAATCTTTCATCGAATTCGAAGGTCGTATCCTCTTTTTTGACGAATCGTGATGACTTTTAGGACCCTATAGTATGTGAAAAATAATAAAAACCCAAAAAAATCGAAAGGAAAACTTGAGAAGCAGTGGTCAGAGCGACCCCATTCTGGACGCACACTAGTAAAAATCTTTCGTTGAATTCAAAGGTCGTTTCTTATTTTTTGATGAATCGTGATGACTTTTAGGACTCTTTTGTAGGTGCACAAAAATATAAACCGAAATAAATCGGAAGGGAAACTTGGGGAGCAGTGGTCAGAGCGACCCCATTCTGGACACACACTAGTAAAAATCTTTCGTTGAATTCAAAGGTCGTTTCCTCTTTTTTGATGAATCGTGATGACTTTAAGGATCCTCTAGTATGTGAAAAAAAATATGAAGCGAAAATAATCGGACGGGAATCTTGAGGAGCGGTGGTCGGAGAGACCCCATTCGGGACCGACTCTGATAAAAATCTTTCGTCCAATTCGAAGTTTGTTTCCTCTTTTTTGATGAATCGTCATGACTTTTAGGACTCTCTTGAATGTGAAAAAATATATACACCGAAATAAATCTGAAGGGAAACTTGAGGAGCGATGGTCAAAGCGACCCCATTCTGGGACGACTATGATAAAAATCTTTCGTCGAATTCGAAGGTCGTATCCTCTTTTTTGACGAATCGTGATGACTTTTAAGACCCTATAGTATGTGACAAATAATGAACACTGAAAAAAATCGAAAGGAAAACTTGAGAAGCAGTGGTCAGAACGACCCCATTCTGGACGCACACTAGTAAAAATCTTTCGTTGAATTCAAAGGTCGTTTCCTCTTTTTTGATGAATTGTGATGACTTTAAGGATCCTCTAGTATGTGAAAAAAAATATTAACCGAAATTAATCGCAAGGGAAACTTGAGGAGCGGTGGTCGGAGAGACGCCATTCGGGACCGACTCTGATAAAAATCTTTCATCCAATTCAAAGTTTGTTTCCTCTTTTTTGATGAATCGTCATGACTTTTAGGACTCTCTTGAATGTGAAAATATATATACACCGAAATAAATCTGAAGGGAAACTTGAGGAGCGATGGTCAAAGCGACGCCATTCTGGACCGACTATGATAAAAATCTTTCGTCCAATTCGAAGGACGTATCCTGTTTTTTGACGAATCGTGATGACTTTTAGGACCCTCTAGTATGTGAATAAAAATATAAACCGAAATAAATCGGACGGGAAACTTGAGCAGCGGTGATCAGAACGACCCCATTCTGGACCGACTCTGATAAAAATCTTTCATCGAATTCGAAGGTCGTATCCTCTTTTTTGACGAATCGTGATGACTTTTAGGACCCTATAGTATGTGAAAAATAATAAACACTGAAAAAAATCGAAAGGAAAACTTGAGAAGCAGTGGTCAGAACGACCCCATTCTGGACGCACACTAGTGAAAATCTTTCGTTGAATTCAAAGGTCGTATCCTCTTTTTTGACGAATCGCGATGACTTTTAGGACTCTCTAGTATGTGAAAATAATATAAACCGAAATAATACGAAAGGGGAACTTTAGGAGCGGTGGTCAGAGCGAGCCCATTCTGGACCGTCGCTGATAAAAATCTTTCATCGAACTCGAAGTTCGTTTCCTCTTTTTTGAAGAATCGTTATGACTTTTAGGACTCTACTGTAGGTGAAAAAAAATATAAACCGAAATAAATCGGAAGGGAAACTTGAGGAGGGGTGGTCAGAGCGACCCCATTCTGGACGCACACTAGTAAAAATCTTTCGTTGAATTCAAAGGTCGTTTCCTCTTTTTTGATGAATTGTGATGACTTTAAGGATCCTCTAGTATGTGAAAAAAAATATTAACCGAAATTAATCGGAAGGGAATCTTGAGGAGCAATGGTCGGAGAGACCCCATTCGGGACCGACTCTGATAAAAATCTTTCATCCAATTCGAAGTTCGTTTGCCCTTTTTTGATGAATCGTGATGACTTTTTGGACTCTATTGTAGGTGGAAAAAAATATGAACCGAAATAAATCCGAAGGGAATCTTGAGGAGCGGTGGTCGGAGAGACGCCATTCGGGACCGACTCTGATAAAAATCTTTCATCCAATTCGAAGTTCGTTTCCTCTTTGTTGATGAATCGTGATGACTTTTAGGACTCTCTTGAATGTGAAAAAATATATACACCGAAATAAATCTGAAGGGAAATTTGAGGAGCGATGGTCAGAGCGACCCCATTCTGGACCGACTATGATAAAAATCTTTCGTCCAATTCGAAGGTCGTATCCTGTTTTTTGACGAATCGTGATGACTTTTAGGACCCTCTAGTAAGTGAAAAAAAATATAAACCGAAATAAATCGAAAGGGTAACTTTCGGAGCGGTGGTCAGACCGACCCCATTCTAGACCGACCCTGATAAAAATCTTTAATGCAATTCGAAGTTCGTTTCTTCTTTTTTGATGAATCGTGATGACTTTTAGGACTCTCTAGTATGTGAAAAAAAATATAAACCGAAATAAATCGGAAGGGACACTTGAGGGACGATGGTCAGTGCGACCTCATTCTGGACCGACGCAGATAAAAATCTTTCATCGAATTCGAAGTTCGTTTCCTCTTTTTAGATGAATCGTGATGACTTTTAGGACTCTCTAGTATGAGAAAAAAAATATGAAGCGAAATATAACGTAAGGGAAACTTGAGGAGCAGTGGTCATAGCGACCCCTTTCGGGACTGAGTCTGTATCTTCCGTTCAATTCGAAGGTCGTATCTTCTTTTTTGATGAATCGTTATGACTTTTAGGACTCTTTTGTAGGTGCACAAAAATATAAACCGAAATAAATCGGAAGGGAACCTTGAGGAGCAGTGGTCAGAGAGACTCCATTCTGGACGCACACTAGTAAAAATCTTTCGTTGAATTCAAAGGTCGTTTCCTCTTTTTTGATGAATGGTGATGCCTGTTAGGATTCTCTAGTATGTGAAAAATATATACACCGAAATAAATCTGAAGGGAAACTTGACGAGCGATCGTCAGAGCGATCCCATTCTGGACCGACTATGATAAAAATCTTTCGTCCAATTCGAAGGTCGTATCCTGTTTTTTGACGAATCGTGATGACTTTTAGGACCCTCTAGTATGTGAAAAAAAATATAAACCGAAATAAATCGAAACGGAAACTTGAGCAGCGGTGGTCAGACCGACCCCATTCTGGACAGACTCTGATAAAAATCTTTCATCGAATTCGAAGGTCGTATCCTCTTTTTTGACGAATCGTGATGACTTTTAGGACCCTATAGTATGTGAAAAATAATAAAAACCCAAAAAAATCGAAAGGAAAACTTGAGAAGCAGTGGTCGGAACGACCCCATTCTGGACGCACACTAATAAAAATCTTTCGTTGAATTGAAAGGTCGTATCCTCTTTTTTGACGAATCGTGATGACTTTTAGCACTCTCTAGTATGTGAAAAAAAATATAAGCCGAAATAAATCGGAAGGGAAACTTTAGGAGCGATGGTCAGAGCGACCCCATTATGGACCGACTATGATAAAAATCTTTCGTCCAATTCGAAGGTCGTATCCTCTTTTTTCACAAATCGTGATGACTTTTAGGACCCTCTAGTAAGTGAAAAATAATATGAACTGAAAAAAATCGGCAGGGAAACTTGAGAAGCAGTGGTCAGAGTGACCCCATTCTGGACGCTCACTATTAAAAATCTTTCGTTGAATTCAAAGGTTTCCTCTTTTTTGATGAATCGTGATGACTTTTAGGATCCTCTAGTATGTGAAAAAAAATATGAACTGAAATTAATCGGAATGGAATCTTGAGGAGCTGTGGTCGGAGAGACTCCAATCGGGACCGACTCTGATAAAAATCTTTCGTCCAATTCGAAGGTCGGATCCTCTTCTTTGACGAATCGTGATGACTTTTAGGACCCTCTAGTATGTGAAAAATAATATAAACCGAAAAAAATCGGAAGGGAAACTTGAGAAGCAGTGGTCAGAGCGACCCCATTCTGGACGCACACTAGTAAAAATCTTTCGTTGAATTCAAAGGTTGTTTCCTCTTTTTTGATGAATCGTGATGACTTTTAGCATCCTCTAGTATGTGAAAAAAAATATTAACCGAAATTAATCGGAAGGGAATCTTGAGGAGCGGTGGTCGGAGAGACCCCATTCGGGACCGACTCTGATAAAAATCTTTCATCCAATTCGAAGTTCGTTTCCTCTTTTTTGATGAATTGTGATGACTTTTAGGACCCTCTAGTATGTGAAAAAAATATAAACCGAAATAAAACGAAAGGGGAACTTTAGGAGCGGTGGTCAGAGCGAGCCCATTCTGGACCGACGCTGATAAAAGTCTTTCATCGAATTCTCAGTTCGTTTCCTCTTTTTTGATGAATCGTGATGACTTTTAGGACTCTCTAGTATGTGAAAAAAATATATAAACCGAAATATGACGGAAGGGAAACTTGAGGAGGGGTGGTCAGAGCGACTCCATTCTAGACCGACTATGATAAAAATCTTTCATCCAATTCGAAGGTCGTATCCTCTTTTTTGACGAATCGTGATGACTTTTAGGACCCTCTAGTAAGTGAAAAAAAATATAAACCGAAATAAATCGAAAGGGAAACTTTAGGAGCGGTGGTCAGGGCGACCCCATTCTGGACCGACGCTGATAAAAATCTTTCATCGAATTCGAAGTTCGTTTCCTCTTTTTTGATGAATCGTGATGACTTTTAGGACTCTCTAGTATGTGAAAAAAAATATAAACCGAAATAAGTCGGAAGGGAAACTTTAGGAGCGGTGGTCATAGCGACCCCATTCTGGACTGACTCTGGCAAAAAATCTTTCGTCCAATTCGAGGGTCGTATCCCCTTTTTTGACGAACCGTTATGACTTTTAGGTCTCTTTTGGGAAGGGAAACTTGAGGAGCAGTGGTCAGAGCGACCCCATTCTGGACGCACACTAGTAAAAATCTTTCGTTGAATTCAAAGGTCGTTTCCTGTTTTTTTCAGGAATCGTGATGACTTTTAGGATCCTCTAGTATGTGAAAAAAAAAATGAACCTAAATTAATCGGAAGGGAAAATTGAGGAGCGGTGGTCGGAGAGACCCCATTCGGGACCGACTGTGATAAAAATCTTTCATTCAATTCGACGTTCGTTTCCTTTTTTTTGATGAATCGTGATAACTTTTAGGACTCTATTGTAGGTATAAAAAAATATGAACCGAAATAAATCGGCAGGGAAACTTGAGGGGCGGGGGTCGGAGAGACCCCTTTGGGACCTACTCTGATAAAAATCTTTCATCCGATTCGAAGTTTGTTTCCTCTTTTTTGATGAATCGTGATGACTTTTAGGACCCTCTAGTATGTGAAAAAAAATATAAACCGAAATAAATCGAAAGGGTAACTTTAGGAGCGGTGTTCAGACCGACTCTATTCTGGACCGACTCTGATAAAAATCTTTAATCCAATTCGAAGTTCGTTTCCTCTTTTTTGATGAATAGTGATCACTTTTAGGACTCTATTGTATGTGAAAAAAAATATAAACCGAAATAAATCGGAAGGGACACTTGAGGAGGGGTGGTCAGAGCGACCCCATTCTGGACCGACTATGATAAAAATCTTTCGTCCAATTCGAAGGTCGGATCCTCTTTTTTGACGAATCGTGATGACTTTTAGGAACCTCTAGTATGTGAAAAAAAATATGAACCGAAATTAATCGGAAGGGAAACTTGAGAAGCGGTGGTCGGAGAGACCCCATTCGGGACCGACTCTGATAAAAATCTTTCGTTGAATTCAAAGGACGTTTCCTCTTTTTTGATGAATCGTGACGACTTTTAGGATCCTCTAGTATGTGAAAAAAGTATAAACCGAAATAAATATGACGGGAAACTTGAGGAGCGATGGTCAGAGCGACTCCATTCTGGACCGACTATGATCAAAATCTTTCGTCCAATTCGAAGGTCGTATCCTCTTTTTTGACGAATCGTGATGACTTTGAGGACCCTCTAGTATGTGAAAAATAATATAAACCGAAAAAATTCGGAAGGGAAATTTGAGAAGCAGTGGTCAGAGCGACCCCATTCTGGACGCACTCTAGTAAAAATCTTTCGATGAATTCAAAGGTCGTTTCTTATTTTTTGATGAATCGTGATGACTTTTAGGACTCTTTTGTAGGTGCACAAAAATATAAACCGAAATAAATCGGAAGGGAAACTTGAGGAGCAGTGGTCAGAGCGACCCCATTCTGGACACACACTAGTAAAAATCTTTCGTTGAATTCAAAGGTCGTTTCCTCTTTTTTGATGAATCGTGATGACTTTAAGGATCCTCTAGTATGTGAAAAAAAATATGAAGCGAAAATAATCGGACGGGAATCTTGAGGAGCGGTGGTCGGAGAGACCCCATTCGGGACCGACTCTGATGAAAATCTTTCGTCCAATTCGAAGGTCGTATCCTCTTTATTGACGAATCGTGATGACTTTTAGGACCCTCTAGTATGTGAAAAATAATATAAACCGAAAAAAATCGGAAGGGAAACTTGAGAAGCAGTGGTCAGAGCGATCCGATTATGGACGCACACTAGTAAAAATCTTTCGTTGAATTCAAAGGTCGTTTCCTCTGTTTTGATGAATCGTGATGACTTTTAGCATCCTCTAGTATGTGAAAAAAAATATGAACCGAAATTACTCGGAAGGGAAACTTGAGGAGCGGTGGTCGGAGAGACGCCATTCGGGACCGACTCTGATAAAAATCTTTCATCCAATTCGAAGTTTGTTTCCTCTTTTTTGATGAATCGTCATGACTTTTAGGACTCTCTTGAATGTGAAAAAATATATACACCGAAATAAATCTGAAGGGAAACTTGAGGAGCGATGGTCAAAGCGACCCCATTCTGGGACGACTATGATAAAAATCTTTCGTCGAATTCGAAGGTCGTATCCTCTTTTTTGACGAATCGTGATGACTTTTAAGACCCTATAGTATGTGACAAATAATAAACACTGAAAAAAATCGAAAGGAAAACTTGAGAAGCAGTGGTCAGAACGACCCCATTCTGGACGCACACTAGTAAAAATCTTTCGTTGAATTCAAAGGTCGTTTCCTCTTTTTTGACGAATCGTGATGACTTTTAGGACTCTCTAGTATGTGAAAAAAAATATAAGCCCAAATAAATCGGAAGAGAAACTTGAGAAGCAGTGGTCAGAGCGACCCCATTCTGGACGCAAACTAGTAAAAATCTTTCGTTTAATTCAAAGGTCGTATCCTCTTTTTGACTCATCTTGATTACTTTTAGGACTCTCTAGTATGTGAAAAAAAATATAAGGCGAAATAAATCGGAAGGTAAACTTTAGGAGCGATGGTCAGAACGACCCCATTCTGGACCGACAATGATAAAAATCTTTCGTCCAATTCGAAGGTCGTATCCTCTTCTTTGATGAATCGTGATGACTTTTAGGACTCTCTAGTATGTGAAAAAAAATATAAACCGAAATAAATCGGAAGGGAAACTTGAGAAGCGGTGGTCAGAGCGACCCCATTCTGGACCAATTATGATAAAAATCTGTCCCCCAATTCGAAGGTCATATCCTCATTTTGACGAATCGTGATGACTTTTAGGACTCTACTGTAGGTGAAAAAAAATATAAACCGAAATAAATCGGAAGGGAATCTTGAGGAGCGGTGGTCGCAGAGCCCCCATTCGGGACCGACTCTGATAAAAATCTTTCATCCAATTCGAAGTTCGTTTCCTCTTTTTTTATGAATTGTGATGACTTTTAGGACCCTCTAGTATGTGAAAATAATATAAACCGAAATAATACGAAAGGGGAACTTTAGGAGCGGTGGTCAGAGCGAGCCCATTCTGGACCGTCGCTGATAAAAATCTTTCATCGAACTCGAAGTTCGTTTCCTCTTTTTTGAAGAATCGTTATGACGTTTAGGACTCTACTGTAGGTGAAAAAAAATATAAACCGAGATAAATCGGAAGGAAAACTTGAGGAGGGGTGGTCAGAGCGACCCCATTCTGGACGCACACTAGTAAAAATCTTTCGTTGAATTCAAAGGTCGTTTCCTCTTTTTTGATGAATTGTGACGACTTTAAGGATCCTCTAGTATGTGAAAAAAAATATTAACCGAAATAAATCGTAAGGGAATCTTGAGGAGCGATGGTCGGAGAGACCCCATTCGGGACCGACTCTGATAAAAATCTTTCATCCAATTCGAAGTTCGTTTCCTCTTTTTTGATGAATCGTGATGACTTTTTGGACTCTATTGTAGGTGGAAAAAAATATGAACCGAAATAAATCCGAAGGGAATCTTGAGGAGCGGTGGTCGGAGAGACGCCATTCGGGACCGACTCTGATAAAAATCTTTCATCGAATTCGAAGTTCGTTTCCTCTTTTTTGATGAATCGTGATGACTTTTAGGACTCTCTTGAATGTGAAAAAATATATACACCGAAATAAATATGGAGGGAAACTTGAGGAGCGATGGTCAGAGCGACCCCATTCTGGACCGACTATGATAAAAATCTTTCGTCCAATTCGAAGGTCGTATCCTGTTTTTTGACGAATCGTGATGTCTTTTAGGACCCTCTACTATGTGAAAAATAATATAAACCGAAAAAAATCGGAAGGGAAACTTGAGAAGCAGTGGTCACAGCGACCCCATTCTGGACGCACACTAGTAAAAATCTCTCGTTGAATTCAAAGGTCGCTTCCTCTTTTTTCATGAATCGTGATGAATTTTAGGATCCTCTAGTATGTGAAAAAAAATATGAACCGAAATTAATCGGAAGGGAAACTTGAGGAGCGGTGGTCGGAGAGACCCCATTCGGGACCGACACGGATAAAAATCTTTCATCCTATTCGAAGTTTGTTTCTTGTTTTTTGATGAATCGTGATGACTTTTAGGACTCTATAGTATGTGATAAAAAATATAAGCCGAAATAAATCGGAAGGGAATCTTGAGGAGCGGTGGTCGGAGAGACCCCATTCGGGACCGACACTGACAAAAATCTTTCATCCAATTCGAAGTTCGTTTCTTCTTTTTTGATGAATCGTGATGACTTTTAGGACTCTCTTGAATGTGAAAAAATATATACACCGAAATAAATCTGAAGGGAAACTTGAGGAGCGATGGTCAGAGCGACCCCATTCTGGACCGACTATGATAAAAATCTTTCGTCCAATTCGAAGGTCGTATCCTGTTTTTTGACGAATCGTGATGACTTTTAGGACCCTCTAGTAAGTGAAAAAAAATATAAACCGAAATAAATCGAAAGGGTAACTTTCGGAGCGGTGGTCAGACCGACCCCATTCTGGACCGACTCTGATAAAAATTTTTAATGCAATTCGAAGTTCGTTTCTTCTTTTTTGATGAATCGTGATGACTTTTAGGACTCTCTAGTATGTGAAAAAAAATATAAACAGAAATAAATCGGAAGGTACACTTGAGGGGCGATGGTCAGTGCGACCTCATTCTGGACCGACGCAGATAAAAATCTTTCATCGAATTCGAAGTTCGTTTTCTCTTTTTAGATGAATCGTGATGACTTTTAGGACTCTCTAGTATGAGAAAAAAAATATGAAGCGAAATATAACGTAAGGGAAACTTGAGGAGCAGTGGTCATAGCGACCCCATTCGGGACTGAGTCTGTATCTTCCGTTCAATTCGAAGGTCGTATCTTCTTTTTTGATGAATCGTTATGACTTTTAGGACTCTTTTGTAGGTGCACAAAAATATAAACCGAAATAAATCGGAAGGGAACCTTGAGGAGCAGTGGTCAGAGAGACTCCATTCTGGACGCACACTAGTAAAAATCTTTCGTTGAATTCAAAGGTCGTTTCCTCTTTTTTGATGAATCGTGATGCCTGTTAGGATTCTCTAGTATGCGAAAAATATATACACCGAAATAAATCTGAAGGGAAACTTGAGGAGCGATGGTCAGAGCGATCCCATTCTGGACCGACTATGATAAAAATCTTTCGTCCAATTCGAAGGTCGTATCCTGTTTTTTGACGAATCGTGATCACTTTTAGGACCCTCTAGTATGTGAAAAAAAATATAAACCGAAATAAATGAAAACGGAAACTTGAGCAGCGGTGGTCAGACCGACCCCATTCTGGACCGACTCTGATAAAAATCTTTCATCGAATTCGAAGGTCGTATCCTCTTTTTTGACGAATCGTGATGACTTTTAGGACCCTATAGTATGTGAAAAATAATAAAAACCCAAAAAAATCGAAAGGAAAACTTGAGAAGCAGTGGTCAGAGCGACCCCATTCTGGACGCACACTAGTAAAAATCTTTCGTTGAATTCAAAGGTCGTTTCTTATTTTTTGATGAATCGTGATGACTTTTAGGACTCTTTTGTAGGTGCACAAAAATATAAACCGAAATAAATCGGAAGGGAAACTTGAGGAGCAGTGGTCAGAGCGACCCCATTCTGGACACACACTAGTAAAAATCTTTCGTTGAATTCAAAGGTCGTTTCCTCTTTTTTGATGAATCGTGATGACTTTAAGGATCCTCTAGTATGTGAAAAAAAATATGAAGCGAAAATAATCGGACGGGAATCTTGAGGAGCGGTGGTCGGAGAGACCCCATTCGGGACCGACTCTGATAAAAATCTTTCGTCCAATTCGAAGGTCGTATCCTCTTTATTGACGAATCGTGATGACTTTTAGGACCCTCTAGTATGTGAAAAATAATATAAACCGAAAAAAATCGGAAGGGAAACTTGAGAAGCAGTGGTCAGAGCGATCCGATTATGGACGCACACTAGTAAAAATCTTTCGTTGAATTCAAAGGTCGTTTCCTCTGTTTTGATGAATCGTGATGACTTTTAGCATCCTCTAGTATGTGAAAAAAAATATGAACCGAAATTAATCGGAAGGGAAACTTGAGGAGCGGTGGTCGGAGAGACGCCATTCGGGACCGACTCTGATAAAAATCTTTCATCCAATTCGAAGTTTGTTTCCTCTTTTTTGATGAATCGTCATGACTTTTAGGACTCTCTTGAATGTGAAAAAATATATACACCGCAATAAATCTGAAGGGAAACTTGAGGAGCGATGGTCAAAGCGACCCCATTCTGGGACGACTATGATAAAAATCTTTCGTCGAATTCGAAGGTCGTATCCTCTTTTTTGACGAATCGTGATGACTTTTAAGACCCTATAGTATGTGACAAATAATGAACACTGAAAAAAATCGAAAGGAAAACTTGAGAAGCAGTGGTCAGAACGACCCCATTCTGGACGCACACTAGTAAAAATCTTTCGTTGAATTCAAAGGTCGTTTCCTCTTTTTTGACGAATCGTGATGACTTTTAGGACTCTCTAGTTTGTGAAAAAAAATATAAGCCCAAATAAATCGGAAGGGAAACTTGAGAAGCAGTGGTCAGAGCGACCCCATTCTGGACGCACACTAGTAAAAATCTTTCGTTTAATTCAAAGGTCGTATCCTCTTTTTTGACTCATCTTGATTACTTTTAGGACTCTCTAGTATGTGAAAAAAAATATAAGGCGAAATAAATCGGAAGGTAAACTTTAGGAGCGATGGTCAGAACGACCCCATTCTGGACCGACAATGATAAAAATCTTTCGTCCAATTCGAAGGTCGTATCCTCTTCTTTGATGAATCGTGATGACTTTTAGGACTCTCTAGTATGTGAAAAAAAATATAAACCGAAATAAATCGGAAGGGAAACTTGAGAAGCGGTGGTCAGAGCGACCCCATTCTGGACCAACTATGATAAAAATCTGTCCCCCAATTCGAGGGTCATATTCTCATTTTGACGAATCGTGATGACTTTTAGGACTCTACTGTAGGTGAAAAAAAATACAAACCGAAATAAATCGTAAGGGAAACTTGAGGAGCGGTGGTCAGAGCGACCCCATTCTGGACGCACACTAGTAAAAATCTTTCGTTGAATTCAAAGGTCGTTTCCTCTTTTTTGATGAATTGTGATGACTTTAAGGATCCTCTAGTATGTGAAAAAAAATATTAACCGAAATTAATCGCAAGGGAAACTTGAGGAGCGGTGGTCGGAGAGACGCCATTCGGGACCGACTCTGATAAAAATCTTTCATCCAATTCAAAGTTTGTTTCCTCTTTTTTGATGAATCGTCATGACTTTTAGGACTCTCTTGAATGTGAAAATATATATACACCGAAATAAATCTGAAGGGAAACTTGAGGAGCGATGGTCAAAGCGACGCCATTCTGGACCGACTATGATAAAAATCTTTCGTCCAATTCGAAGGACGTATCCTGTTTTTTGACGAATCGTGATGACTTTTAGGACCCTCTAGTATGTGAATAAAAATATAAACCGAAATAAATCGGACGGGAAACTTGAGCAGCGGTGGTCAGAACGACCCCATTCCGGACCGACTCTGATAAAAATCTTTCATCGAATTCGAAGGTCGTATCCTCTTTTTTGACGAATCGTGATGACTTTTAGGACCCTATAGTATGTGAAAAATAATAAACACTGAAAAAAATCGAAAGGAAAACTTGAGAAGCAGTGGTCAGAACGACCCCATTCTGGACGCACACTAGTGAAAATCTTTCGTTGAATTCAAAGGTCGTATCCTCTTTTTTGACGAATCGCGATGACTTTTAGGACTCTCTAGTATGTGAAAAAAAATATAAGCCCAAATAAATCGGAAGGGAAACTTGAGAAGCAGTGGTCAGAGCGACCCCATTCTGGACCGCACACTATTAAAAATCTTTCGTTTAATTCAAAGGTCGTATCCTCTTTTTTGACTAATGTTGATTACTTTTAGGACTCTCTAGTACGTGAAAAAAAATATAAGCCGAAATAAATCGGAAGGTAAACTTTAGGAGCGATGGTCAGAACGACCCCATTCTGGACCGACAATGATAAAAATCTTTCGTCCAATTCGAAGGTCGTATCCTCTTCTTTGATGAATCGTGATGACTTTTAGGACTCTCTAGTATGTGAAAAAAAATATAAACCGAAATAAATCGGAAGGGAAACTTGAGAAGCGGTGGTCAGATCGACCCCATTCTGGACCAATTATGATAAAAATCTGTCCCCCAATTCGAAGGTCATATCCTCATTTTGACGAATCGTGATGACTTTTAGGACTCTACTGTAGGTGAAAAAAAATATAAACCGAAATAAATCGGAAGGGAATCTTGAGGAGCGGTGGTCGGAGAGCCCCCATTCGGGACCGACTCTGATAAAAATCTTTCATCCAATTCGAAGTTCGTTTCCTCTTTTTTTATGAATTGTGATGACTTTTAGGACCCTCTAGTATGTGAAAATAATATAAACCGAAATAATACGAAAGGGGAACTTTAGGAGCGGTGGTCAGAGCGAGCCCATTCTGGACCGTCGCTGATAAAAATCTTTCATCGAACTCGAAGTTCGTTTCCTCTTTTTTGAAGAATCGTTATGACTTTTAGGACTCTACTGTAGGTGAAAAAAAATATAAACCGAGATAAATCGGAAGGGAAACTTGAGGAGGGGTGGTCAGAGCGACCCCATTCTGGACGCACACTAGTAAAAATCTTTCGTTGAATTCAAAGGTCGTTTCCTCTTTTTTGATGAATTGTGACGACTTTAAGGATCCTCTAGTATGTGAAAAAAAATATTAACCGAAATTAATCGTAAGGGAATCTTGAGGAGCGATGGTCGGAGAGACCCCATTCGGGACCGACTCTGATAAAAATCTTTCATCCAATTCGAAGTTCGTTTCCTCTTTTTTGATGAATCGTGATGACTTTTTGGACTCTATTGTAGGTGGAAAAAAATATGAACCGAAATAAATCCGAAGGGAATCTTGAGGAGCGGTGGTCGGAGAGACGCCATTCGGGACCGACTCTGATAAAAATCTTTCATCCAATTCGAAGTTCGTTTCCTCTTTTTTGATGAATCGTGATGACTTTTAGGACTCTCTTGAATGTGAAAAAATATATACACCGAAATAAATATGGAGGGAAACTTGAGGGGCGATGGTCAGAGCGACCCCATTCTGGACCGACTATGATAAAAATCTTTCGTCCAATTCGAAGGTCGTATCCTGTTTTTTGACGAATCGTGATGTGTTTAAGGACCCTCTACTATGTGAAAAATAATATAAACCGAAAAAAATCGGAAGGGAAACTTGAGAAGCAGTGGTCACAGCGACCCCATTCTGGACGCACACTAGTAAAAATCTCTCGTTGAATTCAAAGGTCGCTTCCTCTTTTTTCATGAATCGTGATGAATTTTAGGATCCTCTAGTATGTGAAAAAAAATATTAACCGAAATTAATCGGAAGGGAAACTTGAGGAGCGGTGGTCGGAGAGACCCCATTCGGGACCGACACTGATAAAAATCTTTCATCCTATTCGAAGTTTGTTTCTTCTTTTTTGATGAATCGTGATGACTTTTAGGACTCTATAGTATGTGATAAAAAATATAAGCCGAAATAAATCGGAAGGGAATCTTGAGGAGCGGTGGTCGGAGAGACCCCATTCGGGACCGACACTGACAAAAATCTTTCATCCAATTCGAAGTTCGTTTCTTCTTTTTTGATGAATCGTGATGACTTTTAGGACTCTCTTGAATGTGAAAAAATATATACACCGAAATAAATCTGAAGGGAAACTTGAGGAGCGATGGTCAGAGCGACCCCATTCTGGACCGACTATGATAAAAATCTTTCGTCCAATTCGAAGGTCGTATCCTGTTTTTTGACGAATCGTGATGCCTTTTAGGACCCTCTAGTAAGTGAAAAAAAATATAAACCGAAATAAATCGAAAGGGTAACTTTCGGAGCGGTGGTCAGACCGACCCCATTCTGGACCGACTCTGATAAAAATTTTTAATGCAATTCGAAGTTCGTTTCTTCTTTTTTGATGAATCGTGATGACTTTTAGGACTCTCTAGTATGTGAAAAAAAATATAAACCGAAATAAATCGGAAGGTACACTTGAGGGGCGATGGTCAGTGCGACCTCATTCTGGACCGACGCAGATAAAAATCTTTCATCGAATTCGAAGTTCGTTTCCTCTTTTTAGATGAATCGTGATGACTTTTAGGACTCTCTAGTATGAGAAAAAAAATATGAAGCGAAATATAACGTAAGGGAAACTTGAGGAGCAGTGGTCATAGCGACCCCATTCGGGACTGAGTCTGTATCTTCCGTTCAATTCGAAGGTCGTATCTTCTTTTTTGATGAATCGTTATGACTTTTAGGACTCTTTTGTAGGTGCACAAAAATATACACCGAAATAAATCGGAAGGGAACCTTGAGGAGCAGTGGTCAGAGAGACTCCATTCTGGACGCACACTAGTAAAAATCTTTCGTTGAATTCAAAGGTCGTTTCCTCTTTTTTGATGAATCGTGATGCCTGTTAGGATTCTCTAGTATGCGAAAAATATATACACCGAAATAAATCTGAAGGGAAACTTGAGGAGCGATGGTCAGAGCGATCCCATTCTGGACCGACTATGATAAAAATCTTTCGTCCAATTCGAAGGTCGTATCCTGTTTTTTGACGAATCGTGATCACTTTTAGGACCCTCTAGTATGTGAAAAAAAATATAAACCGAAATAAATCGAAACGGAAACTTGAGCAGCGGTGGTCAGACCGACCCCATTCTGGACCGACTCTGATAAAAATCTTTCATCGAATTCGAAGGTCGTATCCTCTTTTTTGACGAATCGTGATGACTTTTAGGACCCTATAGTATGTGAAAAATAATAAAAACCCAAAAAAATCGAAAGGAAAACTTGAGAAGCAGTGGTCGGAACGACCCCATTCTGGACGCACACTAATAAAAATCTTTCGTTGAATTGAAAGGTCGTATCCTCTTTTTTGACGAATCGTGATGACTTTTAGCACTCTCTAGTATGTGAAAAAAAATATAAGCCGAAATAAATCGGAAGGGAAACTTGAGAAGCAGTGGTCAGAGCGACCCCATTCTGGACGCACACTAGTAAAAATCTTTCGTTTAATTCAAAGGTCGTATCCTCTTCTTTGACGAATCGTGATGACTTTTAGGACTATCTAGTATGTGAAAAAAAATATAAGCCGAAATAAATAGGAAGGGAAACTTTAGGAGCGATGGTCAGAGCGACCCCATTATGGACCGACTATGATAAAAATCTTTCGTCCAATTCGAAGGTCGTATCCTCTTTTTTCACAAATCGTGATGACTTTTAGGACCCTCTAGTAAGTGAAAAATAATATGAACTGAAAAAAATCGGAAGGGATACTTGAGAAGCAGTGGTCAGAGTGACCCCATTCTGGACGCTCACTATTAAAAATCTTTCGTTGAATTCAAAGGTTTCCTCTTTTTTGATGAATCGTGATGACTTTTAGGATCCTCTAGTATGTGAAAAAAAATATGAACTGAAATTTAACGGAATGGAATCTTGAGGAGCTGTGGTCGGAGAGACCCCATTCGGGACCGACTCTGATTAAAATCTTTCGTCCAATTCGAAGGTCGGATCCTCTTCTTTGACGAATCGTGATGACTTTTAGGACCCTCTAGTATGTTAAAAATAATATAAACCGAAAAAAATCGGAAGGGAAACTTGAGAAGCAGTGGTCAGAGCGACCCCATTCTGGACGCACACTAGTAAAAATCTTTCGTCGAATTCAAAGGTTGTTTCCTCTTTTTTGATGAATCGTGATGACTTTTAGCATCCTCTAGTATGTGAAAAAAAATATTAACCGAAATTAATCGGAAGGGAATCTTGAGGAGCGGTGGTCGGAGAGACCCCATTCGGGACCGACTCTGATAAAAATCTTTCATCCAATTCGAAGTTCGTTTCCTCTTTTTTGATGAATTGTGATGACTTTTAGGACCCTCTAGTATGTGAAAAAAATATAAACCGAAATAAAACGAAAGGGGAACTTTAGGAGCGGTGGTCAGAGCGAGCCCATTCTGGACCGACGCTGATAAAAATCTTTCATCGAATTCGCAGTTCGTTTCCTCTTTTTTGATGAATCGTGATGACTTTTAGGACTCTCTAGTATGTGAAAAAAAATATAAACCGAAATATGACGGAAGGGAAACTTGAGGAGGGGTGGTCAGAGCGACTCCATTCTAGACCGACTATGATAAAAATCTTTCGTCCAATTCGAAGGTCGTATCCTCTTTTTTGACGAATCGTGATGACTTTTAGGACCCTCTAGTAAGTGAAAAAAAATATAAACCGAAATAAATGAAAACGGAAACGAGCAGCGGTGGTCAGACCGACCCCATTCTGGACCGACTCTGATAAAAATCTTTCATCGAATTCGAAGGTCGTATCCTCTTTTTTGACGAATCGTGATGACTTTTAGGACCCTATAGTATGTGAAAAATAATAAAAACCCAAAAAAATCGAAAGGAAAACTTGAGAAGCAGTGGTCAGAGCGACCCCATTCTGGACGCACACTAGTAAAAATCTTTCGTTGAATTCAAAGGTCGTTTCTTATTTTTTGATGAATCGTGATGACTTTTAGGACTCTTTTGTAGGTGCACAAAAATATAAACCGAAATAAATCGGAAGGGAAACTTGGGGAGCAGTGGTCAGAGCGACCCCATTCTGGACACACACTAGTAAAAATCTTTCGTTGAATTCAAAGGTCGTTTCCTCTTTTTTGATGAATCGTGATGACTTTAAGGATCCTCTAGTATGTGAAAAAAAATATGAAGCGAAAACAATGGGACGGGAATCTTGAGGAGCGGTGGTCGGAGAGACCCCATTCGGGACCGACTCTGATAAAAATCTTTCGTCCAATTCGAAGTTTGTTTCCTCTTTTTTGATGAATCGTCATGACTTTTAGGACTCTCTTGAATGTGAAAAAATATATACACCGAAATAAATCTGAAGGGAAACTTGAGGAGCGATGGTCAAAGCGACCCCATTCTGGGACGACTATGATAAAAATCTTTCGTCGAATTCGAAGGTCGTATCCTCTTTTTTGACGAATCGTGATGACTTTTAAGACCCTATAGTATGTGACAAATAATGAACACTGAAAAAAATCGAAAGGAAAACTTGAGAAGCAGTGGTCAGAACGACCCCATTCTGGACGCACACTAGTAAAAATCTTTCGTTGAATTCAAAGGTCGTTTCCTCTTTTTTGACGAATCGTGATGACTTTTAGGACTCTCTAGTATGTGAAAAAAAATATAAGTCAAAATAAATCGGAAGGGAAACTTGAGAAGCAGTGGTCAGAGCGACCCCATTCTGGACGCACACTAGTAAAAATCTTTCGTTTAATTCAAAGGTCGTATCCTCTTTTTTGACTCATCTTGATTACTTTTAGGACTCTCTAGTATGTGAAAAAAAATATAAGGCGAAATAAATCGGAAGGTAAACTTTAGGAGCGATGGTCAGAACGACCCCATTCTGGACCGACAATGATAAAAATCTTTCGTCCAATTCGAAGGTCGTATCCTCTTCTTTGATGAATCGTGATGACTTTTAGGACTCTCTAGTATGTGAAAAAAAATATAAACCGAAATAAATCGGAAGGGAAACTTGAGAAGCGGTGGTCAGAGCGACCCCATTCTGGACCAACTATGATAAAAATCTGTCCCCCAATTCGAGGGTCATATTCTCATTTTGACGAATCGTGATGACTTTTAGGACTCTACTGTAGGTGAAAAAAAATACAAACCGAAATAAATCGTAAGGGAAACTTGAGGAGCGGTGGTCAGAGCGACCCCATTCTGGACGCACACTAGTAAAAATCTTTCGTTGAATTCAAAGGTCGTTTCCTCTTTTTTGATGAATTGTGATGACTTTAAGGATCCTCTAGTATGTGAAAAAAATATTAACCGAAATTAATCGCAAGGGAAACTTGAGGAGCGGTGGTCGGAGAGACGCCATTCGGGACCGACTCTGATAAAAATCTTTCATCCAATTCAAAGTTTGTTTCCTCTTTTTTGATGAATCGTCATGACTTTTAGGACTCTCTTGAATGTGAAAATATATATACACCGAAATAAATCTGAAGGGAAACTTGAGGAGCGATGGTCAAAGCGACGCCATTCTGGACCGACTATGATAAAAATCTTTCGTCCAATTCGAAGGACGTATCCTGTTTTTTGACGAATCGTGATGACTTTTAGGACCCTCTAGTATGTGAATAAAAATATAAACCGAAATAAATCGGACGGGAAACTTGAGCAGCGGTGGTCAGAACGACCCCATTCTGGACCGACTCTGATAAAAATCTTTCATCGAATTCGAAGGTCGTATCCTCTTTTTTGACGAATCGTGATGACTTTTAGGACCCTATAGTATGTGAAAAATAATAAACACTGAAAAAAATCGAAAGGAAAACTTGAGAAGCAGTGGTCAGAACGACCCCATTCTGGACGCACACTAGTGAAAATCTTTCGTTGAATTCAAAGGTCGTATCCTCTTTTTTGACGAATCGCGATGACTTTTAGGACTCTCTAGTATGTGAAAAAAAATATAAGCCCAAATAAATCGGAAGGGAAACTTGAGAAGCAGTGGTCAGAGCGACCCCATTCTGGACGCACACTAGTAAAAATCTTTCGTTTAATTCAAAGGTCGTATCCTCTTTTTTGACTAATGTTGATTACTTTTAGGACTCTCTAGTATGTGAAAAAAAATATAAGCCGAAATAAATCGGAAGGTAAACTTTAGGAGCGATGGGCAGAACGACCCCATTCTGGACCGACAATGATAAAAATCTTTCGTCCAATTCGAAGGTCGTATCCTCTTCTTTGATGAATCGTGATGACTTTTAGGACTCTCTAGTATGTGAAAAAAAATATAAACCGAAATAAATCGGAAGGGAAACTTGAGAAGCGGTGGTCAGAGCGACCCCATTCTGGACCAATTATGATAAAAATCTGTCCCCCAATTCGAAGGTCATATCCTCATTTTGACGAATCGTGATGACTTTTAGGACTCTACTGTAGGTGAAAAAAAATATAAACCGAAATAAATCGGAAGGGAATCTTGAGGAGCGGTGGTCGGAGAGCCCCCATTCGGGACCGACTCTGATAAAAATCTTTCATCCAATTCGAAGTTCGTTTCCTCTTTTTTTATGAATTGTGATGACTTTTAGGACCCTCTAGTATGTGAAAATAATATAAACCGAAATAATACGAAAGGGGAACTTTAGGAGCGGTGGTCAGAGCGAGCCCATTCTGGACCGTCGCTGATAAAAATCTTTCATCGAACTCGAAGTTCGTTTCCTCTTTTTTGAAGAATCGTTATGACTTTTAGGACTCTACTGTAGGTGAAAAAAAATATAAACCGAGATAAATCGGAAGGGAAACTTGAGGAGGGGTGGTCAGAGCGACCCCATTCTGGACGCACACTAGTAAAAATCTTTCGTTGAATTCAAAGGTCGTTTCCTCTTTTTTGATGAATTGTGACGACTTTAAGGATCCTCTAGTATGTGAAAAAAAATATTAACCGAAATTAATCGTAAGGGAATCTTGAGGAGCGATGGTCGGAGAGACCCCATTCGGGACCGACTCTGATAAAAATCTTTCATCCAATTCGAAGTTCGTTTCCTCTTTTTTGATGAATCGTGATGACTTTTTGGACTCTATTGTAGGTGGAAAAAAATATGAACCGAAATAAATCCGAAGGGAATCTTGAGGAGCGGTGGTCGGAGAGACGCCATTCGGGACCGACTCTGATAAAAATCTTTCATCCAATTCGAAGTTCGTTTCCTCTTTTTTGATGAATCGTGATGACTTTTAGGACTCTCTTGAATGTGAAAAAATATATACACCAAAATAAATATGGAGGGAAACTTGAGGAGCGATGGTCAGAGCGACCCCATTCTGGACCGACTATGATAAAAATCTTTCGTCCAATTCGAAGGTCGTATCCTGTTTTTTGACGAATCGTGATGTCTTTTAGGACCCTCTACTATGTGAAAAATAATATAAACCGAAAAAAATCGGAAGGGAAACTTGAGAAGCAGTGGTCACAGCGACCCCATTCTGGACGCACACTAGTAAAAATCTCTCGTTGAATTCAAAGGTCGCTTCCTCTTTTTTCATGATTCGTGATGAATTTTAGGATCCTCTAGTATGTGAAAAAAAATATGAACCGAAATTAATCGGAAGGGAAACTTGAGGAGCGGTGGTCGGAGAGACCCCATTCGGGACCGACACTGATAAAAATCTTTCATCCTATTCGAAGTTTGTTTCTTCTTTTTTGATGAATCGTGATGACTTTTAGGACTCTATAGTATGTGATAAAAAATATAAGCCGATATAAATCGGAAGGGAATCTTGAGGAGCCGTGGTCGGAGAGACCCCATTCGGGACCGACACTGACAAAAATCTTTCATCCAATTCGAAGTTCGTTTCTTCTTTTTTGATGAATCGTGATGACTTTTAGGACTCTCTTGAATGTGAAAAAATATATACACCGAAATAAATCTGAAGGGAAACTTGAGGAGCGATGGTCAGAGCGACCCCATTCTGGACCGACTATGATAAAAATCTTTCGTCCAATTCGAAGGTCGTATCCTGTTTTTTGACGAATCGTGATGCCTTTTAGGACCCTCTAGTAATTGAAAAAAAATATAAACCGAAATAAATCGAAAGGGTAACTTTCGGAGCGGTGGTCAGACCGACCCCATTCTGGACCGACTCTGATAAAAATTTTTAATGCAATTCGAAGTTCGTTTCTTCTTTTTTGATGAATCGTGATGACTTTTAGGACTCTCTAGTATGTGAAAAAAAATATAAACCGAAATAAATCGGAAGGTACACTTGAGGGGCGATGGTCAGTGCGACCTCATTCTGGACCGACGCAGATAAAAATCTTTCATCGAATTCGAAGTTCGTTTCCTCTTTTTAGATGAATCGTGATGACTTTTAGGACTCTCTAGTATGAGAAAAAAAATATGAAGCGAAATATAACGTAAGGGAAACTTGAGGAGCAGTGGTCATAGCGACCCCATTCGGGACTGAGTCTGTATCTTCCGTTCAATTCGAAGGTCGTATCTTCTTTTTTGATGAATCGTTATGACTTTAAGGACTCTTTTGTAGGTGCACAAAAATATAAACCGAAATAAATCGGAAGGGAACCTTGCGGAGCAGTGGTCAGAGAGACTCCATTCTGGACGCACACTAGTAAAAATTTTTCGTTGAATTCAAAGGTCGTTTCCTCTTTTTTGATGAATCGTGATGCCTGTTAGGATTCTCTAGTATGCGAAAAATATATACACCGAAATAAATCTGAAGGGAAACTTGAGGAGCGATGGTCAGAGCGATCCCATTCTGGACCGACTATGATAAAAATCTTTCGTCCATTCCGAACGTCGTATCCTGTTTTTTGACGAATCGTGATCACTTTTAGGACCCTCTAGTATGTGAAAAAAAATATAAACCGAAATAAATCGAAACGGAAACTTGAGCAGCGGTGGTCAGACCGACCCCATTCTGGACCGACTATGATAAAAATCTTTCATCGAATTCGAAGGTCGTATCCTCTTTTTTGACGAATCGTGATGACTTTTAGGACCCTATAGTATGTGAAAAATAATAAAAACCCAAAAAAATCGAAAGGAAAACTTGAGAAGCAGTGGTCGGAACGACCCCATTCTGGACGCACACTAATAAAAATCTTTCGTTGAATTGAAAGGTCGTATCCTCTTTTTTGACGAATCGTGATGACTTTTAGCACTCTCTAGTATGTGAAAAAAAATATAAGCCGAAATAAATCGGAAGGGAAACTTGAGAAGCAGTGGTCAGAGCGACCCCATTCGGGACGCACACTAGTAAAAATCTTTCGTTTAATTCAAAGGTCGTATCCTCTTCTTTGACGAATCGTGATGACTTTTAGGACTATCTAGTATGTGAAAAAAAATATAAGCCGAAATAAATAGGAAGGGAAACTTTAGGAGCGATGGTCAGAGCGACCCCATTATGGACCGACTATGATAAAAATCTTTCGTCCAATTCGAAGGTCGTATCCTCTTTTTTCACAAATCGTGATGACTTTTAGGACCCTCTAGTAAGTGAAAAATAATATGAACTGAAAAAAATCGGAAGGGATACTTGAGAAGCAGTGGTCAGAGTGACCCCATTCTGGACGCTCACTATTAAAAATCTTTCGTTGAATTCAAAGGTTTCCTCTTTTTTGATGAATCGTGATGACTTTTAGGATCCTCTAGTATGTGAAAAAAAATATGAACTGACATTTAACGGAATGGAATCTTGAGGAGCTGTGGTCGGAGAGACCCCATTCGGGACCGACTCTGATTAAAATCTTTCGTCCAATTCGAAGGTCGGATCCTCTTCTTTGACGAATCGTGATGACTTTTAGGACCCTCTAGTATGTTAAAAATAATATAAACCGAAAAAAATCGAAAGGGAAACTTGAGAAGCAGTGGTCAGAGCGACCCCATTCTGGACGCACACTAGTAAAAATCTTTCGTCGAATTCAAAGGTTGTTTCCTCTTTTTTGATGAATCGTGATGACTTTTAGCATCCTCTAGTATGTGAAAAAAAATATTAACCGAAATTAATCGGAAGGGAATCTTGAGGAGCGGTGGTCGGAGAGACCCCATTCGGGACCGACTCTGATAAAAATCTTTCATCCAATTCGAAGTTCGTTTCCTCTTTTTTGATGAATTGTGATGACTTTTAGGACCCTCTAGTATGTGAATAAAATATAAACCGAAATAAAACGAAAGGGGAACTTTAGGAGCGGTGCACAGAGCGAGCCCATTCTGGACCGACGCTGATAAAAGTCTTTCATCGAATTCGCAGTTCGTTTCCTCTTTTTTGATGAATCGTGATGACTTTTAGGACTCTCTAGTATGTGAAAAAAAATATAAACCGAAATATGACGGAAGGGAAACTTGAGGAGGGGTGGTCAGAGCGACTCCATTCTAGACCGACTATGATAAAAATCTTTCGTCCAATTCGAAGGTCGTATCCTCTTTTTTGACGAATCGTGATGACTTTTAGGACCCTCTAGTAAGTGAAAAAAAATATAAACCGAAATAAATCGAAAGGGAAACTTTAGGAGCGGTGGTCAGGGCGACCCCATTCTGGACCGACGCTGATAAAAATCTTTCATTGAATTCGAATTTCGTTTCCACTTTTTTGATGAATCGTGATGACTTTTAGGACCCTCTAGTAAGTGAAAAAAAATATAAACCGAAATAAGTCGGAAGGGAAACTTTAGGAGCGGTGGTCATAGCGACCCCATTCTGGACTGACTCTGGCAAAAAATCTTTCGTCCAATTCGAGGGTCGTATCGCCTTTTTTGACGAACCGTTATGACTTTTAGGTCTCTTTTGGGAAGGGAAACTTGAGGAGCAGTGGTCAGAGCGACCCCATACTGGACGCACACTAGTAAAAATCTTTCGTTGAATTCAAAGGTCGTTTCCTGTTTTTTTCAGGAATCGTGATGACTTTTAGGATCCTCTAGTATGTGAAAAAAAAATGAACCTAAATTAATCGGAAGGGAAAATTGAGGAGCGGTGGTCGGAGAGACCCCATTCGGGACCGACTGTGATAAAAATCTTTCATTCAATTCGACGTTCGTTTCCTTTTTTTTGATGAATCGTGATAACTTTTAGGACTCTATTGTAGGTATAAAAAAATATGAACCGAAATAAATCGGCAGGGAAACTTGAGGGGCGGGGGTCGGAGAGACCCCTTTGGGACCTACTCTGATAAAAATCTTTCATCCGATTCAAAGTTTGTTTCCTCTTTTTTGATGAATAGTGATCACTTTTAGGACTCTATTGTATGTGAAAAAAAATATAAACCGAAATAAATCGGAAGGGACACTTGAGGAGGGGTGGTCGGAGC
Organism: Oxytorus armatus; assembly: GCA_958009045.1. Lineage (NCBI taxonomy): Eukaryota > Metazoa > Arthropoda > Insecta > Hymenoptera > Ichneumonidae > Oxytorus > Oxytorus armatus. The sequence continues at coordinate 5,263,328 of OY253752.1, forward strand.
GACCCCATTCTGGACCGACTATGATAAAAATCTTTCGTCCAATTCGAAGGTCGGATCCTCTTTTTTGACGAATCGTGATGACTTTTAGGACCCTCTAGTATGTGAAAAAAAATATGAACCGAAATTAATCGGAAGGGAAACTTGAGGAGCGGTGGTCGGAGAGACCCCATTCGGGACCGACTCTGATAAAAATCTTTCGTTTAATTCAAAGGACGTTTCCTCTTTTTTGATGAATCGTGACGACTTTTAGGATCCTCTAGTATGTGAACAAAGTATAAACCGAAATAAATATGACGGGAAACTTGAGGAGCGATGGTCAGAGCGACCCCATTCTGGACCGACTATGATCAAAATCTTTCGTCCAATTCGAAGGTCGTATCCTCTTTTTTGACGAATCGTGATGACTTTGAGGACCCTCTAGTATGTGAAAAATAATATAAACCGAAAAAATTCGGAAGGGAAATTTGAGAAGCAGTGGTCAGAGCGACCCCATTCTGGACGCACACTAGTAAAAATCTTTCGTTGAATTCAAAGGTCGTTTCTTATTTTTTGATGAATCATGATGACTTTTAGGACTCTTTTGTAGGTGCACAAAAATATAAACCGAAATAAATCGGAAGGGAAACTTGAGGAGCAGTGGTCAGAGCGACCCCATTCTGGACACACACTAGTAAAAATCTTTCGTTGAATTCAAAGGTCGTTTCCTCTTTTTTGATGAATCGTGATGACTTTAAGGATCCTCTAGTATGTGAAAAAAAATATGAAGCAAAAATAATCGGAAGGGAATCTTGAGGAGCGGTGGTCGGAGAGACCCCATTCGGGACCGACTCTGATAAAAATCTTTCGTCCAATTCGGAGGTCGTATCCTCTTTATTGACGAATCGTGATGACTTTTAGGACCCTCTAGTATGTGAAAAATAATATAAACCGAAAAAAATCGGAAGGGAAACTTGAGAAGCAGTGGTCAGAGCGATCCCATTCTGGACGCACACTAGTAAAAATCTTTTGTTGAATTCAAAGGTCGTTTCCTCTGTTTTGATGAATCGTGATGACTTTTAGCATCCTCTAGTATGTGAAAAAAAATATGAACCGAAATTAATCGGAAGGGAAACTTGAGGAGCGGTGGTCGGAGAGACGCCATTCGGGACCGACTCTGATAAAAATCTTTCGTCCAATTCGGAGGTCGTATCCTCTTTATTGACGAATCGTGATGACTTTTAGGACCCTCTAGTATGTGAAAAATAATATAAACCGAAATAAATCGGAAGGGAAACTTGAGGAGCAGTGGTCAGAGCGACCCCATTCTGGACACACACTAGTAAAAATCTTTCGTTGAATTCAAAGGTCGTTTCCTCTTTTTTGATGAATCGTGATGACTTTAAGGATCCTCTAGTATGTGAAAAAAAATATGAAGCAAAAATAATCGGAAGGGAATCTTGAGGAGCGGTGGTCGGAGAGACCCCATTCGGGACCGACTCTGATAAAAATCTTTCGTCCAATTCGGAGGTCGTATCCTCTTTATTGACGAATCGTGATGACTTTTAGGACCCTCTAGTATGTGAAAAATAATATAAACCGAAAAAAATCGGAAGGGAAACTTGAGAAGCAGTGGTCAGAGCGATCCCATTCTGGACGCACACTAGTAAAAATCTTTTGTTGAATTCAAAGGTCGTTTCCTCTGTTTTGATGAATCGTGATGACTTTTAGCATCCTCTAGTATGTGAAAAAAAATATGAACCGAAATTAATCGGAAGGGAAACTTGAGGAGCGGTGGTCGGAGAGACGCCATTCGGGACCGACTCTGATAAAAATCTTTCGTCCAATTCGGAGGTCGTATCCTCTTTATTGACGAATCGTGATGACTTTTAGGACCCTCTAGTATGTGAAAAATAATATAAACCGAAAAAAATCGGAAGGGAAACTTGAGAAGCAGTGGTCAGATCGATCCGATTCTGAACGCACACTAGTAAAAATCTTTCGTTAAATTCAAAGGTCGTTTCCTCTGTTTTGATGAATCGTGATGACTTTTAGCATCCTCTAGTATGTGAAAAAAAATATGAACCGAAATTAATCGGAAGGGAAACTTGAGGAGCGGTGGTCGGAGAGACGCCATTCGGGACCGACTCTGATAAAAATCTTTCATCGAATTCGAAGTTTGTTTCCTCTTTTTTGATGAATCGTCATGACTTTTAGGACTCTCTTGAATGTGAAAAAATATATACACCGGAATAAATCTGAAGGGAAACTTGAGGAGCGATGGTCAAAGCGACCCCATTCTGGGACGACTATCATAAAAATCTTTCGTCGAATTCGAAGGTCGTATCCTCTTTTTTGACGAATCGTGATGACTTTTAAGACCCTATAGTATGTGACAAATAATAAACACTGAAAAAAATCGAAAGGAAAACTTGAGAAGCAGTGGTCAGAACGACCCCATTCTGGACGCACACTAGTAAAAATCTTTCGTTGAATTCAAAGGTCGTTTCCTCTTTTTTGACGAATCGTGATGACTTTTAGGACTCTCTAGTATGTGAAAAAAAATATAAGCCCAAATAAATCGGAAGGGAAACTTGAGAAGCAGTGGTCAGAGCGACCCCATTCTGGACGCACACTAGTAAAAATCTTTCGTTTAATTCAAAGGTCGTATCCTCTTTTTTGACTCATCTTGATTACTTTTAGGACTCTCAAGTATGTGAAAAAAAATATAAGGCGAAATAAATCGGAAGGTAAACTTTAGGAGCGATGGTCAGAACGACCCCATTCTGGACCGACAATGATAAAAATCTTTCGTCCAATTCGAAGGTCGTATCCTCTTCTTTGATGAATCGTGATGACTTTTAGGACTCTCTAGTATGTGAAAAAAAATATAAACCGAAATAAATCGGAAGGGAAACTTGAGAAGCGGTGGTCAGAGCGACCCCATTCTGGACCAACTATGATAAAAATCTGTCCCCCAATTCGAGGGTCATATTCTCATTGTGACGAATCGTGATGACTTTTAGGACTCTACTGTAGGTGAAAAAAAATACAAACCGAAATAAATCGTAAGGGAAACTTGAGGAGCGGTGGTCAGAGCGACCCCATTCTGGACGCACACTAGTAAAAATCTTTCGTTGAATTCAAAGGTCGTTTCCTCTTTTTTGATGAATTGTGATGACTTTAAGGATCCTCTAGTATGTGAAAAAAAATATTAACCGAAATTAATCGGAAGGGAAACTTGAGGAGCGGTGGTCGGAGAGACGCCATTCGGGACCGACTCTGATAAAAATCTTTCATCCAATTCAAAGTTTGTTTCCTCTTTTTTGATGAATCGTCATGACTTTTAGGACTCTCTTGAATGTGCAAAAATATATACACCGAAATAAATCTGAAGGGAAACTTGAGGAGCGATGGTCAAAGCGACGCCATTCTGGACCGACTATGATAAAAATCTTTCGTCCAATTCGAAGGACGTATCCTGTTTTTTGACGAATCGTGATGACTTTTAGGACCCTCTAGTATGTGAAAAAAAATATAAACCGAAAAAAATCGGACGGGAAACTTGAGCAGCGGTGGTCAGAACGACCCCATTCTGGACCGACTCTGATAAAAATCTTTCATCGAATTCGAAGGTCGTATCCTCTTTTTTGACGAATCGTGATGACTTTTAGGACCCTATAGTATGTGAAAAATAATAAACACTGAAAAAAATCGAAAGGAAAACTTGAGAAGCAGTGGTCAGAACGACCCCATTCTGGACGCACACTAGTGAAAATCTTTCGTTGAATTCAAAGGTCGTATCCTCTTTTTTGACGAATCGCGATGACTTTTAGGACTCTCTAGTATGTGAAAAAAAATATAAGCCCAAATAAATCGGAAGGGAAACTTGAGAAGCAGTGGTCAGAGCGACCCCATTCTGGACGCACACTAGTAAAAATCTTTCGTTTAATTCAAAGGTCCCATCCTCTTTTTTGACTAATGTTGATTACTTTTAGGACTCTCTAGTATGTGAAAAAAAATATAAGCCGAAATAAATCGGAAGGTAAACTTTAGGAGCGATGGTCAGAACGACCCCATTCTGGACCGACAATGATAAAAATCTTTCGTCCAATTCGAAGGTCGTATCCTCTTCTTTGATGAATCGTGATGACTTTTAGGACTCTCTAGTATGTGAAAAAAAATATAAACCGAAATAAATCGGAAGGGAAACTTGAGAAGCGGTGGTCGGAGAGCCCCCATTCGGGACCGACTATGATAAAAATCTTTCGTCCAATTCGAAGGTCGTATCCTGTTTTTTGACGAATCGTGATGACTTTTAGGACCCTCTAGTAAGTGAAAAAAAATATAAACCGAAATAAATCGAAAGGGTAACTTTCGGAGCGGTGGTCAGACCGACCCCACTCTGGACCGACTCTAATAAAAATCTTTAATGCAATTCGAAGTTCGTTTCTTCTTTTTTAATGAATCGTGATGACTTTTAGGACTCTCTAGTATGTGAAAAAAAATATAAACCGAAATAAATCGGAAGGGACACTTGAGGGGCGATGGTCAGTGCGACCTCATTCTGGACCGACGCAGATAAAAATCTTTCATCGAATTCGAAGTTCGTTTCCTCTTTTTAGATGAATCGTGATGACTTTTAGGACTCTCTAGTATGAGAAAAAAAATATGAAGCGAAATATAACGTAAGGGAAACTTGAGGAGCAGTGGTCATAGCGACCCCATTCGGGACTGAGTCGGTATCTTCCGTTCAATTCGAAGGTCGTATCTTCTTTTTTGATGAATCGTTATGACTTTTAGGACTCTTTTGTAGGTGCACAAAAATATAAACCGAAATAAATCGGAAGGGAACCTTGAGGAGCAGTGGTCAGAGAGACTCCATTCTGGACGCACACTAGTAAAAATCTTTCGTTGAATTCAAAGGTCGTTTCCTCTTTTTTGATGAATCGTGATGCCTGTTAGGATTCTCTAGTATGTGAAAAATATATACACCGAAATAAATCTGAAGGGAAACTTGAGGAGCGATGGTCAGAGCGATCCCATTCTGAACCGACTATGATAAAAATCTTTCGTCCAATTCGAAGGTCGTATCCTGTTTTTTGACGAATCGTGATGACTTTTAGGACCCTCTAGTATGTGAAAAATAATATAAACCGAAAAAAATCGGAAGGGAAACTTGAGAAGCAGTGGTCAGAGCGACCACATTCTGGACGCACACTAGTAAAAATCTTTCGTTGAATTCAAACGTTGTTTCCTCTTTTTTGATGAATCGTGATGACTTTTAGCATCCTCTAGTATGTGAAAAAAAATATTAACCGAAATTAATCGGAAGGGAATCTTGAGGAGCGGTGGTCGGAGAGACCCCATTCGGGACCGACTCTGATAAAAATCTTTCATCCAATTCGAAGTTCGTTTCCTCTTTTTTGATGAATTGTGATGACTTTTAGGACCCTCTAGTATGTGAAAAAAATATAAACCGAAATAAAACGAAAGGGGAACTTTAGGAGCGGTGGTCAGAGCGAGCCCATTCTGGACCGACGCTGATAAAAGTCTTTCATCGAATTCGCAGTTCGTTTCCTCTTTTTTGATGAATCGTGATGACTTTTAGGACCCTCTAGTACGTGAAAAAAAATATAAACCGAAATAAATCGAAAGGGAAACTTTAGGAGCGGTGGTCAGGGCGACCCCATTCTGGACCGACGCTGATAAATATCTTTCATCGAATTCGAAGTTCGTTTCCTCTTTTTTGATGAATCGTGATGACTTTTAGGACTCTCTAGTATGTGAAAAAAAATATAAACCGAAATAAGTCGGAAGGGAAACTTTAGGAGCGGTGGTCATAGCGACCCCATTCTGGACTGACTCTGGCAAAAAATCTTTCGTCCAATTCGAGGGTCGTATCCCCTTTTTTGACGAATCGTTATGACTTTTAGGTCTCTTTTGGGAAGGGAAACTTGAGGAGCAGTGGTCAGAGCGACCCCATTCTGGACGCACACTAGTAAAAATCTTTCGTTGAATTCAAAGGTCGTTTCCTGTTTTTTTCAGGAATCGTGATGACTTTTAGGATCCTCTAGTATGTTAAAAAAAATTTAACCTAAATTAATCGGAAGGGAAAATTGAGGAGCGGTGGTCGGAGAGACCCCATTCGGGACCGACTGTGATAAAAATCTTTCATTCAATTCGACGTTCGTTTCCTTTTTTTTGATGAAACGTGATAACTTTTAGGACTCTATTGTAGGTATAAAAAAATATGAACCGAAATAAATCGGCAGGGAAACTTGAGGGGCGTGGGTCGGAGAGACACCTTTGGGACCTACTCTGATAAAAATCTTTCATCCGATTCGAAGTTTGTTTCCTCTTTTTTGATGAATCGTGATGACTTTTAGGACCCTCTAGTATGTGAAAAAAAATATAAACCGAAATAAATCGAAAGGGTAACTTTAGGAGCGGTGTTCAGACCGACCCCATTCTGGACCGACACTGATAAAAATCTTTAATCCAATTCGAAGTTCGTTTCCTCTTTTTTGATGAATAGTGATCACTTTTAGGACTCTATTGTATGTGAAAAAAAATATAAACCGAAATAAATCGGAAGGGAAACTTGAGGAGCGGTGGTCGGAGAGACCCCATTCGGGACCGACTCTGATAAAAATCTTTCGTTGAATTCAAAGGACGTTTCCTCTTTTTTGATGAATCGTGATGACTTTTAGGCCTCTCTTGAATGTGAAAAAATATATACACCGAAATAAATCTGAAGGGAAACTTGAGGAGCGATGGTCAGAGCGGCCCCATTCTGGACCGACTATGATAAAAATCTTTCGTCCAATTCGAAGGTCGTATCCTGTTTTTTGACGAATCGTGATGACTTTTAGGACCCTCTAGTAAGTGAAAAAATATATAAACCGAAATAAATCCATGGGGAAACTTGAGAAGTGGTGGTCAGAGCGACACCATTCTGGACCCACTCTGATAAAAATCTTTCATCCAATTCGAAGTTCGTTTCCTCTTTTTTGATGAATAGTGATGACTTTTAGGACTCTCTAGTATGTGAAAAAAAATATAAACCGAAATAAATCGGAAGGGAAACTTGAGCAGCGGTGGTCAGAACGACCCCACTCTGGACCGACTCTGATAAAAATCTTTCATCCAATTCGAAGTTCGTTTCCCGTTTTTTTATGAATAGTGATGACTTTTAGGACTCTCTAGTATGTGAAAAAAAATATAAACCGAAATAAATCGGAAGGGAAACTTGAGCAGCGGTGGTCAGAACGACCCATTCTGGACCGACTGTGATAAAAATCTTTCATCGAATTAGAAGGTCGTATCCTCTTTTTTGACGAATCGTGATGACTTTTAGGATCCTATAGTATGCGAAAAATAATAAAAACCGAAAAAAATCGAAAGGAAAACTTGAGAAGCAGTGGTCAAAGCGACCCCATTCTGGACGCACACTAGTATAAATCTTTCATTGAATTCAAAGTTCGTATCCTCTTTTTTGACGAATCGTGATGACTTTTAGGTCTCTCTAGTCTGTGAAAAAAAATATAAGCCGAAATAAATCGGAAGGGAATCTTGAGGAGCGGTGGTCGGAGAGACCCCATTCGGGACCGACTCTGATAAAAATCTTTCATCCAATTCGAAGTTCGTTTCCTCTTTTTTGATGAATCGTGATGACTTTTAGGACCCTCTAGTATGTGAAAAAAATATAAACCGAAATAAAACGAAAGGGTAAATTCAGGAGCGGTGGTCAGACCGACCCCATTCTGGACCGACTCTGATAAAAATCTTTAATCCAATTCGAAGGTCGTATCCTCTTTTTTGACGAATCGTGATGACTTTTAGGACCCTCTAGTATGTGAAAAATAATATAAACCGAAAAAATCGGAAGGGAAACTTGAGAAGCAGTGGTCAGAGCGAAACCATTCTGGACGCACACTAGTAAAAATCTTTCGTTGAATTCAAAGGTCGTTTCCTCTTTTTTGATTAATCGTGATGACTTTTAGCATCCTCTAGTATGTGAAAAAAAATATGAACCGAAATTAATCGGAAGGGAAACTTGAGGAGCGGTGGTCGGAGAGACCCCATTCGGGACCGACTCTGATAAAAATCTTTCATCCAATTCGAAGTTCGTTTCCTTTTTTTTTTTCAATGAATCGTGATGACTTTTAGGACTCTACTGTAGGTGAAAAAAAATATAAACCGAAATAAATCGGAAGGGAAACTTGAGGAGGGATGGTCAGAGCGACCCCATTCTGGCCGCACACTAGTAAAAATCTTTCGTTGAATTCAAAGGTCGTTTCCTCTTTTTTGATGAATTGTGATGACTTTAAGAATCCTCTAGTATGTGAAAAAAAATATTAACCGAAATAAATCTGAAGGGAAACTTGAGGAGCGATGGTCAGAGCGACCCCATTCTGGACCGACTATGATAAAAATCTTTCGTCCAATTCGAAGGTCGTATCCTGTTTTTTGACGAATCGTGATGTCTTTTAGGACCCTCTAGTATGTGAAAAATAATATAAACCGAAAAAAATCGGAAGGGAAACTTGAGAAGCAGTGGTCACAGCGACCCCATTCTGGACGCACACTACTAAAAATCTCTCGTTGAATTCAAAGGTCGTTTCCTCTTTTTTCATGAATCGTGATGAATTTTAGGATCCTCTAGTATGTGAAAAAAAATATGAACCGAAATTAATCGGAAGGGAAACTTGAGGAGCGGTGGTCGGAGAGACCGCATTCGGGACCGACTCTGATAAAAATCTTTCATCCTATTCGAAGTTTCTTTCTTCTTTTTTGATGAATCGTGATGACTTTTAGGACTCTCTAGTATGTGAAAAAATATATACTCCGAAATAAATCTGAAGGGAAACTTGAGGAGCGATGGTCAGAGCGACCCCATTCTGGACCGACTATGATAAAAATCTTTCGTCCAATTCGAAGGTCGTATCCTGTTTTTTGAAGAATCGTGATGACTTTTAGGACCCTCTAGTAAGTGAAAAAAAATATAAACCGAAATAAATCGAAAGGGTAACTTTCGGAGCTGTGGTCAGACCGACCCCATTCTGGACCGACACTGATAAAAATCTTTAATGCAATTCGAAGTTCGTTTCTTCTTTTTTGATGAATCGTGATGAGTTTTAGGACTCTCTAGTATGTGAAAAAAAATATAAACCGAAATAAATCGGAAGGGACACTTGAGGGGCGATGGTCAGTGCGACCCCATTCTGGACCGACGCAGATAAAAATCTTTCATCGAATTCGAAGTTCGTTTCCTCTTTTTAGATGAATCGTGATGACTTTTAGGACTCTCTAGTATGAGAAAAAAAATATGAAGCGAAATATAACGTAAGGGAAACTTGAGGAGCAGTGGTCATAGCGACCCCATTCGGGACTGAGTCTGTTAAAAAATCTTCTGTCCAATTCGAATGTCGTATGTTCTTTTTTGATGAATCGTTATGACTTTTAGGACTCTTTTGTAGGTGCACAAAAATATAAACCGAAATAAATCGGAAGGGAAACTTGAGGAGCGACGGTCAGAACGACCCCATTCTGGACCGACTATGATAAAAATCTTTCGTCCAATTCGAAGGTCGTATCCTGTTCTTTGACGAATCGTGATGTCTTTTAGGACCCTCTAGTATGTGAAAAAAATATAAACCGAAATAAAACCAAAGGGGAACTTTAGGAGCGGTGGTCAGAGCGAGCACATTCTGGACCGACGCTGATAAAAATCGTTCATCGAATTCGCAGTTCGTTTCCTCTTTTTTGATGAATCGTGATGATTTTTAGGCCTCTCTAGTATGTGAAAAAAAATATAAACCGAAATATAACGGAAGGGAAACTTGAGCAGCAGTGGTCATAGCGACCCCATTCTGGACTGACACTGGCAAAAAATCTTTCGTCCAATTCGAGGGTCGTATCCCCTTTTTTGACGAATCGTTATGACTTTTAGGTCTCTTTCGGGAAGGGAAACTTGAGGAGCAGTGGTCAGAGCGACCCCATTCTGGACGCACACTAGTAAAAATCTTTCGTTTGATTCAAAGGTCGTTTCCTGTTTTTTTCAGGAATCGTGATGACTTTTAGGATCCTCTAGTATGTGAAAAAAAAAATGAACCTAAATTAATCGGAAGGGAAAATTGAGGAGCGGTAGTCGGAGAGACCCCTTTGGGACCTACTCTGATAAAAATCTTTCATCCGATTCGATGTTTGTTTCCTGTTTTTTGATGAATCGTGATGACTTTTAGGACCCTCTAGTATGTGAAAAAAAATATCAACCGAAATAAATCGAAAGGGTAACTTTAGGAGCGGTGTTCAGACGGACCCCATTCTGGACCGATTCTGATAAAAATCTTTAATCCAATTCGAAGTTCGTTTCCTCTTTTTTGATGAATAGTGATCACTTTTAGGACTCTATTGTATGTGAAAAAAAATATAAACCGAAATAAATCGGAAGGAACACTTGAGGAGGGGTGGTCAGAGCGACCCCATTCTGGACCGACTATGATAAAAATCTTTCGTCCAATTCGAAGGTCGTATCCTCTTTTTTGACGAATCGTGATGACTTTTAGGACCCTCTAGTAAGTGAAAAAAAATATAAACCGAAATAAATCGCAAGGGAAACTTTAGGAGCGGTGGTCAGGGCGACCCCATTCTGGACCGATGCTGATAAAAATCTTTCATCGAATTCGAAGTTCGTTTCCTCTTTTTTGATGAATCGTGATGACTTTTAGGACTCTATTGTAGGTGAAAAAAAATATAAACCGAAATAAATCGGAAGGGAAACATGAGGAGCGATGGTCAGGGCGACACCATTCTGGACCGACTATGAAAGAAATGTTTCGTCCAATTCGAAGGTCGTATCCTCTTTTTTGACGAATCGTGATGACTTTTAGGACCCTCTAGTATGTGAAAAAAAATATAAACCGAAATAAATCGGAAGGGAAACTTGAGGAGCAGTGGTCAGAGCGACCCCATTCTGGACGCACACTAGTGATAATCTTTCGTTGAATTCAAAGGTCGTTTCCTCTTTTTTGATGAATCGTGATGACTTTAAGGATCCTCAAGTATGTGAAAAAAAATATGAAGCGAAAATAATCGGAAGGGAATCTTGAGGAACGGTGGTCGGAGAGACCCCATTCGGGACCAACTCTGATAAAAATCTTTAATCCAATTCGCAGTTCGTTTCCTCTTTTTTGATGAATCGTGATGATTTTTAGGCCTCTCTAGTATGTGAAAAAAAATATAAACCGAAATATAACGGAAGGGAAACTTGAGCAGCAGTGGTCATAGCGACCCCATTCTGGACTGACACTGGCAAAAAATCTTTCGTCCAATTCGAGGGTCGTATCCCCTTTTTTGACGAATCGTTATGACTTTTAGGTCTCTTTCGGGAAGGGAAACTTGAGGAGCAGTGGTCAGAGCGACCCCATTCTGGACGCACACTAGTAAAAATCTTTCGTTGAATTCAAAGGTCGTTTCCTGTTTTTTTCAGGAATCGTGATGACTTTTAGGATCCTCTAGTATGTGAAAAAAAAAATGAACCTAAATTAATCGGAAGGGAAAATTGAGGAGCGGTAGTCGGAGAGACCCCTTTGGGACCTACTCTGATAAAAATCCTTCATCCGATTCGAAGTTTGTTTCCTGTTTTTTGATGAATCGTGATGACTTTTAGGACCCTCTAGTATGTGAAAAAAAATATCAACCGAAATAAATCGAAAGGGTAACTTTAGGAGCGGTGTTCAGACGGACCCCATTCTGGACCGATACTGATAAAAATCTTTAATCCAATTCGAAGTTCGTTTCCTCTTTTTTGATGAATAGTGATCACTTTTAGGACTCTATTGTATGTGAAAAAAAATATAAACCGAAATAAATCGGAAGGAACACTTGAGGAGGGGTGGTCAGAGCGACCCCATTCTGGACCGACTATGATAAAAATCTTTCGTCCAATTCGAAGGTCGTATCCTCTTTTTTGACGAATCGTGATGACTTTTAGGACCCTCTAGTAAGTGAAAAAAAATATAAACCGAAATAAATCGCAAGGGAAACTTTAGGAGCGGTGGTCAGGGCGACCCCATTCTGGACCGATGCTGATAAAAATCTTTCATCGAATTCGAAGTTCGTTTCCTCTTTTTTGATGAATCGTGATGACTTTTAGGACTCTATTGTAGGTGAAAAAAAATATAAACCGAAATAAATCGGAAGGGAAACATGAGGAGCGATGGTCAGGGCGACACCATTCTGGACCGACTATGAAAGAAATGTTTCGTCCAATTCGAAGGTCGTATCCTCTTTTTTGACGAATCGTGATGACTTTTAGGACCCTCTAGTATATGAAAAAAAATATAAACCGAAATAAATCGGAAGGGAAACTTGAGGAGCAGTGGTCAGAGCGACCCCATTCTGGACGCACACTAGTAATAATCTTTCGTTGAATTCGAAGGTCGTTTCCTCTTTTTTGATGAATCGTGATGACTTTAAGGATCCTCAAGTAAGTGAAAAAAAATATGAAGCGAAAATAATCGGAAGGGAATCTTGAGGAACGGTGGTCGGAGAGACCCCATTCGGGACCAACTCTGATAAAAATCTTTAATCCAATTCGAAGTTTGTTTCCTCTATTTTGATGAATCGTGATCACTTTTAGGACTCTATTGTAGGTGAAAAAAAATATAAACCGAAATAAATCGGAAGGGAAACATGAGGAGCGATGGTCAGGGCGACACCATTCTGGACCGACTATGAAAGAAATGTTTCGTCCAATTCGAAGGTCGTATCCTCTTTTTTGATGAATCGTGATGACTTTTAGGACCCTCTAGTATGTGAAAAATTATATAAACCGAAAAAAATCGGAAGGGAAACTTGAGAAGCAGTGGTCAGAGCGACCCCATTCTGGACGCACAATAGTAAAAATCTTTCGTTGAATTCAATGGTCGTTTCCTCTTTTTTGATGAATCGTGACGACTTTTAGGATCCTCTAGTATGTGAAAAAAGTATAAACCGAAATAAATCTGACGGGAAACTTGAGGAGCGATGGTCAGAGCGACCCCATTCTGGACCGACTATGATAAAAATCTTTCGTCCAATTCGAAGGTCGTATCCTCTTTTTTGACGAATCGTGATGACTTTGAGGACCCTCTAGTATGTGAAAAATAATATAAACCGAAAAAATTCGGAAGGGAAATTTGAGAAGCAGTGGTCAGAGCGACCCCATTCTGGACGCACACTAGTAAAAATCTTTCGTTTAATTCAAAGGTCGTTTCTTATTTTTTGATGAATCGTGATGACTTTTAGGACTCTTTTGTAGGTGCACAAAAATATAAACCGAAATAAATCGGAAGGGAAACTTGAGGAGCAGTGGTCAGAGCGACCCCATTCTGGACGCACACTAGTAAAAATCTTTCGTTGAATTCAAAGGTCGTTTCCTCTTTTTTGATGAATCGTGATGACTTTAAGGATCCTCTAGTATGTGAAAAAAAATATGAAGCGAAAATAATCGGAAGGGAATCTTGAGGAGCGGTGGTCGGAGAGACCCCATTCGGGACCGACTCTGATAAAAATCTTTCGTCCAATTCGAAGGTCGTATCCTCTTTTTTGACGAATCGTGATGACTTTTAGGACCCTCTAGTATGTGAAAAATAATATAAACCGAAAAAAATTGGAAGGGAAACTTGAGAAGCAGTGGTCAGAGCGACCCCATTCTGGACGCACACTAGTAAAAATCTTTCGTTGAATTCAAAGGTCATTTCCTGTGTTTTGATGAATCGTGATGACTTTTAGCATCCTCTAGTATGTGAAAAAAAATATGAACCGAAATTAATCGGAAGGGAAACTTGAGGAGCGGTGGTCGGAGAGACGCCATTCGGGACCGACTCTGATAAAAATCTTTCATCCAATTCGAAGTTCGTTTCCTCTTTTTTGATGAATCGTGATAACTTTTAGGACTCTCTTGAATGTGAAAAAATATATACACCGAAATAAATCTGAAGGGAAACTTGAGGAGCGATGGTCAAAGCGACCCCATTCTGGACCGACTATGATAAAAATCTTTCGTCCAATTCGAAGGTCGTATCCTGTTTTTTGACGAATCGTGATGACTTTTAGGACCCTCTAGTATGTGAAAAAAAATATAAACCGAAATAAATCGGACGGGAAACTTGAGCAGCGGTGGTCAGAACGACCCCATTCTGGACCGACTCTGATAAAAATCTTTCATCGAATTCGAAGGTCGTATCCTCTTTTTTGACGAATCGTGATTACTTTTAGGACCCTATAGTATGTGAAAAATAATAAAAACTGAAAAAAATCTAAAGGAAAACTTGAGAAGCAGTGGTCAGTACGACCCCATTCTGGACGCACACTAGTAAAAATCTTTAGTTTAATTCAAAGGTCGTATCCTCTTTTTTGACGAATCGTGATTACTTTTAGGACTCTCTAGCATGTTAAAAAAAATATAAGCCGAAATAAATCGGAAGGGAAACTTCAGAAGCAGTGGTCAGAGCGACCCTATTCTGGACGCACACTAGTAAAAATCTTTCGTTTAATTCAAAGGTCGTATCCTCTTTTTTGACGAATCGTGATTACTTTTAGGACTCTCAAGCATGTGAAAAAAAATATAAGCCGAAATAAATCGGAAGGGAAACTTTAGGAGCGATGGTCAGAACGACCCCATTCTGGACCGACAATGATAAAAATCTTTCGTCCAATTCGAAGGTCGTATCCTCTTCTTTGATGAATCGTGATGACTTTTAGGACTCTCTAGTATGTGAAAAAAAATATAAACCGAAATAAATCGGAAGGGAAACTTGAGAAGCGGTGGTCAGAGCGACCCCATTCTGGACCAACTATGATAAAAATCTGTCCCCCAATTCGAAGGTCATATCCTCATTCTGACGAATCGTGATGACTTTTAGCACTCTACTGTAGGTGAAAAAAAATATAAACCGAAATAAATCGGAAGGGAAACTTGAGGAGGGGTGGTCAGAGCGACCCCATTCTGGACGCACACTAGTAAAAATCTTTCGTTGAATTCAAAGGTCGTTTCCTCTTTTTTGATGAATTGTGATGACTTTAAGGATCCTCTAGTATGTGAAAAAAAATATTAACCGAAATTAATCGGAAGGGAATCTTGAGGAGCGGTGGTCGGAGAGACCCCATTCGGTACCGACTCTGATAAAAATCTTTCATCCAATTCGAAGTTCGTTTCCTCTTTTTTGATGAATTGTGATGACTTTTAGGACCCTCTAGTATGTGAAAATAATATAAACCGAAATAATACGAAAGGGGAACTTTAGGACCGGTGGTCAGAGCGAGCCCATTCTGGACCGTCGCTGATAAAAATCTTTCATCCAATTCGAAGTTCGTTTTCTCTTTTTTGATGAATCGTGATGACTTTTAGGACTCTCTAGTATGTGAAAAAAAATATAAACCGAAATAAATCGGAAGGGCCACTTGAGGAGCGATGGTCAGAGTGACCCCATTCTGGACCGACTATGATAAAAATCTTTCGTCCAATTCGAAGGTCGTATCCTCTTTTTTGACGAATCGTGATGACTTTTAGGAACATCTAGTATGTGAAAAAAAATATGAACCGAAATTCATCGGAAGGGAAACTTGAGAAGCAGTGGTCAGAGCGACCCAATTCTGGACGCACACTTGTAAAAATCTTTCGTTGAATTTAAAGGTCGTTTCCTCTTTTTTGTTGAATTGTGATGACTTTAAGGATCCTCTAGTATGTGAAAAAAAATATTAACCGAAATTAATCGGAAGGGAATCTTGAGGAGCGGTGGTCGGAGAGACCCCATTCGGTACCGACTCTGATAAAAATCTTTCATCCAATTCGAAGTTCGTTTCCTCTTTTTTGATGAATCGTGATGACTTTTAGGACCCTCTAGTAAGTGAAAAAAAATATAAACCGAAATAAATCGCAAGGCAAACTTGAGGAGGTGTGGTCAGAGCGACGTCATTCTGGACGCACACTAGTAAAAATCTTTTGTTGAATTCAAAGGTCGGTTCCTCTTTTTGATGAATCGTGATGACTTTTAGGATCCTCTGGTATGTGAAAAAAAATATAAACCGAAATAAATCTGAAGGGAAACTTCAGGACCGATGGTCAGAGCGACCCCATTCTGGACCGACTATGATAAAAATCTTTCGTCCAATTCGAAGGTCGTATCCTCTTTTTTGACGAATCGTGATGACTTTTAGGACCATCTAGTATGTGAAAAAAAATATGAACCGAAATTCATCGGAAGGGAAACTTGAGAAGCAGTGGTCAGAGCGACCCCATTCTGGACGCACACTAGTAAAAATCTTTCGTAGAATTCAAAGGTCGTTTCCTCTTTTTTGATGAATCGTGACGACTTTTAGGATCCTCTAGTATGAGAAAAAAGTATAAACTGAAATAAATCTGACGGGAATCTTGATGAGCGGTGGTCGGAGAGACCCCATTCGGGACCGACTCTGATAAAAATCTTTCATCCAATTCGAAGTTCGTTTCCTCTTTTTTGATGAATTGTGATAGCTTTTAGGACCCTCTAGTATGTGAAAATAATATAAACCGAAATAATACGAAAGGGGAACTTTAGGAGCGGTAATCAGAGCGAGCCCATTCTGGACCGTCGCTGATAAAAATCTTTCATCGAATTCGAAGTTCGTTTCCTCTTTTTTGGTGAATCGTGATGACTTTTAGGACTCTCTAGTGTGTGAAAAAAAATATAAACCGAATTATATCGGAAGGGAAACTTGAGCAGCAGTGGTCATACCGAACCCATTCTGGACTGACTCTGGCAAAAAATCTTTCGTCGAATTCGAGGGTCGTATCCTCTTTTTTGACTAATGGTTATGACTTTTAGGTCTCTTTTGGGAAGGGAAACTTGAGGAGCGGTGGTCGGACAGACCCCATTCGGGACCGACTCTGATAAAAATCTTTCATCCAATTCGAAGTTCGTTTCATCTTTTTTGATGAATCGTGATGACTTTTAGGACCCTCTAGTATGTGAAAAAAAATATAAACCGAAATAAATCGGACGGGAAACTTGAGCAGCGGTGGTCAGAACGACCCCATTCTGGACCGACTCTGATAAAAATCTTTCATCGAATTCGAAGGTCGTATCCTCTTTTTTGACGAATCGTGATTACTTTTAGGACCCTATAGTATATGAAAAATAATAAAAACTGAAAAAAATCTAAAGGAAAACTTGAGAAGCAGTGGTCAGAACGACCCTATTCTGGACGCACACTAGTAAAAATCTTTAGTTTAATTCAAAGGTCGTATCCTCTTTTTTGACGAATCGTGATTACTTTTAGGACTCTCTATCATGTGAAAAAAAATATAAGCCGAAATAAATCGGAAGGGAAACTTGAGAAGCAGTGGTCAGAGCGACCCCATTCTGGACGCACACTAGTAAAAATCTTTCGTTTAATTCAAAGGTCGTATCCTCTTTTTTGACGAATCCTGATTACTTTTAGGTCAGAGGGACCTCATTCTGGACGCACACTAGTAAAAATCTTTCGTTGAATTCAAAGGTCGTTTCCTGTTTTTTTGAGGAATCGTGATGACTTTTAGGATCCTCTAGTATATGAAAAAAAAATGAACCTAAATTAATCGGAAGGGAAACTTGAGAAGCGATGGTCAGAGCGACCCCATTCTGGACCAACTATGATAAAAATCTGTCCCCCAATTCGAAGGTCATATCCTCATTCTGACGAATCGTGATGACTTTTAGGACTCTACTGTAGGTGAAAAAAAATATAAACCGAAATAAATCGGAAGGGAAACTTGAGGAGGGGTGGTCAGAGCGACCCCATTCTGGACGCACACTAGTAAAAATCTTTCGTTAAATTCAAAGGTCGTTTCCTCTTTTTTGATAAATTGTGATGACTTTAAGGATCCTCTAGTATGTGAAAAAAAATATTAACCGAAATTAATCGGAAGGGAATCTTGAGGAGCGCTGGTCGGAGAGACCCCATTCGGGACCGACTGTGATAAAAATCTTTCATCCAATTCGACGTTCGTTTCCTTTTTTTTTATGAATCGTGATAACTTTTAGGACTCTATTGTAGGTGTAAAAAAATATGAACCAAAATAAATCGGCAGGGAAACTTGATGGGCGGGGGTCGGAGAGACCCCTTTGGGACCTACGCTGATAAAAATCTTTCATCCGATTCGAAGTTTGTTTCCTCTTTTTTGATGAATCGTGATGACTTTTAGGATCCTCTAGTATGTGAAAAAAATATAAACCGAAATATATCTTACGGGAAACTTGAGGAGCGATGGTCAGCGCGACCCCATTCTGCACGGACTCTGATAAAAATCTTTCATTCAATTCGAAGTTCGTTTTCTCTTTTTCGATGAATCGTGATGACTTTTAGGACTCTCTAGTATGTGAAAAAAAATATAAACCGAAATAAATCGGAAGGGCCACTTGAGGAGCGATGGTCAGAGCGACCCCATTCTGGACCGACTATGTTAAAAATCTTTCGTCCAATTCGAAGGTCGTATCCTCTTTTTTGACGAATCGTGATGACTTTTAGGACCATCTAGTATGTGAAAAAAAATATGAACCGAAATTCATCGGAAGGGAAACTTGAGGAGCGGTGGTCGGACAGACCCCATTCGGGACCGACTCTGATAAAAATCTTTCATCCAATTCGAAGTTCGTTTCATCTTTTTTGATGAATCGTGATGACTTTTAGGACCCTCTAGTATGTGAAAAAAAATATAAACCGAAATAAATCGGACGGGAAACTTGAGCAGCGGTGGTCAGAACGACCCCATTCTGGACCGACTCTGATAAAAATCTTTCATCGAATTCGAAGGTCGTATCCTCTTTTTTGACGAATCGTGATTACTTTTAGGACCCTATAGTATATGAAAAATAATAAAAACTGAAAAAAATCTAAAGGAAAACTTGAGAAGCAGTGGTCAGAACGACCCTATTCTGGACGCACACTAGTAAAAATCTTTAGTTTAATTCAAAGGTCGTATCCTCTTTTTTGACGAATCGTGATTACTTTTAGGACTCTCTATCATGTGAAAAAAAATATAAGCCGAAATAAATCGGAAGGGAAACTTGAGAAGCAGTGGTCAGAGCGACCCCATTCTGGACGCACACTAGTAAAAATCTTTCGTTTAATTCAAAGGTCGTATCCTCTTTTTTGACGAATCCTGATTACTTTTAGGACTCTCTAGCATGTGAAAAAAAATATAAGCCGAAATAAATCGGAAGGGAAACTTTAGGAGCGATGGTCAGAACGACCCCATTCTGGACCGACAATGATAAAAATCTTTCGTCCAATTCGAAGGTCGTATCCTCTTCTTTGATGAATCGTGATGACTTTTAGGACTCTCTAGTATGTGAAAAAAAATATAAACGGAAATAAATCGGAAGGGAAACTTGAGAAGCGGTGGTCAGAGCGACCCCATTCTGGACGCACACTAGTAAAAATCTTTCGTTGAATTCAAAGGTCGTTTCTTATTTTTTGATGAATCGTGATGACTTTTAGGACTCTTTTGTAGGTGCACAAAAATATAAACCGAAATAAATCGGAAGGGAAACTTGAGGAGCAGTGGTCAGAGCGACCCCATTCTGGACGCACACTAGTAAAAATCTTTCGTTGAATTCAAAGGTCGTTTCCTCTTTTTTGATGAATCGTGATGACTTTAAGGATCCTCTAGTATGTGAAAAAAAATATGAAGCGAAAATAATCGGAAGGGAATCTTGAGGAGCGGTGGTCGGAGAGACCCCATTCGGGACCGACTCTGATAAAAATCTTTCGTCCAATTCGAAGGTCGTATCCTCTTTTTTGACGAATCGTGATGACTTTTAGGACCCTCTAGTATGTGAAAAATAATATAAACCGAAAAAAATTGGAAGGGAAACTTGAGAAGCAGTGGTCAGAGCGACCCCATTCTGGCCGCACACTAGTAAAAATCTTTCGTTGAATTCAAAGGTCATTTCCTGTGTTTTGATGAATCGTGATGACTTTTAGCATCCTCTAGTATGTGAAAAAAAATATGAACCGAAATTAATCGGAAGGGAAACTTGCGGAGCGGTGGTCGGAGAGACGCCATTCGGGACCGACTCTGATAAAAATGTTTCATCCAATTCGAAGTTCGTTTCCTCTTTTTTGATGAATCGTGATAACTTTTAGGACTCTCTTGAATGTGAAAAAATATATACACCGAAATAAATCTGAAGGGAAACTTGAGGAGCGATGGTCAAAGCGACCCCATTCTGGACCGACTATGATAAAAATCTTTCGTCCAATTCGAAGGTCGTATCCTGTTTTTTGACGAATCGTGATGACTTTTAGGACCCTCTAGTATGTGAAAAAAAATATAAACCGAAATAAATCGGACGGGAAACTTGAGCAGCGGTGGTCAGAACGACCCCATTCTGGACCGACTCTGATAAAAATCTTTCATCGAATTCGAAGGTCGTATCCTCTTTTTTGACGAATCGTGATTACTTTTAGGACCCTATAGTATGTGAAAAATAATAAAAACTGAAAAAAATCTAAAGGAAAACTTGAGAAGCAGTGGTCAGAACGACCCCATTCTGGACGCACACTAGTAAAAATCTTTAGTTTAATTCAAAGGTCGTATCCTCTTTTTTGACGAATCGTGATTACTTTTAGGACTCTCTAGCATGTGAAAAAAAATATAAGCCGAAATAAATCGGAAGGGAAACTTGAGAAGCAGTGGTCAGAGCGACCCCATTCTGGACGCACACTAGTAAAAATCTTTCGTTTAATTCAAAGGTCGTATCCTCTTTTTTGACGAATCGTGATTACTTTTAGGACTCTCAAGCATATGAAAAAAAATATAAGCCGAAATAAATCGGAAGGGAAACTTTAGGAGCGATGGTCAGAGCGACCCCATTCTGGACCAACTATGATAAAAATCTGTCCCCCAATTCGAAGGTCATATCCTCATTCTGACGAATCGTGATGACTTTTAGGACTCTACTGTAGGTGAAAAAAAATATAAACCGAAATAAATCGGAAGGGAAACTTGAGGAGGGGTGGTCACAGCGACCCCATTCTGGACGCACACTAGTAAAAATCTTTCGTTGAATTCAAAGGTCGTTTCCTCTTTTTTGATGAATTGTGATGACTTTAAGGATCCTCTAGTATGTGAAAAAAAAAATTAACCGAAATTAATCGGAAGGGAATCTTGAGGAGCGGTGGTCGGAGAGACCCCATTCGGTACCGACTCTGATAAAAATCTTTCATCCAATTCGAAGTTCGTTTCCTCTTTTTTGATGAATTGTGATGACTTTTAGGACCCTCTAGTATGTGAAAATAATATAAACCGAAATAATACGAAAGGGGAACTTTAGGACCGGTGGTCAGAGCGAGCCCATTCTGGACCGTCGCTGATAAAAATCTTTCATCCAATTCGAAGTTCGTTTTCTCTTTTTTGATGAATCGTGATGACTTTTAGGACTCTCTAGTATGTGAAAAAATATATAAACCGAAATAAATCGGAAGGGCCACTTGAGGAGCGATGGTCAGAGTGACCCCATTCTGGACCGACTATGATAAAAATCTTTCGTCCAATTCGAAGGTCGTATCCTCTTTTTTGACGAATCGTGATGACTTTTAGGAACATCTAGTATGTGAAAAAAAATATGAACCGAAATTCATCGGAAGGGAAACTTGAGAAGCAGTGGTCAGAGCGACCCAATTCTGGACGCACACTAGTAAAAATCTATCGTTGAATTCAAAGGTCGTTTCCTCTTTTTTGATGAATTGTGATGACTTTAAGGATCCTCTAGTATGTGAAAAAAAATATTAACCGAAATTAATCGGAAGGGAATCTTGAGGAGCGGTGGTCGGAGAGACCCCATTCGGTACCGACTCTGATAAAAATCTTTCATCGAATTCGAAGTTCGTTTCCTCTTTTTTGAAGAATCGTTATGACTTTTAGGACTCTACTGTAGGTGAAAAAAATATAAACCGAAATAAATCGGAAGGGAAACTTGAGGAGGGGTGGTCAGAGCGACCCCATTCTGGCCGCACACTAGTAAAAATCTTTCGTTGAATTCAAAGGTCGTTTCCTCTTTTTTGATGAATTGTGATGACTTTAAGGATCCTCTAGTATGTGAAAAAAAATATTAACCGAAATTAATCGGAAGGGAATCTTGAGGAGCGGTGGTCGGAGAGACCCCATTCGGGACCGACTCTGATAAAAATCTTTCATCCAATTCGAAGTTCGTTTCCTCTTTTTTGATGAATTGTGATGACTTTTAGGACCCTCTAGTATGTGAAAATAATATAAAGCGAAATAATACGAAAGGGGAACTTTAGGAGCGGTGGTCAGAGCGAGCCCATTCTGGACCGTCGCTGATAAAAATCTTTCATCGAATTCGAAGTTCGTTTCCTCTATTTTGATGAATCGTGATGACTTTTAGGACTCTCTAGTATGTGAAAAAATATATAAACCGAAATATATCGGAAGGGAAACTTGAGCAGCAGTGGTCATAGCGACCCCATTCTGGACTGACTCTGGCAAAAAATCTTTGGTCCAATTCGAGGGTCGTATCCTCTTTTTTGACTAATCGTTATGACTTTTAGGTCTCTTTTGGGAAGGGAAACTTGAGGAGCAGTTGTCAGAGCGACCCCATTCTGGACGCACACTAGTAAAAATCTTTCGTTGAATTCAAAGGTCGTTTCCTGTTTTTTTGAGGAATCGTGATGACTTTTAGGATCCTCTAGTATGTGAAAAAAAAATGAACCTAAATTAATCGGAAGGGAAACTTGAGGAGCGGTGGTCGGAGAGACCCCATTCGGGACCGACTGTGATAAAAATCTTTCATCCAATTCGACGTTCGTTTCCTTTTTTTTGATGAATCGTGATAACTTTTAGGACTCTATTGTAGGTGTAAAAAAATATGAACCAAAATAAATCGGCAGGGAAACTTGAGGGGCGGGGGTCGGAGAGACCCCTTTGGGACCTACGCTGATAAAAATCTTTCATCCGATTCGAAGTTTGTTTCCTCTTTTTTGATGAATCGTGATGACTTTTAGGATCCTCTAGTATGTGAAAAAAATATAAACCGAAATAAATCCTACGGGAAACTTGAGGAGCGATGGTCAGCGCGACCCCATTCTGGACGGACTCTGATAAAAATCTTTCATCCAATTCGAAGTTCGTTTTCTCTTTTTTGATGAATCGTGATGACTTTTAGGACTCTCTAGTATGTGAAAAAAAATATAAACCGAAATAAATCGGAAGGGAAACTTGAGAAGCGGTGGTCAGAGCGACCCCATTCTGGACCAACTATGATAAAAATCTGTCCCCCAATTCGAAGGTCATATCCTCATTCTGACGAATCGTGATGACTTTTAGGACTCTACTGTAGGTGAAAAAAAATATAAACCGAAATAAATCGGAAGGGAAACTTGAGGAGGGGTGGTCAGAGCGACCCCATTCTGGACGCACACTAGTAAAAATCTATCGTTGAATTCAAAGGTCGTTTCCTCTTTTTTGATGAATTGTGATGACTTTAAGGTTCCTCTAGTACGTGAAAAAAAATATTAACCGAAATTAATCGGAAGGGAATCTTGAGGAGCGGTGGTCGGAGAGACCCCATTCGGGACCGACTCTGATAAAAATCTTTCATCCAATTCGAAGTTCGTTTCCTGATTTTGGATGAATTGTGATGACTTTTAGGACCCTCTAGTATGTGAAAATAATATAAACCGAAATAATACGAAAGGGGAACTTTAGGAGCGGTGGTCAGAGCGAGCCCATTCTGGACCGTCGCTGATAAAAATCTGTCCCCCAATTCGAAGGTCATATCCTCATTCTGACGAATCGTGATGACTTTTAGGACTCTACTGTAGGTGAAAAAAAATATAAACCGAAATAAATCGGAAGGGAAACATGAGGAGCGATGGTCAGGGCGACACCATTCTGGACCGACTATGAAAGAAATGTTTCGTCCAATTCGAAGGTCGTATCCTCTTTTTTGACGAATCGTGATGACTTTTAGGACCCTCTAGTATATGAAAAAAAATATAAACCGAAATAAATCGGAAGGGAAACTTGAGGAGCAGTGGTCAGAGCGACCCCATTCTGGACGCACACTAGTAATAATCTTTCGTTGAATTCGAAGGTCGTTTCCTCTTTTTTGATGAATCGTGATGACTTTAAGGATCCTCAAGTATGTGAAAAAAAATATGAAGCGAAAATAATCGGAAGGGAATCTTGAGGAACGGTGGTCGGAGAGACCCCATTCGGGACCAACTCTGATAAAAATCTTTAATCCAATTCGAAGTTTGTTTCCTCTATTTTGATGAATCGTGATCACTTTTAGGACTCTATTGTAGGTGAAAAAAAATATAAACCGAAATAAATCGGAAGGGAAACATGAGGAGCGATGGTCAGGGCGACACCATTCTGGACCGACTATGAAAGAAATGTTTCGTCCAATTCGAAGGTCGTATCCTCTTTTTTGATGAATCGTGATGACTTTTAGGACCCTCTAGTATGTGAAAAATTATATAAACCGAAAAAAATCGGAAGGGAAACTTGAGAAGCAGTGGTCAGAGCGACCCCATTCTGGACGCACAATAGTAAAAATCTTTCGTTGAATTCAATGGTCGTTTCCTCTTTTTTGATGAATCGTGACGACTTTTAGGATCCTCTAGTATGTGAAAAAAGTATAAACCGAAATAAATCTGACGGGAAACTTGAGGAGCGATGGTCAGAGCGACCCCATTCTGGACCGACTATGATAAAAATCTTTCGTCCAATTCGAAGGTCGTATCCTCTTTTTTGACGAATCGTGATGACTTTGAGGACCCTCTAGTATGTGAAAAATAATATAAACCGAAAAAATTCGGAAGGGAAATTTGAGAAGCAGTGGTCAGAGCGACCCCATTCTGGACGCACACTAGTAAAAATCTTTCGTTTAATTCAAAGGTCGTTTCTTATTTTTTGATGAATCGTGATGACTTTTAGGACTCTTTTGTAGGTGCACAAAAATATAAACCGAAATAAATCGGAAGGGAAACTTGAGGAGCAGTGGTCAGAGCGACCCCATTCTGGACGCACACTAGTAAAAATCTTTCGTTGAATTCAAAGGTCGTTTCCTCTTTTTTGATGAATCGTGATGACTTTAAGGATCCTCTAGTATGTGAAAAAAAATATGAAGCGAAAATAATCGGAAGGGAATCTTGAGGAGCGGTGGTCGGAGAGACGCCATTCGGGACCGACTCTGATAAAAATCTTTCATCCAATTCGAAGTTCGTTTCCTCTTTTTTGATGAATCGTGATAACTTTTAGGACTCTCTTGAATGTGAAAAAATATATACACCGAAATAAATCTGAAGGGAAACTTGAGGAGCGATGGTCAAAGCGACCCCATTCTGGACCGACTATGATAAAAATCTTTCGTCCAATTCGAAGGTCGTATCCTGTTTTTTGACGAATCGTGATGACTTTTAGGACCCTCTAGTATGTGAAAAAAAATATAAACCGAAATAAATCGGACGGGAAACTTGAGCAGCGGTGGTCAGAACGACCCCATTCTGGACCGACTCTGATAAAAATCTTTCATCGAATTCGAAGGTCGTATCCTCTTTTTTGACGAATCGTGATTACTTTTAGGACCCTATAGTATGTGAAAAATAATAAAAACTGAAAAAAATCTAAAGGAAAACTTGAGAAGCAGTGGTCAGTACGACCCCATTCTGGACGCACACTAGTAAAAATCTTTAGTTTAATTCAAAGGTCGTATCCTCTTTTTTGACGAATCGTGATTACTTTTAGGACTCTCTAGCATGTGAAAAAAAATATAAGCCGAAATAAATCGGAAGGGAAACTTCAGAAGCAGTGGTCAGAGCGACCCCATTCTGGACGCACACTAGTAAAAATCTTTCGTTTAATTCAAACGTCGTATCCTCTTTTTTGACGAATCGTGATTACTTTTAGGACTCTCAAGCATGTGAAAAAAAATATAAGCCGAAATAAATCGGAAGGGAAACTTTAGGAGCGATGGTCAGAACGACCCCGTTCTGGACCGACAATGATAAAAATCTTTCGTCCAATTCGAAGGTCGTATCCTCTTCTTTGATGAATCGTGATGACTTTTAGGACTCTCTAGTATGTGAAAAAAAATATAAACCGAAATAAATCGGAAGGGAAACTTGAGAAGCGGTGGTCAGAGCGACCCCATTCTGGACCAACTATGATAAAAATCTGTCCCCCAATTCGAAGGTCATATCCTCATTCTGACGAATCGTGATGACTTTTAGGACTCTACTGTAGGTGAAAAAAAATATAAACCGAAATAAATCGGAAGGGAAACTTGAGGAGGGGTGGTCAGAGCGACCCCATTCTGGACGCACACTAGTAAAAATCTTTCGTTGAATTCAAAGGTCGTTTCCTCTTTTTTGATGAATTGTGATGACTTTAAGGATCCTCTAGTATGTGAAAAAAAATATTAACCGAAATTAATCGGAAGGGAATCTTGAGGAGCGGTGGTCGGAGAGACCCCATTCGGGACCGACTCTGATAAAAATCTTTCGTCCAATTCGAAGGTCGTATCCTCTTTTTTGACGAATCGTGATGACTTTTAGGACCCTCTAGTATGTGAAAAATAATATAAACCGAAAAAAATTGGAAGGGAAACTTGAGAAGCAGTGGTCAGAGCGACCCCATTCTGGACGCACACTAGTAAAAATCTTTCGTTGAATTCAAAGGTCATTTCCTGTGTTTTGATGAATCGTGATGACTTTTAGCATCCTCTAGTATGTGAAAAAAAATATGAACCGAAATTAATCGGAAGGGAAACTTGAGGAGCGGTGGTCGGAGAGACGCCATTCGGGACCGACTCTGATAAAAATCTTTCATCCAATTCGAAGTTCGTTTCCTCTTTTTTGATGAATCGTGATAACTTTTAGGACTCTCTTGAATGTGAAAAAATATATACACCGAAATAAATCTGAAGGGAAACTTGAGGAGCGATGGTCAAAGCGACCCCATTCTGGACCGACTATGATAAAAATCTTTCGTCCAATTCGAAGGTCGTATCCTGTTTTTTGACGAATCGTGATGACTTTTAGGACCCTCTAGTATGTGAAAAAAAATATAAACCGAAATAAATCGGACGGGAAACTTGAGCAGCGGTGGTCAGAACGACCCCATTCTGGACCGACTCTGATAAAAATCTTTCATCGAATTCGAAGGTCGTATCCTCTTTTTTGACGAATCGTGATTACTTTTAGGACCCTATAGTATGTGAAAAATAATAAAAACTGAAAAAAATCTAAAGGAAAACTTGAGAAGCAGTGGTCAGTACGACCCCATTCTGGACGCACACTAGTAAAAATCTTTAGTTTAATTCAAAGGTCGTATCCTCTTTTTTGACGAATCGTGATTACTTTTAGGACTCTCTAGCATGTGAAAAAAAATATAAGCCGAAATAAATCGGAAGGGAAACTTCAGAAGCAGTGGTCAGAGCGACCCCATTCTGGACGCACACTAGTAAAAATCTTTCGTTTAATTCAAAGGTCGTATCCTCTTTTTTGACGAATCGTGATTACTTTTAGGACTCTCAAGCATGTGAAAAAAAATATAAGCCGAAATAAATCGGAAGGGAAACTTTAGGAGCGATGGTCAGAACGACCCCATTCTGGACCGACAATGATAAAAATCTTTCGTCCAATTCGAAGGTCGTATCCTCTTCTTTGATGAATCGTGATGACTTTTAGGACTCTCTAGTATGTGAAAAAAAATATAAACCGAAATAAATCGGAAGGGAAACTTGAGAAGCGGTGGTCAGAGCGACCCCATTCTGGACCAACTATGATAAAAATCTGTCCCCCAATTCGAAGGTCATATCCTCATTCTGACGAATCGTGATGACTTTTAGGACTCTACTGTAGGTGAAAAAAAATATAAACCGAAATAAATCGGAAGGGAAACTTGAGGAGGGGTGGTCAGAGCGACCCCATTCTGGACGCACACTAGTAAAAATCTTTCGTTGAATTCAAAGGTCGTTTCCTCTTTTTTGATGAATTGTGATGACTTTAAGGATCCTCTAGTATGTGAAAAAAAATATTAACCGAAATTAATCGGAAGGGAATCTTGAGGAGCGGTGGTCGGAGAGACCCCATTCGGTACCGACTCTGATAAAAATCTTTCATCCAATTCGAAGTTCGTTTCCTCTTTTTTGATGAATTGTGATGACTTTTAGGACCCTCTAGTATGTGAAAATAATATAAACCGAAATAATACGAAAGGGGAACTTTAGGACCGGTGGTCAGAGCGAGCCCATTCTGGACCGTCGCTGATAAAAATCTTTCATCCAATTCGAAGTTCGTTTTCTCTTTTTTGATGAATCGTGATGACTTTTAGGACTCTCTAGTATGTGAAAAAAAATATAAACCGAAATAAATCGGAAGGGCCACTTGAGGAGCGATGGTCAGAGTGACCCCATTCTGGACCGACTATGATAAAAATCTTTCGTCCAATTCGAAGGTCGTATCCTCTTTTTTGACGAATCGTGATGACTTTTAGGAACATCTAGTATGTGAAAAAAAATATGAACCGAAATTCATCGGAAGGGAAACTTGAGAAGCAGTGGTCAGAGCGACCCAATTCTGGACGCACACTTGTAAAAATCTTTCGTTGAATTTAAAGGTCGTTTCCTCTTTTTTGTTGAATTGTGATGACTTTAAGGATCCTCTAGTATGTGAAAAAAAATATTAACCGAAATTAATCGGAAGGGAATCTTGAGGAGCGGTGGTCGGAGAGACCCCATTCGGTACCGACTCTGATAAAAATCTTTCATCCAATTCGAAGTTCGTTTCCTCTTTTTTGATGAATCGTGATGACTTTTAGGACCCTCTAGTAAGTGAAAAAAAATATAAACCGAAATAAATCGCAAGGCAAACTTGAGGAGGTGTGGTCAGAGCGACGTCATTCTGGACGCACACTAGTAAAAATCTTTTGTTGAATTCAAAGGTCGGTTCCTCTTTTTGATGAATCGTGATGACTTTTAGGATCCTCTGGTATGTGAAAAAAAATATAAACCGAAATAAATCTGAAGGGAAACTTCAGGACCGATGGTCAGAGCGACCCCATTCTGGACCGACTATGATAAAAATCTTTCGTCCAATTCGAAGGTCGTATCCTCTTTTTTGACGAATCGTGATGACTTTTAGGACCATCTAGTATGTGAAAAAAAATATGAACCGAAATTCATCGGAAGGGAAACTTGAGAAGCAGTGGTCAGAGCGACCCCATTCTGGACGCACACTAGTAAAAATCTTTCGTAGAATTCAAAGGTCGTTTCCTCTTTTTTGATGAATCGTGACGACTTTTAGGATCCTCTAGTATGAGAAAAAAGTATAAACTGAAATAAATCTGACGGGAATCTTGATGAGCGGTGGTCGGAGAGACCCCATTCGGGACCGACTCTGATAAAAATCTTTCATCCAATTCGAAGTTCGTTTCCTCTTTTTTGATGAATTGTGATAGCTTTTAGGACCCTCTAGTATGTGAAAATAATATAAACCGAAATAATACGAAAGGGGAACTTTAGGAGCGGTAATCAGAGCGAGCCCATTCTGGACCGTCGCTGATAAAAATCTTTCATCGAATTCGAAGTTCGTTTCCTCTTTTTTGGTGAATCGTGATGACTTTTAGGACTCTCTAGTGTGTGAAAAAAAATATAAACCGAATTATATCGGAAGGGAAACTTGAGCAGCAGTGGTCATACCGACCCCATTCTGGACTGACTCTGGCAAAAAATCTTTCGTCGAATTCGAGGGTCGTATCCTCTTTTTTGACTAATGGTTATGACTTTTAGGTCTCTTTTGGGAAGGGAAACTTGAGGAGCAGTTGTCAGAGGGACCTCATTCTGGACGCACACTAGTAAAAATCTTTCGTTGAATTCAAAGGTCGTTTCCTGTTTTTTTGAGGAATCGTGATGACTTTTAGGATCCTCTAGTATATGAAAAAAAAATGAACCTAAATTAATCGGAAGGGAAACTTGAGAAGCGGTGGTCAGAGCGACCCCATTCTGGACCAACTATGATAAAAATCTGTCCCCCAATTCGAAGGTCATATCCTCATTCTGACGAATCGTGATGACTTTTAGGACTCTACTGTAGGTGAAAAAAAATATAAACCGAAATAAATCGGAAGGGAAACTTGAGGAGGGGTGGTCAGAGCGACCCCATTCTGGACGCACACTAGTAAAAATCTTTCGTTAAATTCAAAGGTCGTTTCCTCTTTTTTGATAAATTGTGATGACTTTAAGGATCCTCTAGTATGTGAAAAAAAATATTAACCGAAATTAATCGGAAGGGAATCTTGAGGAGCGCTGGTCGGAGAGACCCCATTCGGGACCGACTGTGATAAAAATCTTTCATCCAATTCGACGTTCGTTTCCTTTTTTTTGATGAATCGTGATAACTTTTAGGACTCTATTGTAGGTGTAAAAAAATATGAACCAAAATAAATCGGCAGGGAAACTTGATGGGCGGGGGTCGGAGAGACCCCTTTGGGACCTACGCTGATAAAAATCTTTCATCCGATTCGAAGTTTGTTTCCTCTTTTTTGATGAATCGTGATGACTTTTAGGATCCTCTAGTATGTGAAAAAAATATAAACCGAAATATATCTTACGGGAAACTTGAGGAGCGATGGTCAGCGCGACCCCATTCTGCACGGACTCTGATAAAAATCTTTCATTCAATTCGAAGTTCGTTTTCTCTTTTTCGATGAATCGTGATGACTTTTAGGACTCTCTAGTATGTGAAAAAAAATATAAACCGAAATAAATCGGAAGGGCCACTTGAGGAGCGATGGTCAGAGCGACCCCATTCTGGACCGACTATGTTAAAAATCTTTCGTCCAATTCGAAGGTCGTATCCTCTTTTTTGACGAATCGTGATGACTTTTAGGACCATCTAGTATGTGAAAAAAAATATGAACCGAAATTCATCGGAAGGGAAACTTGAGGAGCGGTGGTCGGACAGACCCCATTCGGGACCGACTCTGATAAAAATCTTTCATCCAATTCGAAGTTCGTTTCATCTTTTTTGATGAATCGTGATGACTTTTAGGACCCTCTAGTATGTGAAAAAAAATATAAACCGAAATAAATCGGACGGGAAACTTGAGCAGCGGTGGTCAGAACGACCCCATTCTGGACCGACTCTGATAAAAATCTTTCATCGAATTCGAAGGTCGTATCCTCTTTTTTGACGAATCGTGATTACTTTTAGGACCCTATAGTATATGAAAAATAATAAAAACTGAAAAAAATCTAAAGGAAAACTTGAGAAGCAGTGGTCAGAACGACCCTATTCTGGACGCACACTAGTAAAAATCTTTAGTTTAATTCAAAGGTCGTATCCTCTTTTTTGACGAATCGTGATTACTTTTAGGACTCTCTATCATGTGAAAAAAAATATAAGCCGAAATAAATCGGAAGGGAAACTTGAGAAGCAGTGGTCAGAGCGACCCCATTCTGGACGCACACTAGTAAAAATCTTTCGTTTAATTCAAAGGTCGTATCCTCTTTTTTGACGAATCCTGATTACTTTTAGGACTCTCTAGCATGTGAAAAAAAATATAAGCCGAAATAAATCGGAAGGGAAACTTTAGGAGCGATGGTCAGAACGACCCCATTCTGGACCGACAATGATAAAAATCTTTCGTCCAATTCGAAGGTCGTATCCTCTTCTTTGATGAATCGTGATGACTTTTAGGACTCTCTAGTATGTGAAAAAAAATATAAACGGAAATAAATCGGAGGGGAAACTTGAGAAGCGGTGGTCAGAGCGACCCCATTCTGGACGCACACTAGTAAAAATCTTTCGTTGAATTCAAAGGTCGTTTCTTATTTTTTGATGAATCGTGATGACTTTTAGGACTCTTTTGTAGGTGCACAAAAATATAAACCGAAATAAATCGGAAGGGAAACT
Source organism: Oxytorus armatus (assembly GCA_958009045.1). Classification (NCBI taxonomy): domain Eukaryota; kingdom Metazoa; phylum Arthropoda; class Insecta; order Hymenoptera; family Ichneumonidae; genus Oxytorus; species Oxytorus armatus. Next base: position 5,295,257 of record OY253752.1, read on the forward strand.
TGAGGAGCAGTGGTCAGAGCGACCCCATTCTGGACGCACACTAGTAAAAATCTTTCGTTGAATTCAAAGGTCGTTTCCTCTTTTTTGATGAATCGTGATGACTTTAAGGATCCTCTAGTATGTGAAAAAAAATATGAAGCGAAAATAATCGGAAGGGAATCTTGAGGAGCGGTGGTCGGAGAGACCCCATTCGGGACCGACTCTGATAAAAATCTTTCGTCCAATTCGAAGGTCGTATCCTCTTTTTTGACGAATCGTGATGACTTTTAGGACCCTCTAGTATGTGAAAAATAATATAAACCGAAAAAAATTGGAAGGGAAACTTGAGAAGCAGTGGTCAGAGCGACCCCATTCTGGACGCACACTAGTAAAAATCTTTCGTTGAATTCAAAGGTCATTTCCTGTGTTTTGATGAATCGTGATGACTTTTAGCATCCTCTAGTATGTGAAAAAAAATATGAACCGAAATTAATCGGAAGGGAAACTTGCGGAGCGGTGGTCGGAGAGACGCCATTCGGGACCGACTCTGATAAAAATCTTTCATCCAATTCGAAGTTCGTTTCCTCTTTTTTGATGAATCGTGATAACTTTTAGGACTCTCTTGAATGTGAAAAAATATATACACCGAAATAAATCTGAAGGGAAACTTGAGGAGCGATGGTCAAAGCGACCCCATTCTGGACCGACTATGATAAAAATCTTTCGTCCAATTCGAAGGTCGTATCCTGTTTTTTGACGAATCGTGATGACTTTTAGGACCCTCTAGTATGTGAAAAAAAATATAAACCGAAATAAATCGGACGGGAAACTTGAGCAGCGGTGGTCAGAACGACCCCATTCTGGACCGACTCTGATAAAAATCTTTCATCGAATTCGAAGGTCGTATCCTCTTTTTTGACGAATCGTGATTACTTTTAGGACCCTATAGTATGTGAAAAATAATAAAAACTGAAAAAAATCTAAAGGAAAACTTGAGAAGCAGTGGTCAGAACGACCCCATTCTGGACGCACACTAGTAAAAATCTTTAGTTTAATTCAAAGGTCGTATCCTCTTTTTTGACGAATCGTGATTACTTTTAGGACTCTCTAGCATGTGAAAAAAAATATAAGCCGAAATAAATCGGAAGGGAAACTTGAGAAGCAGTGGTCAGAGCGACCCCATTCTGGACGCACACTAGTAAAAATCTTTCGTTTAATTCAAAGGTCGTATCCTCTTTTTTGACGAATCGTGATTACTTTTAGGACTCTCAAGCATATGAAAAAAAATATAAGCCGAAATAAATCGGAAGGGAAACTTTAGGAGCGATGGTCAGAGCGACCCCATTCTGGACCAACTATGATAAAAATCTGTCCCCCAATTCGAAGGTCATATCCTCATTCTGACGAATCGTGATGACTTTTAGGACTCTACTGTAGGTGAAAAAAAATATAAACCGAAATAAATCGGAAGGGAAACTTGAGGAGGGGTGGTCACAGCGACCCCATTCTGGACGCACACTAGTAAAAATCTTTCGTTGAATTCAAAGGTCGTTTCCTCTTTTTTGATGAATTGTGATGACTTTAAGGATCCTCTAGTATGTGAAAAAAAATATTAACCGAAATTAATCGGAAGGGAATCTTGAGGAGCGGTGGTCGGAGAGACCCCATTCGGTACCGACTCTGATAAAAATCTTTCATCCAATTCGAAGTTCGTTTCCTCTTTTTTGATGAATTGTGATGACTTTTAGGACCCTCTAGTATGTGAAAATAATATAAACCGAAATAATACGAAAGGGGAACTTTAGGACCGGTGGTCAGAGCGAGCCCATTCTGGACCGTCGCTGATAAAAATCTTTCATCCAATTCGAAGTTCGTTTTCTCTTTTTTGATGAATCGTGATGACTTTTAGGACTCTCTAGTATGTGAAAAAATATATAAACCGAAATAAATCGGAAGGGCCACTTGAGGAGCGATGGTCAGAGTGACCCCATTCTGGACCGACTATGATAAAAATCTTTCGTCCAATTCGAAGGTCGTATCCTCTTTTTTGACGAATCGTGATGACTTTTAGGAACATCTAGTATGTGAAAAAAAATATGAACCGAAATTCATCGGAAGGGAAACTTGAGAAGCAGTGGTCAGAGCGACCCAATTCTGGACGCACACTAGTAAAAATCTATCGTTGAATTCAAAGGTCGTTTCCTCTTTTTTGATGAATTGTGATGACTTTAAGGATCCTCTAGTATGTGAAAAAAAATATTAACCGAAATTAATCGGAAGGGAATCTTGAGGAGCGGTGGTCGGAGAGACCCCATTCGGTACCGACTCTGATAAAAATCTTTCATCGAATTCGAAGTTCGTTTCCTCTTTTTTGAAGAATCGTTATGACTTTTAGGACTCTACTGTAGGTGAAAAAAATATAAACCGAAATAAATCGGAAGGGAAACTTGAGGAGGGGTGGTCAGAGCGACCCCATTCTGGCCGCACACTAGTAAAAATCTTTCGTTGAATTCAAAGGTCGTTTCCTCTTTTTTGATGAATTGTGATGACTTTAAGGATCCTCTAGTATGTGAAAAAAAATATTAACCGAAATTAATCGGAAGGGAATCTTGAGGAGCGGTGGTCGGAGAGACCCCATTCGGGACCGACTCTGATAAAAATCTTTCATCCAATTCGAAGTTCGTTTCCTCTTTTTTGATGAATTGTGATGACTTTTAGGACCCTCTAGTATGTGAAAATAATATAAAGCGAAATAATACGAAAGGGGAACTTTAGGAGCGGTGGTCAGAGCGAGCCCATTCTGGACCGTCGCTGATAAAAATCTTTCATCGAATTCGAAGTTCGTTTCCTCTATTTTGATGAATCGTGATGACTTTTAGGACTCTCTAGTATGTGAAAAAATATATAAACCGAAATATATCGGAAGGGAAACTTGAGCAGCAGTGGTCATAGCGACCCCATTCTGGACTGACTCTGGCAAAAAATCTTTCGTCCAATTCGAGGGTCGTATCCTCTTTTTTGACTAATCGTTATGACTTTTAGGTCTCTTTTGGGAAGGGAAACTTGAGGAGCAGTTGTCAGAGCGACCCCATTCTGGACGCACACTAGTAAAAATCTTTCGTTGAATTCAAAGGTCGTTTCCTGTTTTTTTGAGGAATCGTGATGACTTTTAGGATCCTCTAGTATGTGAAAAAAAAATGAACCTAAATTAATCGGAAGGGAAACTTGAGGAGCGGTGGTCGGAGAGACCCCATTCGGGACCGACTGTGATAAAAATCTTTCATCCAATTCGACGTTCGTTTCCTTTTTTTTGATGAATCGTGATAACTTTTAGGACTCTATTGTAGGTGTAAAAAAATATGAACCAAAATAAATCGGCAGGGAAACTTGAGGGGCGGGGGTCGGAGAGACCCCTTTGGGACCTACGCTGATAAAAATCTTTCATCCGATTCGAAGTTTGTTTCCTCTTTTTTGATGAATCGTGATGACTTTTAGGATCCTCTAGTATGTGAAAAAAATATAAACCGAAATAAATCCTACGGGAAACTTGAGGAGCGATGGTCAGCGCGACCCCATTCTGGACGGACTCTGATAAAAATCTTTCATCCAATTCGAAGTTCGTTTTCTCTTTTTTGATGAATCGTGATGACTTTTAGGACTCTCTAGTATGTGAAAAAAAATATAAACCGAAATAAATCGGAAGGGAAACTTGAGAAGCGGTGGTCAGAGCGACCCCATTCTGGACCAACTATGATAAAAATCTGTCCCCCAATTCGAAGGTCATATCCTCATTCTGACGAATCGTGATGACTTTTAGGACTCTACTGTAGGTGAAAAAAAATATAAACCGAAATAAATCGGAAGGGAAACTTGAGGAGGGGTGGTCAGAGCGACCCCATTCTGGACGCACACTAGTAAAAATCTATCGTTGAATTCAAAGGTCGTTTCCTCTTTTTTGATGAATTGTGATGACTTTAAGGTTCCTCTAGTACGTGAAAAAAAATATTAACCGAAATTAATCGGAAGGGAATCTTGAGGAGCGGTGGTCGGAGAGACCCCATTCGGGACCGACTCTGATAAAAATCTTTCATCCAATTCGAAGTTCGTTTCCTGATTTTGGATGAATTGTGATGACTTTTAGGACCCTCTAGTATGTGAAAATAATATAAACCGAAATAATACGAAAGGGGAACTTTAGGAGCGGTGGTCAGAGCGAGCCCATTCTGGACCGTCGCTGATAAAAATCTGTCCCCCAATTCGAAGGTCATATCCTCATTCTGACGAATCGTGATGACTTTTAGGACTCTACTGTAGGTGAAAAAAAATATAAACCGAAATAAATCGGAAGGGAAACTTGAGGAGGGGTGGTCAGAGCGACCCCATTCTGGACGCACACTAGTAAAAATCTTTCGTTGAATTCAAAGGTCGTTTCCTCTTTTTTGATGAATTGTGATGACTTTAAGGATCCTCTAGTATGTGAAAAAAAATATTAACCGAAATTAATCGGAAGGGAATCTTGAGGAGCGGTGGTCGGAGAGACCCCATTCGGTACCGACTCTGATAAAAATCTTTCATCCAATTCGAAGTTCGTTTCCTCTTTTTTGATGAATTGTGATGACTTTTAGGACCCTCTAGTATGTGAAAATAATATAAACCGAAATAATACGAAAGGGGAACTTTAGGACCGGTGGTCAGAGCGAGCCCATTCTGGACCGTCGCTGATAAAAATCTTTCATCCAATTCGAAGTTCGTTTTCTCTTTTTTGATGAATCGTGATGACTTTTAGGACTCTCTAGTATGTGAAAAAAAATATAAACCAAAATAAATCGGAAGGGCCACTTGAGGAGCGATGGTCAGAGTGACCCCATTCTGGACCGACTATGATAAAAATCTTTCGTCCAATTCGAAGGTCGTATCCTCTTTTTTGACGAATCGTGATGACTTTTAGGAACATCTAGTATGTGAAAAAAAATATGAACCGAAATTCATCGGAAGGGAAACTTGAGAAGCAGTGGTCAGAGCGACCCAATTCTGGACGCACACTAGTAAAAATCTATCGTTGAATTCAAAGGTCGTTTCCTCTTTTTTGATGAATTGTGATGACTTTAAGGATCCTCTAGTATGTGAAAAAAAATATTAACCGAAATTAATCGGAAGGGAATCTTGAGGAGCGGTGGTCGGAGAGACCCCATTCGGTACCGACTCTGATAAAAATCTTTCATCGAATTCGAAGTTCGTTTCCTCTTTTTTGAAGAATCGTTATGACTTTTAGGACTCTACTGTAGGTGAAAAAAAATATAAACCGAAATAAATCGGAAGGGAAACTTGAGGAGGGGTGGTCAGAGCGAGCCCATTCTGGACCGTCGCTGATAAAAATCTTTCATCGAATTCGAAGTTCGTTTCCTCTTTTTTGAAGAATCGTTATGACTTTTAGGACTCTACTGTAGGTGAAAAAAAATATAAACCGAAATAAATCGGAAGGGAAACTTGAGGAGGGGTGGTCAGAGCGACCCCATTCTGGCCGCACACTAGTAAAAATCTTTCGTTGAATTCAAAGGTCGTTTCCTCTTTTTTGATGAATTGTGATGACTTTAAGGATCCTCTAGTATGTGAAAAAAAATATTAACCGAAATTAATCGGAAGGGAATCTTGAGGAGCGGTGGTCGGAGAGACCCCATTCGGGACCGACTCTGATAAAAATCTTTCATGCAATTCGAAGTTCGTTTCCTGTTTTTGGATGAATTGTGATGACTTTTAGGACCCTCTAGTATGTGAAAATAATATAAAGCGAAATAATACGAAAGGGGAACTTTAGGAGCGGTGGTCAGAGCGAGCCCATTCTGGACCGTCGCTGATAAAAATCTTTCATCGAATTCGAAGTTCGTTTCCTCTATTTTGATGAATCGTGATGACTTTTAGGACTCTCTAGTATGTGAAAAAATATATAAACCGAAATATATCGGAAGGGAAACTTGAGCAGCAGTGGTCATAGCGACCCCATTCTGGACTGACTCTGGCAAAAAATCTTTCGTCCAATTCGAGGGTCGTATCCTCTTTTTTGACTAATCGTTATGACTTTTAGGTCTCTTTTGGGAAGGGAAACTTGAGGAGCAGTTGTCAGAGCGACCCCATTCTGGACGCACACTAGTAAAAATCTTTCGTTGAATTCAAAGGTCGTTTCCTGTTTTTTTGAGGAATCGTGATGACTTTTAGGATCCTCTAGTATGTGAAAAAAAAATGAACCTAAATTAATCGGAAGGGAAACTTGAGGAGCGGTGGTCGGAGAGACCCCATTCGGGACCGACTGTGATAAAAATCTTTCATCCAATTCGACGTTCGTTTCCTTTTTTTTGATGAATCGTGATAACTTTTAGGACTCTATTGTAGGTGTAAAAAAATATGAACCAAAATAAATCGGCAGGGAAACTTGAGGGGCGGGGGTCGGAGAGACCCCTTTGGGACCTACGCTGATAAAAATCTTTCATCCGATTCGAAGTTTGTTTCCTCTTTTTTGATGAATCGTGATGACTTTTAGGATCCTCTAGTATGTGAAAAAAATATAAACCGAAATAAATCCTACGGGAAACTTGAGGAGCGATGGTCAGCGCGACCCCATTCTGGACGGACTCTGATAAAAATCTTTCATCCAATTCGAAGTTCGTTTTCTCTTTTTTGATGAATCGTGATGACTTTTAGGACTCTCTAGTATGTGAAAAAAAATATAAACCGAAATAAATCGGAAGGGAAACTTGAGAAGCGGTGGTCAGAGCGACCCCATTCTGGACCAACTATGATAAAAATCTGTCCCCCAATTCGAAGGTCATATCCTCATTCTGACGAATCGTGATGACTTTTAGGACTCTACTGTAGGTGAAAAAAAATATAAACCGAAATAAATCGGAAGGGAAACTTGAGGAGGGGTGGTCAGAGCGACCCCATTCTGGACGCACACTAGTAAAAATCTATCGTTGAATTCAAAGGTCGTTTCCTCTTTTTTGATGAATTGTGATGACTTTAAGGTTCCTCTAGTACGTGAAAAAAAATATTAACCGAAATTAATCGGAAGGGAATCTTGAGGAGCGGTGGTCGGAGAGACCCCATTCGGGACCGACTCTGATAAAAATCTTTCATCCAATTCGAAGTTCGTTTCCTGATTTTGGATGAATTGTGATGACTTTTAGGACCCTCTAGTATGTGAAAATAATATAAACCGAAATAATACGAAAGGGGAACTTTAGGAGCGGTGGTCAGAGCGAGCCCATTCTGGACCGTCGCTGATAAAAATCTGTCCCCCAATTCGAAGGTCATATCCTCATTCTGACGAATCGTGATGACTTTTAGGACTCTACTGTAGGTGAAAAAAAATATAAACCGAAATAAATCGGAAGGGAAACTTGAGGAGGGGTGGTCAGAGCGACCCCATTCTGGACGCACACTAGTAAAAATCTTTCGTTGAATTCAAAGGTCGTTTCCTCTTTTTTGATGAATTGTGATGACTTTAAGGATCCTCTAGTATGTGAAAAAAAATATTAACCGAAATTAATCGGAAGGGAATCTTGAGGAGCGGTGGTCGGAGAGACCCCATTCGGTACCGACTCTGATAAAAATCTTTCATCCAATTCGAAGTTCGTTTCCTCTTTTTTGATGAATTGTGATGACTTTTAGGACCCTCTAGTATGTGAAAATAATATAAACCGAAATAATACGAAAGGGGAACTTTAGGACCGGTGGTCAGAGCGAGCCCATTCTGGACCGTCGCTGATAAAAATCTTTCATCCAATTCGAAGTTCGTTTTCTCTTTTTTGATGAATCGTGATGACTTTTAGGACTCTCTAGTATGTGAAAAAAAATATAAACCAAAATAAATCGGAAGGGCCACTTGAGGAGCGATGGTCAGAGTGACCCCATTCTGGACCGACTATGATAAAAATCTTTCGTCCAATTCGAAGGTCGTATCCTCTTTTTTGACGAATCGTGATGACTTTTAGGAACATCTAGTATGTGAAAAAAAATATGAACCGAAATTCATCGGAAGGGAAACTTGAGAAGCAGTGGTCAGAGCGACCCAATTCTGGACGCACACTAGTAAAAATCTATCGTTGAATTCAAAGGTCGTTTCCTCTTTTTTGATGAATTGTGATGACTTTAAGGATCCTCTAGTATGTGAAAAAAAATATTAACCGAAATTAATCGGAAGGGAATCTTGAGGAGCGGTGGTCGGAGAGACCCCATTCGGTACCGACGCTGATAAAAATCTTTCATCGAATTCGAAGTTCGTTTCCTCTTTTTTGAAGAATCGTTATGACTTTTAGGACTCTACTGTAGGTGAAAAAAAATATAAACCGAAATAAATCGGAAGGGAAACTTGAGGAGGGGTGGTCAGAGCGAGCCCATTCTGGACCGTCGCTGATAAAAATCTTTCATCGAATTCGAAGTTCGTTTCCTCTTTTTTGAAGAATCGTTATGACTTTTAGGACTCTACTGTAGGTGAAAAAAAATATAAACCGAAATAAATCGGAAGGGAAACTTGAGGAGGGGTGGTCAGAGCGACCCCATTCTGGCCGCACACTAGTAAAAATCTTTCGTTGAATTCAAAGGTCGTTTCCTCTTTTTTGATGAATTGTGATGACTTTAAGGATCCTCTAGTATGTGAAAAAAAATATTAACCGAAATTAATCGGAAGGGAATCTTGAGGAGCGGTGGTCGGAGAGACCCCATTCGGGACCGACTCTGATAAAAATCTTTCATGCAATTCGAAGTTCGTTTCCTGTTTTTGGATGAATTGTGATGACTTTTAGGACCCTCTAGTATGTGAAAATAATATAAAGCGAAATAATACGAAAGGGGAACTTTAGGAGCGGTGGTCAGAGCGAGCCCATTCTGGACCGTCGCTGATAAAAATCTTTCATCGAATTCGAAGTTCGTTTCCTCTATTTTGATGAATCGTGATGACTTTTAGGACTCTCTAGTATGTGAAAAAATATATAAACCGAAATATATCGGAAGGGAAACTTGAGCAGCAGTGGTCATAGCGACCCCATTCTGGACTGACTCTGGCAAAAAATCTTTCGTCCAATTCGAGGGTCGTATCCTCTTTTTTGACTAATCGTTATGACTTTTAGGTCTCTCTTGGGAAGGGAAACTTGAGGAGCAGTTGTCAGAGCGACCCCATTCTGGACGCACACTAGTAAAAATCTTTCGTTGAATTCAAAGGTCGTTTCCTGTTTTTTTGAGGAACCGTGATGACTTTTAGGATCCTCTAGTATGTGAAAAAAAAATGAACCTAAATTAATCGGAAGGGAAACTTGAGGAGGGGTGGTCAGAGCGACCCCATTCTGGACGCACACTAGTAAAAATCTATCGTTGAATTCAAAGGTCGTTTCCTCTTTTTTGATGAATTGTGATGACTTTAAGGATCCTCTAGTACGTGAAAAAAAATATGAAGCGAAAATAATCGGAAGGGAATCTTGAGGAGCGGTGGTCGGAGAGTCCTCATTCTGGACCGACTCTGATAAAAATCTTTCATCCAATTCGGAGTTCGTTTCCTCTTTTTTTATGAATCGTGATGACGTTTAGGACTCGCTAGTATGTGGAAAAAAATATTAACCGAAATATATCGGAAGGGAAACGTGAGGAGCAGCGGTCAGAGCGACCCCATTCTGGACGCACACTAGTAAAAATCTTTGGTTGAATTCAAAGGTCGTTTCCTCTTTTTCGATGAATCGTGATGACTTTTAGGATCCTCTAGTATGTGAAAAAAGAAATGAACCTAAATTAATAGGAAGGGAAACTTGAGGAGCGGTGGTCGGAGAGACCCCATTCGGGACCGACTGTGATAAAAATCTTTCATCCAATACGAAGTTCGTTTCCTCTTTTTTGATGAATCGTGATCACTTTTAGGACTCGATTGTATGTGAAAAAAAATATAAACCGAAATAAATCGGAAGGGAAACTTGAGGAGGGGTGGTCAGAGCGACCTCATTCTGGGCGCACACTAGTAGAAATCTTTCGTTGAATTCAAAGGTCGTTTCCTCTTTTTTGATGAATCGTGATGACTTTTAGGATCCTCTAGTATGTGACAAAAAATATGAACCGAAATAAATCGGAAGGGAAACTTGAGGAGCAGCGGTCAGAGCGACCCCATTCTGGACGCACACTAGTAAAAATCTTTCGTTGAATTCAAAGGTCGTTTCCTCTTTTTCGATGAATCGTGATGACTTTAAGGATCCACTAGTATGTGAAAAAAAATATAAGCCGAAATAAATCGAAAGGGAATCTTGAGGAGCGGTGGTCGGAGAGACCCCATTCGGGACCGACTCTGATAAAAATCTTTCATCCAATTCGAAGTTCGTTTCCTCTTTTTTGATGAATCGTGATGACTTTTAGGACCCTCTAGTATGTGAAAAATATATAAACAGAAATAAAACGAAAGGGAAACTTTAGGAGCGGTAGTCAGAGCGAGCCCATTCTGGACCGACGCTGATAAAAATCTTTCATCGAAATCGAAGTTTGTTTCCTGTTTTTTGATGAATGGTGATGACTTTTAGGACCCTCTAGTTAGTGAAAAAAAATATAAACCGAAATAAATCGAAAGGGTAACTTCAGGAGCGGTGGTCAGACCGACCCCATTGAGGACCGACTCTGATAAAAATCTTTAATCCAATTCGAAGTTCGTTTTCTCTTTTTTGATGAATCGTGATCACTTTTAGGACTCTATTGTAGGCGAAAAAAAATATAAACCGAAATAAATCGGAAGGGAAACTTGAGGAGGGGTGGTCAGACCGACCCTATTGAGGACCGACTCTGATAAAAATCTTTAATCCAATTCAAAGGTCGTTTCCTCTTTTTTGATGAATCGTGATGACTTTTAGCATCCTCTAGTATGTGAAAAAAAATATGAACCGAAATTAATCGGAAGGGAATCTTGAGGAGCGGTGGTCGGAGAGACACCATTCTGGACCGACTCTGATAAAAATCTTTCATCGAATTCGAGGTTCGTTTCCTCTTTTTTGATGAATAGTGATGACTTTTAGGACTCTCTAGTATGTGAAAAAAAATATAAACCGAAATAAATCGGAAGGGAACCTTGAGGAGGGGTGGTCAAAGCGACCCCATTCTGGACCGACAGTTTAAAAATCTGTCATCCAATTCAAAGGTCGTTTCCTCTTTTTTGATGAATCGTGATGACTTTAAGGATCCACTAGTATGTGAAAAAAAATATGAAGCGAAAATAATCGGAAGGGTATCTTGATGAGCGGTGGTCGGAGAGACCCCATTCTGGACCGACTCTGATAAAAATCTTTCATCCAATTCGGAGTTCGTTTCCTCTTTTTTTATGTATCGTGATGACTTTTATTACTCTCTATTATGTGAAAAAAAATATTAACCGAAATATAACGGAAGGGAAACTTGAGGAGCAGCGGTCAGAGCGACCCCATTCTGAACGCATGCTAGTAAAAATCTTTCGTTGAATTCAAAGGTCGTTTCATCTTTTTGATGAATCGTGACGACTTTTAGGATCCTCTAGTATGTGAAAAAAGTATAAACCGAAATAAATCTGACGGGAAACTTGAGGAGCGATGGTCAGACCGACCCCATTCTGGACCGACTCTGATAAAAATCTTTAATCCAATTCGAAGTTCGTTTCCTCTTTTTTGATGAATCGTGATCACTTTTAGGACTCTATTGTAGGCGAAAAAAAATATAAACCGAAATAAATCGGAAGGGAAATTTGAGGAGGGGTGGTCACAGCGACCCCATTCTGGACGCACAGTAGTAAAAATCTTTCGTTGAATTCAAAGGTCGTTTCCACTTTTTTGATGAATAGTGATGACTTTTATCATCCTCTAGTATGTGAAAAAAAATATGAACCGAAATTAATCGGAAGGGAAACTTGAGGAGCGGCGGTCGGAGAGACCCCATTCTGGACCGACAGTTGTGAAAATCTTTCATCCAATTCGACGTTCGTTTCCTTTTTTTTGATGAATCGTGATAACTTTTAGGACTCTATTGTAGGTGTAAAAAAATATGAACCGAAATAAATCGTCAGGGAAACTTGCGGGGCGGGGGTCGGAGAGACCCCTTTGGGACCTACTCTGATAAAAATCTTTCATCCGATTCGAAGTTTGTTTCCTATTTTTTGATGAATCGTGATGACTTTTAGGACCCTCTAGTATGTGAAAAAAAATATAAACCGAAATAAATCGAAAGGGTAACTTTAGGAGCGGTGTTCAGACCGACCCCATTCTGGACCGACTCTGATAAAAATCTTTAATCCAATACGATGTTCGTTTCCTCTTTTTTGATGAATCGTGATCACTTTTAGGACTCGATTGTATGTGAAAAAAAATATAAACCGAAATAAATCGGAAGGGAAACTTGCGGAGGGGTGGTCAGAGCGACCTCATTCTGGACGCACACTAGTAGAAATCTTTCGTTGAATTCAAAGGTCGTTTCCTCTTTTTTGATGAATCGTGATGACTTTTAGGATCCTCTAGTATGTGAAAAAAATATAAACCGAAATATATCTTACGGGAAACTTGAGGAACGATGGTCAGCGCGACCCCATTCTGGACGGACTCTGATAAAAATCTTTCATCCAATTCGAAGTTCGTTTTCTCTTTTTTGATGAAACGTGAAGACTTTTGGGACTCTCTAGTATATGAAAAAAAATATATACCGAAATAAATCGGAAGGGACACTTGAGGAGAGATGGTCAGAGCGACCTTATTCTGGACCGACTAGGATAAAAATCTTTCGTCCAATTCGAAGGTCGTATCCTCTTTTTTGATGAATAGTGATGACTTTTAGGACTCTCTAGTATGTGAAAAAAAATATGAACCGAAATAAATCGGAAGGGAAACTTGAGGAGGGGTGGTCAAAGCGACCCCATTCTGGACCGACAGTTGTAAAAATCTGTCATCCAATTCAAAGGTCGTTTCCTCTTTTTTGATAAATCGTGAAGACTTTTAGGATCCTCTAGTATGTGAAAAAAGAAATGAACCTAAATTAATAGGAAGGGAAACTTGAGGAGCGGTGGTCGGAGAGACCCCATTCGGGACCGACTGTGATAAAAATCTTTCATCCAATTCGACGTTCGTTTCCTTTTTTTTGATGAATCGTGATAACTTTTAGGACTCTATTGTAGGTGTAAAATAATATAAACCGAAAAAAGTCGGAAGGGAAACTTGAGAAGCAGTGGTCAGAGCGACCCCATTCTGGACGCACACTAGTAAAAATCTTTCGTTGAATTCAAAGGTCGTTTCCTCTTTTTTGATGAATCGTGATGAATTTTAGGATCCTCTAGTATGTGAAAAAAATATAAACCGAAATATATCTTACGGGAAACTTGAGGAGCGATGGTCAGCGCGACCCCATTCTGGACGGACTCTGATAAAAATCTTTCATCCAATTCGAAGTTCGTTTTCTCTTTTTTGATGAATCGTGAAGACTTTTGGGACTCTCTAGTATATGAAAAAAAATATATACCGAAATAAATCGGAAGGGACACTTGAGGAGAGATGGTCAGAGCTACCCCATTCTGGACCGACTAGGATAAAAATCTTTCGTCCAATTCGAAGGTCGTATCCTCTTTTTGACGGATCGTGATGACATTTAGGACCCTCTAGTATGTGAAAAAAAATATAAACCGAAATAAATCGAAAGGGAAACTTTAGGAGCGGTGGTCTGGGCGACCCCATTCTGGACCGACGCTGATAAAAATCTTTCATCGAATTCGAAGTTCGTTTCCTCTTTTTTGACGAATCGTGATGACTTTTAGGACCCTCTAGTATGTGAAAAATAATATAAACCGAAAAAAGTCGGAAGGGAAACTTGAGAAGCAGTGGTCAGAGCGACCCCATTCTGGACGCACACTAGTAAAAATCTTTCGTTGAATTCAAAGGTCGTTTCCTCTTTTTTGATGAATCGTGATGAATTTTAGGATCCTCTAGTATGTGAAAAAAAATATGAACCGAAATAAATCGACGGGGAAACTTGAAAAGTGGTGGTCAGAGCGACACCATTCTGGACCGACTCTGATAAAAATCTTTCATCGAATTCGAAGTTCGTTTCCTCTTTTTTGATGAATCGTGATCACTTTTAGGACTCGATTGTATGTGAAAAAAAATATAAACCGAAATAAATCGGAAGGGAAACTTGAGGAGGGGTGGTCAGAGCGACCTCATTCTGGGCGCACACTAGTAGAAATCTTTCGTTGAATTCAAAGGTCGTTTCCTCTTTTTTGATGAATCGTGATGACTTTTAGGATCCTCTAGTATGTGACAAAAAATATGAACCGAAATAAATCGGAAGGGAAACTTGAGGAGCAGCGGTCATAGCGACCCCATTCTGGACGCACACTAGTAAAAATCTTTCGTTGAATTCAAAGGTCGTTTCCTCTTTTTCGATGAATCGTGATGACTTTAAGGATCCACTAGTATGTGAAAAAAAATATAAGCCGAAATAAATCGAAAGGGAATCTTGAGGAGCGGTGGTCGGAGAGACCCCATTCGGGACCGACTCTGATAAAAATCTTTCATCCAATTCGAAGTTCGTTTCCTCTTTTTTGATGAATCGTGATGACTTTTAGGACCCTCTAGTATGTGAAAAAAAAATATAAACCGAAATAAATCGAAAGGGTAACTTTAGGAGCGGTGATCAGACCGACCCCATTCTGGACCGACTCTGATAAAAATCTTTAATCCAATACGAAGGTCGTTTCCTCTTTTTTGATAAATCGTGAAGACTTTTAGGATCCTCTAGTATGTGAAAAAAGAAATGAACCTAAATTAATAGGAAGGGAAACTTGAGGAGCGGTGGTCGGAGAGACCCCATTCTGGACCGACAGTTGTAAAAATCTTTCATCCAATTCGACGTTCGTTTCCTTTTTTTTGATGAATCGTGATAACTTTTAGGACTCTATTGTAGGTGTAAAAAAATATGAACCGAAATAAATCGTCAGGGAAACTTGAGGGGCGGGGGTCGGAGAGACCCCTTTGGGACCTACTCTGATAAAAATCTTTCATCCGATTCGAAGTTTGTTTCCTATTTTTTGATGAATCGTGATGACTTTTAGGACCCTCTAGTATGTGAAAAAAAAATATAAACCGAAATAAATCGAAAGGGTAACTTTAGGAGCGGTGTTCAGACCGACCCCATTCTGGACCGACTCTGATAAAAATCTTTAATCCAATACGAAGTTCGTTTCCTCTTTTTTGATGAATCGTGATGACTTTTAGGACCCTCTAGTATGTGAAAAAAAAATATAAACCGAAATAAATCGGAAGGGAAACTTGAGGAGGGGTGGTCAGAGCGACCCCATTCTGGCCGCACACTAGTAAAAATCTTTCGTTGAATTCAAAGGTCGTTTCCTCTTTTTTGATGAATTGTGATGACTTTAAGGATCCTCTAGTATGTGAAAAAAAATATTAACCGAAATTAATCGGAAGGGAATCTTGAGGAGCGGTGGTCGGAGAGACCCCATTCGGGACCGACTCTGATAAAAATCTTTCATCCAATTCGAAGTTCGTTTCCTGTTTTTGGATGAATTGTGATGACTTTTAGGACCCTCTAGTATGTGAAAATAATATAAAGCGAAATAATACGAAAGGGGAACTTTAGGAGCGGTGGTCAGAGCGAGCCCATTCTGGACCGTCGCTGATAAAAATCTTTCATCGAATTCGAAGTTCGTTTCCTCTATTTTGATGAATCGTGATGACTTTTAGGACTCTCTAGTATGTGAAAAAATATATAAACCGAAATATATCGGAAGGGAAACTTGAGCAGCAGTGGTCATAGCGACCCCATTCTGGACTGACTCTGGCAAAAAATCTTTCGTCCAATTCGAGGGTCGTATCCTCTTTTTTGACTAATCGTTATGACTTTTAGGTCTCTTTTGGGAAGGGAAACTTGAGGAGCAGTTGTCAGAGCGACCCCATTCTGGACGCACACTAGTAAAAATCTTTCGTTGAATTCAAAGGTCGTTTCCTGTTTTTTTGAGGAATCGTGATGACTTTTAGGATCCTCTAGTATGTGAAAAAAAAATGAACCTAAATTAATCGGAAGGGAAACTTGAGGAGGGGTGGTCAGAGCGACCCCATTCTGGACGCATACTAGTAAAAATCTATCGTTGAATTCAAAGGTCGTTTCCTCTTTTTTGATGAATTGTGATGACTTTAAGGATGCTCTAGTACGTGAAAAAAAATATGAAGCGAAAATAATCGGAAGGGAATCTTGAGGAGCGGTGGTCGGAGAGTCCTCATTCTGGACCGACTCTGATAAAAATCTTTCATCCAATTCGGAGTTCGTTTCCTCTTTTTTTATGAATCGTGATGACTTTTAGGACTCGCTAGTATGTGGAAAAAAATATTAACCGAAATATATCGGAAGGGAAACGTGAGGAGCAGCGGTAAGAGCGACCCCATTCTGGACGCACACTAGTAAAAATCTTTGGTTGAATTCAAAGGTCGTTTCCTCTTTTTCGATGAATCGTGATGACTTTTAGGATCCTCTAGTATGTGAAAAAAGAAATGAACCTAAATTAATAGGAAGGGAAACTTGAGGAGCGGTGGTCGGAGAGACCCCATTCGGGACCGACTGTGATAAAAATCTTTCATCCAATACGAAGTTCGTTTCCTTTTTTTTGATGAATCGTGATCACTTTTAGGACTCGATTGTATGTGAAAAAAAATATAAACCGAAATAAATCGGAAGGGAAACTTGAGGAGGGGTGGTCAGAGCGACCTCATTCTGGGCGCACACTAGTAGAAATCTTTCGTTGAATTCAAAGGTCGTTTCCTCTTTTTTGATGAATCGTGATGACTTTTAGGATCCTCTAGTATGTGACAAAAAATATGAACCGAAATAAATCGGAAGGGAAACTTGAGGAGCAGCGGTCAGAGCGACCCCATTCTGGACGCACACTAGTAAAAATCTTTCGTTGAATTCAAAGGTCGTTTCCTCTTTTTCGATGAATCGTGATGACTTTAAGGATCCACTAGTATGTGAAAAAAAATATAAGCCGAAATAAATCGAAAGGGAATCTTGAGGAGCGGTGGTCGGAGAGACCCCATTCGGGACCGACTCTGATAAAAATCTTTCATCCAATTCGAAGTTCGTTTCCTCTTTTTTGATGAATCGTGATGACTTTTAGGACCCTCTAGTATGTGAAAAATATATAAACAGAAATAAAACGAAAGGGAAACTTTAGGAGCGGTGGTCAGAGCGAGCCCATTCTGGACCGACGCTGATAAAAATCTTTCATCGAAATCGAAGTTTGTTTCCTGTTTTTTGATGAATGGTGATGACTTTTAGGACCCTCTAGTAAGTGAAAAAAAATATAAACCGAAATAAATCGAAAGGGTAACTTCAGGAGCGGTGGTCAGACCGACCCCATTGAGGACCGACTCTGATAAAAATCTTTAATCCAATTCGAAGTTCGTTTTCTCTTTTTTGATGAATCGTGATCACTTTTAGGACTCTATTGTAGGCGAAAAAAAATATAAACCGAAATAAATCGGAAGGGAAACTTGAGGAGGGGTGGTCAGACCGACCCCATTGAGGACCGACTCTGATAAAAATCTTTAATCCAATTCAAAGGTCGTTTCCTCTTTTTTGATGAATCGTGATGACTTTTAGCATCCTCTAGTATGTGAAAAAAAATATGAACCGAAATTAATCGGAAGGGAATCTTGAGGAGCGGTGGTCGGAGAGACACCATTCTGGACCGACTCTGATAAAAATCTTTCATCGAATTCGAGGTTCGTTTCCTCTTTTTTGATGAATAGTGATGACTTTTAGGACTCTCTAGTATGTGAAAAAAAATATAAACCGAAATAAATCGGAAGGGAACCTTGAGGAGGGGTGGTCAAAGCGACCCCATTCTGGACCGACAGTTTAAAAATCTGTCATCCAATTCAAAGGTCGTTTCCTCTTTTTTGATGAATCGTGATGACTTTAAGGATCCACTAGTATGTGAAAAAAAATATGAAGCGAAAATAATCGGAAGGGTATCTTGATGAGCGGTGGTCGGAGAGACCCCATTCTGGACCGACTCTGATAAAAATCTTTCATCCAATTCGGAGTTCGTTTCCTCTTTTTTTATGTATCGTGATGACTTTTATTACTCTCTATTATGTGAAAAAAAATATTAACCGAAATATAACGGAAGGGAAACTTGAGGAGCAGCGGTCAGAGCGACCCCATTCTGAACGCATGCTAGTAAAAATCTTTCGTTGAATTCAAAGGTCGTTTCATCTTTTTGATGAATCGTGACGACTTTTAGGATCCTCTAGTATGTGAAAAAAGTATAAACCGAAATAAATCTGACGGGAAACTTGAGGAGCGATGGTCAGACCGACCCCATTCTGGACCGACTCTGATAAAAATCTTTAATCCAATTCGAAGTTCGTTTCCTCTTTTTTGATGAATCGTGATCACTTTTAGGACTCTATTGTAGGCGAAAAAAAATATAAACCGAAATAAATCGGAAGGGAAATTTGAGGAGGGGTGGTCACAGCGACCCCATTCTGGACGCACAGTAGTAAAAATCTTTCGTTGAATTCAAAGGTCGTTTCCACTTTTTTGATGAATAGTGATGACTTTTATCATCCTCTAGTATGTGAAAAAAAATATGAACCGAAATTAATCGGAAGGGAAACTTGAGGAGCGGCGGTCGGAGAGACCCCATTCTGGACCGACAGTTGTGAAAATCTTTCATCCAATTCGACGTTCGTTTCCTTTTTTTTGATGAATCGTGATAACTTTTAGGACTCTATTGTAGGTGTAAAAAAATATGAACCGAAATAAATCGTCAGGGAAACTTGCGGGGCGGGGGTCGGAGAGACCCCTTTGGGACCTACTCTGATAAAAATCTTTCATCCGATTCGAAGTTTGTTTCCTATTTTTTGATGAATCGTGATGACTTTTAGGACCCTCTAGTATGTGAAAAAAAATATAAACCGAAATAAATCGAAAGGGTAACTTTAGGAGCGGTGTTCAGACCGACCCCATTCTGGACCGACTCTGATAAAAATCTTTAATCCAATACGAAGTTCGTTTCCTCTTTTTTGATGAATCGTGATCACTTTTAGGACTCGATTGTATGTGAAAAAAAATATAAACCGAAATAAATCGGAAGGGAAACTTGCGGAGGGGTGGTCAGAGCGACCTCATTCTGGACGCACACTAGTAGAAATCTTTCGTTGAATTCAAAGGTGGTTTCCTCTTTTTTGATGAATCGTGATGACTTTTAGGATCCTCTAGTATGTGAAAAAAATATAAACCGAAATATATCTTACGGGAAACTTGAGGAGCGATGGTCAGCGCGACCCCATTCTGGACGGACTCTGATAAAAATCTTTCATCCAATTCGAAGTTCGTTTTCTCTTTTTTGATGAATCGTGAAGACTTTTGGGACTCTCTAGTATATGAAAAAAAATATATACCGAAATAAATCGGAAGGGACACTTGAGGAGAGATGGTCAGATCGACCTTATTCTGGACCGACTAGGATAAAAATCTTTCGTCCAATTCGAAGGTCGTATCCTCTTTTTTGATGAATAGTGATGACTTTTAGGACTCTCTAGTATGTGAAAAAAAATATGAACCGAAATAAATCGGAAGGGAAACTTGAGGAGGGGTGGTCAAAGCGACCCCATTCTGGACCGACAGTTGTAAAAATCTGTCATCCAATTCAAAGGTCGTTTCCTCTTTTTTGATAAATCGTGAAGACTTTTAGGATCCTCTAGTATGTGAAAAAAGAAATGAACCTAAATTAATAGGAAGGGAAACTTGAGGAGCGGTGGTCGGAGAGACCCCATTCGGGACCGACTGTGATAAAAATCTTTCATCCAATTCGACGTTCGTTTCCTTTTTTTTGATGAATCGTGATAACTTTTAGGACTCTATTGTAGGTGTAAAATAATATAAACCGAAAAAAGTCGGAAGGGAAACTTGAGAAGCAGTGGTCAGAGCGACCCCATTCTGGACGCACACTAGTAAAAATCTTTCGTTGAATTCAAAGGTCGTTTCCTCTTTTTTGATGAATCGTGATGAATTTTAGGATCCTCTAGTATGTGAAAAAAATATAAACCGAAATATGTCTTACGGGAAACTTGAGGAGCGATGGTCAGCACGACCCCATTCTGGACGGACTCTGATAAAAATCTTTCATCCAATTCGAAGTTCGTTTTCTCTTTTTTGATGAATCGTGAAGACTTTTGGGACTCTCTAGTATATGAAAAAAAATATATACCGAAATAAATCGGAAGGGACACTTGAGGAGAGATGGTCAGAGCTACCCCATTCTGGACCGACTAGGATAAAAATCTTTCGTCCAATTCGAAGGTCGTATCCTCTTTTTGACGGATCGTGATGACATTTAGGACCCTCTAGTATGTGAAAAAAAATATAAACCGAAATAAATCGAAAGGGAAACTTTAGGAGCGGTGGTCTGGGCGACCCCATTCTGGACCGACGCTGATAAAAATCTTTCATCGAATTCGAAGTTCGTTTCCTCTTTTTTGACGAATCGTGATGACTTTTAGGACCCTCTAGTATGTGAAAAATAATATAAACCGAAAAAAGTCGGAAGGGAAACTTGAGAAGCAGTGGTCAGAGCGACCCCATTCTGGACGCACACTAGTAAAAATCTTTCGTTGAATTCAAAGGTCGTTTCCTCTTTTTTGATGAATCGTGATGAATTTTAGGATCCTCTAGTATGTGAAAAAAAATATGAACCGAAATAAATCGACGGGGAAACTTGAAAAGTGGTGGTCAGAGCGACACCATTCTGGACCGACTCTGATAAAAATCTTTCATCGAATTCGAAGTTCGTTTCCTCTTTTTTGATGAATCGTGATCACTTTTAGGACTCGATTGTATGTGAAAAAAAATATAAACCGAAATAAATCGGAAGGGAAACTTGAGGAGGGGTGGTCAGAGCGACCTCATTCTGGGCGCACACTAGTAGAAATCTTTCGTTGAATTCAAAGGTCGTTTCCTCTTTTTTGATGAATCGTGATGACTTTTAGGATCCTCTAGTATGTGACAAAAAATATGAACCGAAATAAATCGGAAGGGAAACTTGAGGAGCAGCGGTCAGAGCGACCCCATTCTGGACGCACACTAGTAAAAATCTTTCGTTGAATTCAAAGGTCGTTTCCTCTTTTTCGATGAATCGTGATGACTTTAAGGATCCACTAGTATGTGAAAAAAAATATAAGCCGAAATAAATCGAAAGGGAATCTTGAGGAGCGGTGGTCGGAGAGACCCCATTCGGGACCGACTCTGATAAAAATCTTTCATCCAATTCGAAGTTCGTTTCCTCTTTTTTGATGAATCGTGATGACTTTTAGGACCCTCTAGTATGTGAAAAAAATATATAAACCGAAATAAATCGAAAGGGTAACTTTAGGAGCGGTGATCAGACCGACCCCATTCTGGACCGACTCTGATAAAAATCTTTAATCCAATACGAAGGTCGTTTCCTCTTTTTTGATAAATCGTGAAGACTTTTAGGATCCTCTAGTATGTGAAAAAAGAAATGAACCTAAATTAATAGGAAGGGAAACTTGAGGAGCGGTGGTCGGAGAGACCCCATTCTGGACCGACAGTTGTAAAAATCTTTCATCCAATTCGACGTTCGTTTCCTTTTTTTTGATGAATCGTGATAACTTTTAGGACTCTATTGTAGGTGTAAAAAAATATGAACCGAAATAAATCGTCAGGGAAACTTGAGGGGCGGGGGTCGGAGAGACCCCTTTGGGACCTACTCTGATAAAAATCTTTCATCCGATTCGAAGTTTGTTTCCTATTTTTTGATGAATCGTGATGACTTTTAGGACCCTCTAGTATGTGAAAAAAAAATATAAACCGAAATAAATCGAAAGGGTAACTTTAGGAGCGGTGTTCAGACCGACCCCATTCTGGACCGACTCTGATAAAAATCTTTAATCCAATACGAAGTTCGTTTCCTCTTTTTTGATGAATCGTGATGACTTTTAGGACCCTCTAGTATGTGAAAAAAAAATATAAACCGAAATAAATCGAAAGGGTAACTTTAGGAGCGGTGTTCAGACCGACCCCATTCTGGACCGACTCTGATAAAAATCTTTAATCCAATACGAAGTTCGTTTCCTCTTTTTTGATGAATCGTGATCACTTTTAGGACTCGATTGTATGTAAAAAAAAATATAAACCGAAATAAATCGGAAGGGAAACTTGAGGAGGGGCGGTCAGAGCGACCTCATTCTGGGCGCACACTAGTAGAAATCTTTCGTTGAATTCAAAGGTCGTTTCCTCTTTTTTGATGAATCGTGATGACTTTTAGGATCCTCTAGTATGTGACAAAAAATATGAACCGAAATAAATCGGAAGGGAAACTTGAGGAGCAGCGGTCAGAGCGACCCCATTCTGGACGCGCACTAGTAAAAATCTTTCGTTGAATTCAAAGGTCGTTTCCTCTTTTTCGATGAATCGTGATGACTTTAAGGATCCACTAGTATGTGAAAAAAAATATAAGCCGAAATAAATCGAAAGGGAATCTTGAGGAGCGGTGGTCGGAGAGACCCCATTCGGGACCGACTCTGATAAAAATCTTTCATCCAATTCGAAGTTCGTTTCCTCTTTTTTGATGAATAGTAATGACTTTTAGGACTCTCTAGTATGTGAAAAAAAATATGAACCGAAATAAATCGGAAGGGAAACTTGAGGAGGGGTGGTCAAAGCGACCCCATTCTGGACCGACAGTTGTAAAAATCTGTCATCCAATTCAAAGGTCGTTTCCTCTTTTTTGATGAATCGTGATGACTTTTAGGATCCTCTAGTATGTGACAAAAAATATGAACCGAAATAAATCGGAAGGGAAACTTGAGGAGCAGCGGTCAGAGCGACCCCATTCTGGACGCGCACTAGTAAAAATCTTTCGTTGAATTCAAAGGTCGTTTCCTCTTTTTCGATGAATCGTGATGACTTTAAGGATCCACTAGTATGTGAAAAAAAATATAAGCCGAAATAAATCGAAAGGGAATCTTGAGGAGCGGTGGTCGGAGAGACCCCATTCGGGACCGACTCTGATAAAAATCTTTCATCCAATTCGAAGTTCGTTTCCTCTTTTTTGATGAATCGTGATGACTTTTAGGACCCTCTAGTATGTGAAAAAAAAATATAAACCGAAATAAATCGAAAGGGTAACTTTAGGAGCGGTGTTCAGACCGACCCCATTCTGGACCGACTCTGATAAAAATCTTTAATCCAATACGAAGTTCGTTTCCTCTTTTTTGATGAATAGTAATGACTTTTAGGACTCTCTAGTATGTGAAAAAAAATATGAACCGAAATAAATCGGAAGGGAAACTTGAGGAGGGGTGGTCAAAGCGACCCCATTCTGGACCGACAGTTGTAAAAATCTGTCATCCAATTCAAAGGTCGTTTCCTCTTTTTTGATAAATCGTGAAGACTTTTAGGATCCTCTAGTATGTGAAAAAAGAAATGAACCTAAATTAATAGGAAGGGAAACTTGAGGAGCGGTGGTCGGAGAGACCCCATTCGGGACCGACTGTGATAAAAATCTTTCATCCAATTCGACGTTCGTTTCCTTTTTTTTGATGAATCGTGATAACTTTTAGGACTCTATTGTAGGTGTAAAAAAATATGAACCGAAATAAATCGTCAGAGAAACTTGAGGGGCGGGGGTCGGAGAGACCCCTTTGGGACCTACTCTGATAAAAATCTTTCATCCGATTCGAAGTTTGTTTCCTATTTTTTGATGAATCGTGATGACTTTTAGGACCCTCTAGTATGTGAAAAAAAAATATAAACCGAAATAAATCGAAAGGGTAACTTTAGGAGCGGTGTTCAGACCGACCCCATTCTGGACCGACTCTGATAAAAATCTTTAATCCAATACGAAGTTCGTTTCCTCTTTTTTGATGAATCGTGATCACTTTTAGGACTCGATTGTATGTGAAAAAAAATATAAACCGAAATAAATCGGAAGGGAAACTTGAGGAGGGGTGGTCAGAGCGACCTCATTCTGGGCGCACACTAGTAGAAATCTTTCGTTGAATTCAAAGGTCGTTTCCTCTTTTATGATGAATCGTGATGACTTTTAGGATCCTCTAGTATGTGAAAAAAATATAAACCGAAATATATCTTACGGGAAACTTGAGGAGCGATGGTCAGCGCGACCCCATTCTGGACGGACTCTGATAAAAATCTTTCATCGAATTCGAAGTTCGTTTCCTCTTTTTTGATGAATCGTGATCACTTTTAGGACTCGATTGTATGTGAAAAAAAATATAAACCGAAATAAATCGGAAGAGAAACTTGAGGAGGGGTGGTCAGAGCGACCTCATTCTGGGCGCACACTAGTAGAAATCTTTCGTTGAATTCAAAGGTCGTTTCCTCTTTTTTGATGAATCGTGATGACTTTTAGGATCCTCTAGTATGTGACAAAAAATATGAACCGAAATAAATCGGAAGGGAAACTTGAGGAGGGGTGGTCAAAGCGACCCCATTCTGGACCGACAGTTGTAAAAATCTGTCATCCAATTGAAAGGTCGTTTCGTCTTTTTCGATGAATCGTGATGACTTTAAGAATCCACTAGTATGTGAAAAAAAATATGAAGCGAAAATAATCGGAAGGGAATCTTGAGGTGCGGTGGTCGGAGAGACCTCATTCTGGACCGACACTGATAAAAATCTTTCATCCAATTCGGAATTCGTTTCCTCTTTTTTTATGAATCGTGATGACTTTTAGGACTCGCTAGTATGTGGAAAAAAATATTAACCGAAATATATCGGAAGGGAAACGTGAGGAGCAGCGGTCAGAGCGACCCCATTCTGGACGCACACTAGTAAAAATCTTTGGTTGAATTCAAAGGTCGTTTCCTCTTTTTCGATGAATCGTGATGACTTTTAGGATCCTCTAGTATGTGAAAAAAGAAATGAACCTAAATTAATAGGAAGGGAAACTTGAGGAGCGGCGGTCGGAGAGACCCCATTCGGGACCGACTGTGATAAAAATCTTTCATCCAATTCGACGTTCGTTTCCTTTTTTTTGATGAATCGTGATAACTTTTAGGACTCTATTGTAGATGTAAAAAAATATGAACCGAAATAAATCGACAGGGAAACTTGAGGGGCGGGGGTCGGAGAGACCCCTTTGGGACCTACTCTGATAAAAATCTTTCATCCGATTCGAAGTTTGTTTCCTATTTTTTGATGAATCGTGATGACTTTTAGGACCCTCTAGTATGTGAAAAAAAAATATAAACCGAAATAAATCGAAAGGGTAACTTTAGGAGCGGTGTTCAGACCGACCCCATTCTGGACCGACTCTGATAAAAATCTTTAATCCAATACGAAGTTCGTTTCCTCTTTTTTGATGAATCGTGATCACTTTTAGGACTCGATTGTATGTGAAAAAAAATATAAACCGAAATAAATCGGAAGGGAAACTTGAGGAGGGGTGGTCAGAGCGACCTCATTCTGGGCGCACACTAGTAGAAATCTTTCGTTGAATTCAAAGGTCGTTTGCTCATTTATGATGAATCGTGATGACTTTTAGGATCCTCTAGTATGTGAAAAAAATATAAACCGAAATATATCTTACGGGAAACTTCAGGAGCGATGGTCAGCGCGACCCCATTCTGGACGGACTCTGATAAAAATCTTACATCCAATTCGAAGTTCGTTTTCTCTTTTTTGATGAATCGTGAAGACTTTTAGGACTCTCTAGTATGTGAAAAAAAATATATACCGAAATAAATCGGGAGGGACACTTGAGGAGAGATGGTCAGAGCGACCCCATTCTGGACCGCCTATGATAAAAATCTTTCGTCCAATTCGAAGGTCGTATCGTCTTTTTTGACGAATCGTGATGACTTTTTGGACCCTCTAGTATGTGAAAAATTATATAAACCGAAAAAAATCGGAAGGGAAACTTGAGAAGCAGTGGTCAGAGCGACCCCATTCTGGACGCACACTAGTAAAAATCTTTCGTTGAATTCAAAGGTCGTTTCCTCTTTTTCGATGAATCGTGATGACTTTAAGGATCCACTAGTATGTGAAAAAAAATATAAGCCGAAATAAATCGAAAGGGAATCTTGAGGAGCGGTGGTCGGAGAGACCCCATTCGGGACCAACGCTGATAAAAATCTTTCATCCAATTCGAAGTTCGTTTCCTCTTTTTTGATGAATCGTGATGACTTTTAGGACCCTCTAGTATGTGAAAAAAAAATATAAACCGAAATAAATCGGAAGGGAAACTTGAGGAGGGGTGGTCAGAGCGACCTCATTCTGGGCGCACACTAGTAGAAATCTTTCGTTGCATTCAAAGGTCGTTACCTCTTTTTTGATGAATCGTGATGACTTTTAGGATCCTCTAGTATGTGACAAAAAATATGAACCGAAATAAATCGGAAGGGAAACTTGAGGAGCGATGGTCAGACCGACCCCATTCTGGACCGACTCTGATAAAAATCTTTAATCCAATTCGAAGTTCGTTTCCTCTTTCTTGATGAATCGTGATCACTTTTAGGACTCTATTGTAGGCGAAAAAAAATATAAGTCGAAATAAATCGGAAGGGAAATTTGAGGAGGGGTGGTCACAGCGACCCCATTCTGGACGCACACTAGTAAAAATCTTTCGTTGTATTCAAAGGTCGTTTCCTCTTTTTTGATGAATAGTGATGACTTTTAGCATCCTCTAGTATGTGAAAAAAAATATGAACCGAAATTAATCGGAAGGGAAACTTGAGTAGCGGCGGTCGGAGAGACCCCATTCTGGACCGACAGTTGTGAAAATCTTTCATCCAATTCGACGTTCGTTTCCTTTTTTTTGATGAATCGTGATAACTTTTAGGACTCTATTGTAGGTGTAAAAAAATATGAACCGAAATAAATCGTCAGGGAAACTTGAGGGGCGGGGGTCGGAGAGACCCCTTTGGGACCTACTCTGATAAAAATCTTTCATCCGATTCGAAGTTTGTTTCCTATTTTTTGATGAATCGTGATGACTTTTAGGACCCTCTAGTATGTGAAAAAAAATATAAACCGAAATAAATCGAAAGGGTAACTTTAGGAGCGGTGTTCAGACCGACCCCATTCTGGACCGACTCTGATAAAAATCTTTAATCCAATACGAAGTTCGTTTCCTCTTTTTTGATGAATCGTGATCACTTTTAGGACTCTATTGTAGGCGAAAAAAAATATAAACCGAAATAAATCGGAAGGGAAACTTGAGGAGGGGTGGTCAGAGCGACCCCATTCTGGACGCACATTAGTAAAAATCTTTCGTTGAATTCAAAGGTCGTTTCCTCTTTTTTGATGAATCGTGATGACTTTTAGCATCCTCTAGTATGTGAAAAAAAATATGAACCGAAAGTAATCGGAAGGGAATCTTGAGGAGCGGTGGTCGGAGAGACACCATTCTGGACCGACTCTGATAAAAATCTTTCATCGAATTCGAAGTTCGTTTCCTCTTTTTTGATGAATAGTGATGACTTTTAGGACTCTCTAGTATGTGAAAAAAAATATAAACCGAAATAAATCGGAAGGGAACCTTGAGGAGGGGTGGTCAAAGCGACCCCATTCTGGACCGACAGTTTAAAAATCTGTCATCCAATTCAAAGGTCGTTTCCTCTTTATTGATGAATCGTGATGACTTTAAGGATCCACTAGTATGTGAAAAAAAATATGAAGCGAAAATAATCGGAAGGGTATCTTGATGAGCGGTGGTCGGAGAGACCCCATTCTGGACCGACTCTGATAAAAATCTTTCATCCAATTCGGAGTTCGTTTCCTCTTTTTTTATGTATCGTGATGACTTTTATTACTCTCTATTATGTGAAAAAAAATATTAACCGAAATATAACGGAAGGGAAACTTGAGGAGCAGCGGTCAGAGCGACCCCATTCTGAACGCATGCTAGTAAAAATCTTTCGTTGAATTCAAAGGTCGTTTCCTCTTTTTGATGAATCGTGACGACTTTTAGGATCCTCTAGTATGTGAAAAAAGTATAAACCGAAATAAATCTGACGGGAAACTTGAGGAGCGATGGTCAGACCGACCCCATTCTGGACCGACTCTGATAAAAATCTTTAATCCAATTCGAAGTTCGTTTCCTCTTTTTTGATGAATCGTGATCACTTTTAGGACTCTATTGTAGGCGAAAAAAAATATAAGTCGAAATAAATCGGAAGGGAAATTTGAGGAGGGGTGGTCACAGCGACCCCATTCTGGACCGACAGTTGTGAAAATCTTTCATCCAATTCGACGTTCGTTTCCTTTTTTTTGATGAATCGTGATAACTTTTAGGACTCTATTGTAGGTGTAAAAAAATATGAACCGAAATAAATCGTCAGGGAAACTTGAGGGGCGGGGGTCGGAGAGACCCCTTTGGGACCTACTCTGATAAAAATCTTTCATCCGATTCGAAGTTTGTTTCCTATTTTTTGATGAATCGTGATGACTTTTAGGACCCTCTAATATGTGAAAAAAAATATAAACCGAAATAAATCGAAAGGGTAACTTTAGGAGCGGTGTTCAGACCGACCCCATTCTGGACCGACTCTGATAAAAATCTTTAATCCAATACGAAGTTCGTTTCCTCTTTTTTGATGAATCGTGATCACTTTTAGGAATCGATTGTATGTGAAAAAAAATATAAACCGAAATAAATCGGAAGGGAAACTTGAGGAGGGGTGGTCAGAGCGACCTCACTCTGGACGCACACTAGTAGAAATCTTTCGTTGAATTCAAAGGTCGTTTCCTCTTTTTTGATGAATCGTGATGACTTTTAGGATCCTCTAGTATGTGAAAAAAATATAAACCGAAATATATCTTACGGGAAACTTGAGGAGCGATGGTCAGCGCGACCCCATTCTGGACGGACTCTGATAAAAATCTTACATCCAATTCGAAGTTCGTTTTCTCTTTTTTGATGAATCGTGAAGACTTTTAGGACTCTCTAGTATGTGAAAAAAAATATATACCGAAATAAATCGGGAGGGACACTTGAGGAGAGATGGTCAGAGCGACCCCATTCTGTACCGCCTATGATAAAAATCTTTCGTCCAATTCGAAGGTCGTATCGTCTTTTTTGACGAATCGTGATGACTTTTTGGACCCTCTAGTATGTGAAAAATAATATAAACCGAAAAAAATCGGAAGGGAAACTTGAGAAGCAGTGGTCAGAGCGACCCCATTCTGGACGCACACTAGTAAAAATCTTTCGTTGAATTCAAAGGTCGTTTCCTCTTTTTTTGAGGAATCGTGATGACTTTTAGGATCCTCTAGTATGTGAAAAAAAAATGAACCTAAATTAATAGGAAGGGAAACTTGAGGAGCGGTGGTCGGAGAGACCCCATTCGGGACCGACTGTGATAAAAATCTTTAATCCAATACGAAGTTCGTTTCCTCTTTTTTGTTGAATCGTGATCACTTTTAGGACTCGATTTTATGTGAAAAAAAATATAAACCGAAATAAATCGGAAGGGAAACTTGAGGAGGGGTGGTCAGAGCGACCTCATTCTGGGCGCACACTAGTAGAAATCTTTCGTTGAATTCAAAGGTCGTTTCCTCTTTTTTGATGAATCGTGATGACTTTTAGGATCCTCTAGTATGTGACAAAAAATATGAACCGAAATAAATCGGAAGGGAAACTTGAGGAGCAGCGGTCAGAGCGACCCCATTCTGGACGCACACTAGTAAAAATCTTTCGTTGAATTCAAAGGTCGTTTCCTCTTTTTCGATGAATCGTGATGACTTTAAGGATCCACTAGTATGTGAAAAAAAATATAAGCCGAAATAAATCGAAAGGGAATCTTGAGGAGCGGTGGTCGGAGAGACCCCATTCGGGACCGACGCTGATAAAAATCTTTCATCCAATTCGAAGTTCGTTTCCTCTTTTTTGATGAATCGTGATGACTTTTAGGACCCTCTAGTATGTGAAAAATATATAAACCGAAATAAAACGAAAGGGAAACTTTAGGAGCGGTGGTCAGAGCGAGCCCATTCTGGACCGACGCTGATAAAAATCTTTCATCCAAATCGAAGTTTGTTTCCTGTTTTTTGATGAATGGTGATGACTTTTAGGACCCTCTAGTAAGTGAAAAAAAATATAAACCGAAATAAATCGAAAGGGTAACTTTAGGAGCGGTGGTCAGACCGACCCCATTGAGGACCGACTCTGATAAAAATCTTTAATCCAATTCGAAGTTCGTTTCCTCTTTTTTGATGAATCGTGATCACTTTTAGGACTCTATTGTAGGCGAAAAAAAATATAAACCGAAATAAATCGGAAGGGAAACTTGAGGAGGGGTGGTCAGAGCGACCCCATTCTGGACGCACATTAGTAAAAATCTTTCGTTGAATTCAAAGGTCGTTTCCTCTTTTTTGATGAATCGTGATGACTTTTAGCATCCTCTAGTATGTGAAAAAAAATATGAACCGAAATTAATCGGAAGGGAATCTTGAGGAGCGGTGGTCGGAGAGACACCATTCTGGACCGACTCTGATAAAAATCTTTAATCCAATACGAAGTTCGTTTCCTCTTTTTTGATGAATCGTGATGACTTTTATTACTCTCTATTATGTGAAAAAAAATATTAACCGAAATATAACGGAAGGGAAACTTGAGGAGCAGCGGTCAGAGCGACCCCATTCTGAACGCATGCTAGTAAAAATCTTTCGTTGAATTCAAAGGTCGTTTCCTCTTTTTGATGAATCGTGACGACTTTTAGGATCCTCTAGTATGTGAAAAAAGTATAAACCGAAATAAATCTGACGGGAAACTTGAGGAGCGATGGTCAGACCGACCCCATTCTGGACCGACTCTGATAAAAATCTTTAATCCAATTCGAAGTTCGTTTCCTCTTTTTTGATGAATCGTGATCACTTTTAGGACTCTATTGTAGGCGAAAAAAAATATAAGTCGAAATAAATCGGAAGGGAAATTTGAGGAGGGGTGGTCACAGCGACCCCATTCTGGACGCACACTAGTAAAAATCTTTCGTTGAATTCAAAGGTCGTTTCCTCTTTTTTGATGAATAGTGATGACTTTTAGCATCCTCTAGTATGTGAAAAAAAATATGAACCGAAATTAATCGGAAGGGAAACTTGAGTAGCGGCGGTCGGAGAGACCCCATTCTGGACCGACAGTTGTGAAAATCTTTCATCCAATTCGACGTTCGTTTCCTTTTTTTTGATGAATCGTGATAACTTTTAGGACTCTATTGTAGGTGTAAAAAAATATGAACCGAAATAAATCGTCAGGGAAACTTGAGGGGCGGGGGTCGGAGAGACCCCTTTGGGACCTACTCTGATAAAAATCTTTCATCCGATTCGAAGTTTGTTTCCTATTTTTTGATGAATCGTGATGACTTTTAGGACCCTCTAGTATGTGAAAAAAAATATAAACCGAAATAAATCGCAAGGGTAACTTTAGGAGCGGTGTTCAGACCGACCCCATTCTGGACCGACTCTGATAAAAATCTTTAATCCAATACGAAGTTCGTTTCCTCTTTTTTGATGAATCGTGATCACTTTTAGGAATCGATTGTATGTGAAAAAAAATATAAACCGAAATAAATCGGAAGGGAAACTTGAGGAGGGGTGGTCAGAGCGACCTCATTCTGGACGCACACTAGTAGAAATCTTTCGTTGAATTCAAAGGTCGTTTCCTCTTTTTTGATGAATCGTGATGACTTTTAGGATCCTCTAGTATGTGAAAAAAATATAAACCGAAATATATCTTACGGGAAACTTGAGGAGCGATGGTCAGCGCGACCCCATGCTGGACGGACTCTGATAAAAATCTTACATCCAATTCGAAGTTCGTTTTCTCTTTTTTGATGAATCGTGAAGACTTTTAGGACTCTCTAGTATGTGAAAAAAAAAATATACCGAAATAAATCGGGAGGGACACTTGAGGAGAGATGGTCAGAGCGACCCCATTCTGGACCGCCTATGATAAAAATCTTTCGTCCAATTCGAAGGTCGTATCGTCTTTTTTGACGAATCGTGATGACTTTTTGGACCCTCTAGTATGTGAAAAATAATATAAACCGAAAAAAATCGGAAGGGAAACTTGAGAAGCAGTGGTCAGAGCGACCCCATTCTGGACGCACACTAGTAAAAATCTTTCGTTGAATTCAAAGGTCGTTTCCTCTTTTTTTGAGGAATCGTGATGACTTTTAGGATCCTCTAGTATGTGAAAAAAAAATGAACCTAAATTAATAGGAAGGGAAACTTGAGGAGCGGTGGTCGGAGAGACCCCATTCGGGACCGACTGTGATAAAAATCTTTAATCCAATACGAAGTTCGTTTCCTCTTTTTTGTTGAATCGTGATCACTTTTAGGACTCGATTTTATGTAAAAAAAATATAAACCGAAATAAATCGGAAGGGAAACTTGAGGAGGGGTGGTCAGAGCGACCTCATTCTGGGCGCAAACTAGTAGAAATCTTTCGTTGAATTCAAAGATCGTTTCCTCTTTTTTGATGAATCGTGATGACTTTTAGGATCCTCTAGTATGTGACAAAAAATATGAACCGAAATAAATCGGAAGGGAAACTTGAGGAGCAGCGGTCAGAGCGACCCCATTCTGGACGCACACTAGTAAAAATCTTTCGTTGAATTCAAAGGTCGTTTCCTCTTTTTCGATGAATCGTGATGACTTTAAGGATCCACTAGTATGTGAAAAAAAATATAATCCGAAATAAATCGAAAGGGAATCTTGAGGAGCGGTGGTCGGAGAGACCCCATTCGGGACCGACTCTGATAAAAATCTTTCATCCAATTCGAAGTTCGTTTCCTCTTTTTTGATGAATCGTGATGACTTTTAGGACCCTCTAGTATGTGAAAAATATATAAACCGAAATAAAACAAAAGGGAAACTTTAGGAGCGGTGGTCAGAGCGAGCCCATTCTGGACCGACGCTGATAAAAATCTTTCATCCAAATCGAAGTTTGTTTCCTGTTTTTTGACGAATGGTGATGACTTTTAGGACCCTCTAGTAAGTGAAAAAAAATATAAACCGAAATAAATCGAAAGGGTAACTTTAGGAGCGGTGGTCAGACCGACCCCATTGAGGACCGACTCTGATAAAAATCTTTAATCCAATTCGAAGTTCGTTTCCTCTTTTTTGATGCATCGTGATCACTTTTAGGACTCTATTGTAGGCGAAAAAAAAATATAAACCGAAATAAATCGGAAGGGAAACTTGAGGAGGGGTGGTCAGAGCGACCCCATTCTGGACGCACATTAGTAAAAATCTTTCGTTGAATTCAAAGGTCGTTTCCTCTTTTTTGATGAATCTTGATGACTTTTAGCATCCTCTAGTATGTGAAAAAAAATATGAACCGAAATTAATCGGAAGGGAATTTTGAGGAGCGGTGGTCGGAGAGACACCATTCTGGACCGACTCTGATAAAAATCTTTAATCCAATACGAAGTTCGTTTCCTCTTTTTTGATGAATCGTGATCACTTTTAGGACTCGATTGTATGTGAAAAAAAATATAAACCGAAATAAATCGGAAGGGAAACTTGAGGAGGGGTGGTCAGAGCGACCTCATTCTGGACGCACACTAGTAGAAATCTTTCGTTGAATTCAAATGTCGTTTCCTCTTTTTTGATGAATCGTGATGACTTTTAGGATCCTCTAGTATGTGAAAAAAATATAAACCGAAATATATCTTACGGGAAACTTGAGGAGCGATGGTCAGCGCGACCCCATTCTGGACGGACTCTGATAAAAATCTTTCATCCAATTCGAAGTTCGTTTTCTCTTTTTTGATGAATCGTGAAGACTTTTGGGACTCTCTAGTATATGAAAAAAAATATATACCGAAATAAATCGAAGGGACACTTGAGGAGAGATGGTCAGAGCGACCCCATTCTGGACCGACTATGATAAAAATCTTTCGTCCAATTCGAAGGTCGTATCCTCTTTTTGACGGATCGTGATGACATTTAGGACCCTCTAGTATGTGAAAAAAAAATATAAACCGAAATAAATCGAAAGGGAAACTTTAGGAGCGGTGGTCAGGGCGACCCCATTCTGGACCGACGCTGATAAAAATCTTTCATCGAATTCGAAGTTCGTTTTCTCTTTTTTGACGAATCGTGATGACTTTTAGGACCGTCTAGTATGTGAAAAATAATATAAACCGAAAAAAATCGGAAGGGAAACTTGAGAAGCAGTGGTCAGAGCGACCCCATTCTGGACGCACACCAGTAAAAATCTTTCGTTGAATTCAAAGGTCGTTTCCTGTTTTTGATGAATCGTGATGAATTTTAGGATCCTCTAGTATGTGAAAAAAAAATATGAACCGAAATAAATCGACGGGGAAACTTGAAAAGTGGTGGTCAGAGCGACACCATTCTGGACCGACGCTGATAAAAATCTTTCATCGAATTCGAAGTTCGTTTCCTCTTTTTTGATGAATAGTAATGACTTTTAGGACTCTCTAGTATGTGAAAAAAAATATAAACCGAAATAAATCGGAAGGGAACCTTGAGGAGGGGTGGTCAAAGCGACCCCATTCTGGACCGACAGTTTAAAAATCTGTCATCCAATTCAAAGGTCGTTTCCTCTTTTTTGATGAATCGTGATGACTTTAAGGATCCACTAGTATGTGAAAAAAAATATGAAGCGAAAATAATCGGAAGGGTATCTTGACGAGCGGTGGTCGGAGAGACCCCATTCTGGACCGACTCTGATAAAAATCTTTCATCCAATTCGGAGTTCGTTTCCTCTTTTTTTGTGTATCGTGATGACTTTTATTACTCTCTATTATGTGAAAAAAAATATTAACCGAAATATAACGGAAGGGAAACTTGAGGAGCAGCGGTCAGAGCGACCCCATTCTGAACGCATGGTAGTAAAAATCTTTCGTTGAATTCAAAGATCGTTTCCTCTTTTTGATGAATCGTGACGACTTTTAGGATCCTCTAGTATGTGAAAAAAATATAAACCGAAATATATCTTACGGGAAACTTGAGGAGCGATGGTCAGCGCGACCCCATTCTGGACGGACTCTGATAAAAATCTTTCATTCAATTCGAAGTTCGTTTTCTCTTTTTTGATGAATCGTGAAGACTTTTAGGACTCTCTAGTATGTGAAAAAAAATATATACCGAAATAAATCGGAAGGGACACTTGAGGAGAGATGGTCAGAGCGACCCCATTCTGGACCGACAGTTGTAAAAATCTGTCATCCAATTCAAAGGTCGTTTCCTCTTTTTTGATGAATCGTGAAGACTTTTAGGATCCTCTAGTATGTGAAAAAAGAAATGAACCTAAATTAATAGGAAGGGAAACTTGAGGAGCGGTGGTCGGAGAGACCCCATTCGGGACCGACTGTGATAAAAATCTTTCATCCAATTCGACGTTCGTTTCCTTTTTTTTGATGAATCGTGATAACTTTTAAGACTCTATTGTAGGTGTAAAAAAATATGAACCGAAATAAATCGTCAGGGAAACTTGAGGGGCGGGGGTCGGAGAGACCCCTTTGGGACCTACTCTGATAAAAATCTTTCATCCGATTCGAAGTTTGTTTCCTATGTTTTGATGAATCGTGATGACTTTTAGGACCCTCTAGTATGTGAAAAAAAAATATAAACCGAAATAAATCGAAAGGGTAACTTTAGGAGAGGTGTTCAGACCGACCCCATTCTGGACCGACTCTGATAAAAATCTTTAATCCAATACGAAGTTCGTTTCCTTTTTTTTGATGAATCGTGATCACTTTTAGGACTCGATTGTATGTGAAAAAAAATATAAACCGAAATAAATCGGAAGGGAAACTTGAGGAGGGGTGGTCTGAGCGAACTCATTCTGGGCGCACACTAGTAGAAATCTTTCGTTGAATTCAAAGGTCGTTTCCTCTTTTTTGATGAATCGTGATGACTTTTAGGATCCACTAGTATGTGACAAAAAATATGAACCGAAATAAATCGGAAGGGAAACTTGAGGAGGGGGGTCAAAGCGACCCCATTCTGGACCGACAGTTGTAAAAATCTGTCATCCAATTGAAAGGTCGTTTCGTCTTTTTCGATGAATCGTGATGACTTTAAGGATCCACTAGTATGTGAAAAAAAATATGAAGCGAAAATAATCGGAAGGGAATCTTGAGGAGCGGTGGTCGGAGAGACCTCATTCTGGACCGACACTGATAAAAATCTTTCATCCAATTCGGAGTTCGTTTCCTCTTTTTTTATGAATCGTGATGACTTTTAGGACTCGCTAGTATGTGGAAAAAAATATTAACCGAAATATATCGGAAGGGAAACGTGAGGAGCAGCGGTCAGAGCGACCCCATTCTGGACGCACACTAGTAAAAATCTCTGGTTGAATTTAAAGGTCGTTTCCTCTTTTTCGATGAATCGTGATGACTTTTAGGATCCTCTAGTATGTGAAAAAAGAAATGAACCTAAATTAATAGGAAGGGAAACTTGAGGAGGGGTGGTCAGAGCGACCTCATTCTGGGCGCACACTAGTAGAAATCTTTCGTTGAATTCAAAGGTCGTTTGCTCATTTATGATGAATCGTGATGACTTTTAGGATCCTCTAGTATGTGAAAAAAATATAAACCGAAATATATCTTACGGGAAACTTCAGGAGCGATGGTCAGCGCGACCCCATTCTGGACGGACTCTGATAAAAATCTTACATCCAATTCGAAGTTCGTTTTCTCTTTTTTGATGAATCGTGAAGACTTTTAGGACTCTCTAGTATGTGAAAAAAAATATATACCGAAATAAATCGGGAGGGACACTTGAGGAGAGATGGTCAGAGCGACCCCATTCTGGACCGCCTATGATAAAAATCTTTCGTCCAATTCGAAGGTCGTATCGTCTTTTTTGACGAATCGTGATGACTTTTTGGACCCTCTAGTATGTGAAAAATTATATAAACCGAAAAAAATCGGAAGGGAAACTTGAGAAGCAGTGGTCAGAGCGACCCCATTCTGGACGCACACTAGTAAAAATCTTTCGTTGAATTCAAAGGTCGTTTCCTCTTTTTCGATGAATCGTGATGACTTTAAGGATCCACTAGTATGTGAAAAAAAATATAAGCCGAAATAAATCGAAAGGGAATCTTGAGGAGCGGTGGTCGGAGAGACCCCATTCGGGACCAACGCTGATAAAAATCTTTCATCCAATTCGAAGTTCGTTTCCTCTTTTTTGATGAATCGTGATGACTTTTAGGACCCTCTAGTATGTGAAAAAAAAATATAAACCGAAATAAATCGGAAGGGAAACTTGAGGAGGGGTGGTCAGAGCGACCTCATTCTGGGCGCACACTAGTAGAAATCTTTCGTTGCATTCAAAGGTCGTTACCTCTTTTTTGATGAATCGTGATGACTTTTAGGATCCTCTAGTATGTGACAAAAAATATGAACCGAAATAAATCGGAAGGGAAACTTGAGGAGCGATGGTCAGACCGACCCCATTCTGGACCGACTCTGATAAAAATCTTTAATCCAATTCGAAGTTCGTTTCCTCTTTCTTGATGAATCGTGATCACTTTTAGGACTCTATTGTAGGCGAAAAAAAATATAAGTCGAAATAAATCGGAAGGGAAATTTGAGGAGGGGTGGTCACAGCGACCCCATTCTGGACGCACACTAGTAAAAATCTTTCGTTGTATTCAAAGGTCGTTTCCTCTTTTTTGATGAATAGTGATGACTTTTAGCATCCTCTAGTATGTGAAAAAAAATATGAACCGAAATTAATCGGAAGGGAAACTTGAGTAGCGGCGGTCGGAGAGACCCCATTCTGGACCGACAGTTGTGAAAATCTTTCATCCAATTCGACGTTCGTTTCCTTTTTTTTGATGAATCGTGATAACTTTTAGGACTCTATTGTAGGTGTAAAAAAATATGAACCGAAATAAATCGTCAGGGAAACTTGAGGGGCGGGGGTCGGAGAGACCCCTTTGGGACCTACTCTGATAAAAATCTTTCATCCGATTCGAAGTTTGTTTCCTATTTTTTGATGAATCGTGATGACTTTTAGGACCCTCTAGTATGTGAAAAAAAATATAAACCGAAATAAATCGAAAGGGTAACTTTAGGAGCGGTGTTCAGACCGACCCCATTCTGGACCGACTCTGATAAAAATCTTTAATCCAATACGAAGTTCGTTTCCTCTTTTTTGATGAATCGTGATCACTTTTAGGACTCTATTGTAGGCGAAAAAAAATATAAACCGAAATAAATCGGAAGGGAAACTTGAGGAGGGGTGGTCAGAGCGACCCCATTCTGGACGCACATTAGTAAAAATCTTTCGTTGAATTCAAAGGTCGTTTCCTCTTTTTTGATGAATCGTGATGACTTTTAGCATCCTCTAGTATGTGAAAAAAAATATGAACCGAAAGTAATCGGAAGGGAATCTTGAGGAGCGGTGGTCGGAGAGACACCATTCTGGACCGACTCTGATAAAAATCTTTCATCGAATTCGAAGTTCGTTTCCTCTTTTTTGATGAATAGTGATGACTTTTAGGACTCTCTAGTATGTGAAAAAAAATATAAACCGAAATAAATCGGAAGGGAACCTTGAGGAGGGGTGGTCAAAGCGACCCCATTCTGGACCGACAGTTTAAAAATCTGTCATCCAATTCAAAGGTCGTTTCCTCTTTATTGATGAATCGTGATGACTTTAAGGATCCACTAGTATGTGAAAAAAAATATGAAGCGAAAATAATCGGAAGGGTATCTTGATGAGCGGTGGTCGGAGAGACCCCATTCTGGACCGACTCTGATAAAAATCTTTCATCCAATTCGGAGTTCGTTTCCTCTTTTTTTATGTATCGTGATGACTTTTATTACTCTCTATTATGTGAAAAAAAATATTAACCGAAATATAACGGAAGGGAAACTTGAGGAGCAGCGGTCAGAGCGACCCCATTCTGAACGCATGCTAGTAAAAATCTTTCGTTGAATTCAAAGGTCGTTTCCTCTTTTTGATGAATCGTGACGACTTTTAGGATCCTCTAGTATGTGAAAAAAGTATAAACCGAAATAAATCTGACGGGAAACTTGAGGAGCGATGGTCAGACCGACCCCATTCTGGACCGACTCTGATAAAAATCTTTAATCCAATTCGAAGTTCGTTTCCTCTTTTTTGATGAATCGTGATCACTTTTAGGACTCTATTGTAGGCGAAAAAAAATATAAGTCGAAATAAATCGGAAGGGAAATTTGAGGAGGGGTGGTCACAGCGACCCCATTCTGGACCGACAGTTGTGAAAATCTTTCATCCAATTCGACGTTCGTTTCCTTTTTTTTGATGAATCGTGATAACTTTTAGGACTCTATTGTAGGTGTAAAAAAATATGAACCGAAATAAATCGTCAGGGAAACTTGAGGGGCGGGGGTCGGAGAGACCCCTTTGGGACCTACTCTGATAAAAATCTTTCATCCGATTCGAAGTTTGTTTCCTATTTTTTGATGAATCGTGATGACTTTTAGGACCCTCTAATATGTGAAAAAAAATATAAACCGAAATAAATCGAAAGGGTAACTTTAGGAGCGGTGTTCAGACCGACCCCATTCTGGACCGACTCTGATAAAAATCTTTAATCCAATACGAAGTTCGTTTCCTCTTTTTTGATGAATCGTGATCACTTTTAGGAATCGATTGTATGTGAAAAAAAATATAAACCGAAATAAATCGGAAGGGAAACTTGAGGAGGGGTGGTCAGAGCGACCTCACTCTGGACGCACACTAGTAGAAATCTTTCGTTGAATTCAAAGGTCGTTTCCTCTTTTTTGATGAATCGTGATGACTTTTAGGATCCTCTAGTATGTGAAAAAAATATAAACCGAAATATATCTTACGGGAAACTTGAGGAGCGATGGTCAGCGCGACCCCATTCTGGACGGACTCTGATAAAAATCTTACATCCAATTCGAAGTTCGTTTTCTCTTTTTTGATGAATCGTGAAGACTTTTAGGACTCTCTAGTATGTGAAAAAAAATATATACCGAAATAAATCGGGAGGGACACTTGAGGAGAGATGGTCAGAGCGACCCCATTCTGTACCGCCTATGATAAAAATCTTTCGTCCAATTCGAAGGTCGTATCGTCTTTTTTGACGAATCGTGATGACTTTTTGGACCCTCTAGTATGTGAAAAATAATATAAACCGAAAAAAATCGGAAGGGAAACTTGAGAAGCAGTGGTCAGAGCGACCCCATTCTGGACGCACACTAGTAAAAATCTTTCGTTGAATTCAAAGGTCGTTTCCTCTTTTTTTGAGGAATCGTGATGACTTTTAGGATCCTCTAGTATGTGAAAAAAAAATGAACCTAAATTAATAGGAAGGGAAACTTGAGGAGCGGTGGTCGGAGAGACCCCATTCGGGACCGACTGTGATAAAAATCTTTAATCCAATACGAAGTTCGTTTCCTCTTTTTTGTTGAATCGTGATCACTTTTAGGACTCGATTTTATGTGAAAAAAAATATAAACCGAAATAAATCGGAAGGGAAACTTGAGGAGGGGTGGTCAGAGCGACCTCATTCTGGGCGCACACTAGTAGAAATCTTTCGTTGAATTCAAAGGTCGTTTCCTCTTTTTTGATGAATCGTGATGACTTTTAGGATCCTCTAGTATGTGACAAAAAATATGAACCGAAATAAATCGGAAGGGAAACTTGAGGAGCAGCGGTCAGAGCGACCCCATTCTGGACGCACACTAGTAAAAATCTTTCGTTGAATTCAAAGGTCGTTTCCTCTTTTTCGATGAATCGTGATGACTTTAAGGATCCACTAGTATGTGAAAAAAAATATAAGCCGAAATAAATCGAAAGGGAATCTTGAGGAGCGGTGGTCGGAGAGACCCCATTCGGGACCGACGCTGATAAAAATCTTTCATCCAATTCGAAGTTCGTTTCCTCTTTTTTGATGAATCGTGATGACTTTTAGGACCCTCTAGTATGTGAAAAATATATAAACCGAAATAAAACGAAAGGGAAACTTTAGGAGCGGTGGTCAGAGCGAGCCCATTCTGGACCGACGCTGATAAAAATCTTTCATCCAAATCGAAGTTTGTTTCCTGTTTTTTGATGAATGGTGATGACTTTTAGGACCCTCTAGTAAGTGAAAAAAAATATAAACCGAAATAAATCGAAAGGGTAACTTTAGGAGCGGTGGTCAGACCGACCCCATTGAGGACCGACTCTGATAAAAATCTTTAATCCAATTCGAAGTTCGTTTCCTCTTTTTTGATGAATCGTGATCACTTTTAGGACTCTATTGTAGGCGAAAAAAAATATAAACCGAAATAAATCGGAAGGGAAACTTGAGGAGGGGTGGTCAGAGCGACCCCATTCTGGACGCACATTAGTAAAAATCTTTCGTTGAATTCAAAGGTCGTTTCCTCTTTTTTGATGAATCGTGATGACTTTTAGCATCCTCTAGTATGTGAAAAAAAATATGAACCGAAATTAATCGGAAGGGAATCTTGAGGAGCGGTGGTCGGAGAGACACCATTCTGGACCGACTCTGATAAAAATCTTTAATCCAATACGAAGTTCGTTTCCTCTTTTTTGATGAATCGTGATGACTTTTATTACTCTCTATTATGTGAAAAAAAATATTAACCGAAATATAACGGAAGGGAAACTTGAGGAGCAGCGGTCAGAGCGACCCCATTCTGAACGCATGCTAGTAAAAATCTTTCGTTGAATTCAAAGGTCGTTTCCTCTTTTTGATGAATCGTGACGACTTTTAGGATCCTCTAGTATGTGAAAAAAGTATAAACCGAAATAAATCTGACGGGAAACTTGAGGAGCGATGGTCAGACCGACCCCATTCTGGACCGACTCTGATAAAAATCTTTAATCCAATTCGAAGTTCGTTTCCTCTTTTTTGATGAATCGTGATCACTTTTAGGACTCTATTGTAGGCGAAAAAAAATATAAGTCGAAATAAATCGGAAGGGAAATTTGAGGAGGGGTGGTCACAGCGACCCCATTCTGGACGCACACTAGTAAAAATCTTTCGTTGAATTCAAAGGTCGTTTCCTCTTTTTTGATGAATAGTGATGACTTTTAGCATCCTCTAGTATGTGAAAAAAAATATGAACCGAAATTAATCGGAAGGGAAACTTGAGTAGCGGCGGTCGGAGAGACCCCATTCTGGACCGACAGTTGTGAAAATCTTTCATCCAATTCGACGTTCGTTTCCTTTTTTTTGATGAATCGTGATAACTTTTAGGACTCTATTGTAGGTGTAAAAAAATATGAACCGAAATAAATCGTCAGGGAAACTTGAGGGGCGGGGGTCGGAGAGACCCCTTTGGGACCTACTCTGATAAAAATCTTTCATCCGATTCGAAGTTTGTTTCCTATTTTTTGATGAATCGTGATGACTTTTAGGACCCTCTAGTATGTGAAAAAAAATATAAACCGAAATAAATCGCAAGGGTAACTTTAGGAGCGGTGTTCAGACCGACCCCATTCTGGACCGACTCTGATAAAAATCTTTAATCCAATACGAAGTTCGTTTCCTCTTTTTTGATGAATCGTGATCACTTTTAGGAATCGATTGTATGTGAAAAAAAATATAAACCGAAATAAATCGGAAGGGAAACTTGAGGAGGGGTGGTCAGAGCGACCTCATTCTGGACGCACACTAGTAGAAATCTTTCGTTGAATTCAAAGGTCGTTTCCTCTTTTTTGATGAATCGTGATGACTTTTAGGATCCTCTAGTATGTGAAAAAAATATAAACCGAAATATATCTTACGGGAAACTTGAGGAGCGATGGTCAGCGCGACCCCATGCTGGACGGACTCTGATAAAAATCTTACATCCAATTCGAAGTTCGTTTTCTCTTTTTTGATGAATCGTGAAGACTTTTAGGACTCTCTAGTATGTGAAAAAAAAAATATACCGAAATAAATCGGGAGGGACACTTGAGGAGAGATGGTCAGAGCGACCCCATTCTGGACCGCCTATGATAAAAATCTTTCGTCCAATTCGAAGGTCGTATCGTCTTTTTTGACGAATCGTGATGACTTTTTGGACCCTCTAGTATGTGAAAAATAATATAAACCGAAAAAAATCGGAAGGGAAACTTGAGAAGCAGTGGTCAGAGCGACCCCATTCTGGACGCACACTAGTAAAAATCTTTCGTTGAATTCAAAGGTCGTTTCCTCTTTTTTTGAGGAATCGTGATGACTTTTAGGATCCTCTAGTATGTGAAAAAAAAATGAACCTAAATTAATAGGAAGGGAAACTTGAGGAGCGGTGGTCGGAGAGACCCCATTCGGGACCGACTGTGATAAAAATCTTTAATCCAATACGAAGTTCGTTTCCTCTTTTTTGTTGAATCGTGATCACTTTTAGGACTCGATTTTATGTAAAAAAAATATAAACCGAAATAAATCGGAAGGGAAACTTGAGGAGGGGTGGTCAGAGCGACCTCATTCTGGGCGCAAACTAGTAGAAATCTTTCGTTGAATTCAAAGATCGTTTCCTCTTTTTTGATGAATCGTGATGACTTTTAGGATCCTCTAGTATGTGACAAAAAATATGAACCGAAATAAATCGGAAGGGAAACTTGAGGAGCAGCGGTCAGAGCGACCCCATTCTGGACGCACACTAGTAAAAATCTTTCGTTGAATTCAAAGGTCGTTTCCTCTTTTTCGATGAATCGTGATGACTTTAAGGATCCACTAGTATGTGAAAAAAAATATAATCCGAAATAAATCGAAAGGGAATCTTGAGGAGCGGTGGTCGGAGAGACCCCATTCGGGACCGACTCTGATAAAAATCTTTCATCCAATTCGAAGTTCGTTTCCTCTTTTTTGATGAATCGTGATGACTTTTAGGACCCTCTAGTATGTGAAAAATATATAAACCGAAATAAAACAAAAGGGAAACTTTAGGAGCGGTGGTCAGAGCGAGCCCATTCTGGACCGACGCTGATAAAAATCTTTCATCCAAATCGAAGTTTGTTTCCTGTTTTTTGACGAATGGTGATGACTTTTAGGACCCTCTAGTAAGTGAAAAAAAATATAAACCGAAATAAATCGAAAGGGTAACTTTAGGAGCGGTGGTCAGACCGACCCCATTGAGGACCGACTCTGATAAAAATCTTTAATCCAATTCGAAGTTCGTTTCCTCTTTTTTGATGCATCGTGATCACTTTTAGGACTCTATTGTAGGCGAAAAAAAAATATAAACCGAAATAAATCGGAAGGGAAACTTGAGGAGGGGTGGTCAGAGCGACCCCATTCTGGACGCACATTAGTAAAAATCTTTCGTTGAATTCAAAGGTCGTTTCCTCTTTTTTGATGAATCTTGATGACTTTTAGCATCCTCTAGTATGTGAAAAAAAATATGAACCGAAATTAATCGGAAGGGAATTTTGAGGAGCGGTGGTCGGAGAGACACCATTCTGGACCGACTCTGATAAAAATCTTTAATCCAATACGAAGTTCGTTTCCTCTTTTTTGATGAATCGTGATCACTTTTAGGACTCGATTGTATGTGAAAAAAAATATAAACCGAAATAAATCGGAAGGGAAACTTGAGGAGGGGTGGTCAGAGCGACCTCATTCTGGACGCACACTAGTAGAAATCTTTCGTTGAATTCAAATGTCGTTTCCTCTTTTTTGATGAATCGTGATGACTTTTAGGATCCTCTAGTATGTGAAAAAAATATAAACCGAAATATATCTTACGGGAAACTTGAGGAGCGATGGTCAGCGCGACCCCATTCTGGACGGACTCTGATAAAAATCTTTCATCCAATTCGAAGTTCGTTTTCTCTTTTTTGAT
Organism: Oxytorus armatus; assembly: GCA_958009045.1. Lineage (NCBI taxonomy): Eukaryota > Metazoa > Arthropoda > Insecta > Hymenoptera > Ichneumonidae > Oxytorus > Oxytorus armatus. Next base: position 5,340,034 of record OY253752.1, read on the forward strand.
GAATCGTGAAGACTTTTGGGACTCTCTAGTATATGAAAAAAAATATATACCGAAATAAATCGAAGGGACACTTGAGGAGAGATGGTCAGAGCGACCCCATTCTGGACCGACTATGATAAAAATCTTTCGTCCAATTCGAAGGTCGTATCCTCTTTTTGACGGATCGTGATGACATTTAGGACCCTCTAGTATGTGAAAAAAAAATATAAACCGAAATAAATCGAAAGGGAAACTTTAGGAGCGGTGGTCAGGGCGACCCCATTCTGGACCGACGCTGATAAAAATCTTTCATCGAATTCGAAGTTCGTTTTCTCTTTTTTGACGAATCGTGATGACTTTTAGGACCGTCTAGTATGTGAAAAATAATATAAACCGAAAAAAATCGGAAGGGAAACTTGAGAAGCAGTGGTCAGAGCGACCCCATTCTGGACGCACACCAGTAAAAATCTTTCGTTGAATTCAAAGGTCGTTTCCTGTTTTTGATGAATCGTGATGAATTTTAGGATCCTCTAGTATGTGAAAAAAAAATATGAACCGAAATAAATCGACGGGGAAACTTGAAAAGTGGTGGTCAGAGCGACACCATTCTGGACCGACGCTGATAAAAATCTTTCATCGAATTCGAAGTTCGTTTCCTCTTTTTTGATGAATAGTAATGACTTTTAGGACTCTCTAGTATGTGAAAAAAAATATAAACCGAAATAAATCGGAAGGGAACCTTGAGGAGGGGTGGTCAAAGCGACCCCATTCTGGACCGACAGTTTAAAAATCTGTCATCCAATTCAAAGGTCGTTTCCTCTTTTTTGATGAATCGTGATGACTTTAAGGATCCACTAGTATGTGAAAAAAAATATGAAGCGAAAATAATCGGAAGGGTATCTTGACGAGCGGTGGTCGGAGAGACCCCATTCTGGACCGACTCTGATAAAAATCTTTCATCCAATTCGGAGTTCGTTTCCTCTTTTTTTGTGTATCGTGATGACTTTTATTACTCTCTATTATGTGAAAAAAAATATTAACCGAAATATAACGGAAGGGAAACTTGAGGAGCAGCGGTCAGAGCGACCCCATTCTGAACGCATGGTAGTAAAAATCTTTCGTTGAATTCAAAGATCGTTTCCTCTTTTTGATGAATCGTGACGACTTTTAGGATCCTCTAGTATGTGAAAAAAATATAAACCGAAATATATCTTACGGGAAACTTGAGGAGCGATGGTCAGCGCGACCCCATTCTGGACGGACTCTGATAAAAATCTTTCATTCAATTCGAAGTTCGTTTTCTCTTTTTTGATGAATCGTGAAGACTTTTAGGACTCTCTAGTATGTGAAAAAAAATATATACCGAAATAAATCGGAAGGGACACTTGAGGAGAGATGGTCAGAGCGACCCCATTCTGGACCGACAGTTGTAAAAATCTGTCATCCAATTCAAAGGTCGTTTCCTCTTTTTTGATGAATCGTGAAGACTTTTAGGATCCTCTAGTATGTGAAAAAAGAAATGAACCTAAATTAATAGGAAGGGAAACTTGAGGAGCGGTGGTCGGAGAGACCCCATTCGGGACCGACTGTGATAAAAATCTTTCATCCAATTCGACGTTCGTTTCCTTTTTTTTGATGAATCGTGATAACTTTTAAGACTCTATTGTAGGTGTAAAAAAATATGAACCGAAATAAATCGTCAGGGAAACTTGAGGGGCGGGGGTCGGAGAGACCCCTTTGGGACCTACTCTGATAAAAATCTTTCATCCGATTCGAAGTTTGTTTCCTATGTTTTGATGAATCGTGATGACTTTTAGGACCCTCTAGTATGTGAAAAAAAAATATAAACCGAAATAAATCGAAAGGGTAACTTTAGGAGAGGTGTTCAGACCGACCCCATTCTGGACCGACTCTGATAAAAATCTTTAATCCAATACGAAGTTCGTTTCCTTTTTTTTGATGAATCGTGATCACTTTTAGGACTCGATTGTATGTGAAAAAAAATATAAACCGAAATAAATCGGAAGGGAAACTTGAGGAGGGGTGGTCTGAGCGAACTCATTCTGGGCGCACACTAGTAGAAATCTTTCGTTGAATTCAAAGGTCGTTTCCTCTTTTTTGATGAATCGTGATGACTTTTAGGATCCACTAGTATGTGACAAAAAATATGAACCGAAATAAATCGGAAGGGAAACTTGAGGAGGGGGGTCAAAGCGACCCCATTCTGGACCGACAGTTGTAAAAATCTGTCATCCAATTGAAAGGTCGTTTCGTCTTTTTCGATGAATCGTGATGACTTTAAGGATCCACTAGTATGTGAAAAAAAATATGAAGCGAAAATAATCGGAAGGGAATCTTGAGGAGCGGTGGTCGGAGAGACCTCATTCTGGACCGACACTGATAAAAATCTTTCATCCAATTCGGAGTTCGTTTCCTCTTTTTTTATGAATCGTGATGACTTTTAGGACTCGCTAGTATGTGGAAAAAAATATTAACCGAAATATATCGGAAGGGAAACGTGAGGAGCAGCGGTCAGAGCGACCCCATTCTGGACGCACACTAGTAAAAATCTCTGGTTGAATTTAAAGGTCGTTTCCTCTTTTTCGATGAATCGTGATGACTTTTAGGATCCTCTAGTATGTGAAAAAAGAAATGAACCTAAATTAATAGGAAGGGAAACTTGAGGAGCGGTGGTCGGAGAGACCCCATTCGGGACCGACTGTGATAAAAATCTTTCATCCAATTCGACGTTCGTTTCCTTTTTTTTGATGAATCGTGATAACTTTTAGGACTCTATTGTAGGTGTAAAAAAATATGAACCGAAATAAATCGTCAGGGAAACTTGAGGGGCGGGGGTCGGAGAGACCCCATTCTGGACCGACAGTTGTGAAAATCTTTCATCCAATTCGACGTTCGTTTCCTTTTTTTTGATGAATCGTGATAACTTTTAGGACTCTATTCTAGGTGTAAAAAAATATGAACCGAAATAAATCGTCAGGGAAACTTGTGGGGCGGGGGTCGGAGAGACCCCTTTGGGACCTACTCTGATAAAAATCTTTCATCCGATTCGAAGTTTGTTTCCTATTTTTTGATGAATCGTGATGACTTTTAGCACCCTCTAGTATGTGAAAAAAAATATAAACCGAAATAAATCGAAAGGGTAACTTTAGGAGCGGTGTTCAGACCGACCCCATTCTGGACCGACTCTGATAAAAATCTTTAATCCAATACGAAGTTCGTTTCCTCTTTTTTGATGAATCGTGATCACTTTTAGGACTCGATTGTATGTGAAAAAAAATATAAACCGAAATAAATCGGAAGGGAAACTTGAGGAGGGGTGGTCAGAGCGAACTCATTCTGGGCGCACACTAGTAGAAATCTTTCGTTGAATTCAAAGGTCGTTTCCTCGTTTATGATGAATCGTGATGAGTTTTAGGATCCTCTAGTATGTGAAAAAAATATAAACCGAAATATATCTTACGGGAAACTTGAGGAGCGATGGTCAGCGCGACCCCATTCTGGACGGACTCTGATAAAAATCTTTCATCCAATTCGAAGTTCGTTTTCTCTTTTTTGATGAATCGTGAAGACTTTTAGGACTCTCTAGTATGTGAAAAAAAATATATACCGAAATAAATCGGGAGGGACACTTGAGGAGAGATGGTCAGAGCGACCCCAGTCTGGACCGCCTATGATAAAAATCTTTCGTCCAATTCGAAGGTCGTATCGTCTTTTTTGACGAATCGTGATGACTTTTTGGTCCCTCTAGTATGTGAAAAATAATATAAACAGAAAAAAATCGGAAGGGAAACTTGAGAAGCAGTGGTCAGAGCGACCCCATTCTGGACGCACACTAGTCAAAATCTTTCGTTGAATTCAAAGGTCGTTTCCTCTTTTTTTGAGGAATCGTGATGACTTTTAGGATCCTCTAGTATGTGAAAAAAAAATGAACCTAAATTAATAGGAAGGGAAACTTGAGGAGCGGTGGTCGGAGAGACCCCATTCGGGACCGACTGTGATAAAAATCTTTCATCCAATTCGACGTTCGTTTCCTTTTTTTTGATGAATCGTGATAACTTTTAGGACTCTATTGTAGGTGTAAAAAAATATGAACCGAAATAAATCGTCAGGGAAACTTGAGGGGCGGGGGTCGGAGAGACCCCTTTGGGACCTACTCTGATAAAAATCTTTCATCCGATTCAAAGTTTGTTTCCTATTTTTTGATGAATCGTGATGACTTTTAGGACCTTCTAGTATGTGAAAAAAAATATAAACCGAAATAAATCGAAAGGGTAACTTTAGGAGCGGTGTTCAGACCGACCCCATTCTGGACCGACTCTGATAAAAATCTTTAATCCAATACGAAGTTCGTTTCCTCTTTTTTGATGAATCGTGATCACTTTTAGGACTCTCTAGTATGTGAAAAAAATATAAACCGAAATAAATCGGAAGGGAAACTTGAGGAGGGGTGGTCAAAGCGACCCCATTCTGGACCGACAGTTGTAAAAATCTGTCATCCAATTCAAAGGTCGTTTCCTCTTTTTTGATGAATCGTGAAGACTTTTAGGATCCTCTAGTATGTGAAAAAAGAAATGAACCTAAATTAATAGGAAGGGAAACTTGAGGAGCGGTGGTCGGAGAGACCCCATTCGGGACCGACTGTGATAAAAATCTTTCATCCAATTCGACGTTCGTTTCCTTTTTTTTGATGAATCGTGATAACTTTTAAGACTCTATTGTAGGTGTAAAAAAATATATACCGAAATAAATCGGGAGGGACACTTGAGGAGAGATGGTCAGAGCGACCCCATTCTGGACCGCCTATGATAAAAATCTTTCGTCCAATTCGAAGGTCGTATCGTCTTTTTTGACGAATCGTGATGACTTTTTGGACCCTCTAGTATGTGAAAAATTATATAAACCGAAAAAAATCGGAAGGGAAACTTGAGAAGCAGTGGTCAGAGCGACCCCATTCTGGACGCACACTAGTAAAAATCTTTCGTTGAATTCAAAGGTCGTTTCCTCTTTTTCGATGAATCGTGATGACTTTAAGGATCCACTAGTATGTGAAAAAAAATATAAGCCGAAATAAATCGAAAGGGAATCTTGAGGAGCGGTGGTCGGAGAGACCCCATTCGGGACCAACGCTGATAAAAATCTTTCATCCAATTCGAAGTTCGTTTCCTCTTTTTTGATGAATCGTGATGACTTTTAGGACCCTCTAGTATGTGAAAAAAAAATATAAACCGAAATAAATCGGAAGGGAAACTTGAGGAGGGGTGGTCAGAGCGACCTCATTCTGGGCGCACACTAGTAGAAATCTTTCGTTGCATTCAAAGGTCGTTACCTCTTTTTTGATGAATCGTGATGACTTTTAGGATCCTCTAGTATGTGACAAAAAATATGAACCGAAATAAATCGGAAGGGAAACTTGAGGAGCGATGGTCAGACCGACCCCATTCTGGACCGACTCTGATAAAAATCTTTAATCCAATTCGAAGTTCGTTTCCTCTTTCTTGATGAATCGTGATCACTTTTAGGACTCTATTGTAGGCGAAAAAAAATATAAGTCGAAATAAATCGGAAGGGAAATTTGAGGAGGGGTGGTCACAGCGACCCCATTCTGGACGCACACTAGTAAAAATCTTTCGTTGTATTCAAAGGTCGTTTCCTCTTTTTTGATGAATAGTGATGACTTTTAGCATCCTCTAGTATGTGAAAAAAAATATGAACCGAAATTAATCGGAAGGGAAACTTGAGTAGCGGCGGTCGGAGAGACCCCATTCTGGACCGACAGTTGTGAAAATCTTTCATCCAATTCGACGTTCGTTTCCTTTTTTTTGATGAATCGTGATAACTTTTAGGACTCTATTGTAGGTGTAAAAAAATATGAACCGAAATAAATCGTCAGGGAAACTTGAGGGGCGGGGGTCGGAGAGACCCCTTTGGGACCTACTCTGATAAAAATCTTTCATCCGATTCGAAGTTTGTTTCCTATTTTTTGATGAATCGTGATGACTTTTAGGACCCTCTAGTATGTGAAAAAAAATATAAACCGAAATAAATCGAAAGGGTAACTTTAGGAGCGGTGTTCAGACCGACCCCATTCTGGACCGACTCTGATAAAAATCTTTAATCCAATACGAAGTTCGTTTCCTCTTTTTTGATGAATCGTGATCACTTTTAGGACTCTATTGTAGGCGAAAAAAAATATAAACCGAAATAAATCGGAAGGGAAACTTGAGGAGGGGTGGTCAGAGCGACCCCATTCTGGACGCACATTAGTAAAAATCTTTCGTTGAATTCAAAGGTCGTTTCCTCTTTTTTGATGAATCGTGATGACTTTTAGCATCCTCTAGTATGTGAAAAAAAATATGAACCGAAAGTAATCGGAAGGGAATCTTGAGGAGCGGTGGTCGGAGAGACACCATTCTGGACCGACTCTGATAAAAATCTTTCATCGAATTCGAAGTTCGTTTCCTCTTTTTTGATGAATAGTGATGACTTTTAGGACTCTCTAGTATGTGAAAAAAAATATAAACCGAAATAAATCGGAAGGGAACCTTGAGGAGGGGTGGTCAAAGCGACCCCATTCTGGACCGACAGTTTAAAAATCTGTCATCCAATTCAAAGGTCGTTTCCTCTTTATTGATGAATCGTGATGACTTTAAGGATCCACTAGTATGTGAAAAAAAATATGAAGCGAAAATAATCGGAAGGGTATCTTGATGAGCGGTGGTCGGAGAGACCCCATTCTGGACCGACTCTGATAAAAATCTTTCATCCAATTCGGAGTTCGTTTCCTCTTTTTTTATGTATCGTGATGACTTTTATTACTCTCTATTATGTGAAAAAAAATATTAACCGAAATATAACGGAAGGGAAACTTGAGGAGCAGCGGTCAGAGCGACCCCATTCTGAACGCATGCTAGTAAAAATCTTTCGTTGAATTCAAAGGTCGTTTCCTCTTTTTGATGAATCGTGACGACTTTTAGGATCCTCTAGTATGTGAAAAAAGTATAAACCGAAATAAATCTGACGGGAAACTTGAGGAGCGATGGTCAGACCGACCCCATTCTGGACCGACTCTGATAAAAATCTTTAATCCAATTCGAAGTTCGTTTCCTCTTTTTTGATGAATCGTGATCACTTTTAGGACTCTATTGTAGGCGAAAAAAAATATAAGTCGAAATAAATCGGAAGGGAAATTTGAGGAGGGGTGGTCACAGCGACCCCATTCTGGACCGACAGTTGTGAAAATCTTTCATCCAATTCGACGTTCGTTTCCTTTTTTTTGATGAATCGTGATAACTTTTAGGACTCTATTGTAGGTGTAAAAAAATATGAACCGAAATAAATCGTCAGGGAAACTTGAGGGGCGGGGGTCGGAGAGACCCCTTTGGGACCTACTCTGATAAAAATCTTTCATCCGATTCGAAGTTTGTTTCCTATTTTTTGATGAATCGTGATGACTTTTAGGACCCTCTAATATGTGAAAAAAAATATAAACCGAAATAAATCGAAAGGGTAACTTTAGGAGCGGTGTTCAGACCGACCCCATTCTGGACCGACTCTGATAAAAATCTTTAATCCAATACGAAGTTCGTTTCCTCTTTTTTGATGAATCGTGATCACTTTTAGGAATCGATTGTATGTGAAAAAAAATATAAACCGAAATAAATCGGAAGGGAAACTTGAGGAGGGGTGGTCAGAGCGACCTCACTCTGGACGCACACTAGTAGAAATCTTTCGTTGAATTCAAAGGTCGTTTCCTCTTTTTTGATGAATCGTGATGACTTTTAGGATCCTCTAGTATGTGAAAAAAATATAAACCGAAATATATCTTACGGGAAACTTGAGGAGCGATGGTCAGCGCGACCCCATTCTGGACGGACTCTGATAAAAATCTTACATCCAATTCGAAGTTCGTTTTCTCTTTTTTGATGAATCGTGAAGACTTTTAGGACTCTCTAGTATGTGAAAAAAAATATATACCGAAATAAATCGGGAGGGACACTTGAGGAGAGATGGTCAGAGCGACCCCATTCTGGACCGCCTATGATAAAAATCTTTCGTCCAATTCGAAGGTCGTATCGTCTTTTTTGACGAATCGTGATGACTTTTTGGACCCTCTAGTATGTGAAAAATAATATAAACCGAAAAAAATCGGAAGGGAAACTTGAGAAGCAGTGGTCAGAGCGACCCCATTCTGGACGCACACTAGTAAAAATCTTTCGTTGAATTCAAAGGTCGTTTCCTCTTTTTTTGAGGAATCGTGATGACTTTTAGGATCCTCTAGTATGTGAAAAAAAAATGAACCTAAATTAATAGGAAGGGAAACTTGAGGAGCGGTGGTCGGAGAGACCCCATTCGGGACCGACTGTGATAAAAATCTTTAATCCAATACGAAGTTCGTTTCCTCTTTTTTGTTGAATCGTGATCACTTTTAGGACTCGATTTTATGTGAAAAAAAATATAAACCGAAATAAATCGGAAGGGAAACTTGAGGAGGGGTGGTCAGAGCGACCTCATTCTGGGCGCACACTAGTAGAAATCTTTCGTTGAATTCAAAGGTCGTTTCCTCTTTTTTGATGAATCGTGATGACTTTTAGGATCCTCTAGTATGTGACAAAAAATATGAACCGAAATAAATCGGAAGGGAAACTTGAGGAGCAGCGGTCAGAGCGACCCCATTCTGGACGCACACTAGTAAAAATCTTTCGTTGAATTCAAAGGTCGTTTCCTCTTTTTCGATGAATCGTGATGACTTTAAGGATCCACTAGTATGTGAAAAAAAATATAAGCCGAAATAAATCGAAAGGGAATCTTGAGGAGCGGTGGTCGGAGAGACCCCATTCGGGACCGACGCTGATAAAAATCTTTCATCCAATTCGAAGTTCGTTTCCTCTTTTTTGATGAATCGTGATGACTTTTAGGACCCTCTAGTATGTGAAAAATATATAAACCGAAATAAAACGAAAGGGAAACTTTAGGAGCGGTGGTCAGAGCGAGCCCATTCTGGACCGACGCTGATAAAAATCTTTCATCCAAATCGAAGTTTGTTTCCTGTTTTTTGATGAATGGTGATGACTTTTAGGACCCTCTAGTAAGTGAAAAAAAATATAAACCGAAATAAATCGAAAGGGTAACTTTAGGAGCGGTGGTCAGACCGACCCCATTGAGGACCGACTCTGATAAAAATCTTTAATCCAATTCGAAGTTCGTTTCCTCTTTTTTGATGAATCGTGATCACTTTTAGGACTCTATTGTAGGCGAAAAAAAATATAAACCGAAATAAATCGGAAGGGAAACTTGAGGAGGGGTGGTCAGAGCGACCCCATTCTGGACGCACATTAGTAAAAATCTTTCGTTGAATTCAAAGGTCGTTTCCTCTTTTTTGATGAATCGTGATGACTTTTAGCATCCTCTAGTATGTGAAAAAAAATATGAACCGAAATTAATCGGAAGGGAATCTTGAGGAGCGGTGGTCGGAGAGACACCATTCTGGACCGACTCTGATAAAAATCTTTAATCCAATACGAAGTTCGTTTCCTCTTTTTTGATGAATCGTGATGACTTTTATTACTCTCTATTATGTGAAAAAAAATATTAACCGAAATATAACGGAAGGGAAACTTGAGGAGCAGCGGTCAGAGCGACCCCATTCTGAACGCATGCTAGTAAAAATCTTTCGTTGAATTCAAAGGTCGTTTCCTCTTTTTGATGAATCGTGACGACTTTTAGGATCCTCTAGTATGTGAAAAAAGTATAAACCGAAATAAATCTGACGGGAAACTTGAGGAGCGATGGTCAGACCGACCCCATTCTGGACCGACTCTGATAAAAATCTTTAATCCAATTCGAAGTTCGTTTCCTCTTTTTTGATGAATCGTGATCACTTTTAGGACTCTATTGTAGGCGAAAAAAAATATAAGTCGAAATAAATCGGAAGGGAAATTTGAGGAGGGGTGGTCACAGCGACCCCATTCTGGACGCACACTAGTAAAAATCTTTCGTTGAATTCAAAGGTCGTTTCCTCTTTTTTGATGAATAGTGATGACTTTTAGCATCCTCTAGTATGTGAAAAAAAATATGAACCGAAATTAATCGGAAGGGAAACTTGAGTAGCGGCGGTCGGAGAGACCCCATTCTGGACCGACAGTTGTGAAAATCTTTCATCCAATTCGACGTTCGTTTCCTTTTTTTTGATGAATCGTGATAACTTTTAGGACTCTATTGTAGGTGTAAAAAAATATGAACCGAAATAAATCGTCAGGGAAACTTGAGGGGCGGGGGTCGGAGAGACCCCTTTGGGACCTACTCTGATAAAAATCTTTCATCCGATTCGAAGTTTGTTTCCTATTTTTTGATGAATCGTGATGACTTTTAGGACCCTCTAGTATGTGAAAAAAAATATAAACCGAAATAAATCGCAAGGGTAACTTTAGGAGCGGTGTTCAGACCGACCCCATTCTGGACCGACTCTGATAAAAATCTTTAATCCAATACGAAGTTCGTTTCCTCTTTTTTGATGAATCGTGATCACTTTTAGGAATCGATTGTATGTGAAAAAAAATATAAACCGAAATAAATCGGAAGGGAAACTTGAGGAGGGGTGGTCAGAGCGACCTCATTCTGGACGCACACTAGTAGAAATCTTTCGTTGAATTCAAAGGTCGTTTCCTCTTTTTTGATGAATCGTGATGACTTTTAGGATCCTCTAGTATGTGAAAAAAATATAAACCGAAATATATCTTACGGGAAACTTGAGGAGCGATGGTCAGCGCGACCCCATGCTGGACGGACTCTGATAAAAATCTTACATCCAATTCGAAGTTCGTTTTCTCTTTTTTGATGAATCGTGAAGACTTTTAGGACTCTCTAGTATGTGAAAAAAAAAATATACCGAAATAAATCGGGAGGGACACTTGAGGAGAGATGGTCAGAGCGACCCCATTCTGGACCGCCTATGATAAAAATCTTTCGTCCAATTCGAAGGTCGTATCGTCTTTTTTGACGAATCGTGATGACTTTTTGGACCCTCTAGTATGTGAAAAATAATATAAACCGAAAAAAATCGGAAGGGAAACTTGAGAAGCAGTGGTCAGAGCGACCCCATTCTGGACGCACACTAGTAAAAATCTTTCGTTGAATTCAAAGGTCGTTTCCTCTTTTTTTGAGGAATCGTGATGACTTTTAGGATCCTCTAGTATGTGAAAAAAAAATGAACCTAAATTAATAGGAAGGGAAACTTGAGGAGCGGTGGTCGGAGAGACCCCATTCGGGACCGACTGTGATAAAAATCTTTAATCCAATACGAAGTTCGTTTCCTCTTTTTTGTTGAATCGTGATCACTTTTAGGACTCGATTTTATGTAAAAAAAATATAAACCGAAATAAATCGGAAGGGAAACTTGAGGAGGGGTGGTCAGAGCGACCTCATTCTGGGCGCAAACTAGTAGAAATCTTTCGTTGAATTCAAAGATCGTTTCCTCTTTTTTGATGAATCGTGATGACTTTTAGGATCCTCTAGTATGTGACAAAAAATATGAACCGAAATAAATCGGAAGGGAAACTTGAGGAGCAGCGGTCAGAGCGACCCCATTCTGGACGCACACTAGTAAAAATCTTTCGTTGAATTCAAAGGTCGTTTCCTCTTTTTCGATGAATCGTGATGACTTTAAGGATCCACTAGTATGTGAAAAAAAATATAATCCGAAATAAATCGAAAGGGAATCTTGAGGAGCGGTGGTCGGAGAGACCCCATTCGGGACCGACTCTGATAAAAATCTTTCATCCAATTCGAAGTTCGTTTCCTCTTTTTTGATGAATCGTGATGACTTTTAGGACCCTCTAGTATGTGAAAAATATATAAACCGAAATAAAACAAAAGGGAAACTTTAGGAGCGGTGGTCAGAGCGAGCCCATTCTGGACCGACGCTGATAAAAATCTTTCATCCAAATCGAAGTTTGTTTCCTGTTTTTTGACGAATGGTGATGACTTTTAGGACCCTCTAGTAAGTGAAAAAAAATATAAACCGAAATAAATCGAAAGGGTAACTTTAGGAGCGGTGGTCAGACCGACCCCATTGAGGACCGACTCTGATAAAAATCTTTAATCCAATTCGAAGTTCGTTTCCTCTTTTTTGATGCATCGTGATCACTTTTAGGACTCTATTGTAGGCGAAAAAAAAATATAAACCGAAATAAATCGGAAGGGAAACTTGAGGAGGGGTGGTCAGAGCGACCCCATTCTGGACGCACATTAGTAAAAATCTTTCGTTGAATTCAAAGGTCGTTTCCTCTTTTTTGATGAATCTTGATGACTTTTAGCATCCTCTAGTATGTGAAAAAAAATATGAACCGAAATTAATCGGAAGGGAATTTTGAGGAGCGGTGGTCGGAGAGACACCATTCTGGACCGACTCTGATAAAAATCTTTAATCCAATACGAAGTTCGTTTCCTCTTTTTTGATGAATCGTGATCACTTTTAGGACTCGATTGTATGTGAAAAAAAATATAAACCGAAATAAATCGGAAGGGAAACTTGAGGAGGGGTGGTCAGAGCGACCTCATTCTGGACGCACACTAGTAGAAATCTTTCGTTGAATTCAAATGTCGTTTCCTCTTTTTTGATGAATCGTGATGACTTTTAGGATCCTCTAGTATGTGAAAAAAATATAAACCGAAATATATCTTACGGGAAACTTGAGGAGCGATGGTCAGCGCGACCCCATTCTGGACGGACTCTGATAAAAATCTTTCATCCAATTCGAAGTTCGTTTTCTCTTTTTTGATGAATCGTGAAGACTTTTGGGACTCTCTAGTATATGAAAAAAAATATATACCGAAATAAATCGAAGGGACACTTGAGGAGAGATGGTCAGAGCGACCCCATTCTGGACCGACTATGATAAAAATCTTTCGTCCAATTCGAAGGTCGTATCCTCTTTTTGACGGATCGTGATGACATTTAGGACCCTCTAGTATGTGAAAAAAAAATATAAACCGAAATAAATCGAAAGGGAAACTTTAGGAGCGGTGGTCAGGGCGACCCCATTCTGGACCGACGCTGATAAAAATCTTTCATCGAATTCGAAGTTCGTTTTCTCTTTTTTGACGAATCGTGATGACTTTTAGGACCGTCTAGTATGTGAAAAATAATATAAACCGAAAAAAATCGGAAGGGAAACTTGAGAAGCAGTGGTCAGAGCGACCCCATTCTGGACGCACACCAGTAAAAATCTTTCGTTGAATTCAAAGGTCGTTTCCTGTTTTTGATGAATCGTGATGAATTTTAGGATCCTCTAGTATGTGAAAAAAAAATATGAACCGAAATAAATCGACGGGGAAACTTGAAAAGTGGTGGTCACAGCGACACCATTCTGGACCGACGCTGATAAAAATCTTTCATCGAATTCGAAGTTCGTTTCCTCTTTTTTGATGAATAGTAATGACTTTTAGGACTCTCTAGTATGTGAAAAAAAATATAAACCGAAATAAATCGGAAGGGAACCTTGAGGAGGGGTGGTCAAAGCGACCCCATTCTGGACCGACAGTTTAAAAATCTGTCATCCAATTCAAAGGTCGTTTCCTCTTTTTTGATGAATCGTGATGACTTTAAGGATCCACTAGTATGTGAAAAAAAATATGAAGCGAAAATAATCGGAAGGGTATCTTGACGAGCGGTGGTCGGAGAGACCCCATTCTGGACCGACTCTGATAAAAATCTTTCATCCAATTCGGAGTTCGTTTCCTCTTTTTTTGTGTATCGTGATGACTTTTATTACTCTCTATTATGTGAAAAAAAATATTAACCGAAATATAACGGAAGGGAAACTTGAGGAGCAGCGGTCAGAGCGACCCCATTCTGAACGCATGGTAGTAAAAATCTTTCGTTGAATTCAAAGATCGTTTCCTCTTTTTGATGAATCGTGACGACTTTTAGGATCCTCTAGTATGTGAAAAAAATATAAACCGAAATATATCTTACGGGAAACTTGAGGAGCGATGGTCAGCGCGACCCCATTCTGGACGGACTCTGATAAAAATCTTTCATTCAATTCGAAGTTCGTTTTCTCTTTTTTGATGAATCGTGAAGACTTTTAGGACTCTCTAGTATGTGAAAAAAAATATATACCGAAATAAATCGGAAGGGACACTTGAGGAGAGATGGTCAGAGCGACCCCATTCTGGACCGACAGTTGTAAAAATCTGTCATCCAATTCAAAGGTCGTTTCCTCTTTTTTGATGAATCGTGAAGACTTTTAGGATCCTCTAGTATGTGAAAAAAGAAATGAACCTAAATTAATAGGAAGGGAAACTTGAGGAGCGGTGGTCGGAGAGACCCCATTCGGGACCGACTGTGATAAAAATCTTTCATCCAATTCGACGTTCGTTTCCTTTTTTTTGATGAATCGTGATAACTTTTAAGACTCTATTGTAGGTGTAAAAAAATATGAACCGAAATAAATCGTCAGGGAAACTTGAGGGGCGGGGGTCGGAGAGACCCCTTTGGGACCTACTCTGATAAAAATCTTTCATCCGATTCGAAGTTTGTTTCCTATGTTTTGATGAATCGTGATGACTTTTAGGACCCTCTAGTATGTGAAAAAAAAATATAAACCGAAATAAATCGAAAGGGTAACTTTAGGAGAGGTGTTCAGACCGACCCCATTCTGGACCGACTCTGATAAAAATCTTTAATCCAATACGAAGTTCGTTTCCTTTTTTTTGATGAATCGTGATCACTTTTAGGACTCGATTGTATGTGAAAAAAAATATAAACCGAAATAAATCGGAAGGGAAACTTGAGGAGGGGTGGTCAGAGCGAACTCATTCTGGGCGCACACTAGTAGAAATCTTTCGTTGAATTCAAAGGTCGTTTCCTCTTTTTTGATGAATCGTGATGACTTTTAGGATCCACTAGTATGTGACAAAAAATATGAACCGAAATAAATCGGAAGGGAAACTTCAGGAGGGGTGGTCAAAGCGACCCCATTCTGGACCGACAGTTGTAAAAATCTGTCATCCAATTGAAAGGTCGTTTCGTCTTTTTCGATGAATCGTGATGACTTTAAGGATCCACTAGTATGTGAAAAAAAATATGAAGCGAAAATAATCGGAAGGGAATCTTGAGGAGCGGTGGTCGGAGAGACCTCATTCTGGACCGACACTGATAAAAATCTTTCATCCAATTCGGAGTTCGTTTCCTCTTTTTTTATGAATCGTGATGACTTTTAGGACTCGCTAGTATGTGGAAAAAAATATTAACCGAAATATATCGGAAGGGAAACGTGAGGAGCAGCGGTCAGAGCGACCCCATTCTGGACGCACACTAGTAAAAATCTCTGGTTGAATTTAAAGGTCGTTTCCTCTTTTTCGATGAATCGTGATGACTTTTAGGATCCTCTAGTATGTGAAAAAAGAAATGAACCTAAATTAATAGGAAGGGAAACTTGAGGAGCGGTGGTCGGAGAGACCCCATTCGGGACCGACTGTGATAAAAATCTTTCATCCAATTCGACGTTCGTTTCCTTTTTTTTGATGAATCGTGATAACTTTTAGGACTCTATTGTAGGTGTAAAAAAATATGAACCGAAATAAATCGTCAGGGAAACTTGAGGGGCGGGGGTCGGAGAGACCCCATTCTGGACCGACAGTTGTGAAAATCTTTCATCCAATTCGACGTTCGTTTCCTTTTTTTTGATGAATCGTGATAACTTTTAGGACTCTATTCTAGGTGTAAAAAAATATGAACCGAAATAAATCGTCAGGGAAACTTGTGGGGCGGGGGTCGGAGAGACCCCTTTGGGACCTACTCTGATAAAAATCTTTCATCCGATTCGAAGTTTGTTTCCTATTTTTTGATGAATCGTGATGACTTTTAGCACCCTCTAGTATGTGAAAAAAAATATAAACCGAAATAAATCGAAAGGGTAACTTTAGGAGCGGTGTTCAGACCGACCCCATTCTGGACCGACTCTGATAAAAATCTTTAATCCAATACGAAGTTCGTTTCCTCTTTTTTGATGAATCGTGATCACTTTTAGGACTCGATTGTATGTGAAAAAAAATATAAACCGAAATAAATCGGAAGGGAAACTTGAGGAGGGGTGGTCAGAGCGAACTCATTCTGGGCGCACACTAGTAGAAATCTTTCGTTGAATTCAAAGGTCGTTTCCTCGTTTATGATGAATCGTGATGAGTTTTAGGATCCTCTAGTATGTGAAAAAAATATAAACCGAAATATATCTTACGGGAAACTTGAGGAGCGATGGTCAGCGCGACCCCATTCTGGACGGACTCTGATAAAAATCTTTCATCCAATTCGAAGTTCGTTTTCTCTTTTTTGATGAATCGTGAAGACTTTTAGGACTCTCTAGTATGTGAAAAAAAATATATACCGAAATAAATCGGGAGGGACACTTGAGGAGAGATGGTCAGAGCGACCCCAGTCTGGACCGCCTATGATAAAAATCTTTCGTCCAATTCGAAGGTCGTATCGTCTTTTTTGACGAATCGTGATGACTTTTTGGTCCCTCTAGTATGTGAAAAATAATATAAACAGAAAAAAATCGGAAGGGAAACTTGAGAAGCAGTGGTCAGAGCGACCCCATTCTGGACGCACACTAGTCAAAATCTTTCGTTGAATTCAAAGGTCGTTTCCTCTTTTTTTGAGGAATCGTGATGACTTTTAGGATCCTCTAGTATGTGAAAAAAAAATGAACCTAAATTAATAGGAAGGGAAACTTGAGGAGCGGTGGTCGGAGAGACCCCATTCGGGACCGACTGTGATAAAAATCTTTCATCCAATTCGACGTTCGTTTCCTTTTTTTTGATGAATCGTGATAACTTTTAGGACTCTATTGTAGGTGTAAAAAAATATGAACCGAAATAAATCGTCAGGGAAACTTGAGGGGCGGGGGTCGGAGAGACCCCTTTGGGACCTACTCTGATAAAAATCTTTCATCCGATTCAAAGTTTGTTTCCTATTTTTTGATGAATCGTGATGACTTTTAGGACCTTCTAGTATGTGAAAAAAAATATAAACCGAAATAAATCGAAAGGGTAACTTTAGGAGCGGTGTTCAGACCGACCCCATTCTGGACCGACTCTGATAAAAATCTTTAATCCAATACGAAGTTCGTTTCCTCTTTTTTGATGAATCGTGATCACTTTTAGGACTCTCTAGTATGTGAAAAAAATATAAACCGAAATAAATCGGAAGGGAAACTTGAGGAGGGGTGGTCAAAGCGACCCCATTCTGGACCGACAGTTGTAAAAATCTGTCATCCAATTCAAAGGTCGTTTCCTCTTTTTTGATGAATCGTGAAGACTTTTAGGATCCTCTAGTATGTGAAAAAAGAAATGAACCTAAATTAATAGGAAGGGAAACTTGAGGAGCGGTGGTCGGAGAGACCCCATTCGGGACCGACTGTGATAAAAATCTTTCATCCAATTCGACGTTCGTTTCCTTTTTTTTGATGAATCGTGATAACTTTTAAGACTCTATTGTAGGTGTAAAAAAATATGAACCGAAATAAATCGTCAGGGAAACTTGAGGGGCGGGGGTCGGAGAGACCCCTTTGGGACCTACTCTGATAAAAATCTTTCATCCAATTCGAAGTTCGTTTTCTCTTTTTAGATGAATCGTGAAGACTTTTAGGACTCTCTAGTATGTGAAAAAAAATATATACCGAAATAAATCGGAAGGGACACTTGAGGAGAGATGGTCAGAGCGACCCCATTCTGGACCGACTATGATAAAAATCTATCGTCCAATTCGAAGGTCGTATCCTCTTTTTTGACGAATCGTGATGACTTTTAGGACCCTCTAGTATGTGAAAAAAAATATGAACCGAAATAAATCGAAAGGGAAACTTTAGGAGCGGTGGTCAGGGCGACCCCATTCTCCACCGACGCTGATAAAAATCTTTCATCGAATTCGAAGTTCGTTTACTCTTTTTTGACGAATCGTGATGACTTTTAGGACCCTCTAGTATGTGAAAAATAATATAAACCGAAAAAAATCGGAAGGGAAACTTGAGAAGCAGTGGTCAGAGCGACGCCATTCTGGACGCACTCTAGTAAAAATCTTTCGTTGAATACAAAGGTCGTTTCGTCTTTTTTGATGAATCGTGATGAATTTTAGGATCCTCTAGTATGTGAAAAAAAAATATGAACCGAAATAAATTGACGGGGAAACTCGAAAAGTGGTGGTCAGAGCGACACCATTCTGGACCGACTCTGATAAAAATCTGTCATCCAATTCAAAGGTCGTTTCCTCTTTTTTGATGAATCGTGATGACTTTTAGGACCCTCTAGTATGTGAAAAATATATAAACCGAAATAAAACGAAAGGGAAACTTTAGGAGCGGTGGTCAGAGCGAGCCCATTCTGGACCGACGCTGATAAAAATCTTTCATCGAAATCGAAGTTTGTTCCTGTTTTTTGATGAATCGTGATGACTTTTAGGACCCTCTAGTAAGTGAAAAAATATATAAACCGAAATAAATCGACAGGGTAACTTTAGGAGCGGTGGTCAGACCGACCCCATTGTGGACCGACTCTGATAAAAATCTTTAATCCAATTCGAAGTTCGTTTCCTCTTTTTTGATGAATCGTGATCACTTTTAGGACTCTATTGTAGGCGAAAAAAAATATAAACCGAAATAAATCGGAAGGGAAACTTGAGGAGGGGTGGTCAGAGCGACCCCATTCTGGACGCACATTAGTAAAAATCTTTCGTTGAATTCAAAGGTCGTTTCCTCTTTTTTGATGAATCGTGATGACTTTTAGCATCCTCTAGTATATGAAAAAAAATATGAACCGAAATTAATCGGAAGGGAATCTTGAGGAGCGGTGGTCGGAGAGACACCATTCTGGACCGACTCTGATAAAAATCTTTCATCGAATTCGAAGTTCGTTTCCTCTTTTTTGATGAATAGTGATGACTTTTAGGACTCTCTAGTATGTGAAAAAAAATATAAACTGAAATAAATCGGAAGGGAACCTTGAGGAGGCGTGGTCAAAGCGACCCCATTCTGGACCGACAGTTTAAAAATCTGTCATCCAATTCAAAGGTCGTTTCCTCTTTTTTGATGAATAGTGATGACTTTTAGCATCCTCTAGTATGTGAAAAAAAATATGAACCGAAATTAATCGGAAGGGAAACTTGCGGAGCGGTGGTCGGAGAGACCCCATTCTGGACCGACAGTTGTGAAAATCTTTCATCCAATTCGACGTTCGTTTCCTTTTTTTTGATGAATCGTGATAACTTTTAGGACTCTATTCTAGGTCTAAAAAAATATGAACCGAAATAAATCGTCAGGGAATCTTGTGGGGCGGGGGTCGGAGAGACCCCTTTGGGACCTACACTGATAAAAATCTTTCATCCGATTCGAAGTTTGTTTCCTATTTTTTGATGAATCGTGATGACTTTTAGCACCCTCTAGTATGTGAAAAAAAGTATAAACCGAAATAAATCTGACGGGAAACTTGAGGAGCGATGGTCAGACCGACCCCATTCTGGACCGACTCTGATAAAAATCTTTAATCCAATTCGAAGTTCGTTTCCTCTTTTTTGATGAATCGTGATCACTTTTAGGACTCGATTGTATGTGAAAAAAAATATAAACCGAAATAAATCGGAAGGGAAACTTGAGGAGGGATGGTCACAGCGACCTCATTCTGGGCGCACACTAGTAGAAATCTTTCGTTGAATTCAAAGGTCGTTTCCTCGTTTATGATGAATCGTGATGACTTTTAGGATCCTCTAGTATGTGAAAAAAATATAAACCGAAATATATCTTACCGGAAACTTGAGGAGCGATGGTCAGCGCGACCCCATTCTGGACGGACTCTGATAAAAATCTTTCATCCAATTCGAAGTTCGTTTTCTCTTTTTTGATGAATCGTGAAGACTTTTAGGACTCTCTAGTATGTGAAAAAAAATATAAACCGAAATAAATCGGAAGGGAACCTTGAGGAGGCGTGGTCAAAGCGACCCCATTCTGGACCGACAGTTTAAAAATCTGTCATCCAATTCAAAGGTCGTTTCCTCTTTTTTGATGAATAGTGATGACTTTTAGCATCCTCTAGTATGTGAAAAAAAATATGAACCGAAATTAATCGGAAGGGAAACTTGTGGGGCGGGGGTCGGAGAGACCCCTTTGGGACCTACTCTGATAAAAATCTTTCATCCGATTCGAAGTTTGTTTCCTATTTTTTGATGAATCGTGATGACTTTTAGCACCCTCTAGTATGTGAAAAAAAGTATAAACCGAAATAAATCTGACGGGAAACTTGAGGAGCGATGGTCAGACCGACCCCATTCTGGACCGACTCTGATAAAAATCTTTAATCCAATTCGAAGTTCGTTTCCTCTTTTTTGATGAATCGTGATCACTTTTAGGACTCTATTGTAGGCGAAAAAAAATATAAGTCGAAATAAATCGGAAGGGAAATTTGAGGAGGGGTGGTCACAGCGACCGCATTCTGGACGCACAATAGTAAAAATCTTTCGTTGAATTCGAAGGTCGTTTCCTCTTTTTTGATGAATAGTGATGACTTTTAGCATCCTCTAGTATGTGAAAAAAAATATGAACCGAAATTAATCGGAAGGGAAACTTGATTAGCGGCGGTCGGAGAGACCCCATTCTGGACCGACAGTTGTGAAAATCTTTCATCCAATTCGACGTTCGTTTCCTTTTTTTTGATGAATCGTGATAACTTTAAGGACTCTATTGTAGGTGTAAAAAAATATGAACCGAAATAAATCGTCAGGGAAACTTGAGGGGCGGGGATCGGAGAGACCCCTTTGGGACCTACTCTGATAAAAATCTTTCATCCGATTCGAAGTTTGTTTCCTATTTTTTGATGAATCGTGATGACTTTTAGGACCCTCTAGTATGTGAAAAAAAATATAAACCGAAATAAATCGAAAGGGTAACTTTAGGAGCGGTGTTCAGACCGACCCCATTCTGGACCGACGCTGATAAAAATCTTTAATCCAATACGAAGTTCGTTTCCTCTTTTTTGATGAATCGTGATCACTTTTAGGACTCGATTGTATGTGAAAAAAAATATAAACCGAAATAAATCGGAAGGGAAACTTGAGGAGGGGTGGTCAGAGCGAACTCATTCTGGACGCACACTAGTAGAAATCTTTCGTTGAATTCAAAGGTCGATTCCTTTTTTTTGATGAATCGTGATGACTTTTAGGATCCTCTAGTATGTGAAAAAAATATAAACCGAAATATATCTTACGGGAAACTTGAGGAGCGATGGTCAGCGCGACCCCATTCTGGACGGACTCTGATAAAAATCTTTCATCCAATTCGAAGTTCGTTTTCTCTTTTTTGATGAATCGTGAAGACTTTTGGGACTCTCTAGTATATGAAAAAAAATATATACCGAAATAAATCGGAAGGGACACTTGAGGAGAGATGGTTAGAGCGACCCCATTCTGGACCGACTATGATAAAAATCTTTCGTCCAATTCGAAGGTCGTTTCCTCTTTTTGACGGATCGTGATGACATTTAGGACCCTCTAGTATGTGAAAAAAAATATAAACCGAAATAAATCGAAAGGGAAACTTTAGGAGCGGTGGTCAGGGCGACCCCATTCTGGACCGACGCTGATAAAAATCTTTCATCGAATTCGAAGTTCGTTTCCTCTTTTTTGACGAATCGTGATGACTTTTAGGACCCTCTAGTATGTGAAAAATAATATAAACCGAAAAAAATCGCAAGGGAAACTTGAGAAGCAGTGGTCAGAGCGACCCCATTCTGGACGCACACTAGTAAAAATCTTTCGTTGAATTCAAAGGTCGTTTCCTCTTTTTTGATGAATCGTGATGAATTTTAGGATCCTCTAGTATGTGAAAAAAAAATATGAACCGAAATAAATCGACGGGGAAACTTGAAAAGTGGTGGTCAGAGCGACACCATTCTGGACCGACTCTGATAAAAATCTTTCATCGAATTCGAAGTTCGTTTCCTCTTTTTTGATGAATAGTGATGACTTTTAGGACTCTCTAGTATGTGAAAAAAATATAAACCGAAATAAATCGGAAGGGAAACTTGAGGAGGGGTGGTCAAAGCGACCCCATTCTGGACCGACAGTTGTAAAAATCTGTCATCCAATTCAAAGGTCGTTTCCTCTTTTTTGATGAATCGTGAAGACTTTTAGGATCCTCTAGTATGTGAAAAAAGAAATGAACCTAAATTAATAGGAAGGGAAACTTGAGGAGCGGTGGTCGGAGAGACCCCATTCGGGACCGACTGTGATAAAAATCTTTCATCCAATTCGACGTTCGTTTCCTTTTTTTTGATGAATCGTGATAACTTTTAAGACTCTATTGTAGGTGTAAAAAAATATGAACCGAAATAAATCGTCAGGGAAACTTGTGGGGCGGGGGTCGGAGAGACCCCTTTGGGACCTACTCTGATAAAAATCTTTCATCCGATTCGAAGTTTGTTTCCTATGTTTTGATGAATCGTGATGACTTTTAGGACCCTCTAGTATGTGAAAAAAAAATATAAACCGAAATAAATCGAAAGGGTAACTTTAGGAGCGGTGTTCAGACCGACCCCATTCTGGACCGACTCTGATAAAAATCTTTAATCCAATACGAAGTTCGTTTCCTCTTTTTTGATGAATCGTGATCACTTTTAGGACTCGATTGTATGTGAAAAAAAATATAAACCGAAATAAATCGGAAGGGAAACTTGAGGAGGGGTGGTCAGAGCGAACTCATTCTGGGCGCACACTAGTAGAAATCTTTCGTTGAATTCAAAGGTCGTTTCCTCTTTGTTGATGAATCGTGATGACTTTTAGGATCCTCTAGTATGTGACAAAAAATATGAACCGAAATAAATCGGAAGGGAAACTTGAGGAGGGGTGGTCAAAGCGACCCCATTCTGGACCGACAGTTGTAAAAATCTGTCATCCAATTGAAAGGTCGTTTCGTCTTTTTCGATGAATCGTGATGACTTTAAGGATCCACTAGTATGTGAAAAAAAATATGAAGCGAAAATAATCGGAAGGGAATCTTGAGGAGCGGTGGTCGGAGAGACCTCATTCTGGACCGACACTGATAAAAATCTTTCATCCAATTCGGAGTTCGTTTCCTCTTTTTTTATGAATCGTGATGACTTTTAGGACTCGCTAGTATGTGGAAAAAAATATTAACCGAAATATATCGGAAGGGAAACGTGAGGAGCAGCGGTCAGAGCGACCCCATTCTGGACGCACACTAGTAAAAATCTTTGGTTGAATTCAAAGGTCGTTTCCTCTTTTTCGATGAATCGTGATGACTTTTAGGATCCTCTAGTATGTGAAAAAAGAAATGAACCTAAATTAATAGGAAGGGAAACTTGAGGAGCGGTGGTCGGAGAGACCCCATTCGGGACCGACTGTGATAAAAATCTTTCATCCAATTCGACGTTCGTTTCCTTTTTTTTGATGAATCGTGATAACTTTTAGGACTCTATTGTAGGTGTAAAAAAATATGAACCGAAATAAATCGTCAGGGAAACTTGAGGGGCGGGGGTCTGAGAGACCCCATTCTGGACCGACAGTTGTGAAAATCTTTCATCCAATTCGACGTTCGTTTCCTTTTTTTGATGAATCGTGATAACTTTTAGGACTCTATTCTAGGTGTAAAAAAATATGAACCGAAATAAATCGTCAGGGAAACTTGTGGGGCGGGGGTCGGAGAGACCCCTTTGGGACCTACTCTGATAAAAATCTTTCATCCGATTCGAAGTTTGTTTCCTATTTTTTGATGAATCGTGATGACTTTTAGCACCCTCTAGTATGTGAAAAAAAAATAAACCGAAATAAATCGAAAGGGTAACTTTAGGAGCGGTGTTCAGACCGACCCCATTCTGGACCGACTCTGATAAAAATCTTTAATCCAATACGAAGTTCGTTTCCTCTTTTTTGATGAATCGTGATCACTTTTAGGACTCGATTGTATGTGAAAAAAAATATAAACCGAAATAAATCGGAAGGGAAACTTGAGGAGGGGTGGTCAGAGCGACCTCATTCTGGGCGCACACTAGTAGAAATCTTTCGTTGAATTCAAAGGTCGTTTCCTCGTTTATGATGAATCGTGATGACTTTTAGGATCCTCTAGTATGTGAAAAAAATATAAACCGAAATATATCTTACGGGAAACTTGAGGAGCGATGGTCAGCGCGACCCCATTCTGGACGGACTTTGATAAAAATCTTTCATCCAATTCGAAGTTCGTTTTTTCTTTTTTGATGAATCGTGAAGACTTTTAGGACTCTCTAGTATGTGAAAAAAAATATATACCGAAATAAATCGGGAGGGACACTTGAGGAGAGATGGTCAGAGCGACCCCAGTCTGGACCGCCTATGATAAAAATCTTTCGTCCAATTCGAAGGTCGTATCGTCTTTTTTGACGAATCGTGATGACTTTTTGGACCCTCTAGTATGTGAAAAATAATATAAACAGAAAAAAATCGGAAGGGAAACTTGAGAAGCAGTGGTCAGAGCGACCCCATTCTGGACGCACACTAGTAAAAATCTTTCGTTGAATTCAAAGTTCGTTTCCTCTTTTTTTGAGGAATCGTGATGACTTTTAGGATCCTCTAGTATGTGAAAAAAAAATGAACCTAAATTAATAGGAAGGGAAACTTGAGGAGCGGTGGTCGGAGAGACCCCATTCGGGACCGACTGTGATAAAAATCTTTCATCCAATTCGACGTTCGTTTCCTTTTTTTTGATGAATCGTGATAACTTTTAGGACTCTATTGTAGGTGTAAAAAAATATGAACCGAAATAAATCGTCAGGGAAACTTGAGGGGCGGGGGTCGGAGAGACCCCTTTGGGACCTACTCTGATAAAAATCTTTCATCCGATTCAAAGTTTGTTTCCTATTTTTTGATGAATCGTGATGACTTTTAGGACCTTCTAGTATGTGAAAAAAAATATAAACCGAAATAAATCGAAAGGGTAACTTTAGGAGCGGTGTTCAGACCGACCCCATTCTGGACCGACTCTGATAAAAATCTTTAATCCAATACGAAGTTCGTTTCCTCTTTTTTGATGAATCGTGATCACTTTTAGGACTCGATTGTATGTGAAAAAAAATATAAACCGAAATAAATCGGAAGGGAATCTTGAGGAGGGGTGGTCAGAGCGACCTCATTCTGGACGCACACTAGTAGAAATCTTTCGTTGAATTCAAAGGTCGTTTCCTCTTTTTTGATGAATCGTGATGACTTTTAGGATCCTCTAGTATGTGAAAAAAATATAAACCGAAATATATCTTACGGGAAACTTGAGGAGCGATGGTCAGCGCGACCCCATTCTGGACGGACTCTGATAAAAATCTTTCATCCAATTCGAAGTTCGTTTTCTCTTTTTTGATGAATCGTGAAGACTTTTAGGACTCTCTAGTATGTGAAAAAAAATATATACCGAAATAAATCGGAAGGGACACTTGAGGAGAGATGGTCAGAGCGACCCCATTCTGGACCGACTATGATAAAAATCTATCGTCCAATTCGAAGGTCGTATCCTCTTTTTTGACGAATCGTGATGACTTTTAGGACCCTCTAGTATGTGAAAAAAAATATGAACCGAAATAAATCGAAAGGGAAACTTTAGGAGCGGTGGTCAGGGCGACCCCATTCTCCACCGACGCTGATAAAAATCTTTCATCGAATTCGAAGTTCGTTTACTCTTTTTTGACGAATCGTGATGACTTTTAGGACCCTCTAGTATGTGAAAAATAATATAAACCGAAAAAAATCGGAAGGGAAACTTGAGAAGCAGTGGTCAGAGCGACGCCATTCTGGACGCACTCTAGTAAAAATCTTTCGTTGAATACAAAGGTCGTTTCGTCTTTTTTGATGAATCGTGATGAATTTTAGGATCCTCTAGTATGTGAAAAATATATAAACCGAAATAAAACGAAAGGGAAACTTTAGGAGCGGTGGTCAGAGCGAGCCCATTCTGGACCGACGCTGATAAAAATCTTTCATCGAAATCGAAGTTTGTTCCTGTTTTTTGATGAATCGTGATGACTTTTAGGACCCTCTAGTATGTGAAAAAAAAATATGAACCGAAATAAATTGACGGGGAAACTCGAAAAGTGGTGGTCAGAGCGACACCATTCTGGACCGACTCTGATAAAAATCTGTCATCCAATTCAAAGGTCGTTTCCTCTTTTTTGATGAATCGTGATGACTTTTAGGACCCTCTAGTATGTGAAAAATATATAAACCGAAATAAAACGAAAGGGAAACTTTAGGAGCGGTGGTCAGAGCGAGCCCATTCTGGACCGACGCTGATAAAAATCTTTCATCGAAATCGAAGTTTGTTCCTGTTTTTTGATGAATCGTGATGACTTTTAGGACCCTCTAGTAAGTGAAAAAATATATAAACCGAAATAAATCGACAGGATAACTTTAGGAGCGGTGGTCAGACCGACCCCATTGTGGACCGACTCTGATAAAAATCTTTAATCCAATTCGAAGTTCGTTTCCTCTTTTTTGATGAATCGTGATCACTTTTAGGACTCTATTGTAGGCGAAAAAAAATATAAACCGAAATAAATCGGAAGGGAAACTTGAGGAGGGGTGGTCAGAGCGACCCCATTCTGGACGCACATTAGTAAAAATCTTTCGTTGAATTCAAAGGTCGTTTCCTCTTTTTTGATGAATCGTGATGACTTTTAGCATCGTCTAGTATATGAAAAAAAATATGAACCGAAATTAATCGGAAGGGAATCTTGAGGAGCGGTGGTCGGAGAGACACCATTCTGGACCGACTCTGATAAAAATCTTTCATCGAATTCGAAGTTCGTTTCCTCTTTTTTGATGAATAGTGATGACTTTTAGGACTCTCTAGTATGTGAAAAAAAATATAAACCGAAATAAATCGGAAGGGAACCTTGAGGAGGCGTGGTCAAAGCGACCCCATTCTGGACCGACAGTTTAAAAATCTGTCATCCAATTCAAAGGTCGTTTCCTCTTTTTTGATGAATAGTGATGACTTTTAGCATCCTCTAGTATGTGAAAAAAAATATGAACCGAAATTAATCGGAAGGGAAACTTGCGGAGCGGTGGTCGGAGAGACCCCATTCTGGACCGACAGTTGTGAAAATCTTTCATCCAATTCGACGTTCGTTTCCTTTTTTTTGATGAATCGTGATAACTTTTAGGACTCTATTCTAGGTGTAAAAAAATATGAACCGAAATAAATCGTCAGGGAATCTTGTGGGGCGGGGGTCGGAGAGACCCCTTTGGGACCTACACTGATAAAAATCTTTCATCCGATTCGAAGTTTGTTTCCTATTTTTTGATGAATCGTGATGACTTTTAGCACCCTCTTGTATGTGAAAAAAAGTATAAACCGAAATAAATCTGACGGGAAACTTGAGGAGCGATGGTCAGACCGACCCCATTCTGGACCGACTCTGATAAAAATCTTTAATCCAATTCGAAGTTCGTTTCCTCTTTTTTGATGAATCGTGATCACTTTTAGGACTCGATTGTATGTGAAAAAAAATATAAACCGAAATAAATCGGAAGGGAAACTTGAGGAGGGGTGGTCACAGCGACCTCATTCTGGGCGCACACTAGTAGAAATCTTTCGTTGAATTCAAAGGTCGTTTCCTCGTTTATGATGAATCGTGATGACTTTTAGGATCCTCTAGTATGTGAAAAAAATATAAACCGAAATATATCTTACCGGAAACTTGAGGAGCGATGGTCAGCGCGACCCCATTCTGGACGGACTCTGATAAAAATCTTTCATCCAATTCGAAGTTCGTTTTCTCTTTTTTGATGAATCGTGAAGACTTTTAGGACTCTCTAGTATGTGAAAAAAAATATAAACCGAAATAAATCGGAAGGGAACCTTGAGGAGGCGTGGTCAAAGCGACCCCATTCTGGACCGACAGTTTAAAAATCTGTCATCCAATTCAAAGGTCGTTTCCTCTTTTTTGATGAATAGTGATGACTTTTAGCATCCTCTAGTATGTGAAAAAAAATATGAACCGAAATTAATCGGAAGGGAAACTTGTGGGGCGGGGGTCGGAGAGACCCCTTTGGGACCTACTCTGATAAAAATCTTTCATCCGATTC
Organism: Oxytorus armatus; assembly: GCA_958009045.1. Lineage (NCBI taxonomy): Eukaryota > Metazoa > Arthropoda > Insecta > Hymenoptera > Ichneumonidae > Oxytorus > Oxytorus armatus. The sequence continues at coordinate 5,368,145 of OY253752.1, forward strand.
GAAGTTTGTTTCCTATTTTTTGATGAATCGTGATGACTTTTAGCACCCTCTAGTATGTGAAAAAAAGTATAAACCGAAATAAATCTGACGGGAAACTTGAGGAGCGATGGTCAGACCGACCCCATTCTGGACCGACTCTGATAAAAATCTTTAATCCAATTCGAAGTTCGTTTCCTCTTTTTTGATGAATCGTGATCACTTTTAGGACTCTATTGTAGGCGAAAAAAAATATAAGTCGAAATAAATCGGAAGGGAAATTTGAGGAGGGGTGGTCACAGCGACCCCATTCTGGACGCACAATAGTAAAAATCTTTCGTTGAATTCGAAGGTCGTTTCCTCTTTTTTGATGAATAGTGATGAATTTTAGCATCCTCTAGTATGTGAAAAAAAATATGAACCGAAATTAATCGGAAGGGAAACTTGATTAGCGGCGGTCGGAGAGACCCCATTCTGGACCGACAGTTGTGAAAATCTTTCATCCAATTCGACGTTCGTTTCCTTTTTTTTGATGAATCGTGATAACTTTAAGGACTCTATTGTAGGTGTAAAAAAATATGAACCGAAATAAATCGTCAGGGAAACTTGAGGGGCGGGGATCGGAGAGACCCCTTTGGGACCTACTCTGATAAAAATCTTTCATCCGATTCGAAGTTTGTTTCCTATTTTTTGATGAATCGTGATGACTTTTAGGACCCTCTAGTATGTGAAAAAAAATATAAACCGAAATAAATCGAAAGGGTAACTTTAGGAGCGGTGTTCAGACCGACCCCATTCTGGACCGACGCTGATAAAAATCTTTAATCCAATACGAAGTTCGTTTCCTCTTTTTTGATGAATCGTGATCACTTTTAGGACTCGATTGTATGTGAAAAAAAATATAAACCGAAATAAATCGGAAGGGAAACTTGAGGAGGGGTGGTCAGAGCGAACTCATTCTGGACGCACACTAGTAGAAATCTTTCGTTGAATTCAAAGGTCGTTTCCTTTTTTTTGATGAATCGTGATGACTTTTAGGATCCTCTAGTATGTGAAAAAAATATAAACCGAAATATATCTTACGGGAAACTTGAGGAGCGATGGTCACCGCGACCCCATTCTGGACGGACTCTGATAAAAATCTTTCATCCAATTCGAAGTTCGTTTTCTCTTTTTTGATGAATCGTGAAGACTTTTGGGACTCTCTAGTATATGAAAAAAAATATATACCGAAATAAATCGGAAGGGACACTTGAGGAGAGATGGTTAGAGCGACCCCATTCTGGACCGACTATGATAAAAATCTTTCGTCCAATTCGAAGGTCGTTTCCTCTTTTTGACGGATCGTGATGACATTTAGGACCCTCTAGTATGTGAAAAAAAATATAAACCGAAATAAATCGAAAGGGAAACTTTAGGAGCGGTGGTCAGGGCGACCCCATTCTGGACCGACGCTGATAAAAATCTTTCATCGAATTCGAAGTTCGTTTCCTCTTTTTTGACGAATCGTGATGACTTTTAGGACCCTCTAGTATGTGAAAAATAATATAAACCGAAAAAAATCGCAAGGGAAACTTGAGAAGCAGTGGTCAGAGCGACCCCATTCTGGACGCACACTAGTAAAAATCTTTCGTTGAATTCAAAGGTTGTTTCCTCTTTTTTGATGAATCGTGATGAATTTTAGGATCCTCTAGTATGTGAAAAAAAAATATGAACCGAAATAAATCGACGGGGAAACTTGAAAAGTGGTGGTCAGAGCGACACCATTCTGGACCGACTCTGATAAAAATCTTTCATCGAATTCGAAGTTCGTTTCCTCTTTTTTGATGAATAGTGATGACTTTTAGGACTCTCTAGTTTGTGAAAAAAATATAAACCGAAATAAATCGGAAGGGAAACTTGAGGAGGGGTGGTCAAAGCGACCCCATTCTGGACCGACAGTTGTAAAAATCTGTCATCCAATTCAAAGGTCGTTTCCTCTTTTTTGATGAATCGTGAAGACTTTTAGGATCCTCTAGTATGTGAAAAAAGAAATGAACCTAAATTAATAGGAAGGGAAACTTGAGGAGCGGTGGTCGGAGAGACCCCATTCGGGACCGACTGTGATAAAAATCTTTCATCCAATTCGACGTTCGTTTCCTTTTTTTTGATGAATCGTGATAACTTTTAAGACTCTATTGTAGGTGTAAAAAAATATGAACCGAAATAAATCGTCAGGGAAACTTGTGGGGCGGGGGTCGGAGAGACCCCTTTGGGACCTACTCTGATAAAAATCTTTCATCCGATTCGAAGTTTGTTTCCTATGTTTTGATGAATCGTGATGACTTTTAGGACCCTCTAGTATGTGAAAAAAAAATATAAACCGAAATAAATCGAAAGGGTAACTTTAGGAGCGGTGTTCAGACCGACCCCATTCTGGACCGACTCTGATAAAAATCTTTAATCCAATACGAAGTTCGTTTCCTCTTTTTTGATGAATCGTGATCACTTTTAGGACTCGATTGTATGTGAAAAAAAATATAAACCGAAATAAATCGGAAGGGAAACTTGAGGAGGGGTGGTCAGAGCGAACTCATTCTGGGCGCACACTAGTAGAAATCTTTCGTTGAATTCAAAGGTCGTTTCCTCTTTGTTGATGAATCGTGATGACTTTTAGGATCCTCTAGTATGTGACAAAAAATATGAACCGAAATAAATCGGAAGGGAAACTTGAGGAGGGGTGGTCAAAGCGACCCCATTCTGGACCGACAGTTGTAAAAATCTGTCATCCAATTGAAAGGTCGTTTCGTCTTTTTCGATGAATCGTGATGACTTTAAGGATCCACTAGTATGTGAAAAAAAATATGAAGCGAAAATAATCGGAAGGGAATCTTGAGGAACGGTGGTCGGAGAGACCTCATTCTGGACCGACACTGATAAAAATCTTTCATCCAATTCGGAGTTCGTTTCCTCTTTTTTTATGAATCGTGATGACTTTTAGGACTCGCTAGTAAGTGGAAAAAAATATTAACCGAAATATATCGGAAGGGAAACGTGAGGAGCAGCGGTCAGAGCGACCCCATTCTGGACGCACACTAGTAAAAATCTTTGGTTGAATTCAAAGGTCGTTTCCTCTTTTTCGATGAATCGTGATGACTTTTAGGATCCTCTAGTATGTGAAAAAAGAAATGAACCTAAATTAATAGGAAGGGAAACTTGAGGAGCGGTGGTCGGAGAGACCCCATTCGGGACCGACTGTGATAAAAATCTTTCATCCAATTCGACGTTCGTTTCCTTTTTTTTGATGAATCGTGATAACTTTTAGGACTCTATTGTAGGTGTAAAAAAATATGAACCGAAATACATCGTCAGGGAAACTTGAGGGGCGGGGGTCTGAGAGACCCCATTCTGGACCGACAGTTGTGAAAATCTTTCATCCAATTCGACGTTCGTTTCCTTTTTTTTGATGAATCGTGATAACTTTTAGGACTCTATTCTAGGTGTAAAAAAATATGAACCGAAATAAATCGTCAGGGAAACTTGTGGGGCGGGGGTCGGAGAGACCCCTTTGGGACCTACTCTGATAAAAATCTTTCATCCGATTCGAAGTTTGTTTCCTATTTTTTGATGAATCGTGATGACTTTTAGCACCCTCTAGTATGTGACAAAAAAAATAAACCGAAATAAATCGAAAGGGTAACTTTAGGAGCGGTGTTCAGACCGACCCCATTCTGGACCGACTCTGATAAAAATCTTTAATCCAATACGAAGTTCGTTTCCTCTTTTTTGATGAATCGTGATCACTTTTAGGACTCGATTGTATGTGAAAAAAAATATAAACCGAAATAAATCGGAAGGGAAACTTGAGGAGGGGTGGTCAGAGCGACCTCATTCTGGGCGCACACTAGTAGAAATCTTTCGTTGAATTCAAAGGTCGTTTCCTCGTTTATGATGAATCGTGATGACTTTTAGGATCCTCTAGTATGTGAAAAAAATATAAACCGAAATATATCTTACGGGAAACTTGAGGAGCGATGGTCAGCGCGACCCCATTCTGGACGGACGTTGATAAAAATCTTTCATCCAATTCGAAGTTCGTTTTTTCTTTTTTGATGAATCGTGAAGACTTTTAGGACTCTCTAGTATGTGAAAAAAAATATATACCGAAATAAATCGGGAGGGACACTTGAGGAGAGATGGTCAGAGCGACCCCAGTCTGGACCGCCTATGATAAAAATCTTTCGTCCAATTCGAAGGTCGTATCGTCTTTTTTGACGAATCGTGATGACTTTTTGGACCCTCTAGTATGTGAAAAATAATATAAACAGAAAAAAATCGGAAGGGAAACTTGAGAAGCAGTGGTCAGAGCGACCCCATTCTGGACGCACACTAGTAAAAATCTTTCGTTGAATTCAAAGGTCGTTTCCTCTTTTTTTGAGGAATCGTGATGACTTTTAGGATCCTCTAGTATGTGAAAAAAAAATGAACCTAAATTAATAGGAAGGGAAACTTGAGGAGCGGTGGTCGGAGAGACCCCATTCGGGACCGACTGTGATAAAAATCTTTCATCCAATTCGACGTTCGTTTCCTTTTTTTTGATGAATCGTGATAACTTTTAGGACTCTATTGTAGGTGTAAAAAAATATGAACCGAAATAAATCGTCAGGGAAACTTGAGGGGCGGGGGTCGGAGAGACCCCTTTGGGACCTACTCTGATAAAAATCTTTCATCCGATTCAAAGTTTGTTTCCTATTTTTTGATGAATCGTGATGACTTTTAGGACCTTCTAGTATGTGAAAAAAAATATAAACCGAAATAAATCGAAAGGGTAACTTTAGGAGCAGTGTTCAGACCGACCCCATTCTGGACCGACTCTGATAAAAATCTTTAATCCAATACGAAGTTCGTTTCCTCTTTTTTGATGAATCGTGATCACTTTTAGGACTCGATTGTATGTGAAAAAAAATATAAACCGAAATAAATCGGAAGGGAATCTTGAGGAGGGGTGGTCAGAGCGACCTCATTCTGGACGCACACTAGTAGAAATCTTTCGTTGAATTCAAAGGTCGTTTCCTCTTTTTTGATGAATCGTGATGACTTTTAGGATCCTCTAGTATGTGAAAAAAATATAAACCGAAATATATCTTACGGGAAACTTGAGGAGCGATGGTCAGCGCGACCCCATTCTGGACGGACTCTGATAAAAATCTTTCATCCAATTCGAAGTTCGTTTTCTCTTTTTTGATGAATCGTGAAGACTTTTAGGACTCTCTAGTATGTGAAAAAAAATATATACCGAAATAAATCGGAAGGGACACTTGAGGAGAGATGGTCAGAGCGACCCCATTCTGGACCGACTATGATAAAAATCTATCGTCCAATTCGAAGGTCGTATCCTCTTTTTTGACGAATCGTGATGACTTTTAGGACCCTCTAGTATGTGAAAAATATATAAACCGAAATAAAACGAAAGGGAAACTTTAGGAGCGGTGGTCAGAGCGAGCCCATTCTGGACCGACGCTGATAAAAATCTTTCATCGAAATCGAAGTTTGTTCCTGTTTTTTGATGAATCGTGATGACTTTTAGGACCCTCTAGTAAGTGAAAAAATATATAAACCGAAATAAATCGACAGGGTAACTTTAGGAGCGGTGGTCAGACCGACCCCATTGTGGACCGACTCTGATAAAAATCTTTAATCCAATTCGAAGTTCGTTTCCTCTTTTTTGATGAATCGTGATCACTTTTAGGACTCTATTGTAGGCGAAAAAAAATATAAACCGAAATAAATCGGAAGGGAAACTTGAGGAGGGGTGGTCAGAGCGACCCCATTCTGGACGCACATTAGTAAAAATCTTTCGTTGAATTCAAAGGTCGTTTCCTCTTTTTTGATGAATCGTGATGACTTTTAGCATCCTCTAGTATATGAAAAAAAATATGAACCGAAATTAATCGGAAGGGAATCTTGAGGAGCGGTGGTCGGAGAGACACCATTCTGGACCGACTCTGATAAAAATCTTTCATCGAATTCGAAGTTCGTTTCCTCTTTTTTGATGAATAGTGATGACTTTTAGGACTCTCTAGTATGTGAAAAAAAATATAAACTGAAATAAATCGGAAGGGAACCTTGAGGAGGCGTGGTCAAAGCGACCCCATTCTGGACCGACAGTTTAAAAATCTGTCATCCAATTCAAAGGTCGTTTCCTCTTTTTTGATGAATAGTGATGACTTTTAGCATCCTCTAGTATGTGAAAAAAAATATGAACCGAAATTAATCGGAAGGGAAACTTGCGGAGCGGTGGTCGGAGAGACCCCATTCTGGACCGACAGTTGTGAAAATCTTTCATCCAATTCGACGTTCGTTTCCTTTTTTTTGATGAATCGTGATAACTTTTAGGACTCTATTCTAGGTGTAAAAAAATATGAACCGAAATAAATCGTCAGGGAATCTTGTGGGGCGGGGGTCGGAGAGACCCCTTTGGGACCTACACTGATAAAAATCTTTCATCCGATTCGAAGTTTGTTTCCTATTTTTTGATGAATCGTGATGACTTTTAGCACCCTCTAGTATGTGAAAAAAAGTATAAACCGAAATAAATCTGACGGGAAACTTGAGGAGCGATGGTCAGACCGACCCCATTCTGGACCGACTCTGATAAAAATCTTTAATCCAATTCGAAGTTCGTTTCCTCTTTTTTGATGAATCGTGATCACTTTTAGGACTCGATTGTATGTGAAAAAAAATATAAACCGAAATAAATCGGAAGGGAAACTTGAGGAGGGATGGTCACAGCGACCTCATTCTGGGCGCACACTAGTAGAAATCTTTCGTTGAATTCAAAGGTCGTTTCCTCGTTTATGATGAATCGTGATGACTTTTAGGATCCTCTAGTATGTGAAAAAAATATAAACCGAAATATATCTTACCGGAAACTTGAGGAGCGATGGTCAGCGCGACCCCATTCTGGACGGACTCTGATAAAAATCTTTCATCCAATTCGAAGTTCGTTTTCTCTTTTTTGATGAATCGTGAAGACTTTTAGGACTCTCTAGTATGTGAAAAAAAATATAAACCGAAATAAATCGGAAGGGAACCTTGAGGAGGCGTGGTCAAAGCGACCCCATTCTGGACCGACAGTTTAAAAATCTGTCATCCAATTCAAAGGTCGTTTCCTCTTTTTTGATGAATAGTGATGACTTTTAGCATCCTCTAGTATGTGAAAAAAAATATGAACCGAAATTAATCGGAAGGGAAACTTGCGGGGCGGGGGTCGGAGAGACCCCTTTGGGACCTACTCTGATAAAAATCTTTCATCCGATTCGAAGTTTGTTTCCTATTTTTTGATGAATCGTGATGACTTTTAGCACCCTCTAGTATGTGAAAAAAAGTATAAACCGAAATAAATCTGACGGGAAACTTGAGGAGCGATGGTCAGACCGACCCCATTCTGGACCGACTCTGATAAAAATCTTTAATCCAATTCGAAGTTCGTTTCCTCTTTTTTGATGAATCGTGATCACTTTTAGGACTCTATTGTAGGCGAAAAAAAATATAAGTCGAAATAAATCGGAAGGGAAATTTGAGGAGGGGTGGTCACAGCGACCGCATTCTGGACGCACAATAGTAAAAATCTTTCGTTGAATTCGAAGGTCGTTTCCTCTTTTTTGATGAATAGTGATGACTTTTAGCATCCTCTAGTATGTGAAAAAAAATATGAACCGAAATTAATCGGAAGGGAAACTTGATTAGCGGCGGTCGGAGAGACCCCATTCTGGACCGACAGTTGTGAAAATCTTTCATCCAATTCGACGTTCGTTTCCTTTTTTTTGATGAATCGTGATAACTTTAAGGACTCTATTGTAGGTGTAAAAAAATATGAACCGAAATAAATCGTCAGGGAAACTTGAGGGGCGGGGATCGGAGAGACCCCTTTGGGACCTACTCTGATAAAAATCTTTCATCCGATTCGAAGTTTGTTTCCTATTTTTTGATGAATCGTGATGACTTTTAGGACCCTCTAGTATGTGAAAAAAAATATAAACCGAAATAAATCGAAAGGGTAACTTTAGGAGCGGTGTTCAGACCGACCCCATTCTGGACCGACGCTGATAAAAATCTTTAATCCAATACGAAGTTCGTTTCCTCTTTTTTGATGAATCGTGATCACTTTTAGGACTCGATTGTATGTGAAAAAAAATATAAACCGAAATAAATCGGAAGGGAAACTTGAGGAGGGGTGGTCAGAGCGAACTCATTCTGGACGCACACTAGTAGAAATCTTTCGTTGAATTCAAAGGTCGATTCCTTTTTTTTGATGAATCGTGATGACTTTTAGGATCCTCTAGTATGTGAAAAAAATATAAACCGAAATATATCTTACGGGAAACTTGAGGAGCGATGGTCAGCGCGACCCCATTCTGGACGAACTCTGATAAAAATCTTTCATCCAATTCGAAGTTCGTTTTCTCTTTTTTGATGAATCGTGAAGACTTTTGGGACTCTCTAGTATATGAAAAAAAATATATACCGAAATAAATCGGAAGGGACACTTGAGGAGAGATGGTTAGAGCGACCCCATTCTGGACCGACTATGATAAAAATCTTTCGTCCAATTCGAAGGTCGTTTCCTCTTTTTGACGGATCGTGATGACATTTAGGACCCTCTAGTATGTGAAAAAAAATATAAACCGAAATAAATCGAAAGGGAAACTTTAGGAGCGGTGGTCAGGGCGACCCCATTCTGGACCGACGCTGATAAAAATCTTTCATCGAATTCGAAGTTCGTTTCCTCTTTTTTGACGAATCGTGATGACTTTTAGGACCCTCTAGTATGTGAAAAATAATATAAACCGAAAAAAATCGCAAGGGAAACTTGAGAAGCAGTGGTCAGAGCGACCCCATTCTGGACGCACACTAGTAAAAATCTTTCGTTGAATTCAAAGGTCGTTTCCTCTTTTTTGATGAATCGTGATGAATTTTAGGATCCTCTAGTATGTGAAAAAAAAATATGAACCGAAATAAATCGACGGGGAAACTTGAAAAGTGGTGGTCAGAGCGACACCATTCTGGACCGACTCTGATAAAAATCTTTCATCGAATTCGAAGTTCGTTTCCTCTTTTTTGATGAATAGTGATGACTTTTAGGACTCTCTAGTATGTGAAAAAAATATAAACCGAAATAAATCGGAAGGGAAACTTGAGGAGGGGTGGTCAAAGCGACCCCATTCTGGACCGACAGTTGTAAAAATCTGTCATCCAATTCAAAGGTCGTTTCCTCTTTTTTGATGAATCGTGAAGACTTTTAGGATCCTCTAGTATGTGAAAAAAGAAATGAACCTAAATTAATAGGAAGGGAAACTTGAGGAGCGGTGGTCGGAGAGACCCCATTCGGGACCGACTGTGATAAAAATCTTTCATCCAATTCGACGTTCGTTTCCTTTTTTTTGATGAATCGTGATAACTTTTAAGACTCTATTGTAGGTGTAAAAAAATATGAACCGAAATAAATCGTCAGGGAAACTTGTGGGGCGGGGGTCGGAGAGACCCCTTTGGGACCTACTCTGATAAAAATCTTTCATCCGATTCGAAGTTTGTTTCCTATGTTTTGATGAATCGTGATGACTTTTAGGACCCTCTAGTATGTGAAAAAAAAATATAAACCGAAATAAATCGAAAGGGTAACTTTAGGAGCGGTGTTCAGACCGACCCCATTCTGGACCGACTCTGATAAAAATCTTTAATCCAATACGAAGTTCGTTTCCTCTTTTTTGATGAATCGTGATCACTTTTAGGACTCGATTGTATGTGAAAAAAAATATAAACCGAAATAAATCGGAAGGGAAACTTGAGGAGGGGTGGTCAGAGCGAACTCATTCTGGGCGCACACTAGTAGAAATCTTTCGTTGAATTCAAAGGTCGTTTCCTCTTTGTTGATGAATCGTGATGACTTTTAGGATCCTCTAGTATGTGACAAAAAATATGAACCGAAATAAATCGGAAGGGAAACTTGAGGAGGGGTGGTCAAAGCGACCCCATTCTGGACCGACAGTTGTAAAAATCTGTCATCCAATTGAAAGGTCGTTTCGTCTTTTTCGATGAATCGTGATGACTTTAAGGATCCACTAGTATGTGAAAAAAAATATGAAGCGAAAATAATCGGAAGGGAATCTTGAGGAGCGGTGGTCGGAGAGACCTCATTCTGGACCGACACTGATAAAAATCTTTCATCCAATTCGGAGTTCGTTTCCTCTTTTTTTATGAATCGTGATGACTTTTAGGACTCGCTAGTATGTGGAAAAAAATATTAACCGAAATATATCGGAAGGGAAACGTGAGGAGCAGCGGTCAGAGCGACCCCATTCTGGACGCACACTAGTAAAAATCTTTGGTTGAATTCAAAGGTCGTTTCCTCTTTTTCGATGAATCGTGATGACTTTTAGGATCCTCTAGTATGTGAAAAAAGAAATGAACCTAAATTAATAGGAAGGGAAACTTGAGGAGCGGTGGTCGGAGAGACCCCATTCGGGACCGACTGTGATAAAAATCTTTCATCCAATTCGACGTTCGTTTCCTTTTTTTTGATGAATCGTGATAACTTTTAGGACTCTATTGTAGGTGTAAAAAAATATGAACCGAAATAAATCGTCAGGGAAACTTGAGGGGCGGGGGTCTGAGAGACCCCATTCTGGACCGACAGTTGTGAAAATCTTTCATCCAATTCGACGTTCGTTTCCTTTTTTTGATGAATCGTGATAACTTTTAGGACTCTATTCTAGGTGTAAAAAAATATGAACCGAAATAAATCGTCAGGGAAACTTGTGGGGCGGGGGTCGGAGAGACCCCTTTGGGACCTACTCTGATAAAAATCTTTCATCCGATTCGAAGTTTGTTTCCTATTTTTTGATGAATCGTGATGACTTTTAGCACCCTCTAGTATGTGAAAAAAAAATAAACCGAAATAAATCGAAAGGGTAACTTTAGGAGCGGTGTTCAGACCGACCCCATTCTGGACCGACTCTGATAAAAATCTTTAATCCAATACGAAGTTCGTTTCCTCTTTTTTGATGAATCGTGATCACTTTTAGGACTCGATTGTATGTGAAAAAAAATATAAACCGAAATAAATCGGAAGGGAAACTTGAGGAGGGGTGGTCAGAGCGACCTCATTCTGGGCGCACACTAGTAGAAATCTTTCGTTGAATTCAAAGGTCGTTTCCTCGTTTATGATGAATCGTGATGACTTTTAGGATCCTCTAGTATGTGAAAAAAATATAAACCGAAATATATCTTACGGGAAACTTGAGGAGCGATGGTCAGCGCGACCCCATTCTGGACGGACTTTGATAAAAATCTTTCATCCAATTCGAAGTTCGTTTTTTCTTTTTTGATGAATCGTGAAGACTTTTAGGACTCTCTAGTATGTGAAAAAAAATATATACCGAAATAAATCGGGAGGGACACTTGAGGAGAGATGGTCAGAGCGACCCCAGTCTGGACCGCCTATGATAAAAATCTTTCGTCCAATTCGAAGGTCGTATCGTCTTTTTTGACGAATCGTGATGACTTTTTGGACCCTCTAGTATGTGAAAAATAATATAAACAGAAAAAAATCGGAAGGGAAACTTGAGAAGCAGTGGTAAGAGCGACCCCATTCTGGACGCACACTAGTAAAAATCTTTCGTTGAATTCAAAGTTCGTTTCCTCTTTTTTTGAGGAATCGTGATGACTTTTAGGATCCTCTAGTATGTGAAAAAAAAATGAACCTAAATTAATAGGAAGGGAAACTTGAGGAGCGGTGGTCGGAGAGACCCCATTCGGGACCGACTGTGATAAAAATCTTTCATCCAATTCGACGTTCGTTTCCTTTTTTTTGATGAATCGTGATAACTTTTAGGACTCTATTGTAGGTGTAAAAAAATATGAACCGAAATAAATCGTCAGGGAAACTTGAGGGGCGGGGGTCGGAGAGACCCCTTTGGGACCTACTCTGATAAAAATCTTTCATCCGATTCAAAGTTTGTTTCCTATTTTTTGATGAATCGTGATGACTTTTAGGACCTTCTAGTATGTGAAAAAAAATATAAACCGAAATAAATCGAAAGGGTAACTTTAGGAGCGGTGTTCAGACCGACCCCATTCTGGACCGACTCTGATAAAAATCTTTAATCCAATACGAAGTTCGTTTCCTCTTTTTTGATGAATCGTGATCACTTTTAGGACTCGATTGTATGTGAAAAAAAATATAAACCGAAATAAATCGGAAGGGAATCTTGAGGAGGGGTGGTCAGAGCGACCTCATTCTGGACGCACACTAGTAGAAATCTTTCGTTGAATTCAAAGGTCGTTTCCTCTTTTTTGATGAATCGTGATGACTTTTAGGATCCTCTAGTATGTGAAAAAAATATAAACCGAAATATATCTTACGGGAAACTTGAGGAGCGATGGTCAGCGCGACCCCATTCTGGACGGACTCTGATAAAAATCTTTCATCCAATTCGAAGTTCGTTTTCTCTTTTTTGATGAATCGTGAAGACTTTTAGGACTCTCTAGTATGTGAAAAAAAATATATACCGAAATAAATCGGAAGGGACACTTGAGGAGAGATGGTCAGAGCGACCCCATTCTGGACCGACTATGATAAAAATCTATCGTCCAATTCGAAGGTCGTATCCTCTTTTTTGACGAATCGTGATGACTTTTAGGACCCTCTAGTATGTGAAAAAAAATATGAACCGAAATAAATCGAAAGGGAAACTTTAGGAGCGGTGGTCAGGGCGACCCCATTCTCCACCGACGCTGATAAAAATCTTTCATCGAATTCGAAGTTCGTTTACTCTTTTTTGACGAATCGTGATGACTTTTAGGACCCTCTAGTATGTGAAAAATAATATAAACCGAAAAAAATCGGAAGGGAAACTTGAGAAGCAGTGGTCAGAGCGACGCCATTCTGGACGCACTCTAGTAAAAATCTTTCGTTGAATACAAAGGTCGTTTCGTCTTTTTTGATGAATCGTGATGAATTTTAGGATCCTCTAGTATGTGAAAAATATATAAACCGAAATAAAACGAAAGGGAAACTTTAGGAGCGGTGGTCAGAGCGAGCCCATTCTGGACCGACGCTGATAAAAATCTTTCATCGAAATCGAAGTTTGTTCCTGTTTTTTGATGAATCGTGATGACTTTTAGGACCCTCTAGTATGTGAAAAAAAAATATGAACCGAAATAAATTGACGGGGAAACTCGAAAAGTGGTGGTCAGAGCGACACCATTCTGGACCGACTCTGATAAAAATCTGTCATCCAATTCAAAGGTCGTTTCCTCTTTTTTGATGAATCGTGATGACTTTTAGGACCCTCTAGTATGTGAAAAATATATAAACCGAAATAAAACGAAAGGGAAACTTTAGGAGCGGTGGTCAGAGCGAGCCCATTCTGGACCGACGCTGATAAAAATCTTTCATCGAAATCGAAGTTTGTTCCTGTTTTTTGATGAATCGTGATGACTTTTAGGACCCTCTAGTAAGTGAAAAAATATATAAACCGAAATAAATCGACAGGATAACTTTAGGAGCGGTGGTCAGACCGACCCCATTGTGGACCGACTCTGATAAAAATCTTTAATCCAATTCGAAGTTCGTTTCCTCTTTTTTGATGAATCGTGATCACTTTTAGGACTCTATTGTAGGCGAAAAAAAATATAAACCGAAATAAATCGGAAGGGAAACTTGAGGAGGGGTGGTCAGAGCGACCCCATTCTGGACGCACATTAGTAAAAATCTTTCGTTGAATTCAAAGGTCGTTTCCTCTTTTTTGATGAATCGTGATGACTTTTAGCATCCTCTAGTATATGAAAAAAAATATGAACCGAAATTAATCGGAAGGGAATCTTGAGGAGCGGTGGTCGGAGAGACACCATTCTGGACCGACTCTGATAAAAATCTTTCATCGAATTCGAAGTTCGTTTCCTCTTTTTTGATGAATAGTGATGACTTTTAGGACTCTCTAGTATGTGAAAAAAAATATAAACCGAAATAAATCGGAAGGGAACCTTGAGGAGGCGTGGTCAAAGCGACCCCATTCTGGACCGACAGTTTAAAAATCTGTCATCCAATTCAAAGGTCGTTTCCTCTTTTTTGATGAATAGTGATGACTTTTAGCATCCTCTAGTATGTGAAAAAAAATATGAACCGAAATTAATCGGAAGGGAAACTTGCGGAGCGGTGGTCGGAGAGACCCCATTCTGGACCGACAGTTGTGAAAATCTTTCATCCAATTCGACGTTCGTTTCCTTTTTTTTGATGAATCGTGATAACTTTTAGGACTCTATTCTAGGTGTAAAAAAATATGAACCGAAATAAATCGTCAGGGAATCTTGTGGGGCGGGGGTCGGAGAGACCCCTTTGGGACCTACACTGATAAAAATCTTTCATCCGATTCGAAGTTTGTTTCCTATTTTTTGATGAATCGTGATGACTTTTAGCACCCTCTTGTATGTGAAAAAAAGTATAAACCGAAATAAATCTGACGGGAAACTTGAGGAGCGATGGTCAGACCGACCCCATTCTGGACCGACTCTGATAAAAATCTTTAATCCAATTCGAAGTTCGTTTCCTCTTTTTTGATGAATCGTGATCACTTTTAGGACTCGATTGTATGTGAAAAAAAATATAAACCGAAATAAATCGGAAGGGAAACTTGAGGAGGGGTGGTCACAGCGACCTCATTCTGGGCGCACACTAGTAGAAATCTTTCGTTGAATTCAAAGGTCGTTTCCTCGTTTATGATGAATCGTGATGACTTTTAGGATCCTCTAGTATGTGAAAAAAATATAAACCGAAATATATCTTACCGGAAACTTGAGGAGCGATGGTCAGCGCGACCCCATTCTGGACGGACTCTGATAAAAATCTTTCATCCAATTCGAAGTTCGTTTTCTCTTTTTTGATGAATCGTGAAGACTTTTAGGACTCTCTAGTATGTGAAAAAAAATATAAACCGAAATAAATCGGAAGGGAACCTTGAGGAGGCGTGGTCAAAGCGACCCCATTCTGGACCGACAGTTTAAAAATCTGTCATCCAATTCAAAGGTCGTTTCCTCTTTTTTGATGAATAGTGATGACTTTTAGCATCCTCTAGTATGTGAAAAAAAATATGAACCGAAATTAATCGGAAGGGAAACTTGTGGGGCGGGGGTCGGAGAGACCCCTTTGGGACCTACTCTGATAAAAATCTTTCATCCGATTCGAAGTTTGTTTCCTATTTTTTGATGAATCGTGATGACTTTTAGCACCCTCTAGTATGTGAAAAAAAGTATAAACCGAAATAAATCTGACGGGAAACTTGAGGAGCGATGGTCAGACCGACCCCATTCTGGACCGACTCTGATAAAAATCTTTAATCCAATTCGAAGTTCGTTTCCTCTTTTTTGATGAATCGTGATCACTTTTAGGACTCTATTGTAGGCGAAAAAAAATATAAGTCGAAATAAATCGGAAGGGAAATTTGAGGAGGGGTGGTCACAGCGACCCCATTCTGGACGCACAATAGTAAAAATCTTTCGTTGAATTCGAAGGTCGTTTCCTCTTTTTTGATGAATAGTGATGAATTTTAGCATCCTCTAGTATGTGAAAAAAAATATGAACCGAAATTAATCGGAAGGGAAACTTGATTAGCGGCGGTCGGAGAGACCCCATTCTGGACCGACAGTTGTGAAAATCTTTCATCCAATTCGACGTTCGTTTCCTTTTTTTTGATGAATCGTGATAACTTTAAGGACTCTATTGTAGGTGTAAAAAAATATGAACCGAAATAAATCGTCAGGGAAACTTGAGGGGCGGGGATCGGAGAGACCCCTTTGGGACCTACTCTGATAAAAATCTTTCATCCGATTCGAAGTTTGTTTCCTATTTTTTGATGAATCGTGATGACTTTTAGGACCCTCTAGTATGTGAAAAAAAATATAAACCGAAATAAATCGAAAGGGTAACTTTAGGAGCGGTGTTCAGACCGACCCCATTCTGGACCGACGCTGATAAAAATCTTTAATCCAATACGAAGTTCGTTTCCTCTTTTTTGATGAATCGTGATCACTTTTAGGACTCGATTGTATGTGAAAAAAAATATAAACCGAAATAAATCGGAAGGGAAACTTGAGGAGGGGTGGTCAGAGCGAACTCATTCTGGACGCACACTAGTAGAAATCTTTCGTTGAATTCAAAGGTCGTTTCCTTTTTTTTGATGAATCGTGATGACTTTTAGGATCCTCTAGTATGTGAAAAAAATATAAACCGAAATATATCTTACGGGAAACTTGAGGAGCGATGGTCACCGCGACCCCATTCTGGACGGACTCTGATAAAAATCTTTCATCCAATTCGAAGTTCGTTTTCTCTTTTTTGATGAATCGTGAAGACTTTTGGGACTCTCTAGTATATGAAAAAAAATATATACCGAAATAAATCGGAAGGGACACTTGAGGAGAGATGGTTAGAGCGACCCCATTCTGGACCGACTATGATAAAAATCTTTCGTCCAATTCGAAGGTCGTTTCCTCTTTTTGACGGATCGTGATGACATTTAGGACCCTCTAGTATGTGAAAAAAAATATAAACCGAAATAAATCGAAAGGGAAACTTTAGGAGCGGTGGTCAGGGCGACCCCATTCTGGACCGACGCTGATAAAAATCTTTCATCGAATTCGAAGTTCGTTTCCTCTTTTTTGACGAATCGTGATGACTTTTAGGACCCTCTAGTATGTGAAAAATAATATAAACCGAAAAAAATCGCAAGGGAAACTTGAGAAGCAGTGGTCAGAGCGACCCCATTCTGGACGCACACTAGTAAAAATCTTTCGTTGAATTCAAAGGTCGTTTCCTCTTTTTTGATGAATCGTGATGAATTTTAGGATCCTCTAGTATGTGAAAAAAAAATATGAACCGAAATAAATCGACGGGGAAACTTGAAAAGTGGTGGTCAGAGCGACACCATTCTGGACCGACTCTGATAAAAATCTTTCATCGAATTCGAAGTTCGTTTCCTCTTTTTTGATGAATAGTGATGACTTTTAGGACTCTCTAGTTTGTGAAAAAAATATAAACCGAAATAAATCGGAAGGGAAACTTGAGGAGGGGTGGTCAAAGCGACCCCATTCTGGACCGACAGTTGTAAAAATCTGTCATCCAATTCAAAGGTCGTTTCCTCTTTTTTGATGAATCGTGAAGACTTTTAGGATCCTCTAGTATGTGAAAAAAGAAATGAACCTAAATTAATAGGAAGGGAAACTTGAGGAGCGGTGGTCGGAGAGACCCCATTCGGGACCGACTGTGATAAAAATCTTTCATCCAATTCGACGTTCGTTTCCTTTTTTTTGATGAATCGTGATAACTTTTAAGACTCTATTGTAGGTGTAAAAAAATATGAACCGAAATAAATCGTCAGGGAAACTTGTGGGGCGGGGGTCGGAGAGACCCCTTTGGGACCTACCCTGATAAAAATCTTTCATCCGATTCGAAGTTTGTTTCCTATGTTTTGATGAATCGTGATGACTTTTAGGACCCTCTAGTATGTGAAAAAAAAATATAAACCGAAATAAATCGAAAGGGTAACTTTAGGAGCGGTGTTCAGACCGACCCCATTCTGGACCGACTCTGATAAAAATCTTTAATCCAATACGAAGTTCGTTTCCTCTTTTTTGATGAATCGTGATCACTTTTAGGACTCGATTGTATGTGAAAAAAAATATAAACCGAAATAAATCGGAAGGGAAACTTGAGGAGGGGTGGTCAGAGCGAACTCATTCTGGGCGCACACTAGTAGAAATCTTTCGTTGAATTCAAAGGTCGTTTCCTCTTTGTTGATGAATCGTGATGACTTTTAGGATCCTCTAGTATGTGACAAAAAATATGAACCGAAATAAATCGGAAGGGAAACTTGAGGAGGGGTGGTCAAAGCGACCCCATTCTGGACCGACAGTTGTAAAAATCTGTCATCCAATTGAAAGGTCGTTTCGTCTTTTTCGATGAATCGTGATGACTTTAAGGATCCACTAGTATGTGAAAAAAAATATGAAGCGAAAATAATCGGAAGGGAATCTTGAGGAACGGAGGTCGGAGAGACCTCATTCTGGACCGACACTGATAAAAATCTTTCATCCAATTCGGAGTTCGTTTCCTCTTTTTTTATGAATCGTGATGACTTTTAGGACTCGCTAGTAAGTGGAAAAAAATATTAACCGAAATATATCGGAAGGGAAACGTGAGGAGCAGCGGTCAGAGCGACCCCATTCTGGACGCACACTAGTAAAAATCTTTGGTTGAATTCAAAGGTCGTTTCCTCTTTTTCGATGAATCGTGATGACTTTTAGGATCCTCTAGTATGTGAAAAAAGAAATGAACCTAAATTAATAGGAAGGGAAACTTGAGGAGCGGTGGTCGGAGAGACCCCATTCGGGACCGACTGTGATAAAAATCTTTCATCCAATTCGACGTTCGTTTCCTTTTTTTTGATGAATCGTGATAACTTTTAGGACTCTATTGTAGGTGTAAAAAAATATGAACCGAAATACATCGTCAGGGAAACTTGAGGGGCGGGGGTCTGAGAGACCCCATTCTGGACCGACAGTTGTGAAAATCTTTCATCCAATTCGACGTTCGTTTCCTTTTTTTTGATGAATCGTGATAACTTTTAGGACTCTATTCTAGGTGTAAAAAAATATGAACCGAAATAAATCGTCAGGGAAACTTGTGGGGCGGGGGTCGGAGAGACCCCTTTGGGACCTACTCTGATAAAAATCTTTCATCCGATTCGAAGTTTGTTTCCTATTTTTTGATGAATCGTGATGACTTTTAGCACCCTCTAGTATGTGACAAAAAAAATAAACCGAAATAAATCGAAAGGGTAACTTTAGGAGCGGTGTTCAGACCGACCCCATTCTGGACCGACTCTGATAAAAATCTTTAATCCAATACGAAGTTCGTTTCCTCTTTTTTGATGAATCGTGATCACTTTTAGGACTCGATTGTATGTGAAAAAAAATATAAACCGAAATAAATCGGAAGGGAAACTTGAGGAGGGGTGGTCAGAGCGACCTCATTCTGGGCGCACACTAGTAGAAATCTTTCGTTGAATTCAAAGGTCGTTTCCTCGTTTATGATGAATCGTGATGACTTTTAGGATCCTCTAGTATGTGAAAAAAATATAAACCGAAATATATCTTACGGGAAACTTGAGGAGCGATGGTCAGCGCGACCCCATTCTGGACGGACGTTGATAAAAATCTTTCATCCAATTCGAAGTTCGTTTTTTCTTTTTTGATGAATCGTGAAGACTTTTAGGACTCTCTAGTATGTGAAAAAAAATATATACCGAAATAAATCGGGAGGGACACTTGAGGAGAGATGGTCAGAGCGACCCCAGTCTGGACCGCCTATGATAAAAATCTTTCGTCCAATTCGAAGGTCGTATCGTCTTTTTTGACGAATCGTGATGACTTTTTGGACCCTCTAGTATGTGAAAAATAATATAAACAGAAAAAAATCGGAAGGGAAACTTGAGAAGCAGTGGTCAGAGCGACCCCATTCTGGACGCACACTAGTAAAAATCTTTCGTTGAATTCAAAGGTCGTTTCCTCTTTTTTTGAGGAATCGTGATGACTTTTAGGATCCTCTAGTATGTGAAAAAAAAATGAACCTAAATTAATAGGAAGGGAAACTTGAGGAGCGGTGGTCGGAGAGACCCCATTCGGGACCGACTGTGATAAAAATCTTTCATCCAATTCGACGTTCGTTTCCTTTTTTTTGATGAATCGTGATAACTTTTAGGACTCTATTGTAGGTGTAAAAAAATATGAACCGAAATAAATCGTCAGGGAAACTTGAGGGGCGGGGGTCGGAGAGACCCCTTTGGGACCTACTCTGATAAAAATCTTTCATCCGATTCAAAGTTTGTTTCCTATTTTTTGATGAATCGTGATGACTTTTAGGACCTTCTAGTATGTGAAAAAAAATATAAACCGAAATAAATCGAAAGGGTAACTTTAGGAGCGGTGTTCAGACCGACCCCATTCTGGACCGACTCTGATAAAAATCTTTAATCCAATACGAAGTTCGTTTCCTCTTTTTTGATGAATCGTGATCACTTTTAGGACTCGATTGTATGTGAAAAAAAATATAAACCGAAATAAATCGGAAGGGAATCTTGAGGAGGGGTGGTCAGAGCGACCTCATTCTGGACGCACACTAGTAGAAATCTTTCGTTGAATTCAAAGGTCGTTTCCTCTTTTTTGATGAATCGTGATGACTTTTAGGATCCTCTAGTATGTGAAAAAAATATAAACCGAAATATATCTTACGGGAAACTTGAGGAGCGATGGTCAGCGCGACCCCATTCTGGACGGACTCTGATAAAAATCTTTCATCCAATTCGAAGTTCGTTTTCTCTTTTTTGATGAATCGTGAAGACTTTTAGGACTCTCTAGTATGTGAAAAAAAAAATATACCGAAATAAATCGGAAGGGACACTTGAGGAGAGATGGTCAGAGCGACCCCATTCTGGACCGACTATGATAAAAATCTATCGTCCAATTCGAAGGTCGTATCCTCTTTTTTGACGAATCGTGATGACTTTTAGGACCCTCTAGTATGTGAAAAAAAATATGAACCGAAATAAATCGAAAGGGAAACTTTAGGAGCGGTGGTCAGGGCGACCCCATTCTCCACCGACGCTGATAAAAATCTTTCATCGAATTCGAAGTTCGTTTACTCTTTTTTGACGAATCGTGATGACTTTTAGGACCCTCTAGTATGTGAAAAATAATATAAACCGAAAAAAATCGGAAGGGAAACTTGAGAAGCAGTGGTCAGAGCGACGCCATTCTGGACGCACTCTAGTAAAAATCTTTCGTTGAATACAAAGGTCGTTTCGTCTTTTTTGATGAATCGTGATGAATTTTAGGATCCTCTAGTATGTGAAAAAAAAATATGAACCGAAATAAATTGACGGGGAAACTCGAAAAGTGGTGGTCAGAGCGACACCATTCTGGACCGACTCTGATAAAAATCTGTCATCCAATTCAAAGGTCGTTTCCTCTTTTTTGATGAATCGTGATGACTTTTAGGACCCTCTAGTATGTGAAAAATATATAAACCGAAATAAAACGAAAGGGAAACTTTAGGAGCGGTGGTCAGAGCGAGCCCATTCTGGACCGACGCTGATAAAAATCTTTCATCGAAATCGAAGTTTGTTTCCTGTTTTTTGATGAATCGTGATGACTTTTAGGACCCTCTAGTAAGTGAAAAAATATATAAACCGAAATAAATCGACAGGGTAACATTAGGAGCGGTGGTCAGACCGACCACATTGTGGACCGACTCTGATAAAAATCTTTAATCCAATTCGAAGTTCGTTTCCTCTTTTTTGATGAATCGTGATCACTTTTAGGACTCTATTGTAGGCGAAAAAAAATATAAACCGAAATAAATCGGAAGGGAAACTTGAGGAGGGGTGGTCAGAGCGACCCCATTCTGGACGCACATTAGTAAAAATCTTTCGTTGAATTCAAAGGTCGTTTCCTCTTTTTTGATGAATCGTGATGACTTTTAGCATCCTCTAGTATATGAAAAAAAATATGAACCGAAATTAATCGGAAGGGAATCTTGAGGAGCGGTGGTCGGAGAGACACCATTCTGGACCGACTCTGATAAAAATCTTTCATCGAATTCGAAGTTCGTTTCCTCTTTTTTGATGAATAGTGATGACTTTTAGGACTCTCTAGTATGTGAAAAAAAATATAAACCGAAATAAATCGGAAGGGAACCTTGAGGAGGCGTGGTCAAAGCGACCCCATTCTGGACCGACAGTTTAAAAATCTGTCATCCAATTCAAAGGTCGTTTCCTCTTTTTTGATGAATAGTGATGACTTTTAGCATCCTCTAGTATGTGAAAAAAAATATGAACCGAAATTAATCGGAAGGGAAACTTGCGGAGCGGTGGTCGGAGAGACCCCATTCTGGACCGACAGTTGTGAAAATCTTTCATCCAATTCGACGTTCGTTTCCTTTTTTTTGATGAATCGTGATAACTTTTAGGACTCTATTTTAGGTGTAAAAAAATATGAACCGAAATAAATCGTCAGGGAAACTTGTGGGGCGGGGGTCGGAGAGACCCCTTTGGGACCTACTCTGATAAAAATCTTTCATCCGATTCGAAGTTTGTTTCCTATTTTTTGATGAATCGTGATGACTTTTAGCACCCTCTAGTATGTGAAAAAAAATATAAACCGAAATAAATCGAAAGGGTAACTTTACGAGCGGTGTTCAGACCGACCCCATTCTGGACCGACTCTGATAAAAATCTTTAATCCAATACGAAGTTCGTTTCCTTTTTTTTGATGAATCGTGATCACTTTTAGGACTCGATTGTATGTGAAAAAAAATATAAACCGAAATAAATCGGAAGGGAAACTTGAGGAGGGGTGGTCAGAGCGACCTCATTCTGGGCGCACACTAGTAGAAATCTTTCGTTGAATTCAAAGGTCGTTTCCTCGTTTATGATGAATCGTGATGACTTTTAGGATCCTCTAGTATGTGAAAAAAATATAAACCGAAATATATCTTACCGGAAACTTGAGGAGCGATGGTCAGCGCGACCCCATTCTGGACGGACTCTGATAAAAATCTTTCATCCAATTCGAAGTTCGTTTTCTCTTTTTTGATGAATCGTGAAGACTTTTAGGACTCTCTAGTATGTGAAAAAAAATATAAACCGAAATAAATCGGAAGGGAAACTTGAGGAGGCGTGGTCAAAGCGACCCCATTCTGGACCGACAGTTTAAAAATCTGTCATCCAATTCAAAGGTCGTTTCCTCTTTTTTGATGAATAGTGATGACTTTTAGCATCCTCTAGTATGTGAAAAAAAATATGAACCGAAATTAATAGGAAGGGAAACTTGCGGAGCGGTGGTCGGAGAGATCCCATTCTGGACCGACAGTTGTGAAAATCTTTCATCCAATTCGACGTTCGTTTCCTTTTTTTTGATGAATCGTGATAACTTTTAGGACTCTATTCTAGGTGTAAAAAAATATGAACCGAAATAAATCGTCAGGGAAACTTGTGGGGCGGGGGTCGGAGAGACCCCTTTGGGACCTACTCTGATAAAAATCTTTCATCCGATTCGAAGTTTGTTTCCTATTTTTTGATGAATCGTGATGACTTTTAGCACCCTCTAGTATGTGAAAAAAAATATAAACCGAAATAAATCGAAAGGGTAACTTTAGGAGCGGTGTTCAGACCGACCCCATTCTAGACCGACTCTGATAAAAATCTTTAATCCAATACGAAGTTCGTTTCCTCTTTTTTGATGAATCGTGATCACTTTTAGGACTCGATTGTATGTGAAAAAAAATATATACCGAAATAAATCGGGAGGGACACTTGAGGAGAGATGGTCAGAGCGACCCCAGTCTGGACCGCCTATGATAAAAATCTTTCGTCCAATTCGAAGGTCGTATCGTCTTTTTTGACGAATCGTGATGACTTTTTGGACCCTCTAGTATGTGAAAAATAATATAAACAGAAAAAAATCGGAAGGGAAACTTGAGAAGCAGTGGTCAGAGCGACCCCATTCTGGACGCACACTAGTAAAAATCTTTCGTTGAATTCAAAGGTCGTTTCCTCTTTTTTTGAGGAATCGTGATGACTTTTAGGATCCTCTAGTATGTGAAAAAAAAATGAACCTAAATTAATAGGAAGGGAAACTTGAGGAGCGCTGGTCGGAGAGACCCCATTCGGGACCGACTGTGATAAAAATCTTTCATCCAATTCGACGTTCGTTTCCTTTTTTTTGATGAATCGTGATAACTTTTAGGACTCTATTGTAGGTGTAAAAAAATATGAACCGAAATAAATCGTCAGGGAAACTTGAGGGGCGGGGGTCGGAGAGACCCCTTTGGGACCTACTCTGATAAAAATCTTTCATCCGATTCAAAGTTTGTTTCCTATTTTTTGATGAATCGTGATGACTTTTAGGACCTTCTAGTATGTGAAAAAAAATATAAACCGAAATAAATCGAAAGGGTAACTTTAGGAGCGGTGTTCAGACCGACCCCATTCTGGACCGACTCTGATAAAAATCTTTAATCCAATACGAAGTTCGTTTCCTCTTTTTTGATGAATCGTGATCACTTTTAGGACCTTCTAGTATGTGAAAAAAAATATAAACCGAAATAAATCGGAAGGGAATCTTGAGGAGGGGTGGTCAGAGCGACCTCATTCTGGACGCACACTAGTAGAAATCTTTCGTTGAATTCAAAGGTCGTTTCCTCTTTTTTGATGAATCGTGATGACTTTTAGGATCCTCTAGTATGTGAAAAAAATATAAACCGAAATATATCTTACGGGAAACTTGAGGAGCGATGGTCAGCGCGACCCCATTCTGGACGGACTCTGATAAAAATCTTTCATCCAATTCGAAGTTCGTTTTCTCTTTTTTGATGAATCGTGAAGACTTTTAGGACTCTCTAGTATGTGAAAAAAAATATATACCGAAATAAATCGGAAGGGACACTTGAGGAGAGATGGTCAGAGCGACCCCATTCTGGACCGACTATGATAAAAATCTATCGTCCAATTCGAAGGTCGTATCCTCTTTTTTGACGAATCGTGATGACTTTTAGGACCCTCTAGTATGTGAAAAAAATATGAACCGAAATAAATCGAAAGGGAAACTTTAGGAGCGGTGGTCAGGGCGACCCCATTCTCCACCGACGCTGATAAAAATCTTTCATCGAATTCGAAGTTCGTTTACTCTTTTTTGACGAATCGTGATGACTTTTAGGACCCTCTAGTATGTGAAAAATAATATAAACCGAAAAAAATCGGAAGGGAAACTTGAGAAGCAGTGGTCAGAGCGACGCCATTCTGGACGCACTCTAGTAAAAATCTTTCGTTGAATACAAAGGTCGTTTCGTCTTTTTTGATGAATCGTGATGAATTTTAGGATCCTCTAGTATGTGAAAAAAAAATATGAACCGAAATAAATTGACGGGGAAACTCGAAAAGTGGTGGTCAGAGCGACACCATTCTGGACCGACTCTGATAAAAATCTGTCATCCAATTCAAAGGTCGTTTCCTCTTTTTTGATGAATCGTGATGACTTTTAGGACCCTCTAGTATGTGAAAAATATATAAACCGAAATAAAACGAAAGGGAAACTTTAGGAGCGGTGGTCAGAGCGAGCCCATTCTGGACCGATTCTGATAAAAATCTTTCATCGAAATCGAAGTTTGTTTCCTGTTTTTTGATGAATCGGGATGACTTTTAGGACCCTCTAGTAAGTGAAAAAATATATAAACCGAAATAAATCGACAGGGTAACTTTAGGAGCGGTGGTCAGACCGACCCCATTGTGGACCGACTCTGATAAAAATCTTTAATCCAATTCGAAGTTCGTTTCCTCTTTTTTGATGAATCGTGATCACTTTTAGGACTCTATTGTAGGCGAAAAAAAATATAAACCGAAATAAATCGGAAGGGAAACTTGAGGAGGGGTGGTCAGAGCGACCCCATTCTGGACGCACATTAGTAAAAATCTTTCGTTGAATTCAAAGGTCGTTTCCTCTTTTTTGATGAATCGTGATGACTTTTAGCATCCTCTAGTATATGAAAAAAAATATGAACCGAAATTAATCGGAAGGGAATCTTGAGGAGCGGTGGTCGGAGAGACACCATTCTGGACCGACTCTGATAAAAATCTTTCATCGAATTCGAAGTTCGTTTCCTCTTTTTTCATGAATAGTGATGACTTTTAGGACTCTCTAGTATGTGAAAAAAAATATAAACCGAAATAAATCGGAAGGGAACCTTGAGGAGGCGTGGTCAAAGCGACCCCATTCTGGACCGACAGTTTAAAAATCTGTCATCCAATTCAAAGGTCGTTTCCTCTTTTTTGATGAATAGTGATGACTTTTAGCATCCTCTAGTATGTGAAAAAAAATATGAACCGAAATTAATCGGAAGGGAAACTTGCGGAGCGGTGGTCGGAGAGACCCCATTCTGGACCGACAGTTGTGAAAATCTTTCATCCAATTCGACGTTCGTTTCCTTTTTTTTGATGAATCGTGATAACTTTTAGGACTCTATTCTAGGTGTAAAAAAATATGAACCGAAATAAATCGTCAGGGAAACTTGTGGGGCGGGGGTCGGAGAGACCCCTTTGGGACCTACTCTGATAAAAATCTTTCATCCGATTCGAAGTTTGTTTCCTATTTTTTGATGAATCGTGATGACTTTTAGCACCCTCTAGTATGTGAAAAAAAATATAAACCGAAATAAATCGAAAGGGTAACTTTAGGAGCGGTGTTCAGACCGACCCCATTCTGGACCGACTCTGATAAAAATCTTTAATCCAATACGAAGTTCGTTTCCTCTTTTTTGATGAATCGTGATCACTTTTAGGACTCGATTGTATGTGAAAAAAAATATAAACCGAAATAAATCGGAAGGGAAACTTGAGGAGGGGTGGTCAGAGCGACCTCATTCTGGGCGCACACTAGTAGAAATCTTTCGTTGAATTCAAAGGTCGTTTCCTCGTTTATGATGAATCGTGATGACTTTTAGGATCCTCTAGTATGTGAAAAAAATATAAACCGAAATATATCTTACCGGAAACTTGAGGAGCGATGGTCAGCGCGACCCCATTCTGGACGGACTCTGATAAAAATCTTTCATCCAATTCGAAGTTCGTTTTCTCTTTTTTGATGAATCGTGAAGACTTTTAGGACTCTCTAGTATGTGAAAAAAAATATAAACCGAAATAAATCGGAAGGGGACCTTGAGGAGGCGTGGTCAAAGCGACCCCATTCTGGACCGACAGTTTAAAAATCTGTCATCCAATTCAAAGGTCGTTTCCTCTTTTTTGATGAATAGTGATGACTTTTAGCATCCTCTAGTATGTGAAAAAAAATATGAACCGAAATTAATAGGAAGGGAAACTTGCGGAGCGGTGGTCGGAGAGATCCCATTCTGGACCGACAGTTGTGAAAATCTTTCATCCAATTCGACGTTCGTTTCCTTTTTTTTGATGAATCGTGATAACTTTTAGGACTCTATTCTAGGTGTAAAAAAATATGAACCGAAATAAATCGTCAGGGAAACTTGTGGGGCGGGGGTCGGAGAGACCCCTTTGGGACCTACTCTGATAAAAATCTTTCATCCGATTCGAAGTTTGTTTCCTATTTTTTGATAAATCGTGATGACTTTTAGCACCCTCTAGTATGTGAAAAAAAATATAAACCGAAATAAATCGAAAGGGTAACTTTAGGAGCGGTGTTCAGACCGACCCCATTCTGGACCGACTCTGATAAAAATCTTTAATCCAATACGAAGTTCGTTTCCTCTTTTTTGATGAATCGTGATCACTTTTAGGACTCGATTGTATGTGAAAAAAAATATAAACCGAAATAAATCGGAAGGGAAACTTGAGGAGGGGTGGTCAGAGCGACCTCATTCTGGGCGCACACTAGTAGAAATCTTTCGTTGAATTCAAAGGTCGTTTCCTCGTTTATGATGAATCGTGATGACTTTTAGGATCCTCTAGTATGTGAAAAAAATATAAACCGAAATATATCTTACGGGAAACTTGAGGAGCGATGGTCAGCGCGACCCCATTCTGGACGGACTCTGATAAAAATCTTTCATCCAATTCGAAGTTCGTTTTCTCTTTTTTGATGAATCGTGAAGACTTTTAGGACTCTCTAGTATGTGAAAAAAAATATATACCGAAATAAATCGGGAGGGACACTTGAGGAGAGATGGTCAGAGCGACCCCAGTCTGGACCGCCTATGATAAAAATCTTTCGTCCAATTCGAAGGTCGTATCGTCTTTTTTGACGAATCGTGATGACTTTTTGGACCCTCTAGTATGTGAAAAATAATATAAACCGAAAAAAATCGGAAGGGAAACTTGAGAAGCAGTGGTCAGAGCGACCCCATTCTGGACGCACACTAGTTAAAATCTTTCGTTGAATTCAAAGGTCGTTTCCTCTTTTTTTGAGGAATCGTGATGACTTTTAGGATCCTCTAGTATGTGAAAAAAAAATGAACCTAAATTAATAGGAAGGGAAACTTGAGGAGCGGTGGTCGGAGAGACCCCATT
This sequence comes from Oxytorus armatus, assembly GCA_958009045.1. NCBI lineage: Eukaryota > Metazoa > Arthropoda > Insecta > Hymenoptera > Ichneumonidae > Oxytorus > Oxytorus armatus. The sequence continues at coordinate 5,396,245 of OY253752.1, forward strand.
CGGGACCGACTGTGATAAAAATCTTTCATCCAATTCGACGTTCGTTTCCTTTTTTTTGATGAATCGTGATAACTTTGAGGACTCTATTGTAGGTGTAAAAAAATATGAACCGAAATAAATCGTCAGGGAAACTTGAGGGGCGGGGGTCGGAGAGACCCCTTTGGGACCTACTCTGATAAAAATCTTTCATCCGATTCAAAGTTTGTTTCCTATTTTTTGATGAATCGTGATGACTTTTAGGACCTTCTAGTATGTGAAAAAAAATATAAACCGAAATAAATCGAAAGGGTAACTTTAGGAGCGGTGTTCAGACCGACCCCATTCTGGACCGACTCTGATAAAAATCTTTAATCCAATACGAAGTTCGTTTCCTCTTTTTTGATGAATCGTGATCACTTTTAGGACTCGATTGTATGTGAAAAAAAATATAAACCGAAATAAATCGGAAGGGAATCTTGAGGAGGGGTGGTCAGAGCGACCTCATTCTGGACGCACACTAGTAGAAATCTTTCGTTGAATTCAAAGGTCGTTTCCTCTTTTTTGATGAATCGTGATGCCTTTTAGGATCCTCTAGTATGTGAAAAAAATATAAACCGAAATATATCTTACGGGAAACTTGAGGAGCGATGGTCAGCGCGACCCCATTCTGGACGGACTCTGATAAAAATCTTTCATCCAATTCGAAGTTCGTTTTCTCTTTTTTGATGAATCGTGAAGACTTTTAGGACTCTCTGGTATGTGAAAAAAAATATATACCGAAATAAATCGGAAGGGACACTTGAGGAGAGATGGTCAGAGCGACCCCATTCTGGACCGACTATGATAAAAATCTATCGTCCAATTCGAAGGTCGTATCCTCTTTTTTGACGAATCGTGATGACTTTTAGGATCCTCTAGTATGTGAAAAAAAATATGAACCGAAATAAATCGAAAGGGAAACTTTAGGAGCGGTGGTCAGGGCGACCCCATTCTCCACCGACGCTGATAAAAATCTTTCATCGAATTCGAAGTTCGTTTACTCTTTTTTGACGAATCGTGATGACTTTTAGGACCCTCTAGTATGTGAAAAATAATATAAACCGAAAAAAATCGGAAGGGAAACTTGAGAAGCAGTGGTCAGAGCGACGCCATTGTGGACCGACTCTGATAAAAATCTTTAATCCAATTCGAAGTGCGTTTCCTCTTTTTTGATGAATCGTGATCACTTTTAGGACTCTATTGTAGGCGAAAAAAAATATAAACCGAAATAAATCGGAAGGGAAACTTGAGGAGGGGTGGTCAGAGCGACCCCATTCTGGACGCACATTAGTAAAAATCTTTCGTTGAATTCAAAGGTCGTTTCCTCTTTTTTGATGAATCGTGATGACTTTTAGCATCCTCTAGTATATGAAAAAAAATATGAACCGAAATTAATCGGAAGGGAATCTTGAGGAGCGGTGGTCGGAGAGACACCATTCTGGACCGACTCTGATAAAAATCTTTCATCGAATTCGAAGTTCGTTTCCTCTTTTTTGATGAATAGTGATGACTTTTAGGACTCTCTTGTATGTGAAAAAAAATATAAACCGAAATAAATCGGAAGGGAACCTTGAGGAGGCGTGGTCAAAGCGACCCCATTCTGGACCGACAGTTTAAAAATCTGTCATCCAATTCAAAGGTCGTTTCCTCTTTTTTGATGAATAGTGATGACTTTTAGCATCCTCTAGTATGTGAAAAAAAATATGAACCGAAATTAATCGGAAGGGAAACTTGCGGAGCGGTGGTCGGAGAGACCCCATTCTGGACCGACAGTTGTGAAAATCTTTCATCCAATTCGACGTTCGTTTCCTTTTTTTTGATGAATCGTGATAACTTTTAGGACTCTATTGTAGGTGTAAAAAAATATGAACCGAAATAAATCGACAGGGAAACTTGAGGGGCGGGGGTCGGAGAGACCCCTTTGGGACCTACTCTGATAAAAATCTTTCATCCGATTCGAAGTTTGTTTCCTATTTTTTGATGAATCGTGATGACTTTTAGGACCCTCTAGTATGTGAAAAAAAAATATAAACCGAAATAAATCGAAAGGGTAACTTTAGGAGCGGTGTTCAGACCGACCCCATTCTGGACCGACTCTGATAAAAATCTTTAATCCAATACGAAGTTCGTTTCCTCTTTTTTGATGAATCGTGATCACTTTTAGGACTCGATTGTATGTGAAAAAAAATATAAACCGAAATAAATCGGAAGGGAAACTTGAGGAGGGGTGGTCAGAGCGACCTCATTCTGGGCGCACACTAGTAGAAATCTTTCGTTGAATTCAAAGGTCGTTTCCTCATTTATGATGAATCGTGATGACTTTTAGGATCCTCTAGTATGTGAAAAAAATATAAACCGAAATATATCTTACGGGAAACTTGAGGAGCGATGGTCAGCGCGACCCCATTCTGGACGGACTCTGATAAAAATCTTACATCCAATTCGAAGTTCGTTTTCTCTTTTTTGATGAATCGTGAAGACTTTTAGGACTCTCTAGTATGTGAAAAAAAATATATACCGAAATAAATCGGAAGGGACACTTGAGGAGAGATGGTCAGAGCGACCCCATTCTGGACCGCCTATGATAAAAATCTTACGTCCAATTCGAAGGTCGTATCGTCTTTTTTGACGAATCGTGATGACTTTTTGGACCCTCTAGTATGTGAAAAATAATATAAACCGAAAAAAATCGGAAGGGAAACTTGAGAAGCAGTGGTCAGAGCGACCCCATTCTGGACGCACACTAGTAAAAATCTTTCGTTGAATTCAAAGGTCGTTTCCTGTTTTTTTGAGGAATCGTGATGACTTTTAGGATCCTCTAGTATGTGAAAAAAAAATGAACCTAAATTAATAGGAAGGGAAACTTGAGGAGCGGTGGTCGGAGAGACCCCATTCGGGACCGACTGTGATAAAAATCTTTAATCCAATACGAAGTTCGTTTCCTCTTTTTTGATGAATCGTGATCACTTTTAGGACTCGATTGTATGTGAAAAAAAATATAAACCGAAATAAATCGGAAGGGAAACTTGAGGAGGGGTGGTCAGAGCGACCTCATTCTGGGCGCACACTAGTAGAAATCTTTCGTTGCATTCAAAGGTCGTTTCCTCTTTTTTGATGAATCGTGATGACTTTTAGGATCCTCTAGTATGTGACAAAAAATATGAACCGAAATAAATCGGAAGGGAAACTTGAGGAGCAGCGGTCAGAGCGACCCCATTCGGGACCGACTCTGATAAAAATCTTTCATCCAATTCGAAGTTCGTTTCCTCTTTTTTGATGAATCGTGATGACTTTTAGGACCCTCTAGTATGTGAAAAATATATAAACCGAAATAAAACGAAAGGGAAACTTTAGGAGCGGTGGTCAGAGAGAGCCCATTCTGGACCGACGCTGATAAAAATCTTTCATCGAAATCGAAGTTTGTTTCCTGTTTTTTGATGAATGGTGATGACTTTTAGGACCCTCTAGTAAGTGAAAAAAAATATAAACCGAAATAAATCGAAAGGGTAACTTTAGGAGCGGTGGTCAGACCGACCCCATTGAGGACCGACTCTGATAAAAATCTTTAATCCAATTCGAAGTTCGTTTCCTCTTTTTTGATGAATCGTGATCACTTTTAGGACTCTATTGTAGGCGAAAAAAAATATAAACCGAAATAAATCGGAAGGGAAACTTGAGGAGGGGTGGTCAGAGCGACCCCATTCTGGACGCACATTAGTAAAAATCTTTCGTTGAATTCAAAGGTCGTTTCCTCTTTTTTGATGAATCGTGATGACTTTTAGCATCCTCTAGTATGTGAAAAAAAATATGAACCGAAATTAATCGGAAGGGAATCTTGAGGAGCGGTGGTCGGAGAGACACCATTCTGGACCGACTCTGATAAAAATCTTTCATCGAATTCGAAGTTCGTTTCCTCTTTTTTGATGAATAGTGATGACTTTTAGGACTCTCTAGTATGTGAAAAAAAATATAAAACGAAATAAATCGGAAGGGAACCTTGAGGAGGGTTGGTCAAAGCGACCCCATTCTGGACCGACAGTTTAAAAATCTGTCATCCAATTCAAAGGTCGTTTCCTCTTTTTTGATGAATCGTGATGACTTTAAGGATCCACTAGTATGTGAAAAAAAATATGAAGCGAAAATAATCGGAAGGGTATCTTGATGAGCGGTGGTCGGAGAGACCCCATTCTTGACCGACTCTGATAAAAATCTTTCATCCAATTCGGAGTTCGTTTCCTCTTTTCTTATGTATCGTGATGACTTTTATTACTCTCTATTATGTGAAAAAAAATATTAACCGAAATATAACGGAAGGGAAACTTGAGGAGCAGCGGTCAGAGCGACCCCATTCTGAACGCATGCTAGTAAAAATCTTTCGTTGAATTCAAAGGTCGTTTCCTCTTTTTGATGAATCGTGACGACTTTTAGGATCCTCTAGTATGTGAAAAAAGTATAAACCGAAATAAATCTGACGGGAAACTTGAGGAGCGATGGTCAGACCGACCCCATTCTGGACCGACTCTGATAAAAATCTTTAATCCAATTCGAAGTTCGTTTCCTCTTTTTTGATGAATCGTGATAACTTTTAGGACTCTATTGTAGGCGAAAAAAAATATAAGTCGAAATAAATCGGAAGGGAAATTTGAGGAGGGGTGGTCACAGCGACCCCATTCTGGACGCACACTAGTAAAAATCTTTCGTTGAATTCAAAGGTCGTTTCCTCTTTTTTGATGAATAGTGATGACTTTTAGCATCCTCTAGTATGTGAAAAAAAATATGAACCGAAATTAATCGGAAGGGAAACTTGAGTAGCGGCGGTCGGAGAGACCCCATTCTGGACCGACAGTTGTGAAAATCTTTCATCCAATTCGACGTTCGTTTCCTTTTTTTTGATGAATCGTGATAACTTTTAGGACTCTATTGTAGGTGTAAAAAAATATGAACCGAAATAAATCGTCAGGGAAACTTGAGGGGCGGGGGTCGGAGAGACCCCTTTGGGACCTACTCTGATAAAAATCTTTCATCCGATTCGAAGTTTGTTTCCTATTTTTTGATGAATCGTGATGACTTTTAGGACCCTCTAGTATGTGAAAAAAAATATAAACCGAAATAAATCGAAAGGGTAACTTTAGGAGCGGTGTTCAGACCGACCCCATTCTGGACCGACTCTGATAAAAATCTTTAATCCAATACGAAGTTCGTATCCTCTTTTTTGAAGAATCGTTATGACTTTTAGGACTCTCTAGTATGTGAAAAAAAATATAAAACGAAATAAATCGGAAGGGAACCTTGAGGAGGGGTGGTCAAAGCGACCCCATTCTGGACCGACAGTTTAAAAATCTGTCATCCAATTCAAAGGTCGTTTCCTCTTTTTTGATGAATCGTGATGACTTTAAGGATCCACTAGTATGTGAAAAAAAATATAAAGCGTAAATAATCGGAAGGGTATCTTGATGAGCGGTGGTCGGAGAGACCCCATTCTTGACCGACTCTGATAAAAATCTTTCATCCAATTCGGAGTTCGTTTCCTCTTTTTTTATGTATCGTGATGACTTTTATTACTCTCTATTATGTGAAAAAAAATATTAACCGAAATATAACGGAAGGGAAACTTGAGGAGCAGCGGTCAGAGCGACCCCATTCTGAACGCATGCTAGTAAAAATCTTTCGTTGAATTCAAAGGTCGTTTCCTCTTTTTGATGAATCGTGACGACTTTTAGGATCCTCTAGTATGTGAAAAAAGTATAAACCGAAATAAATCTGACGGGAAACTTGAGGAGCGATGGTCAGACCGACCCCATTCTGGACCGACTCTGATAAAAATCTTTAATCCAATTCGAAGTTCGTTTCCTCTTTTTTGATGAATCGTGATAACTTTTAGGACTCTATTGTAGGCGAAAAAAAATATAAGTCGAAATAAATCGGAAGGGAAATTTGAGGAGGGGTGGTCACAGCGACCCCATTCTGGACGCACACTAGTAAAAATCTTTCGTTGAATTCAAAGGTCGTTTCCTCTTTTTTGATGAATAGTGATGACTTTTAGCATCCTCTAGTATGTGAAAAAAAATATGAACCGAAATTAATCGGAAGGGAAACTTGAGTAGCGGCGGTCGGAGAGACCCCATTCTGGACCGACAGTTGTGAAAATCTTTCATCCAATTCGACGTTCGTTTCCTTTTTTTTGATGAATCGTGATAACTTTTAGGACTCTATTGTAGGTGTAAAAAAATATGAACCGAAATAAATCGTCAGGGAAACTTGAGGGGCGGGGGTCGGAGAGACCCCTTTGGGACCTACTCTAATAAAAATCTTTCATCCGATTCGAAGTTTGTTTCCTATTTTTTGATGAATCGTGATGACTTTTAGGACCCTCTAGTATGTGAAAAAAAATATAAACCGAAATAAATCGAAAGGGTAACTTTAGGAGCGGTGTTCAGACCGACCCCATTCTGGACCGACTCTGATAAAAATCTTTAATCCAATACGAAGTTCGTTTCCTCTTTTTTTATGAATCGTGATCACTTTTAGGACTCTATTGTAGGCGAAAAAAAATATAAACCGAAATAAATCGGAAGGGAAACTTGAGGAGGGGTGGTCAGAGCGACCCCATTCTGGACGCACATTAGTAAAAATCTTTCGTTGAATTCAAAGGTCGTTTCCTCTTTTTTGATGAATCGTGATGACTTTTAGCATCCTCTAGTATGTGAAAAAAAATATGAACCGAAATTAATCGGAAGGGAATCTTGAGGAGCGGTGGTCGGAGAGACACCATTCTGGACCGACTCTGATAAAAATCTTTCATCGAATTCGAAGTTCGTTTCCTCTTTTTTGATGAATAGTGATGACTTTTAGGACTCTCTAGTATGTGAAAAAAAATATAAACCGAAATAAATCGGAAGGGAACCTTGAGGAGGGGTGGTCAAAGCGACCCCATTCTGGACCGACAGTTTAAAAATCTGTCATCCAATTCAAAGGTCGTTTCCTCTTTTTTGATGAATCGTGATGACTTTAAGGATCCACTAGTATGTGAAAAAAAATATGAAGCGAAAATAATCGGAAGGGTATCTTGATGTGCGGTGGTTGGAGAGACCCCATTCTGGACCGACTCTGATAAAAATCTTTCATCCAATTCGGAGTTCGTTTCCTCTTTTTTTATGTATCGTGATGACTTTTATTACTCTCTATTATGTGAAAAAAAATATTAACCGAAATATAACGGAAGGGAAACTTGAGGAGCAGCGGTCAGAGCGACCCCATTCTGAACGCATGCTAGTAAAAATCTTTCGTTGAATTCAAAGGTCGTTTCCTCTTTTTGATGAATCGTGACGACTTTTAGGATCCTCTAGTATGTGAAAAAAGTATAAATCGAAATAAATCTGACGGGAAACTTGAGCAGCGATGGTCAGACCGACCCCATTCTGGACCGACTCTGATAAAAATCTTTCATCCAATTCGACGTTCGTTTCCTTTTTTTTGATGAATCGTGATAACTTTTAGGACTCTATTGTAGGTGTAAAAAAATATGAACCGAAATAAATCGTCAGGGAAACTTGAGGGGCGGGGGTCGGAGAGACCCCTTTGGGACCTACTCTGATAAAAATCTTTCATCCGATTCGAAGTTTGTTTCCTATTTTTTGATGAATCGTGATGACTTTTAGGACCCTCTAGTATGTGAAAAAAAATATAAACCGAAATAAATCGAAAGGGTAACTTTAGGAGCGGTGTTCAGACCGACCCCATTCTGGACCGACTCTGATAAAAATCTTTAATCCAATACGAAGTTCGTTTCCTCTTTTTTGATGAATCGTGATCACTTTTAGGAATCGATTGTATGTGAAAAAAAATATAAACCGAAATAAATCGGAAGGGAAACTTGAGGAGGGGTGGTCAGAGCGACCTCATTCTGGACGCACACTAGTAGAAATCTTTCGTTGAATTCAAAGGTCGTTTCCTCTTTTTTGATGAATCGTGATGACTTTTAGGATCCTCTAGTATGTGAAAAAAATATAAACCGAAATATATCTTACGGGAAACTTGAGGAGCGATGGTCAGCGCGACCCCATTCTGGACGGACTCTGATAAAAATCTTACATCCAATTCGAAGTTCGTTTTCTCTTTTTTGATGAATCGTGAAGACTTTTAGGACTCTCTAGTATGTGAAAAAAAATATATACCGAAATAAATCGGGAGGGACACTTGAGGAGAGATGGTCAGAGCGACCCCATTCTGGACCGCCTATGATAAAAATCTTTCGTCCAATTCGAAGGTCGTATCGTCTTTTTTGACGAATCGTGATGACTTTTTGGACCCTCTAGTATGTGAAAAATAATATAAACCGAAAAAAATCGGAAGGGAAACTTGAGAAGCAGTGGTCAGAGCGACCCCATTCTGGACGCACACTAGTAAAAATCTTTCGTTGAATTCAAAGGTCGTTTCCTCTTTTTTTGAGGAATCGTGATGACTTTTAGGATCCTCTAGTATGTGAAAAAAAAATGAACCTAAATTAATAGGAAGGGAAACTTGAGGAGCGGTGGTCGGAGAGACCCCATTCGGGACCGACTGTGATAAAGATCTTTAATCCAATACGAAGTTCGTTTCCTCTTTTTTGTTGAATCGTGATCACTTTTAGGACTCGATTTTATGTGCAAAAAAATATAAACCGAAATAAATCGGAAGGGAAACTTGAGGAGGGGTGGTCAGAGCGACCCATTCTGGGCGCACACTAGTAGAAATCTTTCGTTGAATTCAAAGGTCGTTTCCTCTTTTTTGATGAATCGTGATGACTTTTAGGATCCTCTAGTATGTGACAAAAAATATGAACCGAAATAAATCGGAAGGGAAACTTGAGGAGCAGCGGTCAGAGCGACCCCATTCTGGACGCACACTAGTAAAAATCTTTCGTTGAATTCAAAGGTCGTTTCCTCTCTTTCGATGAATCGTGATGACTTTAAGGATCCACTAGTATGTGAAAAAAAATATAAGCCGAAATAAATCGAAAGGGAATCTTGAGGAGCGGTGGTCGGAGAGACCCCATTCGGGACCGACTCTGATAAAAATCTTTCATCCAATTCGAAGTTCGTTTCCTCTTTTTTGATGAATCGTGATGACTTTTAGGACCCTCTAGTGAGTGAAAAAAAATATAAACCGAAATAAATCGAAAGGGTAACTTTAGGAGCGGTGGTCAGACCGACCCCATTGAGGACCGACTCTGATAAAAATCTTTAATCCAATTCGAAGTTCGTTTCCTCTTTTTTGATGAATCGTGATCACTTTTAGGACTCTATTGTAGGCGAAAAAAAATATAAACCGAAATAAATCGGAAGGGAAACTTGAGGAGGGTTGGACAGAGCGACCCCATTCTGGACGCACATTAGTAAAAATCTTTCGTTGAATTCAAAGGTCGTTTCCTGTTTTTTGATGAATCGTGATGACTTTTAGCATCCTCTAGTATGTGAAAAAAAATATGAACCGAAATTAATCGGAAGGGAATCTTGAGGAGCGGTGGTCGGAGAGACACCATTCTGGACCGACTCTGATAAAAATCTTTAATCCAATACGAAGTTCGTTTCCTCTTTTTTGATGAATCGTGATCACTTTTAGGACTCGATTGTATGTGAAAAAAAATATAAACCGAAATAAATCGGAAGGGAAACTTGAGGAGGGGTGGTCAGAGCGACCTCATTCTGGACGCACACTAGTAGAAATCTTTCGTTGAATTCAAAGGTCGTTTCCTCTTTTTTGATGAATCGTGATGACTTTTAGGATCCTCTAGTATGTGAAAAAAATATAAACCGAAATATATCTTACGGGAAACTTGAGGAGCGATGGTCAGCGCGACCCCATTCTGGACGGACGCTGATAAAAATCTTTCATCCAATTCGAAGTTCGTTTTCTCTTTTTTGATGAATCGTGAAGACTTTTGGGACTCTCTAGTATATGAAAAAAAATATATACCGAAATAAATCGAAGGGACACTTGAGGAGAGATGGTCAGAGCGACCCCATTCTGGACCGACTATGATAAAAATCTTTCGTCCAATTCGAAGGTCGTATCCTCTTTTTGACGGATCGTGATGACATTTAGGACCCTCTAGTATGTGAAAAAAAATATAAACCGAAATAAATCGAAAGGGAAACTTTAGGAGCGGTGGTCAGGGCGACCCCATTCTGGACCGACGCTGATAAAAATCTTTCATCGAATTCGAAGTTCGTTTCCTCTTTTTTGACGAATCGTGATGACTTTTAGGACCGTCTAGTATGTGAAAAATAATATAAACCGAAAAAAATCGGAAGTGAAACTTGAGAAGCAGTGGTCAGAGCGACCCCATTCTGGACGCACACTAGTAAAAATCTTTCGTTGAATTCAAAGGTCGTTTTCTGTTTTTGATGAATCGTGATGAATTTTAGGATCCTCTAGTATGTGAAAAAAAAATATGAACCGAAATAAATCGACGGGGAAACTTGAAAAGTGGTGGTCAGAGCGACACCATTCTGGACCGACTCTGATAAAAATCTTTCATCGAATTCGAAGTTCGTTTCCTCTTTTTTGATGAATAGTAATGACTTTTAGGACTCTCTAGTATGTGAAAAAAAATATAAACCGAAATAAATCGGAAGGGAACCTTGAGGAGGGGTGGTCAAAGCGACCCCATTCTGGACCGACAGTTTAAAAATCTGTCATCCAATTCAAAGGTCGTTTCCTCTTTTTTGATGAATCGTGATGACTTTAAGGATCCACTAGTATGTGAAAAAAAATATGAAGCGAAAATAATCGGAAGGGTATCTTGACGAGCGGTGGTCGGAGAGACCCCATTCTGGACCGACTCTGATAAAAATCTTTCATCCAATTCGGAGTTCGTTTCCTCTTTTTTTGTGTATCGTGATGACTTTTATTACTCTCTATTATGTGAAAAAAAATATTAACCGAAATATAACGGAAGGGAAACTTGAGGAGCAGCGGTCAGAGCGACCCCATTCTGAACGCATGGTAGTAAAAATCTTTCGTTGAATTCAAAGATCGTTTCCTCTTTTTGATGAATCGTGACGACTTTTAGGATCCTCTAGTATGTGAAAAAAGTATAAACCGAAATAAATCTGACGGGAAACTTGAGGAGCGATGGTCAGACCGACCCCATTCTGGACCGACTCTGATAAAAATCTTTAATCCAATTCGAAGTTCGTTTCCTCTTTTTTGATGAATCGTGATCACTTTTAGGCCTCTATTGTAGGCGAAAAAAAATATAAGTCGAAATAAATCGGAAGGAAAATTTGAGGAGGGGTGGTCACAGCGACCCCATTCTGGACGCACAATAGTAAAAATCTTTCGTTGAATTCGAAGGTCGTTTCCTCTTTTTTGATGAATAGTGATGACTTTTAGCATCCTCTAGTATGTGAAAAAAAATATGAACCGAAATTAATCGGAAGGGAAACTTGATTAGCGGCGGTCGGAGACACCCCATTCTGGACCGACAGTTGTGAAAATCTTTCATCCAATTCGACGTTCGTTTCCTTTTTTTTGATGAATCGTGATAACTTTAAGGACTCTATTGTAGGTGTAAAAAAATATGAACCGAAATAAATCGTCAGGGAAACTTGAGGGGCGGGGATCGGAGAGACCCCTTTGGGACCTACTCTGATAAAAATCTTTCATCCGATTCGAAGTTTGTTTCCTATTTTTTGATGAATCGTGATGACTTTTAGGACCCTCTAGTATGTGAAAAAAAATATAAACCGAAATAAATCGAAAGGGTAACTTTAGGAGCGGTGTTCAGACCGACCCCATTCTGGACCGACGCTGATAAAAATCTTTAATCCAATACGAAGTTCGTTTCCTCTTTTTTGATGAATCGTGATCACTTTTAGGACTCGATTGTATGTGAAAAAAAATATAAACCGAAATAAATCGGAAGGGAAACTTGAGGAGGGGTGGTCAGAGCGACCTCATTCTGGACGCACACTAGTAGAAATCTTTCGTTGAATTCAAAGGTCGTTTCCTTTTTTTTGATGAATCGTGATGACTTTTAGGATCCTCTAGTATGTGAAAAAAATATAAACCGAAATATATCTTACGGGAAACTTGAGGAGCGATGGTCAGCGCGACCCCATTCTGGACGGACTCTGATAAAAATCTTTCATCCAATTCGAAGTTCGTTTTCTCTTTTTTGATGAATCGTGAAGACTTTTGGGACTCTCTAGTATATGAAAAAAAATATATACCGAAATAAATCGGAAGGGACACTTGAGGAGAGATGGTCAGAGCGACCCCATTCTGGACCGACTATGATAAAAATCTTTCGTCCAATTCGAACCTCGTTTCCTCTTTTTGACGGATCGTGATGACATTTAGGACCCTCTAGTATGCGAAAAAAAATATAAACCGAAATAAATCGAAAGGGAAACTTTAGGAGCGGTGGTCAGGGCGACCCCATTCTGGACCGACGCTGATAAAAATCTTTCATCGAATTCGAAGTTCGTTTCCTCTTTTTTGACGAATCGTGATGACTTTTAGGACCCTCTAGTATGTGAAAAATAATATAAACCGAAAAAAATCGCAAGGGAAACTTGAGAAGCAGTGGTCAGAGCGACCCCATTCTGGACGCACACTAGTAAAAATCTTTCGTTGAATTCAAAGGTCGTTTCCTCTTTTTTGATGAATCGTGATGAATTTTAGGATCCTCTAGTATGTGAAAAAAAAATATGAACCGAAATAAATCGACGGGGAAACTTGAAAAGTGGTGGTCAGAGCGACACCATTCTGGACCGACTCTGATAAAAATCTTAAATCGAATTCGAAGTTCGTTTCCTCTTTTTTGATGAATAGTGATGACTTTTAGGACTCTCTAGTATGTGAAAAAAATATAAACCGAAATAAATCGGAAGGGAAACTTGAGGAGGGGTGGTCAAAGCGACCCCATTCTGGACCGACAGTTGTAAAAATCTGTCATCCAATTCAAAGGTCGTTTCCTCTTTTTTGATGAATCGTGAAGACTTTTAGGATCCTCTAGTATGTGAAAAAAGAAATGAACCTAAATTAATAGGAAGGGAATCTTGAGGAGCGGTGGTCGGAGAGACCTCATTCTGGACCGACACTGATAAAAATCTTTCATCCAATTCGGAGTTCGTTTCCTCTTTTTTTATGAATCGTGATGACTTTTAGGACTCGCTAGTATGTGGAAAAAAATATTAACCGAAATATATCGGAAGGGAAACGTGAGCAGCAGCGGTCAGAGCGACCCCATTCTGGACGCACACTAGTAAAAATCTTTGGTTGAATTCAAAGGTCGTTTCCTCTTTTTCGATGAATCGTGATGACTTTTAGGATCCTCTAGTATGTGAAAAAAGAAATGAACCTAAATTAATAGGAAGGGAAACTTGAGGAGCGGTGGTCGGAGAGACCCCAGTCGGGACCGACTGTGATAAAAATCTTTCTTCCAATTCGACGTTCGTTTCCTTTTTTTTGATGAATCGTGATAACTTTTAGGACTCTATTGTAGGTGTAAAAAAATATGAACCGAAATAAATCGTCAGGGAAACTTGAGGGACGGGGGTCGGAGAGACCCCATTCTGGACCGACAGTTGTGAAAATCTTTCATCCAATTCGACGTTCGTTTCCTTTTTTTTGATGAATCGTGATAACTTTTAGGACTCTATTCTAGGTGTAAAAAAATATGAACCGAAATAAATCGTCAGGGAAACTTGTGGGGCGGGGGTCGGAGAGACCCCTTTGGGACCTACTCTGATAAAAATCTTTCATCCGATTCGAAGTTTGTTTCCTATTTTTTGATGAATCGTGATGACTTTTAGCACCCTCTAGTATGTGAAAAAAAATATAAACCGAAATAAATCGAAAGGGTAACTTTAGGAGCGGTGTTCAGACCGACCCCATTCTGGACCGACTCTGATAAAAATCTTTAATCCAATACGAAGTTCGTTTCCTCTTTTTTGATGAATCGTGATCACTTTTAGGACTCGATTGTAGGTGAAAAAAAATATAAACCGAAATAAATCGGAAGGGAAACTTGAGGAGGGGTGGTCAGAGCGACCTCATTCTGGGCGCACACTAGTAGAAATCTTTCGTTGAATTCAAAGGTCGTTTCCTCGTTTATGATGAATCGTGATGACTTTTAGGATCCTCTAGTATGTGAAAAAAATATAAACCGAAATATATCTTACGGGAAACTTGAGGAGCGATGGTCAGCGCGACCCCATTCTGGACGGACTCTGATAAAAATCTTTCATCCAATTCGAAGTTCGTTTTCTCTTTTTTGATGAATCGTGAAGACTTTTAGGACTCTCTAGTATGTGAAAAAAAATATATACCGAAATAAATCGGGAGGGACACTTGAGGAGAGATGGTCAGAGCGACCCCAGTCTGGACCGCCTATGATAAAAATCTTTCGTCCAATTCGACGGTCGTATCGTCTTTTTTGACGAATCGTGATGACTTTTTGGACCCTCTAGTATGTGAAAAATAATATACACAGAAAAAAATCGGAAGGGAAACTTGAGAAGCAGTGGTCAGAGCGACCCCATTCTGGACGCACACTAGTAAAAATCTTTCGTTGAATTCAAAGGTCGTTTCCTCTTTTTTTGAGGAATCGTGATAACTTTTAGGATCCTCTAGTATGTGAAAAAAAAATGAACCTAAATTAATAGGAAGGGAAACTTGAGGAGCGGTGGTCGGAGAGACCCCATTCGGGACCGACTGTGATAAAAATCTTTCATCCAATTCGACGTTCGTTTCCTTTTTTTTGATGAATCGTGATAACTTTTAGGACTCTATTGTAGGTGTAAAAAAATATGAACCGAAATAAATCGTCAGGGAAACTTGAGGGGCGGGGGTCGGAGAGACCCCTTTGGGACCTACTCTGATAAAAATCTTTCATCCGATTCAAAGTTTGTTTCCTATTTTTTGATGAATCGTGATGACTTTTAGGACCTTCTAGTATGTGAAAAAAAATATAAACCGAAATAAATCGAAAGGGTAACTTTAGGAGCGGTGTTCAGACCGACTCCATTCTGGACCGACTCTGATAAAAATCTTTAATCCAATACGAAGTTCGTTTCCTCTTTTTTGATGAATCGTGATCACTTTTAGGACTCGATTGTATGTGAAAAAAAATATAAACCGAAATAAATCGGAAGGGAATCTTGAGGAGGGGTGGTCAGAGCGACCTCATTCTGGACGCACACTAGTAGAAATCTTTCGTTGAATTCAAAGGTCGTTTCCTCTTTTTTGATGAATCGTGATGACTTTTAGGATCCTCTAGTATGTGAAAAAAATATAAACCGAAATATATCTTACGGGAAACTTGAGGAGCGATGGTCAGCGCGACTCCATTCTGGACGGACTCTGATAAAAATCTTTCATCCAATTCGAAGTTCGTTTTCTCTTTTTTGATGAATAGTGAAGACTTTTAGGACTCTCTAGTATGTGAAAAAAAATATATACCGAAATAAATCGGAAGGGACACTTGAGGAGAGATGGTCAGAGCGACCCCATTCTGGACCGACTATGATAAAAATCTATCGTCCAATTCGAAGGTCGTATCCTCTTTTTTGACGAATCGTGATGACTTTTAGGACCCTCTAGTATGTGAAAAAAAATATGAACCGAAATAAATCGAAAGGGAAACTTTAGGAGCGGTGGTCAGGGCGACCCCATTCTCCACCGACGCTGATAAAAATCTTTCATCGAATTCGAAGTTCGTTTCCTCTTTTTTGATGAATAGTGATGACTTTTAGGACTCTCTAGTATGTGAAAAAAAATATAAACCGAAATAAATCGGAAGGGAACCTTGAGGAGGCGTGGTCAAAGCGACCCCATTCTGGACCGACAGTTTAAAAATCTGTCATCCAATTCAAAGGTCGTTTCCTCTTTTTTGATGAATAGTGATGACTTTTAGCATCCTCTAGTATGTGAAAAAAAATATGAACCGAAATTAATCGGAAGGGAAACTTGCGGAGCGGTGGTCGGAGAGACCCCATTCTGGACCGACAGTTGTGAAAATCTTTCATCCAATTCGACGTTCGTTTCCTTTTTTTTGATGAATCGTGATAACTTTTAGGACTCTATTCTAGGTGTAAAAAAATATGAACCGAAATAAATCGTCAGGGAAAATTGCGGGGCGGGGGTCGGAGAGACCCCTTTGGGACCTACACTGATAAAAATCTTTCATCCGATTCGAAGTTTGTTTCCTATTTTTTGATGAATCGTGATGACTTTTAGCACCCTCTAGTATGTGAAAAAAAATATAAACCGAAATAAATCGAAAGGGTAACTTTAGGAGCGGTGTTCAGACCGACCCCATTCTGGACCGACTCTGATAAAAATCTTTAATCCAATACGAAGTTCGTTTCCTCTTTTTTGATGAATCGTGATCACTTTTAGGACTCGATTGTATGTGAAAAAAAATATAAACCGAAATAAATCGGAAGGGAAACTTGAGGAGGGGTGGTCAGAGCGACCTCATTCTGGGCGCACACTAGTAGAAATCTTTCGTTGAATTCAAAGGTCGTTTCCTCGTTTATGATGAATCGTGATGACTTTTAGGATCCTCTAGTATGTGAAAAAAATATAAACCGAAATATATCTTACCGGAAACTTGAGGAGCGATGGTCAGCGTGACCCCATTCTGGACGGACTCTGATAAAAATCTTTCATCCAATTCGAAGTTCGTTTTCTCTTTTTTGATGAATCGTGAAGACTTTTAGGACTCTCTAGTATGTGAAAAAAAATATAAACCGAAATAAATCGGAAGGGAACCTTGAGGAGGCGTGGTCAAAGCGACCCCATTCTGGACCGACAGTTTAAAAATCTGTCATCCAATTCAAAGGTCGTTTCCTCTTTTTTGATGAATAGTGATGACTTTTAGCATCCTCTAGTATGTGAAAAAAAATATGAACCGAAATTAATCGGAAGGGAAACTTGCGGAGCGGTGGTCGGAGAGATCCCATTCTGGACCGACAGTTGTGAAAATCTTTCACCCAATTCGACGTTCGTTTCCTTTTTTTTGATGAATCGTGATAACTTTTAGGACTCTATTCTAGGTGTAAAAAAATATGAACCGAAATAAATCGTCAGGGAAACTTGTGGGGCGGGGGTCGGAGAGACCCCTTTGGGACCTACTCTGATAAAAATCTTTCATCCGATTCGAAGTTTGTTTCCTATTTTTTGATGAATCGTGATGACTTTTAGCACCCTCTAGTATGTGAAAAAAAATATAAACCGAAATAAATCGAAAGGGTAACTTTAGGAGCGGTGTTCAGACCGACCCCATTCTGGACCGACTCTGATAAAAATCTTTAATCCAATACGAAGTTCGTTTCCTCTTTTTTGATGAATCGTGATCACTTTTAGGACTCGATTGTATGTGAAAAAAAAATATAAACCGAAATAAATCGGAAGGGAAACTGGAGGAGGCGTGGTCAGAGCGACCCCATTCTGGACGCACATTAGTAAAAATCTTTCGTTGAATTCAAAGGTCGTTTCCTCTTTTTTGATGAATCGTGATGACTTTTAGGACTCTCTAGTATGTGAAAAAATATATAAACCGAAATAAATCGGAAGGGAAACATGAGGAGCGATGGTCAGGGCGACCCCATTCTGGACCGACTATGAAAGAAATGTTTCGTCCAATTCGAAGGTCGTATCCTCTTTTTTGACGAATCGTGATGACTTTTAGGACCCTCTAGTATGTGAAAAATAATATAAACCGAAAAAAATCGAAAGGGAAACTTGAGAAGCAGTGGTCAGAGCGACCCCATTCTGGACGCACACTAGTAAAAATCTTTCGTTGAATTCAAAGGTCGTTTCCTCTTTTTTGATGAATCGTGACGACTTTTAGGATCCTCTAGTATGTGAAAAAAGTATAAACCGAAATAAATCTGACGGGAAACTTGTGGAGCGATGGTTAGAGCGACCCCATTCTGGACCGACTATGATAAAAATCTTTCTTCCAATTCGAAGGTCGTATCCTCTTTTTTGACGAATCGTGATGACTTTGAGGACCCACTAGTATTTGAAAAATAATATAAACCGAAAAAATTCGGAAGGGAAATTTGAGCAGCAGTGGTCAGAGCGTCCCCATTCTGAACGAACACTAGTAAAAATCTTTCGTTGAATTCAAAGGTCGTTTCTTATTTTTTGATGAATCGTGATGACTTTTAGGACCCTCTAGTATGTGAAAAAAAATATAAACCGAAATAAATCGGAAGGGAAACTTGAGGAGCAGTGGTCAGAGCGACCCCATTCTGGACGCACACTAGTAATAATCTTTCGTTGAATTCAAAGGACGTTTCCTCTTTTTTGATGAATCGTGATGACTTTAAGGATCCTCTAGTATGTGAAAAATAATATAAACCGAAAAAAATCGAAAGGGAAACTTGAGGAGCTATGGTCAGAGCGACCCCATTCTAGACCACCGCTGATAAAAATCTTTCATCCAATTCGAAGTTCGTTTCCTATTTTTTGATGAATCGTGATGACTTTTAGGACTCTCTTGTATGTGGAAAAAAATATAAACCGAAATAAATCGGAAGGGAAACTTGATCAGCGGTGGTCAGAGCGACCCCATTCTGGACCAACTATGATAAAAATCTTTCACCCAATTCGAAGGTCGTATCCTCTTTTTTGACGAATCGTGATGACTTTTAGGATCCTCTGGTATGTGAAAAAAAATATAAACCGAATTAAATCTGAAGGGAAACTTCAAGAGCGATGGTCAGATTGACCTCATTCTGGACGCACAAAATCTTTCGTTGAATTCAAAGGTCGTTTCTTATTTTTTGATGAATCGTGATTACTTTTAGGATCCTCTAGTATGTGAAAAAAAAATGAACCTAAATTAATAGGAAGGGAAACTTGAGGAGCGGTGGTCGGAGAGACCCCATTCGGGACCGACTGTGATAAAAATCTTTCATCCAATTCGACGTTCGTTTCCTTTTTTTTGATGAATCGTGATAACTTTTAGGACTCTATTGTAGGTGTAAAAAAATATGAACCGAAATAAATCGTCAGGGAAACTTGAGGGGCGGGGGTCGGAGAGACCCCTTTGGGACCTACTCTGATAAAAATCTTTCATCCGATTCAAAGTTTGTTTCCTATTTTTTGATGAATCGTGATGACTTTTAGGACCCTCTAGTATGTGAAAAAAAATATAAACCGAAATAAATCGAAAGGGTAACTTTAGGAGCGGTGTTCAGACCGACCCCATTCTGGACCGACTCTGATAAAAATCTTTAATCCAATACGAAGTTCGTTTCCTCTTTTTTGATGAATCGTGATAACTTTTAGGACTCGATTGTATGTGAAAAAAAATATAAACCGAAATAAATCGGAAGGGAAACTTGAGGAGGGGTGGTCAGAGCGACCTCATTCTGGACGCACACTAGTAGAAATCTTTCGTTGAATTCAAAGGTCGTTTCCTCTTTTTTGATGAATCATGATGACTTTTAGGATCCTCTAGTATGTGACAAAAAATATGAACCGAAATAAATCGGAAGGGAAACTTGAGGAGGGGTGGTCAAAGCGACCCCATTCTGGACCGACAGTTGTAAAAATCTGTCATCCAATTCAAAGGTCGTTTCGTCTTTTTCGATGAATCGTGATGACTTTAAGGATCCACTAGTATGTGAAAAAAAATATGAAGCGAAAATAATCGGAAGGGAATCTTGAGGAGCGGTGGTCGGAGAGACCTCATTCTGGACCGACTCTGATAAAAATCTTTCATCCAATTCGGAGTTCGTTTCCTCTTTTTTTATGAATCGTGATGACTTTTAGGACTCGCTAGTATGTGGAAAAAAATATTAACCGAAATATATCGGAAGGGAAACTTGAGGAGCAGCGGTCAGAGCGACCCCATTCTGGACGCACACTAGTAAAAATCTGTCGTTGAATTCAAAGGTCGTTTCCTCTTTTTCGATGAATCGTGATGACTTTTAGGATCCTCAAGTATGTGAAAAAAATATAAACCGAAATATATCTTACGGGAAACTTGAGGAGCGATGGTCAGCGCGACCCCATTCTGGACGGACTCTGATAAAAATCTTTCATCCAATTCGAAGTTCGTTTTCTCTTTTTTGATGAATCGTGAAGACTTTTAGGACTCTCTAGTATGTGAAAAAAAATATATACCGAAATAAATCGGGAGGGACACTTGAGGAGAGATGGTGAGAGCGACCCCATTCTGGACCGCCTATGATAAAAATCTTTCGTCCAATTCGAAGGTCGTATCGTCTTTTTTGACGAATCGTGATGACTTTTTGGACCCTCTAGTATGTGAAAAATAATATAAACCGAAAAAAATCGGAAGGGAAACTTGAGAAGCAGTGGTCAGAGCGACCCCATTCTGGACGCACACTAGTAAAAATCTTTCGTTGAATTCAAAGGTCGTTTCCTGTTTTTTTGAGGAATCGTGATGACTTTTAGGATCCTCTAGTATGTGAAAAAAAAATGAACCTAAATTAATAGGAAGGGAAACTTGAGGAGCGGTGGTCGGAGAGACCCCATTCGGGACCGACTGTGATAAAAATCTTTAATCCAATTCGAAGTTCGTTTCCTCTTTTTTGATGAATCGTGATGACTTTTAGGATCCTCTAGTATATGACAAAAAATATGAACCGAAATAAATCGGAAGGGAAACTTGAGGAGGGGTGGTCAAAGCGACCCCATTCTGGACCGACAGTTGTAAAAATCTGTCATCCAATTGAAAGGTCGTTTCGTCTTTTTCGATGAATCGTGATGACTTTAAGGATCCACTAGTATGTGAAAAAAAATATGAAGCGAAAATAATCGGAAGGGAATCTTGAGGAGCGGTGGTCGGAGAGACCTCATTCTGGACCGACACTGATAAAAATCTTTCATCCAATTCGGAGTTCGTTTCCTCTTTTTTTATGAATCGTGATGACTTTTAGGACTCTATTCTAGGTATAAAAAAATATGAACCGAAATAAATCGTCAGGGAAACTTGTGGGGCGGGGGTCGGAGAGACCCCTTTGGGACCTACTCTGATATAAATCTTTCATCCGATTCGAAGTTTGTTTCCTATTTTTTGATGAATCGTGATGACTTTTAGCACCCTCTAGTATGTGATAAAAAATATAAACCGAAATAAATCAAAAACGTAACTTTAGGAGCGGTGTTCAGACCGACCCCATTGTGGACCGACTCTGATAAAAATCTTTAATCCAATTCGAAGTTCGTTTCCTCTTTTTTGATGAATCGTGATCACTTTTAGGACTCTATTGTAGGCGAAAAAAAATATAAACCGAAATAAATCGGAAGGGAAACTTGAGGAGGGGTGGTCAGAGCGACCCCATTCTGGACGCACATTAGTAAAAATCTTTCGTTGAATTCAAAGGTCGTTTCCTCTTTTTTGATGAATCGTGATGACTTTTAGCATCCTCTAGTATGTGAAAAAAAATATGAACCGAAATTAATCGGAAGGGAATCTTGAGGAGCGGTGGTCGGAGAGACACCATTCTGGACCGACTCTGATAAAAATCTTTCATCGAATTCGAAGTTCGTTTCCTCTTTTTTGATGAATCGTGATGACTTTTAGGATCCTCTAGTATATGACAAAAAATATGAACCGAAATAAATCGGAAGGGAAACTTGAGGAGGGGTGGTCAGAGCGACCTCATTCTGGGCGCACACTAGTAGAAATCTTTCGTTGAATTCAAAGGTCGTTTCCTCGTTTATGATGAATCGTGATGACTTTTAGGATCCTCTAGTATGTGAAAAAAATATAAACCGAAATATATCTTACGGGAAACTTGAGGAGCGATGGTCAGCGCGACCCCATTCTGGACGGACTCTGATAAAAATCTTTCATCCAATTCGAAGTTCGTTTTCTCTTTTTTGATGAATCGTGAAGACTTTTAGGACTCTCTAGTATGTGAAAAAAAATATATACCGAAATAAATCGGGAGGGACACTTGAGGAGAGATGGTCAGAGCGACCCCAGTCTGGACCGCCTATGATAAAAATCTTTCGTCCAATTCGAAGGTCGTATCGTCTTTTTTGACGAATCGTGATGACTTTTTGGACCCTCTAGTATGTGAAAAATAATATAAACCGAAAAAAATCGGAAGGGAAACTTGAGAAGCAGTGGTCAGAGCGACCCCATTCTGGACGCACACTAGTAAAAATCTTTCGTTGAATTCAAAGGTCGTTTCCTCTTTTTTTGAGGAATCGTGATGACTTTTAGGATCCTCTAGTATGTGAAAAAAAAATGAACCTAAATTAATAGGAAGGGAAACTTGAGGAGCGGTGGTCGGAGAGACCCCATTCGGGACCGACTGTGATAAAAATCTTTCATCCAATTCGACGTTCGTTTCCTTTTTTTTGATGAATCGTGATAACTTTTAGGACTCTATTGTAGGTATAAAAAAATATGAACCGAAATAAATAGTCAGGGAAACTTGAGGGGTGGGGGTCGGAGAGACCCCTTTGGGACCTACTCTGATAAAAATCTTTCATCCGATTCAAAGTTTGTTTCCTATTTTTTGATGAATCGTGATGACTTTTAGGACCTTCTAGTATGTGAAAAAAAATATAAACCGAAATAAATCGAAAGGGTAACTTTAGGAGCGGTGTTTAGACCGACCCCATTCTGGACCGACTCTGATAAAAATCTTTAATCCAATACGAAGTTCGTTTCCTCTTTTTTGATGAATCGTGATCACTTTTAGGACTCGATTGTATGTGAAAAAAAATATAAACCGAAATAAATCGGAAGGGAATCTTGAGGAGGGGTGGTCAGAGCGACCTCATTCTGGACGCACACTAGTAGAAATCTTTCGTTGAATTCAAAGGTCGTTTCCTCTTTTTTGATGAATCGTGATGACTTTTAGGATCCTCTAGTATGTGAAAAAAATATAAACCGAAATATATCTTACGGGAAACTTGAGGAGCGATGGTCAGCGCGACCCCATTCTGGACGGACTCTGATAAAAATCTTTCATCCAATTCGAAGTTCGTTTTCTCTTTTTTGATGAATCGTGAAGACTTTTAGGACTCTCTAGTATGTGAAAAAAAAATATATACCGAAATAAATCGGAAGGGACACTTGAGGAGAGATGGTCAGAGCGACCCCATTCTGGACCGACTATGATAAAAATCTATCGTCCAATTCGAAGGTCGTATCCTCTTTTTTGACGAATCGTGATGACTTTTAGGACCCTCTAGTATGTGAAAAAAAATATGAACCGAAATAAATCGAAAGGGAAACTTTAGGAGCGGTGGTCAGGGCGACCCCATTCTCCACCGACGCTGATAAAAATCTTTCATCGAATTCGAAGTTCGTTTACTCTTTTTTGACGAATCGTGATGACTTTTAGGACCCTCTAGTATGTGAAAAATAATATAAACCGAAAAAAATCGGAAGGGAAACTTGAGAAGCAGTGGTCAGAGCGACGCCATTCTGGACGCACTCTAGTAAAAATCTTTCGTTGAATACAAAGGTCGTTTCGTCTTTTTTGATGAATCGTGATGAATTTTAGGATCCTCTAGTATGTGAAAAAAAAATATGAACCGAAATAAATTGACGGGGAAACTCGAAAAGTGGTGGTCAGCGCGACACCATTCTGGACCGACTCTGATAAAAATCTGTCATCCAATTCAAAGGTCGTTTCCTCTTTTTTGATGAATCGTGATGACTTTTAGGACCCTCTAGTATGTGAAAAATATATAAACCGAAATAAAACGAAAGGGAAACTTTAGGAGCGGTGGTCAGAGCGAGCCCATTCTGGACCGACGCTGATAAAAATCTTTCATCGAAATCGAAGTTTGTTTCCTGTTTTTTGATGAATCGTGATGACTTTTAGGACCCTCTAGTAAGTGAAAAAATATATAAACCGAAATAAATCGACAGGGTAACTTTAGGAGCGGTGGTCAGACCGACCCCATTGTGGACCGACTCTGATAAAAATCTTTAATCCAATTCGAAGTTCGTTTCCTCTTTTTTGATGAATCGTGATCACTTTTAGGACTCTATTGTAGGCGAAAAAAAATATAAACCGAAATAAATCGGAAGGGAAACTTGAGGAGGGGTGGTCAGAGCGACCCCATTCTGGACGCACATTAGTAAAAATCTTTCGTTGAATTCAAAGGTCGTTTCC
This sequence comes from Oxytorus armatus, assembly GCA_958009045.1. Lineage (NCBI taxonomy): Eukaryota > Metazoa > Arthropoda > Insecta > Hymenoptera > Ichneumonidae > Oxytorus > Oxytorus armatus. Next base: position 5,420,382 of record OY253752.1, read on the forward strand.
TCTTTTTTGATGAATCGTGATGACTTTTAGCATCCTCTAGTATATGAAAAAAAATATGAACCGAAATTAATCGGAAGGGAACCTTGAGGAGGCGTGGTCAAAGCGACCCCATTCTGGACCGACAGTTTAAAAATCTGTCATCCAATTCAAAGGTCGTTTCCTCTTTTTTGATGAATAGTGATGACTTTTAGCATCCTCTAGTATGTGAAAAAAAATATGAACCGAAATTAATCGGAAGGGAAACTTGCGGAGCGGTGGTCGGAGAGACCCCATTCTGGACCGACAGTTGTGAAAATCTTTCATCCAATTCGACGTTCGTTTCCTTTTTTTTGATGAATCGTGATAACTTTTAGGACTCTATTCTAGGTGTAAAAAAATATGAACCGAAATAAATCGTCAGGGAAACTTGTGGGGCGGGGGTCGGAGAGACCCCTTTGGGACCTACTCTGATAAAAATCTTTCATCCGATTCGAAGTTTGTTTCCTATTTTTTGATGAATCGTGATGACTTTTAGCACCCTCTAGTATGTGAAAAAAAATATAAACCGAAATAAATCGAAAGGGTAACTTTAGGAGCGGTGTTCAGACCGACCCCATTCTGGACCGACTCTGCTAAAAATCTTTAATCCAATACGAAGTTCGTTTCCTCTTTTTTGATGAATCGTGATCACTTTTAGGACTCGATTGTATGTGAAAAAAAATATAAACCGAAATAAATCGGAAGGGAAACTTGAGGAGGGGTGGTCAGAGCGACCTCATTCTGGGCGCACACTAGTAGAAATCTTTCGTTGAATTCAAAGGTCGTTTCCTCGTTTATGATGAATCGTGATGACTTTTAGGATCCTCTAGTATGTGAAAAAAATATAAACCGAAATATATCTTACCGGAAACTTGAGGAGCGATGGTCAGCGCGACCCCATTCTGGACGGACTCTGATAAAAATCTTTCATCCAATTCGAAGTTCGTTTTCTCTTTTTTGATGAATCGTGAAGACTTTTAGGACTCTCTAGTATGTGAAAAAAAATATAAACCGAAATAAATCGGAAGGGAACCTTGAGGAGGCGTGGTCAAAGCGACCCCATTCTGGACCGACAGTTTAAAAATCTGTCATCCAATTCAAAGGTAGTTTCCTCTTTTTTGATGAATAGTGATGACTTTTAGCATCCTCTAGTATGTGAAAAAAAATATGAACCGAAATTAATAGGAAGGGAAACTTGCGGAGCGTCGGTCGGAGAGATCCCATTCTGGACCGACAGTTGTGAAAATCTTTCATCCAATTCGACGTTCGTTTCCTTTTTTTTGATGAATCGTGATAACTTTTAGGACTCTATTCTAGGTGTAAAAAAATATGAACCGAAATAAATCGTCAGGGAAACTTGTGGGGCGGGGGTCGGAGAGACCCCTTTGGGACCTACTCTGATAAAAATCTTTCATCCGATTCGAAGTTTGTTTCCTATTTTTTGATGAATCGTGATGACTTTTAGCACCCTCTAGTATGTGAAAAAAAATATAAACCGAAATAAATCGAAAGGGTAACTTTAGGAGCGGTGTTCAGACCGACCCCATCCTGGACCGACTCTGATAAAAATCTTTAATCCAATACGAAGTTCGTTTCCTCTTTTTTGATGAATCGTGATCACTTTTAGGACTCGATTGTATGTGAAAAAAAATATAAACCGAAATAAATCGGAAGGGAAACTTGAGGAGGGGTGGTCAGAGCGACCTCATTCTGGGCGCACACTAGTAGAAATCTTTCGTTTAATTCAAAGGTCGTTTCCTCGTTTATGATGAATCGTGATGACTTTTAGGATCCTCTAGTATGTGAAAAAAATATAAACCGAAATATATCTTACGGGAAACTTGAGGAGCGATGGTCAGCGCGACCCCATTCTGGACGGACTCTGATAAAAATCTTTCATCCAATTCGAAGTTCGTTTTCTCTTTTTTGATGAATCGTGAAGACTTTTAGGACGCTCTAGTATGTGAAAAAAAATATATACCGTAGTAAATCGGGAGGGACACTTGAGGAGAGATGGTCAGAGCGACCCCAGTCTGGACCGCCTATGATAAAAATCTTTCGTCCAATTCGAAGGTCGTATCGTCTTTTTTGACGAATCGTGATGACTTTTTGGACCCTCTAGTATGTGAAAAATAATATAAACCGAAAAAAATCGGAAGGGAAACTTGAGAAGCAGTGGTCAGAGCGACCCCATTCTGGACGCACACTAGTTAAAATCTTTCGTTGAATTCAAAGGTCGTTTCCTCTTTTTTTGAGGAATCGTGATGACTTTTAGGATCCTCTAGTATGTGAAAAAAAAATGAACCTAAATTAATAGGAAGGGAAACTTGAGGAGCGGTGGTCGGAGAGACCCCATTCGGGACCGACTGTGATAAAAATCTTTCATCCAATTCGACGTTCGTTTCCTTTTTTTTGATGAATCGTGATAACTTTGAGGACTCTATTGTAGGTGTAAAAAAATATGAACCGAAATAAATCGTCAGGGAAACTTGAGGGGCGGGGGTCGGAGAGACCCCTTTGGGACCTACTCTGATAAAAATCTTTCATCCGATTCAAAGTTTGTTTCCTATTTTTTGATGAATCGTGATGACTTTTAGGACCTTCTAGTATGTGAAAAAAAATATAAACCGAAATAAATCGAAAGGGTAACTTTAGGAGCGGTGTTCAGACCGACCCCATTCTGGACCGACTCTGATAAAAATCTTTAATCCAATACGAAGTTCGTTTCCTCTTTTTTGATGAATCGTGATCACTTTTAGGACTCGATTGTATGTGAAAAAAAATATAAACCGAAATAAATCGGAAGGGAATCTTGAGGAGGGGTGGTCAGAGCGACCTCATTCTGGACGCACACTAGTAGAAATCTTTCGTTGAATTCAAAGGTCGTTTCCTCTTTTTTGATGAATCGTGATGCCTTTTAGGATCCTCTAGTATGTGAAAAAAATATAAACCGAAATATATCTTACGGGAAACTTGAGGAGCGATGGTCAGCGCGACCCCATTCTGGACGGACTCTGATAAAAATCTTTCATCCAATTCGAAGTTCGTTTTCTCTTTTTTGATGAATCGTGAAGACTTTTAGGACTCTCTGGTATGTGAAAAAAAATATATACCGAAATAAATCGGAAGGGACACTTGAGGAGAGATGGTCAGAGCGACCCCATTCTGGACCGACTATGATAAAAATCTATCGTCCAATTCGAAGGTCGTATCCTCTTTTTTGACGAATCGTGATGACTTTTAGGATCCTCTAGTATGTGAAAAAAAATATGAACCGAAATAAATCGAAAGGGAAACTTTAGGAGCGGTGGTCAGGGCGACCCCATTCTCCACCGACGCTGATAAAAATCTTTCATCGAATTCGAAGTTCGTTTACTCTTTTTTGACGAATCGTGATGACTTTTAGGACCCTCTAGTATGTGAAAAATAATATAAACCGAAAAAAATCGGAAGGGAAACTTGAGAAGCAGTGGTCAGAGCGACGCCATTGTGGACCGACTCTGATAAAAATCTTTAATCCAATTCGAAGTGCGTTTCCTCTTTTTTGATGAATCGTGATCACTTTTAGGACTCTATTGTAGGCGAAAAAAAATATAAACCGAAATAAATCGGAAGGGAAACTTGAGGAGGGGTGGTCAGATCGACCCCATTCTGGACGCACATTAGTAAAAATCTTTCGTTGAATTCAAAGGTCGTTTCCTCTTTTTTGATGAATCGTGATGACTTTTAGCATCCTCTAGTATATGAAAAAAAATATGAACCGAAATTAATCGGAAGGGAATCTTGAGGAACGGTGGTCGGAGAGACACCATTCTGGACCGACTCTGATAAAAATCTTTCATCGAATTCGAAGTTCGTTTCCTCTTTTTTGATGAATAGTGATGACTTTTAGGACTCTCTTGTATGTGAAAAAAAATATAAACCGAAATAAATCGGAAGGGAACCTTGAGGAGGCGTGGTCAAAGCGACCCCATTCTGGACCGACAGTTTAAAAATCTGTCATCCAATTCAAAGGTCGTTTCCTCTTTTTTGATGAATAGTGATGACTTTTAGCATCCTCTAGTATGTGAAAAAAAATATGAACCGAAATTAATCGGAAGGGAAACTTGCGGAGCGGTGGTCGGAGAGACCCCATTCTGGACCGACAGTTGTGAAAATCTTTCATCCAATTCGACGTTCGTTTCCTTTTTGTCGGGATACCGACATCGTGATAACTTTTAGGACTCTATTGTAGGTGTAAAAAAATATGAACCGAAATAAATCGACAGGGAAACTTGAGGGGCGGGGGTCGGAGAGACCCCTTTGGGACCTACTCTGATAAAAATCTTTCATCCGATTCGAAGTTTGTTTCCTATTTTTTGATGAATCGTGATGACTTTTAGGACCCTCTAGTATGTGAAAAAAAAATATAAACCGAAATAAATCGAAAGGGTAACTTTAGGAGCGGTGTTCAGACCGACCCCATTCTGGACCGACTCTGATAAAAATCTTTAATCCAATACGAAGTTCGTTTCCTCTTTTTTGATGAATCGTGATCACTTTTAGGACTCGATTGTATGTGAAAAAAAATATAAACCGAAATAAATCGGAAGGGAAACTTGAGGAGGGGTGGTCAGAGCGACCTCATTCTGGGCGCACACTAGTAGAAATCTTTCGTTGAATTCAAAGGTCGTTTCCTCATTTATGATGAATCGTGATGACTTTTAGGATCCTCTAGTATGTGAAAAAAATATAAACCGAAATATATCTTACGGGAAACTTGAGGAGCGATGGTCAGCGCGACCCCATTCTGGACGGACTCTGATAAAAATCTTACATCCAATTCGAAGTTCGTTTTCTCTTTTTTGATGAATCGTGAAGACTTTTAGGACTCTCTGGTATGTGAAAAAAAATATATACCGAAATAAATCGGGAGGGACACTTGAGGAGAGATGGTCAGAGCGACCCCATTCTGGACCGCCTATGATAAAAATCTTACGTCCAATTCGAAGGTCGTATCGTCTTTTTTGACGAATCTCGATGACTTTTTGGACCCTCTAGTATGTGAAAAATAATATAAACCGAAAAAAATCGGAAGGGAAACTTGAGAAGCAGTGGTCAGAGCGACCCCATTCTGGACGCACACTAGTAAAAATCTTTCGTTGAATTCAAAGGTCGTTTCCTGTTTTTTTGAGGAATCGTGATGACTTTTAGGATCCTCTAGTATGTGAAAAAAAAATGAACCTAAATTAATAGGAAGGGAAACTTGAGGAGCGGTGGTCGGAGAGACCCCATTCGGGACCGACTGTGATAAAAATCTTTAATCCAATACGAAGTTCGTTTCCTCTTTTTTGATGAATCGTGATCACTTTTAGGACTCGATTATATGTGAAAAAAAATATAAACCGAAATAAATCGGAAGGGAAACTTGAGGAGGGGTGGTCAGAGCGACCTCATTCTGGGCGCACACTAGTAGAAATCTTTCGTTGCATTCAAAGGTCGTTTCCTCTTTTTTGATGAATCGTGATGACTTTTAGGATCCTCTAGTATGTGACAAAAAATATGAACCGAAATAAATCGGAAGGGAAACTTGAGGAGCAGCGGTCAGAGCGACCCCATTCTGGACGCACACTAGTAAAAATCTTTCGTTGAATTCAAAGGTCGTTTCCTCTTTTTCGATGAATCGTGATGACTTTAAGGATCCACTAGTATGTGAAAAAAAATATAAGCCGAAATAAATCGAAAGGGAATCTTGAGGAGCGGTGGTCGGAGAGACCCCATTCGGGACCGACTCTGATAAAAATCTTTCATCCAATTCGAAGTTCGTTTCCTCTTTTTTGATGAATCGTGATGACTTTTAGGACCCTCTAGTGAGTGAAAAAAAATATAAACCGAAATAAATCGAAAGGGTAACTTTAGGAGCGGTGGTCAGACCGACCCCATTGAGGACCGACTCTGATAAAAATCTTTAATCCAATTCGAAGTTCGTTTCCTCTTTTTTGATGAATCGTGATCACTTTTAGGACTCTATTGTAGGCGAAAAAAAATATAAACCGAAATAAATCGGAAGGGAAACTTGAGGAGGGGTGGTCAGAGCGACCCCATTCTGGACGCACATTAGTAAAAATCTTTCGTTGAATTCAAAGGTCGTTTCCTCTTTTTTGATGAATCGTGATGACTTTTAGCATCCTCTAGTATGTGAAAAAAAATATGAACCGAAATTAATCGGAAGGGAATCTTGAGGAGCGGTGGTCGGAGAGACACCATTCTGGACCGACTCTGATAAAAATCTTTAATCCAATACGAAGTTCGTTTCCTCTTTTTTGATGAATCGTGATCACTTTTAGGACTCGATTGTATGTGAAAAAAAATATAAACCGAAATAAATCGGAAGGGAAACTTGAGGAGGGGTGGTCACAGCGACCTCATTCTGGACGCACACTAGTAGAAATCTTTCGTTGAATTCAAAGGTCGTTTCCTCTTTTTTGATGAATCGTGATGACTTTTAGGATCCTCTAGTATGTGAAAAAAATATAAACCGAAATATATCTTACGGGAAACTTGAGGAGCGATGGTCAGCGCGACCCCATTCTGGACGGACTCTGATAAAAATCTTTCATCCAATTCGAAGTTCGTTTTCTCTTTTTTGATGAATCGTGAAGACTTTTGAGACTCTCTAGTATATGAAAAAAAATATATACCGAAATAAATCGAAGGGACACTTGAGGAGAGATGGTCAGAGCGACCCCATTCTGGACCGACTATGATAAAAATCTTTCGTCCAATTCGAAGGTCGTATCCTCTTTTTGACGGATCGTGATGACATTTAGGACCCTCTAGTATGTGAAAAAAAATATAAACCGAAATAAATCGAAAGGGAAACTTTAGGAGCGGTGGTCAGGGCGACCCCATTCTGGACCGACGCTGATAAAAATCTTTCATCGAATTCGAAGTTCGTTTCCTCTTTTTTGACGAATCGTGATGACTTTTAGGACCGTCTAGTATGTGAAAAATAATATAAACCGAAAAAAATCGGAAGTGAAACTTGAGAAGCAGTGGTCAGAGCGACCCCATTCTGGACGCACACTAGTAAAAATCTTTCGTTGAATTCAAAGGTCGTTTCCTGTTTTTGATGAATCGTGATGAATTTTAGGATCCTCTAGTATGTGAAAAAAAAATATGAACCGAAATAAATCGACGGGGAAACTTGAAAAGTGGTGGTCAGAGCGACACCATTCTGGACCGACTCTGATAAAAATCTTTCATCGAATTCAAAGTTCGTTTCCTCTTTTTTGATGAATAGTAATGACTTTTAGGACTCTCTAGTATGTGAAAAAAAATATAAACCGAAATGAATCGGAAGGGAACCTTGAGGAGGGGTGGTCAAAGCGACCCCATTCTGGACCGACAGTTTAAAAATCTGTCATCCAATTCAAAGGTCGTTTCCTCTTTTTTGATGAATCGTGATGACTTTAAGGATTCACTAGTATGTGAAAAAAAATATGAAGCGAAAATAATCGGAAGGGTATCTTGACGAGCGGTGGTCGGAGAGACCCCATTCTGGACCGACTCTGATAAAAATCTTTCATCCAATTCGGAGTTCGTTTCCTCTTTTTTTATGTATCGTGATGACTTTTATTACTCTCTATTATGTGAAAAAAAATATTAACCGAAATATAACGGAAGGGAAACTTGAGGAGCAGCGGTCAGAGCGACCCCATTCTGAACGCATGCTAGTAAAAATCTTTCGTTGAATTCAAAGGTCGTTTCCTCTTTTTGATGAATCGTGACGACTTTTAGGATCCTCTAGTATGTGAAAAGAGTATAAACCGAAATAAATCTGACGGGAAACTTGAGGAGCGATGGTCAGACCGACCCCATTCTGGACCGACTCTGATAAAAATCTTTAATCCAATTCGAAGTTCGTTTCCTCTTTTTTGATGAATCGTGATAACTTTTAGGACTCTATTGTAGGCGAAAAAAAATATAAGTCGAAATAAATCGGAAGGGAAATTTGAGGAGGGGTGGTCACAGCGACCCCATTCTGGACGCACACTAGTAAAAATCTTTCGTTGAATTCAAAGGTCGTTTCCTCTTTTTTGATGAATAGTGATGACTTTTAGCATCCTCTAGTATGTGAAAAAAAATATGAACCGAAATTAATCGGAAGGGAAACTTGAGTAGCGGCGGTCGGAGAGACCCCATTCTGGACCGACAGTTGTGAAAATCTTTCATCCAATTCGACGTTCGTTTCCTTTTTTTTGATGAATCGTGATAACTTTTAGGACTCTATTGTAGGTGTAAAAAAATATGAACCGAAATAAATCTTCAGGGAAACTTGAGGGGCGGGGGTCGGAGAGACCCCTTTGGGACCTACTCTGATAAAAATCTTTCATCCGATTCGAAGTTTGTTTCCTATTTTTTGATGAATCGTGATGACTTTTAGGACCCTCTAGTATGTGAAAAAAAATATAAACCGAAATAAATCGAAAGGGTAACTTTAGGAGCGGTGTTCAGACCGACCCCATTCTGGACCGACTCTGATAAAAATCTTTAATCCAATACGAAGTTCGTTTCCTCTTTTTTTATGAATCGTGATCACTTTTAGGACTCTATTGTAGGCGAAAAAAAATATAAACCGAAATAAATCGGAAGGGAAACTTGAGGAGGGGTGGTCAGAGCGACCCCATTCTGGACGCACATTAGTAAAAATCTTTCGTTGAATTCAAAGGTCGTTTCCTCTTTTTTGATGAATCGTGATGACTTTTAGCATCCTCTAGTATGTGAAAAAAAATATGAACCGAAATTAATCGGAAGGGAATCTTGAGGGGCGGTGGTCGGAGAGACACCATTCTGGACCGACTCTGATAAAAATCTTTCATCGAATTCGAAGTTCGTTTCCTCTTTTTTGATGAATAGTGATGACTTTTAGGACTCTCTAGTATGTGAAAAAAAATATAAACCGAAATAAATCGGAAGGGAACCTTGAGGAGGGGTGGTCAAAGCGACCCCATTCTGGACCGACAGTTTAAAAATCTGTCATCCAATTCAAAGGTCGTTTCCTCTTTTTTGATGAATCGTGATGACTTTAAGGATCCACTAGTATGTGAAAAAAAATATGAAGCGAAAATAATCGGAAGGGTATCTTGATGTGCGGTGGTCGGAGAGACCCCATTCTGGACCGACTCTGATAAAAATCTTTCATCCAATTCGGAGTTCGTTTCCTCTTTTTTTATGTATCGTGATGACTTTTATTACTCTCTATTATGTGAAAAAAGATATTAACCGAAATATAACGGAAGGGAAACTTGAGGAGCAGCGGTCAGAGCGACCCCATTCTGAACGCATGCTAGTAAAAATCTTTCGTTGAATTCAAAGGTCGTTTCCTCTTTTTCATGAATCGTGACGACTTTTAGGATCCTCTAGTATGTGAAAAAAGTATAAACCGAAATAAATCTGACGGGAAACTTGAGGAGCGATGGTCAGACCGACCCCATTCTGGACCGACTCTGATAAAAATCTTTCATCCAATTCGACGTTCGTTTCCTTTTTTTTTGATGAATCGTGATAACTTTTAGGACTCTATTGTAGGTGTAAAAAAATATGAACCGAAATAAATCGTCAGGGAAGCTTGAGGGGCGGGGGTCGGAGAGACCCCTTTGGGACCTACTCTGATAAAAATCTTTCATCCGATTCGAAGTTTGTTTCCTATTTTTTGATGAATCGTGATGACTTTTAGGACCCTCTAGTATGTGAAAAAAAATATAAACCGAAATAAATCGAAAGGGTAACTTTAGGAGCGGTGTTCAGACCGACCCCATTCTGGACCGACTCTGATAAAAATCTTTAATCCAATACGAAGTTCGTTTCCTCTTTTTTGATGAATCGTGATCACTTTTAGGAATCGATTGTATGTGAAAAAAAATATAAACCGAAATAAATCCGAAGGGAAATTTGAGGAGGGGTGGTCAGAGCGACCTCATTCTGGACGCACACTAGTAGAAATCTTTCGTTGAATTCAAAGGTCGTTTCCTCTTTTTTGATGAATCGTGATGACTTTTAGGATCCTCTAGTATGTGAAAAAAATATAAACCGAAATATATCTTACGGGAAACTTGAGGAGCGATGGTCAGCGCGACCCCATTCTGGACGGACTCTGATAAAAATCTTACATCCAATTCGAAGTTCGTTTTCTCTTTTTTGATGAATCGTGAAGACTTTTAGGACTCTCTAGTATGTGAAAAAAAATATATACCGAAATAAATCGGGAGGGACACTTGAGGAGAGATGGTCAGAGCGACCCCATTCTGGACCGCCTATGATAAAAATCTTTCGTCCAATTCGAAGGTCGTATCGTCTTTTTTGACGAATCGTGATGACGTTTTGGACCCTCTAGTATGTGAAAAATAATATAAACCGAAAAAAATCGGAAGGGAAACTTGAGAAGCAGTGGTCAGAGCGACCCCATTCTGGACGCACACTAGTAAAAATCTTTCGTTGAATTCAAAGGTCGTTTCCTCTTTTTTTGAGGAATCGTGATGACTTTTAGGATCCTCTAGTATGTGAAAAAAAAATGAACCTAAATTAATAGGAAGGGAAACTTGAGGAGCGGTGGTCGGAGAGACCCCATTCGGGACCGACTGTGATAAAAATCTTTAATCCAATACGAAGTTCGTTTCCTCTTTTTTGTTGAATAGTGATCACTTTTAGGACTCGATTTTATGTGAAAAAAAATATAAACCGAAATAAATCGGAAGGGAAACTTGAGGAGGGGTGGTCAGAGCGACCTCATTCTGGGCGCACACTAGTAGAAATCTTTCTTTGAATTCAAAGGTCGTTTCCTCTTTTTTGATGAATCGTGATGACTTTTAGGATCCTCTAGTATGTGACAAAAAATATGAACCGAAATAAATCGGAAGGGAAACTTGAGGAGCAGCGGTCAGAGCGACCCCATTCTGGACGCACACTAGTAAAAATCTTTCGTTGAATTCAAAGGTCGTTTCCTCTCTTTCGATGAATCGTGATGACTTTAAGGATCCACTAGTATGTGAAAAAAAATATAAGCCGAAATAAATCGAAAGGGAATCTTGAGGAGCGGTGGTCGGAGAGACCCCATTCGGGACCGACTCTGATAAAAATCTTTCATCCAATTCGAAGTTCGTTTCCTCTTTTTTGATGAATCGTGATGACTTTTAGGACCCTCTAGTGAGTGAAAAAAAATATAAACCGAAATAAATCGAAAGGGTAACTTTAGGAGCGGTGGTCAGACCGACTCCATTGAGGACCGACTCTGATAAAAATCTTTAATCCAATTCGAAGTTCGTTTCCTCTTTTTTGATGAATCGTGATCACTTTTAGGACTCTATTGTAGGCGAAAAAAAATATAAACCGAAATAAATCGGAAGGGAAACTTGAGGAGGGGTGGTCAGAGCGACCCCATTCTGGACGCACATTAGTAAAAATCTTTCGTTGAATTCAAAGGTCGTTTCCTCTTTTTTGATGAATCGTGATGACTTTTAGCATCCTCTAGTATGTGAAAAAAAATATGAACCGAAATTAATCGGAAGGGAATCTTGAGGAGCGGTGGTCGGAGAGACACCATTCTGGACCGACTCTGATAAAAATCTTTAATCCAATACGAAGTTCGTTTCCTCTTTTTTGATGAATCGTGATCACTTTTAGGACTCGATTGTATGTGAAAAAAAATATAAACCGAAATAAATCGGAAGGGAAACTTGAGGAGGGGTGGTCACAGCGACCTCATTCTGGACGCACACTAGTAGAAATCTTTCGTTGAATTCAAAGGTCGTTTCCTCTTTTTTGATGAATCGTGATGACTTTTAGGATCCTCTAGTATGTGAAAAAAATATAAACCGAAATATATCTTACGGGAAACTTGAGGAGCGATGGTCAGCGCGACCCCATTCTGGACGGACTTTGATAAAAATCTTTCATCCAATTCGAAGTTCGTTTTCTCTTTTTTGATGAATCGTGAAGACTTTTGGGACTCTCTAGTATATGAAAAAAAATATATACCGAAATAAATCGAAGGGACACTTGAGGAGAGATGGTCAGAGCGACCCCATTCTGGACCGACTATGATAAAAATCTTTCGTCCAATTCGAAGGTCGTATCCTCTTTTTGACGGATCGTGATGACATTTAGGACCCTCTAGTATGTGAAAAAAAATATAAACCGAAATAAATCGAAAGGGAAACTTTAGGAGCGGTGGTCAGGGCGACCCCATTCTGGACCGACGCTGATAAAAATCTTTCATCGAATTCGAAGTTCGTTTCCTCTTTTTTGACGAATCGTGATGACTTTTAGGACCGTCTAGTATGTGAAAAATAATATAAACCGAAAAAAATCGGAAGTGAAACTTGAGAAGCAGTGGTCAGAGCGACCCCATTCTGGACGCACACTAGTAAAAATCTTTCGTTGAATTCAAAGGTCGTTTCCTGTTTTTGATGAATCGTGATGAATTTTAGGATCCTCTAGTATGTGAAAAAAAAATATGAACCGAAATAAATCGACGGGGAAACTTGAAAAGTGGTGGTCAGAGCGACACCATTCTGGACCGACTCTGATAAAAATCTTTCATCGAATTCGAAGTTCGTTTCCTCTTTTTTGATGAATAGTAATGACTTTTAGGACTCTCTAGTATGTGAAAAAAAATATAAACCGAAATGAATCGGAAGGGAACCTTGAGGAGGGGTGGTCAAAGCGACCCCATTCTGGACCGACAGTTTAAAAATCTGTCATCCAATTCAAAGGTCGTTTCCTCTTTTTTGATGAATCGTGATGACTTTAAGGATCCACTAGTATGTGAAAAAAAATATGAAGCGAAAATAATCGGAAGGGTATCTTGACGAGCGGTGGTCGGAGAGACCCCATTCTGGACCGACTCTGATAAAAATCTTTCATCCAATTCGGAGTTCGTTTCCTCTTTTTTTGTGTATCGTGATGACTTTTATTACTCTCTATTATGTGAAAAAAAATATTAACCGAAATATAACGGAAGGGAAACTTGAGGAGCAGCGGTCAGAGCGAACCCATTCTGAACGCATGGTAGTAAAAATCTTTCGTTGAATTCAAAGATCGTTTCCTCTTTTTGATGAATCGTGACGACTTTTAGGATCCTCTAGTATGTGAAAAAAGTATAAACCGAAATAAATCTGACGGGAAACTTGAGGAGCGATGGTCAGACCGACCCCATTCTGGACCGACTCTGATAAAAATCTTTAATCCAATTCGAAGTTCGTTTCCTCTTTTTTGATGAATCGTGATCACTTTTAGGACTCTATTGTAGGCGAAAAAAAATATAAGTCGAAATAAATCGGAAGGAAAATTTGAGGAGGGGTGGTCACAGCGACCCCATTCTGGACGCACAATAGTAAAAATCTTTCGTTGAATTCGAAGGTCGTTTCCTCTTTTTTGATGAATAGTGATGACTTTTAGCATCCTCTAGTATGTGAAAAAAAATATGAACCGAAATTAATCGGAAGGGAAACTTGATTAGCGGCGGTCGGAGACACCCCATTCTGGACCGACAGTTGTGAAAATCTTTCATCCAATTCGACGTTCGTTTCCTTTTTTTTGATGAATCGTGATAACTTTAAGGACTCTATTGTAGGTGTAAAAAAATATGAACCGAAATAAATCGTCAGGGAAACTTGAGGGGCGGGGATCGGAGAGACCCCTTTGGGACCTACTCTGATAAAAATCTTTCATCCGATTCGAAGTTTGTTTCCTATTTTTTGATGAATCGTGATGACTTTTAGGACCCTCTAGTATGTGAAAAAAAATATAAACCGAAATAAATCGAAAGGGTAACTTTAGGAGCGGTGTTCAGACCGACCCCATTCTGGACCGACGCTGATAAAAATCTTTAATCCAATACGAAGTTCGTTTCCTCTTTTTTGATGAATCGTGATCACTTTTAGGACTCGATTGTATGTGAAAAAAAATATAAACCGAAATAAATCGGAAGGGAAACTTGAGGAGGGGTGGTCAGAGCGACCTCATTCTGGACGCACACTAGTAGAAATCTTTCGTTGAATTCAAAGGTCGTTTCCTTTTTTTTGATGAATCGTGATGACTTTTAGGATCCTCTAGTATGTGAAAAAAATATAAACCGAAATATATCTTACGGGAAACTTGAGGAGCGATGGTCAGCGCGACCCCATTCTGGACGGACTCTGATAAAAATCTTTCATCCAATTCGAAGTTCGTTTTCTCTTTTTTGATGAATCGTGAAGACTTTTGGGACTCTCTAGTATATGAAAAAAAATATATACCGAAATAAATCGGAAGGGACACTTGAGGAGAGATGGTCAGAGCGACCCCATTCTGGACCGACTATGATAAAAATCTTTCGTCCAATTCGAACCTCGTTTCCTCTTTTTGACGGATCGTGATGACATTTAGGACCCTCTAGTATGTGAAAAAAAATATAAACCGAAATAAATCGAAAGGGAAACTTTAGGAGCGGTGGTCAGGGCGACCCCATTCTGGACCGACGCTGATAAAAATCTTTCATCGAATTCGAAGTTCGTTTCCTCTTTTTTGACGAATCGTGATGACTTTTAGGACCCTCTAGTATGTGAAAAATAATATAAACCGAAAAAAATCGCAAGGGAAACTTGAGAAGCAGTGGTCAGAGCGACCCCATTCTGGACGCACACTAGTAAAAATCTTTCGTTGAATTCAAAGGTCGTTTCCTCTTTTTTGATGAATCGTGATGAATTTTAGGATCCTCTAGTATGTGAAAAAAAAATATGAACCGAAATAAATCGACGGGGAAACTTGAAAAGTGGTGGTCAGAGCGAGACCATTCTGGATCGACTCTGATAAAAATCTTTCATCGAATTCGAAGTTCGTTTCCTCTTTTTTGATGAATAGTGATGACTTTTAGGACTCTCTAGTATGTGAAAAAAATATAAACCGAAATAAATCGGAAGGGAAACTTGAGGAGGGGTGGTCAAAGCGACCCCATTCTGGACCGACAGTTGTAAAAATCTGTCATCCAATTCAAAGGTCGTTTCCTCTTTTTTGATAAATCGTGAAGACTTTTAGGTTCCTCTAGTATGTGAAAAAAGAAATGAACCTAAATTAATAGGAAGGGAAACTTGAGGAGCGGTGGTCGGAGAGACCCCATTCGGGACCGACTGTGATAAAAATCTTTCATCCAATTCGACGTTCGTTTCCTTTTTTTTGATGAATCGTGATAACTTTTAGGACTCTATTGTAGGTGTAAAAAAATATGAACCGAAATAAATCGTCAGGGAAACTTGAGGGGCGGGGGTCGGAGAGACCCCATTCTGGACCGACAGTTGTGAAAATCTTTCATCCAATTCGACGTTCGTTTCCTTTTTTTTGATGAATCGTGATAACTTTTAGGACTCTATTCTAGGTGTAAAAAAATATGAACCGAAATAAATCGTCAGGGAAACTTGTGGGGCGGGGGTCGGAGAGACCCCTTTGGGACCTACTCTGATAAAAATCTTTCATCCGATTCGAAGTTTGTTTCCTATTTTTTGATGAATCGTGATGACTTTTAGCACCCTCTAGTATGTGAAAAAAAATATAAACCGAAATAAATCGAAAGGGTAACTTTAGGAGCGGTGTTCAGACCGACCCCATTCTGGACCGACTCTGATAAAAATCTTTAATCGAATTCGAAGTTCGTTTCCTCTTTTTTGATGAATAGTGATGACTTTTAGGACTCTCTAGTATGTGAAAAAAATATAAACCGAAATAAATCGGAAGGGAAACTTGAGGAGGGGTGGTCAAAGCGACCCCATTCTGGACCGACAGTTGTAAAAATCTGTCATCCAATTCAAAGGTCGTTTCCTCTTTTTTGATGAATCGTGAAGACTTTTAGGATCCTCTAGTATGTGAAAAAAGAAATGAACCTAAATTAATAGGAAGGGAAACTTGAGGAGCGGTGGTCGGAGAGACCCCATTCGGGACCGACTGTGATAAAAATCTTTCATCCAATTCGACGTTCGTTTCCTTTTTTTTGATGAATCGTGATAACTTTTAGGACTCTATTGTAGGTGTAAAAAAATATGAACCGAAATAAATCGTCAGGGAAACTTGAGGGGCGGGGGTCGGAGAGACCCCTTTGGGACCTACTCTGATAAAAATCTTTCATCCGATTCGAAGTTTGTTTCCTATGTTTTGATGAATCGTGATGACTTTTAGGACCCTCTAGTATGTGAAAAAAAAATATAAACCGAAATAAATCGAAAGGGTAACTTTAGGAGCGGTGTTCAGACCGACCCCATTCTGGACCGACTCTGATAAAAATCTTTAATCCAATACGAAGTTCGTTTCCTCTTTTTTGATGAATCGTGATCACTTTTAGGACTCGATTGTATGTGAAAAAAAATATAAACCGAAATAAATCGGAAGGGAAACTTGAGGAGGGGTGGTCAGAGCGAACTCATTCTGGGCGCACACTAGTAGAAATCTTTCGTTGAATTCAAAGGTCGTTTCCTCTTTTTTGATGAATCGTGATGACTTTTAGGACCCTCTAGTATGTGAAAAAAAATATAAACCGAAATAAATCGAAAGGGTAACTTTAGGAGCGGTGTTCAGACCGACCCCATTCTGGACCGACTCTGATAAAAATCTTTAATCCAATACGAAGTTCGTTTCCTCTTTTTTGATGAATCGTGATCACTTTTAGGACTCGATTGTATGGGAAAAAAAATATAAACCGAAATAAATCGGAAGGGAAACTTGAGGAGGGGTGGTCAGAGCGACCTCATTCTGGGCGCACACTAGTAGAAATCTTTCGTTGAATTCAAAGGTCGTTTCCTCGTTTATGATGAATCGTGATGACTTTTAGGATCCTCTAGTATGTGAAAAAAATATAAACCGAAATATATCTTACGGGAAACTTGAGGAGCGATGGTCAGCGCGACCCCATTCTGGACGGACTCTGATAAAAATCTTTCATCCAATTCGAAGTTCGTTTTCTCTTTTTTGATGAATCGTGAAGACTTTTAGGACTCTCTAGTATGTGAAAAAAAATATATACCGAAATAAATCGGGAGGGACACTTGAGGAGAGATGGTCAGAGCGACCCCAGTCTGGACCGCCTATGATAAAAATCTTTCGTCCAATTCGACGGTCGTATCGTCTTTTTTGACGAATCGTGATGACTTTTTGGACCCTCTAGTATGTGAAAAATAATATACACAGAAAAAAATCGGAAGGGAAACTTGAGAAGCAGTGGTCAGAGCGACCCCATTCTGGACGCACACTAGTAAAAATCTTTCGTTGAATTCAAAGGTCGTTTCCTCTTTTTTTGAGGAATCGTGATGACTTTTAGGATCCTCTAGTATGTGAAAAAAAAATGAACCTAAATTAATAGGAAGGGAAACTTGAGGAGCGGTGGTCGGAGAGACCCCATTCGGGACCGACTGTGATAAAAATCTTTCATCCAATTCGACGTTCGTTTCCTTTTTTTTGATGAATCGTGATAACTTTTAGGACTCTATTGTAGGTGTAAAAAAATATGAACCGAAATAAATCGTCAGGGAAACTTGAGGGGCGGGGGTCGGAGAGACCCCTTTGGGACCTACTCTGATAAAAATCTTTCATCCGATTCAAAGTTTGTTTCCTATTTTTTGATGAATCGTGATGACTTTTAGGACCTTCTAGTATGTGAAAAAAAATATAAACCGAAATAAATCGAAAGGGTAACTTTAGGAGCGGTGTTCAGACCGACTCCATTCTGGACCGACTCTGATAAAAATCTTTAATCCAATACGAAGTTCGTTTCCTCTTTTTTGATGAATCGTGATCACTTTTAGGACTCGATTGTATGTGAAAAAAAATATAAACCGAAATAAATCGGAAGGGAATCTTGAGGAGGGGTGGTCAGAGCGACCTCATTCTGGACGCACACTAGTAGAAATCTTTCGTTGAATTCAAAGGTCGTTTCCTCTTTTTTGATGAATCGTGATGACTTTTAGGATCCTCTAGTATGTGAAAAAAGTATAAACCGAAATAAATCTGACGGGAAACTTGAGGAGCGATGGTCAGACCGACCCCATTCTGGACCGACTCTGATAAAAATCTTTCATCCAATTCGACGTTCGTTTCCTTTTTTTTTGATGAATCGTGATAACTTTTAGGACTCTATTGTAGGTGTAAAAAAATATGAACCGAAATAAATCGTCAGGGAAACTTGAGGGGCGGGGGTCGGAGAGACCCCTTTGGGACCTACTCTGATAAAAATCTTTCATCCGATTCGAAGTTTGTTTCCTATTTTTTGATGAATCGTGATGACTTTTAGGACCCTCTAGTATGTGAAAAAAAATATAAACCGAAATAAATCGAAAGGGTAACTTTAGGAGCGGTGTTCAGACCGACCCCATTCTGGACCGACTCTGATAAAAATCTTTAATCCAATACGAAGTTCGTTTCCTCTTTTTTGATGAATCGTGATCACTTTTAGGAATCGATTGTATGTGAAAAAAAATATAAACCGAAATAAATCCGAAGGGAAATTTGAGGAGGGGTGGTCAGAGCGACCTCATTCTGGACGCACACTAGTAGAAATCTTTCGTTGAATTCAAAGGTCGTTTCCTCTTTTTTGATGAATCGTGATGACTTTTAGGATCCTCTAGTATGTGAAAAAAATATAAACCGAAATATATCTTACGGGAAACTTGAGGAGCGATGGTCAGCGCGACCCCATTCTGGACGGACTCTGATAAAAATCTTACATCCAATTCGAAGTTCGTTTTCTCTTTTTTGATGAATCGTGAAGACTTTTAGGACTCTCTAGTATGTGAAAAAAAATATATACCGAAATAAATCGGGAGGGACACTTGAGGAGAGATGGTCAGAGCGACCCCATTCTGGACCGCCTATGATAAAAATCTTTCGTCCAATTCGAAGGTCGTATCGTCTTTTTTGACGAATCGTGATGACGTTTTGGACCCTCTAGTATGTGAAAAATAATATAAACCGAAAAAAATCGGAAGGGAAACTTGAGAAGCAGTGGTCAGAGCGACCCCATTCTGGACGCACACTAGTAAAAATCTTTCGTTGAATTCAAAGGTCGTTTCCTCTTTTTTTGAGGAATCGTGATGACTTTTAGGATCCTCTAGTATGTGAAAAAAAAATGAACCTAAATTAATAGGAAGGGAAACTTGAGGAGCGGTGGTCGGAGAGACCCCATTCGGGACCGACTGTGATAAAAATCTTTAATCCAATACGAAGTTCGTTTCCTCTTTTTTGTTGAATCGTGATCACTTTTAGGACTCGATTTTATGTGAAAAAAAATATAAACCGAAATAAATCGGAAGGGAAACTTGAGGAGGGGTGGTCAGAGCGACCTCATTCTGGGCGCACACTAGTAGAAATCTTTCTTTGAATTCAAAGGTCGTTTCCTCTTTTTTGATGAATCGTGATGACTTTTAGGATCCTCTAGTATGTGACAAAAAATATGAACCGAAATAAATCGGAAGGGAAACTTGAGGAGCAGCGGTCAGAGCGACCCCATTCTGGACGCACACTAGTAAAAATCTTTCGTTGAATTCAAAGGTCGTTTCCTCTCTTTCGATGAATCGTGATGACTTTAAGGATCCACTAGTATGTGAAAAAAAATATAAGCCGAAATAAATCGAAAGGGAATCTTGAGGAGCGGTGGTCGGAGAGACCCCATTCGGGACCGACTCTGATAAAAATCTTTCATCCAATTCGAAGTTCGTTTCCTCTTTTTTGATGAATCGTGATGACTTTTAGGACCCTCTAGTGAGTGAAAAAAAATATAAACCGAAATAAATCGAAAGGGTAACTTTAGGAGCGGTGGTCAGACCGACCCCATTGAGGACCGACTCTGATAAAAATCTTTAATCCAATTCGAAGTTCGTTTCCTCTTTTTTGATGAATCGTGATCACTTTTAGGACTCTATTGTAGGCGAAAAAAAATATAAACCGAAATAAATCGGAAGGGAAACTTGAGGAGGGGTGGTCAGAGCGACCCCATTCTGGACGCACATTAGTAAAAATCTTTCGTTGAATTCAAAGGTCGTTTCCTCTTTTTTGATGAATCGTGATGACTTTTAGCATCCTCTAGTATGTGAAAAAAAATATGAACCGAAATTAATCGGAAGGGAATCTTGAGGAGCGGTGGTCGGAGAGACACCATTCTGGACCGACTCTGATAAAAATCTTTAATCCAATACGAAGTTCGTTTCCTCTTTTTTGATGAATCGTGATCACTTTTAGGACTCGATTGTATGTGAAAAAAAATATAAACCGAAATAAATCGGAAGGGAAACTTGAGGAGGGGTGGTCACAGCGACCTCATTCTGGACGCACACTAGTAGAAATCTTTCGTTGAATTCAAAGGTCGTTTCCTCTTTTTTGATGAATCGTGATGACTTTTAGGATCCTCTAGTATGTGAAAAAAATATAAACCGAAATATATCTTACGGGAAACTTGAGGAGCGATGGTCAGCGCGACCCCATTCTGGACGGACTCTGATAAAAATCTTTCATCCAATTCGAAGTTCGTTTTCTCTTTTTTGATGAATCGTGATGACATTTAGGACCCTCTAGTATGTGAAAAAAAATATAAACCGAAATAAATCGAAAGGGAAACTTTAGGAGCGGTGGTCAGGGCGACCCCATTCTGGACCGACGCTGATAAAAATCTTTCATCGAATTCGAAGTTCGTTTCCTCTTTTTTGACGAATCGTGATGACTTTTAGGACCGTCTAGTATGTGAAAAATAATATAAACCGAAAAAAATCGGAAGTGAAACTTGAGAAGCAGTGGTCAGAGCGACCCCATTCTGGACGCACACTAGTAAAAATCTTTCGTTGAATTCAAAGGTCGTTTCCTGTTTTTGATGAATCGTGATGAATTTTAGGATCCTCTAGTATGTGAAAAAAAAATATGAACCGAAATAAATCGACGGGGAAACTTGAAAAGTGGTGGTCAGAGCGACACCATTCTGGACCGACTCTGATAAAAATCTTTCATCGAATTCGAAGTTCGTTTCCTCTTTTTTGATGAATAGTAATGACTTTTAGGACTCTCTAGTATGTGAAAAAAAATATAAACCGAAATGAATCGGAAGGGAACCTTGAGGAGGGGTGGTCAAAGCGACCCCATTCTGGACCGACAGTTTAAAAATCTGTCATCCAATTCAAAGGTCGTTTCCTCTTTTTTGATGAATCGTGATGACTTTAAGGATTCACTAGTATGTGAAAAAAAATATGAAGCGAAAATAATCGGAAGGGTATCTTGACGAGCGGTGGTCGGAGAGACCCCATTCTGGACCGACTCTGATAAAAATCTTTCATCCAATTCGGAGTTCGTTTCCTCTTTTTTTATGTATCGTGATGACTTTTATTACTCTCTATTATGTGAAAAAAAATATTAACCGAAATATAACGGAAGGGAAACTTGAGGAGCAGCGGTCAGAGCGACCCCATTCTGAACGCATGCTAGTAAAAATCTTTCGTTGAATTCAAAGGTCGTTTCCTCTTTTTGATGAATCGTGACGACTTTTAGGATCCTCTAGTATGTGAAAAGAGTATAAACCGAAATAAATCTGACGGGAAACTTGAGGAGCGATGGTCAGACCGACCCCATTCTGGACCGACTCTGATAAAAATCTTTAATCCAATTCGAAGTTCGTTTCCTCTTTTTTGATGAATCGTGATAACTTTTAGGACTCTATTGTAGGCGAAAAAAAATATAAGTCGAAATAAATCGGAAGGGAAATTTGAGGAGGGGTGGTCACAGCGACCCCATTCTGGACGCACACTAGTAAAAATCTTTCGTTGAATTCAAAGGTCGTTTCCTCTTTTTTGATGAATAGTGATGACTTTTAGCATCCTCTAGTATGTGAAAAAAAATATGAACCGAAATTAATCGGAAGGGAAACTTGAGTAGCGGCGGTCGGAGAGACCCCATTCTGGACCGACAGTTGTGAAAATCTTTCATCCAATTCGACGTTCGTTTCCTTTTTTTTGATGAATCGTGATAACTTTTAGGACTCTATTGTAGGTGTAAAAAAATATGAACCGAAATAAATCTTCAGTGAAACTTGAGGGGCGGGGGTCGGAGAGACCCCTTTGGGACCTACTCTGATAAAAATCTTTCATCCGATTCGAAGTTTGTTTCCTATTTTTTGATGAATCGTGATGACTTTTAGGACCCTCTAGTATGTGAAAAAAAATATAAACCGAAATAAATCGAAAGGGTAACTTTAGGAGCGGTGTTCAGACCGACCCCATTCTGGACCGACTCTGATAAAAATCTTTAATCCAATACGAAGTTCGTTTCCTCTTTTTTTATGAATCGTGATCACTTTTAGGACTCTATTGTAGGCGAAAAAAAATATAAACCGAAATAAATCGGAAGGGAAACTTGAGGAGGGGTGGTCAGAGCGACCCCATTCTGGACGCACATTAGTAAAAATCTTTCGTTGAATTCAAAGGTCGTTTCCTCTTTTTTGATGAATCGTGATGACTTTTAGCATCCTCTAGTATGTGAAAAAAAATATGAACCGAAATTAATCGGAAGGGAATCTTGAGGGGCGGTGGTCGGAGAGACACCATTCTGGACCGACTCTGATAAAAATCTTTCATCGAATTCGAAGTTCGTTTCCTCTTTTTTGATGAATAGTGATGACTTTTAGGACTCTCTAGTATGTGAAAAAAAATATAAACCGAAATAAATCGGAAGGGAACCTTGAGGAGGGGTGGTCAAAGCGACCCCATTCTGGACCGACAGTTTAAAAATCTGTCATCCAATTCAAAGGTCGTTTCCTCTTTTTTGATGAATCGTGATGACTTTAAGGATCCACTAGTATGTGAAAAAAAATATGAAGCGAAAATAATCGGAAGGGTATCTTGATGTGCGGTGGTCGGAGAGACCCCATTCTGGACCGACTCTGATAAAAATCTTTCATCCAATTCGGAGTTCGTTTCCTCTTTTTTTATGTATCGTGATGACTTTTATTACTCTCTATTATGTGAAAAAAAATATTAACCGAAATATAACGGAAGGGAAACTTGAGGAGCAGCGGTCAGAGCGACCCCATTCTGAACGCATGCTAGTAAAAATTTTTCGTTGAATTCAAAGGTCGTTTCCTCTTTTTCATGAATCGTGACGACTTTTAGGATCCTCTAGTATGTGAAAAAAGTATAAACCGAAATAAATCTGACGGGAAACTTGAGGAGCGATGGTCAGACCGACCCCATTCTGGACCGACTCTGATAAAAATCTTTCATCCAATTCGACGTTCGTTTCCTTTTTTTTTGATGAATCGTGATAACTTTTAGGACTCTATTGTAGGTGTAAAAAAATATGAACCGAAATAAATCGTCAGGGAAACTTGAGGGGCGGGGGTCGGAGAGACCCCTTTGGGACCTACTCTGATAAAAATCTTTCATCCGATTCGAAGTTTGTTTCCTATTTTTTGATGAATCGTGATGACTTTTAGGACCCTCTAGTATGTGAAAAAAAATATAAACCGAAATAAATCGAAAGGGTAACTTTAGGAGCGGTGTTCAGACCGACCCCATTCTGGACCGACTCTGATAAAAATCTTTAATCCAATACGAAGTTCGTTTCCTCTTTTTTGATGAATCGTGATCACTTTTAGGAATCGATTGTATGTGAAAAAAAATATAAACCGAAATAAATCCGAAGGGAAATTTGAGGAGGGGTGGTCAGAGCGACCTCATTCTGGACGCACACTAGTAGAAATCTTTCGTTGAATTCAAAGGTCGTTTCCTCTTTTTTGATGAATCGTGATGACTTTTAGGATCCTCTAGTATGTGAAAAAAATATAAACCGAAATATATCTTACGGGAAACTTGAGGAGCGATGGTCAGCGCGACCCCATTCTGGACGGACTCTGATAAAAATCTTACATCCAATTCGAAGTTCGTTTTCTCTTTTTTGATGAATCGTGAAGACTTTTAGGACTCTCTAGTATGTGAAAAAAAATATATACCGAAATAAATCGGGAGGGACACTTGAGGAGAGATGGTCAGAGCGACCCCATTCTGGACCGCCTATGATAAAAATCTTTCGTCCAATTCGAACGTCGTATCGTCTTTTTTGACGAATCGTGATGACGTTTTGGACCCTCTAGTATGTGAAAAATAATATAAACCGAAAAAAATCGGAAGGGAAACTTGAGAAGCAGTGGTCAGAGCGACCCCATTCTGGACGCACACTAGTAAAAATCTTTCGTTGAATTCAAAGGTCGTTTCCTCTTTTTTTGAGGAATCGTGATGACTTTTAGGATCCTCTAGTATGTGAAAAAAAAAATGAACCTAAATTAATAGGAAGGGAAACTTGAGGAGCGGTGGTCGGAGAGACCCCATTCGGGACCGACTGTGATAAAAATCTTTAATCCAATACGAAGTTCGTTTCCTCTTTTTTGTTGAATAGTGATCACTTTTAGGACTCGATTTTATGTGAAAAAAAATATAAACCGAAATAAATCGGAAGGGAAACTTGAGGAGGGGTGGTCAGAGCGACCTCATTCTGGGCGCACACTAGTAGAAATCTTTCTTTGAATTCAAAGGTCGTTTCCTCTTTTTTGATGAATCGTGATGACTTTTAGGATCCTCTAGTATGTGACAAAAAATATGAACCGAAATAAATCGGAAGGGAAACTTGAGGAGCAGCGGTCAGAGCGACCCCATTCTGGACGCACACTAGTAAAAATCTTTCGTTGAATTCAAAGGTCGTTTCCTCTCTTTCGATGAATCGTGATGACTTTAAGGATCCACTAGTATGTGAAAAAAAATATAAGCCGAAATAAATCGAAAGGGAATCTTGAGGAGCGGTGGTCGGAGAGACCCCATTCGGGACCGACTCTGATAAAAATCTTTCATCCAATTCGAAGTTCGTTTCCTCTTTTTTGATGAATCGTGATGACTTTTAGGACCCTCTAGTGAGTGAAAAAAAATATAAACCGAAATAAATCGAAAGGGTAACTTTAGGAGCGGTGGTCAGACCGACCCCATTGAGGACCGACTCTGATAAAAATCTTTAATCCAATTCGAAGTTCGTTTCCTCTTTTTTGATGAATCGTGATCACTTTTAGGACTCTATTGTAGGCGAAAAAAAATATAAACCGAAATAAATCGGAAGGGAAACTTGAGGAGGGGTGGTCAGAGCGACCCCATTCTGGACGCACATTAGTAAAAATCTTTCGTTGAATTCAAAGGTCGTTTCCTCTTTTTTGATGAATCGTGATGACTTTTAGCATCCTCTAGTATGTGAAAAAAAATATGAACCCAAATTAATCGGAAGGGAATCTTGAGGAGCGGTGGTCGGAGAGACACCATTCTGGACCGACTCTGATAAAAATCTTTAATCCAATACGAAGTTCGTTTCCTCTTTTTTGATGAATCGTGATCACTTTTAGGACTCGATTGTATGTGAAAAAAAATATAAACCGAAATAAATCGGAAGGGAAACTTGAGGAGGGGTGGTCACAGCGACCTCATTCTGGACGCACACTAGTAGAAATCTTTCGTTGAATTCAAAGGTCGTTTCCTCTTTTTTGATGAATCGTGATGACTTTTAGGATCCTCTAGTATGTGAAAAAAATATAAACCGAAATATATCTTACGGGAAACTTGAGGAGCGATGGTCAGCGCGACCCCATTCTGGACGGACTTTGATAAAAATCTTTCATCCAATTCGAAGTTCGTTTTCTCTTTTTTGATGAATCGTGAAGACTTTTGGGACTCTCTAGTATATGAAAAAAAATATATACCGAAATAAATCGAAGGGACACTTGAGGAGAGATGGTCAGAGCGACCCCATTCTGGACCGACTATGATAAAAATCTTTCGTCCAATTCGAAGGTCGTATCCTCTTTTTGACGGATCGTGATGACATTTAGGACCCTCTAGTATGTGAAAAAAAATATAAACCGAAATAAATCGAAAGGGAAACTTTAGGAGCGGTGGTCAGGGCGACCCCATTCTGGACCGACGCTGATAAAAATCTTTCATCGAATTCGAAGTTCGTTTCCTCTTTTTTGACGAATCGTGATGACTTTTAGGACCGTCTAGTATGTGAAAAATAATATAAACCGAAAAAAATCGGAAGTGAAACTTGAGAAGCAGTGGTCAGAGCGACCCCATTCTGGACGCACACTAGTAAAAATCTTTCGTTGAATTCAAAGGTCGTTTCCTGTTTTTGATGAATCGTGATGAATTTTAGGATCCTCTAGTATGTGAAAAAAAAATATGAACCGAAATAAATCGACGGGGAAACTTGAAAAGTGGTGGTCAGAGCGACACCATTCTGGACCGACTCTGATAAAAATCTTTCATCGAATTCGAAGTTCGTTTCCTCTTTTTTGATGAATAGTAATGACTTTTAGGACTCTCTAGTATGTGAAAAAAAATATAAACCGAAATGAATCGGAAGGGAACCTTGAGGAGGGGTGGTCAAAGCGACCCCATTCTGGACCGACAGTTTTAAAATCTGTCATCCAATTCAAAGGTCGTTTCCTCTTTTTTGATGAATCGTGATGACTTTAAGGATCCACTAGTATGTGAAAAAAAATATGAAGCGAAAATAATCGGAAGGGTATCTTGACGAGCGGTGGTCGGAGAGACCCCATTCTGGACCGACTCTGATAAAAATCTTTCATCCAATTCGGAGTTCGTTTCCTCTTTTTTTGTGTATCGTGATGACTTTTATTACTCTCTATTATGTGAAAAAAAATATTAACCGAAATATAACGGAAGGGAAACTTGAGGAGCAGCGGTCAGAGCGAACCCATTCTGAACGCATGGTAGTAAAAATCTTTCGTTGAATTCAAAGATCGTTTCCTCTTTTTGATGAATCGTGACGACTTTTAGGATCCTCTAGTATGTGAAAAAAGTATAAACCGAAATAAATCTGACGGGAAACTTGAGGAGCGATGGTCAGACCGACCCCATTCTGGACCGACTCTGATAAAAATCTTTAATCCAATTCGAAGTTCGTTTCCTCTTTTTTGATGAATCGTGATCACTTTTAGGACTCTATTGTAGGCGAAAAAAAATATAAGTCGAAATAAATCGGAAGGAAAATTTGAGGAGGGGTGGTCACAGCGACCCCATTCTGGACGCACAATAGTAAAAATCTTTCGTTGAATTCGAAGGTCGTTTCCTCTTTTTTGATGAATAGTGATGACTTTTAGCATCCTCTAGTATGTGAAAAAAAATATGAACCGAAATTAATCGGAAGGGAAACTTGATTAGCGGCGGTCGGAGACACCCCATTCTGGACCGACAGTTGTGAAAATCTTTCATCCAATTCGACGTTCGTTTCCTTTTTTTTGATGAATCGTGATAACTTTAAGGACTCTATTGTAGGTGTAAAAAAATATGAACCGAAATAAATCGTCAGGGAAACTTGAGGGGCGGGGATCGGAGAGACCCCTTTGGGACCTACTCTGATAAAAATCTTTCATCCGATTCGAAGTTTGTTTCCTATTTTTTGATGAATCGTCATGACTTTTAGGACCCTCTAGTATGTGAAAAAAAATATAAACCGAAATAAATCGAAAGGGTAACTTTAGGAGCGGTGTTCAGACCGACCCCATTCTGGACCGACGCTGATAAAAATCTTTAATCCAATACGAAGTTCGTTTCCTCTTTTTTGATGAATCGTGATCACTTTTAGGACTCGATTGTATGTGAAAAAAAATATAAACCGAAATAAATCGGAAGGGAAACTTGAGGAGGGGTGGTCAGAGCGACCTCATTCTGGACGCACACTAGTAGAAATCTTTCGTTGAATTCAAAGGTCGTTTCCTTTTTTTTGATGAATCGTGATGACTTTTAGGATCCTCTAGTATGTGAAAAAAATATAAACCGAAATATCTCTTACGGGAAACTTGAGGAGCGATGGTCAGCGCGACCCCATTCTGGACGGACTCTGATAAAAATCTTTCATCCAATTCGAAGTTCGTTTTCTCTTTTTTGATGAATCGTGAAGACTTTTGGGACTCTCTAGTATATGAAAAAAAATATATACCGAAATAAATCGGAAGGGACACTTGAGGAGAGATGGTCAGAGCGACCCCATTCTGGACCGACTATGATAAAAATCTTTCGTCCAATTCGAACCTCGTTTCCTCTTTTTGACGGATCGTGATGACATTTAGGACCCTCTAGTATGTGAAAAAAAATATAAACCGAAATAAATCGAAAGGGAAACTTTAGGAGCGGTGGTCAGGGCGACCCCATTCTGGACCGACGCTGATAAAAATCTTTCATCGAATTCGAAGTTCGTTTCCTCTTTTTTGACGAATCGTGATGACTTTTAGGACCCTCTAGTATGTGAAAAATAATATAAACCGAAAAAAATCGCAAGGGAAACTTGAGAAGCAGTGGTCAGAGCGACCCCATTCTGGACGCACACTAGTAAAAATCTTTCGTTGAATTCAAAGGTCGTTTCCTCTTTTTTGATGAATCGTGATGAATTTTAGGATCCTCTAGTATGTGAAAAAAAAATATGAACCGAAATAAATCGACGGGGAAACTTGAAAAGTGGTGGTCAGAGCGAGACCATTCTGGATCGACTCTGATAAAAATCTTTCATCGAATTCGAAGTTCGTTTCCTCTTTTTTGATGAATAGTGATGACTTTTAGGACTCTCTAGTATGTGAAAAAAATATAAACCGAAATAAATCGGAAGGGAAACTTGAGGAGGGGTGGTCAAAGCGACCCCATTCTGGACCGACAGTTGTAAAAATCTGTCATCCAATTCAAAGGTCGTTTCCTCTTTTTTGATAAATCGTGAAGACTTTTAGGTTCCTCTAGTATGTGAAAAAAGAAATGAACCTAAATTAATAGGAAGGGAAACTTGAGGAGCGGTGGTCGGAGAGACCCCATTCGGGACCGACTGTGATAAAAATCTTTCATCCAATTCGACGTTCGTTTCCTTTTTTTTGATGAATCGTGATAACTTTTAGGACTCTATTGTAGGTGTAAAAAAATATGAACCGAAATAAATCGTCAGGGAAACTTGAGGGGCGGGGGTCGGAGAGACCCCATTCTGGACCGACAGTTGTGAAAATCTTTCATCCAATTCGACGTTCGTTTCCTTTTTTTTGATGAATCGTGATAACTTTTAGGACTCTATTCTAGGTGTAAAAAAATATGAACCGAAATAAATCGTCAGGGAAACTTGTGGGGCGGGGGTCGGAGAGACCCCTTTGGGACCTACTCTGATAAAAATCTTTCATCCGATTCGAAGTTTGTTTCCTATTTTTTGATGAATCGTGATGACTTTTAGCACCCTCTAGTATGTGAAAAAAAATATAAACCGAAATAAATCGAAAGGGTAACTTTAGGAGCGGTGTTCAGACCGACCCCATTCTGGACCGACTCTGATAAAAATCTTTAATCGAATTCGAAGTTCGTTTCCTCTTTTTTGATGAATAGTGATGACTTTTAGGACTCTCTAGTATGTGAAAAAAATATAAACCGAAATAAATCGGAAGGGAAACTTGAGGAGGGGTGGTCAAAGCGACCCCATTCTGGACCGACAGTTGTAAAAATCTGTCATCCAATTCAAAGGTCGTTTCCTCTTTTTTGATGAATCGTGAAGACTTTTAGGATCCTCTAGTATGTGAAAAAAGAAATGAACCTAAATTAATAGGAAGGGAAACTTGAGGAGCGGTGGTCGGAGAGACCCCATTCGGGACCGACTGTGATAAAAATCTTTCATCCAATTCGACGTTCGTTTCCTTTTTTTTGATGAATCGTGATAACTTTTAGGACTCTATTGTAGGTGTAAAAAAATATGAACCGAAATAAATCGTCAGGGAAACTTGAGGGGCGGGGGTCGGAGAGACCCCTTTGGGACCTACTCTGATAAAAATCTTTCATCCGATTCGAAGTTTGTTTCCTATGTTTTGATGAATCGTGATGACTTTTAGGACCCTCTAGTATGTGAAAAAAAAATATAAACCGAAATAAATCGAAAGGGTAACTTTAGGAGCGGTGTTCAGACCGACCCCATTCTGGACCGACTCTGATAAAAATCTTTAATCCAATACGAAGTTCGTTTCCTCTTTTTTGATGAATCGTGATCACTTTTAGGACTCGATTGTATGGGAAAAAAAATATAAACCGAAATAAATCGGAAGGGAAACTTGAGGAGGGGTGGTCAGAGCGACCTCATTCTGGGCGCACACTAGTAGAAATCTTTCGTTGAATTCAAAGGTCGTTTCCTCGTTTATGATGAATCGTGATGACTTTTAGGATCCTCTAGTATGTGAAAAAAATATAAACCGAAATATATCTTACGGGAAACTTGAGGAGCGATGGTCAGCGCGACCCCATTCTGGACGGACTCTGATAAAAATCTTTCATCCAATTCGAAGTTCGTTTTCTCTTTTTTGATGAATCGTGAAGACTTTTAGGACTCTCTAGTATGTGAAAAAAAATATATACCGAAATAAATCGGGAGGGACACTTGAGGAGAGATGGTCAGAGCGACCCCAGTCTGGACCGCCTATGATAAAAATCTTTCGTCCAATTCGACGGTCGTATCGTCTTTTTTGACGAATCGTGATGACTTTTTGGACCCTCTAGTATGTGAAAAATAATATACACAGAAAAAAATCGGAAGGGAAACTTGAGAAGCAGTGGTCAGAGCGACCCCATTCTGGACGCACACTAGTAAAAATCTTTCGTTGAATTCAAAGGTCGTTTCCTCTTTTTTTGAGGAATCGTGATGACTTTTAGGATCCTCTAGTATGTGAAAAAAAAATGAACCTAAATTAATAGGAAGGGAAACTTGAGGAGCGGTGGTCGGAGAGACCCCATTCGGGACCGACTGTGATAAAAATCTTTCATCCAATTCGACGTTCGTTTCCTTTTTTTTGATGAATCGTGATAACTTTTAGGACTCTATTGTAGGTGTAAAAAAATATGAACCGAAATAAATCGTCAGGGAAACTTGAGGGGCGGGGGTCGGAGAGACCCCTTTGGGACCTACTCTGATAAAAATCTTTCATCCGATTCAAAGTTTGTTTCCTATTTTTTGATGAATCGTGATGACTTTTAGGACCTTCTAGTATGTGAAAAAAAATATAAACCGAAATAAATCGAAAGGGTAACTTTAGGAGCGGTGTTCAGACCGACTCCATTCTGGACCGACTCTGATAAAAATCTTTAATCCAATACGAAGTTCGTTTCCTCTTTTTTGATGAATCGTGATCACTTTTAGGACTCGATTGTATGTGAAAAAAAATATAAACCGAAATAAATCGGAAGGGAATCTTGAGGAGGGGTGGTCAGAGCGACCTCATTCTGGACGCACACTAGTAGAAATCTTTCGTTGAATTCAAAGGTCGTTTCCTCTTTTTTGATGAATCGTGATGACTTTTAGGATCCTCTAGTATGTGAAAAAAATATAAACCGAAATATATCTTACGGGAAACTTGAGGAGCGATGGTCAGCGCGACTCCATTCTGGACGGACTCTGATAAAAATCTTTCATCCAATTCGAAGTTCGTTTTCTCTTTTTTGATGAATAGTGAAGACTTTTAGGACTCTCTAGTATGTGAAAAAAAATATATACCGAAATAAATCGGAAGGGACACTTGAGGAGAGATGGTCAGAGCGACCCCATTCTGGACCGACTATGATAAAAATCTATCGTCCAATTCGAAGGTCGTATCCTCTTTTTTGACGAATCGTGATGACTTTTAGGACCCTCTAGTATGTGAAAAAAAATATGAACTGAAATAAATCGAAAGGGAAACTTTAGGAGCGGTGGTCAGGGCGACCCCATTCTCCACCGACGCTGATAAAAATCTTTCATCGAATTCGAAGTTCGTTTCCTCTTTTTTGATGAATAGTGATGACTTTTAGGACTCTCTAGTATGTGAAAAAAAATATAAACCGAAATAAATCGGAAGGGAACCTTGAGGAGGCGTGGTCAAAGCGACCCTATTCTGGACCGACAGTTTAAAAATCTGTCATCCAATTCAAAGGTCGTTTCCTCTTTTTTGATGAATAGTGATGACTTTTAGCATCCTCTAGTATGTGAAAAAAAATATGAACCGAAATTAATCGGAAGGGAAACTTGCGGAGCGGTGGTCGGAGAGACCCCATTCTGGACCGACAGTTGTGAAAATCTTTCATCCAATTCGACGTTCGTTTCCTTTTTTTTGATGAATCGTGATAACTTTTAGGACTCTATTCTAGGTGTAAAAAAATATGAACCGAAATAAATCGTCAGGGAAAATTGCGGGGCGGGGGTCGGAGAGACCCCTTTGGGACCTACTCTGATAAAAATCTTTCATCCGATTCGAAGTTTGTTTCCTATTTTTTGATGAATCGTGATGACTTT
The DNA here is from genome assembly GCA_958009045.1 of Oxytorus armatus. Classification (NCBI taxonomy): domain Eukaryota; kingdom Metazoa; phylum Arthropoda; class Insecta; order Hymenoptera; family Ichneumonidae; genus Oxytorus; species Oxytorus armatus. The sequence goes on from OY253752.1 coordinate 5,452,755, forward strand.
TAGCACCCTCTAGTATGTGAAAAAAAATATAAACCGAAATAAATCGAAAGGGTAACTTTAGGAGCGGTGTTCAGACCGACCCCATTCTGGACCGACTCTGATAAAAATCTTTAATCCAATACGAAGTTCGTTTCCTCTTTTTTGATGAATCGTGATCACTTTTAGGACTCGATTGTATGTGAAAAAAAATATAAACCGAAATAAATCGGAAGGGAAACTTGAGGAGGGGTGGTCAGAGCGACCTCATTCTGGGCGCACACTAGTAGAAATCTTTCGTTGAATTCAAAGGTCGTTTCCTCGTTTATGATGAATCGTGATGACTTTTAGGATCCTCTAGTATGTGAAAAAAATATAAACCGAAATATATCTTACCGGAAACTTGAGGAGCGATGGTCAGCGCGACCCCATTCTGGACGGACTCTGATAAAAATCTTTCATCCAATTCGAAGTTCGTTTTCTCTTTTTTGATGAATCGGGAAGACTTTTAGGACTCTCTAGTATGTGAAAAAAAATATAAACCGAAATAAATCGGAAGGGAACCTTGAGGAGGCGTGGTCAAAGCGACCCCATTCTGGACCGACAGTTTAAAAATCTGTCATCCAATTCAAAGGTCGTTTCCTCTTTTTTGATGAATCGTGAAGACTTTTAGGATCCTCTAGTATGTGAAAAAAGAAATGAACCTAAATTAATAGGAAGGGAAACTTGAGGAGCGGTGGTCGGAGAGACCCCATTCGGGACCGACTGTGATAAAAATCTTTCATCCAATTCGACGTTCGTTTCCTTTTTTTTGATGAATCGTGATAACTTTTAGGACTCTATTGTAGGTGTAAAAAAATATGAACCGAAATAAATCGTCAGGGAAACTTGAGGGGCGGGGGTCGGAGAGACCCCTTTGGGACCTACTCTGATAAAAATCTTTCATCCGATTCGAAGTTTGTTTCCTATGTTTTGATGAATCGTGATGACTTTTAGGACCCTCTAGTATGTGAAAAAAAAATATAAACCGAAATAAATCGAAAGGGTAACTTTAGGAGCGGTGTTCAGACCGACCCCATTCTGGACCGACTCTGATAAAAATCTTTAATCCAATACGAAGTTCGTTTCCTCTTTTTTGATGAATCGTGATCACTTTTAGGACTCGATTGTATGGGAAAAAAAATATAAACCGAAATAAATCGGAAGGGAAACTTGAGGAGGGGTGGTCAGAGCGACCTCATTCTGGGCGCACACTAGTAGAAATCTTTCGTTGAATTCAAAGGTCGTTTCCTCGTTTATGATGAATCGTGATGACTTTTAGGATCCTCTAGTATGTGAAAAAAATATAAACCGAAATATATCTTACGGGAAACTTGAGGAGCGATGGTCAGCGCGACCCCATTCTGGACGGACTCTGATAAAAATCTTTCATCCAATTCGAAGTTCGTTTTCTCTTTTTTGATGAATCGTGAAGACTTTTAGGACTCTCTAGTATGTGAAAAAAAATATATACCGAAATAAATCGGGAGGGACACTTGAGGAGAGATGGTCAGAGCGACCCCAGTCTGGACCGCCTATGATAAAAATCTTTCGTCCAATTCGACGGTCGTATCGTCTTTTTTGACGAATCGTGATGACTTTTTGGACCCTCTAGTATGTGAAAAATAATATACACAGAAAAAAATCGGAAGGGAAACTTGAGAAGCAGTGGTCAGAGCGACCCCATTCTGGACGCACACTAGTAAAAATCTTTCGTTGAATTCAAAGGTCGTTTCCTCTTTTTTTGAGGAATCGTGATGACTTTTAGGATCCTCTAGTATGTGAAAAAAAAATGAACCTAAATTAATAGGAAGGGAAACTTGAGGAGCGGTGGTCGGAGAGACCCCATTCGGGACCGACTGTGATAAAAATCTTTCATCCAATTCGACGTTCGTTTCCTTTTTTTTGATGAATCGTGATAACTTTTAGGACTCTATTGTAGGTGTAAAAAAATATGAACCGAAATAAATCGTCAGGGAAACTTGAGGGGCGGGGGTCGGAGAGACCCCTTTGGGACCTACTCTGATAAAAATCTTTCATCCGATTCAAAGTTTGTTTCCTATTTTTTGATGAATCGTGATGACTTTTAGGACCTTCTAGTATGTGAAAAAAAATATAAACCGAAATAAATCGAAAGGGTAACTTTAGGAGCGGTGTTCAGACCGACTCCATTCTGGACCGACTCTGATAAAAATCTTTAATCCAATACGAAGTTCGTTTCCTCTTTTTTGATGAATCGTGATCACTTTTAGGACTCGATTGTATGTGAAAAAAAATATAAACCGAAATAAATCGGAAGGGAATCTTGAGGAGGGGTGGTCAGAGCGACCTCATTCTGGACGCACACTAGTAGAAATCTTTCGTTGAATTCAAAGGTCGTTTCCTCTTTTTTGATGAATCGTGATGACTTTTAGGATCCTCTAGTATGTGAAAAAAATATAAACCGAAATATATCTTACGGGAAACTTGAGGAGCGATGGTCAGCGCGACTCCATTCTGGACGGACTCTGATAAAAATCTTTCATCCAATTCGAAGTTCGTTTTCTCTTTTTTGATGAATAGTGAAGACTTTTAGGACTCTCTAGTATGTGAAAAAAAATATATACCGAAATAAATCGGAAGGGACACTTGAGGAGAGATGGTCAGAGCGACCCCATTCTGGACCGACTATGATAAAAATCTATCGTCCAATTCGAAGGTCGTATCCTCTTTTTTGACGAATCGTGATGACTTTTAGGACCCTCTAGTATGTGAAAAAAAATATGAACTGAAATAAATCGAAAGGGAAACTTTAGGAGCGGTGGTCAGGGCGACCCCATTCTCCACCGACGCTGATAAAAATCTTTCATCGAATTCGAAGTTCGTTTCCTCTTTTTTGATGAATAGTGATGACTTTTAGGACTCTCTAGTATGTGAAAAAAAATATAAACCGAAATAAATCGGAAGGGAACCTTGAGGAGGCGTGGTCAAAGCGACCCTATTCTGGACCGACAGTTTAAAAATCTGTCATCCAATTCAAAGGTCGTTTCCTCTTTTTTGATGAATAGTGATGACTTTTAGCATCCTCTAGTATGTGAAAAAAAATATGAACCGAAATTAATCGGAAGGGAAACTTGCGGAGCGGTGGTCGGAGAGACCCCATTCTGGACCGACAGTTGTGAAAATCTTTCATCCAATTCGACGTTCGTTTCCTTTTTTTTGATGAATCGTGATAACTTTTAGGACTCTATTCTAGGTGTAAAAAAATATGAACCGAAATAAATCGTCAGGGAAAATTGCGGGGCGGGGGTCGGAGAGACCCCTTTGGGACCTACTCTGATAAAAATCTTTCATCCGATTCGAAGTTTGTTTCCTATTTTTTGATGAATCGTGATGACTTTTAGCACCCTCTAGTATGTGAAAAAAAATATAAACCGAAATAAATCGAAAGGGTAACTTTAGGAGCGGTGTTCAGACCGACCCCATTCTGGACCGACTCTGATAAAAATCTTTAATCCAATACGAAGTTCGTTTCCTCTTTTTTGATGAATCGTGATCACTTTTAGGACTCGATTGTATGTGAAAAAAAATATAAACCGAAATAAATCGGAAGGGAAACTTGAGGAGGGGTGGTCAGAGCGACCTCATTCTGGGCGCACACTAGTAGAAATCTTTCGTTGAATTCAAAGGTCGTTTCCTCGTTTATGATGAATCGTGATGACTTTTAGGATCCTCTAGTATGTGAAAAAAATATAAACCGAAATATATCTTACCGGAAACTTGAGGAGCGATGGTCAGCGCGACCCCATTCTGGACGGACTCTGATAAAAATCTTTCATCCAATTCGAAGTTCGTTTTCTCTTTTTTGATGAATCGGGAAGACTTTTAGGACTCTCTAGTATGTGAAAAAAAATATAAACCGAAATAAATCGGAAGGGAACCTTGAGGAGGCGTGGTCAAAGCGACCCCATTCTGGACCGACAGTTTAAAAATCTGTCATCCAATTCAAAGGTCGTTTCCTCTTTTTTGATGAATAGTGATGACTTTTAGCATCCTCTAGTATGTGAAAAAAAATATGAACCGAAATTAATCGGAAGGGAAACTTGCGGAGCGGTGGTCGGAGAGATCCCATTCTGGACCGACAGTTGTGAAAATCTTTCATCCAATTCGACGTTCGTTTCCTTTTTTTTGATGAATCGTGATAACTTTTAGGACTCTATTCTAGGTGTAAAAAAATATGAACCGAAATAAATCGTCAGGGAAACTTGTGGGGCGGGGGTCGGAGAGACCCCTTTGGGACCTACTCTGATAAAAATCTTTCATCCGATTCGAAGTTTGTTTCCTATTTTTTGATGAATCGTGATGACTTTTAGGACCCTCTAGTATGTGAAAAAAAATATAAACCGAAATAAATCAAAAACGTAACTTTAGGAGCGGAGTTCAGACCGACCCCATTGTGGACCGACTCTGATAAAAATCTTTAATCCAATTCGAAGTTCGTTCCCTCTTTTTTGATGCATCGTGATCACTTTTAGGACTCGATTGTATGTGAAAAAAAATATAAACCGAAATAAATCGGAAGGGAATCTTGAGGAGGGGTGGTCAGAGCGACCTCATTCTGGACGCACACTAGTAGAAATCTTTCGTTGAATTCAAAGGTCGTTTCCTCTTTTTGGATGAATCGTGATGACTTTTAGGATCCTCTAGTATGTGAAAAAAATATAAACCGAAATATATCTTACGGGAAACTTGAGGAGCGATGGTCAGCGCGACCCCATTCTGGACCGACTATGATAAAAATCTATCGTCCAATTCGAAGGTCGTATCCTCTTTTTTGACGAATCGTGATGACTTTTAGGACCCTCTAGTATGTGAAAAAAAATATGAACCGAAATAAATCGAAAGGGAAACTTTAGGAGCGGTGGTCAGGGCGACCCCATTCTCCACCGACGCTGATAAAAATCTTTCATCGAATTCGAAGTTCGTTTACTCTTTTTTGACGAATCGTGATGAGTTTTAGGACCCTCTAGTATGTGAAAAATAATATAAACCGAAAAAAATCGGAAGGGAAACTTGAGAAGCAGTGGTCAGAGCGACGCCATTCTGGACGCACTCTAGTAAAAATCTTTCGTTGAATTCAAAGGTCGTTTCGTCTTTTTTGATGAATCGTGATGAATTTTAGGATCCTCCAGTATGTGAAAAAAAAATATGAACCGAAATAAATCGACGGGGAAACTCGAAAAGTGGTGGTCAGAGCGACACCATTCTGGACCGACTCTGATAAAAATCTTTCATCGAATTCGAAGTTCGTTTCCTCTTTTTTGATGAATAGTGATGACTTTTAGGACTCTCTAGTATGTGAAAAAAAATATAAAACGAAATAAATCGGAAGGGAAACTTGAGGTGGGGTGGCCAAAGCGACCCCATTCTGGACCGACAGTTGTAAAAATCTGTCATCCAATTCAAATGTCGTTTCCTCTTTATTTATGAATGGAGATGACTTTAAGGATCCCCTAGTATGTGAAAAAAAATATAAGCCGAAATAAATCGAAAGGGTAACTTTAGGAGCGGTGGTCAGACCGACCCCATTCTGGACCGACGCTGATAAAAATCTTTAATCCAAATCGAAGTTCGTTTCCTCTTTTTTGATGAATCGTGATCACTTTTAGGACTCTATTGTAGGCGAAAAAAAATATAAACCGAAATAAATCGGAAGGGAAACTTGAGGAGGGGTGGTCAGAGCGACCCCATTCTGGACGCACATTAGTAAAAATCTTTCGTTGAATTCAAAGGTCGTTTCCTCTTTTTTGATGAATCGTGATGACTTTTAGCATCCTCTAGTATGTGAAAAAAAATATGAACCGAAATTAATCGGAAGGGAATCTTGAGGAGCGGTGGTCGGAGAGACACCATTCTGGACCGACTCTGATAAAAATCTTTCATCGAATTCGAAGTTCGTTTCCTCTTTTTTGATGAATCGTGATGACTTTTAGGATCCTCTAGTATATGACAAAAAATATGAACCGAAATAAATCGGAATGGAAACTTGAGGAGGGGTGGTCAAAGCGACCCCATTCTGGACCGACAGTTGTAAAAATCTGTCATCCAATTGAAAGGTCGTTTCGTCTTTTTCGATGAATCGTGATGACTTTAAGGATCCACTAGTATGTGAAAAAAAATATGAAGCGAAAATAATCGGAAGGGAATCTTGAGGAGCGGTGGTCGGAGAGACCTCATTCTGGACCGACACTGATAAAAATCTTTCATCCAATTCGGAGTTCGTTTCCTCTTTTTTTATGAATCGTGATGACTTTTAGGACTCTATTCTAGGTGTAAAAAAATATGAACCGAAATAAATCGTCAGGGAAACTTGTAGGGCGGGGGTCGGAGAGACCCCTTTGGGACCTACTCTGATAAAAATCTTTCATCCGATTCGAAGTTTGTTTCCTATTTTTTGATGAATCGTGATGACTTTTAGCACTCTCTAGTATGTGAAAAAAAATATAAACCGAAATAAATCGACAGGGTAACTTTAGGAGCGGTGTTCAGACCGACCCCATTCTGGACCGACTCTGATAAAAATCTTTAATCCAATACGAAGTTCGTTTCCTCTTTTTTGATGAATCGTGATCACTTTTAGGACTCGATTGTATGTGAAAAAAAATATAAACCGAAATAAATCGGAAGGGAAACTTGAGGAGGGGTGGTCAGAGCGACCTCATTCTGGGCGCACACTAGTAGAAATCTTTCGTTGAATTCAAAGGTCGTTTCCTCGTTTATGATGAATCGTGATGACTTTTAGGATCCTCTAGTATGTGAAAAAAATATAAACCGAAATATATCTTACGGGAAACTTGAGGAGCGATGGTCAGCGCGACCCCATTCTGGACGGACTCTGATAAAAATCTTTCATCCAATTCGAAGTTCGTTTTCTCTTTTTTGATGAATCGTGAAGACTTTTAGGACTCTCTAGTATGTGAAAAAAAATATATACCGAAATAAATCGGGAGGGACACTTGAGGAGAGATGGTCAGAGCGACCCCAGTCTGGACCGCCTATGATAAAAATCTTTCGTCCAATTCGAAGGTCGTATCGTCTTTTTTGACGAATCGTGATGACTTTTTGGACCCTCTAGTATGTGAAAAATAATATAAACCGAAAAAAATCGGAAGGGAAACTTGAGAAGCAGTGGTCAGAGCGACCCCATTCTGGACGCACACTAGTAAAAATCTTTCGTTGAATTCAAAGGTCGTTTCCTGTTTTTTTGAGGAATCGTGATGACTTTTAGGATCCTCTAGTATGTGAAAAAAAAATGAACCTAAATTAATAGGAAGGGAAACTTGAGGAGCGGTGGTCGGAGTGACCCCATTCGGGACCGACTGTGATAAAAATCTTTCATCCAATTCGACGTTCGTTTCCTTTTTTTTGATGAATCGTGATAACTTTTAGGACTCTATTGTAGGTGTAAAAAAATATGAACCGAAATAAATCGCCAGGGAAACTTGAGGGGCGGGGGTCGGAGAGACCCCTTTGGGACCTACTCTGATAAAAATCTTTCATCCGATTCAAAGTTTGTTTCCTATTTTTTGATGAATCGTGATGACTTTTAGGACCCTCTAGTATGTGAAAAAAAATATAAACCGAAATAAATAAAAAACGTAACTTTAGGAGCGGAGTTCAGACCGACCCCATTGTGGACCGACTCTGATAAAAATCTTTAATCCAATTCGAAGTTCGTTTCCTCTTTTTTGATGAATCGTGATCACTTTTAGGACTCTATTGTAGGCGAAAAAAAATATAAACCGAAATAAATCGGAAGGGAAACTTGAGGAGGGGTGGTCAGAGCGACCCCATTCTGGACGCACATTAGTAAAAATCTTTCGTTGAATTCAAAGGTCGTTTCCTCTTTTTTGATGAATCGTGATGACTTTTAGCATCCTCTAGTATGTGAAAAAAAATATGAACCGAAATTAATCGGAAGGGAATCTTGAGGAGCGGTGGTCGGAGAGACACCATTCTGGACCGACTCTGATAAAAATCTTTCATCGAATTCGAAGTTCGTTTCCTCTTTTTTGATGAATCGTGATGACTTTTAGGATCCTCTAGTATATGACAAAAAATATGAACCGAAATAAATCGGAAGGGAAACTTGAGGAGGGGTGGTCAAAGCGACCCCATTCTGGACCGACAGTTGTAAAAATCTGTCATCCAATTGAAAGGTCGTTTCGTCTTTTTCGATGAATCGTGATGACTTTAAGGATCCACTAGTATGTGAAAAAAAATATGAAGCGAAAATAATCGGAAGGGAATCTTGAGGAGCGGTGGTCGGAGAGACCTCATTCTGGACCGACACTGATAAAAATCTTTCATCCAATTCGGAGTTCGTTTCCTCGTTTTTTATGAATCGTGATGACTTTTAGGACTCTATTCTAGGTGTAAAAAAATATGAACCGAAATAAATCGTCAGGGAAACTTGTAGGGCGGGGGTCGGAGAGACCCCTTTGGGACCTACTCTGATAAAAATCTTTCATCCGATTCGAAGTTTGTTTCCTATTTTTTGATGAATCGTGATGACTTTTAGCACCCTCTAGTATGTGAAAAAAAATATAAACCGAAATAAATCGACAGGGTAACTTTAGGAGCGGTGTTCAGACCGACCCCATTCTGGACCGACTCTGATAAAAATCTTCAATCCAATACGAAGTTCGTTTCCTCTTTTTCGATGAATCGTGATCACTTTTAGGACTCGATTGTATGTGAAAAAAAATATAAACCGAAATAAATCGGAAGGGAAACTTGAGGAGGGGTGGTCAGAGCGACCTCATTCTGGGCGCAAACTAGTAGAAATCTTTCGTTGAATTCAAAGGTCGTTTCCTCGTTTATGATGAATCGTGATGACTTTTAGGATCCTCTAGTATGTGAAAAAAATATAAACCGAAATATATCTTACGGGAAACTTGAGGAACGATGGTCAGCGCGACCCCATTCTGGACGGACTCTGATAAAAATCTTTCATTCAATTCGAAGTTCGTTTTCTCTTTTTTGATGAATCGTGAAGACTTTTAGGACTCTCTAGTATGTGAAAAAAAATATATACCGAAATAAATCGGGAGGCACACATGAGGAGAGATGGTCAGAGCGACCCCAGTCTGGACCGCCTATGATAAAAATCTTTCGTCCAATTCGAAGGTCGTATCGTCTTTTTTGACGAATCGTGATGACTTTTTGGACCCTCTAGTATGTGAAAAATAATATAAACCGAAAAAAATCGGAAGGGAAACTTGAGAAGCAGTGGTCAGAGCGACCCCATTCTGGACGCACACTAGTAAAAATCTTTCGTTGAATTCAAAGGGCGTTTCCTCTTTTTTTGAGGAATCGTGATGACTTTTAGGATCCTCTAGTATGTGAAAAAAAAATGAACCTAAATTAATAGGAAGGGAAACTTGAGGAGCGGTGGTCGGACAGACCCCATTCGGGACCGACTGTGATAAAAATCTTTCATCCAATTCGACGTTCGTTTCCTTTTTTTTGATGAATCGTGATAACTTTTAGGACTCTATTGTAGGTGTAAAAAAATATGAACCGAAATAAATCGTCAGGGAAACTTGAGGGGCGGGGGTCGGAGAGACCCCTTTGGGACCTACTCTGATAAAAATCTTTCATCCGATTCAAAGTTTGTTTCCTATTTTTTGATGAATCGTGATGACTTTTAGGACCCTCTAGTATGTGAAAAAAAATATAAACCGAAATAAATCAAAAACGTAACTTTAGGAGCGGTGTTCAGACCGACCCCATTGTGGACCGACTCTGATAAAAATCTTTAATCCAATTCGAAGTTCGTTTCCTCTTTTTTGATGAATCGTGATCACTTTTAGGACTCTATTGTAGGCGAAAAAAAATATAAACCGAAATAAATCGGAAGGGAAACTTGAGGAGGGGTGGTCAGAGCGACCCCATTCTGGACGCACATTAGTAAAAATCTTTCGTTGAATTCAAAGGTCGTTTCCTCTTTTTTGATGAATCGTGATGACTTTTAGCATCCTCTAGTATGTGAAAAAAAATATGAACCGAAATTAATCGGAAGGGAATCTTGAGGAGCGGTGGTCGGAGAGACACCATTCTGGACCGACTCTGATAAAAATCTTTCATCGAATTCGAAGTTCGTTTCCTCTTTTTTGATGAATCGTGATGACTTTTAGGATCCTCTAGTATATGACAAAAAATATGAACCGAAATAAATCGGAAGGGAAACTTGAGGAGGGGTGGTCAAAGCGACCCCATTCTGGACCGACAGTTGTAAAAATCTGTCATCCAATTGAAAGGTCGTTTCGTCTTTTTCGATGAATCGTGATGACTTTAAGGATCCACTAGTATGTGAAAAAAAATATGAAGCGAAAATAATCGGAAGGGAATCTTGAGGAGCGGTGGTCGGAGAGACCTCATTCTGGACCGACACTGATAAAAATCTTTCATCCAATTCGGAGTTCGTTTCCTCTTTTTTTATGAATCGTGATGACTTTTAGGACTCTATTCTAGGTGTAAAAAAATATGAACCGAAATAAATCGTCAGGGAAACTTGTAGGGCGGGGGTCGGAGAGACCCCTTTGGGACCTACTCTGATAAAAATCTTTCATCCGATTCGAAGTTTGTTTCCTATTTTTTGATGAATCGTGATGACTTTTAGCACCCTCTAGTATGTGAAAAAAAATATAAACCGAAATAAATCGACAGGGTAACTTTAGGAGCGGTGTTCAGACCGACCCCATTCTGGACCGACTCTGATAAAAATCTTCAATCCAATACGAAGTTCGTTTCCTCTTTTTTGATGAATCGTCATCACTTTTAGGACTCGATTGTATGTGAAAAAAAATATAAACCGAAATAAATCGGAAGGGAAACTTGAGGAGGGGTGGTCAGAGCGACCTCATTCTGGGCGCAAACTAGTAGAAATCTTTCGTTGAATTCAAAGGTCGTTTCCTCGTTTATGATGAATCGTGATGACTTTTAGGATCCTCTAGTATGTGAAAAAAATATAAACCGAAATATATCTTACGGGAAACTTGAGGAACGATGGTCAGCGCGACCCCATTCTGGACGGACTCTGATAAAAATCTTTCATTCAATTCGAAGTTCGTTTTCTCTTTTTTGATGAATCGTGAAGACTTTTAGGACTCTCTAGTATGTGAAAAAAAATATATACCGAAATAAATCGGGAGGCACACATGAGGAGAGATGGTCAGAGCGACCCCAGTCTGGACCGCCTATGATAAAAATCTTTCGTCCAATTCGAAGGTCGTATCGTCTTTTTTGACGAATCGTGATGACTTTTTGGACCCTCTAGTATGTGAAAAATAATATAAACCGAAATTAATCGGAAGGGAATCTTGAGGAGCGGTGGTCGGAGAGACACCATTCTGGACCGACTCTGATAAAAATCTTTCATCGAATTCGAAGTTCGTTTCCTCTTTTTTGATGAATCGTGATGACTTTTAGGATCCTCTAGTATATGACAAAAAATATGAACCGAAATAAATCGGAAGGGAAACTTGAGGAGGGGTGGTCAAAGCGACCCCATTCTGGACCGACAGTTGTAAAAATCTGTCATCCAATTGAAAGGTCGTTTCGTCTTTTTCGATGAATCGTGATGACTTTAAGGATCCACTAGTATGTGAAAAAAAATATGAAGCGAAAATAATCGGAAGGGAATCTTGAGGAGCGGTGGTCGGAGAGACCTCATTCTGGACCGACACTGATAAAAATCTTTCATCCAATTCGGAGTTCGTTTCCTCTTTTTTTATGAATCGTGATGACTTTTAGGACTCTATTCTAGGTGTAAAAAAATATGAACCGAAATAAATCGTCAGGGAAACTTGTAGGGCGGGGGTCGGAGAGACCCCTTTGGGACCTACTCTGATAAAAATCTTTCATCCGATTCGAAGTTTGTTTCCTATTTTTTGATGAATCGTGATGACTTTTAGCACCCTCTAGTATGTGAAAAAAAATATAAACCGAAATAAATCGACAGGGTAACTTTAGGAGCGGTGTTCAGACCGACCCCATTCTGGACCGACTCTGATAAAAATCTTCAATCCAATACGAAGTTCGTTTCCTCTTTTTTGATGAATCGTGATCACTTTTAGGACTCGATTGTATGTGAAAAAAAATATAAACCGAAATAAATCGGAAGGGAAACTTGAGGAGGGGTGGTCAGAGCGACCTCATTCTGGGCGCAAACTAGTAGAAATCTTTCGTTGAATTCAAAGGTCGTTTCCTCGTTTATGATGAATCGTGATGACTTTTAGGATCCTCTAGTATGTGAAAAAAATATAAACCGAAATATATCTTACGGGAAACTTGAGGAACGATGGTCAGCGCGACCCCATTCTGGACGGACTCTGATAAAAATCTTTCATTCAATTCGAAGTTCGTTTTCTCTTTTTTGATGAATCGTGAAGACTTTTAGGACTCTCTAGTATGTGAAAAAAAATATATACCGAAATAAATCGGGAGGCACACATGAGGAGAGATGGTCAGAGCGACCCCAGTCTGGACCGCCTATGATAAAAATCTTTCGTCCAATTCGAAGGTCGTATCGTCTTTTTTGACGAATCGTGATGACTTTTTGGACCCTCTAGTATGTGAAAAATAATATAAACCGAAAAAAATCGGATGGGAAACTTGAGAAGCAGTGGTCAGAGCGACCCCATTCTGGACGCACACTAGTAAAAATCTTTCGTTGAATTCAAAGGGCGTTTCCTCTTTTTTTGAGGAATCGTGATGACTTTTAGGATCCTCTAGTATGTGAAAAAAAAATGAACCTAAATTAATAGGAAGGGAAACTTGAGGAGCGGTGGTCGGACAGACCCCATTCGGGACCGACTGTGATAAAAATCTTTCATCCAATTCGACGTTCGTTTCCTTTTTTTTGATGAATCGTGATAACTTTTAGGACTCTATTGTAGGTGTAAAAAAATATGAACCGAAATAAATCGTCAGGGAAACTTGAGGGGCGGGGGTCGGAGAGACCCCTTTGGGACCTACTCTGATAAAAATCTTTCATCCGATTCAAAGTTTGTTTCCTATTTTTTGATGAATCGTGATGACTTTTAGGACCCTCTAGTATGTGAAAAAAAATATAAACCGAAATAAATCAAAAACGTAACTTTAGGAGCGGTGTTCAGACCGACCCCATTGTGGACCGACTCTGATAAAAATCTTTAATCCAATTCGAAGTTCGTTTCCTCTTTTTTGATGAATCGTGATCACTTTTAGGACTCTATTGTAGGCGAAAAAAAATATAAACCGAAATAAATCGGAAGGGAAACTTGAGGAGGGGTGGTCAGAGCGACCCCATTCTGGACGCACATTAGTAAAAATCTTTCGTTGAATTCAAAGGTCGTTTCCTCTTTTTTGATGAATCGTGATGACTTTTAGCATCCTCTAGTATGTGAAAAAAAATATGAACCGAAATTAATCGGAAGGGAATCTTGAGGAGCGGTGGTCGGAGAGACACCATTCTGGACCGACTCTGATAAAAATCTTTCATCGAATTCGAAGTTCGTTTCCTCTTTTTTGATGAATCGTGATGACTTTTAGGATCCTCTAGTATATGACAAAAAATATGAACCGAAATAAATCGGAAGGGAAACTTGAGGAGGGGTGGTCAAAGCGACCCCATTCTGGACCGACAGTTGTAAAAATCTGTCATCCAATTGAAAGGTCGTTTCGTCTTTTTCGATGAATCGTGATGACTTTAAGGATCCTCTAGTATGTGAAAAAAAATATGAAGCGAAAATAATCGGAAGGGAATCTTGAGGAGCGGTGGTCGGAGAGACCTCATTCTGGACCGACACTGATAAAAATCTTTCATCCAATTCGGAGTTCGTTTCCTCTTTTTTTATGAATCGTGATGACTTTTAGGACTCTATTCTAGGTGTAAAAAAATATGAACCGAAATAAATCGTCAGGGAAACTTGTGGGGCGGGGGTCGGAGAGACCCCTTTGGGACCTACTCTGATATAAATCTTTCATCCGATTCGAAGTTTGTTTCCTATTTTTTGATGAATCGTGATGACTTTTAGCACCCTCTAGTATGTGAAAAAAAATATAAACCGAAATAAATCGACAGGGTAACTTTAGGAGCGGTGTTCAGACCGACCCCATTCTGGACCGACTCTGATAAAAATCTTTAATCCAATACGAAGTTCGTTTCCTCTTTTTTGATGAATCGTGATCACTTTTAGGACTCGATTGTATGTGAAAAAAAATATAAACCGAAATAAATCGGAAGGGAAACTTGAGGAGGGGTGGTCAGAGCGACCTCATTCTGGGCGCACACTAGTAGAAATCTTTCGTTGAATTCAAAGGTCGTTTCCTCGTTTATGATGAATCGTGATGACTTTTAGGATCCTCTAGTATGTGAAAAAAATATAAACCGAAATATATCTTACGGGAAACTTGAGGAGCGATGGTCAGCGCGACCCCATTCTGGACGGACTCTGATAAAAATCTTTCATCCAATTCGAAGTTCGTTTTCTCTCTTTTGATGAATCGTGAAGACTTTTAGGACTCTCTAGTATGTGAAAAAAAATATATACCGAAATAAATCGGGAGGGACACTTGAGGAGAGATGGTCAGAGCGACCCCAGTCTGGACCGCCTATGATAAAAATCTTTCGTCCAATTCGAAGGTCGTATCGTCTTTTTTGACGAATCGTGATGACTTTTTGGACCCTCTAGTATGTGAAAAATAATATAAACCGAAAAAAATCGGAAGGGAAACTTGAGAAGCAGTGGTCAGAGCGACCCCATTCTGGACGCACACTAGTAAAAATCTTTCGTTGAATTCAAAGGTCGTTTCCTCTTTTTTTGAGGAATCGTGATGACTTTTAGGATCCTCTAGTATGTGAAAAAAAAATGAACCTAAATTAATAGGAAGGGAAACTTGAGGAGCGGTGGTCGGAGAGACCCCATTCGGGACCGACTGTGATAAAAATCTTTCATCCAATTCGACGTTCGTTTCCTTTTTTTTGATGAATCGTGATAACTTTTAGGACTCTATTGTAGGTGTAAAAAAATATGAACCGAAATAAATCGTCAGGGAAACTTGAGGGGCGGGGGTCGGAGAGACCCCTTTGGGACCTACTCTGATAAAAATCTTTCATCCGATTCAAAGTTTGTTTCCTATTTTTTGATGAATCGTGATGACTTTTAGGACCTTCTAGTATGTGAAAAAAAATATAAACCGAAATAAATCGAAAGGGTAACTTTAGGAGCGGTGTTCAGACCGACCCCATTCTGGACCGACTCTGATAAAAATCTTTAATCCAATACGAAGTTCGTTTCCTCTTTTTTGATGAATCGTGATCACGTTTAGGACTCGATTGTATGTGAAAAAAAATATAAACCGAAATAAATCGGAAGGGAATCTTGAGGAGGGGTGGTCAGAGCGACCTCATTCTGGACGCACACTAGTAGAAATCTTTCGTTGAATTCAAAGGTCGTTTCCTCTTTTTTGATGAATCGTGATGACTTTTAGGATCCTCTAGTATGTGAAAAAAATATAAACCGAAATATATCTTACGGGAAACTTGAGGAGCGATGGTCAGCGCGACCCCATTCTGGACGGACTCTGATAAAAATCTTTCATCCAATTCGAAGTTCGTTTTCTCTTTTTTGATGAATCGTGAAGACTTTTAGGACTCTCTAGTATGTGAAAAAAAATATATACCGAAATAAATCGGAAGGGACACTTGAGGAGAGATGGTCAGAGCGACCCCATTCTGGACCGACTATGATAAAAATCTATCGTCCAATTCGAAGGTCGTATCCTCTTTTTTGACGAATCGTGATGACTTTTAGGACCCTCTAGTATGTGAAAAAAAATATGAACCGAAATAAATCGAAAGGGAAACTTTAGGAGCGGTGGTCAGGGCGACCCCATTCTCCACCGACGCTGATAAAAATCTTTCATCGAATTCGAAGTTCGTTTACTCTTTTTTGACGAATCGTGATGACTTTTAGGACCCTCTAGTATGTGAAAAATAATATAAACCGAAAAAAATCGGAAGGGAAACTTGAGAAGCAGTGGTCAGAGCGACGCCATTGTGGACCGACTCTGATAAAAATCTTTAATCCAATTCGAAGTTCGTTTCCTCTTTTTTGATGAATCGTGATCACTTTTAGGACTCTATTGTAGGCGAAAAAAAATATAAACGGAAATAAATCGGAAGGGAAACTTGAGGAGGGGTGGTCAGAGCGACCCCATTCTGGACGCACATTAGTAAAAATCTTTCGTTGAATTCAAAGGTCGTTTCCTCTTTTTTGATGAATCGTGATGACTTTTAGCATCCTCTAGTATATGAAAAAAAATATGAACCGAAATTAATCGGAAGGGAATCTTGAGGAGCGGTGGTCGGAGAGACACCATTCTGGACCGACTCTGATAAAAATCTTTCATCGAATTCGAAGTTCGTTTCCTCTTTTTTGATGAATAGTGATGACTTTTAGGACTCTCTAGTATGTGAAAAAATATATAAACCGAAATAAATCGGAAGGGAACCTTGAGGAGGCGTGGTCAAAGCGACCCCATTCTGGACCGACAGTTTAAAAATCTGTCATCCAATTCAAAGGTCGTTTCCTCTTTTTTGATGAATAGTGATGACTTTTAGCATCCTCTAGTATGTGAAAAAAAATATGAACCGAAATTAATCGGAAGGGAAACTTGCGGAGCGGTGGTCGGAGAGACCCCATTCTGGACCGACAGTTGTGAAAATCTTTCATCCAATTCGACGTTCGTTTCCTTTTTTTTGATGAATCGTGATAACTTTTAGGACTCTATTCTAGGTGTAAAAAAATATGAACCGAAATAAATCGTCAGGGAAACTTGTGGGGCGGGGGTCGGAGAGACCCCTTTGGGACCTACTCTGATAAAAATCTTTCATCCGATTCGAAGTTTGTTTCCTATTTTTTGATGAATCGTGATGACTTTTAGCACCCTCTAGTATGTGAAAAAAAATATAAACCGAAATAAATCGAAAGGGTAACTTTAGGAGCGGTGTTCAGACCGACCCCATTCTGGACCGACTCTGATAAAAATCTTTAATCCAATACGAAGTTCGTTTCCTCTTTTTTGATGAATCGTGATCACTTTTAGGACTCGATTGTATGTGAAAAAAAATATAAACCGAAATAAATCGGAAGGGAAACTTGAGGAGGGGTGGTCAGAGCGACCTCATTCTGGGCGCACACTAGTAGAAATCTTTCGTTGAATTCAAAGGTCGTTTCCTCGTTTATGATAAATCGTGATGACTTTTAGGATCCTCTAGTATGTGAAAAAAATATAAACCGAAATATATCTTACCGGAAACTTGAGGAGCGATGGTCAGCGCGACCCCATTCTGGACGGACTCTGATAAAAATCTTTCATCCAATTCGAAGTTCGTTTTCTCTTTTTTGATGAATCGTGAAGACTTTTAGGACTCTCTAGTATGTGAAAAAAAATATATACCGAAATAAATCGGGAGGGACACTTGAGGAGAGATGGTCAGAGCGACCCCATTCTGGACCGCCTATGATAAAAATCTTTCGTCCAATTCGAAGGTCGTATCGTCTTTTTTGACGAATCGTGATGACTTTTTGGACCCTCTAGTATGTGAAAAATAATATAAACCGAAAAAAATCGGAAGGGAAACTTGAGAAGCAGTGGTCAGAGCGACCCCATTCTGGACGCACACTAGTAAAAATCTTTCGTTGAATTCAAAGGTCGTTTCCTCTTTTTTTGAGGAATCGTGATGACTTTTAGGATCCTCTAGTATGTGAAAAAAAAATGAACCTAAATTAATAGGAAGGGAAACTTGAGGAGCGGTGGTCGGAGAGACCCCATTCGGGACCGACTGTGATAAAAATCTTTCATCCAATTCGACGTTCGTTTTCTCTTTTTTGATGAATCGTGAAGACTTTTAGGACTCTCTAGTATGTGAAAAAAAATATAAACCGAAATAAATCGGAAGGGAACCTTGAGGAGGCGTGGTCAAAGCGACCCCATTCTGGACCGACAGTTTAAAAATCTGTCATCCAATTCAAAGGTCGTTTCCTCTTTTTTGATGAATAGTGATGACTTTTAGCATCCTCTAGTATGTGAAAAAAAATATGAACCGAAATTAATCGGAAGGGAAACTTGCGGAGCGGTGGTCGGAGAGACCCCATTCTGGACCGACAGTTGTGAAAATCTTTCATCCAATTCGACGTTCGTTTCCTTTTTTTTGATGTATCGTGATAACTTTTAGGACTCTATTGTAGGTGTAAAAAAATATGAACCGAAATAAATCGTCAGGGAAACTTGAGGGGCGGGGGACGGCGAGACCCCTTTGGGACCTACTCTGATAAAAATCTTTCATCCGATTCAAAGTTTGTTTCCTATTTTTTGATGAATCGTGATGACTTTTAGGACCTTCTAGTATGTGAAAAAAAATATAAACCGAAATAAATCGAAAGGGTAACTTTAGGAGCGGTGTTCAGACCGACCCCATTCTGGACCGACTCTGATAAAAATCTTTAATCCAATACGAAGTTCGTTTCCTCTTTTTTGATGAATTGTGAAGACTTTTAGGACTCTCTAGTATGTGAAAAAAAATATATACCGAAATAAATCGGCAGGGACACTTGAGGAGAGATGGTCAGAGCGACCCCATTCTGGACCGACTATGATAAAAATCTATCGTCCAATTCGAAGGTCGTATCCTCTTTTTTGACGAATCGTGATGACTTTTAGGACCCTCTAGTATGTGAAAAAAAATATGAACCGAAATAAATCGAAAGGGAAACTTTAGGAGCGGTGGTCAGGGCGACCCCATTCTCCACCGACGCTGATAAAAATCTTTCATCGAATTCGAAGTTCGTTTACTCTTATTTGACGAATCGTGATGACTTTTAGGACCCTCTAGTATGTGAAAAATAATATAAACCGAAAAAAATCGAAAGGAAAACTTGAGAAGCAGTGGTCAGAGCGACCCCATTCTGGACGCACACTAGTAAAAATCTTTCGTTGAATTCAAAGGTCGTTTCCTCTTTTTTGATGAATCGTGATGAATTTTAGGACTCTCTAGTATGTGAAAAAAAATATAAACCGAAATAAATCGGAAGGGAAACTTGAGGTGGGGTGGCCAAAGCGACCCCATTCTGGACCGACAGTTGTAAAAATCTGTCATCCAATTCAAATGTCGTTTCCTCTTTTTTGATGAATGGAGATGACTTTAAGGATCCCCTAGTATGTGAAAAAAATATAAGCCGAAATAAATCGAAAGGGTAACTTTAGGGGCGGTGGTCAGACCGACCCCATTCTGGACCGACGCTGATAAAAATCTTTAATCCAAATCGAAGTTCGTTTCCTCTTTTTTGATGAATCGTGATCACTTTTAGGACTCTATTGTAGGCGAAAAAAAATATAAACCGAAATAAATCGGAAGGGAAACTTGAGGAGGCGTGGTCAGAGCGACCCCATTCTGGACGCACATTAGTAAAAATCTTTCGTTGAATTCAAAGGTCGTTTCCTCTTTTTTGATGAATCGTGATGACTTTTAGGACTCTCTAGTATGTGAAAAAATATATAAACCGAAATAAATCGGAAGGGAAACATGAGGAGCGATGGTCAGGGCGACCCCATTCTGGACCGACTATGAAAGAAATGTTTCGTCCAATTCGAAGGTCGTATCCTCTTTTTTGACGAATCGTGATGACTTTTAGGACCCTCTAGTATGTGAAAAAAAATATGAACCGAAATTAATCGGAAGAGAAACTTGAGGAGCGGTGGTCGGAGAGACCCCATTCGGGACCGACTCTGATAAAAATCTTTCATCCAATTCGAAGTTCGTTTCATCTTTTTTGATGGATCGTGATGACTTTTAGGACTCTCTAGTATGTGAAAAAATATATGAACCGAAATAAATCGGAAGGGAAACATGTGGAGCGATGGTCAGGGCGACCCCATTCTGGACCGACTATGAAAGAAATGTTTCGTCCAATTCGAAGGTCGTATCCTCTTTTTTGACGAATCGTGATGACTTTTAGGACCCTGTAGTATGTGAAAAATAATATAAACCGAAAAAAATCGAAAGGGAAACTTGAGAAGCAGTGGTCAGAGCGACCCCATTCTGGACGCACACTAGTAAAAATCTTTCGTTGAATTCAAAGGTCGTTTCCTCTTTTTTGATGAATCGTGACGACTTTTAGGATCCTCTAGTATGTGAAAAAAGTATAAACCGAAATAAATCTGACGGGAAACTTGTGGAGCGATGGTTAGAGCGACCCCATTCTGGACCGACTATGATAAAAATCTTTCTTCCAATTCGAAGGTCGTATCCTCTTTTTTGACGAATCGTGATGACTTTGAGGACCCACTAGTATTTGAAAAATAATATAAACCGAAAAAATTCGGAAGGGAAATTTGAGAAGCAGTGGTCAGAGCGTCCCCATTCTGAACGAACACTAGTAAAAATCTTTCGTTGAATTCAAAGGTCGTTTCTTATTTTTTGATGAATCGTGATGACTTTTAGGACCCTCTAGTATGTGAAAAAAAATATAAACCGAAATAAATCGGAAGGGAAACTTGAGGAGCAGTGGTCAGAGCGACCGCATTCTGGACGCACACTAGTAATAATCTTTCGTTGAATTCAAAGGACGTTTCCTCTTTTTTGATGAATCGTGATGACTTTAAGGATCCTCTAGTATGTGAAAAAAAATATTAACCGAAACAAATCGAAAGGGAAACTTGAGGAGCTATGGTCAGAGCGACCCCATTCTAGACCACCTCTGATAAAAATCTTTCATCCAATTCGAAGTTCGTTTCCTATTTTTTGATGAATCGTGATGACTTTTAGGACTCTCTAGTATGTGGAAAAAAATATAAACCGAAATAAATCGGAAGGGAAACTTGATCAGCGGTGGTCAGAGCGACCCCATTCTGGACCAACTATGATAAAAATCTTTCACCCAATTCGAAGGTCGTATCCTCTTTTTTGACGAATCGTGATGACTTTTAGGATCCTCTGGTATGTGAAAAAAAATATAAACCGAATTAAATCTGAAGGGAAACTTCAGGAGCGATGGTCAGATTGACCTCATTCTGGACGCACAAAATCTTTCGTTGAATTCAAAGGTCGTTTCTTATTTTTTGATGAATCGTGATTACTTTTAGGATCCTCTAGTATGTGAAAAAAAAATGAACCTAAATTAATAGGAAGGGAAACTTGAGGAGCGGTGGTCGGAGAGACCCCATTCGGGACCGACTCTGATAAAAATCTTTCATCCAATTCGACGTTCGTTTCCTTTTTTTTGATGAATCGTGATAACTTTTAGGAC
The DNA here is from genome assembly GCA_958009045.1 of Oxytorus armatus. Lineage (NCBI taxonomy): Eukaryota > Metazoa > Arthropoda > Insecta > Hymenoptera > Ichneumonidae > Oxytorus > Oxytorus armatus. The sequence goes on from OY253752.1 coordinate 5,474,105, forward strand.
TCTATTGTAGGTGTAAAAAAATATGAACCGAAATAAATCGTCAGGGAAACTTGAGGGGCGGGGGTCGGAGAGACCCCTTTGGGACCTACTCTGATAAAAATCTTTGTTACGATTCAAAGTTTGTTTCCTATTTTTTGATGAATCGTGATGACTTTTAGGACCCTCTAGTATGTGAAAAAAAATATAAACCGAAATAAATCGAAAGGGTAACTTTAGGAGCGGTGTTCAGACCGACCCCATTCTGGACCGACTCTGATAAAAATCTTTAATCCAATACGAAGTTCGTTTCCTCTTTTTTGATGAATCGTGATAACTTTTAGGACTCGATTGTATGTGAAAAAAAATATAAACCGAAATAAATCGGAAGGAAAACTTGAGGAGGGGTGGTCAGAGCGACCTCATTCTGGACGCACACTAGTAGAAATCTTTCGTTGAATTCAAAGGTCGTTTCCTCTTTTTTGATGAATCGTGATGACTTTTAGGATCCTCTAGTATGTGACAAAAAATATGAACCGAAATAAATCGGAAGGGAAACTTGAGGAGGGGTGGTCAAAGCGACCCCATTCTGGACCGACAGTTGTAAAAATCTGTCATCCAATTCAAAGGTCGTTTCGTCTTTTTCGATGAATCGTGATGACTTTAAGGATCCACTAGTATGTGAAAAAAAATATGAAGCGAAAATAATCGGAAGGGAATCTTGAGGAGCGGTGGTCGGAGAGACCTCATTCTGGACCGACTCTGATAAAAATCTTTCATCCAATTCGGAGTTCGTTTCCTCTTTTTTTATGAATCGTGATGACTTTTAGGACTCGCTAGTATGTGGAAAAAAATATTAACCGAAATATATCGGAAGGGAAACTTGAGGAGCAGCGGTCAGAGCGACCCCATTCTGGACGCACACTAGTAAAAATCTGTCGTTGAATTCAAAGGTCGTTTCCTCTTTTTCGATGAATCGTGATGCCTTTTAGGATCCTCTAGTATGTGAAAAAAATATAAACCGAAATATATCTTACGGGAAACTTAAGGAGCGATGGTCAGCGCGACCCCATTCTGGACTGACTCTGATAAAAATCTTTCATCCAATTCGAAGTTCGTTTTCTCTTTTTTGATGAATCGTGAAGACTTTTAGGACTCTCTAGTATGTGAAAAAAAATATATACCGAAATAAATCGGGAGGGACACTTGAGGAGAGATGGTCAGAGCGACCCCATTCTGGACCGCCTATGATAAAAATCTTTCGTCCAATTCGAAGGTCGTATCGTCTTTTTTGACGAATCGTGATGACTTTTTGGACCCTCTAGTATGTGAAAAATAATATAAACCGAAAAAAATCGGAAGGGAAACTTGAGAAGCAGTGGTCAGAGCGACCCCATTCTGGACGCACACTAGTAAAAATCTTTCGTTGAATTCAAAGGTCGTTTCCTCTTTTTTTGAGGAATCGTGATGACTTTTAGGATCCTCTAGTATGTGAAAAAAAAATGAACCTAAATTAATAGGAAGGGAAACTTGAGGAGCGGTGGTCGGAGTGACCCCATTCGGGACCGACTGTGATAAAAATCTTTCATCCAATTCGACGTTCGTTTCCTTTTTTTTGATGAATCGTGATAACTTTTAGGACTCTATTGTAGGTGTAAAAAAATATGAACCGAAATAAATCGTCAGGGAAACTTGAGGGGCGGGGGTCGGAGAGACCCCTTTGGGACCTACTCTGATAAAAATCTTTCATCCGATTCAAAGTTTGTTTCCTATTTTTTGATGAATCGTGATGACTTTTAGGACCCTCTAGTATGTGAAAAAAAATATAAACCGAAATAAATCGAAAGGGTAACTTTAGGAGCGGTGTTCAGACCGACCCCATTGTGGACCGACTCTGATAAAAATCTTTAATCCAATTCGAAGTTCGTTTCCTCTTTTTTGATGAATCGTGATCACTTTTAGGACTCTATTGTAGGCGAAAAAAAATATAAACCGAAATAAATCGGAAGGGAAACTTGAGGAGGGGTGGTCAGAGCGACCCCATTCTGGACGCACATTAGTAAAAATCTTTCGTTGAATTCAAAGGTCGTTTCCTCTTTTTTGATGAATCGTGATGACTTTTAGCATCCTCTAGTATGTGAAAAAAAATATGAACCGAAATTAATCGGAAGGGAATCTTGAGGAGCGGTGGTCGGAGAGACACCATTCTGGACCGACTCTGATAAAAATCTTTCATCGAATTCGAAGTTCGTTTCCTCTTTTTTGATGAATCGTGATGACTTTTAGGACCCTCTAGTATGTGAAAAATATATAAACCAAAATAAAACGAAAGGGAAACTTTAGGAGCGGTGGTCAGAGCGAGCCCATTCTGGACCGACGCTGATAAAAATCTTTCATCGAAATCGAAGTTTGTTTCCTGTTTTTTGATGAATCGTGATGACTTTTAGGACCCTCTAGTAAGTGAAAATAATATAAACCGATATAAATCGAAAGGGTAACTTTAGGAGCGGTGGTCAGACCGACCCCATTGTGGACCGACTCTGATAAAAATCTTTAATCCAATTCGAAGTTCGTTTCCTCTTTTTTGATGAATTGTGATCACTTTTAGGACTCTATTGTAGGCGAAAAAATATATAAACCGAAATAAATCGGAAGGGAAACTTGAGGAGGGGTGGTCAGAGCGTCCCCATTCTGGACGCACATTAGTAAAAATCTTTCGTTGAATTCAAAGGTCGTTTCCTCTTTTTTGATGAATCGTGATGACTTTTAGCATCCTCTAGTATGTGAAAAAAAATATGAACCGAAATTAATCGGAAGGGAATCTTGAGGAGCGGTGGTCGGAGAGACACCATTCTGGACCGACTCTGATAAAAATCTTTCATCGAATTCGAAGTTCGTTTCCTCTTTTTTGATGAATAGTGATGACTTTTAGGACTCTCTAGTATGTGAAAAAAAATATAAAGCGAAATAAATCGGCAGGGAACCTTGAGGAGGGGTGGTCAAAGCGACCCCATTCTGGACCGACAGTTTAAAAATCTGTCATCCAATTCAAAGCTCGTTTCCTTTTTTTTGATGAATCGTGATGACTTTAAGGATCCACTAGTATGTGAAAAAAAATATAAAGCGAAAATAATCGGAAGGGTATCTTGAGGAGCGGTGGTCGGAGAGACCCCATTCTGGACCGACTCTGATAAAAATCTTTCATCCAATTCGGAGTTCGTTTCCTCTTTTTTTATGTATCGTGATGACTTTTAGGACTCTCTAGTATGTGAAAAAAAATATTAACCGAAATATAACGGAAGGGAAACTTGAGGAGCAGCGGTCAGAGCGACCCCATTCTGGACGCATGCTAGTAAAAATCTTTCGTTCAATTCAAAGGTCGTTTCCTCTTTTTTGATTAATCGTGACGACTTTTAGGATCCTCTAGTATGTGAAAAAAGTATAAACCGAAATAAATATGACGAGAAACTTGAGGAGCGATGGTCAGACCGACCCCATTCTGGACAGACTCTGATAAAAATCTTTAATCCAATTCGAAGTTCGTTTCCTCTTTTCTGATGAATCGTGATCACTTTTAGGACTCTATTGTAGGCGAAAAAATATATAAACCGAAATAAATCGGAAGGGAAATTTGAGGAGGGGTGGTCACAGCGACCCCATTCTGGACGCACACTAGTAAAAATCTTTCGTTGAATTCAAAGGTCGTTTCCTCTTTTTTGATGAATAGTGATGACTTTTAGCATCCTCTAGTATGTGAAAAAAAATATGAACCGAAATTAATCGGAAGGGAAACTTGCGGAGCGGTGGTCGGAGAGACCCCATTCTGGACCGACAGTTGTGAAAATCTTTCATCCAATTCGACGTTCGTTTCCTTTTTTTTGATGAATCGTGATAACTTTTAGGACTCTATTGTAGGTGTAAAAAAATATGAACCGAAATAAATCGTCAGGGAAACTTGTGGGGCGGGGGTCGGAGAGACCCCTTTGGGACCTACACTGATAAAAATCTTTCATCCGATTCGAAGTTTGTTTCCTATTTTTTGATGAATCGTGATGACTTTTAGCACCCTCTAGTATGTGAAAAAAAATATAAACCGAAATAAATCGAAAGGGAAACTTTAGGAGCGGTGGTCAGGGCGACCCCATTCTGGACCGACGCTGATAAAAATCTTTCATCGAATTCGAAGTTCGTTTCCTCTTTTTTGACGAATCGTGATGACTTTTAGGACCCTCTAGTATGTGAAAAATAATATAAACCGAAAAAAATCGAAAGGAAAACTTGAGAAGCAGTGGTCAGAGCGACCCCATTCTGGACGCACACTAGTAAAAATCTTTCGTTGAATTCAAAGGTCGTTTCCTCTTTTTTGATGAATCGTGATGAATTTTAGGATCCTCTAGTATGTGAAAAAAAAATATGAACCGAAATAAATCGACGGGGAAACTTGAAAAGTGGTGGTCAGAGCGACACCATTCTGGACCGACTCTGATAAAAATCTTTCATCGAATTCGAAGTTCGTTTCCTCTTTTTTGATGAATAGTGATGACTTTTAGGACTCTCTAGTATGTGAAAAAAAATATAAACCGAAATAAATCGGAAGGGAAACTTGAGGAGGGGTGGTCAAAGCGACCCCATTCTGGACCGACAGTTGTAAAAATCTGTCATCCAATTCAAAGGTCCTTTCCTCTTTTTTGATGAATCGTGATGACTTTAAGGATCCACTAGTATGTGAAAAAAAATATAAGCCGAAATAAATCGGAAGGGAATCTTGAGGAGCGGTGGTCGGAGAGACTCCATTCGGGACCGACTCTGATAAAAATCTTTCATCCAATTCGAAGTTCGTTCCCTCTTTTTTGATGAATCGTGATGACTTTTAGGACCCTCTAGTATGTGAAAAATATATAAACCGAAATAAAACGAAAGGGAAACTTTAGGAGCGGTGGTCAGAGCGAGCCCATTCTGGACCGACGCTGATAAAAATCTTTCATCGAAATCGAAGATTGTTTCCTGTTTTTTGATGAATCGTGATGACTTTTAGGACCCTCTAGTAAGTGAAAAAAAATATAAATCGAAATGAATCGAAAGGGTAACTTTAGGAGCGGTGGTCACACCGACCCCATTCTGGACCGACTCTGATAAAAATCTTTAATCCAATTCGAAGTTCGTTTCCTCTTTTTTGATGAATCGTGATCACTTTTAGGACTCTATTGTAGGCGAAAAAAAATATAAACCGAAATAAATCGGAAGGGAAACTTGAGGAGGGGTGGTCATAGCGACACCATTCTGGACGCACACTAGTAAAAGTCTTTCGTTGAATTCAAAGGTCGTTTCCTCTTTTTTGATGAATCGTGATGACTTTCAGCATCCTCTAGTATGTGAAAAAAAATATGAACCGAAATTAATCGGAAGGGAAACTTGAGGAGCGGTGGTCGGAGAGACCCCATTCGGGACCGACAGTTGTGAAAATCTTTCATCCAATTCGACGTTCGTTTCCTTTTTTTTGATAAATCGTGATAACTTTTAGGACTCTATTGTAGGTGTAAAAAAATATGAACCGAAATAAATCGTCAGGGAAACTTGTGGGGCGGGGGTCGGAGAGACCCCTTTGGGACCTACTCTGATAAAAATCTTTCATCCGATTCGAAGTTTGTTTCCTATTTTTTGATGAATCGTGATGACTTTTAGCACCCTCTAGTATGTGAAAAAAAATATAAACCGAAATAAATCGAAAGGGTAACTTTAGGAGCGGTGGTCAGAGCGACCTCATTCTGGGCGCACACTAGTAGAAATCTTTCGTTGTATTCAAAGGTCGTTTCCTCTTTTATGATGAATCGTGATGACTTTTAGGATCCTCTAGTATGTGAAAAAAATATAAACCGAAATATATCTTACGGGAAACTTGAGGAGCGATGGTCAGCGCGACCCCATTCTGGACGGACTCTGATAAAAATCTTTCATCCAATTCGAAGTTCGTTTTCTCTTTTTTGATGAATCGTGAAGACTTTTAGGACTCTCTAGTATGTGAAAAAAAATATATACCGAAATAAATCGGGAGGGACACTTGAGGAGAGATGGTCAGAGCGACCCCATTCTGGACCGCCTATGATAAAAATCTTTCGTCCAATTCGAAGGTCGTATCGTCTTTTTTGACGAATCGTGATGACTTTTTGGACCCTCTCGTATGTGGAAAATAATATAAACCGAAAAAAATCGGAAGGGAAACTTGAGAAGCAGTGGTCAGAGCGACCCCATTCTGGACGCACAGTAGTAAAAATCTTTCGTTGAATTCAAAGGTCGTTTCCTCTTTTTTTGAGGAAACGTGATGACTTTTATGATCCTCTAGTATGTGAAATAAAAATGAACCTAAATTAATAGGAAGGGAAACTTGAGGAGCGGTGGTCAGCGCGACCCCATTCTGGACCGACTCTGATAAAAATCTTTCATCGAATTCGAAGTTCGTTTCCTCTTTTTTGATGAATAGTGATGACTTTTAGGACTCTCTAGTATATGAAAAAAAATATAAACCGAAATAAATAGGAAGGGAAACTTGAGGAGCGGTGGTCGGAGAGACCCCATTCGGGACCGACTGTGATAAAAATCTTTCATCCAATTCGACGTTCGTTTCCTTTTTTTTGATGAATCGTGATAACTTTTAGGACTCTATTGTAGGTGTAAAAAAATATGAACCGAAATAAATCGTCAGGGAAACTTGAGGGGCGGGGGTCGGAGAGACCCCTTTGGGACCTACTCTGATAAAAATCTTTCATCCGATTCAAAGTTTGTTTCCTATTTTTTGATGAATCGTGATGACTTTAAGGATCCTCTAGTATGTGAAAAATAATATGAAGCGAAAATAATCGGAAGGGAATCTTGAGGAGCGGTGGTCGGAGAGACCCCATTCGGGACCGACTCTGATAAAAATCTTTAATCCAATTCGAAGTTCGTTTCCTCTTTTTTGATGAATCGTGATCACTTTTAGGACTCTATTGTAGGGGAAAAAAAATATAAACCGAAATAAACCGGAAGGGAAACTTGAGGAGGGGTGATCAGAGCGACCTCATTCTGGACGTACACTAGTAAAAATCTTTTGTTGAATTCAAAGGTTGGTTCCTCGTTTTAATGAATCGTCATTACTTTTAGGATCCTCTGGTATGTGAAAAAAAATATAAACCGAAATAAATCTGAAGGGAAACTTCAGGAGCGATGGTCAGAGCCACCCCGTTCTGGACCGACTATGATAAAAATCTTTCGTCCAATTCGAAGGTCGTATCCTTTTTTTTGATGAATCGTGATGACTATTAGGACTCTCTAGTAAGTGAAAAAAAATATAAACCGAAATAAATCGGAAGGGACACTTGAGGAGCGATGGTCACAGCGCACAGTGGGGCCGATTCCCGAAAAGCTGGTCAAAATTCGAAAACGTAGTTCATTCTGTTTGAGACGTAGTATATAAGGGTTTTAGGGGTCGCTGATTACGAATCTGAAGTCAAAATTCTAAAAAAACAAAATGGCGGATCTAATAAGGCGGACGCAATTTTTTAAATCGGCCGGATTCATTTGAAACTTGTTATTTGGGGGTTTTTGGGGTCGCTGAATACGAATCTGGTGTAAATAAACAAAATTAAAAATGGCGTATCCAATATGGCGGTCGCAATTTTCGAAATCTGTCGGCTCGCTTGAAACTTGATAATCTGGGGTTTTTGAGGTCGCTGAATACGAATCCGGCGTGAAAAAAGCAAAATTAAAAATGGCGGATCCAATACGGCGGACGCAATTTTCGAAATCAACCGGATTCGCTTGAATCTTGTTACTCGGATTTTTTGAGGTCGCTGAACACGAATCCGGTGTAAAAGAAACAAAATTCAAAATGGCGGACCGAAAATAGAAATTATATATATTATATATATTATATATTACTAACTTTTTATATATCTGTAAGTAAATATTGTACAGATTTGAGAGAGTAGTAATTGAATTTTTTAATAATTTATAAAAAATATTAAAAAATGTGTATATAAAATATATACGAAAGTGTAATAAAGAATACGATTTTTTAAATACTGACATATTTATTTAAGATACACTGTTCAACACCAAATGTAAAAAATAACGTTGTATTAACAAGCATATTATTATAATATTTATATTTATATTAAAATTAGTCTTCATCATCAGTCGAATTGTCTGTCGGAAAATCTGAAGAATCTGACAACATCGAAACGGAAGAGGTAGAATCATAATTGGACGCATAAAGTGTTGGTGAATTAAGCAATGGAATTGTTTCTGGAAATAACGATTTTAATTTCTATCTGGCAATTTCCTTAAGCTTGATATATACGGATCTGATGATATTAGCAAGCGCAAGAAATGATCTTCCATCGATTTTGTTCTGCTGCATTTTCGTGCAAAATCTTCACGGTATCTTTTAATATATTTATTACAATACTCCTGTGCATCTTCAGACATTTGTCCGATTGGCAATAAGGCAAATTGTATTATTTCAGAGCCGTGAATTAAAAGTTTGTGTACAGAAGTGGCAAGGTAGAACCAGGGATATAAATCGACGAATTTCCGAGCTGTTTCTATTGTGTACTCTTGGAAACGTGGTATATTAATTTCATGAGCACTTGAAATAGCTTGTAAAATAACATGGAACCTTTTAATAATATCTTCGTCAACGCCCGTTATAGTAGCGGAAATTGATGCATTTTCAAAAAATTGACGCGTAGTGTTTCCGTCATTTGTACTACCAAATCCAGGCTGTGGTTGATCCACAATAAGTCCTAGCTGTTGGCGAAAATCTTTTTGAATATTTTTTTTCCTATTTTCTGTCGTTTCCTTACCTTTACTTCCTCGCGCTTGCCATTTCTTAATATCTAATTTATACGAAACATGTAAACAACATTCAAATAATCGAATCCACATGTGCAATGTAGATAAACCAAAATTTAAATTCTCTCTATTAATTTCTTTTTTTAAAAGTACATCGATATTATTAAAATCTTTACTAGTGGCATTACACAAATAGCAACGTTGAGCAGACGCAGTTGCAGTAATTGCGTTACAAACCTTACCATCAATCATAGTTAAAGCAAGTTCGTAAGTAACTGTGATCTCTTTTCTATCTATTACAGTTTTAAAAGGCATCAGTTTACCCGCTTGTTCTTTTATATTCTCTGTTTGTTTAACAGTGGCCTCAGTAGTTTCATGCAAAAATTCAATTTTTATTGGCCTACAAAAACGTGGTGATGATGGTCTCAGATTTTTCCACACAATGAGTTTTGCAGATGTATTTTTATCGATCGATATAAGTTGCAGTGGAACGAGCGAAGTGAAAAAGATATTATTGTCCGATTTACTTCCATTATCATCACTAAATTTTTGCTTGTACATACTTTGGCCAGAACTGCCATCACAACCCCACTTACAAATTAGATTTAAATTTGAAAGTTGTTCTCCCGGCAAACTTTTTACGACATCCATTTGAGTCGTCAACAGTCGGCCGATCGTATGGTCTAATAAAGCTTGTAGCTTAACTTCTGCACCGGTTTCACATATTTTAATACTTCTTTTTTCAGGATAACATTTACACTTGGCTTTTGATACTAATTTATAAGATGGATATAATGTACATTGCTTACTCACACTTATATTCCTTAATCCCTGGTATTGACTTCGCGATAGTTTTTGTTCGATTATAAGTGAAACAGCTTCATCAGCAGAAAGAGTGATTTCAGGAATAAACTCTAAAGATTTTCTATACCTTCGAGCTTTAGATGGACTACTCGAAGTTATATCTTTAACAATTTTAACAGCTTCCGCGTTCCCTTGGATTCGTAAATTCATTTGAGTTGCGTAGGCGAGCTCTTCGGTACTTGATTGCGATCGAATGACTTCGGTTCTCCTTCGCTTCGTTCTTTCACTGGATTGTACAAATTGCTGTTTTGAACGGCCCGCATGTGATTTATTTGACGTGGCTTGTGGTGGTGATCCATCTTCTTTATTTTCATCGAAATAAATGACAACATTTAGCCATTCTTGATTCCTCTCCAAAAATCTTTGTTCTATCCGCTTAACTTCCTGCCACTTTGCTTGTAATTTATATATTAGTTTACGAATGTCAGATTTCGCATTATGTGATAAGGTAAAAGATCGCTCCAATTTTTTAGACAAGTTACTTTCAATTTTTTCATAAACTATTGCAGCACCGTCATATAAGTTGCCTTTCAATAATTTAAAAATTTCTCCCCTTGACAAACTAGAAATTTCTTTGGTACTATCAGCACCTAAACAAGAAAACAAGTTTTAAATTTATAACATGTTGTTAAAGTGAAAGTAAAAACTTTTGTTACAAATTTGTAAAAATTCATTTTACAATAATTTTGTCAATGAAAGTTTGCGAAACATATGACTTTCTGTATGTTAACGGAAATGTTTATACCATATTTTTTACTTGTAATCTTCAAGCATTGCGTAAGTATGAATGAAATTAATAATTACAATATATCTTCATTATTATTCGTTAAACATATAAAAATAATGCACTTACTTTTAGTTGGAGCGTTCATTCTGCAAGACGATCCACTTCATAATGTTTTGTAAATTTTTCTCGTTTGGAATATTCTTTTACTTTCTATATTGTACGATGTAACACAATGTTGATACTCCAAGAAAAATTACTTCGAAATTGCGTCGTCAGATATGCGTTAGAATATCCAGACATGTATATAGCAGTAAGGAACCCATATGTTTTCCAACAAATAACTACCTTTATAAAAATTTAACCAGTAATGAGTTACTGAGTAACAGTAATTTGTTATTAATTGATTTATCATAACCGGTATTAAATTTCTATAAAAACTGCATCTCTCTTTCAAAATAAGAGCCATAGATACCTCTAAATAACTAAACTAAGTACTTCCAATTGTTTAAACAATTCATTGAAAAATGCGAGATACGTGAAAACTGATAGAGCCAATTGATTCTACAGAACAAATCGCGTAGAATTCATGTATTGGACAATATTTTCCTCAGCCCAATTTGTTATAAAAAATAAAAAATAATTGTTTAGACAATTGAAAAAAAACTTTTTTATAATGAAATATCTTTTTACCGAATGCTCTCATTCCAGTATTCAGTTTTTCGCTATGTCTGCTGGTCTGCAATTGTTATTTTATTTTTTATAACAAATTGGGTTGAGGAAAAAACTGTTCAATGAATTTATTGTATGCGATTTGTTCCGTAAAATCAATTGGCGCTATTAGTTTTCGCGGATCTCGCATTTTTCAACAACTTTTTTAAACAACAATTGTTTAAACAATTGGAAACAAACTTTTTCTCCTAATGAATTATCTTTTGACCAAATGCTCACATCACAATATTCAGTTTTTCGCTATGTTTGCTTGTCCGCCTATGGGCTTCAATGGGTTAATGTGAATTTATCATTTTTTAAAATCAATCGTGCATTAAAAACGCTCGGGCACCTCCGAGCAGTTAATTTTTACTAATTTTGTTACATAATAGTACAAACTTTAATTTAGGACTTGTTTCATTGCAGGACTTTGCGGGACACTTAACTTTTTCTCTATTTTTCTATAATGATTGCACACCATTTTTCATTTTTCTCTACTTTATAGAATATTTAGCTATTAGTTTATATGAATCTGTTACAATTTTCGACGCATACGATAATAAACTACTTCCTTGAACCTAAAACCTCCATTTTGCAGAATTAAGAAAGACCAACTTTACGATTTTCCACGAATTTTTGAATATGACGCTTGAATATGAGCTCGAACGATCGAGTTGTTACTTGTACGAAGGTTTCTTTTGTATAGGCTTGTATTTGCCAGGTATACTTCGTTAGCCCTTATAAAATGTTCCATTATACTCTTTAAACATTACTCTATCCATCTATGTACTCTAAATCCTATAAAATGAAACTTCATTTTTTGAATTTTGGCCAGCTTTTCGGGAATCGGCCCCACTGTGCAGCGACCCCATTCTAGACCGACTATGATAAAAATCTTTCGTCCAATTCGAAGATCGTATCCTCTTTTTTGACGAATCGTGATGACTTTTAGGACCCTCTAGTATGTGAAAAATATATAAACCGAAATAAATCTGACGGGAAACTTGAGGAGCGATGGTCAGAGCGACCCCATTCTGGACCGACTATGATAAAAATCTTTGATCGAATTCGAAGTTCGTTTCCTCTTTTTTGATGAATCGTGATGACTTTTAGGACCCTCTAGTATGTGAAAAATAATATAAACCGAAAAAAATCGGAAGGGAAACTTGAGAAGCAGTGGTCAGAGCAATCCCATTCTGGACGCACAATAGTAAAAATCTCTCGTTGAATTCAAAGGTCGTTTCCTCTTTTTTCATGAATCGTGATGACTTTTAGGATCCTCTAGTATGTGACAAAAAATATGAACCGAAATTAATCGGAAGGGAAACTTGAGGAGCGGTGGTCGGAGAGACCCCATCCGGGACAGACTCTGATAAAAATCTTTCATCCAATTCGAAGTTTGTTTCATCTTTTTTGATGAATCGTGATGACTTTTAGGATTCTCTAGTATGTGAAAAAAAATATAAACCGAAATAAATCGGAAGGAAAACTTAAGCAGCGGTGGTCAGAGCGACTCCATTCTGGACCAACTACGATAAAAATCTTTCGTCCAATTCGAAGGTCGTATCCTCATTTTGACGAATTGTGATGACTTTCAGGACTCTACTGTAGGTGAAAAGAAATATCAACCGAAATAAATCGGAAGGGAAACTTCAGGAGGGGTGGTCAGAGCGACCCCATTCCAGAATCCATCCAGAGACACACCCCATTCTAGTGTGCATCCAGATGCACACTAGTAAAAATCTTTCGTTGAATTGATAGGTCGTTTCCTCTTTTTTGTTGAATCGTGATGACTTTAAGGATCCTCTAGTATGTGAAAAAAAATATGAACTGAAATTAATCGGAAGGGAATCTTGAGGAGCGGTGGTTGGAGAGACCCCATTCGGGACCGACTCTGATAAAAATCTTTCGTCCAATTCGAAGGTCGTATCCTCTTTTTTGACGAATCGTAATGACTTTTAGGACCCTCTAGTATGTGAAAAATAATATAAACCGAAAAAAATCGGAAGGGAAACTTGAGAAGCAGTGGTCAGAGCGACCCCATTCTGGACGCACACTAGTAAAAATCTTTCGTTGAATTCAAAGGTCGTTTCCTCTTTTTTGATGAATCGTGATGACTTTTAGCATCCTCTAGTATGTAAAAAAATATATGAACCGAAATTAATTGGAAGGGAAACTTGAGGAGCGGTCGTCGGAGAGACCCCATTCGGGACAGACACTGATAAAAATCTTTCATCCAATTCGAAGTTCGTTTCCTCTTTTTTGATGAATCGTGATGACTTTTAAGACTCTCTTGAATGTGAAAAAATATATACACCGAAATAAATCTGAAGGGAAACTTAAGGAGCGATGGTCAGAGTGACCCCATTCTGGACCGACTATGATAAAAATCTTTCGTCCAATTCGAAGGTCGTATCCTGTTTTTTGACGAATGGTAATGACTTTTAGGACCCTCTAGTATGTGAAAAATAATAAAAACCGCAAAAGATCGAAAGGAAAACTTGAGAAGCAGTGGTCAGAGCGACCCCATTCTGGACGCACACTAGTAAAAATCCTTCGTTGAATTCAAAGGTCGTATCCTCTTTTTTGATGAATCGTTATGACTTTTAGAACTCTCTAGTATGTGAAAAAAATATAAACCGAAATAAAACGAAAGGGAAACTTTAGGAGCGGTGGCCAGAGCGAGCCCATTCTGGACCGACGCTGATAAAAATCTTTCATCGAAATCGAAGTTTGTTTCCTGTTTTTTGATAAATCGTGATGACTTTTAGGACCCTCTAGTAAGTGAAAAAAAATATAAACCGAAATAAATCGAAAGGGTAACTTTAGGAGCGGTGGTCAGACCGACCACATTCTGGACCGACTCTGATAAAAATCTTTAATCCAATTCGAAGTTCGTTTCCTCTTTTTTGATGAATCGTGATGACTTTTAGGACTCTTTAGTATGTGAAAAAAAATATAAACCGAAATAAATCGGAAGGGACACTTGAGGAGCGATGGTCAGAGCGACCCCATTCTAGACCGACGATGATAAAAATCTTTCGTCCAATTCGAAGGTCGTATCTACTTTTTTGACGAATCGTGATGATTTTTAGGACCCTCTAGTATGTGGAAAAAAAATATAAACCGAAATAAATCGAAAGGGAAACTTTAGGAGCGGTGGTCAGGGCGACCCCATTCTGGACCGACGCAGATAAAAATCTTTCATCGAATTCGAAGTTCGTTTCCTCTTTTTTGATGAATCGTGATGACTTTAAGGACTCTCTAGTATGTGAAAAAAAATACGAAGCGAAATATAACGGAAGGTAAACTTGAGGAGCATGGGTCTGAGTGACCCCATTCTGGACGCTCATTAGTAAAAATCTTTCGTTGAATTCAAAGGTCGTTTCCTCTTTTTTGATGAATCGTGATGACTTTTAGGATCCTCTAGTATGTGAAAAAAAATATGAACTGAAATTAATCGGAAGTGAATCTTGAGGAGCGGTGGTCGGAGTAACCCCATTCGGGACCGACTATGATAAAAATCTTTCGTCCAATTCGAAGGTCGTATCCTGTTTTTTGACGAATCGTGATGTCTTTTAGGACCCTCTAGTATGTGAAAAATAATATAAACCGAAAAAAATCGGAAGGGAAACTTGAGAAGCAGTGGTCACAGCGACCCCATTCTGGACGCACACTAGTAAAAATCTCTCGTTGAATTCAAAGGTCGCTTCCTCTTTTTTCATGAATCGTGATGAATTTTAGGATCCTCTAGTATGTGAAAAAAAATATGAACCGAAATTAATCGGAAGGGAAACTTGAGGAGCGGTGGTCGGAGAGACCCCATTCGGGACCGACACTGATAAAAATCTTTCATCCTATTCGAAGTTTGTTTCTTCTTTTTTGATGAATCGTGATGACTTTTAGGACTCTATAGTATGTGATAAAAAATATAAGCCGAAATAAATCGGAAGGGAATCTTGAGGAGCGGTGGTCGGAGAGACCCCATTCGGGACCGACACTGATAAAAATCTTTCATCCAATTCGAAGTTCGTTTCTTCTTTTTTGATGAATCGTGATGACTTTTAGGACTCTCTTGAATGTGAAAAAATATATACACCGAAATAAATCTCAAGGGAAACTTGAGGAGCGATGGTCAGAGCGACCCCATTCTGGACCGACTATGATAAAAATCTTTCGTCCAATTCGAAGGTCGTATCCTGTTTTTTGACGAATCGTGATGACTTTTAGGACCCTCTAGTGAGTGAAAAAATATATAAATCGAAAGGGTAACTTTCGGAGCGGTGGTCAGACCGACCCCATTCTGGACCGACTCTGATAAAAAATTTTAATGCAATTCGAAGTTCGTTTCTTCTTTTTTGATGAATCGTGATGACTTTTAGGACTCTCTAGTATGTGAAAAAAAATATAAACCGAAATAAATCGGAAGGGACACTTGAGGGGCGATGGTCAGTGCGACCTCATTCTGGACCGACGCAGATAAAAATCTTTCATCGAATTCGAAGTTCGTTTCCTCTTTTTAGATGAATCGTGATGACTTTTAGGACTCTCTAGTATGAGAAAAAAAATATGAAGCGAAATATAACGTAAGGGAAACTTGAGGAGCAGTGGTCATAGCGACCCCATTCGGGACTGAGTCTGTATCTTCCGTTCAATTCGAAGGTCGTATCTTCTTTTTTGATGAATCGTTATGACTTTTAGGACTCTTTTGTAGGTGCACAAAAATATAAACCGAAATAAATCGGAAGGGAACCTTGAGGAGCAGTGGTCAGAGAGACTCCATTCTGGACGCACACTAGTAAAAATCTTTCGTTGAATACAAAGGTCGTTTCCTCTTTTTTGATGAATCGTGAAGCCTGTTAGGATTCTCTAGTATGTGAAAAATATATACACCGAAATAAATCTGAAGGGAAACTTGAGGAGCGATGGTCAGAGCGATCCCATTCTGGACCGACTATGATAAAAATCTTTCGTCCAATTCGAAGGTCGTATCCTGTTTTTTGACGAATCGTGATCACTTTTAGGACCCTCTAGTATGTGAAAAAATATATAAACCGAAATAAATCGAAACGGAAACTTGAGCAGCGGTGGTCAGACCGACCCCATTCTGGACCGACTCTGATAAAAATCTTTCATCGAATTCGAAGGTCATATCCTCTTTTTTGACGAATCGTGATGACTTTTAGGACCCTCTAGTATGTGAAAAAAAATATAAGCCGAAATAAATCGGAAGGGAAACTTGAAAAGCAGTGGTCAGAGCGACCCCATTCTGGACGCACACTAGTAAAAATCTTTCGTTTAATTCAAAGGTCGTATCCTCTTCTTTGACGAATCGTGATGACTTTTAGGACTATCTAGTATGTGAAAAAAAATATAAGCCGAAATAAATAGGAAGGGAAACTTTAGGAGCGACGGTCAGCGCGACCCCATTATGGACCGACTATGATAAAAATCTTTCGTCCAATTCGAAGGTCGTATCCTCTTTTTTCACAAATCGTGATGACTTTTAGGACCCTCTAGTAAGTGAAAAATAATATGAACTGAAAAAAATCGGAAGGGATACTTGAGAAGCAGTGGTCAGAGTGACCCCATTCTGGACGCTCACTATTAAAAATCTTTCGTTGAATTCAAAGGTTTCCTCTTTTTTGATGAATCGTGATGACTTTTAGGATCCTCTAGTATGTGAAAAAAAATATGAACGGAAATTAAACGGAATGGAATCTTGAGGAGCTGTGGTCGGAGAGACTCCAATCGGGACCGACTCTGATTAAAATCTTTCGTCCAATTCGAAGGTCGGATCCTCTTCTTTGACGAATCGTGATGACTTTTAGGACTCTCTAGTATGTGAAAAATAATATAAACCGAAAAAAATCGGAAGGGAAACTTGAGAAGCAGTGGTCAGAGCGACCCCATTCTGGACGCACACTAGTAAAAATCTTTCGTCGAATTCAAAGGTTGTTTCCTCTTTTTTGATGATTCGTGATGACTTTTAGCATCCTCTAGTATGTGAAAAAAAATATTAACCGAAATTAATCGGAAGGGAATCTTGAGGAGCGGTGGTCGGAGAGACCCCATTCGGGACCGACTCTGATAAAAATCTTTCATCCAATTCGAAGTTCGTTTCCTCTTTTTTGATGAATCGTGATGACTTTTAGGACTCTATTGTATGTGAAAAAAAATATAAACCGAAATAAATCGGACGGGACACTTGAGGAGGGGTGGTCAGAGCGACCCCATTCTGGACCGACTATGATAAAAATCTTTCGTCCAATTCGAAGGTCGGATCCTCTATTTTGACGAATCGTGATGACTTTTAGGACCCTCTAGTATGTGAAAAAAAATATGAACCGAAATTAATCGGAAGGGAAACTTGAGGAGCGGTGGTCGGAGAGACCCCATTCGGGACCGACTCTGATATAAATCTATCGTTGAATTCAAAGGACGTTTCCTCTTTTTTGATGAATCGTGACGACTTTTAGGATCCTCTAGTATGTGAAAAAAGGATAAGCCGAAATAAATAGGAAGGGAAACTTTAGGAGCGATGGTCAGAGCGACCCCATTCTGGACCGACTATGATCAAAATCTTTCGTCCAATTCGAAGGTCGTATCCTCTTTTTTGACGAATAGTGATGACTTTGAGGACCCTCTAGTATGTGAAAAATAATATAAACCGAAAAAATTCGGAAGGGAAATTTGAGAAGCAGTGGTCAGAGCGACCCCATTCTGGACGCACACTAGTAAAAATCTTTCGTTGAATTCAAAGGTCGTTTCTTATTTTTTGATGAATCGTGATGACTTTTAGGACTCTTTTGTAGGTGCACAAAAATATAAACCGAAATAAATCGGAAGGGAAACTTGAGGAGCAGTGGTCACAGCGACCCCATTCTGGACACACACTAGTAAAAATCTTTCGTTGAATTCAAAGGTCGATTCCTCTTTTTTGATGAATCGTGATGACTTTAAGGATCATCTAGTATGTGAAAAAAAATATGAAGCGAAAATAATCGGAAGGGAATCTTGAGGAGCGGTGGTCGGAGAGACCCTATTCGGGACCGACTCTGATAAAAATCTTTCGTCCAATTCGAAGGTCGTATCCTCTTTATTGACGAATCGTGATTACTTTTAGGACCCTCTAGTATGTGAAAAATAATATAAACCGAAAAAAATCGGAAGGGAAACTTGAGAAGCAGTGGTCAGAGCGATCCCATTCTGGACGCACACTAGTAAAAATCTTTCGTTG
Organism: Oxytorus armatus; assembly: GCA_958009045.1. NCBI lineage: Eukaryota > Metazoa > Arthropoda > Insecta > Hymenoptera > Ichneumonidae > Oxytorus > Oxytorus armatus. Next base: position 5,492,449 of record OY253752.1, read on the forward strand.
AATTCAAAGGTGGTTTCCTCTGTTTTGATGAATCGTGATGACTTTTAGCATCCTCTAGTATGTGAAAAAAAATATGAACCGAAATTAATCAGAAGGGAAACTTGAGGAGCGGTGGTCGGAGAGACGCCATTCGGGACCGACTCTGATAAAAATCTTTCATCCAATTCGAAGTTTGTTTCCTCTTTTTTGATGAATCGTCATGACTTTTAGGACTCTCTTGAATGTGAAAAAATATATACCCCGAAATAAATCTGAAGGGAAACTTGAGGAGCGATGGTCAAAGCGACCCCATTCTGGACCGACTATGATATAAATCTTTCGTCCAATTCGAAGGACGTATCCTGTTTTTTGACGAATCGTGATGACTTTTAGGACCCTCTAGTATGTGAAAAAAAATATAAACCGAAATAAATCGAACGGGAAACTTGAGCAGCGGTGGTCAGAACGACCCCATTCTGGACCGACTCTGATAAAAATCTTTCATCGAATTCGAAGGTCGTATCCTCTTTTTCGACGAATCGTGATGACTTTTAAGACCCTATAGTATGTGACAAATAATAAACACTGAAAAAAATCGAAAGGAAAACTTGAGAAGCAGTGGTCAGAACGACCCCATTCTGGACGCACACTAGTAAAAATCTTTCGTTGAATTCAAAGGTCGTATCCTCTTTTTTGACGAATCATGATGACTTTTAGGACTCTCTAGTATGTGAAAAAAAATATAAACCGAAATAAATCGGAAGGGAAACTTGAGAAGCGGTGGTCAGAGCGACCCCATTCTGGACCAACTATGATAAAAATCTGTCCCCCAATTCGAGGGTCATATCCTCATTTTGACGAATCGTGATGACTTTTAGGACTCTACTGTAGGTGAAAAAAAATATAAACCGAAATAAATCGTAAGGGAAACTTGAGGAGGGGTGGTCAGAGCGACCCCATTCTGGACGCACACTAGTAAAAATCTTTCGTTGAATTCAAAGGTCGTTTCCTCTTTTTTGATGAATCGTGAAGCCTGTTAGGATTCTCTAGTATGTGAAAAATATATACACCGAAATAAATCTGAAGGGAAACTTGAGGAGCGATGGTCAGAGCGATCCCATTCTGGACCGACTATGATAAAAATCTTTCGTCCAATTCGAAGGTCGTATCCTGTTTTTTGACGAATCGTGATCACTTTTAGGACCCTCTAGTATGTGAAAAAATATATAAACCGAAATAAATCGAAACGGAAACTTGAGCAGCGGTGGTCAGACCGACCCCATTCTGGACCGACTCTGATAAAAATCTTTCATCGAATTCGAAGGTCGTATCCTCTTTTTTGACGAATCGTGATGACTTTTAGGACCCTCTAGTATGTGAAAAAAAATATAAGCCGAAATAAATCGGAAGGGAAACTTGAGAAGCATTGGTCAGAGCGACCCCATTCTGGACGCACACTAGTAAAAATCTTTCGTTTAATTCAAAGGTCGTTTCCTCTTTTTTGATGAATCGTGACGACTTTTAGGATCCTCTAGTATGTGAAAAAAGTATAAACCGAAATAAATCTGACGGGAAACTTGAGGAGCGATGGTCAGAGCGACCCCATTCTGGACCGACTATGATAAAAATCTTTCGTCCAATTCGAAGGTCGTATCCTCTTTTTTGACGAATCGTGATGACTTTGAGGACCCTCTAGTATGTGAAAAATAATATAAACCGAAAAAATTCGGAAGGGAAATTTGAGAAGCAGTGGTCAGAGCGACCCCATTCTGGACGCACACTAGTAAAAATCTTTCGTTGAATTCAAAGGTCGTTTCTTATTTTTTGATGAATCGTGATGACTTTTAGGACTCTTTTGTAGGTGCACAAAAATATAAACCGAATTAAACCGGAAGGGAAACTTGAGGAGCAGTGGTCAGAGCGACCCCATTCTGGACGCACACTAGTAAAAATCTTTCGTTGAATTCAAAGGTCGTTTCCTCTTTTTTGATGAATCGTGATGACTTATAGGACCCTCTAGTATGTGAAAAATAATATAAACCGAAAAAAATCGGAAGGGAAACTTGAGAAGCAGTGGTCAGAGCGACCCCATTCTGGACGCACACTAGTAAAAATCTTTCGTTGAATTCAAAGGTCGTTTCCTCTTTTTTTGAGGAATCGTGATGACTTTTAGGATCCTCTAGTATGTGAAAAAACAATAAACCTAAATTAATAGGAAGGGAAACTTGAGGAGCGGTGGTCGGAGAGACTCCATTCGGGACCGACTGTGATAAAAATCTTTCATCCAATTCGACGTTCGTTTCCTTTTTTTTGACGAATCGTGATAACTTTTAGGACTCTATTGTAGGTGTAAAAAAATATGAACCGAAATAAATCGTCAGGGAAACTTGAGGGGCGGGGGTCGGAGAGACCCCTTTGGGACCTACTCTGATAAAAATCTTTCATCCGATTCAAAGTTTGTTTCCTATTTTTTGATGAATCGTGATGACTTTTAGGACCCTCTAGTATGTGAAAAAAAATATAAACCGAAATAAATCGAAAGGGTAACTTTAGGAGCGGTGTTCAGACCGACCCCATTCTGGACCGACTCTGATAAAAATCTTTAATCCAATACGAAGTTCGTTTCCTCTTTTTTGATGAATCGTGATAACTTTTAGGACTCGATTGTATGTGAAAAAAAATATAAACCGAAATAAATCGGAAGGGAAACTTGAGGAGGGGTGGTCAGAGCGACCTCATTCTGGACGCACACTAGTAGAAATCTTTCGTTGAATTCAAAGGTCGTTTCCTCTTTTTTGATGAATCGTGATGACTTTTAGGATCCTCTAGTATGTGACAAAAAATATGAACCGAAATAAATCGGAAGGGAAACTTGAGGAGGGGTGGTCAAAGCGACCCCATTCTGGACCGACAGTTGTAAAAATCTGTCATCCAATTCAAAGGTCGTTTCGTCTTTTTCGATGAATCGTGATGACTTTAAGGATCCACTAGTATGTGAAAAAAAATATGAAGCGAAAATAATTGGAAGGGAATCTTGAGGAGCGGTGGTCGGAGAGACCTCATTCTGGACCGACTCTGATAAAAATCTTTCATCCAATTCGGAGTTTGTTTCCTCTTTTTTTATGAATCGTGATGACTTTTAGGACTCGCTAGTATGTGGAAAAAAATATTAACCGAAATATATCGGAAGGGAAACTTGAGGAGCAGCGGTCAGAGCGACCCCATTCTGGACGCACACTAGTAAAAATCTTTCGTTGAATTCAAAGGTCGATTCCTCTTTTTCGATGAATCATGATGACTTTTAGGATCCTCTAGTATGTGAAAAAAGAAATGAACCTAAATTAATAGGAAGGGAAACTTGAGGAGCGGTGGTCGGAGAGACCCCATTCGGGACCGACTGTGATAAAAATCTTTCATCCAATTCGACGTTCGTTTCCTTTTATTTGATGAATCGTGATAACTTTTAGGACTCTATTGTAGGTGTAAAAAAATATGAACCGAAATAAATCGTCAGGGAAACTTGAGGGGCGGGGGTTGGAGAGACCCCTTTGGGACCTACTCTGATAAAAATCTTTCATCCGATTCGAAGTTTGTTTCCTATTTTTTGATGAATCGTGATGACTTTTAGGACCCTCTAGTATGTGAAAAATAATATAAACCGAAATAAATCGAAAGGGTAACTTTAGGAGCGGTGGTTAGACCGACCCCATTGTGGACCGACTCTGATAAAAATCTTTAATCCAATACGAAGTTCGTTTCCTCTTTTTTGATGAATCGTGATCACTTTTAGGACTCGATTGTATGTGAAAAAAAATATAAACCGAAATAAATCGGAAGGGAAACTTTAGGAGCGGTGGTCAGGGCGACCCCATTCTCCACCGACGCTGATAAAAATCTTTCATCGAATTCGAAGTTCGTTTACTCTTTTTTGACGAATCGTGATGACTTTTAGGACCCTCTAGTATGTGAAAAATAATATAAACCGAAATAAATCGAAAGGGTAACTTTAGGAGCGGTGGTTAGACCGACCCCATTGTGGACCGACTCTGATAAAAATCTTTAATCCAATTCGAAGTTCGTTTCCTCTTTTTTGATGAATAGTGATCACTTTTAGGACTCTATTGTAGGCGAAAAAAAATATAAACCGAAATAAATCGGAAGGGAAACTTGAGGAGGGGTGGTCAGAGCGACCCCATTCTGGACGCACATTAGTAAAAATCTTTCGTTGAATTCAACGGTCGTTTCCTCTTTTTTGATGAATCGTGATGACTTTTAGCATCCTCTAGTATGTGAAAAAAAATATGAACCGAAATTAATCGGAAGGGAATCTTGAGGAGCGGTGGTCGGAGAGACACCATTCTGGACCGACTCTGATAAAAATCTTTCATCGAATTCGAAGTTCGTTTCCTCTTTTTTGATGAATAGTGATGACTTTTAGGACTCTCTAGTATGTGAAAAAAAATATAAACCGAAATAAATCGGAAGGGAACCTTGAGGAGGGGTGGTCAAAGCGACCCCATTCTGGACCGACAGTTTAAAAATCTGTCATCCAATTCAAAGGTCGTTTCCTCTTTTTTGATGAATCGTGATGACTTTAAGGATCCACTAGTATGTGAAAAAAAATATGAAGCGAAAATAATCGGAAGGGTATCTTGAGGAGCGGTGGTCGGAGAGACCCCATTCTGGACCGACTCTGATAAAAATCTTTCATCCAATTCGGAGTTCGTTTCCTCTTTTTTTATGTATCGTGATGACTTTTAGAACTCTCTAGTATGTGAAAAAAAATATTAACCGAAATATAACGGAAGGGAAACTTGAGGAGCAGCGGTCAGAGCGACCCCATTCTGGACGCATGCTAGTAAAAATCTTTCGTTGAATTCAAAGGTCGTTTCCTCTTTTTTGATGAATCGTCACGACTTTTAGGATCCTCTAGTATGTGAAAAAAGTATAAACCGAAATAAATATGACGGGAAACTTGAGGAGCGATGGTCAGACCGACCCCATTCTTGACCGACTCTGATAAAAATCTTTAATCCAATTCGAAGTTCGTTTCCTCTTTTCTGATGAATCGTGATCACTTTTAGGACTCTATTGTAGGCGAAAAAATATATAAACCGAAATAAATCGGAAGGGAAATTTGAGGAGGGGTGGTCACAGCGACCCCATTCTGGACGCACACTAGTAAAAATCTTTCGTTGAATTCAAAGGTCGTTTCCTCTTTTTTGATGAATAGTGATGACTTTTAGCATCCTCTAGTATGTGAAAAAAAATATGAACCGAAATTAATCGGAAGGGAAACTTGCGGAGCGGTGGTCGGAGAGACCCCATTCTGGACCGACAGTTGTGAAAATCTTTCATCCAATTCGACGTTCGTTTCCTTTTTTTTGATGAATCGTGATAACTTTTAGGATTCTATTGTAGGTGTAAAAAAATATGAACCGAAATAAATCGTCAGGGAAACTTGTGGGGCGGGGGTCGGAGAGACCCCTTTGGGACCTACTCTGATAAAAATCTTTCATCCGATTCGAAGTTTGTTTCCTATTTTTTGATGAATCGTGATGACTTTTAGCACCCTCTAGTACGTGAAAAAAAATATAAACCGAAATAAATCGAAAGGGTAACTTTAGGAGCGGTGTTCAGACCGACCCCATTCTGGACCGACTCTGATGAAAATCTTTAATCCAATACGAAGTTCGTTTCCTCTTTTTTGATGAATCGTGATCACTTTTAGGACTCGATTGTATGTGAAAAAAAATATAAACCGAAATAAATCGGAAGGGAAACTTGAGGAGGGGTGGTCAGAGCGACCTCATTCTGGGCGCACACTAGTAGAAATCTTTCGTTGAATTCAAAGGTCGTTTCCTCTTTTTTGATGAATCGTGACGACTTTTAGGATCCTCTAGTATGTGAAAAAAGTATAAACCGAAATAAATATAACGGGAAACTTGAGGAGCGATGGTCAGACCGACCCCATTCTGGACCGACTCTGATAAAAATCTTTAATCCAATTCGAAGTTCGTTTCCTCTTTTCTGATGAATCGTGATCACTTTTAGGACTCTATTGTAGGCGAAAAAATATATAAACCGAAATAAATCGGAAGGGAAATTTGAGGAGGGGTGGTCACAGCGACCCCATTCTGGACGCACACTAGTAAAAATCTTTCGTTGAATTCAAAGGTCGTTTCCTCTTTTTTGATGAATAGTGATGACTTTTAGCATCCTCTAGTATGTGAAAAAAAATATGAACCGAAATTAATCGGAAGGGAAACTTGCGGAGCGGTGGTCGGAGAGACCCCATTCTGGACCGACAGTTGTGAAAATCTTTCATCCAATTCGACGTTCGTTTCCTTTTTTTTGATGAATCGTGATAACTTTTAGGACTCTATTGTAGGTGTAAAAAAATATGAACCGAAATAAATCGTCAGGGAAACTTGTGGGGCGGGGGTCGGAGAGACCCCTTTGGGACCTACTCTGATAAAAATCTTTCATCCGGTTCGAAGTTTGTTTCCTATTTTTTGATGAATCGTGATGACTTTTAGCACCCTCTAGTACGTGAAAAAAAATATAAACCGAAATAAATCGAAAGGGTAACTTCAGGAGCGGTGTTCAGACCGACCCCATTCTGGACCGACTCTGATGAAAATCTTTAATCCAATACGAAGTTCGTTTCCTCTTTTTTGATGAATCGTGATCACTTTTAGGACTCGATTGTATGTGAAAAAAAATATAAACCGAAATAAATCGGAAGGGAAACTTGAGGAGGGGTGGTCAGAGCGACCTCATTCTGGGCGCACACTAGTAGAAATCTTTCGTTGAATTCAAAGGTCGTTTCCTCTTTTTTGATGAATCGTGACGACTTTTAGGATCCTCTAGTATGTGAAAAAAGTATAAACCGAAATAAATATAACGGGAAACTTGAGGAGCGATGGTCAGACCGACCCCATTCTGGACCGACTCTGATAAAAATCTTTAATCCAATTCGAAGTTCGTTTCCTCTTTTCTGATGAATCGTGATCACTTTTAGGACTCTATTGTAGGCGAAAAAATATATAAACCGAAATAAATCGGAAGGGAAATTTGAGGAGGGGTGGTCACAGCGACCCCATTCTGGACGCACACTAGTAAAAATCTTTCGTTGAATTCAAAGGTCGTTTCCTCTTTTTTGATGAATAGTGATGACTTTTAGCATCCTCTAGTATGTGAAAAAAAATATGAACCGAAATTAATCGGAAGGGAAACTTGCGGAGCGGTGGTCGGAGAGACCCCATTCTGGACCGACAGTTGTGAAAATCTTTCATCCAATTCGACGTTCGTTTCCTTTTTTTTGATGAATCGTGATAACTTTTAGGACTCTATTGTAGGTGTAAAAAAATATGAACCGAAATAAATCGTCAGGGAAACTTGTGGGGCGGGGGTCGGAGAGACCCCTTTGGGACCTACTCTGATAAAAATCTTTCATCCGATTCGAAGTTTGTTTCCTATTTTTTGATGAATCGTGATGAATTTTAGCACCCTCTAGTATGTGAAAAAAAATATAAACCGAAATAAATCGAAAGGGTAACTTTAGGAGCGGTGTTCAGACCGACCCCATTCTGGAACGACTCTGATAAAAATCTTTAATCCAATACGAAGTTCGTTTCCTCTTTTTTGATGAATCGTGATCACTTTTAGGACTCGATTGTATGTGAAAAAAAATATAAACCGAAATAAATCGGAAGGGAAACTAGAGAAGCAGTGGTCAGAGCGACCCCATTCTGGACGCACACTAGTAAAAATCTTTCGTCGAATTCAAAGGTTGTTTCCTCTTTTTTGATGAATCATGATGACTTTTAGCATCCTCTAGTATGTGAAAAAAAATATTAACCGAAATTAATCGGAAGGGAATCTTGAGGAGCGGTGGTCGGAGAGACCCCATTCGGGACCGACTCTGATAAAAATCTTTCATCCAATTCGAAGTTCGTTTCCTCTTTTTTGATGAATCGTGATGACTTTTAGGATCCTCTAGTATGTGAAAAAAATATAAACCGAAATATATCTTACGGGAAACTTGAGGAGCGATGGTCAGCGCGACCCCATTCTGGACGGACACTGATAAAAATCTTTCATCCAATTCGAAGTTCGTTTTCTCTTTTTTGATGAATCGTGAAGACTTTTGGGACTCTCTAGTATATGAAAAAAAATATATACCGAAATAAATCGGAAGGGACACTTGAGGAGAGATGGTCAGAGCGACCCCATTCTGGACCGACTATGATAAAAATCTTTCGTCCAATTCGAAGGTCGTATCCTCTTTTTGACGGATCGTGATGACATTTAGGACCCTCTAGTATGTGAAAAAATATATAAACCGAAATAAATCGAAAGGGAAACTTTAGGAGCGGTGGTCAGGTCGACCCCATTCTGGACCGACGCTGATAAAAATCTTTCATCGAATTCGAAGTTCGTTTCCTCTATTTTGATGAATAGTGATGATATTTAGGACTCTCTAGTATGTGAAAAAAAATATAAACCGAAATAAATCGGAAGGGAAACTTGAGGAGCGGTGGTCGGAGAGACCCCATTCGGGACCGACTGTGATAAAAATCTTTCATCCAATTCGACGTTCGTTTCCTTTTTTTTGATGAATCGTGATAACTTTTAGGACTCTACTGTAGGTGTAAAAAAATATGAACCGAAATAAATCGTCAGGGAAACTTGAGGGGCGGGGGTCGGAGCGACCCCTTTGGGACCTACTCTGATAAAAATCTTTCATCCGATTCGAAGTTTGTTACCTATTTTTTGATGAATCGTGATGACTTTTAGGACCCTCTAGTATGTGAAAAAAAAAAATAAACCGAAATAAATCGAAAGGGTAACTTTAGGAGCGGTGTTCAGACCGACCCCATTCTGGACCGACTCTGATAAAAATCTTTAATACAATACGAAGTTCGTTTCCTGTTTTTTGATAAATCGTGATCACTTTTAGGACTCGATTGTATGTGAAAAAAAATATAAACCGAAATAAATCGGAAGGGAAACTTGAGGAGGGGTGGTCAGAGCGACCTCATTCTGGGCGCACACTAGTAGAAGTCTTTCGTTGAATTCAAAGGTCGTTTCCTCTTTTATGATGAATCGTGATGACTTTTAGGATCCTCTAGTATGTGAAAAAAATATAAACCGAAATATATCTTACGGGAAACTTGAGGAGCGATGGTCAGCGCGACCCCATTCTGGACGGACTCTGATAAAAATCTTTCATCCAATTCGAAGTTCGTTTTCTCTTTTTTGATGAATCGTGAAGACTTTTAGCACTCTCTAGTATGTGAAAAAAAATATATACCGAAATAAATTGGGAGGGACACTTGAGGAGAGATGGTCAGAGCGACCCCATTCTGGACCGCCTATGATAAAAATCTTTCGTCCAATTCGAAGGTCGTATCGTCTTTTTTGACGAATCGTGATGACTTTTAGGACCCTCTAGTATGTGAAAAATAATATAAACCGAAAAAAATCGGAAGGGAAACTTAAGAAGCAGTGGTCAGAGCGACCCCATTCTGGACGCACACTAGTAAAAATCTTTCGTTGAATTCAAAGGTCGTTTCCTCTTTTTTTGAGGAATCGTGATGACTTTTAGGATCCTCTAGTATGTGAAAAAACAATGAACCTAAATTAATAGGAAGGGAAACTTGAGGAGCGGTGGTCGGAGCGACCTCATTCTGGACGCACACTAGTAGAAATCTTTCGTTGAATTCAAAGGTCGTTTCCTCTTTTTTGATGAATCGTGATGACTTTTAGGATCCTCTAGTATGTGACAAAAAATATGAACCGAAATAAATCGGAAGGGAAACTTGAGGAGGGGTGGTCAAAGCGACCCCATTCTGGACCGACAGTTGTAAAAATCTGTCATCCAATTCAAAGGTCGTTTCGTCTTTTTCGATGAATCGTGATGACTTTAAGCATCCTCTAGTATGTGAAAAAAAATATTAACCGAAATTAATCGGAAGGGAATCTTGAGGAGCGGTGGTCGGATAGACCCCATTCGGGACCGACTCTGATAAAAATCTTTCATCCAATTCGAAGTTCGTTTCCTCTTTTTTGATGAATCGTGATGACTTTTAGGACTCTATTGTATGTGAAAAAAAATATAAACCGAAATAAATCGGACGGGACACTTGAGGAGGGGTGGTCAGAGCGACCCCATTCTGGACCGACTATGATAAAAATCTTTCGTCCAATTCGAAGGTCGGATCCTCTATTTTGACGAATCGTGATGACTTTTGGGACCCTCTAGTATGTGAAAAATAATATAAACCGAAAAAATTCGGAAGGGAAATTTGAGAAGCAGTGGTCAGAGCGACCCCATTCTGGACGCATACTAGTAAAAATCTTTCGTTGAATTCAAAGGTCGTTTCTTATTTTTTGATGAATCGTGATGACTTTTAGGACTCTTTTGTAGGTGCACAAAAATATAAACCGAAATAAATCGGAAGGGAAACTTGAGGAGCAGTGGTCACAGCGACCCCATTCTGGACACACACTAGTAAAAATCTTTCGTTGAATTCAAAGGTCGATTCCTCTTTTTTGATGAATCGTGATGACTTTAAGGATCATCTAGTATGTGAAAAAAAATATGAAGCGAAAATAATCGGAAGGGAATCTTGAGGAGCGGTGGTCGGAGAGACCCTATTCGGGACCGACTCTGATAAAAATCTTTCGTCCAATTCGAAGGTCGTATCCTCTTTATTGACGAACCGTGATTACTTTTAGGACCCTCTAGTATGTGAAAAATAATATAAACCGAAAAAAATCGGAAGGGAAACTTGAGAAGCAGTGGTCAGAGCGATCCCATTCTGGACGCACACTAGTAAAAATCTTTCGTTGAATTCAAAGGTGGTTTCCTCTGTTTTGATGAATCGTGATGACTTTTAGCATCCTCTAGTATGTGAAAAAAAATATGAACCGAAATTAATCAGAAGGGAAACTTGAGGAGCGGTGGTCGGAGAGACGCCATTCGGGACCGACTCTGATAAAAATCTTTCATCCAATTCGAAGTTTGTTTCCTCTTTTTTGATGAATCGTCATGACTTTTAGGACTCTCTTGAATGTGAAAAAATATATACCCCGAAATAAATCTGAAGGGAAACTTGAGGAGCGATGGTCAAAGCGACCCCATTCTGGACCGACTATGATATAAATCTTTCGTCCAATTCGAAGGACGTATCCTGTTTTTTGACGAATCGTGATGACTTTTAGGACCCTCTAGTATGTGAAAAAAAATATAAACCGAAATAAATCGGACGGGAAACTTGAGCAGCGGTGGTCAGAACGACCCCATTCTGGACCGACTCTGATAAAAATCTTTCATCGAATTCGAAGGTCGTATCCTCTTTTTTGACGAATCGTGATGACTTTTAAGACCCTATAGTATGTGACAAATAATAAACACTGAAAAAAATCGAAAGGAAAACTTGAGAAGCAGTGGTCAGAACGACCCCATTCTGGACGCACACTAGTAAAAATCTTTCGTTGAATTCAAAGGTCGTATCCTCTTTTTTGACGAATCATGATGACTTTTAGGACTCTCTAGTATGTGAAAAAAAATATAAACCGAAATAAATCGGAAGGGAAACTTGAGAAGCGGTGGTCAGAGCGACCCCATTCTGGACCAACTATGATAAAAATCTGTCCCCCAATTCGAGGGTCATATCCTCATTTTGACGAATCGTGATGACTTTGAGGACTCTACTGTAGGTGAAAAAAAATATAAACCGAAATAAATCGTAAGGGAAACTTGAGGAGGGGTTGTCAGAGCGACCCCATTCTGGACGCACACTAGTAAAAATCTTTCGTTGAATTCAAAGGTCGTTTCCTGTTTTTTTGAGGAATCGTGATGACTTTTAGGATCCTCTAGTATGTGAAAAAAAAATTAACCTAAATTAATCGGAAGGGAAACTTGAGGAGCGGTGGTCGGAGAGACCCCATTCGGGACCGACTGTGATAAAAATCTTTCATCCAATTCGACGTTCGTTTCCTTTTTTTTGATGAATCGTAATAACTTTTAGGACTCTATTGTAGGTGTAAAAAAATATGAACCGAAATAAATCGGCAGGGAAACTTGAGGGGTGGGGGTCGGAGAGACCCCTAAGGGACCTACGCTGATAAAAATCTTTCATCCGATTCGAAGTTTGTTTCCTCTTTTTTGATGAATCGTGATGACTTTTAGGATCCTCTAGTATGTGAAAAAAATATAAACCGAAATAAATCTTACGGGAAACTTGAGGAGCGATGGTCAGCGCGACCCCATTCTGGACGGGCTCTGATAAAAATCTTTCATCCAATTGGAAGTTCGTTTCCTCTTTTTTGATGAATCGTGATGACTTTTAGGACTCTCTTGAATGTGAAAAAATATATACACCGAAATAAATCTGAAGGGAAACTTGAGGAGCGATGGTCAAAGCGACCCCATTCTGGACCGACTATGATAAAAATCTTTCGTCCAATTCGAAGGTCGTATCCTCTTTTTTGACGAATCGTGATGACTTTTAGGACCATCTAGTATGTGAAAAAAAATATGAACCGAAATTCATCGGAAGGGAAACTTGAGGAGCGGTGGTCGGACAGACCCCATTCGGGACCGACTCTGATAAAAATCTTTCATCCAATTCGAAGTTCGTTTCATCTTTTGTGATGAATCGTGATGACTTTTAGGACTCTCTACTATGTGAAAAAAAATATAAACCGAAATAAATTCGAAGGGAAACATGAGGTGCGATGGTCAGGGCGACCCCATTCTGGACCGACTATGAAAGAAATGTTTCGTCCAATTCGAAGGTCGTATCCTCTTTTTGGACGAATCGTGATGACTTTTAGGACCCTCTAGTATGTGAAAAATAATATAAACCGAAAAAAATCGGAAGGGAAACTTGAGAAGCAGTGGTCAGAGCGACCCCATTCTGGACGCACACTAGTAAAAATCTTTCGTTGAATTCAAAGGTCGTTTCCTCTTTTTTGATGAATCGTGACGACTTTTAGGATCCTCTAGTATGTGAAAAAAGTATAAACCGAAATAAATCTGACGGGAAACTTGAGGAGCGATGGTCAGAGCGACCCCATTCTGGACCGACTATGATAAAAATCTTTCGTCCAATTCGAAGGTCGTATCCTCTTTTTTGACGAATCGTGATGACTTTGAGGACCCTCTAGTATGTGAAAAATAATATAAACCGAAAAAATTCGGAAGGGAAATTTGAGAAGCAGTGGTCAGAGCGACCCCATTCTGGACGCACACTAGTAAAAATCTTTCGTTGAATTCAAAGGTCGTTTCTTATTTTTTGATGAATCGTGATGACTTTTAGGACTCTTTTGTAGGTGCACAAAAATATAAACCGAAATAAATCGGAAGGGAAACTTGAGGAGCAGTGGTCAGAGCGACCCCATTCTGGACGCACACTAGTAAAAATCTTTCGTTGAATTCAAAGGTCGTTTCCTCTTTTTTGATGAATCGTGATGACTTATAGGACCCTCTAGTATGTGAAAAATAATATAAACCGAAAAAAATCGGAAGGGAAACTTGAGAAGCAGTGGTCAGAGCGACCCCATTCTGGACGCACACTAGTAAAAATCTTTCGTTGAATTCAAAGGTCGTTTCCTCTGTTTTAATGAATCGTGATGACTTTTAGGACCCTATAGTATGTGAAAAAAAATATGAACCGAAATTAATCGGAAGGGAAACTTGACGAGCGGTGGTCGGAGAGACGCCATTCGGGACCGACTCTGATAAAAATCTTTCATCCAATTCGAAGTTCGTTTCCTCTTTTTTGATGAATCGTGATGACTTTTAGGACTCTCTTGAATGTGAAAAAATATATACACCGAAATAAATCTGAAGGGAAACTTGAGGAGCGATGGTCAAAGCGACCCCATTCTGGACCGACTATGATAAAAATCTTTCGTCCAATTCGAAGGTCGTATCCTCTTTTTTGACGAATCGTGATGACTTTTAGGACCATCTAGTATGTGAAAAAAAATATGAACCGAAATTCATCGGAAGGGAAACTTGAGGAGCGGTGGTCGGACAGACCCCATTCGGGACCGACTCTGATTAAAATCTTTCGTCCAATTCAAAGGTCGGATCCTCTTCTTTGACGGATCGTGATGACTTTTAGGACTCTCTAGTATGTGAAAAATAATATAAACCGAAAAAAATCGGAAGGGAAACTTGAGAAGCAGTGGTCAGAGCGACCCCATTCTGGACGCACACTAGTAAAAATCTTTCGTCGAATTCAAAGGTTGTTTCCTCTTTTTTGATGAATCGTAATGACTTTTAGCATCCTCTAGTATGTGAAAAAAAATATTAACCGAAATTAATCGGAAGGGAATCTTGAGGAGCGGTGGTCGGAGAGACCCGATTCGGGACCGACTCTGATAAAAATCTTTCATCCAATTCGAAGTTCGTTTCCTCTTTTTTGATGAATCGTGATGACTTTTAGGATCCTCTAGTATGTGAAAAAAATATAAACCGAAATAAATCTTACGGGAAACTTGAGGAGCGATGGTCAGCGCGACCCCATTCTGGACGGGCTCTGATAAAAATCTTTCATCCAATTGGAAGTTCGTTTCCTCTTTTTTGATGAATCGTGATGACTTTTAGGACTCTCTTGAATGTGAAAAATAATATAAACCGAAAAAATTCGGAAGGGAAATTTGAGAAGCAGTGGTCAGAGCGACCCCATTCTGGACGCACACTAGTAAAAATCTTTCGTTGAATTCAAAGGTCGTTTCTTATTTTTTGATGAATCGTGATGACTTTTAGGACTCTTTTGTAGGTGCACAAAAATATAAACCGAAATAAATCGGAAGGGAAACTTGAGGAGCAGTGGTCAGAGCGACCCCATTCTGGACGCACACTAGTAAAAATCTTTCGTTGAATTCAAAGGTCGTTTCCTCTTTTTTGATGAATCGTGATGACTTATAGGACCCTCTAGTATGTGAAAAATAATATAAACCGAAAAAAATCGGAAGGGAAACTTGAGAAGCAGTGGTCAGAGCGACCCCATTCTGGACGCACACTAGTAAAAATCTTTCGTTGAATTCAAAGGTCGTTTCCTCTGTTTTAATGAATCGTGATGACTTTTAGGACCCTATAGTATGTGAAAAAAAATATGAACCGAAATTAATCGGAAGGGAAACTTGACGAGCGGTGGTCGGAGAGACGCCATTCGGGACCGACTCTGATAAAAATCTTTCATCCAATTCGAAGTTCGTTTCCTCTTTTTTGATGAATCGTGATGACTTTTAGGACTCTCTTGAATGTGAAAAAATATATACACCGAAATAAATCTGAAGGGAAACTTGAGGAGCGATGGTCAAAGCGACCCCATTCTGGACCGACTATGATAAAAATCTTTCGTCCAATTCGAAGGTCGTATCCTCTTTTTTGACGAATCGTGATGACTTTTAGGACCATCTAGTATGTGAAAAAAAATATGAACCGAAATTCATCGGAAGGGAAACTTGAGGAGCGGTGGTCGGACAGACCCCATTCGGGACCGACTCTGATTAAAATCTTTCGTCCAATTCAAAGGTCGGATCCTCTTCTTTGACGGATCGTGATGACTTTTAGGACTCTCTAGTATGTGAAAAATAATATAAACCGAAAAAAATCGGAAGGGAAACTTGAGAAGCAGTGGTCAGAGCGACCCCATTCTGGACGCACACTAGTAAAAATCTTTCGTCGAATTCAAAGGTTGTTTCCTCTTTTTTGATGAATCGTAATGACTTTTAGCATCCTCTAGTATGTGAAAAAAAATATTAACCGAAATTAATCGGAAGGGAATCTTGAGGAGCGGTGGTCGGAGAGACCCGATTCGGGACCGACTCTGATAAAAATCTTTCATCCAATTCGAAGTTCGTTTCCTCTTTTTTGATGAATCGTGATGACTTTTAGGATCCTCTAGTATGTGAAAAAAATATAAACCGAAATATATCTTACGGGAAACTTGAGGAGCGATGGTCAGCGCGACCCCATTCTGGACGGACACTGATAAAAATCTTTCATCCAATTCGAAGTTCGTTTTCTCTTTTTTGATGAATCGTGAAGACTTTTGGGACTCTCTAGTATATGAAAAAAAATATATACCGAAATAAATCGGAAGGGACACTTGAGGAGAGATGGTCAGAGCGACCCCATTCTGGACCGACTATGATAAAAATCTTTCGTCCAATTCGAAGGTCGTATCCTCTTTTTGACGGATCGTGATGACATTTAGGACCCTCTAGTATGTGAAAAAATATATAAACCGAAATAAATCGAAAGGGAAACTTTAGGAGCGGTGGTCAGGTCGACCCCATTCTGGACCGACGCTGATAAAAATCTTTCATCGAATTCGAAGTTCGTTTCCTCTATTTTGATGAATAGTGATGATATTTAGGACTCTCTAGTATGTGAAAAAAAATATAAACCGAAATAAATCGGAAGGGAAACTTGAAGAGGGGTGGTCAAAGCGACCCCATTCTGGACCGACAGTTGTAAAAATCTGTCATCCAATTCAAAGGTCCTTTCCTCTTTTTTGATGAATCGTGAAGACTTTTAGGATCCTCTAGTATGTGAAAAAAGAAATGAACCTAAATTAATAGGAAGGGAAACTTGAGGAGCGGTGGTCGGAGAGACCCCATTCGGGACCGACTGTGAGAAAAATCTTTCATCCAATTCGACGTTCGTTTCCTTTTTTTTGATGAATCGTGATAACTTTTAGGACTCTATTGTAGGCGTAAAAAAATATGAACCGAAATAAATCGTCAGGGAAACTTGAGGGGCGGGGGTTGGAGAGACCCCTTTGGGACCTACTCTGATAAAAATCTTTCATCCGATTCGAAGTTTGTTACCTATTTTTTGATGAATCGTGATGACTTTTAGGACCCTCTAGTATGTGAAAAAATAAAATAAACCGAAATAAATCGAAAGGGTAACTTTAGGAGCGGTGTTCAGACCGACCCCATTCTGGACCGACTCTGATAAAAATCTTTAATACAATACGAAGTTCGTTTCCTGTTTTTTGATGAATCGTGATCACTTTTAGGACTCGATTGTATGTGAAAAAAAATATAAACCGAAATAAATCGGAAGGGAAACTTGAGGAGGGGTGGTCAGAGCGACCTCAATCTGGGCGCACACTAGTAGAAATCTTTCGTTGAATTCAAAGGTCGTTTCCTCTTTTATGATGAATCGTGATGACTTTTAGGATCCTCTAGTATGTGAAAAAAATATAAACCGAAATATATCTTACGGGAAACTTGAGGAGCGATGGTCAGCGCGACCCCATTCTGGACGGACTCTGATAAAAATCTTTCATCCAATTCGAAGCTCGTTTTCTCTTTTTTGATGAATCGTGAAGACTTTTAGCACTCTCTAGTATGTGAAAAAAAATATATACCGAAATAAATTGGGAGGGACACTTGAGGAGAGATGGTCAGAGCGACCCCATTCTGGACCGCCTATGATAAAAATCTTTCGTCCAATTCGAAGGTCGTATCGTCTTTTTTGACGAATCGTGATGACTTTTAGGACCCTCTAGTATGTGAAAAATAATATAAACCGAAAAAAATCGGAAGGGAAACTTGAGAAGCAGTGGTCAGAGCGACCCCATTCTGGACGCACACTAGTAAAAATCTTTCGTTGAATTCAAAGGTCGTTTCCTCTTTTTTTGAGGAATCGTGATGACTTTTAGGATCCTCTAGTATGTGAAAAAACAATGAACCTAAATTAATAGGAAGGGAAACTTGAGGAGCGGTGGCCGGAGAGACCCCATTCGGGACCGACTGTGATAAAAATCTTTCATCCAATTCGACGTTCGTTTCCTTTTTTTTGACGAATCGTGATAACTTTTAGGACTCTATTGTAGGTGTAAAAAAATATGAACCGAAATAAATCGTCAGGGAAACTTGAGGGGCGGGGGTCGGAGAGACCCCTTTGGGACCTACTCTGATAAAAATCTTTCATCCGATTCAAAGTTTGTTTCCTATTTTTTGATGAATCGTGATGACTTTTAGGACCCTCTAGTATGTGAAAAAAAATATAAACCGAAATAAATCGAAAGGGTAACTTTAGGAGCGGTGTTCAGACCGACCCCATTCTGGACCGACTCTGATAAAAATCTTTAATCCAATACGAAGTTCGTTTCCTCTTTTTTGATGAATCGTGATAACTTTTAGGACTCGATTGTATGTGAAAAAAAATATAAACCGAAATAAATCGGAAGGGAAACTTGAGGAGGGGTGGTCAGAGCGACCTCATTCTGGACGCACACTAGTAGAAATCTTTCGTTGAATTCAAAGGTCGTTTCCTCTTTTTTGATGAATCGTGATGACTTTTAGGATCCTCTAGTATGTGACAAAAAATATGAACCGAAATAAATCGGAAGGGAAACTTGAGGAGGGGTGGTCAAAGCGACCCCATTCTGGACCGACAGTTGTAAAAATCTGTCATCCAATTCAAAGGTCGTTTCGTCTTTTTCGATGAATCGTGATGACTTTAAGGATCCACTAGTATGTGAAAAAAAATATGAAGCGAAAATAATTGGAAGGGAATCTTGAGGAGCGGTGGTCGGAGAGACCTCATTCTGGACCGACTCTGATAAAAATCTTTCATCCAATTCGGAGTTCGTTTCCTCTTTTTTTATGAATCGTGATGACTTTTAGGACTCGCTAGTATGTGGAAAAAAATATTAACCGAAATATATCGGAAGGGAAACTTGAGGAGCAGCGGTCAGAGCGACCCCATTCTGGACGCACACTAGTAAAAATCTTTCGTTGAATTCAAAGGTCGATTCCTCTTTTTCGATAAATCATGATGACTTTTAGGATCCTCTAGTATGTGAAAAAAGAAATGAACCTAAATTAATAGGAAGGGAAACTTGAGGAGCGGTGGTCGGAGAGACCCCATTCGGGACCGACTGTGATAAAAATCTTTCATCCAATTCGATGTTCGTTTCCTTTTTTTTGATGAATCGTGATAACTTTTAGGACTCTATTGTAGGTGTAAAAAAATATGAACCGAAATAAATCGTCAGGGAAACTTGAGGGGCGGGGGTTGGAGAGACCCCTTTGGGACCTACTCTGATAAAAATCTTTCATCCGATTCGAAGTTTGTTTCCTATTTTTTGATGAATCGTGATGACTTTTAGGACCCTCTAGTATGTGAAAAAAAATATAAACCGAAATAAATCGAAAGGGAAACTTTAGGAGCGGTGGTCAGGGCGACCCCATTCTCCACCGACGCTGATAAAAATCTTTCATCGAATTCGAAGTTCGTTTACTCTTTTTTGACGAATCGTGATGACTTTTAGGACCCTCTAGTATGTGAAAAATAATATAAACCGAAATAAATCGAAAGGGTAACTTTAGGAGCGGTGGTTAGACCGACCCCATTGTGGACCGACTCTGATAAAAATCTTTAATCCAATTCGAAGTTCGTTTCCTCTTTTTTGATGAATCGTGATCACTTTTAGGACTCTATTGTAGGCGAAAAAAAATATAAACCGAAATAAATCGGAAGGGAAACTTGAGGAGGGGTGGTCAGAGCGACCCCATTCTGGACGCACATTAGTAAAAATCTTTCGTTGAATTCAACGGTCGTTTCCTCTTTTTTGATGAATCGTGATGACTTTTAGCATCCTCTAGTATGTGAAAAAAAATATGAACCGAAATTAATCGGAAGGGAATCTTGAGGAGCGGTGGTCGGAGAGACACCATTCTGGACCGACTCTGATAAAAATCTTTCATCGAATTCGAAGTTCGTTTCCTCTTTTTTGATGAATAGTGATGACTTTTAGGACTCTCTAGTATGTGAAAAAAAATATAAACCGAAATAAATCGGAAGGGAACCTTGAGGAGGGGTGGTCAAAGCGACCCCATTCTGGACCGACAGTTTAAAAATCTGTCATCCAATTCAAAGGTCGTTTCCTCTTTTTTGATGAATCGTGATGACTTTAAGGATCCACTAGTATGTGAAAAAAAATATGAAGCGAAAATAATCGGAAGGGTATCTTGAGGAGCGGTGGTCGGAGAGACCCCATTCTGGACCGACTCTGATAAAAATCTTTCATCCAATTCGGAGTTCGTTTCCTCTTTTTTTATGTATCGTGATGACTTTTAGAACTCTCTAGTATGTGAAAAAAAATATTAACCGAAATATAACGGAAGGGAAACTTGAGGAGCAGCGGTCAGAGCGACCCCATTCTGGACGCATGCTAGTAAAAATCTTTCGTTGAATTCAAAGGTCGTTTCCTCTTTTTTGATGAATCGTGACGACTTTTAGGATCCTCTAGTATGTGAAAAAAGTATAAACCGAAATAAATATGACGGGAAACTTGAGGAGCGATGGTCAGACCGACCCCATTCTTGACCGACTCTGATAAAAATCTTTAATCCAATTCGAAGTTCGTTCCCTCTTTTCTGATGAATCGTGATCACTTTTAGGACTCTATTGTAGGAGAAAAAATATATAAACCGAAATAAATCGGAAGGGAAATTTGAGGAGGGGTGGTCACAGCGACCCCATTCTGGACGCACACTAGTAAAAATCTTTCGTTGAATTCAAAGGTCGTTTCCTCTTTTTTGATGAATAGTGATGACTTTTAGCATCCTCTAGTATGTGAAAAAAAATATGAACCGAAATTAATCGGAAGGGAAACTTGCGGAGCGGTGGTCGGAGAGACCCCATTCTGGACCGACAGTTGTGAAAATCTTTCATCCAATTCGACGTTCGTTTCCTTTTTTTTGATGAATCGTGATAACTTTTAGGACTCTATTGTAGGTGTAAAAAAATATGAACCGAAATAAATCGTCAGGGAAACTTGTGGGGCGGGGGTCGGAGAGACCCCTTTGGGACCTACTCTGATAAAAATCTTTCATCCGATTCGAAGTTTGTTTCCTATTTTTTGATGAATCGTGATGAATTTTAGCACCCTCTAGTATGTGAAAAAAAATATAAACCGAAATAAATCGAAAGGGTAACTTTAGGAGCGGTGTTCAGACCGACCCCATTCTGGAACGACTCTGATAAAAATCTTTAATCCAATACGAAGTTCGTTTCCTCTTTTTTGATGAATCGTGATCACTTTTAGGACTCGATTGTATGTGAAAAAAAATATAAACCGAAATAAATCGGAAGGGAAACTTGAGAAGCAGTGGTCAGAGCGACCCCATTCTGGACGCACACTAGTAAAAATCTTTCGTCGAATTCAAAGGTTGTTTCCTCTTTTTTGATGAATCGTGATGACTTTTAGCATCCTCTAGTATGTGAAAAAAAATATTAACCGAAATTAATCGGAAGGGAATCTTGAGGAGCGGTGGTCGGAGAGACCCCATTCGGGACCGACTCTGATAAAAATCTTTCATCCAATTCGAAGTTCGTTTCCTCTTTTTTGATGAATCGTGATGACTTTTAGGACTCTATTGTATGTGAAAAAAAATATAAACCGAAATAAATCGGACGGGACACTTGAGGAGGGGCGGTCAGAGCGACCCCATTCTGGACCGACTATGATAAAAATCTTTCGTCCAATTCGAAGGTCGGATCCTCTATTTTGACGAATCGTGATGACTTTTGGGACCCTCTAGTATGTGAAAAATAATATAAACCGAAAAAATTCGGAAGGGAAATTTGAGAAGCAGTGGTCAGAGCGACCCCATTCTGGACGCACACTAGTAAAAATCTTTCGTTGAATTCAAAGGTCGTTTCTTATTTTTTGATGAATCGTGATGACTTTTAGGACTCTTTTGTAGGTGCACAAAAATATAAACCGAAATAAATCGGAAGGGAAACTTGAGGAGCAGTGGTCACAGCGACCCCATTCTGGACACACACTAGTAAAAATCTTTCGTTGAATTCAAAGGTCGATTCCTCTTTTTTGATGAATCGTGATGACTTTAAGGATCATCTAGTATGTGAAAAAAAATATGAAGCGAAAATAATCGGAAGGGAATCTTGAGGAGCGGTGGTCGGAGAGACCCTATTCGGGACCGACTCTGATAAAAATCTTTCGTCCAATTCGAAGGTCGTATCCTCTTTATTGACGAATCGTGATTACTTTTAGGACCCTCTAGTATGTGAAAAATAATATAAACCGAAAAAAATCGGAAGGGAAACTTGAGAAGCAGTGGTCAGAGCGATCCCATTCTGGACGCACACTAGTAAAAATCTTTCGTTGAATTCAAAGGTGGTTTCCTCTGTTTTGATGAATTGTGATGACTTTTAGGATCCTCTAGTATGTGAAAAAAGGATAAGCCGAAATAAATAGGAAGGGAAACTTGAGAAGCAGTGGTCAGAGCGACCCCATTCTGGACGCACACTAGTAAAAATCTTTCGTCCAATTCGAAGGTCGTATCCTCTTTATTGACGAATCGTGATGACTTTTAGCATCCTCTAGTATGTGAAAAAAAATATGAACCGAAATTAATCGGAAGGGAAACTTGAGGAGCGGTGGTCGGAGAGACCCCATTCGGGACCGACTCTGATAAAAATCTATCGTTGAATTCAAAGGACGTTTCCTCTTTTTTGATGAATCGTGACGACTTTTAGGATCCTCTAGTATGTGAAAAAAGGATAAGCCGAAATAAATAGGAAGGGAAACTTTAGGAGCGATGGTCAGAGCGACCCCATTCTGGACCGACTATGATCAAAATCTTTCGTCCAATTCGAAGGTCGTATCCTCTTTTTTGACGAATAGTTATGACTTTGAGGACCCTCTGGTATGTGAAAAATAATATAAACCGAAAAAATTCGGAAGGGAAATTTGAGAAGCAGTGGTCAGAGCGACCCCATTCTGGACGCACACTAGTAAAAATCTTTCGTTGAATTCAAAGGTCGTTTCTTATTTTTTGATGAATCGTGATGACTTTTAGGACTCTTTTGTAGGTGCACAAAAATATAAACCGAAATAAATCGGAAGGGAAACTTGAGGAGCAGTGGTCACAGCGACCCCATTCTGGACACACACTAGTAAAAATCTTTCGTTGAATTCAAAGGTCGATTCCTCTTTTTTGATGAATCGTGATGACTTTAAGGATCATCTAGTATGTGAAAAAAAATATGAAGCGAAAATAATCGGAAGGGAATCTTGAGGAGCGGTGGTCGGAGAGACCCTATTCGGGACCGACTCTGATAAAAATCTTTCGTCCAATTCGAAGGTCGTATCCTCTTTATTGACGAATCGTGATTACTTTTAGGACCCTCTAGTATGTGAAAAATAATATAAACCGAAAAAAATCGGAAGGGAAACTTGAGAAGCAGTGGTCAGAGCGATCCCATTCTGGACGCACACTAGCAAAAATCTTTCGTTGAATTCAAAGGTGGTTTCCTCTGTTTTGATGAATCGTGATGACTTTTAGCATCCTCTAGTATGTGAAAAAAAATATGAACCGAAATTAATCAGAAGGGAAACTTGAGGAGCGGTGGTCGGAGAGACGCCATTCGGGACCGACTCTGATAAAAATCTTTCATCCAATTCGAAGTTTGTTTCCTCTTTTTTGATGAATCGTCATGACTTTTAGGACTCTCTTGAATGTGAAAAAATATATACCCCGAAATAAATCTGAAGGGAAACTTGAGGAGCGATGGTCAAAGCGACCCCATTCTGGACCGACTATGATATAAATCTTTCGTCCAATTCGAAGGACGTATCCTGTTTTTTGACGAATCGTGATGACTTTTAGGACCCTCTAGTATGTGAAAAAAAATATAAACCGAAATAAATCGGACGGGAAACTTGAGCAGCGGTGGTCAGAACGACCCCATTCTGGACCGACTCTGATAAAAATCTTTCATCGAATTCGAAGGTCGTATCCTCTTTTTTGACGAATCGTGATGACTTTTAAGACCCTATAGTATGTGACAAATAATAAACACTGAAAAAAATCGAAAGGAAAACTTGAGAAGCAGTGGTCAGAACGACCCCATTCTGGACGCACACTAGTAAAAATCTTTCGTTGAATTCAAAGGTCGTATCCTCTTTTTTGACGAATCATGATGACTTTTAGGACTCTCTAGTATGTGAAAAAAAATATAAACCGAAATAAATCGGAAGGGAAACTTGAGAAGCGGTGGTCAGAGCGACCCCATTCTGGACCAACTATGATAAAAATCTGTCCCCCAATTCGAGGGTCATATCCTCATTTTGACGAATCGTGATGACTTTGAGGACTCTACTGTAGGTGAAAAAAAATATAAACCGAAATAAATCGTAAGGGAAACTTGAGGAGGGGTGGTCAGAGCGACCCCATTCTGGACGCACACTAGTAAAAATCTTTCGTTGAATTCAAAGGTCGTTTCCTGTTTTTTTGAGGAATCGTGATGACTTTTAGGATCCTCTAGTATGTGAAAAAAAAATTAACCTAAATTAATCGGAAGGGAAACTTGAGGAGCGGTGGTCGGAGAGACCCCATTCGGGACCGACTGTGATAAAAATCTTTCATCCAATTCGACGTTCGTTTCCTTTTTTTTGATGAATCGTGATAACTTTTAGGACTCTATTGTAGGTGTAAAAAAATATGAACCGAAATAAATCGGCAGGGAAACTTGAGGGGTGGGGGTCGGAGAGACCCCTTTGGGACCTACGCTGATAAAAATCTTTCATCCGATTCGAAGTTTGTTTCCTCTTTTTTGATGAATCGTGATGACGTTTAGGATCCTCTAGTATGTGAAAAAAATATAAACCGAAATAAATCTTACGGGAAACTTGAGGAGCGATGGTCAGCGCGACCCCATTCTGGACGGGCTCTGATAAAAATCTTTCATCCAATTGGAAGTTCGTTTCCTCTTTTTTGATGAATCGTGATGACTTTTAGGACTCTCTTGAATGTGAAAAAATATATACACCGAAATAAATCTGAAGGGAAACTTGAGGAGCGATGGTCAAAGCGACCCCATTCTGGACCGACTATGATAAAAATCTTTCGTCCAATTCGAAGGTCGTATCCTCTTTTTTGACGAATCGTGATGACTTTTAGGACCATCTAGTATGTGAAAAAAAATATGAACCGAAATTCATCGGAAGGGAAACTTGAGGAGCGGTGGTCGGACAGACCCCATTCGGGACCGACTCTGATAAAAATCTTTCATCCAATTCGAAGTTCGTTTCATCTTTTGTGATGAATCGTGATGACTTTTAGGACTCTCTACTATGTGAAAAAAAATATAAACCGAAATAAATTCGAAGGGAAACATGAGGTGCGATGGTCAGGGCGACCCCATTCTGGACCGACTATGAAAGAAATGTTTCGTCCAATTCGAAGGTCGTATCCTCTTTTTGGACGAATCGTGATGACTTTTAGGACCCTCTAGTATGTGAAAAATAATATAAACCGAAAAAAATCGGAAGGGAAACTTGAGAAGCAGTGGTCAGAGCGACCCCATTCTGGACGCACACTAGTAAAAATCTTTCGTTGAATTCAAAGGTCGTTTCCTCTTTTTTGATGAATCGTGACGACTTTTAGGATCCTCTAGTATGTGAAAAAAGTATAAACCGAAATAAATCTGACGGGAAACTTGAGGAGCGATGGTCAGAGCGACCCCATTCTGGACCGACTATGATAAAAATCTTTCGTCCAATTCGAAGGTCGTATCCTCTTTTTTGACGAATCGTGATGACTTTGAGGACCCTCTAGTATGTGAAAAATAATATAAACCGAAAAAATTCGGAAGGGAAATTTGAGAAGCAGTGGTCAGAGCGACCCCATTCTGGACGCACACTAGTAAAAATCTTTCGTTGAATTCAAAGGTCGTTTCTTATTTTTTGATGAATCGTGATGACTTTTAGGACTCTTTTGTAGGTGCACAAAAATATAAACCGAAATAAATCGGAAGGGAAACTTGAGGAGCAGTGGTCAGAGCGACCCCATTCTGGACGCACACTAGTAAAAATCTTTCGTTGAATTCAAAGGTCGTTTCCTCTTTTTTGATGAATCGTGATGACTTATAGGACCCTCTAGTATGTGAAAAATAATATAAACCGAAAAAAATCGGAAGGGAAACTTGAGAAGCAGTGGTCAGAGCGACCCCATTCTGGACGCACACTAGTAAAAATCTTTCGTTGAATTCAAAGGTCGTTTCCTCTGTTTTAATGAATCGTGATGACTTTTAGGACCCTATAGTATGTGAAAAAAAATATGAACCGAAATTAATCGGAAGGGAAACTTGACGAGCGGTGGTCGGAGAGACGCCATTCGGGACCGACTCTGATAAAAATCTTTCATCCAATTCGAAGTTCGTTTCCTCTTTTTTGATGAATCGTGATGACTTTTAGGACTCTCTTGAATGTGAAAAAATATATACACCGAAATAAATCTGAAGGGAAACTTGAGGAGCGATGGTCAAAGCGACCCCATTCTGGACCGACTATGATAAAAATCTTTCGTCCAATTCGAAGGTCGTATCCTCTTTTTTGACGAATCGTGATGACTTTTAGGACCATCTAGTATGTGAAAAAAAATATGAACCGAAATTCATCGGAAGGGAAACTTGAGGAGCGGTGGTCGGACAGACCCCATTCGGGACCGACTCTGATTAAAATCTTTCGTCCAATTCAAAGGTCGGATCCTCTTCTTTGACGAATCGTGATGACTTTTAGGACTCTCTAGTATGTGAAAAATAATATAAACCGAAAAAAATCGGAAGGGAAACTTGAGAAGCAGTGGTCAGAGCGACCCCATTCTGGACGCACACTAGTAAAAATCTTTCGTCGAATTCAAAGGTTGTTTCCTCTTTTTTGATGAATCGTGATGACTTTTAGCATCCTCTAGTATGTGAAAAAAAATATTAACCGAAATTAATCGGAAGGGAATCTTGAGGAGCGGTGGTCGGAGAGACCCCATTCGGGACCGACTCTGATAAAAATCTTTCATCCAATTCGAAGTTCGTTTCCTCTTTTTTGATGAATCGTGATGACTTTTAGGATCCTCTAGTATGTGAAAAAAATATAAACCGAAATATATCTTACGGGAAACTTGAGGAGCGATGGTCAGCGCGACCCCATTCTGGACGGACACTGATAAAAATCTTTCATCCAATTCGAAGTTCGTTTTCTCTTTTTTGATGAATCGTGAAGACTTTTGGGACTCTCTAGTATATGAAAAAAAATATATACCGAAATAAATCGGAAGGGACACTTGAGGAGAGATGGTCAGAGCGACCCCATTCTGGACCGACTATGATAAAAATCTTTCGTCCAATTCGAAGGTCGTATCCTCTTTTTGACGCATCGTGATGACATTTAGGACCCTCTAGTATGTGAAAAAATATATAAACCGAAATAAATCGAAAGGGAAACTTTAGGAGCGGTGGTCAGGTCGACCCCATTCTGGACCGACGCTGATAAAAATCTTTCATCGAATTCGAAGTTCGTTTCCTCTATTTTGATGAATAGTGATGATATTTAGGACTCTCTAGTATGTGAAAAAAAATATAAACCGAAATAAATCGGAAGGGAAACTTGAAGAGGGGTGGTCAAAGCGACCCCATTCTGGACCGACAGTTGTAAAAATCTGTCATCCAATTCAAAGGTCCTTTCCTCTTTTTTGATGAATCGTGAAGACTTTTAGGATCCTCTAGTATGTGAAAAAAGAAATGAACCTAAATTAATAGGAAGGGAAACTTGAGGAGCGGTGGTCGGAGAGACCCCATTCGGGACCGACTGTGATAAAAATCTTTCATCCAATTCGACGTTCGTTTCCTTTTTTTTGATGAATCGTGATAACTTTTAGGACTCTATTGTAGGTGTAAAAAAATATGAACCGAAATAAATCGTCAGGGAAACTTGAGGGGCGGGGGTCGGAGCGACCCCTTTGGGACCTACTCTGATAAAAATCTTTCATCCGATTCGAAGTTTGTTACCTATTTTTTGATGAATCGTGATGACTTTTAGGACCCTCTAGTATGTGAAAAAAAAAAATAAACCGAAATAAATCGAAAGGGTAACTTTAGGAGCGGTGTTCAGACCGACCCCATTCTGGACCGACTCTGATAAAAATCTTTAATACAATACGAAGTTCGTTTCCTGTTTTTTGATGAATCGTGATCACTTTTAGGACTCGATTGTATGTGAAAAAAAATATAAACCGAAATAAATCGGAAGGGAAACTTGAGGAGGGGTGGTCAGAGCGACCTCATTCTGGGCGCACACTAGTAGAAATCTTTCGTTGAATTCAAAGGTCGTTTCCTCTTTTATGATGAATCGTGATGACTTTTAGGATCCTCTAGTATGTGAAAAAAATATAAACCGAAATATATCTTACGGGAAACTTGAGGAGCGATGGTCAGCGCGACCCCATTCTGGACGGACTCTGATAAAAATCTTTCATCCAGTTCGAAGTTCGTTTTCTCTTTTTTGATGAATCGTGAAGACTTTTAGCACTCTCTAGTATGTGAAAAAAAATATATACCGAAATAAATTGGGAGGGACACTTGAGGAGAGATGGTCAGAGCGACCCCATTCTGGACCGCCTATGATAAAAATCTTTCGTCCAATTCGAAGGTCGTATCGTCTTTTTTGACGAATCGTGATGACTTTTAGGACCCTCTAGTATGTGAAAAATAATATAAACCGAAAAAAATCGGAAGGGAAACTTGAGAAGCAGTGGTCAGAGCGACCCCATTCTGGACGCACACTAGTAAAAATCTTTCGTTGAATTCAAAGGTCGTTTCCTCTTTTTTTGAGGAATCGTGATGACTTTTAGGACCCTCTAGTATGTGAAAAAAAATATAAACCGAAATAAATCGAAAGGGTAACTTTAGGAGCGGTGTTCAGACCGACCCCATTCTGGACCGACTCTGATAAAAATCTTTAATCCAATACGAAGTTCGTTTCCTCTTTTTTGATGAATCGTGATAACTTTTAGGACTCGATTGTATGTGAAAAAAAATATAAACCGAAATAAATCGGAAGGGAAACTTGAGGAGGGGTGGTCAGAGCGACCTCATTCTGGACGCACACTAGTAGAAATCTTTCGTTGAATTCAAAGGTCGTTTCCTCTTTTTTGATGAATCGTGATGACTTTTAGGATCCTCTAGTATGTGACAAAAAATATGAACCGAAATAAATCGGAAGGGAAACTTGAGGAGGGGTGGTCAAAGCGACCCCATTCTGGACCGACAGTTGTAAAAATCTGTCATCCAATTCAAAGGTCGTTTCGTCTTTTTCGATGAATCGTGATGACTTTAAGGATCCACTAGTATGTGAAAAAAAATATGAAGCGAAAATAATTGGAAGGGAATCTTGAGGAGCGGTGGTCGGAGAGACCTCATTCTGGACCGACTCTGATAAAAATCTTTCATCCAATTCGGAGTTCGTTTCCTCTTTTTTTATGAATCGTGATGACTTTTAGGACTCGCTAGTATGTGGAAAAAAATATTAACCGAAATATATCGGAAGGGAAACTTGAGGAGCAGCGGTCAGAGCGACCCCATTCTGGACGCACACTAGTAAAAATCTTTCGTTGAATTCAAAGGTCGATTCCTCTTTTTCGATGAATCATGATGACTTTTAGGATCCTCTAGTATGTGAAAAAAGAAATGAACCTAAATTAATAGGAAGGGAAACTTGAGGAGCGGTGGTCGGAGAGACCCCATTCGGGACCGACTGTGATAAAAATCTTTCATCCAATTCGACGTTCGTTTCCTTTTTTTTGATGAATCGTGATAACTTTTAGGACTCTATTGTAGGTGTAAAAAAATATGAACCGAAATAAATCGTCAGGGAAACTTGAGGGGCGGGGGTTGGAGAGACCCCTTTGGGACCTACTCTGATAAAAATCTTTCATCCGATTCGAAGTTTGTTTCCTATTTTTTGATGAATCGTGATGACTTTTAGGACCCTCTAGTATGTGAAAAAAAAATATAAACCGAAATAAATCGAAAGGGAAACTTTAGGAGCGGTGGTCAGGGCGACCCCATTCTCCACCGACGCTGATAAAAATCTCTCATCGAATTCGAAGTTCGTTTACTCTTTTTTGACGAATCGTGATGACTTTTAGGACCCTCTAGTATGTGAAAAATAATATAAACCGAAATAAATCGAAAGGGTAACTTTAGGAGCGTTGGTTAGACCGACCCCATTGTGGACCGACTCTGATAAAAATCTTTAATCCAATTCGAAGTTCGTTTCCTCTTTTTTGATGAATCGTGATCACTTTTAGGACTCTATTGTAGGCGAAAAAAAATATAAACCGAAATAAATCGGAAGGGAAACTTGAGGAGGGGTGGTCAGAGCGACCCCATTCTGGACGCACATTAGTAAAAATCTTTCGTTGAATTCAACGGTCGTTTCCTCTTTTTTAATGAATCGTGATGACTTTTAGCATCCTGTAGTATGTGAAAAAAAATATGAACCGAAATTAATCGGAAGGGAATCTTGAGGAGCGGTGGTCGGAGAGACACCATTCTGGACCGACTCTGATAAAAATCTTTCATCGAATTCGAAGTTCGTTTCCTCTTTTTTGATGAATAGTGATGACTTTTAGGACTCTCTAGTATGTGAAAAAAAATATAAACCGAAATAAATCGGAAGGGAACCTTGAGGAGGGGTGGTCAAAGCGACCCCATTCTGGACCGACAGTTTAAAAATCTGTCATCCAATTCAAAGGTCGTTTCCTCTTTTTTGATGAATCGTGATGACTTTAAGGATCCACTAGTATGTGAAAAAAAATATGAAGCGAAAATAATCGGAAGGGTATCTTGAGGAGCGGTGGTCGGAGAGACCCCATTCTGGACCGACTCTGATAAAAATCTTTCATCCAATTCGGAGTTCGTTTCCTCTTTTTTTATGTATCGTGATGACTTTTAGAACTCTCTAGTATGTGAAAAAAAATATTAACCGAAATATAACGGAAGGGAAACTTGAGGAGCAGCGGTCAGAGCGACCCCATTCTGGACGCATGCTAGTAAAAATCTTTCGTTGAATTCAAAGGTCGTTTCCTCTTTTTTGATGAATCGTGACGACTTTTAGGATCCTCTAGTATGTGAAAAAAGTATAAACCGAAATAAATATGACGGGAAACTTGAGGAGCGATGGTCAGACCGACCCCATTCTTGACCGACTCTGATAAAAATCTTTAATCCAATTCGAAGTTCGTTCCCTCTTTTCTGATGAATCGTGATCACTTTTAGGACTCTATTGTAGGCGAAAAAATATATAAACCGAAATAAATCGGAAGGGAAATTTGAGGAGGGGTGGTCACAGCGACCCCATTCTGGACGCACACTAGTAAAAATCTTTCGTTGAATTCAAAGGTCGTTTCCTCTTTTTTGATGAATAGTGATGACTTTTAGCATCCTCTAGTATGTGAAAAAAAATATGAACCGAAATTAATCGGAAGGGAAACTTGCGGAGCGGTGGTCGGAGAGACCCCATTCTGGACCGACAGTTGTGAAAATCTTTCATCCAATTCGACGTTCGTTTCCTTTTTTTTGATAAATCGTGATAACTTTTAGGACTCTATTGTAGGTGTAAAAAAATATGAACCGAAATAAATCGTCAGGGAAACTTGTGGGGCGGGGGTCGGAGAGACCCCTTTGGGACCTACTCTGATAAAAATCTTTCATCCGATTCGAAGTTTGTTTCCTATTTTTTGATGAATCGTGATGACTTTTAGCACCCTCTAGTACGTGAAAAAAAATATAAACCGAAATAAATCGAAAGGGTAACTTTAGGAGCGGTGTTCAGACCGACCCCATTCTGGACCGACTCTGATGAAAATCTTTAATCCAATACGAAGTTCGTTTCCTCTTTTTTGATGAATCGTGATCACTTTTAGGACTCGATTGTATGTGAAAAAAAATATAAACCGAAATAAATCGGAAGGGAAACTTGCGGAGGGGTGGTCAGAGCGACCTCATTCTGGGCGCACACTAGTAGAAATCTTTCGTTGAATTCAAAGGTCGTTTCCTCTTTTTTGATGAATCGTGACGACTTTTAGGATCCTCTAGTATGTGAAAAAAAATATGAACCGAAATTAATCGGAAGGGAAACTTGCGGAGCGGTGGTCGGAGAGACCCCATTCTGGACCGACAGTTGTGAAAATCTTTCATCCAATTCGACGTTCGTTTCCTTTTTTT
Organism: Oxytorus armatus; assembly: GCA_958009045.1. Lineage (NCBI taxonomy): Eukaryota > Metazoa > Arthropoda > Insecta > Hymenoptera > Ichneumonidae > Oxytorus > Oxytorus armatus. Next base: position 5,524,511 of record OY253752.1, read on the forward strand.
TGATGAATCGTGATAACTTTTAGGACTCTATTGTAGGTGTAAAAAAATATGAACCGAAATAAATCGGAAGGGAAACTTGAGGAGGGGTGGTTAAAGCGACCTCATTCTGGACGCACACTAGTAGAAATCTTTCGTTGAATTCAAAGGTCGTTTCCTCTTTTTTGATGAATCGTGATGACTTTTAGGATCCTCTAGTATGTGAAAAAAATATAAACCGAAATATATCTTACGGGAAACTTGAGGAGCGATGGTCAGCGCGACCCCATTCTGGACGGACTCTGATAAAAATCTTTCATCCAATTCGAAGTTCGTTTTCTCTTTTTTGATGAATCGTGAAGACTTTTAGGACTCTCTAGTATGTGAAAAAAAATATATACCGAAACAAATCGGAAGGGACACTTGAGGAGAGATGGTCAGAGCGACCCCATTCTGGACCGACTATGATAAAAATCTTTCGTCCAATTCGAAGGGCGTATCCTCTTTTTGACGAATCGTGATGACATTTAGGACCCTCTAGTATGTGAAAAATAATATGAACCGAAAAAAATCGGAACGGAAACTTGAGAAGCAGTGGTCAGAGCGACACCATTCTGGACGCACTCTAGTAAAAATCTTTCGTTGAATTCAAAGGTCGTTTCCTCTTTTTTGATGAATCGTGATGAATTTTAGGATCCTCTAGTATGTGAAAAAAAATATGAACCGAAATAAATCGACGGGGAAACTCGAAAAGTGGTGGTCAGAGCGACACCATTCTGGACCGACTCTGATAAAAATCTTTCATCCAATTCGAAGTTCGTTTCCTCTTTTTTGATGAATCGTGATGACTTTTAGGATCCTCTAGTATGTGAAAAAAATATAAACCGAAATATATCTTACGGGAAACTTGAGGAGCGATGGTCAGCGCGACCCCATTCTGGACGGACACTGATAAAAATATTTCATCCAATTCGAAGTTCGTTTTCTCTTTTTTGATGAATCGTGAAGACTTTTGGGACTCTCTAGTATATGAAAAAAAATATATACCGAAATAAATCGGAAGGGACACTTGAGGAGAGATGGTCAGAGCGACCCCATTCTGGACCGACTATGATAAAAATCTTTCGTCCAATTCGAAGGTCGTATCCTCTTTTTGACGGATCGTGATGACATTTAGGACCCTCTAGTATGTGAAAAAATATATAAACCGAAATAAATCGAAAGGGAAACTTTAGGAGCGGTGGTCAGGTCGACCCCATTCTGGACCGACGCTGATAAAAATCTTTCATCGAATTCGAAGTTCGTTTCCTCTTTTTTGATGAATAGTGATGATATTTAGGACTCTCTAGTATGTGAAAAAAAATATAAACCGAAATAAATCGGAAGGGAAACTTGAGGAGGGGTGGTCAAAGCGACCCCATTCTGGACCGACAGTTGTAAAAATCTGTCATCCAATTCAAAGGTCGTTTCCTCTTTTTTGATGAATCGTGATAACTTTTAGGACTCTATTGTAGGTGTAAAAAAATATGAACCGAAATAAATCGTCAGGGAAACTTGAGGGGCGGGGGTCGGAGCGACCCCTTTGGGACCTACTCTGATAAAAATCTTTCATCCGATTCGAAGTTTGTTACCTATTTTTTGATGAATCGTGATGACTTTTAGGACCCTCTAGTATGAGAAAAATAAAAATAAACCGAAATAAATCGAAAGGGTAACTTTAGGAGCGGTGTTCAGACCGACCCCATTCTGGACCGACTCTGATAAAAATCTTTAATACAATACGAAGTTCGTTTCCTGTTTTTTGATGAATCGTGATCACTTTTAGGACTCGATTGTATGTGAAAAAAAATATAAACCGAAATAAATCGGAAGGGAAACTTGAGGAGGGGTGGTCAGAGCGACCTCATTCTGGGCGCACACTAGTAGAAATCTTTCGTTGAATTCAAAGGTCGTTTCCTCTTTTATGATGAATCGTGATGACTTTTAGGATCCTCTAGTATGTGAAAAAAATATAAACCGAAATATATCTTACGGGAAACTTGAGGAGCGATGGTCAGCGCGACCCCATTCTGGACGGACTCTGATAAAAATCTTTCATCCAATTCGAAGTTCGTTTTCTCTTTTTTGATGAATAGTGATGACTTTTAGGACTCTCTAGTATGTGAAAAAAAATATAAACCGAAATAAATCGGAAGGGAACCTTGAGGAGGGGTGGTCAAATCGACCCCATTCTGGACCGACAGTTTAAAAATCTGTCATCCAATTCAAAGGTCGTTTCCTCTTTTTTGATGAATCGTGATGACTTTAAGGATCCACTAGTATGTGAAAAAAAATATGAAGCGAAAATAATCGGAAGGGTATCTTGAGGAGCGGTGGTCGGAGAGACCCCATTCTGGACCGACTCTGATAAAAATCTTTCATCCAATTCGGAGTTCGTTTCCTCTTTTTTTATGTATCGTGATGACTTTTAGAACTCTCTAGTATGTGAAAAAAATATTAACCGAAATATAACGGAAGGGAAACTTGAGGAGCAGCGGTCAGAGCGACCCCATTCTGGACGCATGCTAGTAAAAATCTTTCGTTGAATTCAAAGGTCGTTTCCTCTTTTTTGATGAATCGTGACGACTTTTAGGATCCTCTAGTATGTGAAAAAAGTATAAACCGAAATAAATATGACGGGAAACTTGAGGAGCGATGGTCAGACCGACCCCATTCTTGACCGACTCTGATAAAAATCTTTAATCCAATTCGAAGTTCGTTTCCTCTTTTCTGATGAATCGTGATCACTTTTAGGACTCTATTGTAGGCGAAAAAATATATAAACCGAAATAAATCGGAAGGGAAATTTGAGGAGGGGTGGTCACAGCGACCCCATTCTGGACGCACACTAGTAAAAATCTTTCGTTGAATTCAAAGGTCGTTTCCTCTTTCTTGATGAATAGTGATGACTTTTAGCATCCTCTAGTATGTGAAAAAAAATATGAACCGAAATTAATCGGAAGGGAAACTTGCGGAGCGGTGGTCGGAGTGACCCCATTCTGGACCGACAGTTGTGAAAATCTTTCATCCAATTCGACGTTCGTTTCCTTTTTTTTGATGAATCGTGATAACTTTTAGGACTCTATTGTAGGTGTAAAAAAATATGAACCGAAATAAATCGTCAGGGAAACTTGAGGGGCAGGGGTTGGAGAGACCCCTTTGGGACCTACTCTGATAAAAATCTTTCATCCGATTCGAAGTTTGTTTCCTATTTTTTGATGAATCGTGATGACTTTTAGGACCCTCTAGTATGTGAAAAAAAAATATAAACCGAAATAAATCGAAAGGGACACTTTAGGAGCGGTGGTCAGGGCGACCCCATTCTCCACCGACGCTGATAAAAATCTTTCATCGAATTCGAAGTTCGTTTACTCTTTTTTGACGAATCGTGATGACTTTTAGGACCCTCTAGTATGTGAAAAATAATATAAACCGAAATAAATCGAAAGGGTAACTTTAGGAGCGGTGGTTAGACCGACCCCATTGTGGACCGACTCTGATAAAAATCTTTAATCCAATACGAAGTTCGTTTCCTCTTTTTTGATGAATCGTGATCACTTTTAGGACTCGATTGTATGTGAAAAAAAATATAAACCGAAATAAATCGGAAGGGAAACTTTAGGAGCGGTGGTCAGGGCGACCCCATTCTCCACCGACGCTGATAAAAATCTTTCATCGAATTCGAAGTTCGTTTACTCTTTTTTGACGAATCGTGATGACTTTTAGGACCCTGTAGTATGTGAAAAATAATATAAACCGAAATAAATCGAAAGGGTAACTTTAGGAGCGGTGGTTAGACCGACCCCATTGTGGACCGACTCTGATAAAAATCTTTAATCCAATTCGCAGTTCGTTTCCTCTTTTTTGATGAATCGTGATCACTTTTAGGACTCTATTGTAGGCGAAAAAAAATATAAACCGAAATAAATCGGAAGGGAAACTTGAGGAGGGGTGGTCAGAGCGACCCCATTCTGGACGCACATTAGTAAAAATCTTTCGTTGAATTCAACGGTCGTTTCCTCTTTTTTGATGAATCGTGATGACTTTTAGCATCCTCTAGTATGTGAAAAAAAATATGAACCGAAATTAATCGGAAGGGAATCTTGAGGAGCGGTGGTCGGAGAGACACCATTCTGGACCGACTCTGATAAAAATCTTTCATCGAATTCGAAGTTCGTTTCCTCTTTTTTGATGAATAGTGATGACTTTTAGGACTCTCTAGTATGTGAAAAAAAATATAAACCGAAATAAATCGGAAGGGAACCTTGAGGAGGGGTGGTCAAAGCGACCCCATTCTGGACCGACAGTTTAAAAATCTGTCATCCAATTCAAAGGTCGTTTCCTCTTTTTTGATGAATCGTGATGACTTTAAGGATCCACTAGTATGTGAAAAAAAATATGAAGCGAAAATAATCGGAAGGGTATCTTGAGGAGCGGTGGTCGGAGAGACCCCATTCTGGACCGACTCTGATAAAAATCTTTCATCCAATTCGGAGTTCGTTTCCTCTTTTTTTATGTATCGTGATGACTTTTAGAACTCTCTAGTATGTGAAAAAAAATATTAACCGAAATATAACGGAAGGGAAACTTGAGGAGCAGCGGTCAGAGCGACCCCATTCTGGACGCATGCTAGTAAAAATCTTTCGTTGAATTCAAAGGTCGTTTCCTCTTTTTTGATGAATAGTGATGACTTTTAGCATCCTCTAGTATGTGAAAAAAAATATGAACCGAAATTAATCGGAAGGGAAACTTGCGGAGCGGTGGTCGGAGAGACCCCATTCTGGACCGACAGTTGTGAAAATCTTTCATCCAATTCGACGTTCGTTTCCTTTTTTTTGATAAATCGTGATAACTTTTAGGACTCTATTGTAGGTGTAAAAAAATATGAACCGAAATAAATCGTCAGGGAAACTTGTGGGGCGGGGGTCGGAGAGACCCCTTTGGGACCTACTCTGATAAAAATCTTTCATCCGATTCGAAGTTTGTTTCCTATTTTTTGATGAATCGTGATGACTTTTAGCACCCTCTAGTACGTGAAAAAAAATATAAACCGAAATAAATCGAAAGGGTAACTTTAGGAGCGGTGTTCAGACCGACCCCATTCTGGACCGACTCTGATGAAAATCTTTAATCCAATACGAAGTTCGTTTCCTCTTTTTTGATGAATCGTGATCACTTTTAGGACTCGATTGTATGTGAAAAAAAATATAAACCGAAATAAATCGGAAGGGAAACTTGCGGAGGGGTGGTCAGAGCGACCTCATTCTGGGCGCACACTAGTAGAAATCTTTCGTTGAATTCAAAGGTCGTTTCCTCTTTTTTGATGAATCGTGACGACTTTTAGGATCCTCTAGTATGTGAAAAAAGTATAAACCGAAATAAATATAACGGGAAACTTGAGGAGCGATGGTCAGACCGACCCCATTCTGGACCGACTCTGATAAAAATCTTTAATCCAATTCGAAGTTCGTTTCCTCTTTTCTGATGAATCGTGATCACTTTTAGGACTCTATTGTAGGCGAAAAAATATATAAACCGAAATAAATCGGAAGGGAAATTTGAGGAGGGGTGGTCACAGCGACCCCATTCTGGACGCACACTAGTAAAAATCTTTCGTTGAATTCAAAGGTCGTTCCCTCTTTTTTGATGAATAGTGATGACTTTTAGCATCCTCTAGTATGTGAAAAAAAATATGAACCGAAATTAATCGGAAGGGAAACTTGCGGAGCGGTGGTCGGAGAGACCCCATTCTGGACCGACAGTTGTGAAAATCTTTCATCCAATTCGACGTTCGTTTCCTTTTTTTTGATGAATCGTGATAACTTTTAGGACTCTATTGTAGGTGTAAAAAAATATGAACCGAAATAAATCGTCAGGGAAACTTGTGGGGCGGGGGTCGGAGAGACCCCTTTGGGACCTACTCTGATAAAAATCTTTCATCCGATTCGAAGTTTGTTTCCTATTTTTTGATGAATCGTGATGACTTTTAGCACCCTCTAGTACGTGAAAAAAAATATAAACCGAAATAAATCGAAAGGGTAACTTTAGGAGCGGTGTTCAGACCGACCCCATTCTGGACCGACTCTGATGAAAATCTTTAATCCAATACGAAGTTCGTTTCCTCTTTTTTAATGAATCGTGATCACTTTTAGGACTCGATTGTATGTGAAAAAAAATATAAACCGAAATAAATCGGAAGGGAAACTTGAGGAGGGGTGGTCAGAGCGACCTCATTCTGGGCGCACACTAGTAGAAATCTTTCGTTGAATTCAAAGGTCGTTTCCTCTTTTTTGATGAATCGTGACGACTTTTAGGATCCTCTAGTATGTGAAAAAAGTATAAACCGAAATAAATATAACGGGAAACTTGAGGAGCGATGGTCAGACCGACCCCATTCTGGACCGACTCTGATAAAAATCTTTAATCCAATTCGAAGTTCGTTTCCTCTTTTCTGATGAATCGTGATCACTTTTAGGACTCTATTGTAGGCGAAAAAATATATAAACCGAAATAAATCTGAAGGGAAATTTGAGGAGGGGTGGTCACAGCGACCCCATTCTGGACGCACACTAGTAAAAATCTTTCGTTGAATTCAAAGGTCGTTTCCTCTTTTTTGATGAATAGTGATGACTTTTAGCATCCTCTAGTATGTGAAAAAAAATATGACCCGAAATTAATCGGAAGGGAAACTTGCGGAGCGGTGGTCGGAGAGACCCCATTCTGGACCGACAGTTGTGAAAATCTTTCATCCAATTCGACGTTCGTTTCCTTTTTTTTGATGAATCGTGATAACTTTTAGGACTCTATTGTAGGTGTAAAAAAATATGAACCGAAATAAATCGTCAGGGAAACTTGTGGGGCGGGGGTCGGAGAGACCCCTTTGGGACCTACTCTGATAAAAATCTTTCATCCGATTCGAAGTTTGTTTCCTATTTTTTGATGAATCGTGATGAATTTTAGCACCCTCTAGTATGTGAAAAAAAATATAAACCGAAATAAATCGAAAGGGTAACTTTAGGAGCGGTGTTCAGACCGACCCCATTCTGGAACGACTCTGATAAAAATCTTTAATCCAATACGAAGTTCGTTTCCTCTTTTTTGATGAATCGTGATCACTTTTAGGACTCGATTGTATGTGAAAAAAATATAAACCGAAATAAATCGGAAGGGAAACTTGAGGAGGGGTGGTTAAAGCGACCTCATTCTGGACGCACACTAGTAGAAATCTTTCGTTGAATTCAAAGGTCGTTTCCTCTTTTTTGATGAATCGTGATGACTTTTAGGATCCTCTAGTATGTGAAAAAAATATAAACCGAAATATATCTTACGGGAAACTTGAGGAGCGATGGTCAGCGCGACCCCATTCTGGACGGACTCTGATAATAATCTTTCATCCAATTCGAAGTTCGTTTTCTCTTTTTTGATGAATCGTGAAGACTTTTAGGACTCTCTAGTATGTGAAAAAAAATATATACCGAAACAAATCGGAAGGGACACTTGAGGAGAGATGGTCAGAGCGACCCCATTCTGGACCGACTATGATAAAAATCTTTCGTCCAATTCGAAGGGCGTATCCTCTTTTTGACGAATCGTGATGACATTTAGGACCCTCTAGTATGTGAAAAATAATATGAACCGAAAAAAATCGGAACGGAAACTTGAGAAGCAGTGGTCAGAGCGACGCCATTCTGGACGCACTCTAGTAAAAATCTTTCGTTGAATTCAAAGGTCGTTTCCTCTTTTTTGATGAATCGTGATGAATTTTAGGATCCTCTAGTATGTGAAAAAAAATATGAACCGAAATAAATCGACGGGGAAACTCGAAAAGTGGTGGTCAGAGCGACACCATTCTGGACCGACTCTGATAAAAATCTTTCATCCAATTCGAAGTTCGTTTCCTCTTTTTTGATGAATCGTGATGACTTTTAGGATCCTCTAGTATGTGAAAAAAATATAAACCGAAATATATCTTACGGGAAACTTGAGGAGCGATGGTCAGCGCGACCCCATTCTGGACGGACACTGATAAAAATATTTCATCCAATTCGAAGTTCGTTTTCTCTTTTTTGATGAATCGTGAAGACTTTTGGGACTCTCTAGTATATGAAAAAAAAATATATACCGAAATAAATCGGAAGGGACACTTGAGGAGAGATGGTCAGAGCGACCCCATTCTGGACCGACTATGATAAAAATCTTTCGTCCAATTCGAAGGTCGTATCCTCTTTTTGACGGATCGTGATGACATTTAGGACCCTCTAGTATGTGAAAAAATATATAAACCGAAATAAATCGAAAGGGAAACTTTAGGAGCGGTGGTCAGGTCGACCCCATTCTGGACCGACGCTGATAAAAATCTTTCATCGAATTCGAAGTTCGTTTCCTCTTTTTTGATGAATAGTGATGATATTTAGGACTCTCTAGTATGTGAAAAAAAATATAAACCGAAATAAATCGGAAGGGAAACTTGAGGAGGGGTGGTCAAAGCGACCCCATTCTGGACCGACAGTTGTAAAAATCTGTCATCCAATTCAAAGGTCGTTTCCTCTTTTTTGATGAATCGTGATAACTTTGAGGACTCTATTGTAGGTGTAAAAAAATATGAACCGAAATAAATCGTCAGGGAAACTTGAGGGGCGGGGGTCGGAGCGACCCCTTTGGGACCTACTCTGATAAAAATCTTTCATCCGATTCGAAGTTTGTTACCTATTTTTTGATGAATCGTGATGACTTTTAGGACCCTCTAGTATGAGAAAAAAAATAATAAACCGAAATAAATCGAAAGGGTAACTTTAGGAGCGGTGTTCAGACCGACCCCATTCTGGACCGACTCTGATAAAAATCTTTAATACAATACGAAGTTCGTTTCCTGTTTTTTGATGAATCGTGATCACTTTTAGGACTCGATTGTATGTGAAAAAAAATATAAACCGAAATAAATCGGAAGGGAAACTTGAGGAGGGGTGGTCAGAGCGACCTCATTCTGGGCGCACACTAGTAGAAATCTTTCGTTGAATTCAAAGGTCGTTTCCTCTTTTATGATGAATCGTGATGACTTTTAGGATCCTCTAGTATGTGAAAAAAATATAAACCGAAATATATCTTACGGGAAACTTGAGGAGCGATGGTCAGCGCGACCCCATTCTGGACGGACTCTGATAAAAATCTTTCATCCAATTCGAAGTTCGTTTTCTCTTTTTTGATGAATAGTGATGACTTTTAGGACTCTCTAGTATGTGAAAAAAAATATAAACCGAAATAAATCGGAAGGGAACCTTGAGGAGGGGTGGTCAAATCGACCCCATTCTGGACCGACAGTTTAAAAATCTGTCATCCAATTCAAAGGTCGTTTCCTCTTTTTTGATGAATCGTGATGACTTTAAGGATCCACTAGTATGTGAAAAAAAATATGAAGCGAAAATAATCGGAAGGGTATCTTGAGGAGCGGTGGTCGGAGAGACCCCATTCTGGACCGACTCTGATAAAAATCTTTCATCCAATTCGGAGTTCGTTTCCTCTTTTTTTATGTATCGTGATGACTTTTAGAACTCTCTAGTATGTGAAAAAAAATATTAACCGAAATATAACGGAAGGGAAACTTGAGGAGCAGCGGTCAGAGCGACCCCATTCTGGACGCATGCTAGTAAAAATCTTTCGTTGAATTCAAAGGTCGTTTCCTCTTTTTTGATGAATCGTGACGACTTTTAGGATCCTCTAGTATGTGAAAAAAGTATAAACCGAAATAAATATGACGGGAAACTTGAGGAGCGATGGTCAGACCGACCCCATTCTTGACCGACTCTGATAAAAATCTTTAATCCAATTCGAAGTTCGTTTCCTCTTTTCTGATGAATCGTGATCACTTTTAGGACTCTATTGTAGGCGAAAAAATATATAAACCGAAATAAATCGGAAGGGAAATTTGAGGAGGGGTGGTCACAGCGACCCCATTCTGGACGCACACTAGTAAAAATCTTTCGTTGAATTCAAAGGTCGTTTCCTCTTTCTTGATGAATAGTGATGACTTTTAGCATCCTCTAGTATGTGAAAAAAAATATGAACCGAAATTAATCGGAAGGGAAACTTGCGGAGCGGTGGTCGGAGTGACCCCATTCTGGACCGACAGTTGTGAAAATCTTTCATCCAATTCGACGTTCGTTTCCTTTTTTTTGATGAATCGTGATAACTTTTAGGACTCTATTGTAGGTGTAAAAAAATATGAACCGAAATAAATCGTCAGGGAAACTTGAGGGGCGGGGGTTGGAGAGACCCCTTTGGGACCTACTCTGATAAAAATCTTTCATCCGATTCGAAGTTTGTTTCCTATTTTTTGATGAATCGTGATGACTTTTAGGACCCTCTAGTATGTGAAAAAAAAATATAAACCGAAATAAATCGAAAGGGACACTTTAGGAGCGGTGGTCAGGGCGACCCCATTCTCCACCGACGCTGATAAAAATCTTTCATCGAATTCGAAGTTCGTTTACTCTTTTTTGACGAATCGTGATGACTTTTAGGACCCTCTAGTATGTGAAAAATAATATAAACCGAAATAAATCGAAAGGGTAACTTTAGGAGCGGTGGTTAGACCGACCCCATTGTGGACCGACTCTGATAAAAATCTTTAATCCAATACGAAGTTCGTTTCCTCTTTTTTGATGAATCATGATCACTTTTAGGACTCGATTGTATGTGAAAAAAAATATAAACCGAAATAAATCGGAAGGGAAACTTTAGGAGCGGTGGTCAGGGCGACCCCATTCTCCACCGACGCTGATAAAAATCTTTCATCGAATTCGAAGTTCGTTTACTCTTTTTTGACGAATCGTGATGACTTTTAGGACCCTCTAGTATGTGAAAAATAATATAAACCGAAATAAATCGAAAGGGTAACTTTAGGAGCGGTGGTTAGACCGACCCCATTGTGGACCGACTCTGATAAAAATCTTTAATCCAATTCGAAGTTCGTTTCCTCTTTTTTGATGAATCGTGATCACTTTTAGGACTCTATTGTAGGCGAAAAAAAATATAAACCGAAATAAATCGGAAGGGAAACTTGAGGAGGGGTGGTCAGAGCGACCCCATTCTGGACGCACATTAGTAAAAATCTTTCGTTGAATTCAACGGTCGTTTCCTCTTTTTTGATGAATCGTGATGACTTTTAGCATCCTCTAGTATGTGAAAAAAAATATGAACCGAAATTAATCGGAAGGGAATCTTGAGGAGCGGTGGTCGGAGAGACACCATTCTGGACCGACTCTGATAAAAATCTTTCATCGAATTCGAAGTTCGTTTCCTCTTTTTTGATGAATAGTGATGACTTTTAGGACTCTCTAGTATGTGAAAAAAAATATAAACCGAAATAAATCGGAAGGGAACCTTGAGGAGGGGTGGTCAAAGCGACCCCATTCTGGACCGACAGTTTAAAAATCTGTCATCCAATTCAAAGGTCGTTTCCTCTTTTTTGATGAATCGTGATGACTTTAAGGATCCACTAGTATGTGAAAAAAAATATGAAGCGAAAATAATCGGAAGGGTATCTTGAGGAGCGGTGGTCGGAGAGACCCCATTCTGGACCGACTCTGATAAAAATCTTTCATCCAATTCGGAGTTCGTTTCCTCTTTTTTTATGTATCGTGATGACTTTTAGAACTCTCTAGTATGTGAAAAAAAATATTAACCGAAATATAACGGAAGGGAAACTTGAGGAGCAGCGGTCAGAGCGACCCCATTCTGGACGCATGCTAGTAAAAATCTTTCGTTGAATTCAAAGGTCGTTTCCTCTTTTTTGATGAATCGTGACGACTTTTAGGATCCTCTAGTATGTGAAAAAAGTATAAACCGAAATAAATATGACGGGAAACTTGAGGAGCGATGGTCAGACCGACCCCATTCTTGACCGACTCTGATAAAAATCTTTAATCCAATTCGAAGTTCGTTCCCTCTTTTCTGATGAATCGTGATCACTTTTAGGACTCTATTGTAGGCGAAAAAATATATAAACCGAAATAAATCGGAAGGGAAATTTGAGGAGGGGTGGTCACAGCGACCCCATTCTGGACGCACACTAGTAAAAATCTTTCGTTGAATTCAAAGGTCGTTTCCTCTTTTTTGATGAATAGTGATGACTTTTAGCATCCTCTAGTATGTGAAAAAAAATATGAACCGAAATTAATCGGAAGGGAAACTTGCGGAGCGGTGGTCGGAGAGACCCCATTCTGGACCGACAGTTGTGAAAATCTTTCATCCAATTCGACGTTCGTTTCCTTTTTTTTGATAAATCGTGATAACTTTTAGGACTCTATTGTAGGTGTAAAAAAATATGAACCGAAATAAATCGTCAGGGAAACTTGTGGGGCGGGGGTCGGAGAGACCCCTTTGGGACCTACTCTGATAAAAATCTTTCATCCGATTCGAAGTTTGTTTCCTATTTTTTGATGAATCGTGATGACTTTTAGCACCCTCTAGTACGTGAAAAAAAATATAAACCGAAATAAATCGAAAGGGTAACTTTAGGAGCGGTGTTCAGACCGACCCCATTCTGGACCGACTCTGATGAAAATCTTTAATCCAATACGAAGTTCGTTTCCTCTTTTTTGATGAATCGTGATCACTTTTAGGACTCGATTGTATGTGAAAAAAAATATAAACCGAAATAAATCGGAAGGGAAACTTGCGGAGGGGTGGTCAGAGCGACCTCATTCTGGGCGCACACTAGTAGAAATCTTTCGTTGAATTCAAAGGTCGTTTCCTCTTTTTTGATGAATCGTGACGACTTTTAGGATCCTCTAGTATGTGAAAAAAGTATAAACCGAAATAAATATAACGGGAAACTTGAGGAGCGATGGTCAGACCGACCCCATTCTGGACCGACTCTGATAAAAATCTTTAATCCAATTCGAAGTTCGTTTCCTCTTTTCTGATGAATCGTGATCACTTTTAGGACTCTATTGTAGGCGAAAAAATATATAAACCGAAATAAATCGGAAGGGAAATTTGAGGAGGGGTGGTCACAGCGACCCCATTCTGGACGCACACTAGTAAAAATCTTTCGTTGAATTCAAAGGTCGTTCCCTCTTTTTTGATGAATAGTGATGACTTTTAGCATCCTCTAGTATGTGAAAAAAAATATGAACCGAAATTAATCGGAAGGGAAACTTGCGGAGCGGTGGTCGGAGAGACCCCATTCTGGACCGACAGTTGTGAAAATCTTTCATCCAATTCGACGTTCGTTTCCTTTTTTTTGATGAATCGTGATAACTTTTAGGACTCTATTGTAGGTGTAAAAAAATATGAACCGAAATAAATCGTCAGGGAAACTTGTGGGGCGGGGGTCGGAGAGACCCCTTTGGGACCTACTCTGATAAAAATCTTTCATCCGATTCGAAGTTTGTTTCCTATTTTTTGATGAATCGTGATGAATTTTAGCACCCTCTAGTATGTGAAAAAATATATAAACCGAAATAAATCGAAAGGGTAACTTTAGGAGCGGTGTTCAGACCGACCCCATTCTGGAACGACTCTGATAAAAATCTTTAATCCAATACGAAGTTCGTTTCCTCTTTTTTGATGAATCGTGATCACTTTTAGGACTCGATTGTATGTGAAAAAAAATATAAACCAAAATAAATCGGAAGGGAAACTTGAGGAGGGGTGGTTAAAGCGACCTCATTCTGGACGCACACTAGTAGAAATCTTTCGTTGAATTCAAAGGTCGTTTCCTCTTTTTTGATGAATCGTGATGACTTTTAGGATCATCTAGTATGTGAAAAAAATATAAACCGAAATATATCTTACGGGAAACTTGAGGAGCGATGGTCAGCGCGACCCCATTCTGGACGGACTCTGATAATAATCTTTCATCCAATTCGAAGTTCGTTTTCTCTTTTTTGATGAATCGTGAAGACTTTTAGGACTCTCTAGTATGTGAAAAAAAATATATACCGAAACAAATCGGAAGGGACACTTGAGGAGAGATGGTCAGAGCGACCCCATTCTGGACCGACTATGATAAAAATCTTTCGTCCAATTCGAAGGGCGTATCCTCTTTTTGACGAATCGTGATGACATTTAGGACCCTCTAGTATGTGAAAAATAATATGAACCGAAAAAAATCGGAACGGAAACTTGAGAAGCAGTGGTCAGAGCGACGCCATTCTGGACGCACTCTAGTAAAAATCTTTCGTTGAATTCAAAGGTCGTTTCCTCTTTTTTGATGAATCGTGATGAATTTTAGGATCCTCTAGTATGTGAAAAAAAATATGAACCGAAATAAATCGACGGGGAAACTCGAAAAGTGGTGGTCAGAGCGACACCATTCTGGACCGACTCTGATAAAAATCTTTCATCCAATTCGAAGTTCGTTTCCTCTTTTTTGATGAATCGTGATGACTTTTAGGATCCTCTAGTATGTGAAAAAAATATAAACCGAAATATATCTTACGGGAAACTTGAGGAGCGATGGTCAGCGCGACCCCATTCTGGACGGACACTGATAAAAATATTTCATCCAATTCGAAGTTCGTTTTCTCTTTTTTGATGAATCGTGAAGACTTTTAGGATCCTCTAGTATGTGAAAAAAGTATAAACCGAAATAAATATGACGGGAAACTTGAGGAGCGATGGTCAGACCGACCCCATTCTTGACCGACTCTGATAAAAATCTTTAATCCAATTCGAAGTTCGTTCCCTCTTTTCTGATGAATCGTGATCACTTTTAGGACTCTATTGTAGGCGAAAAAAAATATATACCGAAATAAATCGGAAGGGACACTTGAGGAGAGATGGTCAGAGCGACCCCATTCTGGACCGACTATGATAAAAATCTTTCGTCCAATTCGAAGGTCGTATCCTCTTTTTGACGGATCGTGATGACATTTAGGACCCTCTAGTATGTGAAAAAATATATAAACCGAAATAAATCGAAAGGGAAACTTTAGGAGCGGTGGTCAGGTCGACCCCATTCTGGACCGACGCTGATAAAAATCTTTCATCGAATTCGAATTTCGTTTCCTCTTTTTTGATGAATAGTGATGATATTTAGGACTCTCTAGTATGTGAAAAAAAATATAAACCGAAATAAATCGGAAGGGAAACTTGAGGAGGGGTGGTCAAAGCGACCCCATTCTGGACCGACAGTTGTAAAAATCTGTCATCCAATTCAAAGGTCGTTTCCTCTTTTTTGATGAATCGTGATAACTTTTAGGACTCTATTGTAGGTGTAAAAAAATATGAACCGAAATAAATCGTCAGGGAAACTTGAGGGGCGGGGGTCGGAGCGACCCCTTTGGGACCTACTCTGATAAAAATCTTTCATCCGATTCGAAGTTTGTTACCTATTTTTTGATGAATCGTGATGACTTTTAGGACCCTCTAGTATGAGAAAAAATAAAATAAACCGAAATAAATCGAAAGGGTAACTTTAGGAGCGGTGTTCAGACCGACCCCATTCTGGACCGACTCTGATAAAAATCTTTAATACAATACGAAGTTCGTTTCCTGTTTTTTGATGAATCGTGATCACTTTTAGGACTCGATTGTATGTGAAAAAAAATATAAACCGAAATAAATCGGAAGGGAAACTTGAGGAGGGGTGGTCAGAGCGACCTCATTCTGGGCGCACACTAGTAGAAATCTTTCGTTGAATTCAAAGGTCGTTTCCTCTTTTATGATGAATCGTGATGACTTTTAGGATCCTCTAGTATGTGAAAAAAATATAAACCGAAATATATCTTACGGGAAACTTGAGGAGCGATGGTCAGCGCGACCCCATTCTGGACGGACTCTGATAAAAATCTTTCATCCAATTCGAAGTTCGTTTTCTCTTTTTTGATGAATCGTGAAGACTTTTAGCACTCTCTAGTATGTGAAAAAAAATATATACCGAAATAAATTGGGAGGGACACTTGAGGAGAGATGGCCAGAGCGACCCCATTCTGGACCGCCTATGATAAAAATCTTTCGTCCAATTCGAAGGTCGTATCGTCTTTTTTGACGAATCGTGATGACTTTTAGGACCCTCTAGTATGTGAAAAATAATATAAACCGAAAAAAATCGGAAGGGAAACTTGAGAAGCAGTGGTCAGAGCGACCCCATTCTGGACGCACACTAGTAAAAATCTTTCGTTGAATTCAAAGGTCGTTTCCTCTTTTTTTGAGGAATCGTGATGACTTTTAGGATCCTCTAGTATGTGAAAAAACAATGAACCTAAATTAATAGGAAGGGAAACTTGAGGAGCGGTGGTCGGAGAGACCCCTTTCGGGACCGACTGTGATAAAAATCTTTCATCCAATTCGACGTTCGTTTCCTTTTTTTTGATGAATCGTGATAACTTTTAGGACTCTATTGTAGGTGTAAAAAAATATGAACCGAAATAAATCGTCAGGGAAACTTGAGGGGCGGGGGTCGGAGAGACCCCTTTGGGACCTACTCTGATAAAAATCTTTCATCCGATTCAAAGTTTGTTTCCTATTTTTTGATGAATCGTGATGACTTTTAGGACCCTCTAGTATGTGAAAAAAAAATATAAACCGAAATAAATCGAAAGGGAAACTTTAGGAGCGGTGGTCAGGGCGACCCCATTCTCCACCGACGCTGATAAAAATCTTTCATCGAATTCGAAGTTCGTTTACTCTTTTTTGACGAATCGTGATGACTTTTAGGACCCTCTAGTATGTGAAAAATAATATAAACCGAAATAAATCGAAAGGGTAACTTTAGGAGCGGTGGTTAGACCGACCCCATTGTGGACCGACTCTGATAAAAATCTTTAATCCAATTCGAAGTTCGTTTCCTCTTTTTTGATGAATCGTGATCACTTTTAGGACTCTATTGTAGGCGAAAAAAAATATAAACCGAAATAAATCGGAAGGGAAACTTGAGGAGGGGTGGTCAGAGCGACCCCATTCTGGACGCACATTAGTAAAAATCTTTCGTTGAATTCAACGGTCGTTTCCTCTTTTTTGATGAATCGTGATGACTTTTAGCATCCTCTAGTATGTGAAAAAAAATATGAACCGAAATTAATCGGAAGGGAATCTTGAGGAGCGGTGGTCGGAGAGACACCATTCTGGACCGACTCTGATAAAAATCTTTCATCGAATTCGAAGTTCGTTTCCTCTTTTTTGATGAATAGTGATGACTTTTAGGACTCTCTAGTATGTGAAAAAAAATATAAACCGAAATAAATCGGAAGGGAACCTTGAGGAGGGGTGGTCAAAGCGACCCCATTCTGGACCGACAGTTTAAAAATCTGTCATCCAATTCAAAGGTCGTTTCCTCTTTTTTGATGAATTGTGATGACTTTAAGGATCCACTAGTATGTGAAAAAAAATATGAAGCGAAAATAATCGGAAGGGTATCTTGAGGAGCGGTGGTCGGAGAGACCCCATTCTGGACCGACTCTGATAAAAATCTTTCATCCAATTCGGAGTTCGTTTCCTCTTTTTTTATGTATCGTGATGACTTTTAGAACTCTCTAGTATGTGAAAAAAATATTAACCGAAATATAACGGAAGGGAAACTTGAGGAGCAGCGGTCAGAGCGACCCCATTCTGGACGCATGCTAGTAAAAATCTTTCGTTGAATTCAAAGGTCGTTTCCTCTTTTTTGATGAATCGTGACGACTTTTAGGATCCTCTAGTATGTGAAAAAAGTATAAACCGAAATAAATATGACGGGAAACTTGAGGAGCGATGGTCAGACCGACCCCATTCTTGACCGACTCTGATAAAAATCTTTAATCCAATTCGAAGTTCGTTTCCTCTTTTCTGATGAATCGTGATCACTTTTAGGACTCTATTGTAGGCGAAAAAATATATAAACCGAAATAAATCGGAAGGGAAATTTGAGGAGGGGTGGTCACAGCGACCCCATTCTGGACGCACACTAGTAAAAATCTTTCGTTGAATTCAAAGGTCGTTTCCTCTTTCTTGATGAATAGTGATGACTTTTAGCATCCTCTAGTATGTGAAAAAAAATATGAACCGAAATTAATCGGAAGGGAAACTTGCGGAGCGGTGGTCGGAGTGACCCCATTCTGGACCGACAGTTGTGAAAATCTTTCATCCAATTCGACGTTCGTTTCCTTTTTTTTGATGAATCGTGATAACTTTTAGGACTCTATTGTAGGTGTAAAAAAATATGAACCGAAATAAATCGTCAGGGAAACTTGAGGGGCAGGGGTTGGAGAGACCCCTTTGGGACCTACTCTGATAAAAATCTTTCATCCGATTCGAAGTTTGTTTCCTATTTTTTGATGAATCGTGATGACTTTTAGGACCCTCTAGTATGTGAAAAAAAAATATAAACCGAAATAAATCGAAAGGGACACTTTAGGAGCGGTGGTCAGGGCGACCCCATTCTCCACCGACGCTGATAAAAATCTTTCATCGAATTCGAAGTTCGTTTACTCTTTTTTGACGAATCGTGATGACTTTTAGGACCCTCTAGTATGTGAAAAATAATATAAACCGAAATAAATCGAAAGGGTAACTTTAGGAGCGGTGGTTAGACCGACCCCATTGTGGACCGACTCTGATAAAAATCTTTAATCCAATACGAAGTTCGTTTCCTCTTTTTTGATGAATCGTGATCACTTTTAGGACTCGATTGTATGTGAAAAAAAATATAAACCGAAATAAATCGGAAGGGAAACTTTAGGAGCGGTGGTCAGGGCGACCCCATTCTCCACCGACGCTGATAAAAATCTTTCATCGAATTCGAAGTTCGTTTACTCTTTTTTGACGAATCGTGATGACTTTTAGGACCCTGTAGTATGTGAAAAATAATATAAACCGAAATAAATCGAAAGGGTAACTTTAGGAGCGGTGGTTAGACCGACCCCATTGTGGACCGACTCTGATAAAAATCTTTAATCCAATTCGCAGTTCGTTTCCTCTTTTTTGATGAATCGTGATCACTTTTAGGACTCTATTGTAGGCGAAAAAAAATATAAACCGAAATAAATCGGAAGGGAAACTTGAGGAGGGGTGGTCAGAGCGACCCCATTCTGGACGCACATTAGTAAAAATCTTTCGTTGAATTCAACGGTCGTTTCCTCTTTTTTGATGAATCGTGATGACTTTTAGCATCCTCTAGTATGTGAAAAAAAATATGAACCGAAATTAATCGGAAGGGAATCTTGAGGAGCGGTGGTCGGAGAGACACCATTCTGGACCGACTCTGATAAAAATCTTTCATCGAATTCGAAGTTCGTTTCCTCTTTTTTGATGAATAGTGATGACTTTTAGGACTCTCTAGTATGTGAAAAAAAATATAAACCGAAATAAATCGGAAGGGAACCTTGAGGAGGGGTGGTCAAAGCGACCCCATTCTGGACCGACAGTTTAAAAATCTGTCATCCAATTCAAAGGTCGTTTCCTCTTTTTTGATGAATCGTGATGACTTTAAGGATCCACTAGTATGTGAAAAAAAATATGAAGCGAAAATAATCGGAAGGGTATCTTGAGGAGCGGTGGTCGGAGAGACCCCATTCTGGACCGACTCTGATAAAAATCTTTCATCCAATTCGGAGTTCGTTTCCTCTTTTTTTATGTATCGTGATGACTTTTAGAACTCTCTAGTATGTGAAAAAAAATATTAACCGAAATATAACGGAAGGGAAACTTGAGGAGCAGCGGTCAGAGCGACCCCATTCTGGACGCATGCTAGTAAAAATCTTTCGTTGAATTCAAAGGTCGTTTCCTCTTTTTTGATGAATAGTGATGACTTTTAGCATCCTCTAGTATGTGAAAAAAAATATGAACCGAAATTAATCGGAAGGGAAACTTGCGGAGCGGTGGTCGGAGAGACCCCATTCTGGACCGACAGTTGTGAAAATCTTTCATCCAATTCGACGTTCGTTTCCTTTTTTTTGATAAATCGTGATAACTTTTAGGACTCTATTGTAGGTGTAAAAAAATATGAACCGAAATAAATCGTCAGGGAAACTTGTGGGGCGGGGGTCGGAGAGACCCCTTTGGGACCTACTCTGATAAAAATCTTTCATCCGATTCGAAGTTTGTTTCCTATTTTTTGATGAATCGTGATGACTTTTAGCACCCTCTAGTACGTGAAAAAAAATATAAACCGAAATAAATCGAAAGGGTAACTTTAGGAGCGGTGTTCAGACCGACCCCATTCTGGACCGACTCTGATGAAAATCTTTAATCCAATACGAAGTTCGTTTCCTCTTTTTTGATGAATCGTGATCACTTTTAGGACTCGATTGTATGTGAAAAAAAATATAAACCGAAATAAATCGGAAGGGAAACTTGCGGAGGGGTGGTCAGAGCGACCTCATTCTGGGCGCACACTAGTAGAAATCTTTCGTTGAATTCAAAGGTCGTTTCCTCTTTTTTGATGAATCGTGACGACTTTTAGGATCCTCTAGTATGTGAAAAAAGTATAAACCGAAATAAATATAACGGGAAACTTGAGGAGCGATGGTCAGACCGACCCCATTCTGGACCGACTCTGATAAAAATCTTTAATCCAATTCGAAGTTCGTTTCCTCTTTTCTGATGAATCGTGATCACTTTTAGGACTCTATTGTAGGCGAAAAAATATATAAACCGAAATAAATCGGAAGGGAAATTTGAGGAGGGGTGGTCACAGCGACCCCATTCTGGACGCACACTAGTAAAAATCTTTCGTTGAATTCAAAGGTCGTTCCCTCTTTTTTGATGAATAGTGATGACTTTTAGCATCCTCTAGTATGTGAAAAAAAATATGAACCGAAATTAATCGGAAGGGAAACTTGCGGAGCGGTGGTCGGAGAGACCCCATTCTGGACCGACAGTTGTGAAAATCTTTCATCCAATTCGACGTTCGTTTCCTTTTTTTTGATGAATCGTGATAACTTTTAGGACTCTATTGTAGGTGTAAAAAAATATGAACCGAAATAAATCGTCAGGGAAACTTGTGGGGCGGGGGTCGGAGAGACCCCTTTGGGACCTACTCTGATAAAAATCTTTCATCCGATTCGAAGTTTGTTTCCTATTTTTTGATGAATCGTGATGACTTTTAGCACCCTCTAGTACGTGAAAAAAAATATAAACCGAAATAAATCGAAAGGGTAACTTTAGGAGCGGTGTTCAGACCGACCCCATTCTGGACCGACTCTGATGAAAATCTTTAATCCAATACGAAGTTCGTTTCCTCTTTTTTAATGAATCGTGATCACTTTTAGGACTCGATTGTATGTGAAAAAAAATATAAACCGAAATAAATCGGAAGGGAAACTTGAGGAGGGGTGGTCAGAGCGACCTCATTCTGGGCGCACACTAGTAGAAATCTTTCGTTGAATTCAAAGGTCGTTTCCTCTTTTTTGATGAATCGTGACGACTTTTAGGATCCTCTAGTATGTGAAAAAAGTATAAACCGAAATAAATATAACGGGAAACTTGAGGAGCGATGGTCAGACCGACCCCATTCTGGACCGACTCTGATAAAAATCTTTAATCCAATTCGAAGTTCGTTTCCTCTTTTCTGATGAATCGTGATCACTTTTAGGACTCTATTGTAGGCGAAAAAATATATAAACCGAAATAAATCTGAAGGGAAATTTGAGGAGGGGTGGTCACAGCGACCCCATTCTGGACGCACACTAGTAAAAATCTTTCGTTGAATTCAAAGGTCGTTTCCTCTTTTTTGATGAATAGTGATGACTTTTAGCATCCTCTAGTATGTGAAAAAAAATATGACCCGAAATTAATCGGAAGGGAAACTTGCGGAGCGGTGGTCGGAGAGACCCCATTCTGGACCGACAGTTGTGAAAATCTTTCATCCAATTCGACGTTCGTTTCCTTTTTTTTGATGAATCGTGATAACTTTTAGGACTCTATTGTAGGTGTAAAAAAATATGAACCGAAATAAATCGTCAGGGAAACTTGTGGGGCGGGGGTCGGAGAGACCCCTTTGGGACCTACTCTGATAAAAATCTTTCATCCGATTCGAAGTTTGTTTCCTATTTTTTGATGAATCGTGATGAATTTTAGCACCCTCTAGTATGTGAAAAAAAATATAAACCGAAATAAATCGAAAGGGTAACTTTAGGAGCGGTGTTCAGACCGACCCCATTCTGGAACGACTCTGATAAAAATCTTTAATCCAATACGAAGTTCGTTTCCTCTTTTTTGATGAATCGTGATCACTTTTAGGACTCGATTGTATGTGAAAAAAATATAAACCGAAATAAATCGGAAGGGAAACTTGAGGAGGGGTGGTTAAAGCGACCTCATTCTGGACGCACACTAGTAGAAATCTTTCGTTGAATTCAAAGGTCGTTTCCTCTTTTTTGATGAATCGTGATGACTTTTAGGATCCTCTAGTATGTGAAAAAAATATAAACCGAAATATATCTTACGGGAAACTTGAGGAGCGATGGTCAGCGCGACCCCATTCTGGACGGACTCTGATAATAATCTTTCATCCAATTCGAAGTTCGTTTTCTCTTTTTTGATGAATCGTGAAGACTTTTAGGACTCTCTAGTATGTGAAAAAAAATATATACCGAAACAAATCGGAAGGGACACTTGAGGAGAGATGGTCAGAGCGACCCCATTCTGGACCGACTATGATAAAAATCTTTCGTCCAATTCGAAGGGCGTATCCTCTTTTTGACGAATCGTGATGACATTTAGGACCCTCTAGTATGTGAAAAATAATATGAACCGAAAAAAATCGGAACGGAAACTTGAGAAGCAGTGGTCAGAGCGACGCCATTCTGGACGCACTCTAGTAAAAATCTTTCGTTGAATTCAAAGGTCGTTTCCTCTTTTTTGATGAATCGTGATGAATTTTAGGATCCTCTAGTATGTGAAAAAAAATATGAACCGAAATAAATCGACGGGGAAACTCGAAAAGTGGTGGTCAGAGCGACACCATTCTGGACCGACTCTGATAAAAATCTTTCATCCAATTCGAAGTTCGTTTCCTCTTTTTTGATGAATCGTGATGACTTTTAGGATCCTCTAGTATGTGAAAAAAATATAAACCGAAATATATCTTACGGGAAACTTGAGGAGCGATGGTCAGCGCGACCCCATTCTGGACGGACACTGATAAAAATATTTCATCCAATTCGAAGTTCGTTTTCTCTTTTTTGATGAATCGTGAAGACTTTTGGGACTCTCTAGTATATGAAAAAAAATATATACCGAAATAAATCGGAAGGGACACTTGAGGAGAGATGGTCAGAGCGACCCCATTCTGGACCGACTATGATAAAAATCTTTCGTCCAATTCGAAGGTCGTATCCTCTTTTTGACGGATCGTGATGACATTTAGGACCCTCTAGTATGTGAAAAAATATATAAACCGAAATAAATCGAAAGGGAAACTTTAGGAGCGGTGGTCAGGTCGACCCCATTCTGGACCGACGCTGATAAAAATCTTTCATCGAATTCGAAGTTCGTTTCCTCTTTTTTGATGAATAGTGATGATATTTAGGACTCTCTAGTATGTGAAAAAAAATATAAACCGAAATAAATCGGAAGGGAAACTTGAGGAGGTGTGGTCAAAGCGACCCCATTCTGGACCGACAGTTGTAAAAATCTGTCATCCAATTCAAAGGTCGTTTCCTCTTTTTTGATGAATCGTGATAACTTTGAGGACTCTATTGTAGGTGTAAAAAAATATGAACCGAAATAAATCGTCAGGGAAACTTGAGGGGCGGGGGTCGGAGCGACCCCTTTGGGACCTACTCTGATAAAAATCTTTCATCCGATTCGAAGTTTGTTACCTATTTTTTGATGAATCGTGATGACTTTTAGGACCCTCTAGTATGAGAAAAAAAATAATAAACCGAAATAAATCGAAAGGGTAACTTTAGGAGCGGTGTTCAGACCGACCCCATTCTGGACCGACTCTGATAAAAATCTTTAATACAATACGAAGTTCGTTTCCTGTTTTTTGATGAATCGTGATCACTTTTAGGACTCGATTGTATGTGAAAAAAAATATAAACCGAAATAAATCGGAAGGGAAACTTGAGGAGGGGTGGTCAGAGCGACCTCATTCTGGGCGCACACTAGTAGAAATCTTTCGTTGAATTCAAAGGTCGTTTCCTCTTTTATGATGAATCGTGATGACTTTTAGGATCCTCTAGTATGTGAAAAAAATATAAACCGAAATATATCTTACGGGAAACTTGAGGAGCGATGGTCAGCGCGACCCCATTCTGGACGGACTCTGATAAAAATCTTTCATCCAATTCGAAGTTCGTTTTCTCTTTTTTGATGAATAGTGATGACTTTTAGGACTCTCTAGTATGTGAAAAAAAATATAAACCGAAATAAATCGGAAGGGAACCTTGAGGAGGGGTGGTCAAATCGACCCCATTCTGGACCGACAGTTTAAAAATCTGTCATCCAATTCAAAGGTCGTTTCCTCTTTTTTGATGAATCGTGATGACTTTAAGGATCCACTAGTATGTGAAAAAAAATATGAAGCGAAAATAATCGGAAGGGTATCTTGAGGAGCGGTGGTCGGAGAGACCCCATTCTGGACCGACTCTGATAAAAATCTTTCATCCAATTCGGAGTTCGTTTCCTCTTTTTTTATGTATCGTGATGACTTTTAGAACTCTCTAGTATGTGAAAAAAAATATTAACCGAAATATAACGGAAGGGAAACTTGAGGAGCAGCGGTCAGAGCGACCCCATTCTGGACGCATGCTAGTAAAAATCTTTCGTTGAATTCAAAGGTCGTTTCCTCTTTTTTGATGAATCGTGACGACTTTTAGGATCCTCTAGTATGTGAAAAAAGTATAAACCGAAATAAATATGACGGGAAACTTGAGGAGCGATGGTCAGACCGACCCCATTCTTGACCGACTCTGATAAAAATCTTTAATCCAATTCGAAGTTCGTTTCCTCTTTTCTGATGAATCGTGATCACTTTTAGGACTCTATTGTAGGCGAAAAAATATATAAACCGAAATAAATCGGAAGGGAAATTTGAGGAGGGGTGGTCACAGCGACCCCATTCTGGACGCACACTAGTAAAAATCTTTCGTTGAATTCAAAGGTCGTTTCCTCTTTCTTGATGAATAGTGATGACTTTTAGCATCCTCTAGTATGTGAAAAAAAATATGAACCGAAATTAATCGGAAGGGAAACTTGCGGAGCGGTGGTCGGAGTGACCCCATTCTGGACCGACAGTTGTGAAAATCTTTCATCCAATTCGACGTTCGTTTCCTTTTTTTTGATGAATCGTGATAACTTTTAGGACTCTATTGTAGGTGTAAAAAAATATGAACCGAAATAAATCGTCAGGGAAACTTGAGGGGCGGGGGTTGGAGAGACCCCTTTGGGACCTACTCTGATAAAAATCTTTCATCCGATTCGAAGTTTGTTTCCTATTTTTTGATGAATCGTGATGACTTTTAGGACCCTCTAGTATGTGAAAAAAAAATATAAACCGAAATAAATCGAAAGGGACACTTTAGGAGCGGTGGTCAGGGCGACCCCATTCTCCACCGACGCTGATAAAAATCTTTCATCGAATTCGAAGTTCGTTTACTCTTTTTTGACGAATCGTGATGACTTTTAGGACCCTCTAGTATGTGAAAAATAATATAAACCGAAATAAATCGAAAGGGTAACTTTAGGAGCGGTGGTTAGACCGACCCCATTGTGGACCGACTCTGATAAAAATCTTTAATCCAATACGAAGTTCGTTTCCTCTTTTTTGATGAATCATGATCACTTTTAGGACTCGATTGTATGTGAAAAAAAATATAAACCGAAATAAATCGGAAGGGAAACTTTAGGAGCGGTGGTCAGGGCGACCCCATTCTCCACCGACGCTGATAAAAATCTTTCATCGAATTCGAAGTTCGTTTACTCTTTTTTGACGAATCGTGATGACTTTTAGGACCCTCTAGTATGTGAAAAATAATATAAACCGAAATAAATCGAAAGGGTAACTTTAGGAGCGGTGGTTAGACCGACCCCATTGTGGACCGACTCTGATAAAAATCTTTAATCCAATTCGAAGTTCGTTTCCTCTTTTTTGATGAATCGTGATCACTTTTAGGACTCTATTGTAGGCGAAAAAAAATATAAACCGAAATAAATCGGAAGGGAAACTTGAGGAGGGGTGGTCAGAGCGACCCCATTCTGGACGCACATTAGTAAAAATCTTTCGTTGAATTCAACGGTCGTTTCCTCTTTTTTGATGAATCGTGATGACTTTTAGCATCCTCTAGTATGTGAAAAAAAATATGAACCGAAATTAATCGGAAGGGAATCTTGAGGAGCGGTGGTCGGAGAGACACCATTCTGGACCGACTCTGATAAAAATCTTTCATCGAATTCGAAGTTCGTTTCCTCTTTTTTGATGAATAGTGATGACTTTTAGGACTCTCTAGTATGTGAAAAAAAATATAAACCGAAATAAATCGGAAGGGAACCTTGAGGAGGGGTGGTCAAAGCGACCCCATTCTGGACCGACAGTTTAAAAATCTGTCATCCAATTCAAAGGTCGTTTCCTCTTTTTTGATGAATCGTGATGACTTTAAGGATCCACTAGTATGTGAAAAAAAATATGAAGCGAAAATAATCGGAAGGGTATCTTGAGGAGCGGTGGTCGGAGAGACCCCATTCTGGACCGACTCTGATAAAAATCTTTCATCCAATTCGGAGTTCGTTTCCTCTTTTTTTATGTATCGTGATGACTTTTAGAACTCTCTAGTATGTGAAAAAAAATATTAACCGAAATATAACGGAAGGGAAACTTGAGGAGCAGCGGTCAGAGCGACCCCATTCTGGACGCATGCTAGTAAAAATCTTTCGTTGAATTCAAAGGTCGTTTCCTCTTTTTTGATGAATCGTGACGACTTTTAGGATCCTCTAGTATGTGAAAAAAGTATAAACCGAAATAAATATGACGGGAAACTTGAGGAGCGATGGTCAGACCGACCCCATTCTTGACCGACTCTGATAAAAATCTTTAATCCAATTCGAAGTTCGTTCCCTCTTTTCTGATGAATCGTGATCACTTTTAGGACTCTATTGTAGGCGAAAAAATATATAAACCGAAATAAATCGGAAGGGAAATTTGAGGAGGGGTGGTCACAGCGACCCCATTCTGGACGCACACTAGTAAAAATCTTTCGTTGAATTCAAAGGTCGTTTCCTCTTTTTTGATGAATAGTGATGACTTTTAGCATCCTCTAGTATGTGAAAAAAAATATGAACCGAAATTAATCGGAAGGGAAACTTGCGGAGCGGTGGTCGGAGAGACCCCATTCTGGACCGACAGTTGTGAAAATCTTTCATCCAATTCGACGTTCGTTTCCTTTTTTTTGATAAATCGTGATAACTTTTAGGACTCTATTGTAGGTGTAAAAAAATATGAACCGAAATAAATCGTCAGGGAAACTTGTGGGGCGGGGGTCGGAGAGACCCCTTTGGGACCTACTCTGATAAAAATCTTTCATCCGATTCGAAGTTTGTTTCCTATTTTTTGATGAATCGTGATGACTTTTAGCACCCTCTAGTACGTGAAAAAAAATATAAACCGAAATAAATCGAAAGGGTAACTTTAGGAGCGGTGTTCAGACCGACCCCATTCTGGACCGACTCTGATGAAAATCTTTAATCCAATACGAAGTTCGTTTCCTCTTTTTTGATGAATCGTGATCACTTTTAGGACTCGATTGTATGTGAAAAAAAATATAAACCGAAATAAATCGGAAGGGAAACTTGCGGAGGGGTGGTCAGAGCGACCTCATTCTGGGCGCACACTAGTAGAAATCTTTCGTTGAATTCAAAGGTCGTTTCCTCTTTTTTGATGAATCGTGACGACTTTTAGGATCCTCTAGTATGTGAAAAAAGTATAAACCGAAATAAATATAACGGGAAACTTGAGGAGCGATGGTCAGACCGACCCCATTCTGGACCGACTCTGATAAAAATCTTTAATCCAATTCGAAGTTCGTTTCCTCTTTTCTGATGAATCGTGATCACTTTTAGGACTCTATTGTAGGCGAAAAAATATATAAACCGAAATAAATCGGAAGGGAAATTTGAGGAGGGGTGGTCACAGCGACCCCATTCTGGACGCACACTAGTAAAAATCTTTCGTTGAATTCAAAGGTCGTTCCCTCTTTTTTGATGAATAGTGATGACTTTTAGCATCCTCTAGTATGTGAAAAAAAATATGAACCGAAATTAATCGGAAGGGAAACTTGCGGAGCGGTGGTCGGAGAGACCCCATTCTGGACCGACAGTTGTGAAAATCTTTCATCCAATTCGACGTTCGTTTCCTTTTTTTTGATGAATCGTGATAACTTTTAGGACTCTATTGTAGGTGTAAAAAAATATGAACCGAAATAAATCGTCAGGGAAACTTGTGGGGCGGGGGTCGGAGAGACCCCTTTGGGACCTACTCTGATAAAAATCTTTCATCCGATTCGAAGTTTGTTTCCTATTTTTTGATGAATCGTGATGAATTTTAGCACCCTCTAGTATGTGAAAAAATATATAAACCGAAATAAATCGAAAGGGTAACTTTAGGAGCGGTGTTCAGACCGACCCCATTCTGGAACGACTCTGATAAAAATCTTTAATCCAATACGAAGTTCGTTTCCTCTTTTTTGATGAATCGTGATCACTTTTAGGACTCGATTGTATGTGAAAAAAAATATAAACCAAAATAAATCGGAAGGGAAACTTGAGGAGGGGTGGTTAAAGCGACCTCATTCTGGACGCACACTAGTAGAAATCTTTCGTTGAATTCAAAGGTCGTTTCCTCTTTTTTGATGAATCGTGATGACTTTTAGGATCATCTAGTATGTGAAAAAAATATAAACCGAAATATATCTTACGGGAAACTTGAGGAGCGATGGTCAGCGCGACCCCATTCTGGACGGACTCTGATAATAATCTTTCATCCAATTCGAAGTTCGTTTTCTCTTTTTTGATGAATCGTGAAGACTTTTAGGACTCTCTAGTATGTGAAAAAAAATATATACCGAAACAAATCGGAAGGGACACTTGAGGAGAGATGGTCAGAGCGACCCCATTCTGGACCGACTATGATAAAAATCTTTCGTCCAATTCGAAGGGCGTATCCTCTTTTTGACGAATCGTGATGACATTTAGGACCCTCTAGTATGTGAAAAATAATATGAACCGAAAAAAATCGGAACGGAAACTTGAGAAGCAGTGGTCAGAGCGACGCCATTCTGGACGCACTCTAGTAAAAATCTTTCGTTGAATTCAAAGGTCGTTTCCTCTTTTTTGATGAATCGTGATGAATTTTAGGATCCTCTAGTATGTGAAAAAAAATATGAACCGAAATAAATCGACGGGGAAACTCGAAAAGTGGTGGTCAGAGCGACACCATTCTGGACCGACTCTGATAAAAATCTTTCATCCAATTCGAAGTTCGTTTCCTCTTTTTTGATGAATCGTGATGACTTTTAGGATCCTCTAGTATGTGAAAAAAATATAAACCGAAATATATCTTACGGGAAACTTGAGGAGCGATGGTCAGCGCGACCCCATTCTGGACGGACACTGATAAAAATATTTCATCCAATTCGAAGTTCGTTTTCTCTTTTTTGATGAATCGTGAAGACTTTTAGGATCCTCTAGTATGTGAAAAAAGTATAAACCGAAATAAATATGACGGGAAACTTGAGGAGCGATGGTCAGACCGACCCCATTCTTGACCGACTCTGATAAAAATCTTTAATCCAATTCGAAGTTCGTTCCCTCTTTTCTGATGAATCGTGATCACTTTTAGGACTCTATTGTAGGCGAAAAAAAATATATACCGAAATAAATCGGAAGGGACACTTGAGGAGAGATGGTCAGAGCGACCCCATTCTGGACCGACTATGATAAAAATCTTTCGTCCAATTCGAAGGTCGTATCCTCTTTTTGACGGATCGTGATGACATTTAGGACCCTCTAGTATGTGAAAAAATATATAAACCGAAATAAATCGAAAGGGAAACTTTAGGAGCGGTGGTCAGGTCGACCCCATTCTGGACCGACGCTGATAAAAATCTTTCATCGAATTCGAATTTCGTTTCCTCTTTTTTGATGAATAGTGATGATATTTAGGACTCTCTAGTATGTGAAAAAAAATATAAACCGAAATAAATCGGAAGGGAAACTTGAGGAGGGGTGGTCAAAGCGACCCCATTCTGGACCGACAGTTGTAAAAATCTGTCATCCAATTCAAAGGTCGTTTCCTCTTTTTTGATGAATCGTGATAACTTTTAGGACTCTATTGTAGGTGTAAAAAAATATGAACCGAAATAAATCGTCAGGGAAACTTGAGGGGCGGGGGTCGGAGCGACCCCTTTGGGACCTACTCTGATAAAAATCTTTCATCCGATTCGAAGTTTGTTACCTATTTTTTGATGAATCGTGATGACTTTTAGGACCCTCTAGTATGAGAAAAAATAAAATAAACCGAAATAAATCGAAAGGGTAACTTTAGGAGCGGTGTTCAGACCGACCCCATTCTGGACCGACTCTGATAAAAATCTTTAATACAATACGAAGTTCGTTTCCTGTTTTTTGATGAATCGTGATCACTTTTAGGACTCGATTGTATGTGAAAAAAAATATAAACCGAAATAAATCGGAAGGGAAACTTGAGGAGGGGTGGTCAGAGCGACCTCATTCTGGGCGCACACTAGTAGAAATCTTTCGTTGAATTCAAAGGTCGTTTCCTCTTTTATGATGAATCGTGATGACTTTTAGGATCCTCTAGTATGTGAAAAAAATATAAACCGAAATATATCTTACGGGAAACTTGAGGAGCGATGGTCAGCGCGACCCCATTCTGGACGGACTCTGATAAAAATCTTTCATCCAATTCGAAGTTCGTTTTCTCTTTTTTGATGAATCGTGAAGACTTTTAGCACTCTCTAGTATGTGAAAAAAAATATATACCGAAATAAATTGGGAGGGACACTTGAGGAGAGATGGCCAGAGCGACCCCATTCTGGACCGCCTATGATAAAAATCTTTCGTCCAATTCGAAGGTCGTATCGTCTTTTTTGACGAATCGTGATGACTTTTAGGACCCTCTAGTATGTGAAAAATAATATAAACCGAAAAAAATCGGAAGGGAAACTTGAGAAGCAGTGGTCAGAGCGACCCCATTCTGGACGCACACTAGTAAAAATCTTTCGTTGAATTCAAAGGTCGTTTCCTCTTTTTTTGAGGAATCGTGATGACTTTTAGGATCCTCTAGTATGTGAAAAAACAATGAACCTAAATTAATAGGAAGGGAAACTTGAGGAGCGGTGGTCGGAGAGACCCCTTTCGGGACCGACTGTGATAAAAATCTTTCATCCAATTCGACGTTCGTTTCCTTTTTTTTGATGAATCGTGATAACTTTTAGGACTCTATTGTAGGTGTAAAAAAATATGAACCGAAATAAATCGTCAGGGAAACTTGAGGGGCGGGGGTCGGAGAGACCCCTTTGGGACCTACTCTGATAAAAATCTTTCATCCGATTCAAAGTTTGTTTCCTATTTTTTGATGAATCGTGATGACTTTTAGGACCCTCTAGTATGTGAAAAAAAAATATAAACCGAAATAAATCGAAAGGGAAACTTTAGGAGCGGTGGTCAGGGCGACCCCATTCTCCACCGACGCTGATAAAAATCTTTCATCGAATTCGAAGTTCGTTTACTCTTTTTTGACGAATCGTGATGACTTTTAGGACCCTCTAGTATGTGAAAAATAATATAAACCGAAATAAATCGAAAGGGTAACTTTAGGAGCGGTGGTTAGACCGACCCCATTGTGGACCGACTCTGATAAAAATCTTTAATCCAATTCGAAGTTCGTTTCCTCTTTTTTGATGAATCGTGATCACTTTTAGGACTCTATTGTAGGCGAAAAAAAATATAAACCGAAATAAATCGGAAGGGAAACTTGAGGAGGGGTGGTCAGAGCGACCCCATTCTGGACGCACATTAGTAAAAATCTTTCGTTGAATTCAACGGTCGTTTCCTCTTTTTTGATGAATCGTGATGACTTTTAGCATCCTCTAGTATGTGAAAAAAAATATGAACCGAAATTAATCGGAAGGGAATCTTGAGGAGCGGTGGTCGGAGAGACACCATTCTGGACCGACTCTGATAAAAATCTTTCATCGAATTCGAAGTTCGTTTCCTCTTTTTTGATGAATAGTGATGACTTTTAGGACTCTCTAGTATGTGAAAAAAAATATAAACCGAAATAAATCGGAAGGGAACCTTGAGGAGGGGTGGTCAAAGCGACCCCATTCTGGACCGACAGTTTAAAAATCTGTCATCCAATTCAAAGGTCGTTTCCTCTTTTTTGATGAATTGTGATGACTTTAAGGATCCACTAGTATGTGAAAAAAAATATGAAGCGAAAATAATCGGAAGGGTATCTTGAGGAGCGGTGGTCGGAGAGACCCCATTCTGGACCGACTCTGATAAAAATCTTTCATCCAATTCGGAGTTCGTTTCCTCTTTTTTTATGTATCGTGATGACTTTTAGAACTCTCTAGTATGTGAAAAAAAATATTAACCGAAATATAACGGAAGGGAAACTTGAGGAGCAGCGGTCAGAGCGACCCCATTCTGGACGCATGCTAGTAAAAATCTTTCGTTGAATTCAAAGGTCGTTTCCTCTTTTTTGATGAATCGTGACGACTTTTAGGATCCTCTAGTATGTGAAAAAAGTATAAACCGAAATAAATATGACGGGAAACTTGAGGAGCGATGGTCAGACCGACCCCATTCTTGACCGACTCTGATAAAAATCTTTAATCCAATTCGAAGTTCGTTTCCTCTTTTCTGATGAATAGTGATCACTTTTAGGACTCTATTGTAGGCGAAAAAATATATAAACCGAAATAAATCGGAAGGGAAATTTGAGGAGGGGTGGTCACAGCGACCCCATTCTGGACGCACACTAGTAAAAATCTTTCGTTGAATTCAAAGGTCGTTTCCTCTTTTTTGATGAATAGTGATGACTTTTAGCATCCTCTAGTATGTGAAAAAAAATATGAACCGAAATTAATCGGAAGGGAAACTTGCGGAGCGGTGGTCAGAGTGACCCCATTCTGGACCGACAGTTGTGAAAATCTTTCATCCAATTCGACGTTCGTTTCCTTTTTTTTGATGAATCGTGATAACTTTTAGGACTCTATTGTAGGTGTAAAAAAATATGAACCGAAATAAATCGTCAGGGAAACTTGTGGGGCGGGGGTCGGAGAGACCCCTTTGGGACCTACTCTGATAAAAATCTTTCATCCGATTCGAAGTTTGTTTCCTATTTTTTGATGAATCGTGATGACTTTTAGCACCCTCTAGTACGTGAAAAAAAATATAAACCGAAATAAATCGAAAGGGTAACTTTAGGAGCGGTGTTCAGACCGACCCCATTCTAGACCGACTCTGATGAAAATCTTTAATCCAATACGAAGTTCGTTTCCTCATTTTTGATGAATCGTGAACACTTTTAGGACTCGATTGTATGTGAAAAAAAATATAAACCGAAATAAATCGGAAGGGAAACTTGAGGAGGGGTGGTCAGAGCGACCTCATTCTGGGCGCACACTAGTAGAAATCTTTCGTTGAATTCAAAGGTCGTTTCCTCTTTTTTGATGAATCGTGACGACTTTTAGGATCCTCTAGTATGTGAAAAAAGTATAAACCGAAATAAATATAACGGGAAACTTGAGGAGCGATGGTCAGACCGACCCCATTCTGGACCGACTCTGATAAAAATCTTTAATCCAATTCGAAGTTCGTTTCCTCTTTTCTGATGAATCGTGATCACTATTAGGACTCTATTGTAGGCGAAAAAATATATAAACCGAAATAAATCGGAAGGGAAATTTGAGGAGGGGTGGTCACAGCGACCCCATTCTGGACGCACACTAGTAAAAATCTTTCGTTGAATTCAAAGGTCGTTTCCTCTTTTTTGATGAATAGTGATGACTTTTAGCATCCTCTAGTATGTGAAAAAAAATATGAACCGAAATTAATCGGAAGGGAAACTTGCGGAGCGGTGGTCGGAGAGACCCCATTCTGGACCGACAGTTGTGAAAATCTTTCATCCAATTCGACGTTCGTTTCCTTTTTTTTGATGAATCGTGATAACTTTTAGGACTCTATTGTAGGTGTAAAAAAATATGAACCGAAATAAATCGTCAGGGAAACTTGTCGGGCGGGGGTCGGAGAGACCCCTTTGGGACCTACTCTGATAAAAATCTTTCATCCGATTCGAAGTTTGTTTCCTATTTTTTGATGAATCGTGATGACTTTTAGCACCCTCTAGTATGTGAAAAAAAATATAAACCGAAATAAATCGAAAGGGTAACTTTAGGAGCGGTGTTCAGACCGACCTCATTCTGGAACGACTCTGATAAAAATCTTTAATCCAATACGAAGTTCGTTTCCTCTTTTTTGATGAATCGTGATCACTTTTAGGACTCGATTGTATGTGAAAAAAAATATAAACCGAAATAAATCGGAAGGGAAACTTGAGGAGGCGTGGTTAGAGCGACCCCATTCTGGACGGACTCTGATAAAAATCTTTAATCCAATTCGAAGTTCGTTTCCTCTTTTTTGATGAATCGTGATCACTTTTAGGACTCTATTGTAGGCGAAAAAAAATATAAACCGAAATAAATCGGAAGGGAAACTTGAGGAGGGGTGGTCAGAGCGACCCCATTCTGGACGCACATTAGTAAAAATCTTTCGTTGAATTCAACGGTCGTTTCCTCTTTTTTGATGAATCGTGATGACTTTTAGCATCCTCTAGTATGTGAAAAAAAATATGAACCGAAATTAATCGGAAGGGAATCTTGAGGAGCGGTGGTCGGAGAGACACCATTCTGGACCGACTCTGATAAAAATCTTTCATCGAATTCGAAGTTCGTTTCCTCTTTTTTGATGAATAGTGATGACTTTTAGGACTCTCTAGTATGTGAAAAAAAATATAAACCGAAATAAATCGGAAGGGAACCTTGAGGAGGGGTGGTCAAAGCGACCCCATTCTGGACCGACAGTTTAAAAATCTGTCATCCAATTCAAAGGTCGTTTCCTCTTTTTTGATGAATCGTGATGACTTTAAGGATCCACTAGTATGTGAAAAAAAATATGAAGCGAAAATAATCGGAAGGGTATCTTGAGGAGCGGTGGTCGGAGAGACCCCATTCTGGACCGACTCTGATAAAAATCTTTCATCGAATTCGAAGTTCGTTTCCTCTTTTTTGATGAATAGTGATGACTTTTAGGACTCTCTAGTATGTGAAAAAAAATATAAACCGAAATAAATCGGAAGGGAACCTTGAGGAGGGGTGGTCAAAGCGACCCCATTCTGGACCGACAGTTTAAAAAT
The DNA here is from genome assembly GCA_958009045.1 of Oxytorus armatus. Lineage (NCBI taxonomy): Eukaryota > Metazoa > Arthropoda > Insecta > Hymenoptera > Ichneumonidae > Oxytorus > Oxytorus armatus. Next base: position 5,559,888 of record OY253752.1, read on the forward strand.
CTGTCATCCAATTCAAAGGTCGTTTCCTCTTTTTTGATGAATCGTGATGACTTTAAGGATCCACTAGTATGTGAAAAAAAATATGAAGCGAAAATAATCGGAAGGGTATCTTGAGGAGCGGTGGTCGGAGAGACCCCATTCTGGACCGACTCTGATAAAAATCTTTCATCCAATTCGGAGTTCGTTTCCTCTTTTTTTATGTATCGTGATGACTTTTAGAACTCTCTAGTATGTGAAAAAAAATATTAACCGAAATATAACGGAAGGGAAACTTGAGGAGCAGCGGTCAGAGCGACCCCATTCTGGACGCATGCTAGTAAAAATCTTTCGTTGAATTCAAAGGTCGTTTCCTCTTTTTTGATGAATCGTGACGACTTTTAGGATCCTCTAGTATGTGAAAAAAGTATAAACCGAAATAAATATGACGGGAAACTTGAGGAGCGATGGTCAGACCGACCCCATTCTTGACCGACTCTGATAAAAATCTTTAATCCAATTCGAAGTTCGTTTCCTCTTTTCTGATGAATAGTGATCACTTTTAGGACTCTATTGTAGGCGAAAAAATATATAAACCGAAATAAATCGGAAGGGAAATTTGAGGAGGGGTGGTCACAGCGACCCCATTCTGGACGCACACTAGTAAAAATCTTTCGTTGAATTCAAAGGTCGTTTCCTCTTTTTTGATGAATAGTGATGACTTTTAGCATCCTCTAGTATGTGAAAAAAAATATGAACCGAAATTAATCGGAAGGGAAACTTGCGGAGCGGTGGTCGGAGTGACCCCATTCTGGACCGACAGTTGTGAAAATCTTTCATCCAATTCGACGTTCGTTTCCTTTTTTTTGATGAATCGTGATAACTTTTAGGACTCTATTGTAGGTGTAAAAAAATATGAACCGAAATAAATCGTCAGGGAAACTTGTGGGGCGGGGGTCGGAGAGACCCCTTTGGGACCTACTCTGATAAAAATCTTTCATCCGATTCGAAGTTTGTTTCCTATTTTTTGATGAATCGTGATGACTTTTAGCACCCTCTAGTACGTGAAAAAAAATATAAACCGAAATAAATCGAAAGGGTAACTTTAGGAGCGGTGTTCAGACCGACCCCATTCTAGACCGACTCTGATGAAAATCTTTAATCCAATACGAAGTTCGTTTCCTCATTTTTGATGAATCGTGAACACTTTTAGGACTCGATTGTATGTGAAAAAAAATATAAACCGAAATAAATCGGAAGGGAAACTTGAGGAGGGGTGGTCAGAGCGACCTCATTCTGGGCGCACACTAGTAGAAATCTTTCGTTGAATTCAAAGGTCGTTTCCTCTTTTTTGATGAATCGTGACGACTTTTAGGATCCTCTAGTATGTGAAAAAAGTATAAACCGAAATAAATATAACGGGAAACTTGAGGAGCGATGGTCAGACCGACCCCATTCTGGACCGACTCTGATAAAAATCTTTAATCCAATTCGAAGTTCGTTTCCTCTTTTCTGATGAATCGTGATCACTATTAGGACTCTATTGTAGGCGAAAAAATATATAAACCGAAATAAATCGGAAGGGAAATTTGAGGAGGGGTGGTCACAGCGACCCCATTCTGGACGCACACTAGTAAAAATCTTTCGTTGAATTCAAAGGTCGTTTCCTCTTTTTTGATGAATAGTGATGACTTTTAGCATCCTCTAGTATGTGAAAAAAAATATGAACCGAAATTAATCGGAAGGGAAACTTGCGGAGCGGTGGTCGGAGAGACCCCATTCTGGACCGACAGTTGTGAAAATCTTTCATCCAATTCGACGTTCGTTTCCTTTTTTTTGATGAATCGTGATAACTTTTAGGACTCTATTGTAGGTGTAAAAAAATATGAACCGAAATAAATCGTCAGGGAAACTTGTCGGGCGGGGGTCGGAGAGACCCCTTTGGGACCTACTCTGATAAAAATCTTTCATCCGACTCGAAGTTTGTTTCCTATTTTTTGATGAATCGTGATGACTTTTAGCACCCTCTAGTATGTGAAAAAAAATATAAACCGAAATAAATCGAAAGGGTAACTTTAGGAGCGGTGTTCAGACCGACCCCATTCTGGAACGACTCTGATAAAAATCTTTAATCCAATACGAAGTTCGTTTCCTCTTTTTTGATGAATCGTGATCACTTTTAGGACTCGATTGTATGTGAAAAAAAATATAAACCGAAATAAATCGGAAGGGAAACTTGAGGAGGGGTGGTTAGAGCGACCCCATTCTGGACGGACTCTGATAAAAATCTTTCATCCAATTCGAAGTTCGTTTTCTCTTTTTTGATGAATCGTGAAGACTTTTAGGACTCTCTAGTATGTGAAAAAAAATATAAACCGAAATAAATCGGAAGGGAAACATGAGGAGCGATGGTCAGGGCGACCCCATTCTGGACCGACTATGAAAGAAATGTTTCGTCCAATTCGAAGGTCGTATCCTCTTTTTTGACGAATCGTGATGACTTTTAGGACCCTCTAGTATGTGAAAAAAAATATGAACCGAAATTAATCGGAAGGGAAACTTGAGGAGCGGGGTCGGAGCGACCCCATTCTGGACGCACACTAGTAAAAATCTTTCGTTGAATTCAAAGGTCGTTTCCTCTTTTTTGATGAATCGTGACGACTTTTAGGATCCTCTAGTATGTGAAAAAAGTATAAACCGAAATAAATCTGACGGGAAACTTGTGGAGCGATGGTCAGAGCGACCCCATTCTGGACCGACTATGATAAAAATCTTTCGTCCAATTCGAATTTCGTTTCCTCTTTTTTGATGAATAGTGATGACTTTTAGGACTCTCTAGTATGTGAAAAAAAATATAAACCGAAATAAATCGGAAGGGAAACTTGAGGTGGTGTGGCCAAAGCGACCCCATTCTGAACCGACAGTTGTAAAAATTTGTCATCCAATTCAAATGTCGTTTCCTCTTTTTTGATGAATGGAGATGACTTTAAGGATCCCCTAGTATGTGAAAAAAAATATAAGCCGAAATAAATCGGCAGGGATTCATGAGGAGCGGTGGTCAAACCGACCCCATTCTGGACCGACTCTGATAAAAATCTTTAATCCAATTCGAAGTTCGTTTCCTCTTTTTTGATCAATCGTGATCACTTTTAGGACTCTATTGTAGGCGAAAAAAAATATAAACCGAAATAAATCGGAAGGGAAACTTGAGGAGGCGTGGTCAGAGCGACCCCATGCTGGACGCACATTAGTAAAAATCTTTCGTTGAATTCGAAGGTCGTTTCCTCTTTTTTGATGAATCGTGATGACTTTTAGCATCCTCTAGTATGTGAAAAAAAATATGAACCGAAATTAATCGGAAGGGAATCTTGAGGAGCGGTGGTCGGAGAGACACCATTCTGGACCGACTCTGATAAAAATCTTTCATCCAATTCGAAGTTCGTTTCATCTTTTTTGATGAATCGTGATGACTTTTAGGACTCTCTAGTATGTGAAAAAATATATAAACCGAAATAAATCGGAAGGGAAACATGAGGAGCGATGGTCAGGGCGACCCCATTCTGGACCGACTATGAAAGAAATGTTTCGTCCAATTCGAAGGTCGTATCCTCTTTTTTGATGAATCGTGATGACTTTTAGGACCCTCTAGTATGTGAAAAAAAATATGAACCGAAATTAATCGGAAGGGAAACTTGAGGAGCGGGGTCGGAGCGACCCCATTCTGGACGCACACTAGTAAAAATCTTTCGTTGAATTCAAAGGTCGTTTCCTCTTTTTTGATGAATCGTGACGACTTTTAGGATCCTCTAGTATGTGAAAAAAGTATAAACCGAAATAAATCTGACGGGAAACTTGTGGAGCGATGGTCAGAGCGACCCCATTCTGGACCGACTATGATAAAAATCTTTCGTCCAATTCGAAGGTCGTATCCTCTTTTTTGACGAATCGTGATGACTTTGAGGACCCATTGGTATGTGAAAAATAATATAAACCGAAAAAATTCGGAAGGGAAATTTGAGAAGCAGTGGTCAGAGCGTCCTCATTCTGGACGAACACTAGTAAAAATCTTTCGTTGAATTCAAAGGTCGTTTCTTATTTTTTGATGAATCGTGATGACTTTTAGGACCCTCTAGTATGTGAAAAAAAATCTAAACCGAAATAAATCGGAAGGGAAACTTGAGGAGCAGTGGTCAGAGCGACCCCATTCTGGACGCACACTAGTAATAATCTTTCGTTGAATTCAAAGGACGTTTCCTCTTTTTTGATGAATCGTGATGACTTTAAGGATCCTCTAGTATGTGAAAAAAAATATTAACCGAAACAAATCGAAAGGGAAACTTGAGGAGCTATGGTCAGAGCGACCCCATTCTAGACCACCTCTGATAAAAATCTTTCATCCAATTCGAAGTTCGTTTCCTATTTTTTGATGAATCGTGATGACTTTTAGGACTCTCTAGTATGTGGAAAAAAATATAAACCGAAATAAATCGGAAGGGAAACTTGATCAGCGGTGGTCAGAGCGACCCCATTCTGGACCAACTATGATAAAAATCTTTCACCCAATTCGAAGGTCGTATCCTCTTTTTTGACGAATCGTGATGACTTTGAGGATCCTCTGGTATGTGAAAAAAAATATAAACCGAATTAAATCTGAAGGGAAACTTCAGGAGCGATGGTCAGATTGACCTCATTCTGGACGCACAAAATCTTTCGTTGTATTCAAAGGTCGTTTCTTATTTTTTGATGAATCGTGATTACTTTTAGGATCCTCTAGTATGTGAAAAAAAAATGAACCTAAATTAATAGGAAGGGAAACTTGAGGAGCGGTGGTCGGAGAGACCCCATTCGGGACCGACTGTGATAAAAATCTTTCATCCAATTCGACGTTCGTTTCCTTTTTTTTGATGAATCGTGATAACTTTTAGGACTCTATTGTAGGTGTAAAAAAATATGAACCGAAATAAATCGTCAGGGAAACTTGAGGGGCGGGGGTCGGAGAGACCCCTTTGGGACCTACTCTGATAAAAATCTTTCATCCGATTCAAAGTTTGTTTCCTATTTTTTGATGAATCGTGATGACTTTAAGGATCCTCTAGTATGTGAAAAATAATATGAAGCGAAAATAATCGGAAGGGAATCTTGAGGAGCGGTGGTCGGAGAGACCCCATTCGGGACCGACTCTGATAAAAATCTTTAATCCAATTCGAAGTTCGTTTCGTCTTTTTTGATGAATCGTGATCACTTTTAGGACTCTATTGTAGGTGAAAAAAAATATAAACCGAAATAAACCGGAAGGGAAACTTGAGGAGGGGTGATCAGAGCGACCTCATTCTGGACGTACACTAGTAAAAATCTTTTGTTGAATTCAAAGGTTGGTTCCTCTTTTTAATGAATCGTCATTACTTTTAGGATCCTCTGGTATGTGAAAAAAAATATAAACCGAAATAAATCTGAAGGGAAACTTCAGGAGCGATGGTCAGAGCCACCCCGTTCTGGACCGACTATGATAAAAATCTTTCGTCCAATTCGAAGGTCGTATCCTTTTTTTTTATGAATCGTGATGACTATTAGGACTCTCTAGTAAGTGAAAAAAAATATAAACCGAAATAAATCGGAAGGGACACTTGAGGAGCGATGGTCACAGCGCACAGTGGGGCCGATTCCCGAAAAGCTGGTCAAAATTCGAAAACGTAGTTCATTCTGTTTGAGACGTAGTATATAAGGGTTTTAGGGGTCGCTGATTACGAATCTGAAGTCAAAATTCTAAAAAAACAAAATGGCGGATCTAATAAGGCGGACGCAATTTTTTAAATCGGCCGGATTCATTTGAAACTTGTTATTTGGGGGTTTTTGGGGTCGCTGAATACGAATCTGGTGTAAATAAACAAAATTAAAAATGGCGTATCCAATATGGCGGTCGCAATTTTCGAAATCTGTCGGATTCGCTTGAAACTTGATAATCTGGGGTTTTTGAGGTCGCTGAATACGAATCCGGCGTGAAAAAAGCAAAATTAAAAATGGCGGATCCAATACGGCGGACGCAATTTTCGAAATCAACCGGATTCGCTTGAATCTTGTTACTCGGATTTTTTGAGGTCGCTGAACACGAATCCGGTGTAAAAGAAACAAAATTCAAAATGGCGGACCCAAAATAGAAATTATATATATTATATATATTATATATTACTAACTTTTTATATATCTGTAAGTAAATATTGTACAGATTTGAGAGAGTAGTAATTGAATTTTTTAATAATTTATAAAAAATATTAAAAAATGTGTATATAAAATATATACGAAAGTGTAATAAAGAATACGATTTTTTAAATACTGACATATTTATTTAAGAAACACTGTTCAACACCAAATGTAAAAAATAACGTTGTATTAACAACCATATTATTATAATATTTATATTTATATTAAAATTAGTCTTCATCATCAGTCGAATTGTCTGTCGGAAAATCTGAAGAATCTGACAACATCGAAACGGAAGAGGTAGAATCATAATTGGACGCATAAAGTGTTGGTGAATTAAGCAATGGAATTGTTTCTGGAAATAACGATTTTAATTTCTATCTGGCAATTTCGTTAAGCTTGATATATACGGATCTGATGATATTAGCAAGCGCAAGAAATGATCTTCCATCGATTTTGTTCTGCTGCATATTCGTGCAAAATCTTCACGGTATCTTTTAATATATTTATTACAATACTCCTGTGCATCTTCAGACATTTGTCCGATTGGCAATAAGGCAAATTGTATTATTACAGAGCCGTGAATTAAAAGTTTGTGTACAGAAGTGACAAGGTAGAACCAGGGATATAAATCGACGAATTTCCGAGCTGTTTCTATTGTGTACTCTTGGAAACGTGGTATATTAATTTCATGAGCACTTGAAATAGCTTGTAAAATAACATGGAACCTTTTAATAATATCTTCGTCAACGCCTGTTATAGTAGCGGAAATTGATGCATTTTCAAAAAATTGACGCGTAGTGTTTCCGTCATTTGTACTACAAAATCCAGGCTGTGGTTGATCCACAATAAGTCCTAGCTGTTGGCGAAAATCTTTTTGAAATCGTAAAGATAAGGAAACGACAGAAAATAGGAAAAAAAATATTTTTTCCTATTTTCTGTCGTTTCCTTATCTTTACTTCCTCGCGCTTGCCATTTCTTAATATCTAATTTGTACGAAACATGTAAACAACATTCAAATAATCGAATCCACATGTGCAATGTAGATAAACCAAAATTTAAATTCTCTCTATTAATTTCTTTTTTTAAAAGTACATCGATATTATTAAAATCTTTACTAGTGGCATTACACAAATCGCAACGTTGAGCAGACGCAGTTGCAGTAATTGCGTTACAAACCTTACCATCAATCATAGTTAAAGCAAGTTCGTAAGTAACTGTGATCTCTTTTCTATCTATTACAGTTTTAAAAGGCATCAGTTTACCCGCTTGTTCTTTTATATTCTCTGTTTGTTTAACAGTGGCCTCAGTAGTTTCATGCAAAAATTCAATTTTTATTCGCCTACAAAAACGTGGTGATGATGGTCTCGGATTTTTCCACACAATGAGTTTTGCAGACGTATTTTTATCGATCGATATAAGTTGCAGTGGAACGAGCGAAGTGAAAAAGATATTATTGTCTGATTTACTTCCATTATCATCACTAAATTTTTGCTTGTACATACTTTGGCCAGAACTGCCATCACAACCCCACTTACAAATTAGATTTAAATTTGAAAGTTGTTCTCCCGGCAAACTTTTTACGACATCCATTTGAGTCGTCAACAGTCGGCCGATCGTATGGTCTAATAAAGCTTGTAGCTTAACTTCTGCACCGGTTTCACATATTCTAATACTTCTTTTTTCAGGATAACATTTATACTTGGCTTTTGATACTAATTTATAAGATGGATATAATGTACATTGCTTACTCACACTTATATTCCTTAATCCCTGGTATTGACTTCGCGATAGTTTTTGTTCGATTATAAGTGAAACAGCTTCATCAGCAGAAAGAGTGATTTCAGGAATAAACTCTAAAGATTTTCTATACCTTCGAGCTTTAGATGGACTACTCGAAGTTATATCTTTAACAATTTTAACAGCTTCCGCGTTCCCTTGGATTCGTAAATTCATTTGAGTTGCGTAGGCGAGCTCTTCGGTACTTGATTGCGATCGAATGACTTCGGTTCTCCTTCGCTTCGTTCTTTCACTGGATTGTACAAATTGCTGTTTTGAACGGCCCGCATGTGATTTATTTGACGTGGCTTGTGGTGGTGATCCATCTTCTTTATTTTCATCGAAATAAATGACAACATTTAGCCATTCTTGATTCCTCTCCAAAAATCTTTGTTCTATCCGCTTAACTTCCTGCCACATTGCTTGTAATTTATATATTAGTTTACGAATGTCAGATTTCGCATTATGTGATATGGTAAAAGATCGCTCCAATTGTTTAGACAAGTTACTTTCAATTTTTTCATAAACTATTGCAGCACCGTCATATAAGTTGCCTTTCAATAATTTAAAAATTTCTCCCCTTGACAAACTAGAAATTTCTTTGGTACTATCAGCACCTAAACAAAAAAACAAGTTTTAAATTTATAACATGTTGTTAAAGTGAAAGTAAAAACTTTTGTTACAAATTTGTAAAAATTCAATTTACAATAATTTTGTCAATGAAAGTTTGCGAAACATATGACTTTCTGTATGTTAACGGAAATGTTTATACCATATTTTTTACTTGTAATCTTCAAGCATTGCGTAAGTATGAATGAAATTAATAATTACAATATATCTTCATTATTATTCGTTAAACATATAAAAATAATGCACTTACTTTTAGTTGGAGCGTTCATTCTGCAAGACGATCCACTTCACAATGTTTGGTAAATTTTTCTCGTTTGGAATATTCTTTTACTTTCTATATTGTACGATGTAACACAATGTTGATACTCCAAGAAAAATTACTTCGAAATTGCGTCGTCAGATATGCGTTAGAATATCCAGACATGTATATAGCAATAAGGAACCCATATGTTTTCCAACAAATAACTACCTTTATAAAAATTTAATCAGTAATAAGTTACTGAGTAACAGTAATTTGTTATTAATTGATTTATCATAACCGGTATTAAATTTCTATAAAAACAGCATCTCTCTTTCAAAATAAGAGCTATAGATACCTCTAAATAACTAAACTAAGTACTTCCAATTTTTTAACCAAGTTTATTTTCCAATTGTTTAAACAATTCATTGAAAAATGCGAGATACGTGAAAACTGATAGAGCCAATTGATTCTACAGAACAAATCGCGTAGAATTCATGTATTGGACAATATTTTCCTCAGCCCAATTTGTTATAAAAAATAAAAAATAATTGTTTAGACAATTGAAAAAAAACTTTTTTATAATGAAATATCTTTTTACCGAATGCTCATGAGAGCATTCGGTAAACTGAAAACTGGAATGAGCCAGTATTCAGTTTTTCGCTATGTCTGCTGGTCTGCAATTGTTATTTTATTTTTTATAACAAATTGGGTTGAGGAAAAAATTGTTCAATGAATTAATTGTATGCGATTTGTTCCGTAAAATCAATTGGCGCTATTAGTTTTCGCGGATCTCGCATTTTTCAACAACTTTTTTAAACAACAATTGTTTAAACAATTGGAAACAAACTTTTTCTCATAATGAATTATCTTTTGACCAAATGCTGTCATCACAATATTCAGTTTATCGCTATGTTTGCTTGTCCGCCTATGGGCTTCAATGGGTTAATGTGAATTTGTCATTTTTTAAAATCAATCGTGCATTAAAAACGCTCGGGCACCTCCGAGCAGTTAATTTTTACTAATTTTGTTACATAATAGTACAAACTCTAATTTAGAACTTGTTTCATTGCGGGACTTTGCGGGACACTTAACTTTTTCTCTATTTTTCTATAATGATTGCACACCATTTTTCATTTTTCTCTACTTTATAGAATATTTAGCTATTAGTTTATATGAATCTGTTACAATTTTCGACGCATACGATAATAAACTACTTCCTTGAACCTAAAACCTCCATTTTGCAGAATTAAGAAAGACCAACTTTACGATTTTCCACGAATTTTTGAATATGACGCTTGAATATGAGCTCGAACGATCGAGTTGTTACTTGTACGAAGGTTTCTTTTGTATAGGCTTGTATTTGCCAGGTATACTTCGTTAGCCCTTATAAAATGTTCCATTACACTCTTTAAACATTACTCTATCCATCTATGTACTCTAAATCCTATAAAATGAAACTTCATTTTTTGAATTTTGGCCAGCTTTTCGGGAATCGGCCCCACTGTGCAGCGACCCCATTCTAGACCGACTATGATAAAAATCTTTCGTCCAATTCGAAGATCGTATCCTCTTTTTTGACGAATCGTGATGACTTTTAGGACCCTCTAGTATGTGAAAAATAATATAAACCGGAAAAAATCGGAAGGGAAACTTGAGGAGCAGTGGTCAGAGCAACCCCATTCTGGACGCACAATAGTAAAAATCTCTCGTTGAATTCAAAGGTCGTTTCCTCTTTTTTCATGAATCGTGATGACTTTTAGGATCCTCTAGTATGTGACAAAAAATATGAACCGAAATTAATCGGAAGGGAAACTTGAGGAGCGGTGGTCGGAGAGACCCCATCCGGGACAGACTCTGATAAAAATCTTTCATCCAATTCGAAGTTTGTTTCATCTTTTTTGATGAATCGTGATGACTTTTAGGACTCTCTAGTATGTGAAAAAAAATATAAACCGAAATAAATCGGAAGGGAAACTTGAGCAGCGGTGGTCAGAGCGACTCCATTCTGGACCAACTACGATAAAAATCTTTCGTCCAATTCGAAGGTCGTATCCTCATTTTGACGAATTGTGATGACTTTCAGGACTCTACTGTAGGTGAAAAAAAATATCAACCGAAATAAATCGGAAGGGAAACTTCAGGAGGGGTGGTCAGAGCGACCCCATTCCAGAATCCATCCAGAGACACACCCCATTCTAGTGTGCATCCAGATGCACACTAGTAAAAATCTTTCGTTGAATTCATAGGTCGTTTCCTCTTTTTTGTTGAATCGTGATGACTTTAAGGATCCTCTAGGATGTGAAAAAAAATATGAACTGAAATTAATCGGAAGGGAATCTTGAGGAGCGGTGGTAGGAGAGACCCCATTCGGGACCGACTCTGATAAAAATCTTTCGTCCAATTCGAAGGTCGTATCCTCTTTTTTGACGAATCGTAATGACTTTTAGGACCCTCTAGTATGTGAAAAATAATATAAACCGAAAAAAATCGGAAGGGAAACTTGAGAAGCAGTGGTCAGAGCGACCCCATTCTGGACGCACACTAGTAAAAATCTTTCGTTGAATTCAAAGGTCGTTTCCTCTTTTTTGATTAATCGTGATGACTTTTAGCATCCTCTAGTATGTGAAAAAAAATATGAACCGAAATTAATTGGAAGGGAAACTTGAGGAGCGGTCGTCGGAGAGACCCCATTCGGGACAGACTCTGATAAAAATCTTTCATCCAATTCGAAGTTCGTTTCCTCTTTTTTGATGAATCGTGATGACTTTTACGACTCTCTAGTATGTGAAAAAATATATACACCGAAATAAATCTGAAGGGAAACTTGAGGAGCGATGGTCAGAGTGACCCCATTCTGGACCGACTATGATAAAAATCTTTCGTCCAATTCGAAGGTCGTATCCTGTTTTTTGACGAATGGTGATGACTTTTAGGACCCTCTAGTATGTGAAAAATAATAAAAACCGCAAAAGATCGAAAGGAAAACTTGAGAAGCAGTGGTCAGAGCGACCCCATTCTGGACGCACACTAGTAAAAATCCTTCGTTGAATTCAAAGGTCGTATCCTCTTTTTTGATGAATCGTGATGACTTTTAGGACTCTTTAGTATGTGAAAAATATATAAACCGAAATAAAACGAAAGGGAAACTTTAGGAGCGGTGGTCAGAGCGAGCCCATTCTGGACCGACGCTGATAAAAATCTTTCATCGAAATCGAAGTTTGTTTCCTGTTTTTTGATGAATCGTGATGACTTTTAGGACCCTCTAGTATGTGAAAAAAAATATGAACCGAAATTAATCGGAAGGGAAACTTGAGGAGCGGGGTCGGAGCGACCCCATTCTGGACGCACACTAGTAAAAATCTTTCGTTGAATTCAAAGGTCGTTTCCTCTTTTTTGATGAATCGTGACGACTTTTAGGATCCTCTAGTATGTGAAAAAAGTATAAACCGAAATAAATCTGACGGGAAACTTGTGGAGCGATGGTCAGAGCGACCCCATTCTGGACCGACTATGATAAAAATCTTTCGTCCAATTCGAAGGTCGTATCCTCTTTTTTGACGAATCGTGATGACTTTGAGGACCCATTGGTATGTGAAAAATAATATAAACCGAAAAAATTCGGAAGGGAAATTTGAGAAGCAGTGGTCAGAGCGTCCTCATTCTGGACGAACACTAGTAAAAATCTTTCGTTGAATTCAAAGGTCGTTTCTTATTTTTTGATGAATCGTGATGACTTTTAGGACCCTCTAGTATGTGAAAAAAAATCTAAACCGAAATAAATCGGAAGGGAAACTTGAGGAGCAGTGGTCAGAGCGACCCCATTCTGGACGCACACTAGTAATAATCTTTCGTTGAATTCAAAGGACGTTTCCTCTTTTTTGATGAATCGTGATGACTTTAAGGATCCTCTAGTATGTGAAAAAAAATATTAACCGAAACAAATCGAAAGGGAAACTTGAGGAGCTATGGTCAGAGCGACCCCATTCTAGACCACCTCTGATAAAAATCTTTCATCCAATTCGAAGTTCGTTTCCTATTTTTTGATGAATCGTGATGACTTTTAGGACTCTCTAGTATGTGGAAAAAAATATAAACCGAAATAAATCGGAAGGGAAACTTGATCAGCGGTGGTCAGAGCGACCCCATTCTGGACCAACTATGATAAAAATCTTTCACCCAATTCGAAGGTCGTATCCTCTTTTTTGACGAATCGTGATGACTTTGAGGATCCTCTGGTATGTGAAAAAAAATATAAACCGAATTAAATCTGAAGGGAAACTTCAGGAGCGATGGTCAGATTGACCTCATTCTGGACGCACAAAATCTTTCGTTGTATTCAAAGGTCGTTTCTTATTTTTTGATGAATCGTGATTACTTTTAGGATCCTCTAGTATGTGAAAAAAAAATGAACCTAAATTAATAGGAAGGGAAACTTGAGGAGCGGTGGTCGGAGAGACCCCATTCGGGACCGACTGTGATAAAAATCTTTCATCCAATTCGACGTTCGTTTCCTTTTTTTTGATGAATCGTGATAACTTTTAGGACTCTATTGTAGGTGTAAAAAAATATGAACCGAAATAAATCGTCAGGGAAACTTGAGGGGCGGGGGTCGGAGAGACCCCTTTGGGACCTACTCTGATAAAAATCTTTCATCCGATTCAAAGTTTGTTTCCTATTTTTTGATGAATCGTGATGACTTTAAGGATCCTCTAGTATGTGAAAAATAATATGAAGCGAAAATAATCGGAAGGGAATCTTGAGGAGCGGTGGTCGGAGAGACCCCATTCGGGACCGACTCTGATAAAAATCTTTAATCCAATTCGAAGTTCGTTTCGTCTTTTTTGATGAATCGTGATCACTTTTAGGACTCTATTGTAGGTGAAAAAAAATATAAACCGAAATAAACCGGAAGGGAAACTTGAGGAGGGGTGATCAGAGCGACCTCATTCTGGACGTACACTAGTAAAAATCTTTTGTTGAATTCAAAGGTTGGTTCCTCTTTTTAATGAATCGTCATTACTTTTAGGATCCTCTGGTATGTGAAAAAAAATATAAACCGAAATAAATCTGAAGGGAAACTTCAGGAGCGATGGTCAGAGCCACCCCGTTCTGGACCGACTATGATAAAAATCTTTCGTCCAATTCGAAGGTCGTATCCTTTTTTTTTATGAATCGTGATGACTATTAGGACTCTCTAGTAAGTGAAAAAAAATATAAACCGAAATAAATCGGAAGGGACACTTGAGGAGCGATGGTCACAGCGCACAGTGGGGCCGATTCCCGAAAAGCTGGTCAAAATTCGAAAACGTAGTTCATTCTGTTTGAGACGTAGTATATAAGGGTTTTAGGGGTCGCTGATTACGAATCTGAAGTCAAAATTCTAAAAAAACAAAATGGCGGATCTAATAAGGCGGACGCAATTTTTTAAATCGGCCGGATTCATTTGAAACTTGTTATTTGGGGGTTTTTGGGGTCGCTGAATACGAATCTGGTGTAAATAAACAAAATTAAAAATGGCGTATCCAATATGGCGGTCGCAATTTTCGAAATCTGTCGGATTCGCTTGAAACTTGATAATCTGGGGTTTTTGAGGTCGCTGAATACGAATCCGGCGTGAAAAAAGCAAAATTAAAAATGGCGGATCCAATACGGCGGACGCAATTTTCGAAATCAACCGGATTCGCTTGAATCTTGTTACTCGGATTTTTTGAGGTCGCTGAACACGAATCCGGTGTAAAAGAAACAAAATTCAAAATGGCGGACCCAAAATAGAAATTATATATATTATATATATTATATATTACTAACTTTTTATATATCTGTAAGTAAATATTGTACAGATTTGAGAGAGTAGTAATTGAATTTTTTAATAATTTATAAAAAATATTAAAAAATGTGTATATAAAATATATACGAAAGTGTAATAAAGAATACGATTTTTTAAATACTGACATATTTATTTAAGAAACACTGTTCAACACCAAATGTAAAAAATAACGTTGTATTAACAACCATATTATTATAATATTTATATTTATATTAAAATTAGTCTTCATCATCAGTCGAATTGTCTGTCGGAAAATCTGAAGAATCTGACAACATCGAAACGGAAGAGGTAGAATCATAATTGGACGCATAAAGTGTTGGTGAATTAAGCAATGGAATTGTTTCTGGAAATAACGATTTTAATTTCTATCTGGCAATTTCGTTAAGCTTGATATATACGGATCTGATGATATTAGCAAGCGCAAGAAATGATCTTCCATCGATTTTGTTCTGCTGCATATTCGTGCAAAATCTTCACGGTATCTTTTAATATATTTATTACAATACTCCTGTGCATCTTCAGACATTTGTCCGATTGGCAATAAGGCAAATTGTATTATTACAGAGCCGTGAATTAAAAGTTTGTGTACAGAAGTGACAAGGTAGAACCAGGGATATAAATCGACGAATTTCCGAGCTGTTTCTATTGTGTACTCTTGGAAACGTGGTATATTAATTTCATGAGCACTTGAAATAGCTTGTAAAATAACATGGAACCTTTTAATAATATCTTCGTCAACGCCTGTTATAGTAGCGGAAATTGATGCATTTTCAAAAAATTGACGCGTAGTGTTTCCGTCATTTGTACTACAAAATCCAGGCTGTGGTTGATCCACAATAAGTCCTAGCTGTTGGCGAAAATCTTTTTGAAATCGTAAAGATAAGGAAACGACAGAAAATAGGAAAAAAAATATTTTTTCCTATTTTCTGTCGTTTCCTTATCTTTACTTCCTCGCGCTTGCCATTTCTTAATATCTAATTTGTACGAAACATGTAAACAACATTCAAATAATCGAATCCACATGTGCAATGTAGATAAACCAAAATTTAAATTCTCTCTATTAATTTCTTTTTTTAAAAGTACATCGATATTATTAAAATCTTTACTAGTGGCATTACACAAATCGCAACGTTGAGCAGACGCAGTTGCAGTAATTGCGTTACAAACCTTACCATCAATCATAGTTAAAGCAAGTTCGTAAGTAACTGTGATCTCTTTTCTATCTATTACAGTTTTAAAAGGCATCAGTTTACCCGCTTGTTCTTTTATATTCTCTGTTTGTTTAACAGTGGCCTCAGTAGTTTCATGCAAAAATTCAATTTTTATTCGCCTACAAAAACGTGGTGATGATGGTCTCGGATTTTTCCACACAATGAGTTTTGCAGACGTATTTTTATCGATCGATATAAGTTGCAGTGGAACGAGCGAAGTGAAAAAGATATTATTGTCTGATTTACTTCCATTATCATCACTAAATTTTTGCTTGTACATACTTTGGCCAGAACTGCCATCACAACCCCACTTACAAATTAGATTTAAATTTGAAAGTTGTTCTCCCGGCAAACTTTTTACGACATCCATTTGAGTCGTCAACAGTCGGCCGATCGTATGGTCTAATAAAGCTTGTAGCTTAACTTCTGCACCGGTTTCACATATTCTAATACTTCTTTTTTCAGGATAACATTTATACTTGGCTTTTGATACTAATTTATAAGATGGATATAATGTACATTGCTTACTCACACTTATATTCCTTAATCCCTGGTATTGACTTCGCGATAGTTTTTGTTCGATTATAAGTGAAACAGCTTCATCAGCAGAAAGAGTGATTTCAGGAATAAACTCTAAAGATTTTCTATACCTTCGAGCTTTAGATGGACTACTCGAAGTTATATCTTTAACAATTTTAACAGCTTCCGCGTTCCCTTGGATTCGTAAATTCATTTGAGTTGCGTAGGCGAGCTCTTCGGTACTTGATTGCGATCGAATGACTTCGGTTCTCCTTCGCTTCGTTCTTTCACTGGATTGTACAAATTGCTGTTTTGAACGGCCCGCATGTGATTTATTTGACGTGGCTTGTGGTGGTGATCCATCTTCTTTATTTTCATCGAAATAAATGACAACATTTAGCCATTCTTGATTCCTCTCCAAAAATCTTTGTTCTATCCGCTTAACTTCCTGCCACATTGCTTGTAATTTATATATTAGTTTACGAATGTCAGATTTCGCATTATGTGATATGGTAAAAGATCGCTCCAATTGTTTAGACAAGTTACTTTCAATTTTTTCATAAACTATTGCAGCACCGTCATATAAGTTGCCTTTCAATAATTTAAAAATTTCTCCCCTTGACAAACTAGAAATTTCTTTGGTACTATCAGCACCTAAACAAAAAAACAAGTTTTAAATTTATAACATGTTGTTAAAGTGAAAGTAAAAACTTTTGTTACAAATTTGTAAAAATTCAATTTACAATAATTTTGTCAATGAAAGTTTGCGAAACATATGACTTTCTGTATGTTAACGGAAATGTTTATACCATATTTTTTACTTGTAATCTTCAAGCATTGCGTAAGTATGAATGAAATTAATAATTACAATATATCTTCATTATTATTCGTTAAACATATAAAAATAATGCACTTACTTTTAGTTGGAGCGTTCATTCTGCAAGACGATCCACTTCACAATGTTTGGTAAATTTTTCTCGTTTGGAATATTCTTTTACTTTCTATATTGTACGATGTAACACAATGTTGATACTCCAAGAAAAATTACTTCGAAATTGCGTCGTCAGATATGCGTTAGAATATCCAGACATGTATATAGCAATAAGGAACCCATATGTTTTCCAACAAATAACTACCTTTATAAAAATTTAATCAGTAATAAGTTACTGAGTAACAGTAATTTGTTATTAATTGATTTATCATAACCGGTATTAAATTTCTATAAAAACAGCATCTCTCTTTCAAAATAAGAGCTATAGATACCTCTAAATAACTAAACTAAGTACTTCCAATTTTTTAACCAAGTTTATTTTCCAATTGTTTAAACAATTCATTGAAAAATGCGAGATACGTGAAAACTGATAGAGCCAATTGATTCTACAGAACAAATCGCGTAGAATTCATGTATTGGACAATATTTTCCTCAGCCCAATTTGTTATAAAAAATAAAAAATAATTGTTTAGACAATTGAAAAAAAACTTTTTTATAATGAAATATCTTTTTACCGAATGCTCATGAGAGCATTCGGTAAACTGAAAACTGGAATGAGCCAGTATTCAGTTTTTCGCTATGTCTGCTGGTCTGCAATTGTTATTTTATTTTTTATAACAAATTGGGTTGAGGAAAAAATTGTTCAATGAATTAATTGTATGCGATTTGTTCCGTAAAATCAATTGGCGCTATTAGTTTTCGCGGATCTCGCATTTTTCAACAACTTTTTTAAACAACAATTGTTTAAACAATTGGAAACAAACTTTTTCTCATAATGAATTATCTTTTGACCAAATGCTGTCATCACAATATTCAGTTTATCGCTATGTTTGCTTGTCCGCCTATGGGCTTCAATGGGTTAATGTGAATTTGTCATTTTTTAAAATCAATCGTGCATTAAAAACGCTCGGGCACCTCCGAGCAGTTAATTTTTACTAATTTTGTTACATAATAGTACAAACTCTAATTTAGAACTTGTTTCATTGCGGGACTTTGCGGGACACTTAACTTTTTCTCTATTTTTCTATAATGATTGCACACCATTTTTCATTTTTCTCTACTTTATAGAATATTTAGCTATTAGTTTATATGAATCTGTTACAATTTTCGACGCATACGATAATAAACTACTTCCTTGAACCTAAAACCTCCATTTTGCAGAATTAAGAAAGACCAACTTTACGATTTTCCACGAATTTTTGAATATGACGCTTGAATATGAGCTCGAACGATCGAGTTGTTACTTGTACGAAGGTTTCTTTTGTATAGGCTTGTATTTGCCAGGTATACTTCGTTAGCCCTTATAAAATGTTCCATTACACTCTTTAAACATTACTCTATCCATCTATGTACTCTAAATCCTATAAAATGAAACTTCATTTTTTGAATTTTGGCCAGCTTTTCGGGAATCGGCCCCACTGTGCAGCGACCCCATTCTAGACCGACTATGATAAAAATCTTTCGTCCAATTCGAAGATCGTATCCTCTTTTTTGACGAATCGTGATGACTTTTAGGACCCTCTAGTATGTGAAAAATAATATAAACCGGAAAAAATCGGAAGGGAAACTTGAGGAGCAGTGGTCAGAGCAACCCCATTCTGACCGCACAATAGTAAAAATCTCTCGTTGAATTCAAAGGTCGTTTCCTCTTTTTTCATGAATCGTGATGACTTTTAGGATCCTCTAGTATGTGACAAAAAATATGAACCGAAATTAATCGGAAGGGAAACTTGAGGAGCGGTGGTCGGAGAGACCCCATCCGGGACAGACTCTGATAAAAATCTTTCATCCAATTCGAAGTTTGTTTCATCTTTTTTGATGAATCGTGATGACTTTTAGGACTCTCTAGTATGTGAAAAAAAATATAAACCGAAATAAATCGGAAGGGAAACTTGAGCAGCGGTGGTCAGAGCGACTCCATTCTGGACCAACTACGATAAAAATCTTTCGTCCAATTCGAAGGTCGTATCCTCATTTTGACGAATTGTGATGACTTTCAGGACTCTACTGTAGGTGAAAAAAAATATCAACCGAAATAAATCGGAAGGGAAACTTCAGGAGGGGTGGTCAGAGCGACCCCATTCCAGAATCCATCCAGAGACACACCCCATTCTAGTGTGCATCCAGATGCACACTAGTAAAAATCTTTCGTTGAATTCATAGGTCGTTTCCTCTTTTTTGTTGAATCGTGATGACTTTAAGGATCCTCTAGGATGTGAAAAAAAATATGAACTGAAATTAATCGGAAGGGAATCTTGAGGAGCGGTGGTAGGAGAGACCCCATTCGGGACCGACTCTGATAAAAATCTTTCGTCCAATTCGAAGGTCGTATCCTCTTTTTTGACGAATCGTAATGACTTTTAGGACCCTCTAGTATGTGAAAAATAATATAAACCGAAAAAAATCGGAAGGGAAACTTGAGAAGCAGTGGTCAGAGCGACCCCATTCTGGACGCACACTAGTAAAAATCTTTCGTTGAATTCAAAGGTCGTTTCCTCTTTTTTGATTAATCGTGATGACTTTTAGCATCCTCTAGTATGTGAAAAAAAATATGAACCGAAATTAATTGGAAGGGAAACTTGAGGAGCGGTCGTCGGAGAGACCCCATTCGGGACAGACTCTGATAAAAATCTTTCATCCAATTCGAAGTTCGTTTCCTCTTTTTTGATGAATCGTGATGACTTTTACGACTCTCTAGTATGTGAAAAAATATATACACCGAAATAAATCTGAAGGGAAACTTGAGGAGCGATGGTCAGAGTGACCCCATTCTGGACCGACTATGATAAAAATCTTTCGTCCAATTCGAAGGTCGTATCCTGTTTTTTGACGAATGGTGATGACTTTTAGGACCCTCTAGTATGTGAAAAATAATAAAAACCGCAAAAGATCGAAAGGAAAACTTGAGAAGCAGTGGTCAGAGCGACCCCATTCTGGACGCACACTAGTAAAAATCCTTCGTTGAATTCAAAGGTCGTATCCTCTTTTTTGATGAATCGTGATGACTTTTAGGACTCTTTAGTATGTGAAAAATATATAAACCGAAATAAAACGAAAGGGAAACTTTAGGAGCGGTGGTCAGAGCGAGCCCATTCTGGACCGACGCTGATAAAAATCTTTCATCGAAATCGAAGTTTGTTTCCTGTTTTTTGATGAATCGTGATGACTTTTAGGACCCTCTAGTAAGTGAAACAAAATATAAACCGAAATAAATCGAAAGGGTAACTTTAGGAGCGGTGGTCAGACCGACCCCATTCTGGACCGACTCTGATAAAAATCTTTAATCCAATTCGAAGTTCGTTTCCTCTTTTTTGATGAATCGTGATGACTTTTACAACTCTCTAGTATGTGAAAAAAAATATAAACCGAAATAAATCGGAAGGGACACTTGAGGAGCGATGGTCAGAGCGACCCCATTCTAACCGACGATGATAAAAATCTTTCGTCTAATTCGAAGGTCGTATCTACTTTTTTGACGAATCGTGATGATTTTTAGGACCCTCTAGTATGTGGAAAAAAAATATAAACCGAAATAAATCGAAAGGGAAACTTTAGGAGCGGTGGTCAAGGCGACCCCATTCTGGACCGACGCAGATAAAAATCTTTCATCGAATTCGAAGTTCGTTTCCTCTTTTTTGATGAATCGTGATGACTTTTAGGACTCTCTAGTATGTGAAAAAAAATACGAAGCGAAATATAACGGAAGGGAAACTTGAGGAGCATGGGTCTGAGTGACCCCATTCTGGACGCTCATTAGTAAAAATCTTTCGTTGAATTCAAAGGTCGTTTCCTCTTTTTTGATGAATCGTGATGACTTTTAGGATCCTCTAGTATGTGAAAAAAAATATGAACTGAAATTAATCGGAAGTGAATCTTGAGGAGCGGTGGTCGGAGAAACCCCATTCGGGACCGACGCTGATAAAAATCTTTCGTCCAATTCGAAGGTCGTATCGTCTTTTTTGACGAATCGTGATGACTTTTAGGACCCTCTAGTATGTGAAAAATAATATAAACCGAAAAAAATCTGAAGGGAAACTTGAGAAGCAGTGGTCAGAGCGACCCCATTCTGGACGCACACTATTAAAAATCTTTCGTTGAATTCAAAGGTCGTTTCCTCTTTTTTTGAGGAATCGTGATGACTTTTAGGATCCTCTAGTATGTGAAAAAAAAAATGAACCTAAATTAATATGAAGGGAAACTTGAGGAGCGGTGGTCGGAGAGACCCCATTCGGGACCGACTGTGATAAAAATCTTTCATCCAATTCGACGTTCGTTTCCTTTTTTTTGATGAATCGTGATAACTTTTAGGACTCTATTGTAGGTGTAAAAAAATATGAACCGAAATAAATCGTCAGGGAAACTTGAGGGGCGGGGGTCGGAGAGACCCCTTTGGGACCTACTCTGATAAAAATCTTTCATCCGATTCGAAGTTTGTTTCCTATTTTTTGATGAATCGTGATAACTTTTAGGACCCTCTAGTATGTGAAAAAAAATATAAACCGAAATACATCGAAAGGGTAACTTTAGGAGCGGTGTTCAGACCGAGCCCATTCTGGACCGACTCTGATAAAAATCTTTAATCCAATACGAAGTTCGTTTCCTCTTTTTTGATGAATCGTGATCACTTTTAGGACTCGATTGTATGTGAAAAAAAATATAAACCGAAATAAATCGGAAGGGAAACTTGAGGAGGGGTGGTCAGAGCGATCTCATTCTGGACGCACACTAGTAGAAATCTTTCGTTGAATTCAAAGGTTGTTTCCTCTTTTTTGATGAATCGTGATGACTTTTAGCATCCTCTAGTATGTGAAAAAAAATATTTACCGAAATTAATCGGAAGGGAATCTTGAGGAGCGGTGGTCGGAGAGACCCCATTCGGGACCGACTCTGATAAAAATCTTTCATCCAATTCCGAAGTTCGTTTCCTGTTTTTCGATGGTAGCACGTCTAAACATCAAACGTCAAAACTTCACACAACAATATCACCGACGAAAATATATCTCGCATTATCATCATTGAGAAAAACCTCACCGTCATTGAAATACTCAACCCATAACATCACAGACTTTCACAACACATAGAAAATAACACAGATCTTAACAACATTGCTAAATCATTATCGACAATAAAACCATCGGCAAAACATCACTGCCATAAATTAATGAACAAAACTTTACAATGCCAAAAAACACAAACAAAATCTCCACAGACATTTTTAACGGTTCGACAAATTGTTACGGGCATTAAATACCGGAATGATTTGGGGATAGTTCCATGGATGCATGAAATGTTGGTGGACGCGAATATATATCTGGTATTAAAAATGCCCCTAAAACGTGAATCATTATTATTTCGGAGAAAAGATTATTTTTTTTTCGTCGCTGCACGGTCAGAGATAATCGGATTCTGGTGGGAGGCTGAAGAGCTCCAGAGTATAGCTATATATAGTTAGCCGAAAACTCATATCTGCGTATAAAAGCAGATATGAATTTTCGCCGGCATCAAGGCATTCATTCGGTTAAAAACCGTTTGCTTGATCCTACGGATGGAAGAGAAGAACACTAAAGCGGTGTCGTCGCTAGTGCGAGAACGAGTGTTTGTCGAGGATCAGGGGGCATTGGCATATGCCATTTTCCAAGTAGTGTTTCGTCTTTCATATTGTTACCGCAAACATCTATACATAAAATACCCGCATATTGTATTAGTTACTTCCGTGTTATTATAATTTGTATTATTCGGCAGGCTTGGTATAGACGCTTTTTACTTGTGGACGTGTGGGAGCAGGACGATTTGGGGATCGCTCGTCTCTTTGATTCGAAGGATGAGGATTTAATATGTTTGGCCGCGGATGACGATTACGACGATGATGATATTAGCAACTTTTATTACGTCGATTATTCGGGTCGTTTTCCGAACGTGCATTTTTCCGAATATTGGTAAATACAATTATTTACCAATAATCTGCAAAATCGTATTTTGACGTAATTCCGATTAATTGGTGGTGAGTGAACGTAAAAATATACGGAATACCATTAAACCGTGACGGACAAAAAACTAAACCGTTTTCTTTCCGTATATAAACCACGGGGTAATAATTATACTTTGTAAAAAAATATATCTGATAAAGGTAAATAAAAAAAAACATGCCTGGGGGGGGGGGGGGGGGGCGGCAAAACATTTTCAATGCCATAAATTTCTTCCGACGGCATTATTAGCAGTCATTCATTCATTTCGAAACCATTCGTCGAACGTTAACGATGGAAAGAAAAAATGACGAAGCCGAGTTGTTGCTAGTGCGAGAAAGAGTGTACATCGAGGATCGCGGAGCATTAGCATATGCCATTTTCAAAGTAGTGTTTCGTCTTTCATATTGACCGCATACATCTATACATAAAATACCCGCATAGTTTATTAGTTCCTTTCATGTTATAATAATTTGTATTATTCGACAGGCTCGGTATAAACGCTTTTTACTTGTGGACGTGTGGAAGCAGGACGATTTGGGAATCGCTCGTCTCTTTGAATCGAAGGACGAGGATTTAATATGTTTGGCCGCGGATGAAGATTACGAATATTTCTGGAATTTTCATTACGACCCTTGGGCGGATTATGATATACAATATTATATGTATGGTTATTGATAAATGTAAATTCGCAAAGCCGTATTGGAGTTGCGTTACCGATTGGTGAGCGAGCATAAAAATATTCGGAATAATAATAAGCCTTTTATTTCGTTAAAACATTAAAAATATTTTTATGTCAGTTCAATGGCGCGGTGCGGGGAGGCGCCCACTCGTGAACCACATCGAGAACGAGCCACGTTACAAATTTCACGACACCCTTCAAGCCTGGAATAAACCAACGGCAATAGTTCAATTGGCGTTCAACGGGATATAACGTTTGGTAACAAAAACCCAGATAACCGGAGCATCTGAAATGTAAGTGTTTACAAAAGTTTTTTTGTCCGTTCTCGTATGCTCGGCCAGCCGACAATTCGCCGCAGCGACTATCAAGATATCGCGTGGCCAAATTTTGGTTAGCCGCAAACTTGCCGCGGAATTATCCTATAGTGAATAATTCTTTTACTGGATAAATTCGCGGCTAACGTGTGGCTAGCCACGCACGGGACTACGGGAAATTATCCAAGTTCGGTGGAACATGAGTTGGCTGGCCACGCCTGATGTTTCTTAATTTTTCACGACGTTTTTAAGAAAAAAATTTGTATTTTCAGGAAGTACAAAATCGTTAACATTGACAAAAAGTACGCCGAAGAAAATGGATGGCGCAGTGTTAAAAATTATGAAATGATTAGCATATTGAATAGTTGGTGGTACTTGAAAAGAAGCCGTGCCGATGAAAAAAACATTGCCGGTCGCAAAATAAACCACCGAAAGAAAATTACTCAATGCCAACGAAAAATTGGCACGTACTTTGTGAGCACCAACTTGTCTTATTATTATAAGATAAAAAAACCGCCAACTACAGGATGCTGGACGATAGATCAATTCAGGGAGTGCGAAAAAAATACCTGCCTTATTATTTCATCGTTGGATCAGCAAACGAAAAATTCCATTCAACGGTACAAAAAAATACTGACGCATGACAAACAAGCGTTTTTAATTAGTTTGCTAAAATTATTCGGACATGCGAATAAATATCAAGATTTTGTTACATTTTTATGCAAAATATTGAAAACCGCCCTTAAATTTGACAATATCGAAAAGATTAATGATATATTTCATAAATATAGCTGTGCCTCGTTTGTGATTACAGACCAAACGTATATTTCGACAAAAGTCATGGCGCGGATGATTAAATCAGTTGACTATTTCCGTTATCCACATTTATGGTATATTATATCGAAAGAAATACTTGCTCTCTTACCAATGCCGATTTTATTGGCGGAATACACATCATTTCACGATTACTTAAAACTGCATTTTCATTTACTAACCTCGAAGGACTTTAAAAATGTTTTCGCGTTAATCCATAATTTAGTTTATATTTTAAACACGCTAAGCCCTGTTTCTATACGGGATATTCAATTAATGCCGCTGAAGAATGGTACGATAAAGTCACAATTACAGGGTAATAGAAGCCAAATGCGACGAAAATTTGTATCCCCTCGTGTAATATCCAATAGAGCGCAAATATTACTACGATTCGACTTGCATCCGACCGAATTGATCGTGCCGATTAATTGGGCGTGTTCCATGAAGATACCCGATCTTGTTATTTGATAAATAACAAGATAGATAAATTATTTGACCTGGCGGATTCTTTAAATATGCAAAAGGACAAATTTTATGACGTCAGCGAAGCAATGTCGATTCTGATTAAACGCGACCCGGTTATTAATATATGCTCGATTAATTATATATGTAAAATTGCTTTTGCCATGAGTGACAATTGTTACGTATCTCCGGGTATTATCGTGAAGCAAAATGCAGATTTCGATGGCGATGACGAAGGCATTAGTTGGATATCAAATAGAATAGCGGCTGCAGAATGTTGTCTGCAAATGTCGCCGAAAAATAATATGTATATTCCATTTCATGACACGCGCATAGTATTCACGGAAACGCATATTTTGTACATGTACCGGCGAAAGTTACCAGCATCCCACAAGCACTTTCATTTGTACGAATCGGTCAAAAGTATATTATCGTTATTGTGGTTTTGCGATTCGGCCAATTCAAACGTGCTGTACGATTTGGTTGCTGGCTATCCAGAAAAATTCAACTTTTCCGACATAGAACCCACCTCGCAAGTCCTAAAATCGACGTTATTATTAATATATAATCTGTATGGTTCGAAAGAGGCTTACGACTTTTATACGTATATCAATGATCAAGTTGTTGGCCTGTATAACGGTGAGAAAAATGACTTGTACTGCAAACACTTGCCGAATAAATATTTTCTGGAATCGGATCTGATAAATAAAACGTTATTTGCTATTTGTATGAGTGGTGCCAAAGGTTCACTATCGCATTACCAGTTGATGCTGGAAAAAATTTTAGCATTGGACAAGACCACGTCCCTTCCTAATAACTATAGCCGGCCGGATTTTCCCAAGATATTTTCAGAAGTTGGTAGGGTAATCAAACAAATGGGCAATTGCGCGACAAACGTTCCCATTTTGGGCCACATGTCGTTTATATCTTCGATCGAATGGAACGGATTTTCTATTAGAAACGACAACGGTATATGGTACAACGGGGTCAAATTGCTTGATGATTTCCAGAAAATATTTTTTCATCAACAACGTTTAGATACAAATGTATGCTTGTGGCTATGGAATTATCTTATAAGTGCATAATTGTTTGGTTTGATGTAATCGTCGATGCCGCCAAGTACGGTAAAAACGAATGGTGCTATGGTCGAGAATGACAAGAGTGAAAAATTATTGGGCGATTTAAATGACGTGTATAGTGTTGTAACGGAAAATATATCCGATTCGAATAACGATCAAGAAGACGCATCTCGAGCATTGTATTCCGAATATCTTGGCATGATTAATATTTTAAACGACGACGAAATTTTCTCGAGCATTTACTTGACCGAAAGATTGAAAGAATTTTATATTTACAATAAAAGAAATAAAAATGTATATAAAATTCTGAAATATTGTCACGATAGTATGTTGGAACTAGACGTAATATTGCATATATTGGCAACCATAATAAAGAATTACAACTTTACCAATTCCATCATCTTATAACACAATTACCTTTTTAGAAAATTACATAAATTCTAATCCATATTTAATTAAAAGCATATTGGATAATACTAGATCGGGAGATACTTTGCATTTAAACAAAACTTTACAAAACGATCCAGAGGTACACATTTTCGTAAAAATATTTTACGATTATGTAAAGTCATTGTTTGGCATGTACGGAAGCATTTTATTTGGCCAAGAAAAATGTTCAGCTAAAAAATCCGTCGAATATCTACGACAACTCGATGCCAAAATAAATAATAACGATTTAACGCCGATATTACGCGAAACAAACGACTCGACGATGGACGCTAGTAAGACCACGCATATGGAAAATAGCGAGATTCCGCGCATGGATCAATGCGATGCTCGAGAAGAAAATGAGGAAATAATTATTAGTGACCAAGAAGACGATGAGAGTGTAACGTTGGATGAGGCACCGTTTGAATATGAAACGGATACCGCAATTGTGACAATTCATCGCGAAAATTACGATAGCGAGCACGAAAATGTAACAAAGAAAATTATCGCGGCTAACGATGATTTTGATGACGAGGGAATTCTACTTGCCGACATCAGTGAGGACGATGATGATGAGGAGATACGATGCACCGAAAGTGACGAAGAATTTAGGAAATTTTTAAACATAAGATTAGATTAGTTTGGACGCGCGATGGATTCTGACGTAAAAACTTAGCTAAAATCCGAAAAAAATAGCTCGAATAAATCTCGTGTAAAATTGACAGATTTTTTATTCCAAAACACATACAAAAATAGCCGGCGACAAGTGATACAGGCTCATTTAGCATACTTGCCGCAAATCATTGAGCAGGGCGAATCTCTGGATAGTTTTAAACAGCTGATTGTACAATTTATTCAAGAAGGTAAAAAATTGAGTTATTGCATCAGTGTCATTCATACGTTATTCCGATTTTTGAGGAAGCGACATAACACTTTACACAATATACCCGAAGTATCACTGGGAGTTCGCAAAGCATATCTGTGCAAAATGATGGGTAATAAAAACGGAGAAAAAACAAAAACGTCAAACGAAGCGCAACCAAATTATTGGCGGAAACCTTTCACCGATACTTTTGTCAGACACGTGTATAACCAAGCGATGAAAGTAAACAACCACTTGGACTCGAATAAAAAATTCTACAACGACGATGGAACGGTATATGATTTAAAAAATACATACATTAATTCATTTTCGTTGAGTCAACAAAATTTTATTGAAGTCGTCAAGGCTGAAAAAATATACACGCAATTTCTGCAGGATCTTATGGCCTATTTATCAAACACTACCATAGAGTACTCGATTGAAATTGAATTATATTTATTGATTGTTTTGTTATATAATACTGGGAAACGTATGGGTGAAATTTATAATTTATCAATAGGAAATGTCGATGATCTCATAACGAAAAATGAAATGCTGATAAATTCAAAAACTGGAATAATGAGTCTGTGTGTGGGAAATAAAACTGCCCAAATACTCTCAATGTTTGCCGACGATGTACGGCGCAAAGGACATTTGTTGGGACATGATAGATTATTTTTGTTCCCGTATAAAAAATTACGACAAGCATTTAATCGCTCGTACAAAAAAATAACTGGAGAGGAGAGACCAAAAGGAGTTTTATTCAAAGTGTGGCGTTCGCTATTCTGTAGAGAATAGCGAAGAAGAGGATTCATTGACGAGTTGGTTAGTCACGTATTTATATGTCATTTTATTGTTTTTGTGATTCAAAGCGTTTTGCGCTAGAAGAGGATTAATATTATTTGCTCGTGTAGACGAGCAAATAATATTAATCCTCTTCTAGCGCAAAACGCTTTGAATCACAAAAACAATAAAATGACATATAAATACGTGACTAACCAACTCGTCAATGATAAAGAATACTGTAAACCCACGCTCAATAAATTGGAACAAATAAAACATGAAATTGTGTAACAATATATTTACTAACAACACAACAATAAAATTTGTTGGCGACATTTCGCGATTATACTTCTTCGATAAGACTGCAGCGCATGGCAACTGATGAAAATTCTCCGAAAAGTTTTTGCAGGCAGTTGCCAAGCAGTCTAATCGAGTTTTTATTTTATTTTTTATATCGTCGTGTAGGCGAAATGAATGAGACGTGTTCTTATCGCTCGATTCGTATCCGGGAAGTCCGAGTATATCCACCAAGGGGACACACCACCAGACAGCTTGTCGGAGGTTTTTTTTCAGTTGCCAAGCAGTCTGATTGAATTTTTATTCTATTTTTTATATCATGATGTAGGTGAAATAAATGAGACGTACTCGAGAGTCGTATGTCGTATCCGGAACATATGTTCCGGGAAATCAGAGTATATATATATCGTACAAAGGTAGCTGGACACTACGCAAATAAGAAATAAAACAATAAAATTTATACAATTATTTCAACATCGTGCAACAATGGACGAGATTAAAAATTCCTGAGAAAATGACAGGCGGTTCGCGTGTTGACATTGGCGCCAGCCGTGTCGTTGTTTAGCGGCGGTGGCATCGACGTCGATCGCTGGAACCGTCAACGACGAAATAAGAAATACGAAGAAAAGAACTCTGCTGAGGAAACCAAAACTTTTTTGCCTACTCACCGCGTCACTATCACTACACTGCTCGTCGATAGCGAAAAGTGCCTCGAGACCATTGCATTCCGCATCAATCACGTCAGTTCGCCCGGATCGGTCCTCGCGAATTCGCTGCTTCGCTATGGCGAAGCAGCGACAGCAAGCAACAAATCCAAGTGCACGACCACCGATCGCACCAACCCCGCTGGACAAGGATCACCGCCCAGCAAATCCTTGAAAAGGCACTGTATAGAAAACCAGTGATTAACACCAAACAAACCAAACGGATAGCGGAAGATAAGCGGTCGAACGTACATCCAACGAGCGACCGATCGTGCGCCTCAGCCTGTAGTAGTCGGGCCTGGCCATGGTTAATGAACGATTAAAAACTCGTCGAAAAATGAACGTTTAAATGGAGGCGACCTCTCGTTTGTCCATCGATGCTCAAATATAACTGACGACGGAAACAAACCCGACCCGATGACGGGGCCCATCACCCCGGAGTCACAATCGGGATAAGAGGCGACCGGAAACATCAACGTCCGACCACGAGAAGAAAGTGCCGATGAACGGTAATTCGAGAGCCCGAACGAGGATAAGAACACTCGAGTCCGCAGCGACGGACCAAACAAAACAAACTTGATAGCGCAAATACGAATTGTTAAAAGTCTCGAATAAATAATTACTTTTACTCAAATACCACGACAAGTTCGCCGTATTTAATTCCGAATAAACATTTTTACCCACGTGATATCTGTACCCACAAGCTTGTAACGAAAAATCGATGAGTTTTCATCTCCTGCCAAAAAATAACTGCACGAATAAAATGTTTTTTTTTAAATCTCTTGCATGCCTTTATCGTGAATCGACAGCTTTCCGGAGTTTTTTCTCAGACATTTGTCGATCAGTCTAATCGAGTTTTTATTTTATTTTGTATACCGTAGGCAAAATGAATGAGACGTGCTTATCGCTCGATTAGTATCTACGAGGAATATGATCCGGGACGCTGGAGTATATATATATATATATGTGTGTACGCCGGCTTCCCGCTTATACATATATATATGCTCCGGTTTCCCGGACAATATTCCTCTCTCTCTCTATATATATATACATATTTATATATATATATATATATATATATATATATATGTATGCGTACGCACTAAGGGCACGTCACAAGTTTGTAAGGAAAAATCAGAGTCGATGATATTTAACGCGCGTCGTATTTTTGCCAATGGGGTTTGGTTTGTGAATGGGCGCACCTCAGACAATCTTGCTTTTTTTTCATGGACCAGTCGAATTTAAATTGTCGGCGACTTTTTCGAATAGGTATTTTTCCATATCGGATATTGTACAAAAAAGACCAAATTTAGGATTATGAATAATACCAAAACGAAATTCACTGGATTAGTTATGAAAAAACATCCAATTATCGCCAATACGGACAGCACTGCATTTATAGATGTAATGGTTTTGATAGTACTGAATAGATTCAGTACTATCAATTATTTGGCGTATAATTTAGATTTCTACAATAGATTGTAGAAATCTAAATTATACGCCAAATAATCCGTCTCTTCGATATCTATCCGATCAATATCATCGACAAATTGCTGTATTTGGTCGTGACTAATCATACCGGTCGATTGTCCCAAACTATTCACTTTAAGCTTGGCCAAATATTGCAATTTAAACGTGAGATTAGTCGCGATATCGTCAGGATCAACGATATCCGTTAAGGATGAAATTAAATGAGAAATACCATTATTTTTTAGAGACCATAAACTAACTTGATCTTTGTCAGTAATTATATCTTCATTTTTATTGCCCACATTTGGCGTTACATGCTCGGGATCAATTTTTTTCAGCAAATCGACGAATTGAATAGGGCTAAACTCATGCATACCACTACCATAATTGTGCTTTGTCAACGCAATGTCATATAATGCATATTGATCTATCGCTTCTTGGCCCTGCAAGTTATTTAAATACAAGGGATCAAAGTACATTAATATTATATCCAATATCGCCGTTATAGCCATAGCAATGTCCACTATACTGAGGAAAGCTAAAGCAATTTTCGCACTGGCCAATATGAGTTTGCTTGCAAATTTAGCGACTGATAACTGAATTTGTCTTAAAATTTCGTGATGAATGGTATTGTGAAACAATCTAACGCCTATATTTGGTGTAATTCGCATAATGGTCTTTGCCAAAGCCGGAAAGGCCGATTTAAAGATTTTTTTCAACATTAAGTTGACTGCAATTTCTCCACCGATAACGAGGTATGTATCGACATTGGCAAACATGGCGCCCATCTGTTTGATAAATTCTTCGCCTCGAGTCGGGTATTGTATGTTTGGATTCATATACCAGGGTGTAGTGATACGCGGAAATGTCAAGCCGAGCATGTCGTACTCGTCACTTTTCCGAATGAGTTTATC
The DNA here is from genome assembly GCA_958009045.1 of Oxytorus armatus. Taxonomy (NCBI): domain Eukaryota; kingdom Metazoa; phylum Arthropoda; class Insecta; order Hymenoptera; family Ichneumonidae; genus Oxytorus; species Oxytorus armatus. The sequence continues at coordinate 5,592,032 of OY253752.1, forward strand.
TTGGTTATATCGAAAGTAACTGGGAACGTTGGCTAATTTTTGAGCTTGTACGACGTCGGCGTGATTAATTTTTTTGAATATAGTCGTGCCAGATATGGCTTCGACCGGTTTCGTTAGTATTAAAACTTCAATTACATTTCCCATACCGCCATTCCATCCGTATTCCGTAGTCCAATACAGGCGATCGTAGTAAATTTCAGGTATTCCGAGTGCCGATAATTTTACAAAGGGATTTATAAATGTAGCGTCGGGATCGTATTTAAACCATTCCTCGTAGGAATATTGATTTTTTGCATCGGTATTGACGGGCGGCAGATTGGGCCGAGCGACGTCATATGATTATATGACGTCGCTCGGCCCCGCCGAGCGACGGTCGTCCCGCAGCCCCGGGATTGACCAACTTGCTGACGCCATATTTCACTAATTTGAACAGTGTACTACCGAATAGAAACCCGAAAAATTTATCCTCTGGCTTGTCATCGCAATATGTTTCTTTGAACACCATATCAAAATTGTCGCAATAATACGAATTTAATTTAAAATGATGCGTTTCGTTTCCTTCGGCGTCTATATACGGTTTATTATCCGCATCGAATCCCGTGCCGATAGTATCGATGTGCGGTGTAGTGTGTTCATCGGTACGAAAATAATCGTCGATCCCCATGTTATAAAATTGCGGATTAGTGCTTAGGCATGCGTCACATCGTTCGCTCCACAGTGTGAGCGGGCCGTGATATTCGGTTGAATTGAGATATAAGTTGAAGCATGACGGCTCGCACGCAGTAATGGTCGAGTTTCCGGAAGCGAATAAACGTACAGAATCTGCTTTCGTGCATTGTTTACCACGCGGATATGACATATTACATCGTAGTTTTTCGCAAAATTTTCTACTAGATTTTAAACGAACATATATACATTCATCTCGACAATCCGGATTACTTTTTATCAGAGTTTCATTCGGATGAATCTCCACGATGACGGTCGAGAATAAATGACGATATTTTTTCAAATAAAAGTTATACGTAAGTATCTTTTTTCTTTCAAATACATACGCCGCGGAATTGTTGAAATCTTCGGCGGTAAAATTGCCTCCAACGCTCTCATTCACCGACATTATTTACTATATAAGAACAGCTTACAACCGTATTATTACCGTATTATTTTCAATAGTATCGTCCAAACCAAACAATGGACTCCGATGACGAAGATTACAAGTCTTATAACAATAACGTTATTTATGCAGGTGCCGATGAATCGGACAGCGATGAGGATATTGAGAATAATCATAGAAGCGAATTACTTTCCAACAAATATACCGACGCAGATGAGGGCGATGATTTTATGAAGCGCAAAGCCGGTTATTCGGGAGGTTTAAAAAGAAAGAGAAATTCCATTGACCGGCAGGCATCATCGGGAGGAATAATTGTTATCGATTTGGATGGTACCATCATTGACGATCGTTATAAATTATTTCCAAATGCTGCAAAGTTTTTAAAAACCTTGAAGCGCAATTCATCAAATACTTTAATACTGTGGACTGCGGGTAATCAAGAGCACGCAAATAGTTTTTTGGAAGACCTGAAGAAGGCAGATAAATTGAAACGAAAACGATTTTTTTCGATTATAAATTGTGCGGTTTGAAGAATGATACCAAAAGTGTTGCTGAAATCCGTAAAATATTGCCGCACAAGTTGTTTTCCTTACCGTTCGTATTAATTGACGACAATTTGAAAAATTTACAAACTGGTGGATACGATATTGCCATTAATGTTGGCGATTATTATCGTTATATAAAAGGCGACAAATTTTACGTAGATTTTCCGGAACTTGAGAAGAAATTGAACGAGCGTATAGCAAAGTGGTACATTCAGAATGGAAAACATATCGAATAATGAAGACGAAAAAAGTAGACTGATATATGAAATAGTACGGCGATCAAAGATTGCCGATGCCATGTTATCAAAAAGGGATCGCGCGTCGTTGAATTTATCATTTTCTATCCGAATAGATGTTTTGAAAAAAATGTCGAATACTAGTATTGATGTAAATCCCAACGAGTTGAAATGCAGAAAATTTGCCATTAATAATAAATATTTTTTTTATTATGATAATTTGCCACCGAAACATTTGCTGCTAATCGCGAATAAATTGTACGATTACGCGGTGAATTATAAAATTGCAGATGAGCACGGCATACAATGTATATACTCGCACGATGACTTTGTACAAATTTGTCGAAATGTTTGGGTAATATTGTATAATGTAGAATTTCAATTTACATCGGCAACCGAGTGCGAATTGACCGGAACAATTAAGACGTGTGTCTTGTTTGATGGATTTTAAGTATGTATGTTTTTTCAATTTCAAAAAAAAATTCCAGCAATGATTCAGTATCGAGCATGAGCAAGGTAAATTTAAAACGCGCCAGTCTCCAAATTTGTAAAAAAAGTATAATCAATTCGTCACCGATGGTTTTTTTGACGCGTGATTCATCAAACAATAGTTGGTCCAATTCGCTCAATTGTTTACCCGCAATGAATAAATCCGAATCTTCATTCATGAATTCCCCAATGCTGTACTTGCCGTTGTTTCGTTTTTACGAAACAATTGATACAATACACGATCTACAGCGTTATCACTAGTTTTCAATTTTTCTACCGTTTTAATCAAGTTTTTCATTTTTTGCAATGAACATTCGCATACTTGTATTAATATTAGCTCTTGTCTTTGGCGCCTTATTGATTCACCGTTGGATTAGTTGGGCATATAATTATGCGCCCAACCAGCCGCTGGCCGATGTAGCGCCCAATTCGCATTATCGCCTAAGACGCTATGAACCGAGTGAATTCCCATTAAATGTTGGATTATGTCGAGACAATGTACCGGCCTACTTAAAGTACGATAAACTGACAAATATTTTGGAAAATTTAATCGAAACAATAAACATTCAATGCGGGCGGACGGTGTTGAATATGATTTATAGAATTAATTGGTGTGACGAGCATATGCGTCGTAACGACATGATCGTGATAAAGTTTCAACCGGATGTTCATTCGGATCATGATCGATTCACAAGCGAAAATGGGCGCGGAAAAGTATTGGCACACGCGTATTATCCTCCAAACAAGGCTATATGTTTGGATGTAAATGATTATTGGTACGATACGAGGTTCCGAATCGCGATAGTTCACGAACTTGGGCATAGTCTGGGTTTACCTCATTCAAGAACGGGTGTGATGAGCATCATGAACGGCACATCGGGAGTGGTTAAATTCAAACGGTGGGACTTGGAAAGTTTGAGGATATTGTACAATTTCAAGAATATGGATTTCACAGACGCCGATGAATATGATATGACCCCAACGCCGAGAAAAACGATGAAATGTAACCGCACCGATATTTGCCGTTTGGTTTGAGGCGTGAGATTTAAGCGCTGGTTCCCATGTAGTAGGGGAGGGGAGCGTGGATTCGAATACAATACCCGACATTTTCATCACTCACGCCCAATTTTGAATCGCAATAATTTATTTTCCGAAAGCCGATTTAGCGGAAAAGGAAGGTCACAACGAGACGCCGCGATAAGCTTTGTTGGATATTTTCAATTTTTTTTACAGTCCATTGGATGAAAATAAAACGATTTGAATAAATCGCAGTGTGTGTGCGAGTGAACAATTCATACGGGTTCAGATCCGTCGAATAAATATGGCATGCCTAATTTTCAAGTAAGAAAAATATTGAGTAAATTAATTTCGCGCGCATTATTTTCTTTGTGGGGGAAACAAAGAATTGCATTGCATTGCATTGCATTGCATTGCATTGCATTGCATTGCATTGCATTGCATTAATTTCGCGCGCATTATTTTCTTTGTGGGGGAAACAAAGAATACAATTGCATTGTATTGTTTCGGACGCAAACATGGAGTAGAAAAAAATTTTCTACGCGTCTTACTCAACATTCAGTTCGCCCCCCCCCCCGTCTCCAAATGTTTATTGTCGACCAAATAATTTTTATGTTTTCTCGTTTGCATTTGCAATTTATCACTGTATATATTGCATTGCTGTATGTAACATTCCATGCTCGTTGTCAGGATCTAAAGCAACGTCAAATTTGAGGAATATTTCTTTCGCTATTGATTGAAATTCAACATCCATATTTTCCAATATGTCAAGTACGTATTTAAATGTCCTTACGTCTGCCGGATTAGGGATATTTCGGATATCTGTGAGTAACTTGGGAATTAATTGTTTCGCTACATCTTCACCCTGATTCGCGCTCGTCTCTTTGAGATTGCCAATCAATGATATTAATTGCACATCCCCTTGAGTGGATGTCGGTGGGCTCGGTGTGGTTGTTAAATTCGTAGGGTTAGCGTATACGGCTCGTCCTCTCGCTCGACATAAGGTTGGTTCGGTTGTACGTCTAAAGTGGCATAAAGTACTTACTACTTCGGGAACCAGCGATTGCGATGCTATTGGATTTAATGTTTTAACAACATTTTTGTATTGTATAAGTGGTTTAGTTGTTTCGTAAGAAATTGTACTATTTGGATTTATTAAAATATAACTTTTGGGAAAAATATACATTCCCATACCCCAATTGAAATATTTGGTGCAATAGCTTTTATCAATTTCATATATTATCAATTTGCCGTCATTGTTGCATGAATATTGTTGCTCTTCCATTTTAAACGCTTACTTATAAAAAATGTTGATAGTCGTATTATTTGTCGTTTGGTATTTATTGAGAAACGACGAAGCGCCGCTAGTCGACGAACGTGATACTCGTGAAAGTTTTGAAATGGAAACTCTCGTTTAACTAAACTGAATTGATAAATGCATTTACTTTATCATGATCACATTCGATAAAGTCTGAACTCGATTTGGCGTAATTGGCCGCATGAATATATTTTTCGTGCTTAACAGTGCCGTTGATGATTTTACATTTTGGTCCAAGTATATTATTAATCAATGACTCGGGATAGGTGGAAATCGCGGCAGGATATAAACTGTACTGTCCTACGGTCATTGTTTTTATTCTAGCATCGTACAACCATAGCATGTTATTTGAATATACCAAAGAGTATGGATGATTAATAATTTTATTTTCTCGTATTGTTTTGATAAACGGCGTACCGTTATTGTGATATGTGCTAAAAGCCACACAGTCGCTATTGTCCGGTTCACATTGAAGGCTATTGAATATTTCTCCCGTGGCTACCGCAGCTTTCGTAATTATTTTTTCGTTCTGTCCAAGATGGATAAACGAATGGTTTTTTGTAAAATTATATTTTTTTGCTTTCATTTCATCGTCGAAACCGTCGTGGCTACTACTACCGTGGCTATTATTACTGTCGGCTATATACTTTCCGAAATTGACAGACATCACAATTGGATTTTTATTTTTTTGCCTCGAATCCGCGGCAATATGATAAATTACGGTATATCCATTTCCCGTGATTAACATTCATTCGGTTACCGTCAGATTAAATTCAAGTATTTGCCAATGATTATAAAATCCAACCGCTTTTCCTTTCGATAGTATCGAAATTGATCGAGCCCGTTCGCATTTAAACGTTTCGGTCGTTGCCTTAGTACTCTCGATTGAAATGGGAATATTATTATATGATATTATTCCCGGACAATACGTGATGAATTCTTCACGGATTATCGGGTCCGAGTCGCGATAATAAAATTGTCTCGCCATTACCCAGTACTGCGACCATTTGTAATTTTGTTTATCCGCTTCGTAGAAACACCACATTCCTCATGCTGTCCATAGAATTGCAAAAACCACAATTTACTCTTACACGATACGGCTTTTATGGAATCTATCGTGTAAAATCCATAGTTGCCGCCGTGCGTACCGGATCGTAACGAGGGTTTTCTCGTAAACATAGGTCCAAAGTGTAGCGGTATAGTTGGATGTTCGAGTACACTGTACATGCGATATATTCTAATCAATATTACAAACGTCAAAAAAGTTCATGAGTAATTCGAAATCTTTCAGCGACGAATAACCGACGAGTAACCGTACGCTCTAAGATTAATGTGAAAAATGTAACCATAGTCGTGATAAGGCCCCTGTCCTTTAACAACGTACTTAAATTCTAACCATTTTAGCACATACTTCATTTCGCTCGACGCAAGGCACACGTCAAGATCTCCGAGAAGCAAATGCGCGCCAACATATGGTACGGCCATCATCACACTGTTCGGACCGTCGCGCACCCAGCCCATACTATCTTTTGGCGTTGGTAAGTAATTGAGTATAACTGTGCTGAGAATATCTTGAAACACTGGATCAATATATCCGAATAAATAATTGTAAATAAATGTACTAAATACGACAAATCTCGGATAAGTAATTGAAAATTGATACCAATTATTGCCCCATGGAAATGTCGTTCTGTGGGGTGGAAAATGTAAGTTATCAGTTACGGTATTTACAGTCCACTCAATTATTTTCCATATCTGCTTGGATTTATAGTATTTTGATTCTTTGTCAATTGTGATAATCATTAATCGTTGCAAGTCATTGAGCATCGCACCAAACGCTTCTGCATCGTCGAGCCATTTATAGGCTGGCAATAAAGTTTCGTCGAACGTAAATGTGTTGATCATTATGTCGATATATTCATCGCTGCGCGATTGTTCTATACTATCTTGCAAATAATCAATTATCAACAGCGTAAATTTTTCAATATCTGTAATTTTTTTTTCTCTTCTGCAAACCCACGAAACCATCTGAACAATGAGCATAGTTATGGCAATCGCCACGCCGATTAAAAGAAATGAAAACATTTCTTGACCCCCTACCGCGTATTTCACATATGCGATAGTATTTGTGTTTTTATACATTTTATTACTTTTTGGTTGCAGATAAATATGGATAAAATCACGCTCGATGTTGCAACTAACGTTATTTCTGCAGTCAACGAAGAAGAATATTCATTTGTCTTACCATTAGGAAAAAATGTCAAGGTGTCGGATATGCGCTGTGTGCTCCCCGTACAGCACGCACTGAGACAGAGTATTATTTTTAAATATCGCACAAAAAAGAAAAATTTACTAAAGTGTCAATTGCGTAAAATCATAGAGCTCGACAGCGTTACATATCAAACGAAACGAAATGTGTCGAAATATACGCGCAATGCCGTTATAGGGTTAGATTATCACCAAATCTGCCACAGTAAAAATATCGAGACCGAATACGGGCTCAACGAATGGCGGCATATGTTTGACGAATACTCATATTCCTCGGCTTATTCAATTGACCGTTATTATCAGTACCAAGTAATTGAAAATGAACGTCTGCGGGCTAGTTTTAACATTAAATTTAACGCCGAGAGTCAAATCGAATCAAATTTTTTACACCTCGAGTGCGAATCAAAAACTATGAATTTGGTTAAGTTTAAACGGATTGTCGGTAGTATATTGGAGAAATTAAAATCCGTGGCGCCATCACTACCGCATACCATCCGATTTAACAATATTGCCGTGCCGAAATTATTGGAATATGTCGAAACATTAACAACCAATAAATCATTCAAGGCTAAATACAACGTAGCGTATAAGCCTAAATATGCCGTACAAAAAATTGATGGCGTGCGCGGTATTTGTGTTTTGACGCCCACTCATATTTTCATATTGTTCCACCAGCAGAATCCAGTCGCAATTAAACACGATTTGGATATTCACCAATACGTGTTTATGTTTGTCGAATACATGCGCGAATTAGACTGCTGGGTTATAATTGATATTTTAGGTTACTTGACATTTGATTTTAAACTGCACAAAGTCAACAATTACGAGGCTGTCGAATTTATAACGAAACTACCATTTCCGTACACAAATCCAAAGCTAAATATTAGCCAAATGTCGGAAAATATCCCGATATTGAAGAATTTTTATAAAAAGTTGAAAAACAGTGACGATAGGAATATAATGTTTGTTTCCACGAACGTACGATACCGGCTGAATTTCTAGATGGAATTTTATTTATCGAGCGACAGAGAATTATCAAACGTAAAAATATCGATACTATTATTGATTTGCGATCGAGTTTGTTGGATTTTTTTACGCAATTATTTCGGCGGGCATACATAAATCGAACGACATATGCAAATTATAAAAAACACGCTATCGTCACAAAAGAATCCCTACAATTGTTTGCCAAATATTCCAAATACTTGAGCAATACATTGTGTACGAGGTAATAATGATTACATTATGGAAAAATATCCATCGTGGAGGATTATTTGGGCTCCCTCGATAACTGATTTCTTTTATGACGTCAGCGATGGTTCTCAACATTACCAAAGTATCGTACAGCCGTTTAAAATTGTCGAATTTCAAGTCAATGCGCGTGAAAAAGTACTTCATTTTTTCAAGTATCGATCGAAGGCATCGCCAAATCAACAAAATACATAAATGATGTACTATTGTAATAAATAAAACACCGTTGTATTGATTTAATTTATTGGCATTTTTTTTACAACATGTCTACACCACCAAGTGCGTGGTTTGGTTTGCGTTTACAATCCCCAAACCAAACCCAGGTTTTCGCCCCCCTAGTTGGCGGCTCCTTTTTTTGTACCAAACAGACCTTTCATAACAATGCGAGGATACACCTTATCATCTGCTTGCCGCACATACGCTATCGTAAATATCGCAAATGTCAGGTAATAGTCCTTTATCAATTCGGCTATTTCATTACTTGTCGAAAGAACGGTTTTTGGTCTGGCTATATTATCCTTATTTAATTCCCAAAATAGGATGCTCGAGCTATCCTCCAACTGCCCAAAATTCAGTTCCGACGTAACATCAGAATTTGGCGAATGTAAAACTATTGTTTGGTTGAAAAATAACACAGTCACCTTAAATTTTTTATTCCCATCTGTTCTCCATCCGCTCTTGAATTTTAATATCGATTTCTTCATTGAGAAAAAATGAAAAATTCGTTGCCGGAGAGATAATTTTTTTAACCGTTCCCTCGATATTTTTTTTTGAAACAGCTACTACCAAACTACCGTTCATGCTCATGCCAAATTTGGCTGTTTTGAAATGCATGAAATCTTTTAAATAAGCTGAGTGGCACACAGCTATGGCTAGCATAGCCTCAGTGGAACTTTTTAAAATCGGGCAATTGTAAATTATTTTAGTCGCATCGTAAACTGGGTGAAACGACTTTTTAGCGGGTCCATAAGTACCGTAATATTCGAGCAGGAATATATGTTGGACAGTGTTGAATAATCCCAAGGTGGCATCGTCGACGACGTCATCGTCTTCTTCGGTATACGGAAAAACATCATGATAATCTTACACAAAGCCTTGTCCATTCGTGGTAATTTTCCTGCGGCGTGTGCGTCTAAACTAGTGTTGAAAACTTTATTGACCAATGGCAACGGTTTAAAGATCAACTCTTCGGAATCCCAACGTTGACCAGATTGTAACTTCTCGGCATACCCCCCACCACTAGCAGTTGAAGAAGGATCAACGATTGGGTTGACGACGTCATCGGCCATTATTAATGGAGGATCAACGCTTGCGGTGTCTAATAGTTGCGAAAAATTGGTTATCGGTTGAGACTCCGGAATATCGATTTCGTCGAGTTCTCGCCTCTTGTTATTATCCCAACCGATACCTGCAACGTGTCACCAAAAATTCATCGTCGGAATTGTGAAATAAAAAAATATGTATATATTTAAAAGAAAAACCTTGAAGGTTGCGTTTCATGTTTCGGCAGGTAATGTCGCGTTCAACGTCGCAAGAGTTTTTGTCGATACTGGAGATGCGAGCATCCGCGCACGTCTCTTTATACTTACGCTTTGTCGACCGCGCGCGCGCGCGCGCGCAATGTGTACAAATCTATTTTTGAAGTTTAACCTTGATGCGTACGTCACCCCACCTTTAGTAAGTATATGTTTAGACATCATGGAGGAAGATTCGTTTGATTCGAATTACTTTACATTATCCACGGAATTACCAATACTTTATGCCCGAAATGCTGAGGCTCAGTATTTTCACAAGACATTTCCCAGACAAATGATTGATTATCTCCGCCTGAATAATTTAATAACGCTACGCAATCTTGGCAAATTAAAAAGTTTAACGCGTGGTGCTACTATGGCCCATACAGTTACGGGTGAATATTGCGAAATTGACTGGGAAAATGTACCGGTGAATAAAAGCATAGATGGCAATTATATTATCAGAGTTAAAACCTTGATGGACTTAAAAAATGACGTGGATGCATTTTTTGTACTTGGTAATCCGATACATGCCAAATTTCCATATTCGGTTACTTGGGAAGCTAATCCACGCACGTTACAATATTTAAATAATACCAATTCAAATATATATCTAAAATATATCGATAATCATCGATATATTTTATTATAATCATAATGAAAAATTGCAGACAATAAAGCGGCATATAGAGGTACAAAAATACAAATCGTGGTCGACTATATTGAAAAGTCCATTTTTTGTTGAGCAAAATTACTTGACAAATTCGGGCGAAAATTTGACCGGAAACAATACGAACGACGATATGGATATGTCGGATGAGGACTTGTAGATGGCGTATTTAAATCTAGTATAAGAGACTAAAATTATAAAAGAAAAATAGAGTATTTTGCTAAATAATTATGCCCCCGTCATCAAAGATGTGGACCATTATTGCCGGTGTGGTAGTACTGGCAGTTATCGCTTTCACCGTGTACGCTTTGAAGGATAAAATATTCGCGCAGAGCCCTGAAAGTTTTCGCAAGTCAATAATTAAGGATGGCACAGCGAATGCGACTAATATCAAGCAAGCTGGCGGATAAAAAAAAATGTATCCCCATATCATTAATTGAGGCTTCGTATATTTTGAAATTATGTAAAAAAAATAGAACCTGGTCCCTTTTCGATAGGCAAATGTTTATTATTTTCATATCCAATAATGCTGAATTGTACAACGAGGTCGCGACAATGTATTTAGATATATAGTATACTATGGCCATTATTATAAAATGATTGATAAATTAGAAATTGCGTTAAAATTGAACAAATTACACAAAGAAAATCTCAGACAATCGATTTTCGTACTAAAAGAAGCTTCTCGCCAATTGAAATGTCGAATTGAATATCTATCCTTGAAAATTCACTACGCAATTCGTATTTTTTTTTCCAAACACAAATTCATAATAACGGCTGATAACTTTTCAACTGATTTGCACGATACGGTCAGCAAACAAAATTATTTAACCGACATTACATTACCGGGCCAAGGCCCGGTAATGTAATGTCAGCAAGCTGAAGCTACATCGCAATGCATTTTATATGTTCAGCTATGTCAGAACTTATACAAAAAATATTCAGTCGACCCGTCATTCCGTAAATTATGTGGCGTTATAGGGGTTGAAAAACGAAAAATCGGGCTATTTTCGACTTTATTTCATTCAGAATTTCTGTGTAGAAATTATAAAATCTTGGAAAATATACTGCTATTGGAATATAATTGGGAATCGTCGAATAAAATGTACGTTCCGAACGTTGAGTTGGCGGAAATTATGGATTTTTTTGAAAATGAAATCGATTTGTGGCTAAAGGATCCGAATTCATTTATCGCCGAATCTAGCCGAGTAATTAATTTGTTTGGGTGGTTGAATGCTATATATTCCAATGAAAATTTGTATATCCCAGTAATGAATTATATATATATCGGTATACGCCTGTATACGCCAAGGTGGGTTTCAGAAACAAGATGCGCAACTCATCATGATCCGCCGCAACAGAACCCCGGTAAAATTCACCTTATCGAATTATTACTTAAATATGTATTCTTGCCAGTTTGATTATAAGACGAAAAAAAAAATGAAAATTTATTATCTCGTAGGAGTATTGGGGCAGTAGCCCCAATACTCATCATTATCCATTTTATCGGACTCGTCCATAATTACGTAATTCTGAGCTTCCAACGAACTATTGGAAATTAATACCGTCATCGCGTACAATATCAAAGGAATAAGTATATTCCTTTGATATTGTACGCGATGACGGTATTAATTTCCAATAGTTCGTTGGAAGCTCAGAATTACGTAATTATGGACGAGTCCGATAAAATGGATAATGATAATTTCACAGATTACGCCATTAATGAAGACGACACGAATCACAGCGACATAGGCTCGTTATTGGGCGATATGCCGACATTGGAGAATTTACGAAAATCTATTCAATTAAAATCAATCACTAGAGGCTTGTGGAAATTGCGGAATCTTCCAAAATTAGTAGATGTTAAAGAAACAACTAAAAAAGAGCCATATATGCCAAACTTTACGTTTGCTTCGAAACAATTTGAAAAATTTTCCGTAATTGGATTTAACAAAAAACTAATAGATATCGTTGATCTGAAATACGATGTGTTGTTTAACATTACTGTGAAAAATGTAGATAATGCGAAATATGCGCTCTACTTCAACGGCAATTTTGGCGCATATATTAACGACACTAATGAAATTGACAAAATTTACACAAAAATGGATAAGCATGCGAAAACATTGAATCTAGTATTGGCATTAAAAAATAAAACCTTCAGCCAATTCGTATTACTGGGTGAGGAACAATTACAGTCGATAAAGTCTATTTATATGGACAATGCTGCGTCGGTAGCGGTGGATATAAGTTAGGCTGTAATTATGTTTGGTTTGATACAGATTTACATTCTTGCGATAATAATCATAATGATATGGTCATTGTCGGGCATAATAGGATTATTATTGAGTAAAGAAAATCGAGCGGCATTACAGTTGGTTAAAAATGATCCAAATAGAACATTTTCGGCAATAAATTTAAAAGTTTCAACGGAGCGTGTGGATACTACTACAAGAACGTGCACACTTACACCATTGCGCGTGTGCAACATTGACGACCTAAACAGTTGCGGGGCCTGTATTATAACGGACAACGTACAAAAATTTCAATGTATACACTTTGATAGATCGATAAAAGTCAGTATAGCATCCCGATTAAGCTCTCACGGTATTATATCAACTAACCCGCTCGTAACGATACCAGCGAATAAAACACTCCTCGAAGGCTATTTTTTATCCAGTAATTTGCCCAATAATGCCTACGCTTAAACGCTTACGTTTAAATGTAGCGAAAAAAAACAAGCGCAAGCCATATATACTTACAGCTTTGAAACAAATACGCTAAAATTTGAATGTAATTGTAAAAATCTGGAATTGTTCGATAAGTCACAGCATTACGGAGATTGCGATCAATTTCGCGGGTGCAATAACAATACGCGCAAAAGTAACGTATCGAACATTGACGATTGGACGGTTTTCAATGATATTCAATGCCAGTGCAATGATGACGAAACTTTCGTAGCCTATGGGGATGGGGGACCGGAGTGTAGAGAAAAAATTTTTTTTGACTTGGAACGACCGTACGAGAAATATTCGAAAGATCACGATCGATTGGCCTATTTAGATCGAGAAATGGTGGATTCTCAGTACCAACGTACTGAGAATCCACCATTCGTCAACACGAATATTACAACAACGATAGAGTAACATTGTTAGATCCGTGCAAGTATGATTTACTAACAGGAAAGCGGCTAGAAAATACAAAATGTATTTACGATCAAAGATTAAATGTCGCGTATTGTCACAGTAATGATTTAAGGATAATTATGGTTCGTACGAGTGACGATTATTTGAAAAATAATAGAGGTCAATTTTCGAACGCGGTAGTGTCGATTACGAATGTGGATATGCCTAGTTTTTTGTATGGCAGTTATCGCATTGTTGAATACCAAGTCGACGGGAAATTACCTCTATTAGGAATAAGCGTACCTGTAAGTTACGTCGATGAAAATATCCTATCGAATTTAGATTTCATAAACAATCCAAAAGCTAATAAAGCTTTCTAATATCCTGCTCGCGACAATTATGTTTGCTTCTATAATCATCCGAATCCCAAAACCATGGATGATTTAAACACAAGATATATAACACCATCTTCGCACATTTCCCAACTTTTGCCGTTTGCAATACATCGTAAAATGTACCGTGAGTTTGTTTTTAATCAAAAACGATCGGTTCGCGAGCTAGACGGTGAGTTTATATTTTCCGCAACTGGCAATGAATCTCCGGAACGTATAAGCGGCACAATATTGAACGAAAACCTTCAAATATCAAAGGAAGAGCTTTATAAACTATGGTCATTACCATTGCTTTATGACAGCGTAAAAAAAACTGTCGTGCCAAACTATAGAAGCCTCGCGTTTACCGGAACTTTTTTAATAACGGCGGATAACTCGATATTACCATGCATTCCGAACAGCGGTATCGTAGATTCGTACATTAATGCGGTAAAAAAATTTGCCAGTGAAAGTGCAATTGCGAACGACGAAGGAATTATTGATGATTGTAACTTTAAGGTATCTTTAATAAAAAATATGGAAAAATCCTTAAAAACTTGGCCGTGCATGTTGGTGGATTTACGGATGGGGTGTAAATGTGATGAAAAATTGATGCCTTTCATAGTTGCATATCCTTCAACGTTTAGGTGCGACGATGAGGGAAAACGCATGATAGGCACGAAAATATAAGTCATGGATTTTGTGAAAATATACAACGATTTAACGACCTTAGCCTTGGTGATTACCAATAACGAGGCATCGTATGATGATGTCAATGTATTCTTAAATTCCTGGAACCAACTGATACAAACTAAGACCAGTGCTCTGACTCATGACATTTTCAATAACCTGAAAAAAATCATTAGCTTTTATTTTTCGGTAAAATTACAGTACTCTGGACCGATCATTGTATTTGAAATTACCCCCGATATTATGCGGCAAATTGAATTGGACATCGATAGAGATCAGAAAAATAAATTTATTTGCCGAGGATTTTTTGGTTTTCCATACCTATATAATGACAAATTACAAATTTATTTGGATGTAAATCAAATAAAACAGTTATTCGATGGTTCAATGTCATTAAAATTATTATTGGATGGGGAAATGTATCCGATACATGATATGCAAACTGACGATTATTTCGAAACTAATCAACAATTTCATATTGACGTCAAGCTAAATAACATATTGAGCACCGTATCCAATTTGAATTGTGCGGATGATTTGGCAAACGTCCCAGAAAACAAATTGGGCGTTGACGACATGTCCGAACATTTGCTGGATTTTTTTATTCGCCCAAACTCTATACAAAAAACCATCATTGATATTGGTAAATACGAAACGGAAAACATTCCAAAATTGTTTAAAAAAAATAGTTTACCTCCGAAAAATGAATCAGTCATACTGAATGATAATCTACAAAAAGCTCTAAGCCGCGGTCATGCGGTAGAGGACTTGACGAATTTTAAAAATAGCATTCGGGATATATTTAAAAATCCCGCAAATATTCAAAATTTAACCGTGTTGGTAATGCTTCATAATATATGCGAAAACATATTTAAATTGTTGTACTATTATATTATATAATACATTATCATCGGATAATAGCAATTTCCACAATGGTTCACTTATCGTTCCGCATATAACGGTAGCTCAAGTAATCGAGCAAACGTCGAAACTCGATCCAAAACATAAAACTAAGCCGCCGCAAGTGATATTTAAGCACAACGTTACGCGCGCCGGTTCACAGTAGATCTCGACGAACGCCAACGGAAGCGGCGGCGCAATGTATACAAATATATTACAAAGTATGGCGACCGCTAGTCGTGGCGATCATCATAATGGCTTCAAGCCGCTCAAGCCACCAAAGAGAGAAGACTCACCGTCAATAAACAACGCGCACAATACTCCAAACGCTTGAAACTTGCTGGCTTTATCGAGGATATGGTAACCGAAGATGAGGAATTCAAAAATAATTTGGGTCTCCAAAACGCATTATACCGCCTCCATGATTGCGACGAAGACTCTGCTGGGGAGGACAACGCGTAGGATGGGGGCGATGAAAATACGCAACCCGACGAATCAAACATTGCAAACGAATCATCTACCGAAGGTCCAACCAAAGATTTGTTATTCTATCTGAAAATGTACAGACACAAAGTACTGAATGTTTTTTCATCGGAACTGCCGCATCCAGAAATTATTGAGCAACATTTCCAAAATATGTACGAGCATGATTGCTGCTGTCCTGCGTCGTTCAGCAACATTGGAGATTTGTGGAAACTAATTCCCGTCGATATAAATAATTTTATAATGACGAGCAAACAAAAAAAAATTCAATGATATTATACACGAGTAAATTGGACTTGAAGAAACACAAGTATCTGGTAAATCTGGCCGGTCTGGAAGAACGCTATCCGCAATATTGCCCGACAATTATTTTACTCGTTATGTGGATGTATTGTCTGCTGTCTGTAAAAAATAAATGTTCTCCGGTGATAAAAATAGAATCGGAAACTTTCAAGGAATCTATTTATTCGCAGCCGAAAAATCTATTTCATTATCTGATAATGTTTTGGGCATTTATCGTCTAATTGAAAATTATGCTCGGAAAATTAAGATACTTGGACGATTTCTTCTTTAATTACGGGCTTCAAATGTTTATCGTGAAGTACAGTTAACATAAAATCAATGCATTTTTGTAGAGTAACCCATGATTGGCCATTCTGATCGATTGTAACATCGAGATTGTACGTTCGAATAAAGGGATTTTTGTTACTGTGAATTGGCGTTTTTTTCTTTTTTAATACTCCATTAAGCTTAGCATTGGCGTTTAATTTGCCTTTTGACCGCTCATCGTGACGTTCCGAAGTCATATTTCAAAGTTTTCTCCCTTATAAGTTTGTTAAATATGAGTTTGAGGTGTCATAACACCTCAAACCGATCCGATATTCCATAGAATATCGGAAAAATTTGCAAGTTCCAATTTACCGCATGTCTTTCTGTTGGATATTAACAAAAATCCAATAAAATGCTATTTGTTTTCGGCGGTGTATTCGATTTTCGGGAAACATTACTTCTTGAAAGATGAATATAAAAATGTTTTCAAATCATTGGCGCAATTCATGATTGATTTCACGTTGAAATCGGTAGGATTAGTTGGCGCAATAGACACGATTGAATTATTGAGCACTATGGAATGCGCAAACACTGGTGGTCGACATGTTACCGATCAAGAAATCGAAGCGACTTTTAAAAAGTGCGTAAACAAATTTTCCTCAATGTTACGCATATAAACATTCCAATGTATACAAACTTTGTGCAAAAATTTTGGCAAGGTACACCGTCGGCATTGATGTGGTTCTGGATTCATATTGCAATGTCGGATCTTGAATCGCGGGACAAAGAAATTCATGCGCAAAGTAAATATTTCCTTCATATTCTCGATTATTACATTCTATGTGCCAGATGCTCGGAACATTTCCGAAATCAAAAACGTCAATTATTCGTAAATTATACCACGGACAATTGGGACCATATACTCACGGCGTTACACGCAATTATTAATATTTCCGAGTTGGATTTACCGAATGAGAGTTACCTTCAAATGGAACCGACTAACTCCATGGCAAAACTTACCAATAAAATAAAAACATTTATATTGCTGCACGAATATATTTTATTGAAAAAACACGCGCAATCGCAATTAAAAAAACAGTCTTTCAATTACACGCTAGATACAAAATCATTATGGGCCATTTGGGATAGTTTTAAAAGTAACAAACTGTTTACCCATCAATTTGAATTTGATGGCTATATCGAAATATACAAAGTACTGAAACGATTCCATACTACACTCGATACGGTAAATGTAACAAGGTTTTAGGATCATATGAGAGAGGCGCCCCTACCCAAAATTACGCCAAACAAGTATAAGAGAATCGACGCGAGCCATAAGATCTTGAATCAACCGTGTTGAGTCGGACGTTTAAAGTATTGTACCAAATTACGAATATTATCGCGGTCATTCTTGGCAACGACACAAATTATTAATAAATTGACCAAGGTTATTAACACAAATATAATCTCGACAGAACTGAGCATTTTATTCGGCAATCGTCATCTTTAGAAGGTATCAATAAACTGAAATTACACCAAAGTCGCACTTATCGGATAAAGTGATTGTACTTTTACAAACAAACAATACTATCGCGACGTATCGCGAACATTTAACGCGTGTCTCGACAAATTTATGACACATTGGAACGCTATACGCCGAATTTATATTCTCAAAGACATGCACAAATTGTACGATATCATTGGAGAAAAGCTTTCCGTTCTTAATTTACGCAATAATCGACTAATTCGACTCGACGATTGCCCCAAAGTGCGGAAATCTCGGAACGTGTCATTGCAACGAGAATTTAATTATTACGTGAAAAAAAAAATTAGAAAAATAAAGAATTAGAGAAATAAAGAAGAAGGGGGAATTAGAAGTTTCCCCGTTTGGATCGAAATCCAAACGGGGAAACTCGACCTATTTTACACGAAGAAGCCAGTGGTGGTTGAGGGATCAATTGTCGACGGTTAATACATCCGACGATACTCGCGAACAAGGTACACTGCTGGGAAACCAAACAGAGGGGTCACTCTTTCAGATTATCGGCAAAGCTTTCGCGACTCGGATCGATTAATAAATTTTTCCACGTTTCGCAGCATGATTATTAAATCTTCATCAAATACATTGGTCGATTTAAGTTTGAATCCATCTTCACCGTACCAGTTGAATGCTTGTGACGTATTATTGCCATTGTACTTCATTGTTTTGTTCATAAAAGTCTGCAAAGGTGCACGAGCATAATTTTTATCTAAACTCTGATTGTTTCGAAGCAATTGCACGGTTTGTATAAACGACGGGATAGCGTTGAATATTATTTTTTTGTTCACTGGCGCGGATATTTTATCGGGCGCAGTGTTAAATTTATCAAACAGGCCATTGTGGAAGATATTATACTTTATTACTCCTTGAGCAAAAATTACCACCCTGTGTGAATGTTTATGCAATGAATTGTTATTTAAATAATCGAATAAATCGGTAAACAACTTTTGATTGTCTATAAAAAAATTCGAATCTACAGCATGGATAAATCGTTGAATATCAGCAGTATCATTGAAATTCAAACTAATCCATTGGCACAAATTGTGTGAATTAATTATCGTTCTTTTTTCTTTTAATTTACCAAACAACTCGAATAATTCGGATATACGGCCCATGTTGTGAAACTTATAGTATGTTTTTTCTTTGACAACGGACGAGACTACTCTTTGAAAAACTGAATCTCCCAACAGCTTACCGAACGCCGTCCTGGGCACACCACGGCAGAGTAATAATTGTCGCTTGATACGCGACGAGCAGGTACAATATCGCGCAAGAATGTACGAGTATACTCTAGATGCCGTCTAAAATATACTCGGAATGTGCCAATTTCACAGCATTAAAAAAGATAAAACCTTATCAGGTAACCCCATATTTTTATTCGCGCACCAATCCTGCGCGCAGTAGTTATCGCGAAGCAATGTGTTCTCCATCGTCGGGGCGAGTTTGTTTGCTCGTCGTGTCTTTTATGCGGACGAATCTATAAAGGATACCACAATGAAATATGCGCTGTATAAGAGAGGCGTTCCCCACCACCCATTAACGCGCCAAACAAGTATAAAAGAATCCGCGCGGGCCAAAAGGTCTCAGATCAACCGCGTGAGCCGGGTTCCATATCTAAAATATTGTATCAAATTACGAATATTGTATTGTAATATTCGTATCATATTATCGAGATCATCCTTAGCAACGACAAAAATTAATACATTGAAAAAGGTTATTACTATGAATATAACCTCGACCGAACTACGCGTTATTCCGCAATCGTCATCTTTCGAAAGTATCGGTAAACTGAAATTGCTCCAAAGTCAGTTATCGGATAAAGTAACTATCCTTTTACAAACAAACAATAATAATATCGGCGACGCCAGAAATCGAATATTCAACGAGTCTCAACAAATTTATGATCAATTGGAACGCTATACTCGAAGTCATATACTCGAGGATATACTCAAATTGTACGAGATCATTGGGGACAAGCTTTACATTATTAGTTTACGCAATAATCAACTAATTCAACTCGATGATTTTTTTAAAACTAACGCGATCAGCGACGATTGCTCCAAAGTGAAAAAATCTAACAGCGTGTCATTGCATCGAGAATTTAATCCATATGGGAAAAAAAAAAATGAAAACGACAAGGAATTTGGCTGCAAACCGGGAAACTTTACCTATTTTGTACGAGGAAGACATTAACTGCAACAACATTGAGATATCCGGCGATACTCGCGAACAAGGTACGGGGTGGGGAACTAACAAAAACTACTTTCAGATTATCGCAAAGCTCAAAACTCGATTGAGAAATGTTTCGCAGCATAAATTTTCATCAAATACATTTTTTAAATCTTCGCCGTACCAGTTGAGCGCTCGGTGCGGCGCGCTTCATTATTTTGTTCGTAAAAATGTGCAACGGTGCCCGTGCATAATTTTGATCAAAACTTTAATACAATTTTTATGTGTTGACTTTGATACAATTTTTTTGTAAACTTTAATACAATTTTTATGTTCGCCGTTTGGTTTATCGGGCGATTGAATTTATCGAACAAGTCATTGGCGGAAGATACTCATAATTACTCCTTGAACAAAAATCGCTACGAATTGTGAATACAAAGGTAAACAATTTTTTACAAAAAAAAAAAATTCGATCTATTTTACGAGGATAAATCGTTGCGGTATCATTGAAATTGAAACTAATTCATTCGCATAAAATGTTTGACGTAATTATCGTTTCTTTCATCTTTAATTTACCAAACAACTGGAATAATTCAGATATATGCCCGAAACTTATAGTATCGTTTTTCTTCTACAACAGCTCTACGATCTACAAAACTGGATCTCCCAAACCAAACAAACCGAAATCTCCAGGCATGCGCGCAATGGATGTTATCACGAAACAATGGGTTCCATCCATACTCGTCCCAGCAGTCTCTACCCGCTTCCGGCGTTTGTATCATAACAAATTTTCAACACCACTCGACGACATTGGACCCCACCGCCGCCATCATCGATCTCAGCATTAGCGAATACCCGACTCGTTAATGACGACGATCAACAATGTTCTGAAAATATTCTACGACTACCAATCGAACCAAACCGTACTCAATTTTAATCACAGACAAGCAATTATTTCAAACGATACAATTTTATGCGGGACTCGAGATGAAGTCATCGCATATTCGCGCAATGACTATAAAATAAATCTGACGCTATAAGGATAGCGTCAGATTTATTTTAAGGATTTATTATAAGGATAATCGCCTCCAGTTATGAATATAGCACTAATAATACTACAGAATGCTCCGCTCGATGGTTTGAAAAAAAAAAAAAATCACACGCTATCACGTTAAGCGCCGAAAATACGACGAGACAAATCGAAAAATTGTAATCTGTTGATAATTTGCAATAAAAGAATGTAATATTTAGGGGGGAAGTTAAATAAATTTTTCTGCGGTTATTATCAGCCGTTTCATCTTATTAACGTTGAGGCTGTAGTCAACGTGTGTTGAACAAAGTATCGGGTATCTTTAAGTTACCCCCACTTCGCCGATCATTTGTTCCCTCTCTCTCTCTCTCTCTCTCTCTCGTATGTTACAATGATACGCGCTTACGGGATTGCGCTTCAGAGTACTCTATCGACACTCATTTTGATCTTCGTGAAGCAGAGAAGACATCCATTGGTGTTACAATGGCGATAGGTCAGTACGTTGTATTTGCACTATCATTAACGAAAAAAAAAAAAAAAAAAAAAATCGTTGGATTTTTACGAGATTTGTTGGTTTTATTTGCAGAAAGTCTTTTTCAATTGTGCGCAAAGAGTTTCGCTACGATCGACCAAGTGATGGAATTAGTACCGAGAGTTTTGCAAAAAGACGTTACCGAGATTTTGCTCGACGTGATGATCGAACGTGACAATATTGATTTCGACGAATGGCTAGACAATGTCAACAGACTCGATAACTCGCGGGCGATAAATTTACTTCTTCGTTATTTCAAAATACACAAACGTATGAACGCGTCTAAACTTAATTGGTCGCTGTTTCAACAATTTGCCGATTCGTTGACGAACGCGAGAGAATGGGTACATATCTATGAACAAATCTACGACGGTGGCCATAGGAGCTCTACTGGAGAGATTTAATTCGCCGGACGTTGTGTATATTAATGATGAACGAGTCCGTTATATGCTCGACGTGTATGCCAAGAAAATACCAACGGACATGGATATGTTTGCGTCATTGGATTCCTCAAAATATCCAACATTGCGTCAATTCTGTGAGCAACAATACACGATGATGGTTCAATTTTCCGTTCATCTGGATGGCGTTTCCGGAACACACGTTGAATTATTATTATGTGGCAAGTGTGGCAAAAAACATTCCAACTACCGCTCGGCACTTGGTCATCATTCGGATCCGCTGAAAAATATTAAATGGTGCAAGTGTTGCAGATATCGATCAGTGTCCGCAATGATAATTATTGTCGATAACGAATTCACGCATGAGCTCGAATGCAATAACGGCAACAGTCCCGACGAGGACGAAGAAACGATGAATTGTCAATGTTCACGAGAACGCTATCCTCGGAGCGATAATCTACGTCGGAAGAACAATAAACGTCGCAAATCTGCCAACGATATTATATAAATGACGCGAGAGATTATAATAAAATTTTGAAAAAAAAAATAAAATAGATTTATTCTAGTTTTTTACAATCTCATTTATACATCAATGTCCATGCTATAGCGACGACGTAAACGCATATTCGTACAATTTTTTCTAACAAAAATCCAGCTGACGCTGTCGGCCGTTTCGCGTTATGATCGAAATAATAATAATAATAATAGTAACGCGAATGCTGCGCTCGTTGGGTTTCCCGGAACAAATTCCAATTCTATCGTATTGTCCGCTTCGCGTTACGGGAGGAGGAACCCAACGAATGCTCGTTGGTTACTCGCGCTATCCTGATGATATTAAAAAAAAAATTAATGTAAATGAAATTTATTTTATAAGATAATTTTGGTGTAAATGATATAATTTAAAAAAAATAAATGTAAAAAAAAATTATTTTCTCATATAATTTTGGTGTAAATAATATTACAATTTATTTGAATTTAATTTTTAAACAATTTTTTTTAAATTAAAAATGTCTCAATAAACACGACGTCAGAGCCTGGATTCGCATTTCATTATTTAATAATATCATTTAGGTGTACGAGAGCGAGCCACCATTGAACGAGAGCGAGCCACCATTGAACGAGAGCGAGCCACCATTGAACGGGAGAGAGCCAAATATGAAGCATTGGTTCAACAATTAATAAAAAAATAAATTAAATCTAAATATGTATTTCTTTTTACACAATAAATCTAATATTTAAACCAAAATTATATTATTCGATAAAATTTTTTTACATTTATTTTCCATTTATAATATCATTTGATATTATAAATGGAAAATAAATGTAAAAAAATTTTATCGAATAATATAATTTTGGTTTAAATATTAGATTTATTGTGTAAAAAGAAATACATATTTAGATTTAATTTATTTTTTTATTAATTGTTGAACCAATGCTTCATATTTGGCTCTCTCCCGTTCAATGGTGGCTCGCTCTCGTTCAATGGTGGCTCGCTCTCGTTCAATGGTGGCTCGCTCTCGTTCAATGGTGGCTCGCTCTCGTTCAATGGTGGCTCGCTCTTGTTTAATGGTGGCTCGCTCCCGTTCAATCGTGGCTCGCTCCCGTTCGATAATCGCATCCTTCTCATTCACCGCTTTTTCAAGAACATTTAGAATTTCTTGTTGAGTCGACATCAACGTTGCTGTAGCCATTTTTTTTCGCCCCTCTTCTTCCCCTTGCTCGGCCGTACGCTTTCGTCTTGCTTCTTTTTTCTTGATTCGAGCCGCCTCCAACAGTATCTCACGATCTCTCTTCCTTTTATCGCGGGCTTTCCGAAAACAATTGATGCGATGAATATTCACTAAACCATCTACTCTACCGAGCCAAGTATAAGCAAAACACCATATACACTTTTGTTTGATGTTTTCATTATGAATATTATATATATGCGATTTCATAGACGATGGTATTATTTTTTCATCACACAATAAACATTCAATTGGAGTTTTATTATTATATAATAATTTATGATAATGTCTAGCCTCGAGCGACGACATCTTCCTTAACTGAAGATTTATACAATACTATCCCGCAAACGCTATACTCGAATTTATATTCTCGACAACGAATTTATCAATGTGGAGGATCGAGCCGACGCACTTCCCCCCCGCCCCCCCCCCCCCCCGCCGCGCCGCGGGGAGTTGAAAAATGCGTGACCGTTATACTATCTAGATTGATATGTGTAGACCTGGGACCCCGGTGCGATTTATTCGGTTTGGACCAAAAATGGTGGAAAAATAATACTATAGGTCGCAATCGATAGGTTGTTGTGTGCGTTGGCTTCCTATGTATGTATATATGGTGTGTTGGCTTACCATATATGTGTATGCGTTTGGTACGATGTATGACATGATATATGCCGATCGGTTGTTGTGTGCGTTGGCTTCCTATGTATGTATATATGGTGTGTTGGCTTACCATATAATATGTGTATGCTATATGCGTAACGGATTTTTTCAGCTGGGTTAGGTTGGGTGTTGAGTTGCGTTGGTTTACTATATATATGACGTATTGTATGCTCTATATATATAGAGCATACAATACGTCATATATATAGTAAACCAACGCAACTCAACACCCAACCTAACCCAGCTGAAAAAATCCCCCAAATTCGCCCAATTGGTACAAAAAAAAATCTGGTATATACCAGATTTTTTTTTGTACCAATTGGGCGAATATGCGATTACATCATCGATATAAACGATATATACATATGACATATTCACTAAACCTTTTTTTCTCTTCCAACTCTTTTTTCATAACGAGCGGAGCATTCGATATTAGTATTATTATTTAAATATGATGTATTATAATATGATATATGTTATATATAGCAGATTTTTTCGGTTGGGTTAGGTTGGGTATTGTGTTGGCTTACTATATATATATACCAGATTTTTTTGTACCAATTGTGCGAATATGTGATTACATCATCGATATAAACGATATCTATATATCGCATATTCGCTAAGCATTTTTTTCTCTTCCAACTTTTTTTTTCATAACTAATGCTCCGCTCCGGAATAATAATAATTTATTATTCCTCTCACAACGCGAGGCGATAGCATGATTGCGTCATATTTATTTATTTTTTCATAACAAGTGCAGCGCATTCGATATTACTTCTATTATAACGCGAGGCGATCATCGGGATAGCATGATTGCCTCAGATTTTTTTTTCATTACGAGCGGAGCATTAGTTTTTATCGTAACGGGAACACAGAGTTGGTCGAGAACAAATTTTTTTTTCGCAGATCGAGCCACCATCGGTTCGTATTCCTCTCGATGCTGTACTGAGAGAATATATGTATATACACTGCTGAGAGTATACGGCTGGGTATGCTGCGAAACAGCTGAGCAAAAGTATAGCGACGAGTATAGCTCTCTTTGTTATACTCAGCAGTGTATATACATACATACTCTCAGTAAAACAAAGAGAGGAATACGCGAACGGATGGGGTAGGCTCGTTATGGAAAAAAAATTTCTTCTCGCTCAACTCTGTGTTCGCGTTACGAGAGGAATAATAATAATGATAACAACTAATGCTCCGCTCGCTGATCTTCTTTCTGGAAAAATATCTCATGAAATCTCGTGGTGGAAAACAAAAACTATGACGCAATCATGCTAACCCGATGATCGCCTCGCGTTAGCAGAGGAATAATAATAATAATAATAATAACAACTAATGCTCCGCTCGCTGATCTTTCTGGAAAAAAATCTCTGGCAATCTTTGTGGCCGACGATCGCCGTTTACGAAAAAAAATTTCTTCATCGCCGACTCCTCGGTTTGGTTTGGTTTGGTTTGCCGTCTTTGGAAAAAATAAAAAAATCTCTGGCAATCTTCGTGGCCGACGCTTGCCATTTACGAAAAAAAAAAATTTCTTCATCGCAAACTCCTTGGTTGCCGTCTTCCTGAAAAAAAAAAAAAAAAAAAAAAAATCTCTTCATCGCAAACTCCTTGGCCGACGATCGCCGCGCGAGTCGAGGGACAAAAATTTAGCGCGGCTCCTACAATCTTATTTTTGAATTTCTGATCAACACGACGTCAGCCCTACTCCTATTTCTTCTCTTATATGGACAGAGTGTTTAGAAGAAATGAGTCGCGCGCGACACCAAACCTACTTATATACTAAATTAAGCATAAACCTATTGAAAAATTTATTCTCAACCAATCACGAAGCTCGATTTCACGAGGACCACATCGTGGGGGAAGTATCGATCAATCGGGAAGCCGGAAGCGCTCGTGGGCGAGGTTTATTTTCGTCATTCGATCACGAGACGTCGACCAGGACGGTCGCATTTTCGAAAATTGTAATTTTTTCAACACCGGCATGGGGGGGGGGGTGGAGAGGTGTGTTGCCACGATCGTGAATTTATTTATATCGATGATGTAATCGCATTTGGCAGATATAAAAATTGTATGTGGCTGCCAATTTGAGGGAACATCATCAAGGGGTCCAGTTAAATAAGAGTCCTTTAAAGCGCACCAAGTTCGCTGCCATTCTTTATTAACGTTATTTTCAACAGCATCGCTGGCTTTAATATATTCTAAATATTCCGCATCACCTTTCCCCTTGAACCATGAACGCACGATCCGCGCGTGATGAAAAAAAATTATCTTTGGTAGTGTTTTTGAAAAAAAAATAAATGAAAAAATCTTTCCATATATCGATGATGTAATCGCATTTGTCAACGGCGGAAAATGGGATCGAATCGAAATAATTTCTTTACCATAGTATAGTATATATATATATATGGTATGCGACGCAAAATGTGAGCGAATAATAACAAACCCAAACCAAACCGAGAAGTTTGCGATCAAGAATTTTTTTTTTTTTTTTCGTAAACGATAAAGAGACGAAAACATTTTTTTTTTGTTGCAAACGTGCCCGGCAGGATTTTGTGAGATTTTGTTTCAACGCGAAGCGCATAGGATTATTATTCCGATCATCACGCTGCTGAAACATCTTTGAACGAGTCGGAGTCGCGATGGTTTTTTACTATTTTCAGTCAACATTTATGTAACAGATTATTACCTCAAATTGCAGCCGCATACAATTTTTATATCGACGACGTAATCGCGTTTTTCGACATAATAAATTCGACGACTCGTCGTTGATGAGCTGGGTTAGGTTCGGCATGTTCAGTTGTGTTGGCTTACTATATATGATATATATATATCGTCGTTCATTAGCTGGGTTAGGTTGGGCGTGTTGAGTTGTGTTGGCGTACTATATATATATCGACGTTGATTAGCTGGGTTAGGTTGTGTGTGTGTTTGGTTGTGTTGGCGTACTATATATATACCGCATATTCGCTAAAAAAGTGTTTCTCTTTCAACTTTATTTTCACGTTATGAACTAGAAGGGAGCATTCGATTATTATTATTATTATAACGCGAGTCGATCATCGGGATAACATGATTGCCTCAGATTTTTTTTTTTCATTGCGAGCGGAGCATTAGTTATTATCGTACCGCAAACACAGAGTTGGGGACGAGAACGAGACATTTTTTTTTCTAAGAAATGCCAGCGAGCCTACCATAAAACGGACCACGCGACGATACGTCTCTACGTATAGAGAGTATATATGTATATACGCTGAGTATACGGCTGGGTATGCTGCGAAACAGCTGAACAAAAGTATAGCGACGAGTGTATAGCTCTCTTTGTTATACTCAGTACATTCACATATATACTCTCAGTATAGCATCGAGAGGAATACGAACGGATGGTAGGCCCGCTGGTATTTCTGAGAAAAAAAAATGTTGTTCTCGTCCAACTCTGTGTTCGCGTTACGATAATAATAATAACTAATGCTCCGCTCGCTGTGAAAAAAAAATAACGCAATCATGCTTTCGTTTCGCGTTATGAGAGGAATAATAATTAAAGAGTTGGGAGAGAAAAAAATGCTTAGCGAATATGCGATATATATATATAGCATATAATACGTTGGGTGTTGAGTTGCGTTGGTTTACTATATATATATATAGTAAACCAACGCAACTCAACACCCAACCTAACCCAGCTGAAAAAATCCGTTACGCATCATGTAATACATCGTACAATAACGCATACACATATATGGTAAGCCAACACACCATATAAACATACATAGGAAGCCAACGCACACAACAACCGATCGATTGCGACCTATTATTTTTTCGTATTTCCCAATGAACACGACGACGTCGCAGGCCCTGGATCAGATTTGTTCTTGGCCACGTTCCGAAAACAAAAAATCTTTGTGGCCGACGATCGCCGTTTACGAAAAAAAATGTCTTCATCGCCGACTCCTCGGTTTGGTTTGGTTTGGTTTGCCGTCTTTGGAAAAAATAAAAAAATCTCTGGCAATCTTCGTGGCTTCCTGAAAAAAAAAAAAAAAATTTCTTCATCGCAAACTCCTCGGTTTGGTTTGGTTTGCCGAAAAATTCTTCATCGCAAACTCCTTGGCCGACGATCGCCGCGCGAGTCGAGGGACAAAAATTTAGCGCGGCTCCTACAATCTTATTTTTAAATTTCTGATAAACACGACGTCAGCCCTACTCCTATTTCTTCTCTTATATGGACAGAGTGTTTAGAAGAAATGAGTCGCGCGCGACACCAAACCTACTTATATACTAAATTAAGCATAAACCTTCTGAAAAATTTTTTTTCAACCAATCACGAAGCTCGATTTCACGAGGACCACATCGTGGGGGAAGCATCGACCAATCGGGAAGCCGGAATCGCTCGTGGGCGTGGTTTATTTTCGTCATTCGATCACGAGACGTCGACCAGGACGGTCGTATTTTCGAAAATTGTAATTTTTTCACCACCGGCATGGGTCGGGGGGGGGGGTGGAGAGGTGTGTTGCCTCGATCGTGAATTTATTTATATCGATGATGTAATCGCATTTGTCAACGGCGGAAAATGGGAACGAATCGAAATAATTTCTTTACCATAGTATAGTGTATATATATATATATATATATACATATATATATATGGTATGCGATGCAAAATGTGAGCGAATAAGAACAAACCCAAATCAAACCGAGAAGTTTGCGATCAAGAATTTTTTTTTTTTTTTTTCGTAAACGGTAAAGAGACGCAAACATTTTTTTTTTGTTGCAATCATGTTATCCCGATGATCTCCTCGCGTTATAATAATAATATCGAATGCTTTGCTCGTTATGAAAAAAAAAAAAAATGACGCAATCATGCTTTCGTCTCGCGTTTTGAGAGGAATAATAATAATAATAATAATATCGAATGCCTCGGCTCGTTATGAAAAAAGAGTTGGAAGAGAAAAAAATGCTTAGCGAATATGCGATATATATATATATATATATATATCGATGATCGCCTCGCGTTATAATAATAATAATATAGAATGCTCCGCTCGTTAGAAAAAAAAAATGGCGCAATCATGCTTTCGTCTCGCGTTATGAGAGGAATAATAATAATAATATCGAATGCTCCGTTCGTTATGAAAAAAGAGTTGGAAGAGAAAAAAATGCTTAGCGAATATGCGATATATATTTATATCGTTTATATCGATGATGTAATTGCATATTCAAATAAAAAAAATTCCGTGTATATATGTATATACGCAGAATAATATACAGAATAATAATACTCAGCGTATATACACCGAGTATAACAAAGACAGCTACACTCGTCGCTATACTTTCGCTCAGCCGTTTCGCAGCATACCCGGCCGTATACTCAGTGTATACACATGTATACTCTCAGTATAGCATCGAGAGGAATACGAACGGATGGTAGGCCCGGTGGTATTTCTGAGAAAAAAAAATGTTGTTCTCGTCCAACTCTGTGTTCGCGTTACGATAATAATAATAACTAATGCTCCGCTCGCTATGAAAAAAAAAATGACGCAATCATGCTTTCGTCTCGCGTTATGAGAGGAATAATAATAATAATAATATCGAATGCTCCGCTCGTTATGAAAAAAGAGTTGGGAGAGAAAAAAATGCTTAGCGAATATGCGATATATATATATCGTTTATATCGATGATGTTATTGCATATTCGAACAAAAAAAAATTCATATATATATAACATATATCATATACTACATCAATCATATATATATATATATATTGTAAACCAACGCAACTCAATACCCAACCTAACCCAGCTGAAAAAATCCGTTACGCATATAGCATACACATATATGGTAAGCCAACACACCATATATACATACATAGGAAGCCAACGCACACAACAACCGATCGATTGCGACCTATAGTATTATTATTGACCAAAAAATTCCGTAAAACACCGATAATTATGGTATTCCAACCAAGAATATTAACATGTGAATAAAACTTCAGCCGTTTGAAACCCTCCCTATTACGGTCACGCATTTTTCAACTCGGGCGGCGGGGGGGGGGGGGGAAGTATGTCGCCGCGATCGTACACATTGATGAGTCCGTTGTCACTCGCAGTCTTCAGCATAACGGCGACGGGTAATGACCGGTTCACGAGAGGGCTAATAAAAATAGTAATACCAATTAATCTTGGGGATGGAGGCTAAGGAGTGTATAAATCTTTCGTTAAAGAAGATGCCGTCGCTCGAGGCTAAGCGTTATTATAAATTATTAAAAAACCAAACAAACCCAATAAAATGTTTATTGTGCGATGAAAAAATAATACCATCGTCTATGAAATCGCATATATATAATTTTCATAATGAAAATATCGAACAAAAGTGCATATGGTGTTTTGATTATACTTGGCCGGGTAGAGTAGATGGTTTAGTGAATATTCATCGTATAGATTGTTTTCGGAAAGCCCGCGATAAACAGAAGAAAGCTCAAAAGATGTTATTGGAAGCGGCTCGGATAAAGAAACAAGAAGAGCGTGATAAAAAGAAGAGAGATCGAGAAACGTTATTAGAAGTGGCTCGAGGCAAGAAAAAAGAAGAGCGTGATAAAAAGATGAGAGATGCAGAAACATTATTGGAACAAAAGAGAATTCAAAGAGAAACCGATGCGTGGATTAATGCTAATCAAGAGTATTGGATAGCTGCGTGCCGGATAGCCGATCGCATTTTTCGATTCCCGGAAGAGGGGGAGGTGCGTCGCCTCGACCGTCCACATTGATGGTTGTCACTCGTGTAGTATACAGCTGTAACGGCGGCGACGGGTAGTGATCGGTTCACGAGAGGGCTAATAAAAATAGTAATGCCAATTAATCCTGGATGGAGGATAGTATTGTGTATGAATCTTTCGTTAAAGAAGGTTTCGTCGCTCGAGGCTGAACATTATCAGAAATTAATATAAAAAACTAAAACCCCAATAAAATTTTTATTGCGTGATGAAAAAATAATACCATCGTCTATGAAATCCCACATATATCGTATAAATAATGAAAATATCAAACAAAAGTGTATATATGGTTTGGTTTGATTATACTTGGCTGGGTAAAGTGGATGGTTTAATGAATATTCATCGCGTAAATTGTTTTCGTAAAGCCCGCGATAAAGAGAAGACAGATCAATCGATATTATTGGAAGCGGCTCGAATTAAACGAGAAGCAAGACAAAAATCGAATTAAACGAGAAGCAAGACGAAAATCGAATTAAAAGAGAAGCTAGACGAAAGCGTAAGGCCGAGCAAGAGGAAGAGAAGAGGGACAAAAGATAATGTGGGGTTACACCCCAGCATTGATGTCGAGTCAACATGAAGACTAAGAGAGAAGAAGAGGGACGAAAAGTAGTGGCCAAAGCAGCATTGATGTCCAACTCTCAACAAGAGGAAGAAGAAGAGGAGAGACGAAAAATAATGGCCACGGCAGCATTGATGCCCAACTCAATCGACATCCACTTCCGCAAATCAAAAATCGTGTGACGTCACGTCTATATAATTGTAAAAAAATCGATGATTGGTTTGTTTGGCGACGTAGAGTATGTAATGCGAAATTTATTTGAATATACAAAACAAACCAAACATCCCTTTATCACTCTACGACGATCCAAGTGATCCGACGAATATTCCCCAATGGGTTAACCGATTCGAGCGTAGATATCGAACGCAAACATTTGTTAGATTTTATATTCAATTTCCCATAGATCCAGAGAAACGGGTCTGGATTCATTTTGTCAACGCGCCTACAGTTTTAATGGAAATCTAAGTTGACCGCTTTTTTAACAACATTTAGAATTTCTTGCTGTTTTTTGCCCAAATAACATATCGTTTCAACGACATTCAATAGGAATGCATTAAAAACGTCCGATAAGATGTCGATTCCACGCTTTAGTATTATACGCAGTTGGAGAATTGTTCTTTTTGGCAGCAGTATATTGGTCCGTTACCACGTATATAAACGATGACACAGCATCATTGTCTAATTTTGATTTTTTCCTTATGTCATCTGCGCTCAGTTTATCAAATTCCATATTTTTGAGTAATGGGAAAATAATAGATTTATTGGTCGTCAGATCCTTATAATGAACGCACCATCTGTTTGTTCTACCGTTCTTTACCAAACTCGGCGTACCACATAGGCACTTGCATTTTTGTACACTCCCTGCATATATGACTCTATGCCTTGAGGTACAAATAACATCGCAAACATCCGGGCGTACGGTATGATTGGTTTGAAAATACAATAGTGGCATTTATTATACTTGACGCGACCTAGCTTAAATGACTTATAACCTTGATACTCGTTGGTGGCATTTTGTTCATTGATCGTAGCCATTTTACTCAATTCACATTCCCACTGAGACGCTTGATTCGACATGTAGGAAATAGCATTCGTGAGATGCATTGGATGCTGGAACTGGATCGAGTTTGCGACGGAATTTTGCTTCGGATTTATTTTTTTTTCATTCCATTTAATTCCAACTCCCCATTTATGACCCATACGTTCTTTGGCTCGTTCCGTTAACAATACGCAAATCATATGGCGATGGTGTTCCTTACCATCGCTACATAGTCAAGAATAGGTTAAAAAGTATAAATCGTCTCGATGTTTGCGTTCGATAGCTGCCCTCCAATCGGTTAACCAATGGGAAAGATTCGTTGGGTCACTTGAACTCTCGTAGAGCGATGAAGGGACATTATTTTGTTCTGTATATTCAAATATATTTTGCATGAAATACTCTCGTTCACCAAACAAACCAACCATCGATTTTTTTACAATTATATAGGCGATCATACGGTGGGACAATAATAATCTGGATGGTATTACGGTCTCGCATTTTTCAACTCCTGGCGCGGGCGGTGGATGTGTGTCGCCTCGATCGCCCACATTGATGAATCCGTTGTCGAGCGCATTTTTCAACTCCGTGAGAGGGAGGGGGGAGGGTGTCGCCTCGACCGTCGACATTGATGGTTATCACTCGCGGAGTCTTTAGCATAACGGCGACGGGTAGTGACGACCGGTTCACGAGAGGACTAATAAAAATAGTAATACCAATTAATACTGGATGGAGGATAGTATTGTATAAATCTTCAGTTAAAAAAGATGTCGTCGCTCGAGGCTAAACAATATTATATAATCATAAAACAAAAGTGTATATGGTTTGGTTTGAGTATAGTTGGCTGGGTAAAGTAGATTGTTTAGTGAATATTCATCGCATCGATTGTTTTCGGAAAGCCCGCGATAAAGAGCAGCAAGATCAAGAGATATTAATGGAAGCGACTCGAATCAAGAAAAAAGAAGCACGCGATAAAGAGAAGCAAGATCGAGAGATATTATTGGAAGCGGCTCGAATCAAGAAACAAGAAGAGCGTGATAAAAAGAAGAGGGATCGAGAAACGTTATTGGAAGCGGCTCGAATTAAAAGAGAAACAAGGCGAAAGCGTAAGGCCGAGCAAGAGGAAGAAGAGAGACGAAAAATAATGGCCACAGCAGCGTTGATGTCGACTCGTCAACAAGAGGAAGAAGAGGAAGAAGAGGGACGAAAAATGATGCCTACAACAGCATTGATATCGTCTCGTCAACAAGAGGAAGAAGAGGAACGAAAAATAATGGCCGCAGCAGCATTGACGCCGTCATCCAGTTCGGCTTCTAATTTTATCCCGCAAATCAAAAATCGTGTGACGTCACGCCTATATAATTGTAAAAAAATCGATGATTGGTTCAATGGTGAACGACAGTATTTATCGCGAAATTTGTTTGAGCATACAAAACAAAATAATATCCCTTCATCCGTGTACGAGGATTTAAGTGATCCAACGAATCTTCCCCATTGGTTAACCGATTCGAGTGTCGGTGTCGAAACCAAACATTTGTTAGATTTTTGTAATCAATTTCCCATAGATCCGGAAATGGGTCTGGATTCATTTTGGCAACGAGCCTACAGTTTTAAACGAAATCTAAGTTGGTATCACGTGAGCGTTCGATTTAGTGCTTGGCCCTCGTTCGATCAATATCGCCAGGAACATCGAGACGATTTATACTTTTTACCTTACTCTTGTCTATGTAGCGGTGGTAAGGAACATTATCGTCATATGATTTGCGTATTGTTAACCGAACGAGCCCAAGATCTTATGGGCTATAAATGGGGAGTTAGTATTTTAAATCGAATGGAAAAAATAAATACGAGGCAAAGTTCCGTCGCAAACTCGATCCAGCTCAGCATCCGATGCATCTCACGAATGCTATTGTCTACATGTCGAATCAAGCGTCTCAGTGTGAATGTGAATTGAGTAAAATGGCTACGATCAATGAACAAAATGCCACCAACGAGTATCAAGGTTATAAGTCATTTAAGCCAGGTCGCGTCAAGTATAATAAATGTCACTATTATATTTTTAAACCAATCATACCGTACGCCCAATTGTTTGCAATGTTATTTGTACCTCACGGCATAGAGTCATATATGCAGGGATTATACAAAAATGCAAATGCCTATGGTATACCTAGCTTGATAAAGGACTTTAGTACAAACCAATGGTGCGTTCATTATAAGGATCTGGCTTCCGAAAAATCTATTGTTTTCCCATTACTCAAACATATGGAATTTGATAAGCTGAGCGCAGATGACATAATGAAAAAATCACAATTAGACAATGATGCTGTGTCATCGTTTATCTACGTTGGAACGGATCAATATACGGCCAAACAGAATAATTCTCTAACCGCGTATAATAATAAACCGTGGAATCGACATCAGATCGAACGTATTTAATGCATTTATATTGAGTGTCGGTGATACGATGTTTTATTTGGGAAAAAAACAGCAAGAAATTCTCAATGTTGTTGAAAAAGCGGTGCTTGGAGAAGGATGCGATTATCGAACGAGAGCGAGCCACGATTGAACGGGAGCGAGCCACGATTAAACGAGAGCGAGCCATCATTGAAGAAAAGGATGCCATCATTGAACGAGAACGCGCCAAATATGAAGAATTGCTTCAACACTTGATAAAAAAATAAATTAAATCTAAATATGTATGTTTTTTTACACCAAAGTTATATTATAAAATAAAAATTGTTTAGATTTTGTTTTTTTTACATTTATATTTTATCATTGACTGTTTTATTACATCCTCATAATACATACATAAATTACATAAATTTTTAATACGCAAAATAAAATTGAACGAGAACAAAATTTTTTTTTCTCAGATCGAGCCACCATCCACCATCCTTTCGTATTCCTCTCTTTGTTATACCGAGAGTATATATGTATATACGCTGAGACGTATTCTTCTCGGGTCGTCCGTTTTGTGCGGTGCTTCGTAGGCACACGCGCGTCAGTCTCGTGGATCGGTATTAATGACTGGGAATATATAGTACAATTTTTTCAAAACAAATCTGACGAATAAATTTCTTGTAATAAAAAATGAATGCCGATTAAACTGTTGGATAAATTGCTTTCAGAAATAAATGTCGCGTAATACTGTTACTTAAATTTCTTGCAATAATTGCAAAAATTCGCCAATACACATACAAGACATATACATATTTATTTCAAATAAATATCGAATCTTTTGCCCTATATAAAATAATAGGATCGTCTCCGTCTCTGCACGGTCCACCGGCGCCGGATGGATGGGAGAGATAAAGCCAGCTATTCGGACAGCAGTTTTCATCGGTCAGCTAACGACGCGATAACCCCATATCATATGTACAGCCGGTACATATTTATGACATCAACACGCTCGCTCATCGCTTTGCCTCGAGATTTTTTCTCCGAATAGCGTTCTTTGTCTTGCGACGAAAAAAATAACGAATGCGAAAGTTATTTCAAATTTATTTTTCAAATTTTTGCAACAAATCTGGCGAATAAATGTCGTGCAATAAAAAATATCGAAAAAATCGCCAATAATACGGGGGTAATACGAAATTGACATAACTTTGTTAGCATTTATATATTCATGTATATAACGAAATTATGCGAATTCGATGATCGCCTCTCATAACGCGAGGCGATCATCGGGATAGCATGATTGCGTCAGATTTTTCGTTTTTTTTATAACGAGCGGAGCATTCGTTATTATTATTATTATTATTATTATCGTAACGCGAACACAGAGTTGAATTAGAACAAAAATTTTATTTTTACTCAGATCGAGCCTATCATCCGTTTGCATCTCTCTTGATGCGATCCCTGAGAGTATATATGTATATACACTGAGTATAACAAACAGAGCTATACTCGTCGCTATACTTTCGTTCAGCATACCCGACTGTCTGCGAGTGTGTGAGGAGAGTATATATATATATATATACTCTCCTATATATATATATATATATATATACTCTTCTCACACACTCGCAGACAGTCGGGTATGCTGAACGAAAGTATAGCGACGAGTATAGCTCTGTTTGTTATACTCAGTGCATATACATATATACTCTCAGGGATCGCATCAAGAGAGATGCAAACGGATGATAGGCTCGATCTGAGTAAAAATAAAATTTTTGTTCTAATTCAACTCTGTGTTCGCGTTACGATAATAATAATAATAATAATAATAACGAATGCTCCGCTCGTTATAAAAAAAACGAAAAATCTGACGCAATCATGCTATCCCGATGATCGCCTCGCGTTATGAGAGGCGATCATCGAATTCGCATAATTTCGTTATATACATGAATATATAAATGGTAACAAAGTTATGTCAATTTCGTATTACCCCCGTATTATTGGCGATTTTTTCGATATTTTTTATTCCACGACATTTATTCGCCAGATTTGTTGCAAAAATTTGAAAAATAAATTTGAAATAACTTTCGCATTCGTTATTTTTTTCGTCGCAAGACAAAGAACGCTATTCGGAGAAAAAATCTCGAGCGTATATACGCTATACGTAGAGACGTATCCTCGCGTCGTCCGTTTTGTGCGGTGCTTCGTAGGCACGCGCCGTAGTCTCGTGGGCCTCAGTGTGTCCCGTGAGATAGTATTAGTTGCGTCCGTGTACTGTCTTCTGGTTACGAGTGTGTGTGGTCACTGTAGAGAGTGCCCAGTATAGAGAAACCAAACGATACGAGTCGCTGAATTTATTATGTTGAAAAATGCGATCATCGTTTAAATTAAATTGTTCAATTAATTTTAGCCTAATTTCGTATATAAGCTGGATTGGTCTCGCACGCGGTTCATTTCTTCTAAACACTCTGTCTGCATATAAGAGAGGGAATAGGAGCTGACGTCGTGTTTGTCAGAAATTTTTAAACAAGATTGTTTGGAGTCGCGATAAATTTTTTTCCCTCGGCACGGCTTGCGGAAATGCTACCGCGACCACCAAGATTGCGTGCGATTTTTGTTTTTACGGCAAACCAAACCAAACCGAGGAGTTTGCGATGAAGACGATTTTTTTTTCGTAAACGCCGATCGTCGGCCACCGAGATTGTGTAAACATTTTTTTTTTTTTTTTCACTGCAAACCAAACCGAAGAAAACCCAACAACGAAGGAGTTTGCAATGACTGACGAGCGGATCATACGTGAGTATTCATTATTATCATTATTTCTCTCATAATCCGAGAAACGGAAATTTCAGCCGGCAATATGTAGATGGTTTTCGGTGAATTGAGTAATTTTTGTGTCAGTTAGGTCGCAGCGCGAATACTAAGCATTATTATAATTATCATAATGAAACCAAACACAGTCCCGATGAGTTTTTTTTTTTTTGACCGATCGGCATGGCGCCGGTCGGCTGCTTATCTTATCGCCGGTGAAACGACTCTCGGCCAAGCGACCATCGCTGCGGTATACGCCTATATGCGATTCACTCTGATCGGTACGGAACGCCGGGCTGTGCGCGAGGAAATATGCGCGGATGGCGCGATTTCTCGCCGAGTATATATTCGCTCCTATTAAGGGAACAAAGTCAGTAGTCGTTTGGTATCGTTTGACGGATATAACGCGCGATGGATTACAGTTTGGTACGTGATCGTTTGTCGAGTTTTTATAAGTTTCTTCGTAAAGTCGACGATTCCCAATTAAGTTTGGGTGGTTTTTATCATACCGGAATTGACGATGAAATTGAATGTATCGAGTGTGGATTCTGTGTGCGTGGGGTAGTCAACGGAGAGGATGTATTTTTGGAGCATCAATCGTACAAATCGGATTGTCGGCTTCCGAAGAAAATGTTTAGCGCTGATGCATCGTTGGAAGCCACACAGTATCTTGAGCCTGTAATTGAAATGAATGAAACGGCTATTAATGCAGAAACATGTACGGAAAATGTTAACGATACTTGCGGAATTTACTTGAGTGATATGCCCGATCTTACCGATCAAAGTGTTCCATTGCATTTAAAATACAGTTATTATCATAATCGCTTGGCAACGTTCGCAAATTGGCCAAAAGCCAATCATATTGTACAACCGAAAGAATTGGCTCGAGCTGGATTTTTCTATACCGGTGTTGCTGATCATACCGTGTGCTATCATTGTGGGGGCCGTATAGAAAATTGGGCGAATAGAGAAAATCCGTTGACCGAGCAC
The DNA here is from genome assembly GCA_958009045.1 of Oxytorus armatus. Taxonomy (NCBI): domain Eukaryota; kingdom Metazoa; phylum Arthropoda; class Insecta; order Hymenoptera; family Ichneumonidae; genus Oxytorus; species Oxytorus armatus. Next base: position 5,631,188 of record OY253752.1, read on the forward strand.
ACAAAATGGTTTGGTGAATGTTGGCACATCAGAGCAATTAACGATGTACTGTTTGCCGAAGAAATTGATTGGCAAGAGTTGCGCATCCAACAAGACCACAATTCCCATAGTGTGACGATTCATTATGCAAAATATGTTTTTTAAAACTTGCCGAAATGCTATTTTTGCCATGTGGGCACTTAATGTCCTGTAGAAAATGTTCGGCAAGCATGGGCATATGTTTTCGTTGCCATGTTCTTGTAAAGGATACACTCCAAGTGCGGTTTGCCTAATACACAATTGGTGCCAAGTGCGGAAATTATCGGACATTATCAGAATTTGAGACCAAACCAAACTGCTGCCGACGGTGTGAATAAACGTAAATTGTCTCATTGAATGCGAAGGAAATTGCAAAGAGTGTTAAATATTAGTACGTTAATACCATCGCCATATATTCTGGAAATTCATGAAAAAGTTTTTGAATAGAAACGCAAAGTGCCTGGTGTTTTGGTGGATGATTTAAAATAAGAATGAACCGCCACACAGACTAAATATTAGGAGACTAATCGATCTTTGTGCTGAGAGTGTTGAGAACGAAAGAGTGAATTCCGTTATATATTCTGGAAATTCATAAAGAACTTGACATTGTCCTTTTGGATACAACGCGGAATACGTGGTGTTTCGACGAATGTACCGAGACGATGATCGGGTAGGCATTCGCAGTCTGAAATAACGGGCGCGTGTCGATAAATATTTGTATGCAAAATTCCATTTTGGCACGAAGCTGCTACTTTCTCATTATTATCGTTCCACAACTCTGGTAATGTTGATTTGCAGGTTTGTACATAACCCAAGTCCGAAATTACTTCCAAAACTGAATATATTCCGCGCTTGTCGTCGCATTCATTGCTATTTGGATTAGTTACGGTACAAAAATTGTTGACACATTGAAAATTAAACTTGTCGTTTGAGCAAAGTGTGTGGCAATCTAATGTGCTTATGCAGTGTAATTTATCGTATATCGGATTACAACTTATCATGGGGGAAATTCCTATATTATTGCCGAAATTTGCGATTATATTCCCGGATCCAGCAGTATCAACTTGTTGTTTTCTCACTTTTTCCGATTTATATATCGCGTATGTTTGGTAGAGTTTATGGCAAATTGTAACGAATATCAGCTGAATGATGAATAAGGTTAGATATTTCCTCGAATATCGTTGAATGAAATTTAATGGCATTATTATTAAATAATGTACTCTATGGATACCGTTTGTACGAAGAAATTATTAATGCGCATTCCAGTAAGCCGCCAATGCCGACATTAGCGGATTCGCCTGAAGATGATTCGAGTAACGATAATGCTCCAGACAATGAAAAAGATTCGCTCGAATCCAAGATGTGTTTTTTATCACTGATATGTCCAGCTATTATGACGTACATATGTTTCTCGGTTAATTTTATAAATTCGATTCTACGTCTGTTGATACTGCTTATTTTCTCCACGCATGTATTCATTATGGCTAGAATTTTTTATAAGCATAACATTTTTACATCGTCGATATCATGAATGTTTCTAAAATGCAAACATATTGAAGATGCTGGTATTTTCGCATAAAAAGAAAAAAATACGACTGGATGATTTTCATTCCATATTGAATACAAATGATGTGCCGTTTTACTTGAGAGACATGGCCGTACAAGTCTTTACGTCTTTATTGGCGAATAGAGAATTCCTCTCCCTAGTTGAAAGCGAAAATCCAAATTTGAAGTATCAAATTTGGATTTTCGCTTTCAACTAGGGAGAGGAATTCTCTATTCGCCAATAAAGACGTAAAGACTTGTACGGCCATGTCTCTCAAGTAAAACGGCACATCATAGTAACGGCATTGATAGTAATCAATAATTTAGTTCGGAAAACATATGAAAAACTCGCTACGAAAAATCGCATTGAATTTGATTAAGAACGGTCGTTAATTTTGTTGCAGATGGTCCGAACCAAACCAAATCAACTACACGATGTTTCATATCATCAAGATTAACGGTGTGAAAATTTATGGACTCCATTTACCGGCGTTTAGACACGTGTACACCCACGCGTGTCGTGTGAATTCGTTGGATTACGCTTTGCTGGAAGAACGTCGAATGTCATTGCTGCCGCTGATTGAACATATCGCCGGCCAGTTTAACGGCGTACCGACACTCTGCGTATTTGATTATAAAGTCTGTGCTAATCATACATTTAAGGACGGCATTGTCATTGAATATTATTTCGATATGGCGTATCTCGTTGACGGTGCAATCACGCATTATCCAGTTGACAAACAGACCAATGTAGCGCTCAATTTTTTTCACGAAAAATTACCACACTTGTTGAATCACCATCACAACTTGGATGCCAATATTAGTCGCTCGTTTAGCCAAGTATTGCTGAAAGTATTGGAATCTAATAGTCTGTTTCGAGCGTCGTCAATTCAACGCGAATCCATATAAAGATTGCACGATAATTTGAGGGGAAAAAATGTGCCTTCCGACATCATTACCGATCAAGTCGCGACGGCGCGTCATTTTTTTTCAAATTTATTCGATGGAAAAAATGGTCCGTTTGTGTTTAGCGAGGATAACTTAAAGAAACTCGGAGACATCATTGCGTCTTTGTCCAATAAAAAAATTGAAATGTTAAAGACGGCGTTTTTATCTCCGTCAATCGATAGCTTGATGTCACCGAATATGATTATGAGTTATCCTCGCTTATCCTCGCTTGCTTGGAGCCTATGCAGCAAACCGCGTTAAGTATAAAACAGGTTTCGCCCCAAGATTCGAAAGAATTTTCCAGTTTTTTACCCAATATGATATTACATAAGAATTATTCAAACATTGATCATGCCAATGGAGAATCAAAGTATTTTTATGTCTTTGAAGAAACATCCGTGGTTATTTTGTTATAAAATTAAATGTCATCGCGGTGTTTTTGAAACGTTTCTCCAGAAACGATATATTTTTGCGTACAAAAGTATATTTACCGAATACGGGGGAATAGGCGCTGACATTTTGGTATACGACTATATGCATATTTTTTTTCTAAAACATGTGTTGCGGAAATTGAAAAAAAAAAACAAAAAAATCTTTGAACGATGAATGTATAATTACCCAGGAGCGTGGTGGTGGTGGTGGTGGTGGTGGTGGTGGTGGTGGTGGTAAAGTCTCGAATCGGATCATCTTGGCCGATTTACTTTCCAACAGTGACAATAAATTTGCATTACCGAAATCAAACTCGGCTAATAATAATTGTAATGATATTTTTCATTTGGCTCACAACTTTTCCATCAACGATACTATATTTTTAAATTCCAATAAAATGTCGTGCGTGCGCAATTATAGCAAAAACGTATCCATAACTGATGTATATTGTGTCGTTTCGAAAAAAATTCTCGAGCTATTATTGGTCAAAGTCACTTGTCAATTTAAAATAATTCACAGCGTTAGATTTCGCGATTTCACCTTTTATTACGTTCATTTTTACATTACTCGTAATCGTTTGGCCATGTTCTACACCATCGCAATAGAAACCTTGGAAAATCTAGTTTGTTCGCAAGGCAACGGCGGTGCCGCGAGCGACGAGTCGGACAATTTTGATATAATTTGGTCAGCGAGACCGCACCTTCAATTTATCTATATTTCGGACTTTAAAATGTTTACCGATGAAAAAGTCTTTCTGTACAACTATGTCGCGTACCTGTTTATCGAAAATACCAAAAAATTAATTGCCTATCCAACGACACTGTACGAAAGTAATCTGTTTGTGTTGTACTTTTTAAAAGTGATTAAGAGTTATAAACATGACTTTTCCAATTTGTACAATATATTTGCCAAGATTAATGGACCTCTGGTTAATTTGATAAGTGTACGAGGTATAGAAGCTATTACCGACGAAAACCTAGAATCCGTCGAATATTCCTGTAACAATTATGCGACGCTCAATACTTTTTTGAATTTACCGACATTGAGCCAACATCAGTCGCGCGACAATCATTTGATTTTATAATTTTTCACGCGTTTACGTAATATATAAGAGTAAATAAATACACGATGGTGAGTTCTGAGAAAATTGCGTTTTATTCATTTGCGGTTTTTTTTATCATCTCCGCAGATGGAGACTCAAATGTCCCGATAAGTAACAACAACACTTTCAATGATGACGAGCAATTGAACGCCACAATCATACCCTGAATAATACCGGACCAAATAATATTCGCGATACTCGAATATTGGTTAATGCAACTGACCCGATCATTTCCATGGCCACTAAAGTGGCCATGGAATATTGTTTGTTGAAAATGTTTCATTAGGTAAACCTAATGAAACATTTTCAACAAACAATATTGTAGAGCCAGATCAACCGCATGGTAAAACGCCAATGTCGAATGATTATTCGTATATTGCCAATGACGAGTTGGAAGAAATTCTAAACAGCCTGAAGGACTATCATAGTTCATTGGGAGAAATATTTTTACAATTGGATTCGATAAAGACACAAAATTCTCCGTTCCATTTCAACAATGGTGAAACTGTTGCTGAAAATATTATGAAATGTATACAATTGTTGGCTAATTTTTCCGGTACCCTGCTAGTTATTTTCATCGCTCAATAGAGCGATGAAAATAACTAGCAGGGTACCGGAAAAATTAGCCAACAATTGTATACATTTCATAATATTTTCAGGGGTGGTTGATCCTAGTGCCGATTAATAAATCGGCACTAGGATCATACGCGATCGATCATCAAGTTGCTTTCGTAGAAAAATATAATGGCCAATCCAACATAAGATAATGCTATGATGAAGTATCGACAATTTTTCACGTATGTAATACTATTACTAGCCCTAATAGTAGTAGTAATGGTTACCATATTTTCGGGACGACGTAAAGAAAATAAAGTTGGCGCAACACCGTTGGATGAGCGTCGTGGATGAAGCATGCCTACGCGAATACAGAATCGGCGCAAAATACATACGAACGCGAAACGCTACCGTTTCAGTCGCAGTCGCCGTTGTCAAGCGCGTCACCGACAGCACCGGCGCTGGATGGAACGACTCCTTATCATGTAACTGAAACTCGCGAAGAAATATCATATCATAATCCGGAGCTCGCCAACACGGTTATTCGGCGAAAACCAGATACAAAATTCGTCGATGCCCTCAAGAAGATATTTTAAAAACCCGTACAAACGAACGTTTGCCGTTCGGAACACAATTATATGATAGCTATATCGCGCCCAAACGCTCGAAACACCGTCAATGCGTAGCCTGTTTGAAAAAAAAAAAAAAAAAAAACAAAAACAGCCAGCATTAAGAAAATAATATTAACGCTGGTAGAGAGCGTAAAAAAGTAACCAAGAGGTGGGGGGTAGGGACATGCTTGAAAATATTAGAAATTTTTTATGTTCTGACCTGGATATACAATGTAATTCGGATAGTCTATCGAACTTTGCGCATTTACCTCGATCGATGCAAGTCCGATGCAACTTGTTTTTGTCGCGTGAAATAAAAAAAATGATGCAATTGGATTGTCTCATTGATTCGCTAAATCAATCAGTCAATACCGGTATTGAGAATTCTGCGCCAATTTTATTAGTCAAATCACCGGAAGAGCTGTCTCAAAATCAACTGACTGAATTATTCAATTCGCAGAATAGTTTGGTTGAATTATTGGATAAGAAAAAAAATCTTAGTCGTGAATTGAAATTATGGCAGGAACGGGCCGCCAAACAGTTGGATATACAAGATTGCTTGGATTTACATTTTTTATTGAGTGGCAATAAACGTCATGACCGTGACGAATATAGCGAATTATTGTCGGTTGCCGAAAAAATAGAAACCGATAATACCGAACAGCGGACGAAAAAAAATTTGATTAAATTAATGAATCTATTATTTTGTTACGTATTGCTTAAAAAATCTTTGCCAAATTTAACAACCGTTACACCGTTACATGATATTATCGCAAAATTCATGACTTAATGAAGTAAAATGTTACCGACCGAATTGAGTCGCGTTAGTCAGGGGCTGGGTTCTGCCAATTTATGGAGGGTATTTATTATTTCTTCTCGCGTCATTTGATTTCCCAGTCCGGATAAAATTGTCCCGAGTACGGTATGCTTTTTTTCCAATTTCAATAATAATTTCGGCAAAGAACTGTCGAATATTTTTTGTTGAGAGATCAGCTCAAATATGTCCTGGAACAGGTCAAATATTTTTTTGAATGAAATGTTCTCAACTTTCGCCACTTTTAAATGAAACATTAGAAAATTCGCGTAATACGCCGCCAGGGTTGATTTCCGATTGCTATAAATACAAAAACTATATGGAAACATGTTCCAAAATGACTCGTAATCAGTGTGAAAAGATGCCTCAATTTTTTTTCTGTATATCGCGTAAGAATTGTAATTCTGATGATCGGGCGTTTGTGACAAATTCAAACAGGGCGCATAAATTATCGTTGGTAAGGGGAACGAGTCGCGATTTTATGATGAATTTGGGCAGAAAATTTTGCAACAATGATTTAAGATCGCCGCTTTGTAATTTGTTGCGAATAAATTTAATTTTTGACTCAACCGTCGGCTCAACCGCACCTTTACCCGCGTATCTATCATACATTTCATCGATAAACTGGTAATCGTACTTTTTATCGAGCAAATTTTTAATCTTGCTAAAGACATTGTTAACGCCAATGCTCGCGTTGTTTAAGTCAATGTCTAGCATCCGGGGTTTGACGATTGATGTTTCGTCGCTAAAGGCAAAGATGCATAACCAGAAAGGAACATGTATCATTAGCGAGTGATATAAATCATTGATGCTCAAAGATTGTAGAGTTTCGTGGAATAAATTTATAATATTGCGACACTTTGAATGGTCAATCGGCGTCAAAGTTTGCAGCTCTAATCGCTTGATTTGCTCGAGTTCCGCTTTATGAATCGATGATAATTTTGATTTTTTTTCCAGCCATTTACGATACTTTGCGTTATAGTGGAACATGAGCATCGCGCACTCATCGATCAGTTTACCGTCTATGTTGACAAGCTTTTTAATGTATTTGCAACGAGCCATTTAATATTTCATCGTCCTCTGCTGAATCCAACGAATGTTCCAATTTATCGATGAATTTTAATATATTTTTCAAACACGTTTGCGAATCAATTAAATTATTTTCATCGATCGTCACGATGCCGTTGAATAAAAAACACAGCAATTCCACGCATTCTTTATTTTTTTCAGCGGACATGGACACCTTTAAATTCAAATTGTCAAATCGTTTGAACACATTGCCGCTGGTGTCGTAAAATCCGTACACATTTTTCAATAACATGCTATGCATCCCTCTAAAGGGGATGTTTGGTTAGTTATAAGTCAATTTAAAAAATGGAACTGTGCGAGCTCGCAAACCACTTTCATAAATCAAAACACGGCTGCGTCGTCTATTCGAATAATAACATCTTATATCATATTTATAAAAAAACTAACGTATCCGTTGATTCGGACGGTACGCCTTATTATCGGAATTTTATATTCGGAAATTCCATCAACTGCAAATTTATTCTAAACAGTTTAGAGGCTGAAGTATTCACCAGTCAATGGACTGGCAACAGCCCATTGACTGCGGCGGATTTGTAGCGGTATCGGGTTGTACAATGGTACAACCCGATACCGCTACAAAATTACTTGCGCGTCGATAATTTTAAACAATTTCTCCACACACAATTTGCATTGGGTAAAAATATTAACGAACAAACGAGGCTGTATTTAAATGTAAAAAATTTATTTGACGTTTACATCGAAAACATTCACGACACGTATCAAACGCAATTTTTTAGACCTGTATTTTTCGTAGATGCGGTCGAAAAATATTGTATCGATTGGAAAATGTGCTTCCATCTGCTGCTGGCCATGACAAATTTAGACGAGATTCATCGGATTAAACTTAAAACTCGCAATCCCAAGGCATGCAGCTTGGCACATTTAATAAAACGACCAATATCCGGGCTAGTGTGTAATTCTCAACCTGGAATGTCATACGATAATAATACAGAGTCGAGTTGCCAGCATATTTTACTAAACAAAAAAACTTCGCCCGATAACGGCGTTTGGTTAAATCCAGACTTTACGACAAACACAGTATGTCACAGATTGATTAAGGAACAATTGGCAATTTTCGGAGAGGCTTCTGTTGCTAACCTATACGATTATAAATGCAACTATGCCGCCGATACAGTCCACACTTTTAACGCCATTTACAAACGACAAACAAAAATGCACTCTCTATTTTGTTTTCCCGACAGATTAATGTCCATAAAATGGCTGAATGATTTAGAAAAGTTTCTCACGGTCACAGCAATCTGAGAATTTTCGTTCCATTTTCGACAGTCGCTCGTAGCATTCCATAGACTATTGCTCGACAGAAAGGACACTTGGCTCGCTCGGTATCGTCCGACGAGCCTTCGACGACAATGTATCGGTGTAATCGACGCGCACATGGTACGCAACACTCGTGATTACAATTCAATAGTATGGCCCATTCTGTTTGCAAACATTTCTCGGTAGTACAAATTGCACAACTTCGTTTTACGACTATAGCATCATCGTCCGCAATTAACAGGTTCAACAATATCGATGTCAGTCGACAGGTTTGCTTTTTTCTAATCGTAGAAGCAACCATGCCGTGTTCCATTATCCGTAGCTTCACGTCACTCAAATATGCGAGAGACTCCTTTATACCCTTAATTTTTTCACGAACATTTCGCTTAGGCTTTCCGATGTAACACAAATCATGATCCGTATACAGCGACGACATCTTTCGATTCAGTGAAGCAATCAGACAATGAATTGTCTCGTGCAAATACTCTAGCTCGTTCTGTCTCGGCTCGATGTTTTCTTCCGTTGAATCCATCTCGGTCGCATTATACGGTGTTGAAGGTCTCGCGGGTCTATTCGGGGCAGGTTCCACCAACGAGAGGTCGTTATCAATGACGACAGTATCGACACTATTATCGTCGATGTTATTATCAATTGTCGATGAATGTCCGTTTGACGGGTTGGCGTCTAGTCGCAGCCGATGGGAACGTTGATGATGAAACATATCGTACCGTGCTGTGTGACGACCGTTTAGTTTCTCGAGCTGCTCTTTCGCGTAGGTATACTCGCGATTTATTTGATATGCGATATACGCACACGCTCGTGGAACGACGATGCGTCTTTTACGACGGACGCTTCAGTGGCGCGGGGGGGTGAGACACTCTGGTGGCGAGCCACACTGTAGCCACGGGAAAGGAATTATCTTGACTTTATAGGATAATTCCGGGATACATGTGTGGCCAAGTTGTGGCCCGCCGTCAATCTACCGCATGGTGATATGGCACTACGGTGAAATTTATGTCAGATTTTTTAATCATATACGATATAGCTATTGAAAATTTATTCCACCGATTTTTTTAAATCAATTTTTTTGTTGCCGAAAAACTATCATTCGACGAACAAAATACATTCAACGCTCTCTGAAAATAAATTTCTCGTATGGTTCAGTAAAAAATATTATTCGGTATTTAATCGGAATGAACTTGCAAACATTGTAAAAAAAAAAAAATGCGACTAATGCGAAATTATTTTTTCCGATATTTTTTATTGTTTGAAAATTTCAAATTTCTTCGACATATTTTGCATAGAAAAATTCCAAATTTATTTGATATTTATTTGAAATAAATATCTACTCTTGTACATATCGAGGGCATTTATATATTTTTTTTATCGTTTGAAAATTCCAAATTTATCCGGCATATTTTTTAAAGTAATTTATCCAATAGTTTAATAGACATTAATTTTTTCAATATTTTTTCATTACACGAAATTTATTCGCCAGAATTGATCGGGGGTATTTTTGCATATGAAAAAAAAAAGTTTAATCGACATTCATTTTTTCAATATTGTTTATTATTGCTCAAAATTTTCAAATTTATTCGCCAGAATTGTTTGAGGATAGGAAAAAAAATAGTTGCTTGACTGTTATTTCAAATAAATATGTACTCTTGTACATATCGAGGGAATGAATATACGGCGTGCGCTTATCGCATTGGCCGACCGGACTGCTGCCCGAATCCCTGGCTCGCCCGTACCTCCGATATCTCGCATCAGCAACGTAGAAGATTTTATTATTTTCCTATATTTTTATGGAACAAAAAATAAGGATTTGATATTTATTTGAAATAAATATCTACTCTTGTATGTATTGGCGACATTTACATTTTTTTAAGGCTCGATAATTCCAAATTTATTCGCCAGAATTGTTTGAGTAATTTATCCAATAGTTTAATCGACATTTATTTTTTCAATATTTTTCCATTACACGAAATTCACTCACCAGATTTGATTGGGGGTATTTTCGCATATGAGAAAAAAAGTGGCTCGATAAAATTTATTTGTCCTATATTTTATGTATGGGGAAACTCGGCATTTACATTTTTTTCGATATTTTTTATTGCTCGAAATTTCCAAATTTATTCGCCAGAATTGTTTGAGGATAGGAAGAAAATAGTTGCTTGACTTTTATTTGAAATAAAGATGTTCTCTTTTGTACATAGCGAGGACATTTATTTTTTTTATTGTTTGAAAATTCCAATTTATCCGGCATATTTGTTTGCGTAATTTTTCTAATAGTTTAATCGACATTTATTTATTCAATATTTCTCTATTACAAAAAATTCATTCACCAGACTCGATTGAGGATATTTTTGCAAATGAAAAAAAAAATAGTTGCTCGATAAAATTTATTTGCCCTATATTGTTATAAATTGTTATAAAACTGGACATTTATTTTTTTCGATATTTTTGAATGCTCGAAAATTCCAAATTTGTTTGAAGGTAGGAAGAAAATAGTTGCTTGACATTTATTTCAAACAAATATATACTCTTGAATGCTCAAGAGTATATATTTGTTTGAAATAAATGAAAGTGCAAAATATGCATTTTGCATTCATTATTTTCTTCGTCGCGAGACAAAGAATGCTATTTTCGGAGAAAAAACTGAAGCCAAAGTGATAAGCGCGCGCGTTAATATATAGCGGCGAATGCATAACCAATTCTCTGCGCTTAGCGCGTATGCTGACTGGACTGCTGCCCGAATGCTTTATCTCGCCCGTACATCCGGTACATTGCGCAGCAACAACGTAGAAGATTTTATTATTTTATATAGGAAAAAAAAATTATTGGGTATTTATTTGAAATAAATATGTGCTCTTGTATGTATTGGTGACATTTATTTTTGATTGGTTTTGAAAATTCCAAATTTATTCGACATATTTATGAAAGAAATTTATCTAATAGTTTAATTCCTACTTTGATTTCCTTTTTTGTTACGGGCAATTTATTCGCACAACAATTTTTTCCCATATAAAACAAACTCTCAAATAAATCTGGTGAATAAATTTATTGCGATAAAAAATATTTAAAAAATAAACGTCGAATAAATTTGGAATTTTCAAAAACAAACAAAAATATATGCCACCAATACATACAAGAGTTGTTATTTATTTCAAATAAGTATCGAACAATTATTTCAAATAAATATCGAACAATTATTTGTCTTCCTATACAAAATAATAAAATCTTCTACGTTCTTGCTGTGTGATGTACCGGATGCTTGGGCGAGATAAAGCATTCGAGCAGAGGCGAAGCGATAAGGGCGCGTCTTAATGTCATCAATACCTAAGGGTGAGCGCATAAAGGAATTCTTGTGCTTAGAGCGTCGGCTGACCGGACTGTAGCAGTCTTTGTCTCATACGTACTTGCGAGCCCCACAGTCAGCCTGCGCGCTAAGCACATTCAGTGTTCGCGCGACGTTCGGTGTTGCTGGTTCACACCCGTTGACTATCCGCCTTTCAACAGCTTATATCCTGCCGTAATGTGTTTTTTTAATGTCGGTATTTAAATAACGGCGATCGATTTTCCGATTAATTAATTTGTAACAAATTACTCTAAAGTGAATATAACGTGAACGTGCATCGATAAAGACGATTGAATATCTCATTAATTTGTGACAAAGTATTCTAAAGTGAATATAACGCGAACGTTCATCGACAAAGACGATTGAATATCTCATTAATTTGTAACAAATTACTCTAAAGTGAATATAACGTGAACGTGCATCGATAAAGACGATTGAATATCTCATTAATTTGTGACAAAGTATTCTAAAGTGAACATAACGCGAACGTGCATCGCGACTAGGACGATTGAATATCTCATTAATTTGTGACAAACTACTCTAAAGTCAACATAACGTGAACGCGCATCGACAAATACGTTTGAATATCCGATAAATTTCTGACAAACTAATCTCAAGTGAACATAACGTGAACGTTCATCGACAAAGACGATTTAATATCCGATACATTTTTGACAAACTAGAACGTGAATCGACAAGTCAATTTCCAGAAAGAAGAAGCAGCCCACCACCGGTAAGCAATTTTTAAACAATAACAAATATCGGATAATTTTTTTCCTATACAATAAAAAATAAATGTCGCGCAGTGATTTTTCCTATATTTTGGAAATAATTGCTCGAATAAATTTCGTCGAGCAATTATTTTTTTGCTATATTTTTATATAGCAAAAAAATAATTGCTCGCCCAAACGAATCCGGTGAATAAATTTTTTATGCAATGAAAAATTCATTACGCGATATTTTTTTTTTATTGCGTAGAAAGAAAATAATTATTTCTTCTTTTTCTATAATGAATTTTTATTTTCCTATACAAAATATAGACCGAATAAATTTCGTGGAGCAACTATTTTTTTTTTTTCGTTGCTTTAAAAAATAAACGCCGCGTATTTATTTTTTTCCTACCCAATGAAAAATTCATCACGCGATATTTTTTTTTATTGCGTAGGAAAAAAAATTATTTTTTCTTTTCCTATACAAAATATAGTCCGAATAAATTTCGTCGAGCAACTATTTTTTTTTTTGCCTTCAAAAATAAACGCCGAGTATTTATTTTTTTCCTACCCAATGAAAAATTCATTACGCGATATTTTTTTTTATTGCGTAGGAAAAAAAATTATTCTGTGCAAAATATAGCCCGAATAAATTTCGTCCAGCAACTATTTTTTCGTTATATAAAATTTCACCCAAACAAATCAGGTGAGTAAATTTCTCGCAATAAAAAATAAATGCCGATTAAACTGTTTGCTTGGTTTGGTTTAAAAAAGAAATGTCACGTAATTATTATTTTTTTCCCTATTACCATGAAAAATTCATTAAGCGATATTTTTTTTTTTATTGCGTAGAAAATAAATTATAATTTTTTCTTTTCCCACAATGCATTTTTCTTTCCCCAAACAAAATATAGCCCGAATAAATTTCGTCGAGCAACTGTTTTTTTTCGCTATATAAAATTACGCCCAAACAAATCAGGTCAATAGATATCTCGTAATGAAAAATAAAAGCCCATTAAACTGTTAGATAAATTGCTTTCAAAAATAAATGTCGCGTATTTATTTTTATTCGTACACAATGAAAAATTCATTACGCGATATTCTTTTTCATTGCGTAGAAAAAAAAATAGCTATTTTTTCCGCCCCTATAATTATTTTTTCTTTTCCTATGCAAAATATAATAGCCCGAATAAATTTCGTCGAGCAATTATTCTTTTCCTATGCAATGAAAAATGAATTATTCGATATTTTTTTTTATTGCGTAGAAAAAAAAATTATTCTTTTTCCCATAATGAATTTTTCTTTTTTATGCAAAATATCGTCCGAATAAATTTCGTCGAGCAATTCCTATGCAATGAAAAAAAAATCATTCTGCGCAATGAAAAATTCATTACTCGATATTTTTTTTTTCATGCGTAGAAAAAAAAACTATTTATTCTTTTCCCATAATGAATTTTTCTTTTCTTATGCAAAATATAGTCCGAATAAATTTCGTCGAACAATATTATTCTTTTCAGGAAAAAAAAAATCATTCTGCGCAAAATATAGCCCGAATAAATTTCTCGCAATAAAAAATGAATGCCGATTAAACTGTTGGCTAAATTGCTTTAAAAAATAAATGTCGCGTAATTATTTTTTTCCCCCTATACCATGAAAAATTCATTACGCGATATTTTTTTTTATTGCGTAGAAAAAAAAATTATTATTTATTCTTTTCCCATAATGAATTTTTGTTTTCCCATGCTTTTGCATGGGAAAACAAAAATTCATTATGGGAAATATAGCCCGAATAAATTTCGTCGAGCAACTATTTTTTCGTTTTATAAAATTTCACCCAAAGAAAGCGGGTCAATGAATTTCTCGCAATAAAAACTGAATGCCGAATAAACTGTTAGCTAAATTGCTTTAAAAAAACCAAACGTCGCGCAATTCGTTTTTTCCGAACCCAATGAAAAATTCATTACGCGATATTTTTTTTTATTGCGTAGGAAAAAAAATTAGTCTGTTCAAAGTGTCACCCAAACAAATCAGGTGAATAAATTTCGTCCAGCAACTATTTTTTCGTTATAAAAAATGTATGCCGATTAAACTGTTGGCTAAATTTCACGCAATAAAAAATAAATGTCGCGTAATTATTTTTTTTCCCTTATACAATGGAAAATTTATTACGTGATATTTTTTTTTATTGCGTAGAAAAAAAAATTATTCTGTGGGAAATAATGCATCGACGAAAGGGGACCCATATATTGAAATGCACGTCACATCGCAACGGCGTTGCTATGTGACGATAAGATAATGAAGCAATATAAAAGAATCAAGAGTTTGGTGAGAAACCAGCGAGAAGGTCGGAAGTCCTTATTTAATAAATCTATTCGACCAATAAATAAAGTCTTTGCCTTTATTTATTTTTATTGTGCAGAAAAAATAATAATAATTTTTTTCCTTTCCTATGCAAAATATATAATCTCGCAATAAAAAACGAATGCCGATACACATACACGAGTTCATATTTATTTCAAATAAATATTGAGCAATTACTTTTTTCCTACACAATGAAAAATTCATTACGCGATATTTTTTTTATTGAGTAGAAAAAAAATTATTCCTTCTGTTCGTATACAAAATATAGCCCGAATGAATTTCGTCGAGTAACTCTACGAGAAAAATGAATAGATATGCTCTCGAAGCATCTCCAAAACGAAGCAAACCAAACCCCCTTGTCAAGCCCTCGAGCTGCTATTTGTGCCTTTTTTGTCTTATTGTACTACCTCGGAAATTGTTTGCGCCAAAACATAAGTGGCATCACGGGTCCGGCGAGACGCATTTGTGTTATGATGACGTCACATAGCGTAACGAGTATATATTCGTTCGTACGAATGGGACGAAGCCAATTCTTCGGACAGTGTTAATATCTCGCGAATTCGATTAAAAAAAAACGCAATGAAATTTATTCGAAATGAAATGCCATCGCGACTCTGCCGCGTGATTATGGCTCAGCGTTGAGATTTTTCTATCTTATGGCGAGGAAAATAATGAATACGAAATTAATTTGTGCGATGTTTTTTATTGTGTAGTTTCGGCAATGGATTTTGCCGCGCAACTGCTAATCAAGAGAGGAAGGTGCCCGGTGTGCCTACTTCCGGTGGGGGTGTGCTACAATTGGGAACAATGTTACGAGCGATGGTTATATAGCGAGGAAAACCGCGAGAGCGTCTGCCGTCTGTGTCACGTCACCGTGCCGAAGCACGAACTCGCCTCTCACGCCGGCGCTTGTCTGGTGACGTTCGAATGCTACGTTCGGGCCATATATCGCGTGCCCACTGCTCAGCAGCAGGACGCGGGCCAATAAGAAACAGAAAGGAAAAGAAACGGGACATGCCGGTAGTATTCTTTTTGTCCATATGTATATATATACATATACATATGGACAAAAAGAATCCTACTAACATGTAATAATACGCGATCATAATTTTATCCCACGCATATATATATTGGTAAAGAATTGGCTTTATTCTATTAGTACGAGCGAGTAGCGAATTGCTGCATATAGAAAAGTTCGGTCATCGCTTGACGGATATGTTTTTATTCTCTCTTTCTAGAGTACATTGTATAACCGGTCGAATATACATACTGTCTGAACTACGAGCATCATGTCTTTCATCGGCGAAACCAAATTTTACGATATTGCATATATTCTGGCGAACATTACAAAGAACAGTACCAAAGACAAGTGCGCATATTTAAGAGACGCGAACGTGCATCGACATGTTCAATTTGAAAAAAATGATATTCGACGAGTAGCCGATATTTTTAAGATCTTCGGCAGTTTGATTCCTAATGGCGTTGCATTTAAAAAATTAACGCCACTGCCGAACAATAACTCGGCGAAGCAATTGATTTATTTCATTGATCAAATCAATCCGAATATTGCCGCTAACAATGGTAATACCATCGACTATGCGAGCTCGGATACTAGCGTTGGCTCCGATCCGATATTCCACATTAATTGCGTATTGGACGAAATTGCGAGTCATGGAGAGTCAAGAACTAATCCGCCCAGTAAAGATTCTACGACGATTATAGAATTTTTCCAACACGAAGGCAATGACCTGATGGCCACGTTTGAAACGCTAGCCGGTATAATGGCCCGAGTGAAAATTGACGAAGCTTTGCGAAAATATCTCAATATTGATGTGGATTTGACAACAACCAGTGTTATCTCAACTTATTGTCGGAAACTGGACGGAATATACGATCAGTTGGTAAACTATTGCATCATCAACAAAGGCGTGGGCATACCATCTGCGGCCAACATTGCGCCTTCTTCGGGGAAGAATGTCGACGTTTGTAGTGGTATTTTACACAAGATTGCTAGAGATACGCATTCTCTGGTTGACGAACACTATAATGCCGATATTGTCGCCTATAAAGGAATTAACCGGTCAATGTATAATTTCGGTACGAAATATGCATTCACCGAGATGCATTGCGATGATGGAGTTTTACCGAGCCTTTATCTGCTTTGGTACGGCGCACCGATTGTTTGGCTAATTATTAAATCGACATCAAAATTCGCCATGATTACCGCACTAAACCGATATTTGGATTCTGTGAAAGTTGATCGATGCAATTTACCATTGAACCATAAAAACATATTCGTCACACGCGATTTTCTAGATGCCAACAATATACAATATCAGGTGTTGATCCAAAAACCCGGCGATGTCGTGTACATCAAAAGCGGCGTACTACACCAAATAATTCACACGGGCTTAAACATATACGAGGCTATAAATTATGGCGATCTCGAATGGAACATAGCATCATCATTTGCTGGCTACTGCGACTGTGAAAGTTCGAAAATTACACCGATACTATCAAATCTTGGCTACGACCTGGGACTTGTAAAGCGCCATCGAAAATATTTTAAATGTCCATCAAATGATTGCTCGCACATATTTACGTCGCTGGAACACTTGAATACCCACACAACGTTGTATCATTCCGCAAAGAACGAAAAAGTATTGGTGTGTGTTTTGTGCGATATTTCGTTTGCAAGTATTTCGGGATTCTGCCGGCATTATACAAAAGGGCATTTGGAGATTAATCCCATTTTTATGAATTTTTTACGTATGAAGACGTTGGTCAGTCCATTAACCGTTGCGGAAACAAATATAATTCAATCGAAATATCACCAACTCGTTGAAGCTGGGATGCGCGACACAAGAAATTACACGTGCATCGAATGTCGCGGCACATTTAAATACAAAGTGAAATTCCTTGCGCACGTGAAAACACATCGGAAACGAAAATGCCCGTTGTGCGATTTGGTTCTTGAACGCCTCGGAACTCATATGTCGAAAACGCATAAAAACGCGACGATACGGGAAATGGTGGATACATGTTTCACATCAATATACGAGATGCCGGTTGCGAAGAACGTTGTTGAGAAAAGGCACCGACCCATAATTGTGAGTATAGATTTGAATCGATTGAAACATATGCACATCGATCTCAGAAAAAAAAAAAATACCGGCGGCGCTTCAAATACTACGGATGGAACTGTCACCAAAATCAAAAAGAATTTCGTAAAATAAAAAAATTCGGTCGACCGATCCGAAACCCATCCTGCTGTTGCTGCTTCCGTTATGGGCGAAACAACGCGGTTGACTGACCAACCTTCTGATCGACTTCGACAACTGCGG
The DNA here is from genome assembly GCA_958009045.1 of Oxytorus armatus. NCBI lineage: Eukaryota > Metazoa > Arthropoda > Insecta > Hymenoptera > Ichneumonidae > Oxytorus > Oxytorus armatus. The sequence continues at coordinate 5,649,350 of OY253752.1, forward strand.
TTTATGAGGAATCTCGACGTCATTTCTGTAAACCAATTGGCAACGCACGAACCCGCCCAATTAGTTTCAACGCCAAACGCAGGTAAAATATTTCTTTTCCGCGAATTTAGCTCGCTGGTTAAATCAAAAACGGCTTTTAAAAAAAAATATGCATAGTTACGGACGAGGTGCCTATGATGGAGCAGTCGGCAGCGGATGAGGAATCGGATGATGCGCCTATGGAGCAGCTTGGCTCGACTGATAATTCGCCACGAACCAACTCCGCAGAGACGCAAGGTACACCTCTCAGATAACTTTTTTGGCTGTTGAACGTAAAAAAAACTTGAAATATTATGTGAAACGCGTCGATTGAGCCTGCCATTTTTTTTCGTATTGCTCTCAGAAACAACTTTATCGGAATCGGACAATACGCATATGGAGCAGTCGGCAACGGACAAACAGACATTACCGCCGCATGACACAGCGCAGCTTGGCCCGACAGATACTTCGCCGCGAACCAACTCACTTGCAGAGACGCAAGGTACACCTCTCAATAAAATTTTTTGGCTGTTGTACGTAAAAAAATACTTAAAATATTATGAAACACGTCCATTGAGCCTGTCGTTTTTTTTTATTTCTCAGAAATAACGTTACCGGAATCAGACGATGCGCCTATGGAGCAGCAGTCGGCAACGGACAAACAGACATTACCGCCGCATGACACAGCGCAGCTTGGCCCGACAGATACTTCGCCGCGAACCAACTCACTTGCAGAGACGCAAGGTACACCTCTCAATAAACTTTTTTGGCTGTTGTACGTAAAAAAATACTTAAAATATTATGAAACACGTCCATTGAGCCTGTCGTTTTTTTTTATTTCTCAGAAATAACGTTACCGGAATCAGACGATGCGCCTATGGAGCAGCAGTCGGCAACGGACAAACAGACTTTACCGCCTCATGACACAGCGCAGCATGGCTCGACAGATACTTCGCCGCGAACCAACTTTGTAATGACGCAAGGTATTACTTCCACCGGCTATGTTTGGTTTGTTTGCGAATACTTTTTCATTTCAAAAACCTTGCCGCGTATCTCAACTGACGACTTATAGCCGAAACATCAATTTTCTGTGTTGGTAGAAAGTACAGCGACTTCTTCACCGATTGTGTACGACGGGCATTTCGAGACCAGTTTGCTGCAAGGCACCCATGCAATCGCGGCACCCCCCCACTATGGCACCCCAAAGTGGAAATCTAAGTTTGGCAATGGGATAGATGGCGCGCCGGTATTTTGCAAACAAGTAGAAGATCCGCTGCTTCTGACTGAGGCCAATGCTCATCCAACTACCTCAACCAACTCTGCAGAGACGCAAGGTGCATCGCTCAATTAACTTTTTTTACCTGTTGTACGTTAAAAAAAACTTGAAATATTATGAAACGCGTCGATTGAGCCTGCAATTTTTTTTCGTATTGCTCTCAGAAACAACGTTATCGGAATCGGACAATACGCATATGGAGCAGTCGGCAACGGACAAACAGACATTACCGCCGCATGACACAGCGCAGCTTGGCTCGACAGATACTTCGCCGCGAACCAACTCTGCAGAGACGCAAGGTACACCTCTCAATTAATTTTTTTCGCTGCTGCTGTACGTAAAAAAAATAAAAAACTTAAAATATTATAAAAAACACGTCCATTATTGAGCCTGCCGTTTTTTTTTATTTCCAGAAACAACCTTATCGAAATCGGACGACGTGCCCACGGAGCAGTCGGCAACGGACAAACAGATATTATCGCCGCATGACACAGCGCAGCTTGGCTCAACAAATACTTCAACACGAACCAACTCTGTAGCGACACAAGGTACTATATCAATCGACTATATTTGTTCATTGCCCGTAGTTTTTCATTTCAAACGCCTTGCCGTATCTCAACTGACGACACTTATTATAGCCGAAACATCAATATTCTGTGTTGGTAGAAAGTACAGCAGCTTCCTCACCATTTATGTACCGCGTGCATTTCGAGACCACTTTGCAAGGCGACCATGAAGTCGCGTCGCCCAACTATAACTCTCCAGAGTGGGAACATGACGTGCCGGTATTTTGCAAACAATTGAAAGATCCACTGCTTCTGCCTGAGGCCTGTGCTGAGCCAACTACTTCAACAAACTCTGTTTGGATCTCTAAGTTTGGCAATGGGGAGCCGATATTTTTCAAACAATTAGAAGTTCCGTTGCTTCAGCCCGAGGCCAATGCGCAACCTACTGCTTCAACAAACTCTGTTCGGGTCTCCAAGTTTGACAATGGGGAAAATGACGCGCCGATATTTTCCAAACAATTAAAAGATCCGTTGCTTCTGACTGAGGCCAATAATGTGCAACCTACTACCTCATCGAACTCTGGCACGTGTTGCAATTGCGGTAAAATATTCAAACGCCTATCGCGGCACATGTTAAATTGTGGGCCAAGGAAGTGCGATATCTGCAACCGCGCGTATAAAAACAAGTATACCTATACGAAGCACGTGGCGAGAGTTCATAAAAGTAAGAGTTCAAATAAAAAAAAAAATTGAGATGTATTCGATCGTGTTTATCTCGTCCTCGCCATTATGCGACAAGTATGCAATTATTATTATGCGGCAGCGATAATGCCAAACCGATATTCATTTCATTTAATATTGTATTGTTTAAGCAATAAATGTCGTGTTTTTAAAACGATTTACATCACAACCCGTTTTAAACTTCTTTCGGACAAAATTATTCTACTGCGACGTCATCTTCGATGAACCTCATTGCGTTTACTAACGCGTAATGAAAAATAAAAATCGACAATGCGCTTATGCTTGTACCGTAACAAACAATGTTGTAAAAAAAAAAGGATTGCGAGTATTGTAGCGGACAGCAGTCGTTCCAGCCAACTACTCGAGCAAACACTACAGAGATTCAAGGTATTGTATCAAGCAACTAATGTTTTTGTACATAAAAATGAGCGTAAAATATAATAAAACTTTCACAAACCAAAAAACGTTAAGCCTATTGTTTTTAGGCGTTTCTCTGAAATAGTATTTTTGCAATCGAGAGCCCGTGAACGAATATCCGTTAATAACAACAACAACAAATTTGCGACACTATATATATATATATTGGGGCGATTTTTTTGTCGACTATTTTTTTTTCTCAGTCCCCCCTGAAATTTTGTTGGATATGTCGAAAAACAAATTCCTTGATATTTCATTTTTTCAGGAATAAACCGTAAAAATTGTAAACTACTCTCAAGTTAAAGTTCAATATCTCAAAAAAATATTAATCTAAGCAATTGGGTCGATAGGTTTGGTTTTTTGTAAGAAATTAAATTTCAAACAAATTTTTCCTTTTCCTTTTTTTTTCGTAAAGTTAATTGTTTCGGAGATAACAGCAAAAAAAACGAGAACTTTGGGTAAAAATCAACTTCAGTGACCCGTGTACCAACTCACCAGTACAATTTACACTTTCGCCGCAATAGGCACTTTTCTAGATTGTTTTATTCCGAGTAAATCGAAACCAAGAACAATATGATAGCATAAAATGCGGCTGAGTTATAGAATTAAAAATAAAAAAAATTCGATTTACGTGTATTTTAGATGGAAAATCAATTCACGCTAAGGGTGAATGAAGTACTTGGAATTCATATTAAGGGCTGTAACTTTCAGGGAATTTGGTTCTCGACATATCCAACAAAACTTCCGCTCGGGACTGAGAAAAAAAAATAGTCAAAAAAAAAATCGCCCTAGTATGTATTATATATATTAGGGCGATTTTTTTTCTACTATTTTTGTTGACACACACATATATATATATATATATATATATATATGTGTGTCAACAAACGCTACAGAGATTCAAGGTATTTTAGTCGCAAAAAATGAAAAAAAATGGGTATACTTTGCGAACTCGGCGCAGCATATAAATATTCCGTTTGGTATATATGTATTAATAACAGCTATATTTGTTTAAAAAATTATAACATATGGGTCATGTTTTGATAACAGCATAATTGCTGTTGCGGTTGCAAACCAAACCTCTTATTTGGATACTATTCGCAAAAAAGTAAATTTGCGTTTTGTGCCGAGTATAAAATAAAAATACAGGACGTTTTAATGTTTGTACTATCACGTAATCAAAAACTTTATTTACAAAATTGTGCAATTTACAATGTTTCGTACATTTTTTGGGGTCAACTTTATAGCATCGTTTTGGCGAGCATAACAAAAAAAAATTGAAAATACTGACTTGGTAAGGAACTATACGAACTAAATTGTAATCGACTTTAAATTATTTTGCCTCGCAGATAAAAAATTCTCTAGTCAAGTCGCAGATACCATTAAAATAATTCAAAGAGCTATGGGTTTGGTTTGTTTGGTCACTTAATGTTATCGTACAATGATTTGAGAGGTGATTCAGAAAAATTAACCATGTGTGACGCATAATAACATTCGTACTGAGTATAAAAATTGGAATCTTTATGGAATTTTTTTGTCCGCACATAATGTCATTAATGAGCGAATCATAACTGAGCCTGAACGGAAGCATAGCATATATACTGCAATGCGTGCGGTTTCGACAACACAAAAGTTCGTTCGTCGGTTGACTATTATTGAATGCGCAATCATTCGTTTTGAAAATAATTTTTACAAATTGTGCCGAGGTTCTAGTAAAGTAGATTTTTTCGTTTTTTTTCAACAAAATAACGACATTTTTGTTATCGGACAATGTGGTGACAGTTCGAAATTTCTTCCCGTCAACGAAGAAATGCATTGTGAAACGATCGTATTTATTGGTTAAAATGAGTAACTCGTAATCACCCGTTGCGATATATTCGTCGACGGTAATACTTGCGTTGAGGATAATGTCCAATATATCCGCGGTATATTTGCCATAAACTTGCGCATCAAACCCCAAAACCGCAATGAAATGAACAATGGGTAAATCGTACCAATTTTGACACGTTAGCCGATGTACCGAAGGGCACTTTAAAACAATAACCGTTGGTATCGACCAATTTTCTTTGATTACCCGAATAAAAAAATTCAAACTAACTGTAGACGTATTAAAATATTCGGCACCTCCGACGTAACTGGAGCAATTCAGTTTCGTTAATATAATTCGTAATACAATTACAATGCTCCGGAAGATTTCCCGGGTGCTGCGTTGATTTAGCACCAAGAGCTGATTTAGCATATGAAACTGTTTGGTTTGGTTTTATCTGGATAAAGTCGGATAGTTCGAAAATTACATTCTCCAAGTAACTGTTTGGGGGTGGATTGTCAAATATTTTTCTAAGAATATCCGTGCCAAAAGTATTTTTTTCCCGCGGGCACTTGGCATTTTCGACCGTAGGGTTTTGATCCACACTTTCATGAATCCAACTCTCTCGCCTTACAGATGCCAACATGTGATACGTTGGTTCGCTCAAAGACGGCGACGAGCTCGTAGAGTTTTCTGAATCACCGATATATCGTTGGTCGTCGATGGAGTACGTGGCATCGGGTCCGATCATTGCTTCCACATCCCGAAGGTAATCGTCAAATGCGTAAGCATCAAATTGTCCGTCGATATAATTATTCGCCGACGCGTTGGACAAATCCATTTCGAGCTAAACGAAAAACATTGCGTTTTTATAACAACAATTTCGTTCGGTAATGGTGTAATAGCTATACTGCGCAACATTACCAATGCCTCGATATCGTATTCCTCGGGATTATCCATACTAGAGATCTGTAATAAAAGGTTTGCGCGTGAAATTTAAAAAATCTCTCAGCACCCCCCGACTAATATGTTCTGAGCGTATATTAACTCCGCATTTTAAACGCAAATTACAGCGACGATAAAAAATGAAATTACGAATTTTACAAATCGAGCGATCTAAACCGAGTTCAAAATGAAAATTTGTGACCGGTAACGCGAATAGTATTTTTTAATTTCGGCACCCGATATAAAAGGTTAAAAAAAAAAAGATTATTCGCAAAAAAAAAAAAGTTTTTTCCATGGGAACAAAATAAAATTTAAGAACGCATACACAATTTTCACATTCAAAACGAAAATTCGCAATTTTTCTACGCCTATAAACTCTATCCCTCGCTTAAAAAACATTACTAAATATAGAAAATTTATTTGCCAATAGCTGTTCAGAATGCCATATCACTTTCCAAACACCACAACGGCCATCGCGGAGTCACTCGGCTATTTTCGAAAGGCTATTTTCGAATGTTTGCATAGAAAATCCACGTTTATTGTATGGAAATGAAAGAAAAAATTTTATTCAAAGTATTGACCCGACTAATATGTTCTGAGCGTATATTAACTACGCATTTAAAAAGCAAATTACAGCGACGATAAAAAATGAAATTACGAATTATACAAATCGAGCGATCTAAGCTGAATCCAAAATAAAAATTTGCGACCGGTTACGCGAATAATATGTTTTTAATTGCAGCAGCCGATATAAAAGTTTGAAAAAAAAAAAATTTTTAATCATTCGCAAAAAAAAAAACGTTCTTTTAACGGGAACAAAATAAAATTTAAGAATATTCACAATTTTCACATTCAAAAAAAAAATTCGCAATTTTTCTACGCCTATAAACTCTACCACTCACTTGAAAAAACATCACTAAATCTAGAAAAATTATTTGCCAATAAGATTTCGGTATGCCCATATAGCTTTCCAAACCAAACCAAACAACGGCCATCGGAGTCACTCGGAGTGGGAAAGGCTATTTTCGAATGTTTGTATAGAAAATCCACGTTTATCGTATGAAAGTTAAAAAAAAATTTTATTCAAAGTATTGCCCATCGCTCGCTATACATTTTTCTCAGCTTTCTGACAATTCGCGTGGATGCCACGCGAAAAAAAAGTATTGCTCTTTTTTTCAGGCAAACCCAGTCATCAAGGCATTTTCGTATATTTTCACAAAAAGTAAAGCACTGCTCCAACAAATGCGTGACAAAAGTAGGAGAAACGGAACAAAACTAGTAATTGGATGACCGTTTATAGGTACCTTGGAAATATTAAGATCCCTTCAATCACTGACACATTGCCGATACAAAGATCACATCATTGCTGGACCGACACATTGTGCGCGTACAAAATTTTAAATACTAATGAGCTTAGGAGAGTTGGTAACAATTCGTAGCATATATAGTAAGGTTCTCATCATCGTATGGGATGGGGGACACGAAGCGGCTCATCTTCACCAATGTTCTGCGTGATGCAGAGACGCAATTTCTTATCGCATACAACGAAGTGGTTGAAGGCGACACCGACAAACCCTATACCATCGGCGGTGGATCCGGGGGGAGAGGAGACTCGGACGGACGAAAGATTTCCTTCATCACAGAACTTAATTCGACAGTCGTAAAAACGATAGATTCGTTACTATGTCAGCGTTACGTAATGGTTGATAAACAATTATTACCCGTTTTCGAAAAAATACCGGCAGTATTTACGCCCTACCATTTATTTTCATCATACGAAATAATGCAGAACCAAGTCATGGACAAAATAATTACATTTACGCCAGTACCCGGTTCGAGAACTAATGAGAAAGAACGACAAATAAATGTTCGAAATTTGAAAAAATTTCTACAAAAAATTTATCAGACACATCAGACTAAAATAACAAGTGATCCGATCAATAAATTTACATTCTCTTGTACAAATAATAAATTTGAGCAAATTTATTACGATTTGATTCGAGAAGATTTTTACTTTTACGCACTAACAGGGACACACTTTTATTGTCCTCTAAACCCAAAGAAAATGAGACGTGGAAAACATCAAAATTTGTATCATTGGTGTGCAATGGAATCATTTTTTTTACAGAGCGATCACCTAACCAACGGTATTATGGATTTACCACACCGAAGCAATATTTTCTATTCTAAGAAGCATACATCTGTGATCGGTCGTACATTGGATCTGCGCGAACATGGAAATTTATGGTATAAAAAAATAAATATCACTGAAATCATATAAGTTACCAGACAATGTATATCGAACAATCAATAATTGGATTTTATATTTACATGTTGGATGCACGCTTAAAGGAGAAACAGATACTATATGCTCACACGAAACGATTGGAAAACTTGGCGGACAACTATGTAACGAATTTCGTACTGGGTCATTTGAAAACATTGGATCTCGATACGTTAAAGACCACCGCGATTGAATATCATGGTAAGAATACCGATCAAAATAAAAGTGTTAATTTAGTTTACGCCAATAGCTTCAAAAAAAAATATTTGCTTCGGATTCAACAAGAAAATATCTCTCACGGTGAAGACTATCCGTATCATAGCGAATACTATACGATTAATTTAGTCGCTATTGTATTACTCGATGTTATGGCAGAGAATCAAACTTTGCGGGTGGCTCAATTGTATAGCTTACCTTACTTTACATTGGAGTATATAAATGGAATGGAACCAATGATGCCAATGCTTCGAGGTTATTTCTCCGAATATAAACTGGAGGCAATAACGAAATTCAACAAAATATACTGGCTATTAAAGAACGACAATGAAACATATTTAGTGTTTTTAGACTATCCATTCTTGTCGAGTATGGTGAATATAAACGCCCAACAAAATACTGCGGACATACTCCAATGCTACGTGGTGAATGTAACCAAAAAAAGTTTCCAAAAAACACAAGCTCTCTTTTTAAGTTTCATTCAAAGACTTTCGGCACATATCAATACGTATTGATATGTGCCGAAAGTCTTTGAATGAAACTTAAAAAGAGAGCTTGTGTTTTTTGGAAACTTTTTTTGGTTACATTCACCACGTAGCATTGGAGTATGTCCGCAGTATTTTGTTGGGCGTTTATATTCATCGATGGTCTCCATTGCCAGTGGAGATGGATTAATAATTAAGGTTGTTGGTAAATATAGTTTTATCAAATTGTAGGGGGACAAATTATTATAACGAGAATAATAAACGAGGGAATGATTCTCACGATACGTATCGTGAGAATCATTCCCTCGTTTATTATTCTCGTTATAATAATTTGCCCCCCTACAATTTGATAAAACTATATTTACCAACAACCTTAATTATTAATCCATCTCCACTGGCAATGGAGACCATCGATGAATCGATATTAAATATTATTAAAGCTAATGAAATTTTTGAATCTTCAAGTTTTTACTTGAAGATTCAAAAATTTCATAAAAAAATTCCAAAATTCCAAATTTGAAATTTCAAATGTTGCTATATTTTTGTGACGATTGCGGTAACAATCGATGCGACGCTGTGTTGTCCAGTAGGGCATTGGGTGGGTAATAACTTATAAATGCAAATTGCGAGCCATCGGCCGGAAGGCATTTAAATTGTATTAAATTCTTAATAATTTCTCGGTACTGCAAGGTGTTTTTGGATACGGGTAGAAAATAAACGAATATAATTCCCGATGGTTGGGGTGGCGCCGTCGTGATTGTATTTTTATACACAGCGTCGCATCGATTGTTACCGCAATCGTCACAAAAATATAGCAACATTTGCGTGATATCAGAGGATGGAGAACTCGATCTTTTGTATGCATATTTTGACAAGACTCAACTCCATACATCGCTCGATACAATTAAACGTGGCGCGCAACAAATATCATGTTCAAATTTTGAATACTTTTATCTTAATAATATGACTAAAAAGCATGGTCGACCTGCATCATTAAAGACACGCTCCCAGCGACTAGTATGTATCACAAAGAGTGGGGACTGTGCATCTTTCCCTTTCGCCATAAATTCCTTTCGGTGCAAGGTAGCAAAATTATCAAAGCCCCTAGGAGTATCGTAACATTGCAACGCGATAAAAAAATTATACGACAACTGTTCGAATCTACGAGCACCATAGATCGTGAAAATTTTGTAAAATCGATAAGACTTTTGTTTAATAACGGTGCGATATGCAAGAAACACGAAATTATATACGCGTTAAAAAATGTTCAATTGCAAAAAGTTACCATAGAGCACATAGAATTGAAATTAAATTTCCCAATCTACTATTTCAATTGCATTGATAAACGGGAAACTATAAATTATGTGCAACTAGCAACTGATTTTCAATCAATATTATCTCGTATTGATACGAGATGCCAATCCACCTTTATGAGTTTCGCATTGACATTATTTGACTTATTTGATAAATGAACGGCAATGTTTTGGGCATAAAATACAATTTGCATACATTTCTCATTTATTACATACATTCGAGCTAATTGCTGTCGAATTCATTCAAAAGAAGAGATACATGCTCTCCAGAGAGCCGGGCACAAATTTATCATAATTTTCCATAATATACGGGGAGACGGAATTGTAAGCTAATTTTATAACGGGACTGTGTAAAGTCTGATATCATGGATACAAATTTTCGTCCGACGATAAAACGATTGGCATTTTGTCGAAAAAATGTTGTATGCGGATACGCACAAATATACGCATATAACACGCGAGGCGGATGCGATAGGGGAGACAGGCTTGCTTAGTCGTTGCAATTAATTGGAAACAAAGGAAAACGTTGAGCAGAACTTTCTGAGAAATAGCGAGATAAGTTTATCCCCGAGTGACATTGTGAAAGGAGCGGTCCCGTTCCGAATTCAAGTGCAAGATCGAGGCGCGTGTTACTACCGGCAAAACGATAACGAATACGTGGAAAAAAAAATATATATATAAACGACGCTTGCGAGCAGCGATAAATCAGGAGGTCGGTATGAGACACTGTGAGATATCCGGAGTCTAATAACTCGTCACATTGATATTTTTTTTTTATTCAAAACCAACATCGGGGCACGTGGAGGGGAAAAAATAGATACTTTTTTTCGGCGAATAAATGAATGAATGGTCGCGACGTTTGCAATCATTACTCGGCGAGAATGACCGTGCCGAAAATTCGTTTATTTGCGTCGATAATATATTCTTCCGGGATATAATATCTTTTGTCACGCTTTACTTTTTCTCGGTTCTTGAGTATAACTATAGTAGTATTAATTGAGCAAATGTCTTCGGCATAACTAGTGAGGGCCCAGGATTTGGCTAGGTTCGTTGCGCCAAATCTATACGAATATGTGTTATTGGTGTAAAATTCCGTAACGATGAATAGAGGCGGCGGTACGAGCGTATCACTGGGATCTGCCTCGTACTGCGTATGTACCAGTAGGCAACGATCGTTTATTTTTTCAATTGTTGGAATCATTGACGCGTCCCAACCACAGGCTCTACTCGCGTAAATGTAATATTTTAATTTCGTTGGCGAATTAAACGTAATGGGATATTGGTGAAATATAGGGAAATGCGTATTGTTGTATTCCGAATATTGCCACATTTTCTCATTGGGATCGGCAAAGTCATGGTCAACTTTACTTCTAGAAAATACTATTAGCCTTTTGTTACTATGCGCCACGTCATCATTTTGCCAATAAATGCTGTAGTGCAGGGACTGTAATGGCGGTGGAATTGTTTCGTCGTCCCAAAACATTATTATATATTCGTAATACGATCTACCCTTGGGCACATGTTCGCGTAGTTGGATGAGATCTAACGGGCATGCTACCTGAGCTACGGGATAATTTTCCAGAAGGGAAAACATTGAATTTTCAAATCGCGTTTTTACATTCAACAATTCTTTATCAAAGACTCGCACATTTTCATTCACGCAATATATGGCTCTTCGCGCGTGATGCGTTATGTACGAATTTGGAATTTTTTTCAGAGTGTCGAGGTTGATTTTCCGCAAGAATATATCATCAAACGTTTGTGATCGAAATGATGTGATAATGTTTGCTGTGCTACTGAGATATCTGTCGGTATATTTCCAATTGGCTAATGCATTATTAACAACTTCGATGGCAATTGCATTTTTTTGTCTCATCAGTTGAGCGCGAGTTTCATTTACGCCCGCAGGAAAATTCTGTTTTATATCTAAAATAAATTTGCCCGAATCCACGTTTATCGAATTATAATCCGCATTGATCGTCAGAGCCAAAACGACATAATTTTCTCGGTCTTTGATACACTGCAGGCTGTACTTGTATTCTTTAAAATTATTAAAACTTTTGTACGGAATCGAGGTACCGAGTAATATTTTAAAATTTTGCTCGTATAGTTTATATTCTGGAATATTGGAATATATATATATATATGATTTTTCGTATGGTTATAATCGTTGGTGTTGAATAACAGCAGTCGTAGCATTGTAGTAATATCCGCTATTGAAAATTCCCGGATAAAGGTTACGTTAGTCGTTAAAAATTCGGTATACTTTGATTTGGGAAACAGATGAATGTCGGGTCTGTTAAATATTTCAGGCTCGAATTTTAATTTTGTTAACGAATGTGTGCTTCGAGAATACACATGGGCATTGATGTTATTCAGATCGTCGGCGGATAAATCGTTGCTGCTGTCTTTGGATAGTAACGTCGAATATAAATTAGCGCCTCTTGTAATTTCTTCGCTTTTACTACTTAGAGTGCTATAGTCAAATTCCATTGTTGGTAAATAAAGTGCCAAATGCGAAAAAGCAATTTCTGTCAATTCGCTAAATGGCTCAATAGTTTTGGGAAAAGTCGTTGTCAATGTTAAATTTTGTTGGGGTACGTTAAATGTAATTATTTCATTGCGAACGTCTTTAATATTATTCGATATTACGATCGTTTCATAAACGTATATAACTTTCCAGTCGTCGTTTCCTAAAAATTTCGCAATATTTGTTTTCACATCGAAATAATCTATTTTGGTCAGGCTGTTTGGTTCATTTTCCACCTGTACAAATATCGTAATAGCTGGAAACGCTGTCGGATCATCTTTCGATTTCTCCGACGAGTCAAACACGTCCGTAATGAATTTTTTCAAAGCCGCGCACAACAAAAACATTGATTTATAATTGCAACGTAGAGTGTGAATAGTGGTAACGTCATTTATGTTTTGTCGGTTTTGAGCCAACGATAAATTCGATTGTACATCGGGCGGGAAAACATCTTCGTAAATAGCCGAAATTGATTGCAATCCGGGAAATAATTCGTATCTACTGATTGATGGATGATACGAAAATTCCGAATATATTCTTTCGCCATTTTGATCATACGCGTCTATTTCGTCCGCGCTGGGAATGTACCTTTCCGTAGTGAGCACAAACGTATCGGTGGCTTTTATTGTATATCTTTTAATATCGTCGGTGACTATGGCTGTAATTTTATTATTTGCATTATTTGTACATACACATTGAATATTTTTCGTTGCGGCGTCAACACTTGTATTAATTGTGGCATCACACAGAATTAAAAATTGTCTTTTCAATCCGTTTAGAATTTTTACGCTATACTTTTTAGTCAAGTTATATTTTGTTAATATGCTATAATAATAATCGATTTTATTTTCTATGATATTATTATCAGTTGTGATGATGATGCAAGGTCTGTACTTTTGAAAATTATTTGATTTGCAAATCGATTGAATTATTTTATATGCGTATGTTTCTTTAACGTTACGCAACAACGAAAATATAATTACTCGTTTCATGTAAGAATACGATTCAAAAAATTTCGCATTCATTTCCAATTTCAGTGCCGACGGATTACATTCAATTATATGGGAATTTTGGTTATTGAATAATTTCAATTTTTTATCGTTCCAAAGTTTATACTTGATCGATGGAATAATATAGATATAATCATTGTTATTGCGAGTTATGTTTACTTCGTTAGGCGCGATATTATATGTTTCGGTTATGGGAACCGATGGAATAATTATATCGGTCGTTGTTGGATAATTAATTTTGTAAGAAATCGCACCGGTCTGGGCCTCAATTAATTTATCCGAAATTGTCAAATCCCATGCGCTTGATGAACTTGAATTGTTGGTGCCGAAGACGAATGTGAGATATGCGTCAATACGCCTGGTAGTTATACATCGCCAGACGTTACTATCCGATTTTGGCTGGAGTAACAATAATCTCTTGCCGTATATATTTATCGCGCCATCAACGCTCGGCAAGGTTCATTAACCTTGCCGAGCGTTGATGGCGCGATAAATATATACGGCAAGAGATTATTGTTACTCCAGCCAAAATCGGATAGTCGAACAAGCAACATTTTGCTTGTTCGTAATTTAGCAAAGTTAATTCTTGTTGAAATTCAGAATCGGTCAATAACGACGGAGTATCTTTAAACTGGGCTATAATAATTGGCCGGATATCCGTAGGAGTATTTATTAAATTCACGGCCTCGGAAATGGTATTATTATCGCCTTGTCTCAGGAAAATTACATATTTTAATTTATTGCTAAACGGGCTCGGTTTGGATTTGTTATAACGCAGACTGGTTATTTTGAAATTTTTTTTATTTTCCGGATACAAATTATATTGGTCCAATTTGGCTATCGGATAAGTTTTAAAATTTTCAATTTCATTAGATACCTTTATGTAATTAGATTCAGAATCTTCGCACAACTTGGCGATAGAACTACAATTGCTAGCCAAATTAACTTTGTCGACGATTGTTTGCTGCGATAATGAGACGGCATAGTATGATTCCGCAAGTACAGAGTCCACCGCGTTGTCAGTATCGAAGAATTTTGGCAACAGAAAGGTATACACTTTTTTTGCCACCGCCATCGACTGGGAATACAGTAGCGCATCAATGTGCGCTTTTCTAACCAATGTTAGAAAATACATTGGGTTTATATTTAAACACGTGCGCATTGCGGTCGATAAAGTTTTTACTCTCAAATGTATATTGGTTGCCAACTTTAATACACCAAATCATTTTTATATTGAAATTTGATTCCAATGACTCGAACGAATAAATTAAATTTTCGAGCAACCATTGATTTATCTTTACGTCATCTTCGCTCAAATATACAATTAAACAATCGCAATCAATAAATCTACCGTCCAATGCAAAGTTAATATTTGCCGAAAATATCTCAAACGTAGTATAATTCTTATTCACTTCCGACTCCGGTGCCGTCTTGTCCACAATTATAGAATTATTTACACAGTGTCGCGATCGCATTGAATTTACCGCTTTACTCTGGACGAATTTATTTGTCGCGTCCAAATAAAAATCTGCGAGGCTTCTATTTTGGCTATTCTGCATCTCCGTGTGGATACTGTATGATTCTGAAGCGTTCAATTTCCACAATAATATTGAATTATTTTGACGGGACTGAATTGTTTGATTAGCGAATATTGCTATCTTTGAATCCGTATTAATTATCATGGTTCCTCCTCGGTTCACTGTATTTTTAAATAAACTCGCAATGTAGTATTTTTCCAAATCGTATATTTTTGTGAATTTGTAGCATATAATGGCCAAACATTCATTTTCATTGGTTAGATGAATCAAGGAATTAATGAGCTTGTAGACATTTTTAACATCGGTAACGTAGTATGCAAAAATAAATCGTCTAGTTGTTTGAACAATTTGGGTCTGATTAAACGTTGCGCGGTAACTATTCGAGCAAAATTCACGTACATCAGCAACTAAACCGGCAAACAATTGGTTAGATTCAATTTTACCGCATGTATTGTCAAAATTTGGTACGGTTACGTCACCAATGATGGATCCATCATCCTTTAACGATATAAAATAATCCGAGTATGATGTCGATGAAATTTTACTCTTCGTCCAACTGATTACAAGATGATGTTTATCTTTGCATGTTTTTTTATTGGATCTGCGCAATTTTATTTCATCATCCGAGCTCAAATGAAAAGAATCGGTGACCAAATATAAATCTTTAGTGGAATTCTTTTCAAATATTTTATAAATGTCGTAACCACTGTCGGAAATTTTTTGTCTGATTGAATCGTCGATATTGTTCTTTGCTATATTAATGATAAATGAGTATGTATTTTTTGGGGGCAATAAGTGAAGTACCAATATTGAATTCGTGATATTCTCTAAATCGATATTTTCAATGATGAGAATGTAATGCTTGTCAAAATCCGCGCGATATTTTGTGTTTGGTGGTATTGTGAATTTACCGCTCGGCAAGTTTGATCTAATTCCGTTTCTCGAATTAGTCGTTTGCGGAGACGCATTATGTGAACTCGAATTACCCATAACACAATTCCTTACTTATTTCATTCTTTCAAGAATATTTTTTTTACATTCTTCTTCGGGAGATTGTCGCGTAAATTCATCATGATATTGCTGTAAAACGCGTTCCTGTAACGTACAAAAGGCTTGATAATGTTTTAGCAAAAATGTGTCGTGCAGGTCGGTAAAGAACGTACCGATAAACATAAATAATTTCACTCTAAGACCGTTCCAAACATTGGTCATTTGGCGATATGTATCGATATTTGGCTTTAAATCAAACTGAGTCTTTACCTGTCTATATTTCGACATACTTTCACACAGCTCACCTGTTTTTTTATTAAACAATGACTTCATTGGTTTAGATCCGCAACCGGCATCGCCTTGACAATTATGACATATCTGTGAAAAATTAACAAAAAATTCCTCCTCAATGAACGTTCCATCGTTAAATAAATCGCTCGCTACACCGCCCATCTCTTGATTTCGCGCTTATATTAAGCTGGACATTTGACGATTATTGCGACAGAGAAGTAAAAAAAAACACTTTGGTTATGGAACGCGCCACTGATTCACCGACATTGTTTACAAAAATATTATACCCCAAATGTGAAAATATTAAATCGGTTTTTATTACATTAGGTTTCGCATTATTAGTAATGTCATTCATGTTATGCCTTAATTTTGTTCGATTAGATACAAATTTTTCAAATACATTTATACTGATGATTATTATATCGTTATCGTGTTATATGCTATTTATATCTACGCACATGCCCAAACCCACGCAATGCGCCGCGTAAAAAAAAACCGCGCTAAATCTTCGATATGTAGCGGACAAATTAGGAGTTCAGTGATGCTCCGAGCGTTGTCGGGCAGAGAGGAGAGTTGGTGCTCAAACAGAACGAGAGAAATTAAACTCGCCCGTGATACATTTTCGTATACAGATTATAAAATAATTGTAGTATATCGACATCAACGCGTCGCTGATTACCGCGATATAAAATGTAATTAACCTGCGTACAATAATACTTTTTCGTATAGTTTCGATACAACGCTTTGACCAGATATATTTTAACGTGATACGATTTTACAAATTGTCGAAATTCAAAATCATCCATCTTCGACAAATATATTTTTTTCATTTCACAGATGGCCGACGTGTTTACTTCGCTCTCACAAGGCTTGGTCAATGGACGATACGGCTGTTCTAAAACAAACCACCGCTTTAACTTTCGTTACTGTTCGGGAATATCCAATCGCAATTGGAACATGAACTGCATCGAATATCTGCAAACGAGACATTTTTTATTTTGGTTACCGAAAATGTGCGTGCCTGTGACAGGGAGTGATATCAACTCGCAAGACTTTATCATCGCGTTAATTCCAACCAAACAAACCAAACAAAGCGAGTTTTCGCGGGAATCATCAACCAATCAATATATAAAACGACCATTACCTGAATTTGTATACGGCCAAGAACAATTGGAAGTTGTCAATGAAATTGAGGCATTTTATAATGACGAGAGCGGCGGTGATCCAATGCTGACTTTACTCGTAGACGGCTCAGCGGGAACTGGTAAAACTGTGCCTATCGCAGTTTCACAGAGACACTTCTTTACAATTCATTTACATTACGTCACAGCATTCATTATGTCAAAGCGTCAAAGAAAACCTCAATGTTTCAAGCAAGAAAATTTATACTTTGGCCAAATTCATTATGCGCGCGACAAGACAAAATTTTTACGAGTATATAAAATTCTCCAACGCCTTAAACGGTTGTAAATTGAAAGATTTGACGAAATTGGATGACTATTATTTCGACGCTGAGGGATTGAACTTGCTGAATGAAGGGCGGGATATTTATAATTTTTTATTAAAGAGTTCCGCAGCGAAAGAAGCTAAAATTCCACGTTGTATGCAAAAAATTTTGATTTGGTTGGACGAGTTTTCTATGATTAATGCGAACATGATTTATTGGTTGAAGAGAGTATTGTACAATTTTGCAAAGGAAAATAATAGCAAATTGGTGTTTTTATTGTGCGGCGACTGTAAGCAAATCCAACCGTTATTTGTGTCGAAAAATTTGAAGAAGCATCTACGCTTGAATAATGCTGCCGAAGATCGTAGTACGTACGAAATAAATGCGGATGAACCGGCTGACGACGATGATTCGATCGACGACCTGGCATCGGATTCTAGAAACATCCACGTAAACTCTAAATTGATCAAAACCATCACCGACAAAGTAGTATATTTTTCTACCCAGCACCGCAACAAAAATCAAAAATATCAAGATTTTTTATCTAAACTTTACGACAAAGACGCCGACTGGTACTTGACATTGCGCAACTTCTTTAGTATGAATTTGACCAAAATGCCAATTGTTTTTGACTATCGATATCCGGCAATAGCGTGCGGTTATTTGCCAGTGCCTGATGCAAAATTGACCGGTAATGGCGACTTATACATACGTAATGGGAGTGATATTGCGGCATGGTGCGACAAGTATATTATGCGATATTTTTGGAAATTTACCATGTTTTCGTTTACAAATATGGAAGCGCATTATGTCAATATGAGTACGGCTATATTTGCCGATATCGAGATCACAAATGAGTTTGGGGAAAATCCTGAATTTTATGAAATTCGACCGAAATTTTCACCAATACGTTTTCTCGATTCGGCCAAGGGGCCAATGATGGAGGGACATTTTGAAAAATGTCCGCCGCTGCTTCCGTTAATCATAGGAATGCCGTATAAAATGCTTACGACCACGCAACTGCTGAAACAGGGCGATATTTTATTTTTTATCGCAATTCTTCCGGAACAAGCGGATCCTAGTACGGGAAGGATTGAGTTTCAAGAGTCATTACTCATGATTGACGCAAAATTTGAAAAGTTTTACGCGATAAGAATGGGATTCTTTCGCATGAATTTATACTGCAGTCGAGCGGCTACTTTTGATTATTATAAAAAGTCACACGACCGTTTAGCGACCGATTATTCATGTTCGAAATCGGACAAACTGCTATTTGGTTTTCCACTCCAATTAGCCATCGCTAATACGGCGCGAAGCAGTATTGGTCTAACAATAAGTACCGATATATATGCCAATCTTTCGGGATGCACGCTCGAAGAATGCTTTGTGATTTTGACTAGGCCAAAAAATGTTACTCAACTGAAAAAAATTTTTATGGAATAAGAGGCGATGTGTGATGGACGATAAATATTCGGATATCAATATAAAAAATGCGCTATTGCCGTGGCAACACGCATTACTCATACCCGCGAAGGACCGTGAAAACCAAAAACTACTCTCTCGATTAGTTTCGAAACAATCATCGACGAATTTGCTGTTAATCAAATACAAGTCGACTCGGAGCGTATTCACGATACTGAAGCATTGGTACATTGTGATAGGTGATAAACAGTGGCACCCGGGAAATCCGTCGATACGCAACATATTCGAACCTTTCGATTTGATTGGCGAAAATGATGCGATCGAAAGGGGTGAGATGAGCGATGATTCTACCGTCGATACTATGATTGAACTGTGCGACAGCTGTACGTATGCTTTTTTCAAAAAAAAATTCGAATATGACAAACGCTTCAATGTATTATATTTCAATTGCGAAATTATATTGGGATATTTTGAAATTACGGCGTTTACATGGTTATTCCTCGCCGCAATATATTTCTTCATAACGACACTGTCAATGTTTTATATTATTTTGGCTATAATAATAATTCTAAGTTTATTATTTTCATTTAACGGTACCAACAGCTGCAAATATGTTCATTGCAAACATGTTGCAAAGTTGAAACAATTTGGTAGCACTATACTTATATAAGGTATTAAATACGATTTGTTCACTGGTAAAACTAGTCCAATATTGCGCGTGCCCATCTTTACTTTTATAGCGATACAAATTTATCATCCGACCAAACCAAACAAGCCAGTTACATTTATAATAACAAAGTTTTCAATTTATTTATAATTTGCTGTGTCGGCGCGTAGTTTGTAAGAGATGCCGCGTCGTTGTCGTTCCTCATCGCAACACCGCCGACGAAGATCGCGTTCGCGTTCACCAAGAGTTAAACGAAAGCGTTCGCCGATAAGAAAAAGGCGACGATCCCGTTCCAGGTCAAAGCGTCCGGATTATCCGATTTATATTAAAAAACGTGGAACAATCTCACTTATTCGGCAATAACATAAATAATAGCCATGAGTTTGTCCGCGTTAGATTTTATTGAATTGGCGCGTCAACTCCCACTCAATAATGGTCAGGTCGAAATATTCAAAAACATCTACGAAAAATATAACATTTACGATACGCCCATGTCGCGCGATGACTTTTCTCCCGGTGAAATATTATTCGGTTACAATACGCTAAATGTTACGAATGATTCTTGTGTGCGGCGGTGCAATGATATTATTTCGCAGTCGGATGGAAATTTAATTGGGGAAATAAAAAATTTCATCTCAACAAAACGGCGCAGTCATTTTAAAAGGAAAGGTCGTAATGAAAAAAATGTACAATTTTACGAATGGATGTCGCAACTTAATTTATTCAATGAACGTTACAGCGACATAAAAGTACAAATAATAATGCGGCCAATACTTGAAAAACATCGTCGCGACGTGACTGAAATGTTGGAAAAAGTTAACGAGGAACTGGATAGGTTGCAACCCTTGCAACCGTCCAATATTTATACATATCCCCGATACAAGCCGTTGGCGAATATAAAAAAATCCTTTGTCGACTTTCTGCCGTTGAAAGATAAAAATGACATGTACTTTGAACAAATACGGAAACTGTATATATCCGCGTTATCGGATTGAAAACACTCGCTCACAATTCATTGCGCAATCGTGGTTTTGTTTTCGAATGAAAAAAAAAAAATATATAGTTTTTGATCGCGTGAGCCTGATTGAATAAAAAAATACATTGCGGTCTCGTCGCCGCGCGTTGCAAGATACATTTATTGGCAAAATTTTTTTTTCTTTTTTTTTACCATACCCGATTGCGCGAGCTATGCTGTTTCGTTTTGTTTTTTATATTAATTTACAAAATATATTTCGGTAAAGGGTCATTTGTCGATTTTTAACTTCCAATAAAAATAATGTCTGTTTATTCATCTTTGTATAGCAATGTTTGGCCATAGAAACTAATTTACCATCGGATAATATATTTGGAGTTCTAGATGAGAATACACTATTTAAATATTTTACATTTGGAAAACGGTAAACATGTGCCATTTCGGTAGTGGTTCCATTTTCCACAGAATTTAAATATCGGTAAATTCTTTTGTAAATATCGCTGTACGACTCTAACGCGATATGCTCGAATAGAATTGTGTTTAATGCATTTTGCAAAAAATTTGCAAAGGGCGAATACGGTGGTGGCGTATACTTTAAATTTTTAATAAATATATTTTTATTATTTTGATTAGAAAAGTCTATTGTTCCGTGTATCCACATGAGTAGAAAACAATAAGGTATCAAAATATTGTTTTCCGCTAAAAAGGATCCGTGCTCACTGAGCAAGTTGGCAATTTCCGAATATTCTATAGATAATAACTTTGAGGCTAATTCGCGAATAGGAGTTAAGGCATTTAGCAATTGAATATTATTCAAATCTTCGATAACGGCTGGCGCTGAAAGTATAATTTCGCGTTGGATTTTTTCAATACATCTCGATGCATCCGAACTTAGGGAGTTTATTTCTTGAAAGAAAATTAAAATGGTTTTAACGTGTAATTCGTTGCTAAATTTGATTCTGCCCGGGCTAACTTCCAACGTTTTATAATTGGTATGTTCAATTAGAAAAGAATTGATGCTATTTACAAATTGTTTACGCAGTGACGCGTCAATAGTGACGTTTGGCTCGGCCGATGAATCATCATTTCCTTCGTGTACACGATTAAGTTCGTGCATAAATGTATTCATAAAACTTTCAGCATTGTCGGCATTGTCAATGCTGCGATCATTCGACTCCCCACCACCAATCGGATTCGCCAATAATCCAGTATACGCGTCTTCAAACATTATATTTTTTTAATTTCTTATATCGCTTTCGCGAACTTGTGGCATCACAAAACGCGGCGATGAGAATCCTCGATTTGGGGAGACACCACTCGCGCGAACCACACGTACTCCCGCGTGGGATTCTTTGCGTTTTCTAAGAGTTCTGGCCCAAACATAAGACATCGCTTTGCAACATGGTTTTTCTTGCAGCGCTGAGTAAATTCGGAAAGGTGTTTAAAGCAACGGAAAAAATTGTACCGCGAGATATTTCGCGGCTGCTTACCACATCGATCAAGAGCTCGGGAGTCTTGCGAAATATATTTTCAAATGTAAATAAATATTCAATTAAAATAACGAAGAATATGAAAAAAATTATTCATATCGGTGGTGTTTCCGTGAAAAACATAATGGAACACGTTAAAATAGGCAATTTTAAATATATCTTTTCTAAAATCGAACCCAAAGTTACACTAGATGCTATGAGCGTTGGTATTTTATCGGCGGAAGTGAAACATTTGCCAGCGTTCAAATTAAATAGCATGGGTAAACTTTTTGAAAAGGTCAAAGCGGGAAAATTGGGCTTGTTGAATAAAGCGACTAGTGCGAAAAATGTGGAACAAATTATTATTGCGGAAAGCAGAACATCCAAAGTTTTCAATTACGTGAAGAAAACAATATTAAATAATAAAACGAAAATTATCGGCTTTGGCACGACGATGGTAGTTGGTGGGATAGCGGGATCCGCGTTGATTGATAATTATCGAAGAAAAATTCCGGGATGTTTCCGCGTCGAAAATTTGAACGGTAAATTAAAAATTTGTAAAGTTCTTGGCTGCTCTTGCATCACCTATTCAACCAATCCCAGTACAGATGAGGTTTTCTGTACTGAATTCGACGATATGCCGAGCATTATGAAACGTAAAAATGTATGCGCCGAGGACAATCCTGAAAAAAAATCATGCATACATTGCGACAGTAAAAATAACGATCCGGAAAGTATGGATATTAATGTGGAATATATTTGCCGAGAACCCGATTGGTCCGAGACTGTTGCCGATATGATGGGTAAAGGGGCGGGAAAAATAGTCGACGTTGCCGACGAGATATTAACGGGGACTACGAATTCTATACATCTTGCATTTGAAATAGTTAGTTTTCTGCTGTATGTTACTTGCGGCGGAACATTTTTGTACACTTCAATCTACATATATCGTCAGATGAATGAAAAAAATTCCGCCGCAGTTGTAGAGCCCGCCGAGGACATCTAGAGAGAGAGTGAGAGAGAGAGCGAGAGAGAGAGAGAGCGGTATATAAGGGGGGAATTATTCTATTTCGACGATCCAAACAGATATCAAATCGGCGTAAAATTGTTTCTCGGCATTAGTGAGCAACGCAATCGATTGGTAAAAATTACGAAGCTATGGCGCAAACGTTCGATGATGCAGGACCCCGATCTCCAGATTACGAGCCCTCAATGGCCGTCGAATATATGTCAGGTAACAACGTGAGGCGCGCGCGCGCGCGTATTGAATATTCACGCTATCGCGTTATAATTAAATTACGTTTGTTACAGATTTAGAATCCAATTGGAATACCGGTTATGGAAGTGATACCCACGATGGCGCAACTACGGAAAGTATATTGGGCCAACCGATGAAGAGTAACAACTACGCTATTGTGGACATACAATTTGGACTGTACGAAAATCAATGTTTCCCCTTGGAAGTTTCCTTTGTGGAAAATTCATTTCCAATTCGTCACTACGCTATTTTAGTACCGTTACCATTTCGGTGCTTGGATCAGCACAGCCAATGGAGAAACAAATATCTGACAAACAATATAACTGGTTTATATTGGTCCAATGACAAACGCGACTGTCCGACCATTAGCGTGGATGTAATAAATACCATGCTAATAGATTTGAGTCAGCGAGTAGATTATATTATACTCCGCGGCCAACAAAAGTACGACTATATTATGAACGTAATTGGCGTGCCGACCGAAAAAATTGTGACTTTTGAATACAAGTTTCCGATTAAAAAATATCGCAATAAATGTAAACTGCATAACAAAAAAGCAGTTAGAATAAGATGCGCAATGTCAAACTGTCAGTTTATGAATTATATTATGAGAAGGAACAATACATTTTAAGTTGTAAAATTCAATAAATACTTTTTTTTTATCATGTTACTTACCGTATGCATAGTTACGACCATATTTGGTACGCTCGTGATTGTATTTAAATATTATATTTACCATGATCCCTTGGGTGACGAACTTAAATCCTTGACTCTAAACGAGACTGTTGAAAAAATTAAACAAGACCATGGCGATCTGCGTAACAAGAATGAATTTTATTTTTGCAAATTACACTACAACCGAGCCAGAGGACAAAAAACAAATTTATTATACAAATACAGCAGTGGCAAAATTGAAATTACAAATGAAATCAAAGTTTATCCAGCAGACACGCATTATTTCAATATAGCCAAACAATATTTCGCACCCAAACGAATGATACATTCGGAGATTAGTTCAACAAAGTACAGCAAACACACGGAAAATGTATACGTCGAGAAGAATAGTAGTGACCGCAAATTAAGTATTAAATATTGTACCAATGCGAAATGTTTCGACAATTTTACGAATATAGCGTTGCATCTAAAATTACAGAATGAAAATAGCGTACTCAGTTTATCGCGATATGACGTATGTTCGTTGCGTGAAAACAATAATAAAAAATTTCCAATAACCTATGGCGAATATCTTAAATTCAAACAAATAACAAATATCGATACCAATCAAACGCATATAAATTCGCCAATTTATTACATCCTGTGTTCGGCATATAAGAAAATATTGAAATCGTGTCCAATTAATTATCATTTCGACATTAAAGAAAGTGCTTGCGCAAGTGACTAACCCACGATTCTGGTAGCCGCCCCGTAGTTATGTCAAATATTACCGGTGCATTCACCTTCAATAACCATTCTTTAAACAACAAATCAGTTTCTTTCACTATATTACATTCGCTCATAGTAGTGTTGGTCAAATCATTTCGAAAAACATTAATAAAATTACATATAATTCGACCGAATCCTTTCAAAAATTTACCGTAATGCAACTGATCGATCCGTTGAGATTCGGTGAGTTGTTTTTCAAAAACATCGTATCGACAATAAATCTCCGCGTGGCAATCTCGAGTATCGTACAAAAAAATTGATTTCAATTTACCGTCATAATTTATTGTATTGCCGTCAATGTATTCCTGACGAGCGGATTTATTTTTGTGTTTGTTCAGCGGAATGTTGATAAAAAATAATGACTGATCGAGTTTTTGAAAATATTTGAAGATGGAAAATAAAAACGATTTGTACGTAAACATTTTTAGAAATTTTTCCTTCGTTGCCAAATATTTGTTAAATATATAACCGATAAATGCCAAATAACGAAAAATTCTTTTGATTTGAATCAATGCATTTTGTTCGTAACCGCAGTGTTTGAGTTTGAATAAATCATTTTGCAATATATCAAATTGTCCAACCGCTCGAGTCTTCGCTACTACCGTTTTCAATGGAGGAAATTTGAGCACTTGCAAATATTTTTTTTTCGTTAAAATCGTCACCATTTTCGCACTCGAACCTTCCAATTTAATACACTCGGATTTATTTATCGTTGCAAACTTTTCATTAACCAGCCGAACTAAAGCATCGAGTGACACGGACAACAGATTAGTGAATTGATATCCATCCGTATCTAAATCGATAAATTTACAAGTATTGGGATCGTCTAAAATTCGATTGTAGACATCGAGCAGAGTTTGATAATCGGCAGATTTTATTTTTTCTCGAATAGAATCTATCGCAACGAGAGAATCGTAACCGACTAAATCGACGCAATGTATTAATATTTCGAGCGTGTCCTCGTTGACGTACTGGTAATTTACATCCGAGCCGTAAAGTTTTGCCAATTGCACATACAATAGGCGCGTAATTTGGATAGCGTAGATCAAATATTTTCTCGAAAACATTGTCGTGGCCACGGAAATGGGAATTGTACTAAAGGTAAAATCTTTGTTACCAAACAAGCCATAAATACTGTTGATGAATATTTTTATCGATTTTTGAATGGATTCGCTAACTTTGTACTCGCTAATTTGGCCATTTTTTTGAAAATTTTTCATTTTAGTCTTCTCCGTAGCGCGCTCGTCCAAATTATCGCTGATGAATTGTGGCAAAAAATGTTCGGTTTGGTTGGAAACGAGCAACAAAATATCATTTTCCTGCAGCGACGAATCAAATAAATCATCCGAGGAAACTATCATTCTGCCTATCCACCGATCAGCAAAAGCGCTAAAGTCAATTTTAGAATTTGTTTTTGTTTTTACGAACGGCAAGATGCGGGTATATTGAAAATAATCGCTCTTGTAACGCTCGTCGGCCAAATAAATGTTTACAATATCGTTGCTCAAGAGAAAATCAAACACCTGGGACAATTGCGTTTGTCGATCGTACAATTTACGAAGACACGCGACGGTACAGCAATCGACCGAATCTATGGCCATATTTTTATGCTTCATATTGGATGGATAATAGCTGAAGAAATCAAACTGACAGGTATTATAGTATATACCAGTACTTGCCGCGACAATAGCGCCGGGATATTCTTTTTTCGTATACCTAAATACGGCGCAATCGCGAAAAAACCGAGTGCATAAAGATTCCAAAATCTTTTCATTGCTCGCTCCTCGGTCCAGCGCATTTAAATAATACTGCGGATTGAGTAATTGTAAATTATCCGTAATCAAGAGAACTCGATTGAATATGTCGTTATTGTTGTACGCGCACATTACCGTTGAATATTTCAAAGCGGCGTACGACAAACTGCTGCTCACTCGTTTCGATATAATTTCTTGACCCGCGCGTTGGCAATCCATATTCGTACGATCGCTAATTACATTGACAAAATTACACAAATCCAACTGTTTGAAAAGACCCATTACCGCTTCGCAATCGCGATAATTGTAATATAAAAATTCGGCAAAAGTGTAAACTTTTATATTTTTAATCTGTTTTAAATTTGACATTCCCACTATTTTTGACCACATTGCGTCGTTCATATCAGTTTGTTTGAAGTTTACCATCAATGCGTTGTCCATTGACGTGTTATCCACAAAGTAACTGCCGCGTAGCATTTTTTTTTCTCGTTCCGACAGGCTATTCCCGCGAATATTTAGAAATGTCTCGTACAAATAATAAATTAGCACGAGAGTAGTATCCAAGTCGATTTTTTGCGCATCTTTCAGATAATATTGCGACAAGGCTTTTAAACTGAGTTGCCCTTTTTGATGCAAATTATTGACATCGAGAACCAACAGCGTGTCCAAGACAATGGCATTCGAGTGGAATTTCACGATAAAATTATTTGATAGTTTATCCACGTGAACAAATACGTTACATTCGTTCTGCAGATTATACCATTTTAATCGACGCAGTAAAAAAGGACAATCATATTTTATAATATTGTGCCCGATGAAAAAATGGGGATAATTTCCGTCACCGGTCAATTCTCGCAATAGCTGGCCCGATGAGTACAATTTTAAGAAATATCTCAACAGAGCCACTTCGTCCGGCATGGATATAACCAGTATTTTGTACTTTGACATTGACTGGAATAGATTTTGCATAGATTGATTAGCCTTTGTTATAAAATGATCATCTATACTTCGCAACTGCTTGGCAAAACACTCGACGTAGAAAATTATCGTAGTTTTTACAGACAAGTATTCCGCGTGAAATGCAAATGAAACAATCTTTTCGTGAACATTGATACCTTGCGGTATATCGTGTAAGTTGTCCGATATCGTTTCAATGTCAAACGACAGAATAGGTAGATGTTTATATATATTCGTGTCGTGGGCTCGTTTTAATAATTTTATACTTCCATTCGTCGAAATAATGAAAATACCGTTTACTCGAAAGTAATTTGAAAGATCGACGTTCATTATCTTTTTACGATTAATCATCTTTCGGTATTTAATTTCTACCGTTGAAACGGATGCTGCTACGTTTGCCGCCGCCCCTGTGTCCGAACATTCATACTCTGACGTCAACGAATTCAGCATGAGCTGCATCGCGATCATGAAATAAATATCGGTATTCTCCAACAAGTTTATATATGTTTTGTATTCGCTGGTCTTTTTTATAAAATTGTATACTTGCATAATTTGCGTATAATTGTAGTTCTGGATCTCAATCAATTGAAATAATTCCGATGACTCGGCGCCTCCCATTTGAGCCCAAATTTCCAAAAGACTCTTGTTTACAACTTTCACGAGGAAATTTGAATTGTATATTGTTTTAATGCCATATCCAAATTCTTCAATCAGCACATTGATAAATAAATTCGCATACGATCGTGATAATCCCACGTAGATGGAAAATGGATATTTCAGAGACACATTTATCGGTTGTAGACTCTGCAGCGTGAGGCCGTTGAAGATAATTTTCGTATTGTCATCGATTAATTTCAGCAGGTGAGCGGTTACGGTATTTTTGGCCGTGCACTGCTTGTTGTCCGACATTACGCTCTGAGAAAAAGTAAACAAAATACGACGTAATTACGTCGTATTTTGTTACCGGAATAATATTTTTTCTTTATGATTTCTTGCAATATCCAACTCATGGCTTTAGCTTAAAAATAATCATAAACCTTATAATTATAAGGTTTATGATTATTTTTAAGCTAAAGCCATGAGTTGGATATTGCAAGAAATCATAAAGAAAAAATATTATTCCGGTAACAAAACGATACGAGATTTTCAACGATTCATCGTCGAAAACAAAATTGGTCTACTAACATTAATTTTTGATCCACTAACAATCGACGTATCTTCCGATATGGAGTTTACGCCAAATAGTTGCGGAGAAATATTACATTACCTTAGAAAGTATTATAAATCTTTATCCGACACGCATGGCCTCAATTACAGAGATGTACTGTATCTTTTTCAAGAATCGCACAGGTTCGATATACTTACCGACGATGCAAACATTTTGATGGCGCAATTCGGCTTCACCGATGTGACTTCCAAGGCGGTAACGGATAGTACGGACCATCGTCGTATGGTAGACGCGAGGATTAATGCGGCCGGGGATGATATCGGTGACTATGAAAATGCCACCATCGGTCTAATGGAATAAAAACGAGCGTCTCGCAAAACAGCGCGTACCGAAATGAACGCGGGCGCACAGAATTCGGAGCTCTATATATGTACGGGGAAGTAGAAGCGGTTTCTACGCGACACGTTGCGTTCGGTGGGGCGCAAAAAAAAAAAGCGTAAGTCCCCGCGCGGGTTCAATTTTTTTTTCACATCGGCTCACTTTTTTTTTTTCACGAAATAGTGGCAAACTAACCGCTCCTTTTACTGCGTAATCCCACGCAATCTTTGAATTTACTTTCGAAATTTTGAATCTTCCGTTTAAAATGCATACGATCTATAGCGCATAATAACCATTTGCTCCCATCCCGACACTCATCCTTAGCATCGATATAGTGTACAGTGTCGTTGCAGTTAAACGTGACCGATTTACGCGCGGGGGCAGTTGGGGGTGGGGGGGACGTTGTTCCGTTCTTGATCACTCCCGACATGAATGCGAAACGTGCGCTTACATCACAGTCTACGCACGATTGCCGACGAACATCGTGCAGTTTCGTGCGACCGATTGACACGCGCCGTACAAAGTTCGCCTCAAGGCCACGAAATCTCTGCCGCGTGCAATAGACATTGGCGATGGAGCAATATCATCGTGATAGAATCGATCTTGTTTGTGAACGTATCGTGCCGAAAATTGACATGCCAAGCCTGTTGCCCCGTTTAATTGAATTTGGAGTTTTCAATGAGGATGACGTAAACATTCCGGGATGGAAGGTATGTGCAAAGTTCGAACGACGAAAAATTTGCGTACTGTCAATTCGCATAAATGTCTAAAATAATCTGTAATTTCAATTAACTATCTCAGGTGAAATTGGATGATTTCGAGACTATACGTGACATTTTGATGACGATAAAAACTCGAGGACCGCACGCATTTAAAAATTTCACGCAAAGCTTGCGCGCAACGAATCACGACAACGTTGCGGATATTCTCGGTGGCCTCACGACGACGACTCTTGGTAGACTCAAAATCGAGATAAACATCACCGCAAACCGAGAATCACGCGCTACCCAAACCTTTTTGCATTAGATTACATTAATGTCCATTTTTATATCGATGACGTAACCGCGTATTCGCACAATTATTTCTAACAAAAATCCAGCTGACGCTGTCGGCCGTTTCGCGTTATGATAGAAATAATAATAATAGTAACGCGAATGCTGCGCTCGTTGGGTTTCCTGGAACAAATTCCAATGCTATCGTATTGTCTGCTTCGCGTTACGAGAGGAACCCAACGAATGCTCGTTGGTTACTCGCGCTATCCCGATATTGTAAAAAAAAAAAAATGTAAACAAAATTTATTTTATAATATAATTTTCGTGTAAATATTATATTTATAGTGTAAAAAAAAAATACATATTTGGAGTTAATTTTATTTGTATTTTATTTTTTCAAAATTTCCCAATAAACACACGACGTCAGTCCCCCCCCCCCCCCCCACCCCCATGGATTCGCATTAGATTATTTAATAATATAATTTTGGTGTAAATGATATTATAAATAGACAAAAAAAATCTGACGCAATTCTCACGAGTCTTGGTAGTCTCAAAATCGACATAAACATCACCGTGGACCAAGACTCACGCGCTACTCAACAAACCTTTTAGCATTAGGTTACATTAATGTCCATTTATATCGATGACGTAATCACATATTCACACAATTTTTTGTAACAAAAATTTCTGTTGTCCGATATCGTTTCAATGTCAAACGACAGAATTAAGAGTAACGCGAATGCTGCGCTCGTTGCGTTTCCTGGAACAAATTCCAATACTATCGTATTATTGTCCGCTTCGCGTTACGAGAGGAACCCAACGAATGCTCGTTGGTTACTCGCTATCCTGATAATATTTAAAAAAATAATAAACGTAAGAATATTTATTTTATAATATAATTTTGGTGTAAATATTATATTTATAGTGTAAAAAAAATACATATTAAGATTTAATGAAAAAAAATAAAAATTTTATTAAAAAATTCCCAATAAACACGGCGTCAGTCCCCCCTGGATTCGCATTAGATTATTTAATAATATAATTTTGGTGTGAATGATATTGTAAATGGAAAAAAAAAAATCTTACGCAATTCTGGTAGCGACGTTAAAAAAAAAAACGACTCGTTCAATTTTATGTAATCATATAATTTTCGTTTGTTTGCTTTATATTGTAAAAAAACATACATATTTAGATTTAATTAATTTTTTTATTAATTGTTGAACCAAACCAAACACTACGTCAGTCTCTGGATTCGCATTAGATTATTTAATAATATAATTTTGGTGTAAATGATATTATAAATAGAAAATAAATGTACAAAAATGTTATTCAATAATATAATTTTGGTGTAAATATTAGATTTATATTGTAAAAAAAACATACATATTTAGATTTAATTAATTTTTTTATTAATTGTTGAACCAATAAACACGACGTCAGACCCTGGATTCGCATTTCGTTATTTAATAATATAATTTTGGTATAAATGATATTATAAATAGAAAATAAATGTAAAAAGATTTTATTTAATAATAAAATTTTGTTGTAAATATTAGATTTATTGTGCAAAAAAGAAATACATATTTAGATTTAATTTATTTTTTTTATTAATTGTTGAACCAATGCTTCATATTTGGCTCGCTCTCGTTCAATGGTGGCATCCTTTTCTTTAATGGTGGCTCGCTCTCGTTCAATGGTGGCATCCTTTTCTTTAATGGTGGCTCGCTCCCGTTCAATTATGGCATCCTTTTCTTTAATGGTGGCTCGCTCTTCTTTAATGGTAGCTCGCTCCCGTTCGATAATCGCATCCTTCTCAAGCACCGCTTTTTCAACAACATTGAGAATTTCTTGCTGTTTTTTTCCCAAATAAAACATCGTTTCACCGACATTCAATAGAAACGCATTATTACGTTCGATCTGATGTCGATTCCATGCTTTATTATTATACCGAGTTAGAGAATTGTTCTGTTTCCAATACTGTCCTCCAAACGCTATGCTCGAATTTATATTCTCGACAACGAATTTATCAATGTTGACGATCGAGGCGCACTTCCCCCCCGCCGCGCCGCGAAGTTGAAAAATGCGATTGACAAAGAGAGGAACACGTTCGAGGCGATACACCTCCCCCCACGCCCCTTGGAGTTGAAAAATGCGCCGCCGTTATACTTATCCAGATTAATATGTACGGAAACTTCATATACCGGTGGAGATATCTCGGTGCGATTTATTCGGTTTCGATTTTTACGATTTCTTGGGCAAAAAATAACCCTATACCATATATACGTCAGGTCAGCCTGCATGCCGGTACATATTAAAATGACACGCGCGCTTATCGCTTTGCCTCAAGGTTTTTTCTCCGAATAGCCCTTCTTCGTTTTGCGATGAAGAAAATAATGAATGCGAAATTTACTTCAAATTTAATCCCCAAACTAATCTGGCGAATAAATTTCTTGCAATAAAAAATGAATGCCGACTGTTGAGAAATTTCTTTAAAAAATAAATGTCGATTAATAAACCGTCAATAAAATTTCCAGCAATAAAAGATATCGAAAAAAAAACAAATGTCCATTGTGAACCGTTAATGAAATTTCTCGCAATAAAAAATATCGAAAAAATCGCCAATACCACGCGGGGTATAAAACGAAATTGTATACCCGCGTTATTTTCATATATTCGCGCTCCGCTAAGAAGGCATCAAAACGTAGCTGCGTCACGGATAGCGGGAGGCGCAGCTATGTTCTGATGCCGTCGAAGCGTAACGGCTTATTCGTACATCATCGACTTAAGCGGATTCAAACGAATTGTCATAATTCTTGTGGTCACGTTGCGATATATATATATATATATATATATATATTTTTTTTTTTTTTTATTGCAACGTGACCACAAGAATTACATGAGATTTTTACCCAGAAAGATCTGCGAGCAAAGTATTAGTTATTATTATTATTATCGTAACGCGAAAACAAAGTTGGGCGAGAAGACGACGCGAGGAGTATAGCTCTCTTTGTTATATTCGGTGTATATACGTATATACTCCCAGTATAACAAAGAGAGAGATATGATAGAGGCGACGATCCCCCCCGCCACCTCGCCGCGGAGTTGAAAAGTGCGCGACCGTAAAGTATTACGGTCGCGCACTTTTCAACTCCGCGGCGCATACAACAACCGATCGATTGCGACCTATAGTATTATTTATCCACCAAAAACGCGCCGTGAAATATTCGAACCGAAATATTGGAAGATCACCAAATATTAATCCGGGTGGGAGGCTAGTAAGCCTCCCACCCGGATTAATATTTGGTGATCTTCCAATATTTCGGTTCGAATATTTCACGGCGCGTTTTTGGTGGATAAATAATACTATAGGTCGCAATCGATCGGTTGTTGTATGCGTTGGCTTCCTATGTATGTATATATGGTGTGTTGGCTTACAATATATATGTATGTGCGTTTGGTACGATGTATGACATGATATATGCCGATCGGTTGTTGTGTGCGTTGGCCTCCTATGTATGTATATATGGTGTGTTGGCTCACTATATATGTGTATGCGTATAGTACGATGTATTACATGATATATGCTATATATGTAACGGATTTTTTCAGCCAAGTTAGGTTGGGTGTTGAGTTGTATTGGCTTACTATATAGTAAGCCAATACAACTACGTCATATATATATATGACGTATTATATGCTCTATATATACCAGATTTTTTTTTGTACCAATTGGGCGAATATGCGATTACATCATCGATATAAACGATATATACATATGACATATTCACTAAACCTTTTTTTCTCTTCCAACTCTTTTTTCATAACGAGCGGAGCATTCGATATTATTATTATTATAACATAGATCCATTTCAATAAGTATAGCGCGTCCTCTATGCTTTGTACATCTTTGTTATATTATTATTATTATTCCTCTCATAACGCGAAATGAAAGCATGATTGCGTCATTTTTTTTTTTCATAACGAGCGGACCATTCGATATTATTATTATTATAACGCGAGGCGATCATCGGGATATAGCATGATTGTCTTAGATTTTTTTTCTTTACACACGAGAGACATGATTGGTTAAAAAAAAACACTAAATTTGATTTGATAAAAAACCAAACCAAACCTCTATATTTCATCTTTAGACCGCCGGCTCTCTAGTATTTATCTTTTTTTAATCGCATATATGAAAAATTTCATTATACGCTTGGGGAAAAGTATTAAAAAACAATAAATATTTTTAAACTAATTTTATTTATCCCCTACCTTGGATTAAATAAATTAATAAATTGCATCTATTTATATAAAGCTGTTGAGTATACATTTTTCTCGCACATTTAAAAATTGAGAATACATATAATTTATGCTAATATAAGGTTTGGTTTTTAAAACCGTTTGGTTTGGTTTGTAAAAAAATTAATTGCGGTGTAAACGTTAAATTCAAATGTTGGGTTTTTATTCTAAAGAATGAAAATGGCGCGGAAGAATTTTTGTTCAAGGGGAAAGATGTTGCGGAATATTTAGAATATATTAAAGAACAGCGATGCTGTTCAAATTAACGTTAATCAAGAATGGCAGCGCGAACTTGGTGCGCTTTAAAGGACTCTTATTTAACTGGACCCCCCTTGATGTTCCCTCAAATTGGCAGCCACATACAATTTTTATATCGACGACGTAATCGCGTTTTTCGACATAATAAATTCGACGACTCGTCGTTGATTAGCTGGGTTAGGTTCGGCGTGTTCAGTTGTGTTGGCTTACTATATATGATATATATATATCGTCGTTGATTAGCTGGGTTAGGTTGTGCGTGTTTGGTTGTGTTGGCGTACTATATATATATATATCGTATATTCGCTAAAAAATTGTTTCTCTTCCAACTTTGTTTTCACGTTATGATAGAAGGGAGCATTAGTTATTATTATTATTATTATTCCTCTCATAACGCGAGGCGATAGCATGATTGCGTCTTTTTTTTTTTTTCATAACAAGCGGAGCATTCGATTATTATTATTATTATAACGCGAGTCGATCATCGGGATAACATGATTGCCTCAGATTTTTTTTTCATTGCGAGCGGAGCATTAGTTATTATCGCACCGCAGAACACAGAGTTGGGGACGAGAACGAGAAATTTTTTTTTTCTAAGAAATGCCAGCGAGCCTACCATAAAACGGACCACGCGACGATACGTCTCTACGTATAGAGAGTATATATGTATATACACTGAGTATACGGCTGGGTATGCTGCGAAACAGCTGAGCAAAAGTATAGCGACGAGTGTATAGCTCTCTTTGTTATACTCAGTACGTATACATATATGCTCTCGGTATAACAAAGAGAGGAATACGCGAACGGATGGTAGGCTCGATCTGAGAAAAAAAAATTTGTTCTCGTCCAACTCTGTGTTCGCGTTATGATAATAATAACTAACGCTCCGCTCGTAATGAAAAAAAAATCTGAGGAATAATAATAATAAGTAATGCTCCGCTCGTTGATCTTTCTGGAAAACGTTCCGAAAAAAAAAAAATGTATCGCGACTCGTTCAATTTTATTTTTTCGTATTTCCCAATGAACACGACGACGTCGCAGGCCCTGGATCAGATTTGTTCTTGGCCACGTTCCGAAAATAAAAAAATCTCTGGCAATCTTCGTGGCCGACGCTTGCCGTTTACGAAAAAAAAAATTTCTTCATCGCAAACTCCTCATTTTGGTTTGGTTTGCCGAAAAAAAAAATTTCTTCATCGCAAACTCCTTGGTTGCCGTCTTCCTGAAAAAAAAAAAAAAAAAAAAAAAAATCTCTTCATCGCAAACTCCTTGGCCGACGATCGCCGCGCGAGTCGAGGGACAAAAATTTAGCGCGGCTCCTACAATCTTATTTTTAAATTTCTGATAAACACGACGTCAGCCCTACTCCTATTTCTTCTCTTATATGGACAGAGTGTTTAGAAGAAATGAGTCGCGCGCGACACCAAACCTACTTATATACTAAATTAAGCATAAACCTATTGAAAATTTTTTTTTCAACCAATCACGAAGCTCGATTTCACGAGGACCACATCGTGGGGGAAGCATCGACCAATCGGGAAGCCGGAATCGCTCGTGGGCGTGGTTTATTTTCGTCATTCGATCACGAGACGTCGACCAGGACGGTCGCATTTTCGAAAATTGTAATTTTTTCACCACCGGCATGGGGGGGGGGTGGAGAGGTGTGTTGCCTCGATCGTGAATTTATTTATATCGATGATGTAATCGCATTTGTCAACGGCGGAAAATGGGAACGAATCGAAATAATTTCTTTACCATAGTATAGTATATATATATATATATGGTATGCGATGCAAAATGTGAGCGAATAAGAACAAACCCAAATCAAACCGTGAAGTTTGCGATCAAGAAATTTTTTTTTTTTTTTTTTTCGTAAACGGTAAAGAGACGCAAACATTTTTTTTTGTTGCAATCATGTTATCCCGATGATCTCCTCGCGTTATAATAATAATATCGAATGCTTTGCTCGTTATGAAAAAAAAAAAAAATGACGCAATCATGCTTTCGTCTCGCGTTTTGAGAGGAATAATAATAATAATAATATCGAATGCCTCGGCTCGTTATGAAAAAAAATTATCTTTGGTAGTGTTTTTGAAAAAAAAATAAATGAAAAAATCTTTCTATATATAGTATATATATAGATATATATATTATATACGGCGGAAAATGGGAACGAATCGAAATAATTTCTTTACCATAGTATAGCATATATATATATATATATATATATATATATATATGCTATACTATGGTATGCGACGCAAAATGTGAGCGAATAATAACAAACCAAACCAAACCGAGAAGTTTGCGATCAAGAAATTTTTTTTTTTTTTTTCGTAAACGGTAAAGAGACACAAACATTTTTTTTTTGTTGCAAACGTGCCCGGCAGGATTACGTGAGATTTTGTTTCAACGCGAAGCGCATAGGATTATTATTCCGATCATCACGCTGCTGAAACATCTTTGGACGAGTCGGAGTCGCGATGGTTTTTTTCTATTTTCAGTCAACATTTATGTAACAGATTATTACCTCAAATTGGCAGCCGCATACAATTTTTATATCGACGACGTAATCGCGTTTTTCGGCATAATAAATTCAACGACTCGTCGTTGATTAGCTGGGTTAGGTTGGGCATGTTCAGTTGTGTTGGCTTACTATATATGATATATATATATCGTCGTTGATTAGCTGGGTTAGGTTGGGCGTGTTGAGTTGTGTTGGCGTACTATATATATATCGTCGTTGATTAGCTGGGTTAGGTTGTGTGTGTGTTTGGTTGTGTTGGCGTACTATATATATACCGCATATTCGCTAAAAAATTGTTTCTCTTTCAACTTTGTTTTCACGTTATGAACTAGAAGGGAGCATTCGATTATTATTATTATTACGCGAGTCGATCATCGGGATAACATGATTGCCTCAGATTTTTTTTTTCATTGCGAGCGGAGCATTAGTTATTATCGTACCGCAAACACAGAGTTGGGGACGAGAACGAGAAATTTTTTTTTCTAAGAAATGCCAGCGAGCCTACCATAAAAAGGACCACGCGACGATACGTCTCTACGTATAGAGAGTATATATGTATATACACTGAGTATACGGCTGGGTATGCTGCGAAACAGCTGAGCAAAAGTATAGCGACGAGTGTATAGCTCTCTTTGTTATACTCAGAACGTATACATATATGCTCTCGGTATAACAAAGAGAGGAATACGCGAACGGATGGTAGGCTCGATCTGAGAAAAAAAAATTTGTTCTCGTCCAACTCTGTGTTCGCGTTATGATAATAATAACTAACGCTCCGCTCGTAATGAAAAAAAAATCTGAGGAATAATAATAATAAGTAATGCTCCGCTCGTTGATCTTTCTGGAAAACGTTCCGAAAAAAAAAAAATGTATCGCGACTCGTTCAATTTTATTTTTTCGTATTTCCCAATGAACACGACGACGTCGCAGGCCCTGGATCAGATTTGTTCTTGGCCACGTTCCGAAAATAAAAAAATCTCTGGCAATCTTCGTGGCCGACGCTTGCCGTTTACGAAAAAAAAAATTTCTTCATCGCAAACTCCTCGGTTTGGTTTGGTTTGCCGAAAAAAAAAAATTTCTTCATCGCAAACTCCTTGGTTGCCGTCTTCCTGAAAAAAAAAAAAAAAAAAAAAAAATCTCTTCATCGCAAACTCCTTGGCCGACGATCGCCGCGCGAGTCGAGGGACAAAAATTTAGCGCGGCTCCTACAATCTTATTTTTAAATTTCTGATAAACACGACGTCAGCCCTACTCCTATTTCTTCTCTTATATGGACAGAGTGTTTAGAAGAAATGAGTCGCGCGCGACACCAAACCTACTTATATACTAAATTAAGCATAAACCTATTGAAAATTTTTTTTTCAACCAATCACGAAGCTCGATTTCACGAGGATTACATCGTGGGGGAAGCATCGACCAATCGGGAAGCCGGAATCGCTCGTGGGCGTGGCTTGTTTTCGTCATTCGATCACGAGACGTCGACCAGGACGGTCGCAATTTCGAAAATTGTAATTTTTTCACCACCGGCATGGGGTGGGGGGGATGGAGAGGTGTGTTGCCACGATCGTGAATTTATTTATATCGATGATGTAATCGCATTTGTCAACGGCGGAAAATGGGAACGAATCGAAATAATTTCTTTACCATAGTATAGTATATATATATATATATGGTATGCGATGCAAAATGTGAGCGAATAAGAACAAACCCAAATCAAACCGTGAAGTTTGCGATCAAGAAATTTTTTTTTTTTTTTTTTTCGTAAACGGTAAAGAGACGCGAACATTTTTTTTTTGTTGCAATCATGTTATCCCGATGATCTCCTCGCGTTATAATAATAATATCGAATGCTTTGCTCGTTATGAAAAAAAAAAAAAATGACGCAATCATGCTTTCGTCTCGCGTTTTGAGAGGAATAATAATAATAATAATATCGAATGCCTCGGCTCGTTATGAAAAAAAATTATCTTTGGTAGTGTTTTTGAAAAAAAAATAAATGAAAAAATCTTTCTATATATAGTATATATATAGATATATATATTATATACGGCGGAAAATGGGAACGAATCGAAATAATTTCTTTACCATAGTATAGCATATATATATATATATATATATATATATATATATATATATGCTATACTATGGTATGCGACGCAAAATGTGAGCGAATAATAACAAACCAAACCAAACCGAGAAGTTTGCGATCAAGAAATTTTTTTTTTTTTTTCGTAAACGGTAAAGAGACACAAACATTTTTTTTTTGTTGCAAACGTGCCCGGCAGGATTACGTGAGATTTTGTTTCAACGCGAAGCGCATAGGATTATTATTCCGATCATCACGCTGCTGAAACATCTTTGGACGAGTCGGAGTCGCGATGGTTTTTTTCTATTTTCAGTCAACATTTATGTAACAGA
Source organism: Oxytorus armatus (assembly GCA_958009045.1). NCBI lineage: Eukaryota > Metazoa > Arthropoda > Insecta > Hymenoptera > Ichneumonidae > Oxytorus > Oxytorus armatus. The sequence goes on from OY253752.1 coordinate 5,689,144, forward strand.
TTATTACCTCAAATTGGCAGCCGCATACAATTTTTATATCGACGACGTAATCGCGTTTTTCGACATAATAAATTCAACGACTCGTCGTTGATTAGCTGGGTTTGGTTGGGCATGTTCAGTTGTGTTGGCTTACTATATATGATATATATATATCGTCGTTGATTAGCTGGGTTAGGTTGGGCGTGTTGAGTTGTGTTGGCGTACTATTTATATATCGTCGTTGATTAGCTGGGTTAGGTTGTGTGTGTGTTTGGTTGTGTTGGCGTACTATATATATACCGCATATTCGCTAAAAAATTGTTTCTCTTTCAACTTTGTTTTCACGTTATGAACTAGAAGGGAGCATTCGATTATTATTATTATTACGCGAGTCGATCATCGGGATAACATGATTGCCTCAGATTTTTTTTTTCATTGCGAGCGGAGCATTAGTTATTATCGTACCGCAAACACAGATTTGGGGACGAGAACGAGAAATTTTTTTTTCTAAGAAATGCCAGCGAGCCTACCATAAAAAGGACCACGCGACGATACGTCTCTACGTATAGAGAGTATATATGTATATACACTGAGTATACGGCTGGGTATGCTGCGAAACAGCTGAGCAAAAGTATAGCGACGAGTGTATAGCTCTCTTTGTTATACTCAGTACGTATACATATATGCTCTCGGTATAACAAAGAGAGGAATACGCGAACGGATGGTAGGCTCGATCTGAGAAAAAAAAATTTGTTCTCGTCCAACTCTGTGTTCGCGTTATGATAATAATAACTAACGCTCCGCTCGTAATGAAAAAAAAATCTGAGGATTAATAATAATAAGTAATGCTCCGCTCGTTGATCTTTCTGGAAAACGTTCCGAAAAAAAAAAATGTATCGCGACTCGTTCAATTTTATTTTTTCGTATTTCCCAATGAACACGACGACGTCGCAGGCCCTGGATCAGATTTGTTCTTGGCCACGTTCCGAAAATAAAAAAATCTCTGGCAATCTTCGTGGCCGACGCTTGCCGTTTACGAAAAAAAAAAATTCTTCATCGCAAACTCCTCGGTTTGGTTTGGTTTGCCGAAAAAAAAAAATTTCTTCATCGCAAACTCCTTGGTTGCCGTCTTCCTGAAAAAAAAAAAAAAAAAAAAAAAATCTCTTTATCGCAAACTCCTTGGCCGACGATCGCCGCGCGAGTCGAGGGACAAAAATTTAGCGCGGCTCCTACAATCTTATTTTTTAATTTCTGATAAACACGACGTCAGCCCTACTCCTATTTCTTCTCTTATATGGACAGAGTGTTTAGAAGAAATGAGTCGCGCGCGACACCAAACCTACTTATATACTAAATTAAGCATAAACCTATTGAAAATTTTTTTTTCAACCAATCACGAAGCTCGATTTCACGAGGACCACATCGTGGGGGAAGCATCGACCAATCGGGAAGCCGGAATCGCTCGTGGGCGTGGTTTATTTTCGTCATTCGATCACGAGACGTCGACCAGGACGGTCGCATTTTCGAAAATTGTAATTTTTTCACCACCGGCATGGGGGGGGGGGGGGTGGAGAGGTGTGTTGCCTCGATCGTGAATTTATTTATATCGATGATGTAATCGCATTTGTCAACGGCGGAAAATGGGAACGAATCGAAATAATTTCTTTACCATAGTATAGTATATATATATATATATGGTATGCGATGCAAAATGTGAGCGAATAAGAACAAACCCAAATCAAACCGTGAAGTTTGCGATCAAGAAATTTTTTTTTTTTTTTTTTTCGTAAACGGTAAAGAGACGCAAACATTTTTTTTTGTTGCAATCATGTTATCCCGATGATCTCCTCGCGTTATAATAATAATATCGAATGCTTTGCTCGTTATGAAAAAAAAAAAAAATGACGCAATCATGCTTTCGTCTCGCGTTTTGAGAGGAATAATAATAATAATATCGAATGCCTCGGCTCGTTATGAAAAAAAATTATCTTTGGTAGTGTTTTTGAAAAAAAAATAAATGAAAAAATCTTTCTATATATAGTATATATATAGATATATATATTATATACGGCGGAAAATGGGAACGAATCGAAATAATTTCTTTACCATAGTATAGCATATATATATGCTATACTATGGTATGCGACGCTAAATGTGAGCGAATAATAACAAACCAAACCAAACCGAGAAGTTTGCCATCAAGAAATTTTTTTTTTTTTTTTCGTAAACGGTAAAGAGACACAAACATTTTTTTTTTGTTGCAAACGTGCCCGGCAGGATTACGTGAGATTTTGTTTCAACGCGAGGCGCATAGGATTATTATTCCGATCATCACGCTGCTGAAACATCTTTGGACGAGTCGGAGTCGCGATAGTTTTTTTCTATTTTCAGTCAACATTTATGTAACAGATTATTACCTCAAATTGGCAGCCGCATACAATTTTTATATCGACGACGTAATCGCGTTTTTCGACATAATAAATTCAACGACTCGTCGTTGATTAGCTGGGTTAGGTTGGGCATGTTCAGTTGTGTTGGCTTACTATATATGATATATATATATCGTCGTTGATTAGCTGGGTTAGGTTGGGCGTGTTGAGTTGTGTTGGCGTACTATTTATATATCGTCGTTGATTAGCTGGGTTAGGTTGTGTGTGTGTTTGGTTGTGTTGGCGTACTATATATATACCGCATATTCGCTAAAAAATTGTTTCTCTTTCAACTTTGTTTTCACGTTATGAACTAGAAGGGAGCATTCGATTATTATTATTATTACGCGAGTCGATCATCGGGATAACATGATTGCCTCAGATTTTTTTTTTCATTGCGAGCGGAGCATTAGTTATTATCGTACCGCAAACACAGATTTGGGGACGAGAACGAGAAATTTTTTTTTCTAAGAAATGCCAGCGAGCCTACCATAAAAAGGACCACGCGACGATACGTCTCTACGTATAGAGAGTATATATGTATATACACTGAGTATACGGCTGGGTATGCTGCGAAACAGCTGAGCAAAAGTATAGCGACGAGTGTATAGCTCTCTTTGTTATACTCAGTACGTATACATATATGCTCTCGGTATAACAAAGAGAGGAATACGCGAACGGATGGTAGGCTCGATCTGAGAAAAAAAAATTTGTTCTCGTCCAACTCTGTGTTCGCGTTATGATAATAATAACTAACGCTCCGCTCGTAATGAAAAAAAAATCTGAGGATTAATAATAATAAGTAATGCTCCGCTCGTTGATCTTTCTGGAAAACGTTCCGAAAAAAAAAAATGTATCGCGACTCGTTCAATTTTATTTTTTCGTATTTCCCAATGAACACGACGACGTCGCAGGCCCTGGATCAGATTTGTTCTTGGCCACGTTCCGAAAATAAAAAAATCTCTGGCAATCTTCGTGGCCGACGCTTGCCGTTTACGAAAAAAAAAAATTCTTCATCGCAAACTCCTCGGTTTGGTTTGGTTTGCCGAAAAAAAAAAATTTCTTCATCGCAAACTCCTTGGTTGCCGTCTTCCTGAAAAAAAAAAAAAAAAAAAAAAATCTCTTTATCGCAAACTCCTTGGCCGACGATCGCCGCGCGAGTCGAGGGACAAAAATTTAGCGCGGCTCCTACAATCTTATTTTTTAATTTCTGATAAACACGACGTCAGCCCTACTCCTATTTCTTCTCTTATATGGACAGAGTGTTTAGAAGAAATGAGTCGCGCGCGACACCAAACCTACTTATATACTAAATTAAGCATAAACCTATTGAAAATTTTTTTTTCAACCAATCACGAAGCTCGATTTCACGAGGACCACATCGTGGGGGAAGCATCGACCAATCGGGAAGCCGGAATCGCTCGTGGGCGTGGTTTATTTTCGTCATTCGATCACGAGACGTCGACCAGGACGGTCGCATTTTCGAAAATTGTAATTTTTTCACCACCGGCATGGGGGGGGGGGGGGTGGAGAGGTGTGTTGCCTCGATCGTGAATTTATTTATATCGATGATGTAATCGCATTTGTCAACGGCGGAAAATGGGAACGAATCGAAATAATTTCTTTACCATAGTATAGTATATATATATATATATGGTATGCGATGCAAAATGTGAGCGAATAAGAACAAACCCAAATCAAACCGTGAAGTTTGCGATCAAGAAATTTTTTTTTTTTTTTTTTTCGTAAACGGTAAAGAGACGCAAACATTTTTTTTTGTTGCAATCATGTTATCCCGATGATCTCCTCGCGTTATAATAATAATATCGAATGCTTTGCTCGTTATGAAAAAAAAAAAAAATGACGCAATCATGCTTTCGTCTCGCGTTTTGAGAGGAATAATAATAATAATATCGAATGCCTCGGCTCGTTATGAAAAAAAATTATCTTTGGTAGTGTTTTTGAAAAAAAAATAAATGAAAAAATCTTTCTATATATAGTATATATATAGATATATATATTATATACGGCGGAAAATGGGAACGAATCGAAATAATTTCTTTACCATAGTATAGCATATATATATGCTATACTATGGTATGCGACGCTAAATGTGAGCGAATAATAACAAACCAAACCAAACCGAGAAGTTTGCCATCAAGAAATTTTTTTTTTTTTTTTCGTAAACGGTAAAGAGACACAAACATTTTTTTTTTGTTGCAAACGTGCCCGGCAGGATTACGTGAGATTTTGTTTCAACGCGAGGCGCATAGGATTATTATTCCGATCATCACGCTGCTGAAACATCTTTGGACGAGTCGGAGTCGCGATAGTTTTTTTCTATTTTCAGTCAACATTTATGTAACAGATTATTACCTCAAATTGGCAGCCGCATACAATTTTTATATCGACGACGTAATCGCGTTTTTCGACATAATAAATTCAACGACTCGTCGTTGATTAGCTGGGTTAGGTTGGGCATGTTCAGTTGTGTTGGCTTACTATATATGATATATATATATCGTCGTTGATTAGCTGGGTTAGGTTGGGCGTGTTGAGTTGTGTTGGCGTACTATTTATATATCGTCGTTGATTAGCTGGGTTAGGTTGTGTGTGTGTTTGGTTGTGTTGGCGTACTATATATATACCGCATATTCGCTAAAAAATTGTTTCTCTTTCAACTTTGTTTTCACGTTATGAACTAGAAGGGAGCATTCGATTATTATTATTATTACGCGAGTCGATCATCGGGATAACATGATTGCCTCAGATTTTTTTTTTCATTGCGAGCGGAGCATTAGTTATTATCGTACCGCAAACACAGAGTTGGGGACGAGAACGAGAAATTTTTTTTTCTAAGCAATGCCAGCGAGCCTACCATAAAAAGGACCACGCGACGATACGTCTCTACGTATAGAGAGTATATATGTATATACACTGAGTATACGGCTGGGTATGCTGCGAAACAGCTGAGCAAAAGTATAGCGACGAGTGTATAGCTCTCTTTGTTATACTCAGAACGTATACATATATGCTCTCGGTATAATAAAGAGAGGAATACGCGAACGGATGGTAGGCTCGATCTGAGAAAAAAAAATTTGTTCTCGTCCAACTCTGTGTTCGCGTTATGATAATAATAACTAACGCTCCGCTCGTAATGAAAAAAAAATCTGAGGAATAATAATAATAAGTAATGCTCCGCTCGTTGATCTTTCTGGAAAACGTTCCGAAAAAAAAAAAATGTATCGCGACTCGTTCAATTTTATTTTTTCGTATTTCCCAATGAACACGACGACGTCGCAGGCCCTGGATCAGATTTGTTCTTGGCCACGTTCCGAAAATAAAAAAATCTCTGGCAATCTTCGTGGCCGACGCTTGCCGTTTACGAAAAAAAAAATTTCTTCATCGCAAACTCCTCGGTTTGGTTTGGTTTGCCGAAAAAAAAAAATTTCTTCATCGCAAACTCCTTGGTTGCCGTCTTCCTGAAAAAAAAAAAAAAAAAAAAAAAATCTCTTCATCGCAAACTCCTTGGCCGACGATCGCCGCGCGAGTCGAGGGACAAAAATTTAGCGCGGCTCCTACAATCTTATTTTTAAATTTCTGATAAACACGACGTCAGCCCTACTCCTATTTCTTCTCTTATATGGACAGAGTGTTTAGAAGAAATGAGTCGCGCGCGACACCAAACCTACTTATATACTAAATTAAGCATAAACCTATTGAAAATTTTTTTTTCAACCAATCACGAAGCTCGATTTCACGAGGATTACATCGTGGGGGAAGCATCGACCAATCGGGAAGCCGGAATCGCTCGTGGGCGTGGCTTATTTTCGTCATTCGATCACGAGACGTCGACCAGGACGGTCGCAATTTCGAAAATTGTAATTTTTTCACCACCGGCATGGGGTGGGGGGGATGGAGAGGTGTGTTGCCACGATCGTGAATTTATTTATATCGATGATGTAATCGCATTTGTCAACGGCGGAAAATGGGAACGAATCGAAATAATTTCTTTACCATAGTATAGTATATATATATATATATGGTATGCGATGCAAAATGTGAGCGAATAAGAACAAACCCAAATCAAATCGTGAAGTTTGCGATCAAGAAATTTTTTTTTTTTTTTTTTTCGTAAACGGTAAAGAGACGCGAACATTTTTTTGTTGTTGCAATCATGTTATCCCGATGATCTCCTCGCGTTATAATAATAATATCGAATGCTTTGCTCGTTATGAAAAAAAAAAAAAATGACGCAATCATGCTTTCGTCTCGCGTTTTGAGAGGAATAATAATAATAATAATATCGAATGCCTCGGCTCGTTATGAAAAAAAATTATCTTTGGTAGTGTTTTTGAAAAAAAAATAAATGAAAAAATCTTTCTATATATAGTATATATATAGATATATATATTATATACGGCGGAAAATGGGAACGAATCGAAATAATTTCTTTACCATAGTATAGCATATATATATATATATATATATATATATATATATATATGCTATACTATGGTATGCGACGCAAAATGTGAGCGAATAATAACAAACCAAACCAAACCGAGAAGTTTGCGATCAAGGAATTTTTTTTTTTTTTTTCGTAAACGGTAAAGAGACACAAACATTTTTTTTTTGTTGCAAACGTGCCCGGCAGGATTACGTGAGATTTTGTTTCAACGCGAAGCGCATAGGATTATTATTCCGATCATCACGCTGCTGAAACATCTTTGGACGAGTCGGAGTCGCGATGGTTTTTTTCTATTTTCAGTCAACATTTATGTAACAGATTATTACCTCAAATTGGCAGCCGCATACAATTTTTATATCGACGACGTAATCGCGTTTTTCGACATAATAAATTCAACGACTCGTCGTTGATTAGCTGGGTTAGGTTGGGCATGTTCAGTTGTGTTGGCTTACTATATATGATATATATATATCGTCGTTGATTAGCTGGGTTAGGTTGGGCGTGTTGAGTTGTGTTGGCGTACTATTTATATATCGTCGTTGATTAGCTGGGTTAGGTTGTGTGTGTGTTTGGTTGTGTTGGCGTACTATATATATACCGCATATTCGCTAAAAAATTGTTTCTCTTTCAACTTTGTTTTCACGTTATGAACTAGAAGGGAGCATTCGATTATTATTATTATTACGCGAGTCGATCATCGGGATAACATGATTGCCTCAGATTTTTTTTTTCATTGCGAGCGGAGCATTAGTTATTATCGTACCGCAAACACAGATTTGGGGACGAGAACGAGAAATTTTTTTTTCTAAGAAATGCCAGCGAGCCTACCATAAAAAGGACCACGCGACGATACGTCTCTACGTATAGAGAGTATATATGTATATACACTGAGTATACGGCTGGGTATGCTGCGAAACAGCTGAGCAAAAGTATAGCGACGAGTGTATAGCTCTCTTTGTTATACTCAGTACGTATACATATATGCTCTCGGTATAACAAAGAGAGGAATACGCGAACGGATGGTAGGCTCGATCTGAGAAAAAAAAATTTGTTCTCGTCCAACTCTGTGTTCGCGTTATGATAATAATAACTAACGCTCCGCTCGTAATGAAAAAAAAATCTGAGGAATAATAATAATAAGTAATGCTCCGCTCGTTGATCTTTCTGGAAAACGTTCCGAAAAAAAAAAATGTATCGCGACTCGTTCAATTTTATTTTTTCGTATTTCCCAATGAACACGACGACGTCGCAGGCCCTGGATCAGATTTGTTCTTGGCCACGTTCTGAAAATAAAAAAATCTCTGGCAATCTTCGTGGCCGACGCTTGCCGTTTACGAAAAAAAAAATTTCTTCATCGCAAACTCCTCGGTTTGGTTTGGTTTGCCGAAAAAAAAAAATTTCTTCATCGCAAACTCCTTGGTTGCCGTCTTCCTGAAAAAAAAAAAAAAAAAAAAAAAAATCTCTTTATCGCAAACTCCTTGGCCGACGATCGCCGCGCGAGTCGAGGGACAAAAATTTAGCGCGGCTCCTACAATCTTATTTTTTAATTTCTGATAAACACGACGTCAGCCCTACTCCTATTTCTTCTCTTATATGGACAGAGTGTTTAGAAGAAATGAGTCGCGCGCGACACCAAACCTACTTATATACTAAATTAAGCATAAACCTATTGAAAATTTTTTTTTCAACCAATCACGAAGCTCGATTTCACGAGGATTACATCGTGGGGGAAGCATCGACCAATCGGGAAGCCGGAATCGCTCGTGGGCGTGGCTTATTTTCGTCATTCGATCACGAGACGTCGACCAGGACGGTCGCAATTTCGAAAATTGTAATTTTTTCACCACCGGCATGGGGTGGGGGGGATGGAGAGGTGTGTTGCCACGATCGTGAATTTATTTATATCGATGATGTAATCGCATTTGTCAACGGCGGAAAATGGGAACGAATCGAAATAATTTCTTTACCATAGTATAGTATATATATATATATATGGTATGCGATGCAAAATGTGAGCGAATAAGAACAAACCCAAATCAAATCGTGAAGTTTGCGATCAAGAAATTTTTTTTTTTTTTTTTTTCGTAAACGGTAAAGAGACGCGAACATTTTTTTGTTGTTGCAATCATGTTATCCCGATGATCTCCTCGCGTTATAATAATAATATCGAATGCTTTGCTCGTTATGAAAAAAAAAAAAAATGACGCAATCATGCTTTCGTCTCGCGTTTTGAGAGGAATAATAATAATAATAATATCGAATGCCTCGGCTCGTTATGAAAAAAAATTATCTTTGGTAGTGTTTTTGAAAAAAAAATAAATGAAAAAATCTTTCTATATATAGTATATATATAGATATATATATTATATACGGCGGAAAATGGGAACGAATCGAAATAATTTCTTTACCATAGTATAGCATATATATATATATATATATATATATATATATATATATGCTATACTATGGTATGCGACGCAAAATGTGAGCGAATAATAACAAACCAAACCAAACCGAGAAGTTTGCGATCAAGGAATTTTTTTTTTTTTTTTCGTAAACGGTAAAGAGACACAAACATTTTTTTTTTGTTGCAAACGTGCCCGGCAGGATTACGTGAGATTTTGTTTCAACGCGAAGCGCATAGGATTATTATTCCGATCATCACGCTGCTGAAACATCTTTGGACGAGTCGGAGTCGCGATGGTTTTTTTCTATTTTCAGTCAACATTTATGTAACAGATTATTACCTCAAATTGGCAGCCGCATACAATTTTTATATCGACGACGTAATCGCGTTTTTCGACATAATAAATTCAACGACTCGTCGTTGATTAGCTGGGTTAGGTTGGGCATGTTCAGTTGTGTTGGCTTACTATATATGATATATATATATCGTCGTTGATTAGCTGGGTTAGGTTGGGCGTGTTGAGTTGTGTTGGCGTACTATTTATATATCGTCGTTGATTAGCTGGGTTAGGTTGTGTGTGTGTTTGGTTGTGTTGGCGTACTATATATATACCGCATATTCGCTAAAAAATTGTTTCTCTTTCAACTTTGTTTTCACGTTATGAACTAGAAGGGAGCATTCGATTATTATTATTATTACGCGAGTCGATCATCGGGATAACATGATTGCCTCAGATTTTTTTTTTCATTGCGAGCGGAGCATTAGTTATTATCGTACCGCAAACACAGATTTGGGGACGAGAACGAGAAATTTTTTTTTCTAAGAAATGCCAGCGAGCCTACCATAAAAAGGACCACGCGACGATACGTCTCTACGTATAGAGAGTATATATGTATATACACTGAGTATACGGCTGGGTATGCTGCGAAACAGCTGAGCAAAAGTATAGCGACGAGTGTATAGCTCTCTTTGTTATACTCAGTACGTATACATATATGCTCTCGGTATAACAAAGAGAGGAATACGCGAACGGATGGTAGGCTCGATCTGAGAAAAAAAAATTTGTTCTCGTCCAACTCTGTGTTCGCGTTATGATAATAATAACTAACGCTCCGCTCGTAATGAAAAAAAAATCTGAGGAATAATAATAATAAGTAATGCTCCGCTCGTTGATCTTTCTGGAAAACGTTCCGAAAAAAAAAAATGTATCGCGACTCGTTCAATTTTATTTTTTCGTATTTCCCAATGAACACGACGACGTCGCAGGCCCTGGATCAGATTTGTTCTTGGCCACGTTCTGAAAATAAAAAAATCTCTGGCAATCTTCGTGGCCGACGCTTGCCGTTTACGAAAAAAAAAATTTCTTCATCGCAAACTCCTCGGTTTGGTTTGGTTTGCCGAAAAAAAAAAATTTCTTCATCGCAAACTCCTTGGTTGCCGTCTTCCTGAAAAAAAAAAAAAAAAAAAAAAAAATCTCTTTATCGCAAACTCCTTGGCCGACGATCGCCGCGCGAGTCGAGGGACAAAAATTTAGCGCGGCTCCTACAATCTTATTTTTTAATTTCTGATAAACACGACGTCAGCCCTACTCCTATTTCTTCTCTTATATGGACAGAGTGTTTAGAAGAAATGAGTCGCGCGCGACACCAAACCTACTTATATACTAAATTAAGCATAAACCTATTGAAAATTTTTTTTTCAACCAATCACGAAGCTCGATTTCACGAGGACCACATCGTGGGGGAAGCATCGACCAATCGGGAAGCCGGAATCGCTCGTGGGCGTGGTTTATTTTCGTCATTCGATCACGAGACGTCGACCAGGACGGTCGCATTTTCGAAAATTGTAATTTTTTCACCACCGGCATGGGGGGGGGGGGGGGGGGTGGAGAGGTGTGTTGCCTCGATCGTGAATTTATTTATATCGATGATGTAATCGCATTTGTCAACGGCGGAAAATGGGAACGAATCGAAATAATTTCTTTACCATAGTATAGTATATATATATATATATGGTATGCGATGCAAAATGTGAGCGAATAAGAACAAACCCAAATCAAACCGTGAAGTTTGCGATCAAGAAATTTTTTTTTTTTTTTTTTTCGTAAACGGTAAAGAGACGCAAACATTTTTTTTTTGTTGCAATCATGTTATCCCGATGATCTCCTCGCGTTATAATAATAATATCGAATGCTTTGCTCGTTATGAAAAAAAAAAAAAATGACGCAATCATGCTTTCGTCTCGCGTTTTGAGAGGAATAATAATAATAATAATATCGAATGCCTCGGCTCGTTATGAACAAAAATTATCTTTGGTAGTGTTTTTGAAAAAAAAATAAATGAAAAAATCTTTCTATATATAGTATATATATAGATATATATATTATATACGGCGGAAAATGGGAACGAATCGAAATAATTTCTTTACCATAGTATAGCATATATATATATATATATATATATATATATATATATGCTATACTATGCGACGCAAAATGTGAGCGAATAATAACAAACCAAACCAAACCGAGAAGTTTGCGATCAAGAATTTTTTTTTTTTTTTTTTCGTAAACGGTAAAGGGACAAACATTTTTTTTTTGTTGCAAACGTGCCCGGCAGGATTACGTGAGATTTTGTTTCAACGCGAAGCGCATAGGATTATTATTCCGATCATCACGCTGAAACATCTTTGGACGAGTCGGAGTCGCGATGGTTTTTTTCTATTTTCAGTCAACATTTATGTAACAGATTATTACCTCAAATTGGCAGCCACATACAATTTTTATATCGACGACGTAATCGCGTTTTTCGACATAATAAATTCAACGACTCGTCGTTGATTAGCTGGGTTAGGTTGGGCATGTTCAGTTGTGTTGGCTTACTATATATGATATATATATATCGTCGTTGATTAGCTGGGTTAGGTTGGGCGTGTTGAGTTGTGTTGGCGTACTATATATATATATCGTCGTTGATTAGCTGGGTTAGGTTGTGTGTGTGTTTGGTTGTGTTGGCGTACTATATATATACTGCATATTCGCTAAAAAATTGTTTCTCTTTCAACTTTGTTTTCACGTTATGAACTAGAAGGGAGCATTCGATTATTATTATTATTACGCGAGTCGATCATCGGGATAACATGATTGCCTCAGATTTTTTTCTTCATTGCGAGCGGAGCATTAGTTATTATCGTACCGCAAACACAGAGTTGGGGACGAGAACGAGAAATTTTTTTTTCTAAGAAATGCCAGCGAGCCTACCATAAAACGGACCACGCGACGATACGTCTCTACGTATAGAGAGTATATATGTATATACACTGAGTATACGGCTGGGTATGCTGCGAAACAGCTGAGCAAAAGTATAGCGACGAGTGTATAGCTCTCTTTGTTATACTCAGTACGTATACATATATGCTCTCGGTATAACAAAGAGAGGAATACGCGAACGGATGGTAGGCTCGATCTGAGAAAAAAAAATTTGTTCTCGTCCAACTCTGTGTTCGCGTTATGATAATAATAACTAACGCTCCGCTCGTAATGAAAAAAAAATCTGAGGAATAATAATAATAAGTAATGCTCCGCTCGTTGATCTTTCTGGAAAACGTTCCGAAAAAAAAAAAATGTATCGCGACTCGTTCAATTTTATTTTTTCGTATTTCCCAATGAACACGACGACGTCGCAGGCCCTGGATCAGATTTGTTCTTGGCCACGTTCCGAAAATAAAAAAATCTCTGGCAATCTTCGTGGCCGACGCTTGCCGTTTACGAAAAAAAAAATTTCTTCATCGCAAACTCCTCGGTTTGGTTTGGTTTGCCGAAAAAAAAAAATTTCTTCATCGCAAACTCCTTGGTTGCCGTCTTCCTGAAAAAAAAAAAAAAAAAAAAAAAATCTCTTCCTCGCAAACTCCTTGGCCGACGATCGCCGCGCGAGTCGAGGGACAAAAATTTAGCGCGGCTCCTACAATCTTATTTTTAAATTTCTGATAAACACGACGTCAGCCCTACTCCTATTTCTTCTCTTATATGGACAGAGTGTTTAGAAGAAACGAGTCGCGCGCGACACCAAACCTACTTATATACTAAATTAAGCATAAACCTATTGAAAATTTTTTTTTCAACCAATCACGAAGCTCGATTTCCCGAGGACCACATCGTGTGGGAAGCATCGACCAATCGGGAAGCCAGAATCGCTCGTGGGCGTGGTTTGTTTTCGTCATTCGATCACGAGACGTCGACCAGGACGGTCGCATTTTCGAAAATTGTAATTTTTTCACCACCGGCATGGGGTGGGGGGGGGGGGGTGGAGAGGTGTGTTGCCTCGATCGTGAATTTATTTATATCGATGATGTAATCGCATTTGTCAACGGCGGAAAATGGGAACGAATCGAAATAATTTCTTTACCATAGTATAGTATATATATATATACTATACTATGGTATGCGACGCAAAATGTGAGCGAATAATAACAAACCCAAACCAAACCGAGAAGTTTGCGATCAAGAAATTTTTTTTTTTTTTTTTTTTTCGTAAACGGTAAAGAGACGCAAACATATTTTTTTTGTTGCAAACGTGGCCGGCAGGATTACGCGAGATTTTGTTTCAACGCGAAGCGCATAGGATTATTATTCCGATCATTACGCTGCTGAAACATCTTTGGACGAGTCGGAGTCGCGATGGTTTTTTTTCTATTTTCAGTCAACATTTATGTAACCGATTATTATTGTGTGTAACGCGATATACGTGAGGCATATTCGCCATGGTATTTTTTTTCGAATAAATTTCATACAGACGCGATGATTTTTTGTTTCGGATGCGTACGCCGAGTGTTTCGCTGAATTTGTTCCTCAAAAAAAACCTTATACTGTCGCCACGTGAAATTCATCGAACCGGAAAAATTATCGATGATAAAATGTTATGTTTTATTTCAAACCACACATGCGACTGTACGTATTTGCTATTGAGTATTTTGCCGTGTGGAATGTCGGTACGATCTTGCACGTGTGTAAAATTTTTTGTTTGCTGAAATTTTTTGGAATTGGTCATGTTCGCTATAGTACCGTCGCCAAGGATATAATATGATGACCATTGACATTTGCTATTCGAATCGCAATGTAAATCAGATTGATCCTTTGTTTGATAATATTCGTTGTCGATAACAATATATTTTATAGATTCCTTTCTATTAAAGGCTCCGGAGAGTGGTTGAATGTAATTTTCATAACATTTTATTAATTGGGAATAATTTAAATTTAATTTCGAAGCAATTTCACTGGCGACAAATTTTTTACATTTATCACGCTCGCAATATGCCCAAAAGCTGGAATTTGGTAACAAATATTTCAATTGTTCTCGATACTTGTGAATTAATTGATTGTACTGTTCTTCGGTAAAAAAAAATGAGTTTGACGTTAATTTATTGGCAATTGTGGGTGTTTCATTCAGAGTTTTATTTTTAGCGTGCAATAGAATATTGTATATATTTTCATGACCAAAAATGGGTGCGCAGATAAAAAAACACGAAAGTACAGAATCGTAAAGACGTTTATTATCCTTTAGTAATAATTCTATGTACAATCGTATAACTAATCCACCCAATGAGTGGCCGGTAAGTATAAATTTACTGTCAGAGAACGTTTCCTTTCGCAATAGATTTTCAACATATACGCTCAGTGTCGTGGCAGTGTCGAAAATATTTTTTCGCCAATCGTAGTCAAATTCTTCCACGGTAATGTCCGTGCATTGACGTTCCTTTTGGAAACGTTGGCTGTGGCGTTTCAGAGAATCAAGAAAGTTTTTATATATCGAAATGCCATAACTTTTGATAATGCTATGCGGTGAAATGTCGTGTGTTTCATCGAGCAAAATTTCAAACTGTTTGCTATTTACGCAAAGAGGATGCCGCTGAAATACATTTTTAATACCGGGTGGAAATATAATTTGGCCCGTTTGGTTGCTCTTTAATTTCGAACCAAACAATCCAGGGACAAAAATAATTACAAATTTATGAATCATTATATTTGCATCTTATTTAAGCTCTTGTTCTCCTATAGTGATGGCAAGTTTTATAAAGGCGTGTAACTGCGATGTTTTGTCTCTGTTCTTTTTTTTCAAATACTTTGAAGCCTGACTGAGATCCAAAATATTAAACATATTTTTGTTTGAATAACTTTCCAATATTCGATAGATGTGCATAAACATCCCGATATGATGCGAAAATGAGAAACTTTTCGTGTACGTAGACGCGATATTATCGAGTACGCTGTACGAGCTTTCCAATTGTTTTTTAGAAACGATTTCGCGATTAATCATTCGCAAACAATTTTTTACTTCGTTCTGGCGTTTGTAATAAACCCCGGAACTGTTTTTCGATTGTATCATATCAGGCACTTCTTCGCTCAACGCATTATTTGTCGTTTTGTTTCGATTCGCCCGTAAACAATTGTCCCCATACACGGAAATATCATCGAAATAAACAATGTAAATGAAAATTTTATATCTTTTTATAAAGTCAAATGTAAGAAATTGCGGTAAATATTTAATGTGACTCGTCAAAATGATATTTCGCAGTGGTTCGTCTTGTAGCGTCGTCGAGTACAATTTTATGAGTTTTTCTGGGTATATTTTTGATATGAGAGTCATGTTACGATTTGCTGTTCGGTAATAATCCAACAAATCCTCCCAACTATTTCCCAGCGACGAATGAATGATATCTTTGCTGCGAACGATCGCGTAATCGTGGGTATTCATCTTTTCTGCGCTCCACCGCGTACTGCTGCCGCCTTTTAATATGTGTATTGCAAATTGCGTTGTTATAAAATTGCTTCTCCGCGGTGCGACTGCGCGGAATCCGATTGCGCTGATTCTGGAGGAAGCACATAGACAATGATCGATACAACAAACCAAACAATCGAAAATATTATCAATGAATGGTCTATTTTTTGGTCTACGAGAAGAAGCCTTACGTACTCGGTGTAAAAGAGGAACCGGACACCAGCAGCGACATTTAAAAGTGTGGGATTTATCGCAGTGTCCGAATAATTTTGTTATTCGCCGTTCGTGCGGTGGGGATTTATCGCCACATACGTAATTCGCTGGTGGAAAAAATAAACTGATTCCATCTGTTGGCACTATGCGCGCGTTATAAAACACATCCGTCGGGCCGATGATACCACCGCGTTTGGCTTAAAATAACACTTTGGATAAATTAGTCGAAATATTCAATGGTGCCGGTGCCGTGCGTGCTGGAGTGAGGAGAGACGCGCGCGCGTTAACACTGGCCGCATTCAATCGCGCAACAAGTGTTGTTTGGTTTCTTCTTCGAAAAAAAAAAAAAAAAAAATGGATCAATTCGCGTTCGGTCGCATTAAGAGAAACAATGACGTCGATGACGGAGATGCGAAATGGGAAATTGATCCGAAAGAGAACGCGTGTATTGAGAAATTTTATCGAGTGAATAAAATTTTCGATGACGTTTATTTCGATAATTCGCTGACGAATAATATATTGACATATAAATATGAACGACAAACATTCGGTGGTCTGGACCAATCGCGCTCCAAAGCCAACGATGGCGACAATATCTTTACTTACGCGCGATTAAAGAAAGGCCAAAAAGTTTCAGCCATCAATGAAGAATACGCAAAAACGTATCTCGGAGAATTATTAAATTCCGTTCATTTGGACGAAGCTAATCACGTATACACGGTGGATAATGACGAGCGAAGTCAATTTACCAGTGTTTCTACCGTAGCAGCGAGAATGTTTCCACCATTTCTCGCGAATGTTATTGCCAAAAATATTGTACACGGGAAAAATTTCATCAAATCGCCGTACTATATATTTCACGAATGTAAAGATCCGGTGGGGGCAATAAAAAAAGCTTGGGCGTATAAAGCCCGCGTATGTTCTAGGCTTGGCACTAAATTGCATAAAATTGTCGAACGGTTTTACCGTGACCATACAACTATATGGGACAGCCTGGAGACATATCTTGTAGATTCCAGCATACATTCTAAAATTATCGTCAGTCTTTTCATACAATTTATGAAATTTAACAAAAAATATTTGCAACAAAATCCCAATATGCGGCCGTTTATAAGTGAATTTGCAGTCAGAGACATCGATTATCCATTGGCTGGCACTATTGACATGCTATATATCGATCTGTCAAGTTCCACACCGAGAGAAGATGTGCATGTAGATTTAATCGATTGGAAATGCTCCGATAAACGATTCACTGAGAATAAAAATAAAAAACATGGCTTGGGCGTGTTGTCGCACAAAATCGACAGCCCGTACAATAAATATGCAATTCAATTGAATTTATACGCCTATATTTTGGAAAAGAGGGGAAATGGTTATGGACTGACGGTTGACAATATATTTATTGTCCAATACAATTACAAATTACAAAAATGTATTTTGCATCATGTTAAAAAAATGGAACCGGAGAAAATTGAAGATATCTTATCGGACGCGCTTGGTGGACCGGATGGGGGCAATTTATACGGTGAGTTGGCTATATAAGAAATGTGCTTGAAAAAAAAATCATTCAGTGCGGTTTCGGTATTTCGTCCAAGAATACATCACAACGACATGGAGCTTGAATCTTTAACTAATTCCATAAGAAGTGAGATTGGTACAGTTCACAGTGTGGTATTTGCGATAAAACGCTCGCTGAATCAATTATGCGAAATATTGGATGGTATTGCGTGTCATAAATTTCCCGAATTGTTTCGCGAATTGCAAAATAAAAACGGTATTAAATTGTATTAGTTGAGTTACACATAATCTTTGTTTGGTTTACTTCCATAAATATACTCTATGGCATATGTGTCATGTTATAGATACGGCATTGAAGGCTCAACACAGGAAGCAGCCTCGAACAAAGGGAAACGAGTGCGCGGTTGAGAAAGATGCGGGTAAAACTAAAAGGAAACGTGACGAGGAGAAAAGCGTACGTCGTTCAACTAAAAAAGTTCGCTCCGCTAGTAGTAGTAGTAGTAGTTCGGACGAGTGTTCTGAGGAATCAACATATTCTAGCGAACCATCAGCGCGTCACTCCGGAACTTTGAAAAAGAGCAAAAAAAATATCAACCAGGATACTACTAATACGGAAACATCTTGCGGTAGAAAGAAAACTCAGTTGGCCGCACTGAACGATCGTACAGCGAAAAATTCATCCACGTAAGTTGATTTCAGCGCAATTCTACCAGGGCCATTATTAGATAAAAATCAAGCGACGATATAAATAATTACAATCATAATTTTTCCATTACGGAAAGTAAACAAACCAAACACACACACACACACACAGAGAGAGAAGAAGAGGGGACTAAATGGAAACTCTCGAATGCTCGAAATATCGTGATAGAAACGACGGTAAAAAAAAATTGACGGGTAATCTCTGGTTAGATACAAATATATTGTGATTAACCAAACCAAACGAAATGTATTTTGTATCATATGCATAAAAATGGAACCGGAGCATATTTTGTCGCGTGTATTGTGTGGTTCGCGGACGGGGTGGCGGGGGATTTATACGGTATGTGCGCCATATAAGAGACGCGTTTACAAAAAAATTCATTCAGTGCGGACTCGGGACTTTATCTGAAAACACAATCTCAACGTCATGGAGCTCGAATCTCTAGTTAATTCTATTAAAAGTGACATTAGTTCAGTTCACGACACCGTATTTACGATAAAAGACTCGCTGAATCAATTATGCGAAATATTGGAGGATGTTGTGTGTAGTAAAGTTACGCTATTGTTTCACGAATTGGAAAAAATAAACGGTATTATTAACGGTTTAGTTGCGTTACATAATCTTTATTACTCCACTTCCATAAATACTGGAATATATGTTACAGATACGGCATCGAAGGCTCAACCAAGAACAAAGTCTCGAACTAAGGAAAATGAGCGTCCGGTTGACAAGGATGGGCGTACAATTAAAAGGAAACGTGCGGAGACGAAAAGCGTACGCCGGGCAACTAAAAAAAATCGCTCTGCCAGTAGTACCGACGAGTGTCCTCTGGAGCCAACATATTCTGGCGAACCATCGTCGCGAAATTCCAAAACTTCGACAAAGGGCAAGAAACATACCGAGCAGCGGACCGTGGAAAAATCTCGCGGTAGAAAGAAAATAAAAACGAATACTCAGTTGGCATCAAACGAGGAGGTTGTCAACAAATCACTCGCTGACGAAACCGAACGTTTGGCAAAGATTTCATACGCGTCTGTTCATTTAAACCCAACTCCATCGGGGCCATTAGTAGATAAAGTGACGCGTTTAATAATGTCGGACAAACCAGTCGATATAAATAGTTGCGATCATAATTACTCCATTACGGAAAGTAAAGAAACTCGGTGCGGGGACGAAATCGAAACTCTAAAATATGAATGCTCAAAATGTGGTGATAGAAAATGAAAAAAAATTCGATTATTAATATGGATTCATACAAATAATCGAATTTTTATGCCATCATGGAACGTTTGATAATATATATATATATATATATATATATATATATATATATATATATTCACAGATTCCAATACAATAAAAATTTTGATACAAAATAACAAAGATATTAATTGTTGCCAAGTAAACCAAACCGTATAGAGAATTCGTCCACGTCAGTTGATTTAAGCGTAACTTCACCGGGGTGATTATTGGATAAAATCATGTGATTGTTAATGACGAAAAAAAAAAAAATCAAGCCTATCAAATATGAACGTCCGCAATGTGGCGATGAAAAATGAACAAAATCGACGATTGATTCAACAATCTGGATTGTTAGTTATCGATAAAAATAATAATGTTTATGTTATGGAACGTTTGTTCCCGTACAAGTCGAGTGCGGAAGCTCTAGAAAATGATTGTTTTCTTGAAAAACTACAAATTCCTCGAGGTAAATGCGAACAATTTGAAACTCTATTGTATTGTGCCTTTCGAGAATTTGCCGAAGAAACACATTACATGCCGATAGGTAAAGGATTTTTAGATACCAATGGGTTCCGTTTATATTGGTACGATGCTGGGAAAGAGTGGTGTTATGTAATATATGTTTTGCTCATTGAATCTACCATCCATATGGCGAATCCAAATAATTTGACAATTCGAGGGAATTTAAATACCATCGCAAAGAGTATTAAACTCGCGTTTAATACGAAACGCCCTCTTAAAGAACAGTGGAAAAGAAAAATTGGTTTAATGCGGGAGCGGAATATGTTTAGAGGAACAAGCGTAAAAAAGTGGCCAGAATACATTAGTTGGATGAAAAATCATCAATTGCGATATTATAAAGAAACCAATTATTTGATATTTTTCGATTATGTATCTAGATTAATTCAAAGTAATTATCGCAACATGGTGCAAATTTATATATCCACGAATAAATGAATCAATCCTTTATAAGTGAGTTTTTATTCAATAATCATTTGATATGGCATTAAGTCAGGAGCAACAGCAAGCGCAACGCGCTCATTATCAAAACAGACTCTGGCCTCCTGTCGCTGACATTCCAGCGGATGTCGCATCGAATGCTGCTAGCTTAAGTACGCTCAAAATTTCAATTCTAAATTTTATACAGAACGTAAATCCCCAAGATTGCACGGGAAAGTTTGACAAGTATTCGTCTCCGAGCAATCACCCGCGTTGTTTTTTGGATAATCAATACTGCGGTCCGAGCGTATACGATGTCGAGAGTAATTCGGCAAGTAATTCAACTACCCTCATCATCGGATCATTTTGCGAACACCATAATGTCGAATATTGCAATACGTTGTACCGGAATTTTTTGAAAAATAAAAAAGTTATATTTGCTCCGGTTAGCGTCAAGTCGAATTTTCGCTTAGGGCCTACCGCAGTTTTTCCGTTAATGGCCGGTCAACCAATCAGCTCGACTCGCGAATATTTCATCGAAATGTTAACTAATAATCGGACAGGTTCGCCACCCGATTTGGATAATCTAGCATCGGCATTGTCCATGTGTACGAGTCCGATAACCGATGGCTTTCAAACGGAAGAAATCAAAGCATTTTCGCAAGTATTGTACAATTTTCAAGACTGCTGGTATCCGAGCATACACGACAAAATTTCCTGCTGGAAGCACATTTCCGTTCCGTTAATATTTACCGAGAGCTATCTCGAAAACAATCGTAATAATAAATGGATTTATCACGTGATGACGGCATATAATTTTGATAAGATAACATCCGACGAGTCGGCAAAAATAATACGCGGCTATGTACCATTAGTTAAATTCCCGCTATTTGATATTTTAAACATGTTAAAATATTTTCCATCGGAATATATTGATACAAATTCAAACGATACGAATACCGATATACTTAACGAAGATTATGGTCCCGCGCGGTTATCAAACATATTAATTGTCGATTCGGTGATGATTTTTGGCACCGGTTTCGGCTTACACAATGATTTATTTACGCAAAAGGACAAATTGATTTTAGAAAAAAATTATAGAAAAGATATTTTGGCTGTCATTGCCACAAAGAATTTGTTACAGAACGTTGATGTGCTGCGTTTGGATTACAAGTCGCTGAAAAATTATCCTCTGCCTATCGAACGGAAAACACCTAAAGTATGTAATTATATAACGAATGACATAACCGCGCTCTATAATGACAATTACCGAATCTAAACAGAGGCTAAAAAAAAAATATTTTTTTTTTATGTCGGTGCTCTCTCTCTCTCTCTCTCTCTCTCGCTAATGACGCCACATTAATTTAATAGTCTTTTGTATATATAATATAATCAGGTACCTAACGATTGTTTCCAGCAGATGAATTAAATTTGTTTGGGCATTATTGTAATTATCAACCATACTAGCGTATGCATCGTTTTTAATAGTCAACAAGTCATTGTATAAATAATTATCTACCTCTTGGATTTTCGTCATTTGGCTTAGAATGGCCGACAATATCTTTGTGCTGCTCTCTAGCGTCTTCAGATTTTGCGCAACCAAATACTTGTTTAATTCGCGAATAAAATCATTTAGCAATGATTGTGATATTGCGGATGAAGAAAAGGAATTTGCTATCACGTTTAAAAATTCGGGTTCGGGGCGTTTGAGTGACGTTATGTCCGTAGGCAGTTTAAACTCAATTTCAACTAAAATTTCATCGATGAAATTCGATAACATCTGTTTATTGTCTGTGGAATTTATTGTCTCCGGCGGTACGTCAATCTTCAATTTTTTAATAATATGTCTATTTAAACTGGTCATTGTCGAAACACTCGCACCGTCGTGCGATACTACGCTCATTCTTTCCAATCGAATAACGGTATTATTATCCGACTCATTCTCGTTGGTCTCATCTTTGTCACTGTCATCAGCACGAGGTCGCTTTCTCGTTTCGGTTACTTGTGAATTTTGAATGAGATTTATTTGTGGCATTTGCTAAATTTTTTTGCCTAAATTTTGGGCAATCATCGATTGGGCACTAGATTCTTCGCCCTCTTCATTGTCGCTGCTGGACTCGCTCGATATTGCCGATGGTGGCAATTGTTCGGGAATTGGGCGTATTATTGGTGGCTCAATGTCATCCGAGTCGGCGGAATCTTCGTCGGATTGGGATGAAAAATATGTTGCTACTAACGGTGGTGAAAACGGGGTATTAACAGTAGTATTTGACGAGTCATTTCGTCTCAATAAAACGTCATCCTCCGCGTCACTTTCAGCATCATCGGTTACGTGATGCGTGCTTGAAGTCATTGGGATAGGGTTTATCACATCATCTATTACAATATTTTCACTCGTCAAGTCTCTTGATAAGTCGGTTGCGTTCTGTTGGGCCGTTGTTCCATTGGCTGGACTCCGTAGCGAAACCACAAACACTGTACAACGTTGTAAAATATTAAAAGCAATCATAATTTCATTTCTGTATTCGTCATTAATCGGGCGCAGAATTACTTCCTCATTATCAAATACCATTCGAGTATGTCGGCTAATATTAAAGTCGAGAAACGTGTGTAGAGCTTCCAAACCTTTATTAATAATTGTCATCTGCGTGTCATTATTGAATACCGAAATCATACGTTCGTCGACTAATATTACGCGCAAATCATTATCCCATACGGTAAATTTGGCAATGGGCTCTACGATAAAAAGAAACGAGTCTTGTATCTTTCGAACTTCGTGAAATTGATCTAGCACGAATATTGATTGTAAGTTTTCGTTATTAAGCGCGGACATATTTCCTAAATTTGCCGTTTCATTCATTATGACGAGTGCCCCAACTCATCACCGGATAATCTTACTTTTTGTTATGGCTTATCTAACACTGGTGGTATTCTATCCCGTGATATTGATATATAAAAGTTTTTATAAATACAATTATGGGCTCGATGCCTTTCGACTTGATCAAACATTAGAAAAGGAAAATGTATCGTCGATTGTACTGGCGAATAACACCAAAATAGCTGTAATGGATAAGCACGTAATTAAATTGACGCAAAAGCAGATAGATGGCGCTGGAGGAGTCGT
This sequence comes from Oxytorus armatus, assembly GCA_958009045.1. Taxonomy (NCBI): domain Eukaryota; kingdom Metazoa; phylum Arthropoda; class Insecta; order Hymenoptera; family Ichneumonidae; genus Oxytorus; species Oxytorus armatus. The sequence continues at coordinate 5,712,945 of OY253752.1, forward strand.
TGACTGTTCAAAAATATGTAACGATCCGTTAGAAAAATATGCTCATATTACCATCGTCGAAAACTCAAATTTCGTATTGAATGGCACCAAACTGAAACCGGGAGAATATTGTATGCTGAAAAATGTTGCCAATTGCAATAAAGCTTTTAATGAGATCATCATTCTCGGCGGTAGCTTCTTTTGTCGATCAATATATCCAAATATCTTTGACGCCTATGGTAAAATTTTAGTATGTAATGGGAAACTTTTGGACAAATTGCACAACAAAACCTACAATACTCATGTTCCGTGGAATTTTCAAATACAGAATCCTCACGAAACGATGTTTGATCGGACAACGTCGAGATACGTTCGTAGATTGGAATGTGCTCCGCAAACTGATGCGATTGGAAATGATTATATACAATTAATCGAAAATCAATCGAATAAAAATTCGGATTCCCGCCTGCATCTATACCAGAATTATTGCGCATCAATGACTCCTTTGATGGAAAAAAATGACTTTATTCGACCAGATTTGATCAATCACAGTTGTGTCTGCAAGGATCCAAAGAATAATTTTCGCGATATTTTTAAAAATTTTCAAAATGATCCAAAAATGCCCTGTACCGTTTGCTACAGCGGTTGGGGTCGAGGTGGTGTTGGTCGAAACAGAGGTAGTAATTACAGTTTTGGAATAAATAATCCATGTATCGCGCCGAAAACACCACCAAATCTTTATAGCCTGTTGCGAATGCCATGCGCCTCTAGTTCGATCGACGATGATGATTATTGCACGCGAGGCGTATTATTGGCCACAAACACATATTCTCCCTTGGTATTAGAAACACTCCAACCATAAGTTGACCAAAAATTTATTACTCTGGTGTCTACTCAATTTGTATTAAATATGGTTCATAATACATTCCATTTTCCAAAATGAATTTTATTTTGTGCAAGTAGCTGCAATGCATATAACGTTTAATCGGGCGAATAATATTCCAAATAAATCCGAATATTGTAAGTTGGATTATTAAGTAATATAAAATATCCATGTCTACTATTTTGAACTATAAATTATTTACATCCATCACAAATAATAATGTTCCGCTTGTTTCGATCGTTACTTTAGAAAATAAATCTTTATTCACCATCAATAAAGAATACAATATAATAGTATGGCGATTAATTTTATTAAAATTATGGAAGGAATTCAATAACGCTAGTTTAACCGATGATTACATTTATTCGGTATATTCCGAAATTGATGAATCGTACAATTTGTATTTAGATATTTATGGTAATTTTACAAAACTACCGAGCGCTATTGCTTATCTAGTATATGTCTATGAAACAAAAGCAAAATTGTTCGGTTGTACTTACAATCCCAATTTCCATACGATAATTTTACACATTTTTACATACGTAGTTATAGCTATCGGCGCATTCAAAATATTAGGTTCGCGGAAATTAGTTAACGTTGTAACGATATTTGATTGAAATCGTAAAGGTGAACTTATCGGCACATAGGTGTCAAAATAAATTCCATCGCTGTGTCTAAGCACTATTGGTGTTGAGTGATGTAGAGGAAAAAAATATATCGCTATTTCACACTAGCACGATATCGCGTTTCACTAGAGCACGATAAATTAGTCAGTTGTTGCACTTGCATTGAATTTCGCACCATCGGCCTCAGGCAACGCGTCAGGCATCGAATCGTCTAGTAATTCATTGCTAATGGCGTAACAAATCGTTTCGTACTCAGATTTCGTAAATATGTGTGTTAGCATCCAGTTTAGTGTTGACTCGTTCATCTCCGGCGAATAAGCCTCGGACTCTGGATTCGGTATTTCATCTTTACGGTGTTGCGATGGATTGCCCATAATAGATAGGTCCATAGGCTTGCATTGTTGGGTTTGGTCGTCATCGACAGCAATCAATCTTGATTCGGCATCTTGACTCGGTAGAATAGCGATGCGATTCTAAATAATACAAACAAAAAATTTAACATGTTCATGCCACAGTGTTTTTGTTTGTCGAAAACTTACCAATAAATTGGTGCCATAATGCGCAGGTTTCATTCTCCGAATAGGACAATGCGATCGATAGGGTACGGATAAATCCATAGGTTCGGATTGGATCGACTCATCGATGTCTATTGAACTTGGATCGATATTGTGAATATCACCGCTTCCCTAAATAAGTAAAAGATTTTGATACGGTCACAACTACATATCTAATGCAAACTTACAAAAAGGAATTCCATGATATCAACCCAACGTTGTTTCTCACTTAGATCGAACGACATTTATTGACACGGTTCCGAGGCAAGACTGTGAACGTCTCAAAGTCATTCGGACGCATTTTCGTAATTACTCGCCAGCCGGCAAACGTCGCCCCTCTGCCCCTCCCATGTTTGAGGATGTAGATAATTTTTTTAATGTATATTCTTCTGGGAAGTCGTGCGCTCTATGGACCGAATACAGTATTGGTAGAATTATTATTATCTACCCGTACAAATTTGTTATTTTTAACAATTCTCGCAGCGAAGTATTGTATGTAAAAAATAACAAAACTTTCATATTTTCCTGGGACGTCAATGAAAAGAAGGGGGTCATAAAGTCAACAAATTATGCAATGTTTTCGTATAGTTTCGCACATCAATTATTACACAATTCTACACGTGGTATGGAAAAATCTTATTTATTCGAGGATAGAACAACGATTGATAAGATATCTATATTAGACATAGTCAATGAATTGATTCATTTGGGCGTATGTAAAATTGGCTGAATGATAATGGCAGCGCCAAACAAAGATATTTTTGATTCGGATATATTGCAAATTTTGAACGTCCCTGCAATTTATTCCGAGACCGAAGAACAAGATGTAAATATAAAAATAAATCTTGTATCGGCCGATCGGTTGGACGGCGTATTTATAAAAGCACGCCGTGCAATTGCAAATTTACAAAGTACTCGCATAACTCAATCGCCAAACTTTCAAACGATGCTAGAATCTATTCATCGGGACTTGGAAACTATTATGGAAATGTTTTATAATATATTCGAAAAACAGTCGGGTAAATTAACAAGAGCCCAGCATAATTATTACGTCGAGTGGGTACAAATGGTGCAGTGTTTCGCAGTTTATCGTAATGCAATTTCCGTCTCTCGTTCACATTTGAATGCTATATACGCACAATACGAAACTTTGTTTTTGACCTATTTCGAAAATCCGGATAAATTGGAGGAATTATTATCGTCTGCTAAAGGTACGTTGAATACATCAGATATTCTCAACGATTGGAAAGTGATACCCAAAAATTCGTTTCAAGATATAATTGGAGCTTCAAATATAACAGACGAATTAATATTTTTTGTTAATTCCCGACATTTGTTCGACAAGTTTAGTTTTTTAATTTTTACCGGGCCTCCAGGAACCGGCAAAAGTACATATGCCGACGCTATTGCCCGTCAATTTAACGCCTCATATTTTTTGTTGAATTTAAATCAGTTATCGTCCAAATACATCGGGGAAGTAGAGCAAAAGTTAAATTCTTTATTTCAACTCATCGAACAAAACCCCCAAGAACGCTATGTCATATTTTTCGACGAGTTCGATAATATTGCCAATAAGACTATTCCAGTACCCGCCCATTTAAAAAGTGTCGCCATCACATTCCAAACATGCATTGAGGGAACCTATAAATTATCATCCAATTTGATACTAATTGCAGCTACAAATTTCAAACAACACATAACCGATCCCATATTAGACCGAGCGACCCAGATAATGTATATCGATTTACCGTCGGATGACGATTTAATATCGGTATTGCAAAAGTTGACCCATCACAAATTATTACCTAATTCTGAGCATTTGGAAATTTTGAAAAGTGTAGTTTCGGTATTGCCAAAAACTCGATCGTTTCGCTTTGTATATCGGTTATACGATAAAGCCAAAGAGTTTCAATTGAAAGAGCTTTGGCAAAGTGACGTGAATCCCAGTTTTACTAAATTCGAAGCTGACGGTCAATTAATTTATGTGCATGATAAAGTTGGAATTAATTCGGTAAATATAAAAAATGTTGCGGAAAATCAATTAATTCAAATATTATCGCATTCATCTATAAGAATTTCTCTCGACAATCAACAACGTATTCAACAATTTCATTCCAACGTTAAATGGATTTATCGACCGGCATACCGACATTACGTTAATTCAATCCCCTTTATTCCAAGAATGAACGATGAGACCTACGCTAAATTTCAAGAATTAAACCAATAAATACAACAATTAAAAGTTACTTTGGTAGCTTGAAAAACGAAATTCACGGTTATAACAATCATAACGCGTTGCTCGAATATATACTTGTTCATGACGTGATCGTATTGAATTGGTAGCGTCGGGTAATCATACGAATAATAAAAACAGTAATAATAATGAATGATATATCGATTGGAAATTCACGGATTCCATCGCCAAAGTATTATCGAAAGGAAAATAATAAATCTCTTCGAAATAATACCGAATAGCAGACTGAGACGTACGCGTGTGTGTGAAAGACGTTATACCCGCACACACGTACCTTCATAATCGAAGGTTTATTTTCAACGGCGACACAATTATTAAATCCGGAACGTACACTCGCCGTGATCCGCACTGATTAGTGACGCGTACACAATCTCATTTACAATAATATCCATAACATCAATATATGTATTCTATTTATCCTATTGACAAAAATTTCATTATAGCCATATCACAAATAACATCGACACATATTAAATGCGCGTTTATAATATTCCATCGACAATTCTCTCGCCTTATTTCACTAGAATACTCTACTCTAATAGTGATAGCGTCGGGTAATCTCATATAAAATCTATAGCATGGCGAATAATAAAAACGGTAATAATAATGTATGCTTGGAAATTCACGGATTCCATCGCAAATTATTGAAAGGAAAATAATAAATTTCTTCGAAATTATTATTTCGAAGGAATTCCGGATAACGGACTGAGACGAGCGCGTGTATGTGAAAGACGATATGTCGCACATACGTACCTTTATAATCGAAGGTTTATTTTCAATTTCAACGGCGACACAATTAATAAATACGGAACGTATACTCGCCGTGGCCCGCAATCAGTCACGCGTACAATCTCACTTACACTAATATCCATATCATAAATATATATTCTATAGGCTTCTTCTAGTCTATTGTCAAAAATTTTATAATCATTTCGCAAATATCATCGACAAATATTACCTGCGCGTTTATCATATTCTATCGACACTTCTAGCCTCATTTCACTACAATACTCTACTCTAGTAGCCGTTGAACAGTCATAAGCTTCGCATCGTCGTGCTTCAGTATGCCGCTGAATTTTGTGAAAAGTCAAAAGGGAAAACCGATTTTAGTTCATAAAAATTATTTGTATCATCATGTGCGATCATCGCCTGACTCAGTTACGTGGCGTTGTGCGTGTTATTACAAACCCATCAAGTGCAAAGTTTTAATTCACACCACGTCAAATACCAAAGAAGGTGATTTTTTTTTTAGTGATTTTATTGGATCATTCGATAAATATATCTACTTGAGGCATAACTATACATTATATCGATTTTGACCAAGTTTTAAAATTGACGCGAATACTCTAGCCGCGCATAATTCATCTATAAATTAAAAATTCACGCGAATCGTTTTTAATATTACAGGATCAATCATCGATGATCCGGATCACCTTCATCTACCCGATTCTGCCGTTGTGACTGCGCGGAAAGTGATAAATAGATTGAAACGGCGCGCAAAGGATTCCACGGAAGCTCCGGCGGCAATCGTCTCAAGGGTTACGATAAATGTATCGCTGAGTACATTCGTAGCTCTGCCATCACAGGAGCGGCTAAAACGGACCGTGCAACGTACACGAGCCCAAATGAATCCGCAATTTCCAACTCCATCGTCGAGAGGAGATCTCGTGTTTCCGGATATCTACCAGTTAACGTGGAATAAAGAATTGTTTTTGCATTACGACAGTGGTGGAAATAAAACGCGGTATCTGATTTTTACTACGAAATCAAACTTGGAACGCTTGGCCTCGTTAACGCACTGGTTCGCCGACGGTACATTTAAATCAACCCCATCAATCTTCATGCAGCTCTATACCATTCACGGATTGGTCGGTAATAAAACACTACCTTTTGTGTATGTATTGTGCCCAAACAAAACTACGCAAACATATAAATCGATACTCACCAAACTAATAACGTCCGAACCACGTCTTTGCCCCACCAAAATTACCGTTGACTTTGAAAAGAGTTTCATTGCTGCGTTCAATAGTGTATTTCCAAATGCCAGTATACACGGCTGTCATTTCCACTTTGGGCAAAGCATATGGCGACATTTGCAACAGAATGGGCTACAAAGTCAGTACGGCGCGGATGACGATTGTGCATTGCATTTAAAAATGTTAATAGCCTTGAGCTTCGTACCGTGTAAATACGTACATTCAGCATATAAAATTCTCATCGATTCCGATTATTACCAACTCCGTGAAGAAGAACTAGCAACGTTTCTAACGTATTTTGAGAGGACGTGGGTTGGCACCTCTACTCGCATTTTTACGCGCAAACCACTGTTTCCCATTGAGCAATGGAATTGCTACGAGGCAGTACTCAATGATGAGCCACGAACAAATAATGCGGTTGAAGGATGGCATCACGGATTCAACAATCGAATAGAAACGAGCCACGCAAATATGGGAAAATTTATCAACGTCCTGAAAGATGAACAAGCCTCAATGGAAATGATTTGGGAGCAACACGTGGCTCGTCGACAACCACTAGCAAAGAAAAGAAAATGTTACCGAGATCACGATGCCAATCTCAAAGCCATCGTCAGTCTCTTTGATCCCACTCACGACATTTTTGAATATCTGCGAGGAGTGGCCCATAACATTCAACTGTAACAAACACATTAAGAGTGTATTATTATATAATGTACGATTTTGTAAAGTGTATATAAGGTGAAATGGAAATATGTTTGCGGTGAAAATGAAACAAAGAATACGAATGCATAATATTATGTATTAATTTAAAAACATGATTTTTCTATACGAATGTATAATACGAATGTACGATATTGATTTTGCAAAGTGAGTATAATTTGAAATGAAAAAAATATGTTTTCTGTGAATGAAACAATGAGTACGAATGTATAATATAATGTGTATTAATTTGAAAAAGCGATTTTTTTTACGTCGATAATACGAATTATTTTACGTATAAAAATTGTATAATATTATGTATTAATTAAAAAGAGTAATTTCTTTATATGCCAATAATACGAATGTATGATATTATGTACGTGATTAATTTTGCAATGTGGATAATTTGAAATGGAAATTTAAAATAAAAAAATATGCTTGCGGTGAATGAAACAAAGAATATACGAATGTATAATATAATGTACGATATTAATTTTACAAAGTGTATACTTTGACATGAAAATTTGAACAGCGATTTTTTTATAATACGTCAATAACACAAATGTATACTGTTAATATACGATACTGATTTTCTAAAGTGTATGTTATGTACGATATTGATACTCGCAAACTGAATAATCTTAAATGAAAATTAAAAATAAAAAGATATGTTTGGGATAAATGAAACAACGACAACGAATAATTTACCAAGTACTTACCCCTATAAAGACGTCCTTTTATACACGCGCAGCTTGACCCATACGTTCACACTCGAGTAATAATATTATGAATGCCATTGAATCTGTGAAGCCCACGGTTTGAAATGTGAATGATTTTTCTTACCGTGAAATAATTTTTCAATTATTTCAAATCCGCGAAGGTAAGTAAGTGTATTATAACGACAGTGATATTTTTTACTTCGAATCTATCCAGTACAAAATATTTAATGTGATGTTTTTCATTTCAACGTGATATTACTGATTGCGTTTTTTACCAACAATTTTTCTGCTCGTACTTTTATTGTGAGTTAGTCGTGTCTCTGACGTTATATATTCATTATCGTAACGTGAATATAATTTTTCGTTTGTAAAATTATTCGCAGTATAGTTTTATTTTTGTGAATTGTTAATCGGTAAAGTTATTGCAACGTGATATTACTGATTGAATTTTTTTACCAAAAATTTTTCTGCTGGTAATACCGCTCGTAATACTATTGTTTGGTTATTTCATGTCGAATGAGTTTTGCAAACTGAATAATCTGAAATGAAAATTAAAAATAAAAAGATATGTTTGGGATAAATGAAACAACGGCAACGAATAATTTACCAAGTACTTACCCCTATAAAGACGTCCTTATATACACGCGCAGCTTGACCCATACGTTCACACTCGAGTAATAATATTATGAATGCCATTGAATCTGTAAAGTCCACGGTTTGAAATGTAAATGATTTTTCTCACCGTGAAATAATTTTTTGGTTATTTCATATTCGCGAAGGTAAGTAAGTGTTTTATAACGACAATGAAATTTCTTCTATTGAATCAATCCAGTATAAATATTTAATATGTTGTTTTCCATAATAATTTGACCGCACGTGATGATTTGGCGAATAAATTAAAGTCTCAATAGTTTTTCCGATGATGATCTTGTGAGTTAGGGTTCCATGTCTAAACATCACTATCTTAACGTAAATATAATGTTTCGTTTGTGAAATTATTCGCAGTATAGTTTTATTTTTGTAAATTGTTAATCGGTAAAGTTATTGCAACGTGATATTACTGATTGGATTTTTTTACCAACAATTTTTCTGCTCGTACTTTTATTGTTTGGTTATTTCATGTCGGATGAGTTTTGCAACGTTATATTATTCATTGGATTTTTCTGCCAACAATTTTTCTGCTCGGACTTTTATTGTTTGGTTATTTCATGTCGGATGAGTTTTGCTACGTGATATTATTCATTGGATTTTTCTGCCAACAATTTTTCTGCTCGTACTTTTATTTTTGTGACTTGTTAATCGGTAAAGTTGTTGCAACCTGATATTACTGACGGGAGTTTTTTGCCCGTAGGCAAAATATCGTAATGTTTTGCCTATGTTTTTATTGTTTCGCTATTTCATGTCGGATAAGTTTTTCCGAATGATGCTAATATGAGATATATTTTTTTCCCTACACTTATTCGTTGTATAATTATTGCTTATAAAGTTATTACCTCAAATGTTACGATTAAATTATATTAGACCATGGGGGATAATGGTCAGTGTTTTTTGTGTACATGATATTATTGATTTGATTTTTTTGGCTATGATGTTTCGCCAATGTTTTTATTATCAAATATATTTCCGCATGTGAGAATATGCGCAGTGTTGTTTTGCGTGTGATGTTATTAGCAATAAAGTAATTGTCTGTGATCTTAGTTTCAATAAAGTAATTGGATAGTGATGTTTAGACATGGAACCTTTTCGATGAATCGTGATGACTTTTAGGACCCTCTAGTATGTGAAAAAAAATATAAACCGAAATAAATCGAAACGGAAACTTGAGCAGCGGTGGTCAGAACGACCCCATTCTGGACCGACTCTGATAAACATCTTTCATCGAATTCGAAGGTCGTATCCTCTTTTTTGACGAATCGTGATGACTTTTAGGACCCTATAGTATGTGAAAAATAATAAAAACCCAAAAAAATCGAAAGGAAAACTTGAGAAGCAGTGGTCGGAACGACCCCATTCTGGACGCACACTAGTAAAAATCTTTCGTTGAATTCAAAGGTCGTATCCTCTTTTTTGACGAATCGTGATGACTTTTAGGACTCTCTAGTATGTGAAAAAAAATATAAGCCGAAATAAATCGGAAGGGAAACTTGAGAAGCAGTGGTCAGAGCGACCCCATTCTGGACGCACACTAGTAAAAATCTTTCGTTTAATTCAAAGGTCGTATGCTCTTTTTTGACGAATCGTGATGACTTTTAGGACTCTCTAGTATGTGAAAAAAAATATAAGCCGAAATAAATCGGAAGGGAAACTTTAGGAGCGATGGTCAGAGCGACCCCATTATGGACCGACTATGATAAAAATCTTTCGTCCAATTCGAAGGTCGTATCCTCTTTTTTCACAAATCGTGATAACTTTTAGGACGCTCTAATATGTGAAAAATAATATGAACCGAAAAAAATCGGAAGGGAAACTTGAGAAGCAGTGGTCAGTGTGACCCCATTCTGGACGCTCACTATTAAAAATCTTTCGTTGAATTCAAAGGTCGTTTCCTGTTATTTGATGAATCATGATGACTTTTAGGATCCTCTAGTCTATTGTCAAAAATTTTATAATCATTTCGCAAATATCATCGACAAATATTACCTGCGCGTTTATCATATTCTATCGACACTTCTAGCCTCATTTCACTACAATACTCTACTCTAGTAGCCGTTGAACAGTCATAAGCTTCGCATCGTCGTGCTTCAGTATGCCGCTGAATTTTGTGAAAAGTCAAAAGGGAAAACCGATTTTAGTTCATAAAAATTATTTGTATCATCATGTGCGATCATCGCCTGACTCAGTTACGTGGCGTTGTGCGTGTTATTACAAACCCATCAAGTGCAAAGTTTTAATTCACACCACGTCAAATACCAAAGAAGGTGATTTTTTTTTAGTGATTTTATTGGATCATTCGATAAATATATCTACTTGAGGCATAACTATACATTATATCGATTTTACCCAAGTTTTAAAATTGACGCGAATACTCTAGCCGCGCATAATTCATCTATAAATTAAAAATTCACGCGAAACGTTTTTAATATTACAGGATCAATCATCGATGATCCGGATCACCTTCATCCACCCGATTCTGCCGTTGTGACTGCGCGGAAAGTGATAAATAGATTGAAACGGCGCGCAAAGGATTCCACGGAAGCTCCGGCGGCAATCGTCTCAAGGGTTACGATAAATGTATCGCTGAGTACATTCGTAGCTCTGCCATCACAGGAGCGGCTAAAACGGACCGTGCAACGTACACGAGCCCAAATGAATCCGCAATTTCCAACTCCATCGTCGAGAGGAGATCTCGTGTTTCCGGATATCTACCAGTTAACGTGGAATAAAGAATTGTTTTTGCATTACGACAGTGGTGGAAATAAAACGCGGTATCTGATTTTTACTACGAAATCAAACTTGGAACGCTTGGCCTCGTTAACGCACTGGTTCGCCGACGGTACATTTAAATCAACCCCATCAATCTTCATGCAGCTCTATACCATTCACGGATTGGTCGGTAATAAAACACTACCTTTTGTGTATGTATTGTGCCCAAACAAAACTACGCAAACATATAAATCGATACTCACCAAACTAATAACGTCCGAACCACGTCTTTGCCCCACCAAAATTACCGTTGACTTTGAAAAGAGTTTCATTGCTGCGTTCAATAGTGTATTTCCAAATGCCAGTATACACGGCTGTCATTTCCACTTTGGGCAAAGCATATGGCGACATTTGCAACAGAATGGGCTACAAAGTCAGTACGGCGCGGATGACGATTGTGCATTGCATTTAAAAATGTTAATAGCCTTGAGCTTCGTACCGTGTAAATACGTACATTCAGCATATAAAATTCTCATCGATTCCGATTATTACCAACTCCGTGAAGAAGAACTAGCAACGTTTCTAACGTATTTTGAGAGGACGTGGGTTGGCACCTCTACTCGCATTTTTACGCGCAAACCACTGTTTCCCATTGAGCAATGGAATTGCTACGAGGCAGTACTCAATGATGAGCCACGAACAAATAATGCGGTTGAAGGATGGCATCACGGATTCAACAATCGAATAGAAACGAGCCACGCAAATATGGGAAAATTTATCAACGTCCTGAAAGATGAACAAGCCTCAATGGAAATGATTTGGGAGCAACACGTGGCTCGTCGACAACCACTAGCAAAGAAAAGAAAATGTTACCGAGATCACGATGCCAATCTCAAAGCCATCGTCAGTCTCTTTGATCCCACTCACGACATTTTTGAATATCTGCGAGGAGTGGCCCATAACATTCAACTGTAACAAACACATTAAGAGTGTATTATTATATAATGTACGATTTTGTAAAGTGTATATAAGGTGAAATGGAAATATGTTTGCGGTGAAAATGAAACAAAGAATACGAATGCATAATATTATGTATTAATTTAAAAACATGATTTTTCTATACGAATGTATAATACGAATGTACGATATTGATTTTGCAAAGTGAGTATAATTTGAAATGAAAAAAATATGTTTTCTGTGAATGAAACAATGAGTACGAATGTATAATATAATGTGTATTAATTTGAAAAAGCGATTTTTTTTTACGTCGATAATACGAATTATTTTACGTATAAAAATTGTATAATATTATGTATTTATTAAAAAGAGTAATTTCTTTATATGCCAATAATACGAATGTATGATATTATGTACGTGATTAATTTTGCAATGTGGATAATTTGAAATGGAAATTTAAAATAAAAAAATATGCTTGCGGTGAATGAAACAAAGAATATACGAATGTATAATATAATGTACGATATTAATTTTACAAAGTGTATACTTTGACATGAAAATTTGAACAGCGATTTTTTTATAATACGTCAATAACACAAATGTATACTGTTAATATACGATACTGATTTTCTAAAGTGTATGTTATGTACGATATTGATACTCGCAAACTGAATAATCTTAAATGAAAATTGAAAATAAAAAGATATGTTTGGGATAAATGAAACAACGACAACGAATAATTTACCAAGTACTTACCCCTATAAAGACGTCCTTTTATACACGCGCAGCTTGACCCATACGTTCACACTCGAGTAATAATATTATGAATGCCATTGAATCTGTGAAGCCCACGGTTTGAAATGTGAATGATTTTTCTTACCGTGAAATAATTTTTCAATTATTTCAAATCCGCGAAGGTAAGTAAGTGTATTATAACGACAGCGATATTTTTTACTTCGAATCTATCCAGTACAAAATATTTAATGTGATGTTTTTCATTTCAACGTGATATTACTGATTGCGTTTTTTACCAACAATTTTTCTGCTCGTACTTTTATTGTGAGTTAGTCGTGTCTCTGACGTTATATATTCATTATCGTAACGTGAATATAATTTTTCGTTTGTAAAATTATTCGCAGTATAGTTTTATTTTTGTGAATTGTTAATCGGTAAAGTTATTGCAACGTGATATTACTGATTGGATTTTTTTACCAAAAATTTTTCTGCTGGTAATACCGCTCGTAATACTATTGTTTGGTTATTTCATGTCGAATGAGTTTTGCAAACTGAATAATCTGAAATGAAAATTAAAAATAAAAAGATATGTTTGGGATAAATGAAACAACGGCAACGAATAATTTACCAAGTACTTACCCCTATAAAGACGTCCTTATATACACGCGCAGCTTGACCCATACGTTCACACTCGAGTAATAATATTATGAATGCCATTGAATCTGTAAAGTCCACGGTTTGAAATGTAAATGATTTTTCTCACCGTGAAATAATTTTTTGGTTATTTCATATCCGCGAAGGTAAGTAAGTGTTTTATAACGACAATGAAATTTCTTCTATTGAATCAATCCAGTATAAATATTTAATATGTTGTTTTCCATAATAATTTGACCGCACGTGATGATTTGGCGAATAAATTAAAGTCTCAATAGTTTTTCCGATGATGATCTTGTGAGTTAGGGTTCCATGTCTAAACATCACTATCTTAACGTAAATATAATGTTTCGTTTGTGAAATTATTCGCAGTATAGTTTTATTTTTGTAAATTGTTAATCGGTAAAGTTATTGCAACGTGATATTACTGATTGGATTCTTTTACCAACAATTTTTCTGCTCGTACTTTTATTGTTTGGTTATTTCATGTCGGATGAGTTTTGCAACGTTATATTATTCATTGGATTTTTCTGCCAACAATTTTTCTGCTCGGACTTTTATTGTTTGGTTATTTCATGTCGGATGAGTTTTGCTACGTGATATTATTCATTGGATTTTTCTGCCAACAATTTTTCTGCTCGTACTTTTATTTTTGTGACTTGTTAATCGGTAAAGTTGTTGCAACCTGATATTACTGACGGGAGTTTTTTGCCCGTAGGCAAAATATCGTAATGTTTTGCCTATGTTTTTATTGTTTCGCTATTTCATGTCGGATAAGTTTTTCCGAATGATGCTAATATGAGATATATTTTTTTCCCTACACTTATTCGTTGTATAATTATTGCTTATAAAGTTATTACCTCAAATGTTACGATTAAATTATATTAGACCATGGGGGATAATGGTCAGTGTTTTTTGTGTACATGATATTATTGATTTGATTTTTTTGGCTATGATGTTTCGCCAATGTTTTTATTATCAAATATATTTCCGCATGTGAGAATATGCGCAGTGTTGTTTTGCGTGTGATGTTATTAGCAATAAAGTAATTGTCTGTGATCTTAGTTTCAATAAAGTAATTGGATAGTGATGTTTAGACATGGAACCTTTTCGATGAATCGTGATGACTTTTAGGACCCTCTAGTATGTGAAAAAAAATATAAACCGAAATAAATCGAAACGGAAACTTGAGCAGCGGTGGTCAGAACGACCCCATTCTGGACCGACTCTGATAAACATCTTTCATCGAATTCGAAGGTCGTATCCTCTTTTTTGACGAATCGTGATGACTTTTAGGACCCTATAGTATGTGAAAAATAATAAAAACCCAAAAAAATCGAAAGGAAAACTTGAGAAGCAGTGGTCGGAACGACCCCATTCTGGACGCACACTAGTAAAAATCTTTCGTTGAATTCAAAGGTCGTATCCTCTTTTTTGACGAATCGTGATGACTTTTAGGACTCTCTAGTATGTGAAAAAAAATATAAGCCGAAATAAATCGGAAGGGAAACTTGAGAAGCAGTGGTCAGAGCGACCCCATTCTGGACGCACACTAGTAAAAATCTTTCGTTTAATTCAAAGGTCGTATGCTCTTTTTTGACGAATCGTGATGACTTTTAGGACTCTCTAGTATGTGAAAAAAAATATAAGCCGAAATAAATCGGAAGGGAAACTTTAGGAGCGATGGTCAGAGCGACCCCATTATGGACCGACTATGATAAAAATCTTTCGTCCAATTCGAAGGTCGTATCCTCTTTTTTCACAAATCGTGATAACTTTTAGGACGCTCTAATATGTGAAAAATAATATGAACCGAAAAAAATCGGAAGGGAAACTTGAGAAGCAGTGGTCAGTGTGACCCCATTCTGGACGCTCACTATTAAAAATCTTTCGTTGAATTCAAAGGTCGTTTCCTGTTATTTGATGAATCATGATGACTTTTAGGATCCTCTAGTCTATTGTCAAAAATTTTATAATCATTTCGCAAATATCATCGACAAATATTACCTGCGCGTTTATCATATTCTATCGACACTTCTAGCCTCATTTCACTACAATACTCTACTCTAGTAGCCGTTGAACAGTCATAAGCTTCGCATCGTCGTGCTTCAGTATGCCGCTGAATTTTGTGAAAAGTCAAAAGGGAAAACCGATTTTAGTTCATAAAAATTATTTGTATCATCATGTGCGATCATCGCCTGACTCAGTTACGTGGCGTTGTGCGTGTTATTACAAACCCATCAAGTGCAAAGTTTTAATTCACACCACGTCAAATACCAAAGAAGGTGATTTTTTTTTAGTGATTTTATTGGATCATTCGATAAATATATCTACTTGAGGCATAACTATACATTATATCGATTTTACCCAAGTTTTAAAATTGACGCGAATACTCTAGCCGCGCATAATTCATCTATAAATTAAAAATTCACGCGAAACGTTTTTAATATTACAGGATCAATCATCGATGATCCGGATCACCTTCATCCACCCGATTCTGCCGTTGTGACTGCGCGGAAAGTGATAAATAGATTGAAACGGCGCGCAAAGGATTCCACGGAAGCTCCGGCGGCAATCGTCTCAAGGGTTACGATAAATGTATCGCTGAGTACATTCGTAGCTCTGCCATCACAGGAGCGGCTAAAACGGACCGTGCAACGTACACGAGCCCAAATGAATCCGCAATTTCCAACTCCATCGTCGAGAGGAGATCTCGTGTTTCCGGATATCTACCAGTTAACGTGGAATAAAGAATTGTTTTTGCATTACGACAGTGGTGGAAATAAAACGCGGTATCTGATTTTTACTACGAAATCAAACTTGGAACGCTTGGCCTCGTTAACGCACTGGTTCGCCGACGGTACATTTAAATCAACCCCATCAATCTTCATGCAGCTCTATACCATTCACGGATTGGTCGGTAATAAAACACTACCTTTTGTGTATGTATTGTGCCCAAACAAAACTACGCAAACATATAAATCGATACTCACCAAACTAATAACGTCCGAACCACGTCTTTGCCCCACCAAAATTACCGTTGACTTTGAAAAGAGTTTCATTGCTGCGTTCAATAGTGTATTTCCAAATGCCAGTATACACGGCTGTCATTTCCACTTTGGGCAAAGCATATGGCGACATTTGCAACAGAATGGGCTACAAAGTCAGTACGGCGCGGATGACGATTGTGCATTGCATTTAAAAATGTTAATAGCCTTGAGCTTCGTACCGTGTAAATACGTACATTCAGCATATAAAATTCTCATCGATTCCGATTATTACCAACTCCGTGAAGAAGAACTAGCAACGTTTCTAACGTATTTTGAGAGGACGTGGGTTGGCACCTCTACTCGCATTTTTACGCGCAAACCACTGTTTCCCATTGAGCAATGGAATTGCTACGAGGCAGTACTCAATGATGAGCCACGAACAAATAATGCGGTTGAAGGATGGCATCACGGATTCAACAATCGAATAGAAACGAGCCACGCAAATATGGGAAAATTTATCAACGTCCTGAAAGATGAACAAGCCTCAATGGAAATGATTTGGGAGCAACACGTGGCTCGTCGACAACCACTAGCAAAGAAAAGAAAATGTTACCGAGATCACGATGCCAATCTCAAAGCCATCGTCAGTCTCTTTGATCCCACTCACGACATTTTTGAATATCTGCGAGGAGTGGCCCATAACATTCAACTGTAACAAACACATTAAGAGTGTATTATTATATAATGTACGATTTTGTAAAGTGTATATAAGGTGAAATGGAAATATGTTTGCGGTGAAAATGAAACAAAGAATACGAATGCATAATATTATGTATTAATTTAAAAACATGATTTTTCTATACGAATGTATAATACGAATGTACGATATTGATTTTGCAAAGTGAGTATAATTTGAAATGAAAAAAATATGTTTTCTGTGAATGAAACAATGAGTACGAATGTATAATATAATGTGTATTAATTTGAAAAAGCGATTTTTTTTTACGTCGATAATACGAATTATTTTACGTATAAAAATTGTATAATATTATGTATTTATTAAAAAGAGTAATTTCTTTATATGCCAATAATACGAATGTATGATATTATGTACGTGATTAATTTTGCAATGTGGATAATTTGAAATGGAAATTTAAAATAAAAAAATATGCTTGCGGTGAATGAAACAAAGAATATACGAATGTATAATATAATGTACGATATTAATTTTACAAAGTGTATACTTTGACATGAAAATTTGAACAGCGATTTTTTTATAATACGTCAATAACACAAATGTATACTGTTAATATACGATACTGATTTTCTAAAGTGTATGTTATGTACGATATTGATACTCGCAAACTGAATAATCTTAAATGAAAATTGAAAATAAAAAGATATGTTTGGGATAAATGAAACAACGACAACGAATAATTTACCAAGTACTTACCCCTATAAAGACGTCCTTTTATACACGCGCAGCTTGACCCATACGTTCACACTCGAGTAATAATATTATGAATGCCATTGAATCTGTGAAGCCCACGGTTTGAAATGTGAATGATTTTTCTTACCGTGAAATAATTTTTCAATTATTTCAAATCCGCGAAGGTAAGTAAGTGTATTATAACGACAGCGATATTTTTTACTTCGAATCTATCCAGTACAAAATATTTAATGTGATGTTTTTCATTTCAACGTGATATTACTGATTGCGTTTTTTACCAACAATTTTTCTGCTCGTACTTTTATTGTGAGTTAGTCGTGTCTCTGACGTTATATATTCATTATCGTAACGTGAATATAATTTTTCGTTTGTAAAATTATTCGCAGTATAGTTTTATTTTTGTGAATTGTTAATCGGTAAAGTTATTGCAACGTGATATTACTGATTGGATTTTTTTACCAAAAATTTTTCTGCTGGTAATACCGCTCGTAATACTATTGTTTGGTTATTTCATGTCGAATGAGTTTTGCAAACTGAATAATCTGAAATGAAAATTAAAAATAAAAAGATATGTTTGGGATAAATGAAACAACGGCAACGAATAATTTACCAAGTACTTACCCCTATAAAGACGTCCTTATATACACGCGCAGCTTGACCCATACGTTCACACTCGAGTAATAATATTATGAATGCCATTGAATCTGTAAAGTCCACGGTTTGAAATGTAAATGATTTTTCTCACCGTGAAATAATTTTTTGGTTATTTCATATCCGCGAAGGTAAGTAAGTGTTTTATAACGACAATGAAATTTCTTCTATTGAATCAATCCAGTATAAATATTTAATATGTTGTTTTCCATAATAATTTGACCGCACGTGATGATTTGGCGAATAAATTAAAGTCTCAATAGTTTTTCCGATGATGATCTTGTGAGTTAGGGTTCCATGTCTAAACATCACTATCTTAACGTAAATATAATGTTTCGTTTGTGAAATTATTCGCAGTATAGTTTTATTTTTGTAAATTGTTAATCGGTAAAGTTATTGCAACGTGATATTACTGATTGGATTCTTTTACCAACAATTTTTCTGCTCGTACTTTTATTGTTTGGTTATTTCATGTCGGATGAGTTTTGCAACGTTATATTATTCATTGGATTTTTCTGCCAACAATTTTTCTGCTCGGACTTTTATTGTTTGGTTATTTCATGTCGGATGAGTTTTGCTACGTGATATTATTCATTGGATTTTTCTGCCAACAATTTTTCTGCTCGTACTTTTATTTTTGTGACTTGTTAATCGGTAAAGTTGTTGCAACCTGATATTACTGACGGGAGTTTTTTGCCCGTAGGCAAAATATCGTAATGTTTTGCCTATGTTTTTATTGTTTCGCTATTTCATGTCGGATAAGTTTTTCCGAATGATGCTAATATGAGATATATTTTTTTCCCTACACTTATTCGTTGTATAATTATTGCTTATAAAGTTATTACCTCAAATGTTACGATTAAATTATATTAGACCATGGGGGATAATGGTCAGTGTTTTTTGTGTACATGATATTATTGATTTGATTTTTTTGGCTATGATGTTTCGCCAATGTTTTTATTATCAAATATATTTCCGCATGTGAGAATATGCGCAGTGTTGTTTTGCGTGTGATGTTATTAGCAATAAAGTAATTGTCTGTGATCTTAGTTTCAATAAAGTAATTGGATAGTGATGTTTAGACATGGAACCTTTTCGATGAATCGTGATGACTTTTAGGACCCTCTAGTATGTGAAAAAAAATATAAACCGAAATAAATCGAAACGGAAAACTTGAGAAGCAGTGGTCGGAACGACCCCATTCTGGACGCACACTAGTAAAAATCTTTCGTTGAATTCAAAGGTCGTATCCTCTTTTTTGACGAATCGTGATGACTTTTAGGACTCTCTAGTATGTGAAAAAAAATATAAGCCGAAATAAATCGGAAGGGAAACTTGAGAAGCAGTGGTCAGAGCGACCCCATTCTGGACGCACACTAGTAAAAATCTTTCGTTTAATTCAAAGGTCGTATGCTCTTTTTTGACGAATCGTGATGACTTTTAGGACTCTCTAGTATGTGAAAAAAAATATAAGCCGAAATAAATCGGAAGGGAAACTTTAGGAGCGATGGTCAGAGCGACCCCATTATGGACCGACTATGATAAAAATCTTTCGTCCAATTCGAAGGTCGTATCCTCTTTTTTCACAAATCGTGATAACTTTTAGGACGCTCTAGTATGTGAAAAATAATATGAACCGAAAAAAATCGGAAGGGAAACTTGAGAAGCAGTGGTCAGTGTGACCCCATTCTGGACGCTCACTATTAAAAATATTTCGTTGAATTCAAAGGTCGTTTCCTGTTTTTTGATGAATCGTGATGACTTTTAGGATCCTCTAGTATGTGAAAAAAAATATGAACTGAAATTAATCGGAAGGGAATCTTGAGGAGCGGCGGTCGGAGAGACTCCAATCGGGACCGACTCTGATAAAAATCTTTCGTCCAATTCGAAGGTCGTATCCTCTTTTTTCACAAATCGTGATGACATTTAGGACGCTCTAGTATGTGAAAAATAATATGAACCGAAAAAAATCGGAAGGGAAACTTGAGAAGCAGTGGTCAGTGTGACCCCATTCTGGACGCTCACTATTAAAAATCTTTCGTTGAATTCAAAGGTCGTTTCCTGTTATTTCATGAATCATGATGACTTTTAGGATCCTCTAGTATGTGAAAAAAAATATGAACTGAAATTAATCGGAAGGGAATCTTGAGCAGCGGTGGTCGGAGAGACTCCAATCGGGACCGACTCTGATAAAAATCTTTCGTACAATTCGAAGGTCGGATTCTCTTTTTTGACGAATCGTGATGACTTTTAGGACTCTCTAGTATGTGAAAAAAAATATAAGCCGAAATAAATCGGAAGGGAAACTTGAGAAGCAGTGGTCAGAGCGACCCCATTCTGGACGCACACTAGTAAAAATCTTTCGTTTAATTCAAAGGTCGTATGCTCTTTTTTGACGAATCGTGATGACTTTTAGGACTCTCTAGTATGTGAAAAAAAATATAAGCCGAAATAAATCGGAAGGGAAACTTTAGGAGCGATGGTCAGAGCGACCCCATTATGGACCGACTATGATAAAAATCTTTCGTCCAATTCGAAGGTCGTATCCTCTTTTTTCACAAATCGTGATAACTTTTAGGACGCTCTAGTATGTGAAAAATAATATGAACCGAAAAAAATCGGAAGGGAAACTTGAGAAGCAGTGGTCAGTGTGACCCCATTCTGGACGCTCACTATTAAAAATATTTCGTTGAATTCAAAGGTCGTTTCCTGTTTTTTGATGAATCGTGATGACTTTTAGGATCCTCTAGTATGTGAAAAAAAATATGAACTGAAATTAATCGGAAGGGAATCTTGAGGAGCGGCGGTCGGAGAGACTCCAATCGGGACCGACTCTGATAAAAATCTTTCGTCCAATTCGAAGGTCGTATCCTCTTTTTTCACAAATCGTGATGACATTTAGGACGCTCTAGTATGTGAAAAATAATATGAACCGAAAAAAATCGGAAGGGAAACTTGAGAAGCAGTGGTCAGTGTGACCCCATTCTGGACGCTCACTATTAAAAATCTTTCGTTGAATTCAAAGGTCGTTTCCTGTTATTTCATGAATCATGATGACTTTTAGGATCCTCTAGTATGTGAAAAAAAATATGAACTGAAATTAATCGGAAGGGAATCTTGAGCAGCGGTGGTCGGAGAGACTCCAATCGGGACCGACTCTGATAAAAATCTTTCGTACAATTCGAAGGTCGGATTCTCTTCTTTGACGAATCGTGATGACTTTTAGGACCCTCTAGTATGTGAAAAATAATATAAACCGAAAAAAATCGGAAGGGAAACTTGAGAAGCAGTGGTCAGAGCGACCCCATTCTGGACGCAGACTAGTAAAAATCTTTCGTTGAATTCAAAGGTTGTTTCCTCTTTTTTGATGAATCGTGATGACTTTTAGCATCCTCTAGTATGTGAAAAAAATATTAACCGAAATTAATCGGAAGGGAATCTTGAGGAGCGGTGGTCGGAGAGACCCCATTCGGGACCGACTCTGATAAAAATCTTTCATCCAATTCGAAGTCCGTTTCCTCTTTTTTGATGAATTGTGATGACTTTTAGGACTCTCTAGTATGAGAAAAAAAATATGAAGCGAAATATAACGTAAGGGAAACTTGAGGAGCAGTGGTCATAGCGACCCCATTCGGGACTGAGTCTGTTAAAAAATCTTCCGTCCAATTCGAATGTCGTATGTTCTTTTTTGATGAATCGTTATGACTTTTAGGACTCTTTTGTAGGTGCACAAAAATATAAACCGAAATAAATCGGAAGGGAAACTTGAGGAGCAGTGGTCAGAGAGACTCCATTCTGGACGCACACTAGTAAAAATCTTTCGTTGAATTCAAAGGTCGTTTCCTCTTTTTTGATGAATCGTGATGCCTGTTAGGATTCTCTAGTATGTGAAAAATATATACACCGAAATAAATCTGAAGGGAAGCTTGAGGAGCGATGGTCAGAGCGATCCGAATCTGGACCGACTATGATAAAAATCTTTCGTCCAATTCGAAGGTCGTATCATGTTTTTTGACGAATCGTGATGACTTTTAGGACCCTCTAGTATGTGAAAAAAAATATAAACCGAAATAAATCGAAACGGAAACTTGAGCAGCGGTGGTCAGAACGACCCCATTCTGGACCGACTCTGATAAAAATCTTTCATCGAATTCGAAGGTCGTATCCTCTTTTTTGACGAATCGTGATGACTTTTAGGACCCTATAGTATGTGAAAAATAATAAAAACCCAAAAAAATCGAAAGGAAAACTTGAGAAGCAGTGGTGGGAACGACCCCATTCTGGACGCACACTAGTAAAAATCTTTCGTTGAATTCAAAGGTCGTATCCTCTTTTTTGACGAATCGTGATGGCTTTTAGGACTCTCTAGTATATGAAAAAAAATATGAGCCGAAATAAATCGGAAGGGAAACTTGAGAAGCAGTGGTCAGAGCGACCCCATTCTGGACGCACACTAGTAAAAATCTTTCGTTTAATTCAAAGGTCGTATCCTCTTTTTTGACGAATCGTGATGACTTTTAGGACTCTCTAGTATGTGAAAAAAAATATAAGCCGAAATAAATCGGAAGGGAAACTTTAGGAGCGATGGTCGGAGAGACCCCATTCGGGCCCGACTCTGATAAAAATCTTTCATCCAATTCGAAGGTCGTATCCTCTTTTTTCACAAATCGTGATGACTTTTAGGACCCTCTAGTATGTGAAAAATAATATGAACCGAAAAAAATCGGAAGGGAAACTTGAGAAGCAGTGGTCAGAGTGACCCCATTCTGGACGCTCACTATTAAAAATCTTTCGTTGAATTCAAAGGTCGTTTCCTGTTTTTTGATGAATCGTGATGACTTTTAGGATCCTCTAGTATGTGAAAAAAAATATGAACTGAAATTAATCGGAAGGGAATCTTGAGGAGCGGTGGTCGGAGAGACTCCAATCGGGACCGACTCTGATAAAAATCATTCGTACAATTCGAAGGTCGGATCCTCTTCTTTGACGAATCGTGATGACTTTTAGGACCCTCTAGTATGTGAAAAATAATATAAACCGAAAAAAATCGGAAGGGAAACTTGAGAAGCAGTGGTCAGAGCGACCCCATTCTGGACGCACACTAGTAAAAATCTTTCGTTGAATTCAAAGGTTGTTTCCTCTTTTTTGATGAATCGTGATGACTTTTAGCATCCTCTAGTATGTGAAAAAAAATATTAACCGAAATTAATCGGAAGGGAATCTTGAGGAGCGGTGGTCGGCGAGACCCCATTCGGGCCCGTCTCTGATAAAAATCTTTCATCCATTTCGAAGTTCGTTTCCTCTTTTTTGATGAATCGTGATGACTTTTAGGACCCTCTATTATGTGAAAAAAATATAAACCGAAATAAAACGAAAGGGAAACTTTAGGAGCGGTGGTCAGAGCTAGCCCATTCTGGACCGACGCTGATAAAAATCTTCCATCGAATTCGAAGTCTGTTTCCTCTTTTTTGATGAATCGTGATGACTTTTAGGACCCTCTAGTAAATGAAAAAAAATATAAAGCGAAATAAATCGAAAGGGTAAATTCAGGAGCGGTGGTCAGACCGACCCCATTCTGGACCGACTCTGATAAAAATCTTTAATCCAATTCGAAGGTCGTATCCTCATTTTTGACGAATCGTGATGACTTTTAGGACCCTCTAGTATGTGAAAAATAATATAAGCCGAAAGAAATCGGAAGGGAAACTTGAGAAGCAGTGGTCAGAGCGACCCCATTCTGGACGCACACTAGTAAAAATCTTTCGTTTAATTCAAAGGTCGTATCCTCTTTTTTGACGAATCGTGATGACTTTTAGGACTCTCTAGTATGTGAAAAAAAATATAAGCCGAAATAAATCGGAAGGGAAACTTTAGGAGCGATGGTCAGAGCGACCCCATTATGGACCGACTATGATAAAAATCTTTCGTCCAATTCGAAGGTCGTATCCTCTTTTTCACAAATCGTGATGACTTTTAGGACCCTCTAGTATGTGAAAAATAATATGAACCGAAAAAAATCGGACGAGAAACTTGAGAAGCAGTGGTCAGAGTGACCCCATTCTGGACGCTCACTATTAAAAATCTTTCGTTGAATTCAAAGGTCGTATCCTCTTTTTTGATGAATCGTGATGACTTTTAGGATCCTCCAGTATGTCAAAAAAAATATGAACTGAAATTAATCGGAAGGGAATCTTGAGGAGCGGTGGTCGGAGAGACTCCAATCGGGACCGACTGTGATAAAACCTTTCGTCCAATTCTAAGGTCGGATCCTCTTCTTTGACGAATCGTGATGACTTTTAGGACCCTCTAGTATGTGAAAAAAATATAAACCGAAATAAAACGAAAGGGGAACTTTACGAGCGGTGGTCAGAGCGATCCCATTCTGGACCGACTCTGATAAAAATCTTTCATCGAATTCGAAGTTCGTTTCCTCTTTTTTGATGAATAGTGATGACTTTTAGGACTCTCTAGTATGTGAAAAAAAATATAAACCGAAATAAATCGGAAGGGAAACTTGAGGAGGGGTGGTCAAAGCGACCCCATTCTGGACCGACAGTTGTAAAAAGCTGGCATCCAATTCAAAGGTCGTTTCCTCTTTTTTGATGAATCGTGATGACTTTAAGGATCCACTAGTATGTGAAAAAAAATATAAGCCGAAATAAATCGGAAGGGAATCTTGAGGAGCGGTGGTCGGAGAGACCCCATTCGGGACCGACTCTGATAAAAATCTTTCATCCAATTCGAAGTTCGTTTCCTCTTTTCTGATGAATCGTGATGACTTTTAGGACCCTCTAGTATGTGAAAAATATATAAACCGAAATAAAACGAAAGGGAAACTTTAGGAGCGGTGGTCAGAGCGAGCCCATTCTGGAGCGACGCTGATAAAAATCTTTCATCGAAATCGAAGTTTGTTTCCTGTTTTTTGATGGATCGTGATGACTTTTAGGACCGTCTAGTAAGTGAAAAAAAATATAAACCGAAATAAATCGAAAGGGTAACTTTAGGAGCGGTGGTCAGACCGACCCCATTCTGGACCGACTCTGATAAAAATCTTTAAACCAATTCGAAGTTCGTTTCCTCTTTTTTGATGAATCGTGATCACTTTTAGGACTCTATTGTAGGCGAAAAAAAAATATAAACCGAAATAATTCGGAAGGAAAACTTGAGGAGGAGTGGTCAGAGCGACCCCATTCTGGACGCACATTAGTAAAAATCTTTCGTTGAATTCAAAGGTCGTTTCCTCTTTTTTGATGAATCGTGATGACTTTTAGCATCCTCTAGTATGTGAAAAAAAATATGAACCGAAATTAATCGGAAGGGAAACTTGAGGAGCGGTGGTCGGAGAGACACCATTCTGGACCGACTCTGATAAAAATCTTTCATCGAATTCGAAGTTCGTTTCCTCTTTTTTGATGAATAGTGATGACTTTTAGGACTCTGTAGTATGTGAAAAAAAATATAAACCGAAATAAATCGGAAGGGAAACTTGAGGAGGGGTGGTCAAAGCGACCCCATTCTGGACCGACAGTTGTAAAAATCTGTCATCCTATTCAAAGGTCGTTTCCTCTTTTTTGATGAATAGTGATCACTTTTAGGACTCTCTAGTATGTGAAAAAAAATATAAACCGAAATAAATCGGAAGGGAAACTTGAGGAGGGATGGTCAGAGCGACCCCATTCTGGACGCACATTAGTAGAAATCTTTCGTTGAATTCAAAGGTCGTTTCCTCTTTTTTGATGAATCGTGATGACTTTTAGCATCCTCTAGTATGTGAAAAAAAATATGAACCGAAATTAATCGGAAGGGAAACTTGAGGAGCGGTGGTCGGAGAGACACCATTCTGGACCGACTATGATAAAAATCTTTCGTCCAATTCGAAGGTCGGATCCTCTTCTTTGACGAATCGTGATGACTTTTAGGACCCTCTAGTATGTGAAAAAAATATAAACCGAAATAAAACGAAAGGGGAACTTTACGAGCGGTGGTCAGAGCGAGCCCATTCTAGACCGACTGTGATAAAAATCTTTCATCGAATTCGAAGTTCGTTTCCTCTTTTTTGATGAATAGTGATGACTTTTAGGACTCTCTAGTATGTGAAAAAAAATATAAACCGAAATAAATCGGAAGGGAAACTTGAGGAGGGGTGGTCAAAGCGACCCCATTCTGGACCGACAGTTGTAAAAAGCTGGCATCCAATTCAAAGGTCGTTTCCTCTTTTTTGATGAATCGTGATGACTTTAAGGATCCACTAGTATGTGAAAAAAAATATAAGCCGAAATAAATCGGAAGGGAATCTTGAGGAGCGGTGGTCGGAGAGACCCCATTCGGGACCGACTCTGATAAAAATCTTTCATCCAATTCGAAGTTCGTTTCCTCTTTTCTGATGAATCGTGATGACTTTTAGGACCCTCTAGTATGTGAAAAATATATGAACCGAAATAAAACGAAAGGGAAACTTTAGGAGCGGTGGTCAGAGCGAGCCCATTCTGGAGCGACGCTGATAAAAATCTTTCATCGAAATCGAAGTTTGTTTCCTGTTTTTTGATGGATCGTGATGACTTTTAGAACCGTCTAGTAAGTGAAAAAAAATATAAACCGAAATAAATCGAAAGGGTAACTTTAGGAGCGGTGGTCAGACCGACCCCATTCTGGACCGACTCTGATAAAAATCTTTAAACCAATTCGAAGTTCGTTTCCTCTTTTTTGATGAATCGTGATCACTTTTAGGACTCTATTGTAGGCGAAAAAAAAATATAAACCGAAATAATTCGGAAGGAAAACTTGAGGAGGAGTGGTCAGAGCGACCCCATTCTGGACGCACATTAGTAAAAATCTTTCGTTGAATTCAAAGGTCGTTTCCTCTTTTTTGATGAATCGTGATGACTTTTAGCATCCTCTAGTATGTGAAAAAAAATATGAACCGAAATTAATCGGAAGGGAAACTTGAGGAGCGGTGGTCGGAGAGACACCATTCTGGACCGACTCTGATAAAAATCTTTCATCGAATTCGAAGTTCGTTTCCTCTTTTTTGATGAATAGTGATGACTTTTAGGACTCTGTAGTATGTGAAAAAAAATATAAACCGAAATAAATCGGAAGGGAAACTTGAGGAGGGGTGGTCAAAGCGACCCCATTCTGGACCGACAGTTGTAAAAATCTGTCATCCTATTCAAAGGTCGTTTCCTCTTTTTTGATGAATAGTGATCACTTTTAGGACTCTCTAGTATGTGAAAAAAAATATAAACCGAAATAAATCGGAAGGGAAACTTGAGGAGGGATGGTCAGAGCGACCCCATTCTGGACGCACATTAGTAGAAATCTTTCGTTGAATTCAAAGGTCGTTTCCTCTTTTTTGATGAATCGTGATGACTTTTAGCATCCTCTAGTATGTGAAAAAAAATATGAACCGAAATTAATCGGAAGGGAAACTTGAGGAGCGGTGGTCGGAGAGACACCATTCTGGACCGACTATGATAAAAATCTTTCGTCCAATTCGAAGGTCGGATCCTCTTCTTTGACGAATCGTGATGACTTTTAGGACCCTCTAGTATGTGAAAAAAATATAAACCGAAATAAAACGAAAGGGGAACTTTACGAGCGGTGGTCAGAGCGAGCCCATTCTAGACCGACTCTGATAAAAATCTTTCATCGAATTCGAAGTTCGTTTCCTCTTTTTTGATGAATAGTGATGACTTTTAGGACTCTCTAGTATGTGAAAAAAAATATAAACCGAAATAAATCGGAAGGGAAACTTGAGGAGGGGTGGTCAAAGCGACCCCATTCTGGACCGACAGTTGTAAAAAGCTGGCATCCAATTCAAAGGTCGTTTCCTCTTTTTTGATGAATCGTGATGACTTTAAGGATCCACTAGTATGTGAAAAAAAATATAAGCCGAAATAAATCGGAAGGGAATCTTGAGGAGCGGTGGTCGGAGAGACCCCATTCGGGACCGACTCTGATAAAAATCTTTCATCCAATTCGAAGTTCGTTTCCTCTTTTCTGATGAATCGTGATGACTTTTAGGACCCTCTAGTATGTGAAAAATATATGAACCGAAATAAAACGAAAGGGAAACTTTAGGAGCGGTGGTCAGAGCGAGCCCATTCTGGAGCGACGCTGATAAAAATCTTTCATCGAAATCGAAGTTTGTTTCCTGTTTTTTGATGGATCGTGATGACTTTTAGGACCGTCTAGTAAGTGAAAAAAAATATAAACCGAAATAAATCGAAAGGGTAACTTTAGGAGCGGTGGTCAGACCGACCCCATTCTGGACCGACTCTGATAAAAATCTTTAATCCAATTCGAAGTTCGTTTCCTCTTTTTTGATGAATCGTGATCACTTTTAGGACTCTATTGTAGGCGAAAAAAAAATATAAACCGAAATAATTCGGAAGGAAAACTTGAGGAGGAGTGGTCAGAGCGACCCCATTCTGGACGCACATTAGTAAAAATCTTTCGTTGAATTCAAAGGTCGTTTCCTCTTTTTTGATGAATCGTGATGACTTTTAGCATCCTCTAGTATGTGAAAAAAAATATGAACCGAAATTAATCGGAAGGGAAACTTGAGGAGCGGTGGTCGGTGAGACACCATTCTGGACCGACACTGATAAAAATCTTTCATCGAATTCGAAGTTCGTTTCCTCTTTTTTGATGAATAGTGATGTCTTTTAGGACTCTGTAGTATGTGAAAAAAAATATAAACCGAAATAAATCGGAAGGGAAACTTGAGGAGGGGTGGTCAAAGCGACCCCATTCTGGACCGACAGTTGTAAAAATCTGTCATCCTATTCAAAGGTCGTTTCCTCTTTTTTGATGAATAGTGATCACTTTTAGGACTCTCTAGTATGTGAAAAAAAATATAAACCGAAATAAATCGGAAGGGAAACTTGAGGAGGGATGGTCAGAGCGACCCCATTCTGGACGCACATTAGTAGAAATCTTTCGTTGAATTCAAAGGTCGTTTCCTCTTTTTTGATGAATCGTGATGACTTTTAGCATCCTCTAGTATGTGAAAAAAAATATGAACCGAAATTAATCGGAAGGGAAACTTGAGGAGCGGTGGTCGGAGAGACACCATTCTGGACCGACTATGATAAAAATCTTTCGTCCAATTCGAAGGTCGGATCCTCTTCTTTGACGAATCGTGATGACTTTTAGGACCCTCTAGTATGTGAAAAAAATATAAACCGAAATAAAACGAAAGGGGAACTTTACGAGCGGTGGTCAGAGCGAGCCCATTCTAGACCGACTCTGATAAAAATCTTTCATCGAATTCGAAGTTCGTTTCCTCTTTTTTGATGAATAGTGATGACTTTTAGGACTCTCTAGTATGTGAAAAAAAATATAAACCGAAATAAATCGGAAGGGAAACTTGAGGAGGGGTGGTCAAAGCGACCCCATTCTGGACCGACAGTTGTAAAAAGCTGGCATCCAATTCAAAGGTCGTTTCCTCTTTTTTGATGAATCGTGATGACTTTAAGGATCCACTAGTATGTGAAA
The DNA here is from genome assembly GCA_958009045.1 of Oxytorus armatus. Taxonomy (NCBI): domain Eukaryota; kingdom Metazoa; phylum Arthropoda; class Insecta; order Hymenoptera; family Ichneumonidae; genus Oxytorus; species Oxytorus armatus. The sequence goes on from OY253752.1 coordinate 5,742,934, forward strand.
AAAAATATAAGCCGAAATAAATCGGAAGGGAATCTTGAGGAGCGGTGGTCGGAGAGACCCCATTCGGGACCGACTCTGATAAAAATCTTTCATCCAATTCGAAGTTCGTTTCCTCTTTTCTGATGAATCGTGATGACTTTTAGGACCCTCTAGTATGTGAAAAATATATAAACCGAAATAAAACGAAAGGGAAACTTTAGGAGCGGTGGTCAGAGCGAGCCCATTCTGGAGCGACGCTGATAAAAATCTTTCATCGAAATCGAAGTTTGTTTCCTGTTTTTTGATGGATCGTGATGACTTTTAGGACCGTCTAGTAAGTGAAAAAAAATATAAACCGAAATAAATCGAAAGGGTAACTTTAGGAGCGGTGGTCAGACCGACCCCATTCTGGACCGACTCTGATAAAAATCTTTAATCCAATTCGAAGTTCGTTTCCTCTTTTTTGATGAATCGTGATCACTTTTAGGACTCTATTGTAGGCGAAAAAAAAATATAAACCGAAATAATTCGGAAGGAAAACTTGAGGAGGAGTGGTCAGAGCGACCCCATTCTGGACGCACATTAGTAAAAATCTTTCGTTGAATTCAAAGGTCGTTTCCTCTTTTTTGATGAATCGTGATGACTTTTAGCATCCTCTAGTATGTGAAAAAAAATATGAACCGAAATTAATCGGAAGGGAAACTTGAGGAGCGGTGGTCGTTGAGACACCATTCTGGACCGACACTGATAAAAATCTTTCATCGAATTCGAAGTTCGTTTCCTCTTTTTTGATGAATAGTGATGTCTTTTAGGACTCTGTAGTATGTGAAAAAAAATATAAACCGAAATAAATCGGAAGGGAAACTTGAGGAGGGGTGGTCAAAGCGACCCCATTCTGGACCGACAGTTGTAAAAATCTGTCATCCTATTCAAAGGTCGTTTCCTCTTTTTTGATGAATCGTGATGTCTTTAAGGATCCACTAGTATGGGAAAAAAAATATGAAGCGAAAATAATCGGAAGGTAATCTTGAGGAGCGGTGGTCGGAGAGACCCCATTCTGGACCGACTCTGATAAAAATCTTTCATCCAATTCGGAGTTCGTTTCCTCTTTTTTTATGAATCGGGATGACTTTTAGGACTCTCTAGTATGTGAAAAAAAATATTAACCGAAATATAACGGAAGGGAAACTTGAGGAGCCGCGGTCAGAGCGACCCCATTCTGGACGCACACTAGTAAAAATCTTTCGTTGAATTCAAAGGTCGTTTCCTCTTTTTTGATGAATCGTGACGACTTTTAGGATCCTCTAGTATGTGAAAAAAGTATAAACCGAAATAAATCTGACGGGAACCTTGAGGAGCGATGGTCAGACCGACCCCATTCTGGACCGACTCTGATAAAAATCTTTAATCCAATTCGAAGTTCGTTTCCTCTTTTTTGATGAATCGTGATCCCTTTTAGGACTCTATTGTAGGCGAAAAAAAATATAAACCGAAATAAATCGGAAGGCAAACTTGAGGAGGGGTGGTCACAGCGACCCCATTCTGTACGCACACTAGTAAAAATCTTTCGTTGAATTCAAAGGTCGTTTCCTCTTTTTTGATGGATAGTGATGACTTTTAGCATCCTCTAGTATGTGAAAAAAAATATGAACCGAAATTAATCGGAAGGGAAACTTGAGGAGCGCTGGTCGGAGAGACCCCATTCTGGACCGACAGTTGTAAAAATCTTTCATCCAATTCGACGTTCGTTTCCTTTTTTTTGATGAATCGTGATAACTTTTAGGACTCTATTGTAGGTGTAAAAAAATATGAACCGAAATAAATCGTCAGGGGAACTTGAGGGGCTGGGGTCGGAGAGACCCCTTTGGGACCTACTCTGATAAAAATCTTTCATCCGATTCGAAGTTTGTTTCCTATTTTTTGATGAATCGTGATGACTTTACGACCCTCTAGTATGTGAAAAAAAATATGAACCGAAATACATCGAAAGGGTAACTTTAGGAGCGGTGTTCAGACCGAGCCCATTCTGGACCGACTCTGATAAAAATCTTTAATCCAATACGAAGTTCGTTTCCTCTTTTTTGATGAATCGTGATCACTTTTAGCACTCGATTGTATGTGAAAAAAAATATAAACCGAAATAAATCGGAAGGGAAACTTGAGGAGGGGTGGTCAGAGCGACCTCATTCTGGACGCACACTAGTAGAAATCTTTCGTTGAATTCAAAGGTCGTTTCATCTTTTTTGATGAATCGTGATGACTTTTAGGATCCTCTAGTATGTGAAAAAAATATAAACCGAAATATATCTTACGGGAAACTTGAGGAGCGGTGGTCCGAGAGACTCCAATCGGGACCGACTCTGATAAAAATCTTTCGTCCAATTCGAAGGTCGGATCCTCTTCTTTGACGAATCGTGATGACTTTTAGGACCCTCTAGTATGTGAAAAATAATATAAAACGAAAAAAATCGGAAGGGAAAGTTGAGAAGCAGTGGTCAGAGCGACCCCATTCTGGACGCACACTAGTAAAAATCTTTCGTTGAATTCAAAGGTTGTTTCCTCTTTTTTGATGAATCGTGATGACTTTTAGCATCCTCTAGTATGTGAAAAAAAATATTAACCGAAATTAATCGGAAGGGAATCTTGAGGAGCGGTGGTCGGAGAGACCCCATTCGGGACCGACTCTGATAAAAATCTTTCATCCAATTCGGAGTTCGTTTCCTCTTTTTTGATGAATAGTGATGACTTTTAGGACTCTCTAGTATGAGAAAAAAATATGAAGCGAAATATAACGTAAGGGAAACTTGAGGAGCAGTGGTCATAGCGATCCCATTCGGGACTGAGTCTGTTAAAAAATCTTCCGTCCAATTCGAATGTCGTATGTTCTTTTTTGATGAATCGTTATGACTTTTAGGACTCTTTTGTAGGTGCACAAAAATATAAACCGAAATAAATCGGAAGGGAAACTTGAGGAGCAGTGGTCAGAGAGACTCCATTCTGGACGCACACTAGTAAAAATCTTTCGTTGAATTCAAAGGTCGTTTCCTCTTTTTTGATGAATCGTGATGCCTGTTAGGATTCTCTAGTATGTGAAAAATATATACACCGAAATAAATCTGAAGGGAAACTTGAGGATCGATGGTCAGAGCGATCCCAATCTGGACCGACTATGATAAAAATCTTTCGTCCAATTCGAAGGTCGTATCCTTTTTTTCGACGAATCGTGATGACTTTTAGGACCCTCTAGTATGTGAAAAAAAATATAAACCGAAATAAATCGAAACGGAAACTTGAGCAGCGGTGGTCAGAACGACCCCATTCTGGACCGACTCTGATAAAAATCTTTCATCGAATTCGAAGGTCGTATCCTCTTTTTTCACAAATCGTGATGACTTTTAGGACCCTCTAGTATGTGAAAAATAATATGAACCGAAAAAAATCGGAAGGGAAACTTGAGAAGCAGTGGTCAGAGTGACCCCATTCTGGACGCTCACTAATAAAAATCTTTCGTTGAATTCAAAGGTCGTTTCCTGTTTTTTGATGAATCGTGATGACTTTTAGAATCCTCTAGTATGTGAAAAAAAATATGAACTGAAATTAATCGGAAGGGAATCTTGAGGAGCGGTGGTCGGAGAGACTCCAATCGGGACCGACTCTGATAAAAATCTTTCGTACAATTCGAAGGTCGGATCCTCTTCTTTGACGAATCGTGATGACTTTTAGGACCCTCTATTATGTGAAAAATAATATAAACCGAAAAAAATCGGAAGGCAAACTTGAGAAGCAGTGGTCAGAGCGACCCCATTCTGGACGCACACTAGTAAAAATCTTTCGTTGAATTCAAAGGTTGTTTCCTCTTTTTTGATGAATCGTGATGACTTTTAGCATCCTCTAGTATGTGAAAGAAAATATTAACCGAAATTAATCGGAAGGGAATCTTGAGGAGCGGTGGTCGGAAAGACCCCATTCGGGACCGACTCTGATAAAAATCTTTCATCGAATTCGAAGTTCGTTTCCTTTTTTTTTCAATGAATCGTAATGACTTTTAGGACTCTATTGTAGGTGGAAAAGAATATGAACCGAAATAAGTCCGAAGGGAATCTTGAGGAGCGGTGCTCGGAGAGATGCCATTCGGGACCGACTCTGATAAAAATCTTTCATCCAATTCGAAGTTCGTTTCCTCTTTTTTGATGAATCGTGATGACTTTTAGGACTCTCTTGAATGTGAAAAAATATATACACCGAAATAAATCTGAAGGGAAACTTGAGGAGCGATGGTCAGAGCGACCCCATTCTGGACCGACTATGATAAAAATCTTTCGTCCAATTCGAAGGTCGTATCCTGTTTTTTGACGAATCGTGATGTCTTTTAGGACCCTCTAGTATGTGAAAAATAATATAAACCGAAAAAAATCGGAAGGGAAACTTGAGAAGCAGTGGTCACAGCGACCCCATTCTGGACGCACACTAGTAAAAATCTCTCGTTGAATTCAATGGTCGTTTCCTCTTTTTTCATGAATCGTGATGAATTTTAGGATCCTCTAGTATGTGAAAAAAAATATGAACCGAAATTAATCGGAAGGGAAACTTGAGGGGCGGTGGTCGGAGAGACCCCATTCGGGACCGACACTGATAAAAATCTTTCATCCAATTCGAAGTTCGTTTCTTCTTTTTTGATGAATCGTGATGACTTTTAGGACTCTCTTGAATGTGAAAAAATATATACACCGAAATAAATCTGAAGGGAAACTTGAGGAGCGATGGTCAGAGCGACCCCATTATGGACCGACTATGATAAAAATCTTTCGTCCAATTCGAAGGTCGTATCCTCTTTTTTCACAAATCGTGATGACTTTTAGGACCCTCTAGTATGTGAAAAATAATATGAACCGAAAAAAATCGGAAGGGAAACTTGAGAAGCAGTGGTCAGAGTGACCCCATTCTGGACGCTCACTATTAAAAATCTTTCGTTGAATTCAAACGTGGTTTCCTCTTTTTTGATGAATCGTGATGACTTTTAGGATCCTCTAGTATGTCAAAAAAAATATGAACTGAAATTAATCGGAAGGGAATCTTGAGGAGCGGTGGTCGGAGAGACCCCATTCGGGACCGACTCTGATAAAAATCTTTCATCCAATTCGAAGTTCGTTTCCTCTTTTTTGATGAATAGTGATGACTTTTAGGACTCTCTAGTACGAGAAAAAAAAAATGAAGCGAAATATAACGTAAGGGAAACTTGAGGAGCAGTGGTCATAGCGACCACATTCGGGACTGAGTCTGTTAAAAAATCTTCCGTCCAATTCGAATGTCGTATGTTCTTTTTTGATGAATCGTTATGACTTTTAGGACTCTTTTGTAGGTGCACAAAAATATAAACCGAAATAAATCGGAAGGGAAACTTGAGGAGCAGTGGTCAGAGAGACTCCATTCTGGACGCACACTAGTAAAAATCTTTCGTTGAATTCAAAGGTCGTTTCCTCTTTTATGATGAATCGTGATGCCTGTTAGGATTCTCTACTATGTGAAAAATATATACACCGAAATAAATCTGAAGGGAAACTTGAGGATCGATGGTCAGAGCGATCCCAATCTGGACCGACTATGATAAAAATCTTTCGTCCAATTCGAAGGTCGTATCCTGTTTTTTGACGAATCGTGATGACTTTTAGGACCCTCTAGTATGTGAAAAAAAATATAAACCGAAATAAATCGAAACGGAAACTTGAGCAGCGGTGGTCAGAACGACCCCATTCTGGACCGACTCTGATAAAAATCTTTCATCGAATTCGAAGGTCGTATCCTCTTTTTTGACGAATCGTGATGACTTTTAGGACCCTATAGTATGTGAAAAATAATAAAAACCCAAAAAAATCGAAAGGAAAACTTGAGAAGCAGTGGTCGGAACGACCAAATTCTGGACGCACACTAGTAAAAATCTTTCGTTAAATTCAAAGGTCGTATCCTCTTTTTTGACGAATCGTGATGACTTTTAGGACTCTCTAGTATGTGAAAAAAAATATAAGCCAAAATAAATCGGAAGGGAAACTTGAGAAGCAGTGGTCAGAGCGACCCCATTCTGGACGCACACTAGTAAAAATCTTTCGTTTAATTCAAAGGTCGTATCCTCTTTTTTGACGAATCGTGATGACTTTTAGGACTCTCTAGTATGTGAAAAAAAATATAAGCCGAAATAAATCGGAAGGGAAACTTTAGGAGCGATGGTCAGAGCGACCCCATTATGGACCGACTATGATAAAAATCTTTCGTCCAATTCGAAGGTCGTATCCTCTTCTTTGACGAATCGTGATGACTTTTAGGACCCTCTAGTATGTGAAAAATAATATAAACCAAAAAAAATCGGAAGGGAAACTTGAGAAGCAGTGGTCAGAGCGACCCCATTCTGGACGCACACTAGTAAAAATCTTTCGTTGAATTCAAAGGTTGTTTCCTCTTTTTAGACGAATCGTGATGACTTTTAGGACTCTCGAGTATGTGAAAAAAAATATAAGCCGAAATAAATCGGAAGGGAAACTTGAGAAGCAGTGGTCAGAGCGACCCCATTCTGGACGCACACTAGTAAAAATCTTTCGTTTAATTCAAAGGTCGTATCCTTTTTTTTGACGAATCGTGATGACTTTTAGGACTCTCTATTATGTGAAAAAAAATATAAGCCGAAATAAATCGGAAGGGAAACTTTAGGAGCGTCGGTCAGAGCGACCCCATTATGGACCGACTATGATAAAAATCTTTCGTCCAATTCGAAGGTCGTATCCTCTTCTTTGACGAATCGTGATGACTTTTAGGACCCTCTAGTATGTGAAAAATAATATAAACCAAAAAAAATCGGAAGGGAAACTTGAGAAGCAGTGGTCAGAGCGACCCCATTCTGGACGCACACTAGTAAAAATCTTTCGTTGAATTCAAAGGTTGTTTCCTCTTTTTAGACGAATCGTGATGACTTTTAGGACTCTCGAGTATGTGAAAAAAAATATAAGCCGAAATAAATCGGAAGGGAAACTTGAGAAGCAGTGGTCAGAGCGACCCCATTCTGGACGCACACTAGTAAAAATCTTTCGTTTAATTCAAAGGTCGTATCCTTTTTTTTGACGAATCGTGATGACTTTTAGGACTCTCTATTATGTGAAAAAAAATATAAGCCGAAATAAATCGGAAGGGAAACTTTAGGAGCGATGGTCAAAGCGACCCCATTATGGACCGACTATGATAAAAATCTTTCGTCTAATTCGAAGGTCGTATCCTCTTCTTTGACGAATCGTGATGTCTTTTAGGACCCTCTAGTATGTGAAAAATAATATAAACCGAAAAAAATCGGAAGGGAAGCTTGAGAAGCAGTGGTCAGAGAGACCCCATTCTGGACGCAAACTAGTAAAAATCTTTCATTGAATTCAAAGGTTGTTTCCTCGTTTTTGATGAATCGTGATGACTTTTAGCATCCTCTAGTATGTGAATGAAAATATTAACCGAAATTAATCGGAAGGGAATCTTGAGGAGCGGTGGTCGGAGAGACCCCATTCGGGACCGACTCTGATAAAAATCTTTCATCCAATTCGAAGTTCGTTTCCTTTTTTTTTCAATGAATCGTGATGACTTTTAGGACTCTATTGTAGGTGGAAAAAAATATGAACCGAAATAAATCCGAAGGGAATCTTGAGGAGCGGTGCTCGGAGAGATGCCATTCGGGACCGACGCTGATAAAAATCTTTCATCCAATTCGAAGTTCGTTTCCTCTTTTTTGATGAATCGTGATGACTTTTAGGACTCTCTTGAATGTGAAAAAATATATACACCGAAATAAATCTGAAGGGAAACTTGAGGAGCGATGGTCAGAGCGACCCCATTCTGGACCGATTATGATAAAAATCTTTCGTCCAATTCGAAGGTCGTATCCGGTTTTTTGACGAATCTTGATGTCTTTTAGGACCCTCTAGTATGTGAAAAATAATATAAACCGAAAAAAATCGGAAGGGAAACTTGAGAAGCAGTGGTCACAGCGACCCCATTCTGGACGCACACTAGTAAAAATCTCTCGTTGAATTCAAAGGTCGTTTCCTCTTTTTTCATGAATCGTGATGAATTTTAGGATCCTCTAGTATGTGAAAAAAAATATGAACCGAAATTAATCGGAAGGGAAACTTGAGGAGCGGTGGTCGGAGAGACCCCATTCGGGACCGACTCTGATAAAAATCTTTCATCCTATTCGAAGTTTGTTTCTTCTTTTTTGATGAATCGTGATGACTTTTAGGACTCTCTAGTATGTGAAAAAAAATATAAGCCGAAATAAATCGGAAGGGAATCTTGAGGAGCGGTGGTCGGAGAGACCCCATTCGGGACCGACACTGATAAAAATCTTTCATCCAATTCGAAGTTCGTTTCTTCTTTTTAGATGAATCGTGATGAATTTTAGGACTCTCTTGAATGTGAAAAAATATATACACCGAAATAAATCTGAAGGGAAACTTGAGGAGCGATGGTCAGAGCGACCCCATTCTGGACCGACTATGATATAAATCTTTCGTCCAATTCGAAGGTCGTATCCTGTTTTTTGAAGAATCGTGATGACTTTTAGGACCCTCTACTAAGTGAAAAAAAATATAAACCGAAATAAATCGAAAGGGTAACTTTCGGAGCGGTGGTCAGACCGACTCATTCTGGACCGACTCTGATAAAAATCTTTAATGCAATTCGAAGTTCGTTTCTTCTTTTTTGATGAATCGTGATGACTTTTAGGACTCTCTAGTATGTGAAAAAAAATATAAACCGAAATAAATCGGAAGGGACACTTGAGGGGCGGATGGTCAGTGCGACCCCATTCTGGACCGACGCAGATAAAAATCTTTCATCGAATTCGAAGTTCGTTTCCTCTTTTTAGATGAATCGTGATGACTTTTAGGACTCTCTAGTATGAGAAAAAAAATATGAAGCGAAATATAACGTAAGGGAAACTTGAGGAGCAGTGGTCATAGCGACCCCATTCGGGACTGAGTCTGTTAAAAAATCTTCCGTCCAATTCGAATGTCGTATGTTCTTTTTTGATGAATCGTTATGACTTTTAGGACTCTTTTGTAGGTGCACAAAAATATAAACCGAAATAAATCGGAAGGGAAACTTGAGGAGCAGTGGTCAGAGTGACCCCATTCTGGACGCTCACTATTAAAAATCTTCCGTTGAATTCAAAGGTCGTTTCCTCTTTTTTGACGAAACGTGATGACTTTTAGGATCCTCTAGTGTGTCAAAAAAATATGAACTGAAATTAATCGGAAGGGAATCTTGAGGAGCGGTGGTCGGAGAGACACCAATCGGGACCGACTCTGATAAAAATCTTTCGTCCAATTCGAAGGTCGGATCCTCGGAAAACTTGAGAAGCAGTGGTCGGAACGACCCCATTCTGGATGCACACTAGTCAAAATCTATCGTTGAATTCAACGGTCGTATCCTCTTTTTTGACGAATCGTGATGACTTTTAGGACTCTCTAGTATGTGAAAAAAAATATAAGCCGAAATAAATCGGAAGGGAAACTTGAGAAGCAGTGGTCAGAGCGACCCCATTCCAGAATGGGGTTTACTAGTGTGCGTCCAGACGCACACTAGTAAAAATCTTTCGTTTAATTCAAAGGTCGTATCCTTTTTTTTGACGAATCGTGATGACTTTTAGGACTCTCTAGTATGTGAAAAAAAATATAAGCCGAAATAAATCGGAAGGGAAACTTTAGGAGCGATGGTCAGAGCGACCCCATTATGGACCGACTATGATAAAAATCTTTCGTCCAATTCGAAGGTCGTATCCTCTTTTTTCACAAATCGTGATGACTTTTAGGACCCTCTAGTATGTGAAAAATAATATGAGCGAAAAAAATCGGAAGGGAACTTGAGAAGCAGTGGTCAGAGTGACCCCATTCTGGACGCTCACTATTAAAAATCTTCCGTTGAATTCAAAGGTCGTTTCCTCTTTTTTGACGAAACGTGATGACTTTTAGGATCCTCTAGTGTGTCAAAAAAATATGAACTGAAATTAATCGGAAGGGAATCTTGAGGAGCGGTGGTCGGAGAGACTCCAATCGGGACCGACTCTGATAAAAATCTTTCGTCCAATTCGAAGGTCGGATCCTCTTCCTTGACGAATCGTGATGACTTTTAGGACCCTCTAGTATGTGAAAAAAATATAAACCGAAATAAAACGAAAGGGGAACTTTAGGAGCGGTGGTCAGAGCGAGCCCATTCTGGACCGACGCTGATAAAAATCTTTCATCGAATTCGCAGTTCGTTTCCTCTTTTTTGATGAATCGTGATGATTTTTAGGACTCTCTAGTATGTGAAAAAAAATATAAACCGAAATATAACGGAAGGGAAACTTGAGCAGCAGTGGTCATAGCGACCCCATTCTGGACTGACACTGGCAAAAATCTTTCGTCCAATTCGAGGGTCGTATCCCCTTTTTTGACGAATCGTTATGACTTTTAGGTCTCTTTTGGGAAGGGAAACTTGAGGAGCAGTGGACAGAGCGACCCCATTCTGGACGCACACTAGTAAAAATCTTTCGTTGAATTCAAAGGTCGTTTCCTGTTTTTTTCAGGAATCGTGATGACTTTTAGGATCCTCTAGTATGTGAAAAAAAAAATGAACCTAAATTAATCGGAAGGGAAAATTGAGGAGCGGTGGTCGGAGAGACCCCATTCGGGACCGACTGTGATAAAAATCTTTCATTCAATTCGACGTTCGTTTCCTTTTTTTTGATGAATCGTGATAACTTTTAGGACTCTATTGTAGGTATAAAAAAATATGAACCGAAATAAATCGGCAGGGTAACTTGAGGGGCGGGGGTCGGAGCGACCCCTTTGGGACCTACTCTGATAAAAATCTTTCATACGATTCGAAGTTTGTTTCCTCTTTTTTTATGAATCGTGATGACTTTTAGGACCCTCTAGTATGTGAAAAAAAATATAAACCGAAATAAATCGAAAGGGTAACTTTAGGAGCGGTGTTCAGACCGACCCCATTCTGGACAGAGTCTGATAAAAATCTTTAATCCAATTCGAAGTTCGTTTCCTCTTTTTTGATGAATAGTGATCACTTTTAGGACTCTATTGTATGTGAAAAAAAATATAAACCGAAATAAATCGGAAGGGACACTTGAGGAGGGGTGGTCAGAGCGACCCCATTCTGGACCGACTATGATAAAAATCTTTCGTCCAATTCGAAGGTCGTATCCTCTTTTTTGACGAATCGTGATGACTTTTAGGACCCTCTAGTAAGTGAAAAAAAATATAAACCGAAATAAATCTGAAGGGAAACTTGAGGAGCGATGGTCAGAGCGAACCCATTCTGGACCGACTATGATAAAAATCTTTCGTCCAATTCGAAGGTCGTATCCTGTTTTTTGAAGAATCGTGATGACTTTTAGGACCCTCTACTAAGTGAAAAAAAATATAAACCGAAATAAATCGAAAGGGTAACTTTCGGAGCGGTGGTCAGACCGACCCCATTCTGGACCGACTCTGATAAAAATCTTTAATGCAATTCGAAGTTCGTTTCTTCTTTTTTGATGAATCGTGATGACTTTTAGGACTCTCTAGTATGTGAAAAAAAATATAAACCGAAATAAATCGGAAGGGACACTTGAGGGGCGGATGGTCAGTGCGACCCCATTCTGGACCGACGCAGATAAAAATCTTTCATCGAATTCGAAGTTCGTTTCCTCTTTTTAGATGAATCATGATGACTTTTAGGACTCTCTAGTATGAGAAAAAAAATATGAAGCGAAATATAACGTAAGGGAAACTTGAGGAGCAGTGGTCATAGCGACCCCATTCGGGACTGAGTCTGTTAAAAAATCTTCCGTCCAATTCGAATGTCGTATGTTCTTTTTTGATGAATCGTTATGACTTTTAGGACTGTTTTGTAGGTGCACAAAAATATAAACCGAAATAAATCGGAAGGGAAACTTGAGGAGCATTGGTCAGAGAGACTGCATTCTGGACGCACACTAGTAAAAATCTTTCGTTGAATTCAAAGGTCGTTTCCTCTTTTTTGATGAATCGTGATGCCTGTTAGGATTCTCTAGTATGTGAAAAATATATACACCGAAATAAATCTGAAGGGAAACTTGAGGAGCGATGGTCAGAGCGACCCCATTCTGCACCGACTATGATAAAAATCTTTCGTCCAATTCGACGGTCGTATCCTGTTTTTTGACGAATCGTGATGACTTTTAGGACCCTATAGTATGTGAAAAATAATAAAAACCCAAAAAAATCGAAAGGAAAACTTGAGAAGCAGTGGTCGGAACGACCCCATTCTGGACGCACACTAGTAAAAATCTTTCGTTGAATTCAACGGTCGTATCCTCTTTTTTGACGAATCGTGATGACTTTTAGGACTATCTAGTATGTGAAAAAAAATATAAGCCGAAATAAATCGGAAGGGAAACTTGAGAAGCAGTGGTCAGAGCGACCCCATTCTGGACGCACACTAGTAAAAATCTTTCGTTTAATTCAAAGGTCGTATCCTTTTTTTTGACGAATCGTGATGACTTTTAGGACTCTCTAGTATGTGAAAAAAAATATAAGCCGAAATAAATCGGAAGGGAAACTTTAGGAGCGATGGTCAGAGCGACCCCATTATGGACCGACTATGATAAAAATCTTTCGTCCAATTCGAAGGTCGTATCCTCTTTTTTCACAAATCGTGATGACTTTTAGGACCCTCTAGTATGTGACAAATAATATGAGCGAAAAAAATCGGAAGGGAAACTTGAGAAGCAGTGGTCAGAGTGACCCCATTCTGGACGCTCACTATTAAAAATCTTCCGTTGAATTCAAAGGTCGTTTCCTCTTTTTTGACGAAACGTGATGACTTTTAGGATCCTCTAGTGTGTCAAAAAAATATGAACTGAAATTAATCGGAAGGGAATCTTGAGGAGCGGTGGTCGGAGAGACCCCATTCGGGACCGACTCTGATAAAAATCTTTCATCCAATTCGAAGTTCGTTTCCTTTTTTTTTCAATGAATCGTGATGACTTTTAGGACTCTATTGTAGGTGGAAAAAAATATGAACCGAAATAAATCCGAAGGGAATCTTGAGGAGCGGTGCTCGGAGAGATGCCATTCGGGACCGACGCTGATAAAAATCTTTCATCCAATTCGAAGTTCGTTTCCTCTTTTTTGATGAATCGTGATGACTTTTAGGACTCTCTTGAATGTGAAAAAATATATACACCGAAATAAATCTGAAGGGAAACTTGAGGAGCGATGGTCAGAGCGACCCCATTCTGGACCGATTATGATAAAAATCTTTCGTCCAATTCGAAGGTCGTATCCGGTTTTTTGACGAATCTTGATGTCTTTTAGGACCCTCTAGTATGTGAAAAATAATATAAACCGAAAAAAATCGGAAGGGAAACTTGAGAAGCAGTGGTCACAGCGACCCCATTCTGGACGCACACTAGTAAAAATCTCTCGTTGAATTCAAAGGTCGTTTCCTCTTTTTTCATGAATCGTGATGAATTTTAGGATCCTCTAGTATGTGAAAAAAAATATGAACCGAAATTAATCGGAAGGGAAACTTGAGGAGCGGTGGTCGGAGAGACCCCATTCGGGACCGACTCTGATAAAAATCTTTCATCCTATTCGAAGTTTGTTTCTTCTTTTTTGATGAATCGTGATGACTTTTAGGACTCTCTAGTATGTGAAAAAAAATATAAGCCGAAATAAATCGGAAGGGAATCTTGAGGAGCGGTGGTCGGAGAGACCCCATTCGGGACCGACACTGATAAAAATCTTTCATCCAATTCGAAGTTCGTTTCTTCTTTTTAGATGAATCGTGATGAATTTTAGGACTCTCTTGAATGTGAAAAAATATATACACCGAAATAAATCTGAAGGGAAACTTGAGGAGCGATGGTCAGAGCGACCCCATTCTGGACCGACTATGATATAAATCTTTCGTCCAATTCGAAGGTCGTATCCTGTTTTTTGAAGAATCGTGATGACTTTTAGGACCCTCTACTAAGTGAAAAAAAATATAAACCGAAATAAATCGAAAGGGTAACTTTCGGAGCGGTGGTCAGACCGACTCATTCTGGACCGACTCTGATAAAAATCTTTAATGCAATTCGAAGTTCGTTTCTTCTTTTTTGATGAATCGTGATGACTTTTAGGACTCTCTAGTATGTGAAAAAAAATATAAACCGAAATAAATCGGAAGGGACACTTGAGGGGCGGATGGTCAGTGCGACCCCATTCTGGACCGACGCAGATAAAAATCTTTCATCGAATTCGAAGTTCGTTTCCTCTTTTTAGATGAATCGTGATGACTTTTAGGACTCTCTAGTATGAGAAAAAAAATATGAAGCGAAATATAACGTAAGGGAAACTTGAGGAGCAGTGGTCATAGCGACCCCATTCGGGACTGAGTCTGTTAAAAAATCTTCCGTCCAATTCGAATGTCGTATGTTCTTTTTTGATGAATCGTTATGACTTTTAGGACTCTTTTGTAGGTGCACAAAAATATAAACCGAAATAAATCGGAAGGGAAACTTGAGGAGCAGTGGTCAGAGTGACCCCATTCTGGACGCTCACTATTAAAAATCTTCCGTTGAATTCAAAGGTCGTTTCCTCTTTTTTGACGAAACGTGATGACTTTTAGGATCCTCTAGTGTGTCAAAAAAATATGAACTGAAATTAATCGGAAGGGAATCTTGAGGAGCGGTGGTCGGAGAGACACCAATCGGGACCGACTCTGATAAAAATCTTTCGTCCAATTCGAAGGTCGGATCCTCGGAAAACTTGAGAAGCAGTGGTCGGAACGACCCCATTCTGGATGCACACTAGTCAAAATCTATCGTTGAATTCAACGGTCGTATCCTCTTTTTTGACGAATCGTGATGACTTTTAGGACTCTCTAGTATGTGAAAAAAAATATAAGCCGAAATAAATCGGAAGGGAAACTTGAGAAGCAGTGGTCAGAGCGACCCCATTCCAGAATGGGGTTTACTAGTGTGCGTCCAGACGCACACTAGTAAAAATCTTTCGTTTAATTCAAAGGTCGTATCCTTTTTTTTGACGAATCGTGATGACTTTTAGGACTCTCTAGTATGTGAAAAAAAATATAAGCCGAAATAAATCGGAAGGGAAACTTTAGGAGCGATGGTCAGAGCGACCCCATTATGGACCGACTATGATAAAAATCTTTCGTCCAATTCGAAGGTCGTATCCTCTTTTTTCACAAATCGTGATGACTTTTAGGACCCTCTAGTATGTGAAAAATAATATGAGCGAAAAAAATCGGAAGGGAACTTGAGAAGCAGTGGTCAGAGTGACCCCATTCTGGACGCTCACTATTAAAAATCTTCCGTTGAATTCAAAGGTCGTTTCCTCTTTTTTGACGAAACGTGATGACTTTTAGGATCCTCTAGTGTGTCAAAAAAATATGAACTGAAATTAATCGGAAGGGAATCTTGAGGAGCGGTGGTCGGAGAGACTCCAATCGGGACCGACTCTGATAAAAATCTTTCGTCCAATTCGAAGGTCGGATCCTCTTCCTTGACGAATCGTGATGACTTTTAGGACCCTCTAGTATGTGAAAAAAATATAAACCGAAATAAAACGAAAGGGGAACTTTAGGAGCGGTGGTCAGAGCGAGCCCATTCTGGACCGACGCTGATAAAAATCTTTCATCGAATTCGCAGTTCGTTTCCTCTTTTTTGATGAATCGTGATGATTTTTAGGACTCTCTAGTATGTGAAAAAAAATATAAACCGAAATATAACGGAAGGGAAACTTGAGCAGCAGTGGTCATAGCGACCCCATTCTGGACTGACACTGGCAAAAATCTTTCGTCCAATTCGAGGGTCGTATCCCCTTTTTTGACGAATCGTTATGACTTTTAGGTCTCTTTTGGGAAGGGAAACTTGAGGAGCAGTGGTCAGAGCGACCCCATTCTGGACGCACACTAGTAAAAATCTTTCGTTGAATTCAAAGGTCGTTTCCTGTTTTTTTCAGGAATCGTGATGACTTTTAGGATCCTCTAGTATGTGAAAAAAAAAATGAACCTAAATTAATCGGAAGGGAAAATTGAGGAGCGGTGGTCGGAGAGACCCCATTCGGGACCGACTGTGATAAAAATCTTTCATTCAATTCGACGTTCGTTTCCTTTTTTTTGATGAATCGTGATAACTTTTAGGACTCTATTGTAGGTATAAAAAAATATGAACCGAAATAAATCGGCAGGGTAACTTGAGGGGCGGGGGTCGGAGCGACCCCTTTGGGACCTACTCTGATAAAAATCTTTCATACGATTCGAAGTTTGTTTCCTCTTTTTTTATGAATCGTGATGACTTTTAGGACCCTCTAGTATGTGAAAAAAAATATAAACCGAAATAAATCGAAAGGGTAACTTTAGGAGCGGTGTTCAGACCGACCCCATTCTGGACAGAGTCTGATAAAAATCTTTAATCCAATTCGAAGTTCGTTTCCTCTTTTTTGATGAATAGTGATCACTTTTAGGACTCTATTGTATGTGAAAAAAAATATAAACCGAAATAAATCGGAAGGGACACTTGAGGAGGGGTGGTCAGAGCGACCCCATTCTGGACCGACTATGATAAAAATCTTTCGTCCAATTCGAAGGTCGTATCCTCTTTTTTGACGAATCGTGATGACTTTTAGGACCCTCTAGTAAGTGAAAAAAAATATAAACCGAAATAAATCTGAAGGGAAACTTGAGGAGCGATGGTCAGAGCGAACCCATTCTGGACCGACTATGATAAAAATCTTTCGTCCAATTCGAAGGTCGTATCCTGTTTTTTGAAGAATCGTGATGACTTTTAGGACCCTCTACTAAGTGAAAAAAAATATAAACCGAAATAAATCGAAAGGGTAACTTTCGGAGCGGTGGTCAGACCGACCCCATTCTGGACCGACTCTGATAAAAATCTTTAATGCAATTCGAAGTTCGTTTCTTCTTTTTTGATGAATCGTGATGACTTTTAGGACTCTCTAGTATGTGAAAAAAAATATAAACCGAAATAAATCGGAAGGGACACTTGAGGGGCGGATGGTCAGTGCGACCCCATTCTGGACCGACGCAGATAAAAATCTTTCATCGAATTCGAAGTTCGTTTCCTCTTTTTAGATGAATCATGATGACTTTTAGGACTCTCTAGTATGAGAAAAAAAATATGAAGCGAAATATAACGTAAGGGAAACTTGAGGAGCAGTGGTCATAGCGACCCCATTCGGGACTGAGTCTGTTAAAAAATCTTCCGTCCAATTCGAATGTCGTATGTTCTTTTTTGATGAATCGTTATGACTTTTAGGACTGTTTTGTAGGTGCACAAAAATATAAACCGAAATAAATCGGAAGGGAAACTTGAGGAGCATTGGTCAGAGAGACTGCATTCTGGACGCACACTAGTAAAAATCTTTCGTTGAATTCAAAGGTCGTTTCCTCTTTTTTGATGAATCGTGATGCCTGTTAGGATTCTCTAGTATGTGAAAAATATATACACCGAAATAAATCTGAAGGGAAACTTGAGGAGCGATGGTCAGAGCGACCCCATTCTGCACCGACTATGATAAAAATCTTTCGTCCAATTCGACGGTCGTATCCTGTTTTTTGACGAATCGTGATGACTTTTAGGACCCTATAGTATGTGAAAAATAATAAAAACCCAAAAAAATCGAAAGGAAAACTTGAGAAGCAGTGGTCGGAACGACCCCATTCTGGACGCACACTAGTAAAAATCTTTCGTTGAATTCAACGGTCGTATCCTCTTTTTTGACGAATCGTGATGACTTTTAGGACTATCTAGTATGTGAAAAAAAATATAAGCCGAAATAAATCGGAAGGGAAACTTGAGAAGCAGTGGTCAGAGCGACCCCATTCTGGACGCACACTAGTAAAAATCTTTCGTTTAATTCAAAGGTCGTATCCTTTTTTTTGACGAATCGTGATGACTTTTAGGACTCTCTAGTATGTGAAAAAAAATATAAGCCGAAATAAATCGGAAGGGAAACTTTAGGAGCGATGGTCAGAGCGACCCCATTATGGACCGACTATGATAAAAATCTTTCGTCCAATTCGAAGGTCGTATCCTCTTTTTTCACAAATCGTGATGACTTTTAGGACCCTCTAGTATGTGACAAATAATATGAGCGAAAAAAATCGGAAGGGAAACTTGAGAAGCAGTGGTCAGAGTGACCCCATTCTGGACGCTCACTATTAAAAATCTTCCGTTGAATTCAAAGGTCGTTTCCTCTTTTTTGACGAAACGTGATGACTTTTAGGATCCTCTAGTGTGTCAAAAAAATATGAACTGAAATTAATCGGAAGGGAATCTTGAGGAGCGGTGGTCGGAGAGACCCCATTCGGGACCGACTCTGATAAAAATCTTTCATCCAATTCGAAGTTCGTTTCCTTTTTTTTTCAATGAATCGTGATGACTTTTAGGACTCTATTGTAGGTGGAAAAAAATATGAACCGAAATAAATCCGAAGGGAATCTTGAGGAGCGGTGCTCGGAGAGATGCCATTCGGGACCGACGCTGATAAAAATCTTTCATCCAATTCGAAGTTCGTTTCCTCTTTTTTGATGAATCGTGATGACTTTTAGGACTCTCTTGAATGTGAAAAAATATATACACCGAAATAAATCTGAAGGGAAACTTGAGGAGCGATGGTCAGAGCGACCCCATTCTGGACCGATTATGATAAAAATCTTTCGTCCAATTCGAAGGTCGTATCCGGTTTTTTGACGAATCTTGATGTCTTTTAGGACCCTCTAGTATGTGAAAAATAATATAAACCGAAAAAAATCGGAAGGGAAACTTGAGAAGCAGTGGTCACAGCGACCCCATTCTGGACGCACACTAGTAAAAATCTCTCGTTGAATTCAAAGGTCGTTTCCTCTTTTTTCATGAATCGTGATGAATTTTAGGATCCTCTAGTATGTGAAAAAAAATATGAACCGAAATTAATCGGAAGGGAAACTTGAGGAGCGGTGGTCGGAGAGACCCCATTCGGGACCGACTCTGATAAAAATCTTTCATCCTATTCGAAGTTTGTTTCTTCTTTTTTGATGAATCGTGATGACTTTTAGGACTCTCTAGTATGTGAAAAAAAATATAAGCCGAAATAAATCGGAAGGGAATCTTGAGGAGCGGTGGTCGGAGAGACCCCATTCGGGACCGACACTGATAAAAATCTTTCATCCAATTCGAAGTTCGTTTCTTCTTTTTAGATGAATCGTGATGAATTTTAGGACTCTCTTGAATGTGAAAAAATATATACACCGAAATAAATCTGAAGGGAAACTTGAGGAGCGATGGTCAGAGCGACCCCATTCTGGACCGACTATGATATAAATCTTTCGTCCAATTCGAAGGTCGTATCCTGTTTTTTGAAGAATCGTGATGACTTTTAGGACCCTCTACTAAGTGAAAAAAAATATAAACCGAAATAAATCGAAAGGGTAACTTTCGGAGCGGTGGTCAGACCGACTCATTCTGGACCGACTCTGATAAAAATCTTTAATGCAATTCGAAGTTCGTTTCTTCTTTTTTGATGAATCGTGATGACTTTTAGGACTCTCTAGTATGTGAAAAAAAATATAAACCGAAATAAATCGGAAGGGACACTTGAGGGGCGGATGGTCAGTGCGACCCCATTCTGGACCGACGCAGATAAAAATCTTTCATCGAATTCGAAGTTCGTTTCCTCTTTTTAGATGAATCGTGATGACTTTTAGGACTCTCTAGTATGAGAAAAAAAATATGAAGCGAAATATAACGTAAGGGAAACTTGAGGAGCAGTGGTCATAGCGACCCCATTCGGGACTGAGTCTGTTAAAAAATCTTCCGTCCAATTCGAATGTCGTATGTTCTTTTTTGATGAATCGTTATGACTTTTAGGACTCTTTTGTAGGTGCACAAAAATATAAACCGAAATAAATCGGAAGGGAAACTTGAGGAGCAGTGGTCAGAGTGACCCCATTCTGGACGCTCACTATTAAAAATCTTCCGTTGAATTCAAAGGTCGTTTCCTCTTTTTTGACGAAACGTGATGACTTTTAGGATCCTCTAGTGTGTCAAAAAAATATGAACTGAAATTAATCGGAAGGGAATCTTGAGGAGCGGTGGTCGGAGAGACACCAATCGGGACCGACTCTGATAAAAATCTTTCGTCCAATTCGAAGGTCGGATCCTCGGAAAACTTGAGAAGCAGTGGTCGGAACGACCCCATTCTGGATGCACACTAGTCAAAATCTATCGTTGAATTCAACGGTCGTATCCTCTTTTTTGACGAATCGTGATGACTTTTAGGACTCTCTAGTATGTGAAAAAAAATATAAGCCGAAATAAATCGGAAGGGAAACTTGAGAAGCAGTGGTCAGAGCGACCCCATTCCAGAATGGGGTTTACTAGTGTGCGTCCAGACGCACACTAGTAAAAATCTTTCGTTTAATTCAAAGGTCGTATCCTTTTTTTTGACGAATCGTGATGACTTTTAGGACTCTCTAGTATGTGAAAAAAAATATAAGCCGAAATAAATCGGAAGGGAAACTTTAGGAGCGATGGTCAGAGCGACCCCATTATGGACCGACTATGATAAAAATCTTTCGTCCAATTCGAAGGTCGTATCCTCTTTTTTCACAAATCGTGATGACTTTTAGGACCCTCTAGTATGTGAAAAATAATATGAGCGAAAAAAATCGGAAGGGAACTTGAGAAGCAGTGGTCAGAGTGACCCCATTCTGGACGCTCACTATTAAAAATCTTCCGTTGAATTCAAAGGTCGTTTCCTCTTTTTTGACGAAACGTGATGACTTTTAGGATCCTCTAGTGTGTCAAAAAAATATGAACTGAAATTAATCGGAAGGGAATCTTGAGGAGCGGTGGTCGGAGAGACTCCAATCGGGACCGACTCTGATAAAAATCTTTCGTCCAATTCGAAGGTCGGATCCTCTTCCTTGACGAATCGTGATGACTTTTAGGACCCTCTAGTATGTGAAAAAAATATAAACCGAAATAAAACGAAAGGGGAACTTTAGGAGCGGTGGTCAGAGCGAGCCCATTCTGGACCGACGCTGATAAAAATCTTTCATCGAATTCGCAGTTCGTTTCCTCTTTTTTGATGAATCGTGATGATTTTTAGGACTCTCTAGTATGTGAAAAAAAATATAAACCGAAATATAACGGAAGGGAAACTTGAGCAGCAGTGGTCATAGCGACCCCATTCTGGACTGACACTGGCAAAAATCTTTCGTCCAATTCGAGGGTCGTATCCCCTTTTTTGACGAATCGTTATGACTTTTAGGTCTCTTTTGGGAAGGGAAACTTGAGGAGCAGTGGTCAGAGCGACCCCATTCTGGACGCACACTAGTAAAAATCTTTCGTTGAATTCAAAGGTCGTTTCCTGTTTTTTTCAGGAATCGTGATGACTTTTAGGATCCTCTAGTATGTGAAAAAAAAAATGAACCTAAATTAATCGGAAGGGAAAATTGAGGAGCGGTGGTCGGAGAGACCCCATTCGGGACCGACTGTGATAAAAATCTTTCATTCAATTCGACGTTCGTTTCCTTTTTTTTGATGAATCGTGATAACTTTTAGGACTCTATTGTAGGTATAAAAAAATATGAACCGAAATAAATCGGCAGGGTAACTTGAGGGGCGGGGGTCGGAGCGACCCCTTTGGGACCTACTCTGATAAAAATCTTTCATACGATTCGAAGTTTGTTTCCTCTTTTTTTATGAATCGTGATGACTTTTAGGACCCTCTAGTATGTGAAAAAAAATATAAACCGAAATAAATCGAAAGGGTAACTTTAGGAGCGGTGTTCAGACCGACCCCATTCTGGACAGAGTCTGATAAAAATCTTTAATCCAATTCGAAGTTCGTTTCCTCTTTTTTGATGAATAGTGATCACTTTTAGGACTCTATTGTATGTGAAAAAAAATATAAACCGAAATAAATCGGAAGGGACACTTGAGGAGGGGTGGTCAGAGCGACCCCATTCTGGACCGACTATGATAAAAATCTTTCGTCCAATTCGAAGGTCGTATCCTCTTTTTTGACGAATCGTGATGACTTTTAGGACTCTCTAGTATGTGAAAAAAAATATAAACCGAAATAAATCGGAAGGGACACTTGAGGGGCGGATGGTCAGTGCGACCCCATTCTGGACCGACGCAGATAAAAATCTTTCATCGAATTCGAAGTTCGTTTCCTCTTTTTAGATGAATCATGATGACTTTTAGGACTCTCTAGTATGAGAAAAAAAATATGAAGCGAAATATAACGTAAGGGAAACTTGAGGAGCAGTGGTCATAGCGACCCCATTCGGGACTGAGTCTGTTAAAAAATCTTCCGTCCAATTCGAATGTCGTATGTTCTTTTTTGATGAATCGTTATGACTTTTAGGACTGTTTTGTAGGTGCACAAAAATATAAACCGAAATAAATCGGAAGGGAAACTTGAGGAGCATTGGTCAGAGAGACTGCATTCTGGACGCACACTAGTAAAAATCTTTCGTTGAATTCAAAGGTCGTTTCCTCTTTTTTGATGAATCGTGATGCCTGTTAGGATTCTCTAGTATGTGAAAAATATATACACCGAAATAAATCTGAAGGGAAACTTGAGGAGCGATGGTCAGAGCGACCCCATTCTGCACCGACTATGATAAAAATCTTTCGTCCAATTCGACGGTCGTATCCTGTTTTTTGACGAATCGTGATGACTTTTAGGACCCTATAGTATGTGAAAAATAATAAAAACCCAAAAAAATCGAAAGGAAAACTTGAGAAGCAGTGGTCGGAACGACCCCATTCTGGACGCACACTAGTAAAAATCTTTCGTTGAATTCAACGGTCGTATCCTCTTTTTTGACGAATCGTGATGACTTTTAGGACTATCTAGTATGTGAAAAAAAATATAAGCCGAAATAAATCGGAAGGGAAACTTGAGAAGCAGTGGTCAGAGCGACCCCATTCTGGACGCACACTAGTAAAAATCTTTCGTTTAATTCAAAGGTCGTATCCTTTTTTTTGACGAATCGTGATGACTTTTAGGACTCTCTAGTATGTGAAAAAAAATATAAGCCGAAATAAATCGGAAGGGAAACTTTAGGAGCGATGGTCAGAGCGACCCCATTATGGACCGACTATGATAAAAATCTTTCGTCCAATTCGAAGGTCGTATCCTCTTTTTTCACAAATCGTGATGACTTTTAGGACCCTCTAGTATGTGACAAATAATATGAGCGAAAAAAATCGGAAGGGAAACTTGAGAAGCAGTGGTCAGAGTGACCCCATTCTGGACGCTCACTATTAAAAATCTTCCGTTGAATTCAAAGGTCGTTTCCTCTTTTTTGACGAAACGTGATGACTTTTAGGATCCTCTAGTGTGTCAAAAAAATATGAACTGAAATTAATCGGAAGGGAATCTTGAGGAGCGGTGGTCGGAGAGACTCCAATCGGGACCGACTCTGATAAAAATCTTTCGTCCAATTCGAAGGTCGGATCCTCTTCCTTGACGAATCGTGATGACTTTTAGGACCCTCTAGTATGTGAAAAAAATATAAACCGAAATAAAACGAAAGGGGAACTTTAGGAGCGGTGGTCAGAGCGAGCCCATTCTGGACCGACGCTGATAAAAATCTTTCATCGAATTCGCAGTTCGTTTCCTCTTTTTTGATGAATCGTGATGATTTTTAGGACTCTCTAGTATGTGAAAAAAAATATAAACCGAAATATAACGGAAGGGAAACTTGAGCAGCAGTGGTCATAGCGACCCCATTCTGGACTGACACTGGCAAAAATCTTTCGTCCAATTCGAGGGTCGTATCCCCTTTTTTGACGAATCGTTATGACTTTTAGGTCTCTTTTGGGAAGGGAAACTTGAGGATCAGTGGTCAGAGCGACCCCATTCTGGACGCACACTAGTAAAAATCTTTCGTTGAATTCAAAGGTCATTTCCTGTTTTTTTCAGGAATCGTGATGACTTTTAGGATCCTCTAGTATGTGAAAAAAAAAATGAACCTAAATTAATCGGAAGGGAAAATTGAGGAGCGGTGGTCGGAGAGACCCCATTCGGGACCGACTGTGATAAAAATCTTTCATTCAATTCGACGTTCGTTTCCTTTTTTTTGATGAATCGTGATAACTTTTAGGACTCTATTGTAGGTATAAAAAAATATGAACCGAAATAAATCGGCAGGGTAACTTGAGGGGCGGGGGTCGGAGAGACCCCTTTGGGACCTACTCTGATAAAAATCTTTCATACGATTCGAAGTTTGTTTCCTCTTTTTTTATGAATCGTGATGACTTTTAGGACCCTCTAGTATGTGAAAAAAAATATAAACCGAAATAAATCGAAAGGGTAACTTTAGGAGCGGTGTTCAGACCGACCCCATTCTGGACCGAGTCTGATAAAAATCTTTAATCCAATTCGAAGTTCGTTTCCTCTTTTTTGATGAATAGTGATCACTTTTAGGACTCTATTGTATGTGAAAAAAAATATAAACCGAAATAAATCGGAAGGGACACTTGAGGAGGGGTGGTCAGAGCGACCCCATTCTGGACCGACTATAATAAAAATCTTTCGTCCAATTCGATGGTCGTATCCTCTTTTTTGACGAATCGTGATGACTTTTAGGACCCTCTAGTAAGTGAAAAAAAATATAAACCGAAATAAATCGAAAGGGAAACTTTAGGAGCGGTGGTCAGGGCGACCCCATTCTGGACCGACGCAGATAAAAATCTTTCATCGAATTCGAAGTTCGTTTCCTCTTTTTTGATGAATCGTGATGACTTTTAGGACTCTCTAGTATGTGAAAAAATATATAAACCGAAATAAATCGGAAGGGAAACATGAGGAGCGATGGTCAGGGCGGCCCCATTCTGGACCGACTATGAAAGAAATGTTTCGTCCAATTCGAAGGTCGTATCCTCTTTTTTGACGAATCGTGATGACTTTTAGGACCCTCTAGTATGTGAAAAATAATATAAACCGAAAAAAATCGTAAGGGAAACTTGAGAAGCAGTGGTCAGAGCGACCCCATTCTGGATGCACACTAGTAAAAATCTTTCGTTGAATTCAAAGGTCGTTTCTTATTTTTTGATGAATCGTGATGACTTTTAGGACCCTCTAGTATGTGAAAAAAAATATGAACCGAAATAAATCGGAAGGGAAACTTGAGGAGCAGTGGTCAGAGCGACCCCATTCTGGACGCACACTAGTAATAATCTTTCGTTGAATTCAAAGATCGTTTCCTCTTTTTTGATGAATCGTGATGACTTCAAGGATCCTCTAGTATGTGAAAAAAAATATGAAGCGAAAATAATCGGAAGGGAATCTTGAGGAGCGGTGGTCGGAGAGACCCCATTCGGGACCGACTCTGATAAAAATCTTTAATCCAATTCGAAGTTTGTTTCCTCTTTGTTGATGAATCGTGATCACTTTTAGGACTCTATTGTAGGTGAAAAAATATATAAACCGAAATAAATCGGAAGGGAAACATGAGGAGCGATGGTCAGGTCGACCCCATTCTGGACCGACTATGAAAGAAATGTTTCGTCCAATTCGAAGGTCGTATCCTCTTTTTTGACGAATCGTGATGACTTTTAGGACCCTCTAGTATGTGAAAAATTATATAAACCGAAAGAAATCGGAAGGGAAACTTGAGAAGCAGTGGTCAGAGCGACCCCATTCTGGACACACAATAGTAAAAATCTTTCGTTGAATTCAATGGTCGTTTCCTCTTTTTTGATGAATCGTGACGACTTTTAGGATCCTCTAGTATGTGAAAAAAGTATAAACCGAAATAAATCTGACGGGAAACTTGAGGAGCGATGGTCAGAGCGACCCCATTCTGGACCGACCATGATAAAAATCTTTCGTCCAATTCGAAGGTCGTATCCTCTTTTTTGACGAATCGTGATGACTTTGAGGACCCTCTAGTATGTGAAAAATAATATAAACAGAAAAAATTCGGAAGGGAAATTTGAGAAGCAGTGGTCAGAGCGACCCCATTCTGGACGCACACTAGTAAAAATCTTTCGTTGAATTCAAAGGTTGTTTCTTATTTTTTGATGAATCGTGATGACTTTTAGGACTCTTTTGTGGGTGCACAAAAATATAAACCGAAATAAATCGGAAGGGGATCTTGAGGAGCAGTGGTCAGAGCGACCCCATTCTGGACGCTCACTAGTAAAAATCTTTCGTTGAATTCAAAGGTAGTTTCCTCTTTTTTGATGAATCGTGATGACTTTAAGGATCCTCTAGTATGTGAAAAAAAATATGAAGCGAAAATAATCGGAAGGGAATCTTGAGGAGCGGTGGTCGGAGAGACCCCATTCGGGACCGACTCTGATAAAAATCTTTCGTCCAATTCGAAGGTCGTATCCACTTTTTTGACGAATCGTGATGACTTTTAGGACCCTCTAGTATGTGAAAAATAATATAAACCGAAAAAAATCGGAAGGGAAACTTGAGAAGCCGTGGTCAGAGCGACCCCATTCCTGACGCACACTAGTAAAAATCTTTCGTTGAATTCAAAGGTCGTTTCCTCTGTTTTGATGAATCTTGATGACTTTTAGCATCCTCTAGTATGTGAAGAAAAATATGAACCGAAATTAATCGGAAGGGAAACTTGAGGAGCGGTGGTCGGAGAGACGCCATTCGGGACCGACTCTGATATAAATCTTTCATCCAATTCGAAGTTCGTTTCCTCTTTTTTGATGAATCGTGATGTCTTTTAGGACTCTCTTGAATGTGAAAAAATATATTCACCGAGATAAATCTGAAGGGAAACTTGAGGAGCGATGGTCAAAGCGACCCCATTCTGGACCGACTATGATAAAAATCTTTCGTCCAATTCGAAGGTCGTATCCTGTTTTTTGACGAATCGTGATGACTTTTAGGACCCTCTAGTATGTGAAAAAAAATATAAACCGAAATAAATCGGACGGGAAACTTGAGCAGCGGTGGTCAGAACGACCCCATTCTAGACCGACTCTGATAAAAATCTTTCATCGAATTCGAAGGTCGTATCCTCTTTTTTGACGAATCGTGATGACTTTTAGGACCCTACAGTATGTGAAAAATAATAAAAACTGAAAAAAATCGAAAGGAAAACTTCAGAAGCAGTGGTCAGAACGACCCCATTCTGGACGCACACTAGTAAAAATCTTTCGTTGAATTCAAAGGTCGTATCCTCTTTTTTGACGAATCGTGATGACTTTTAGGACCCTCTAGTATGTGAAAATAATATAAACCGAAATAATACGAAAGGGGAACTATAGGAGCGGTGGTCAGACCGAGCCCATTCTGGACCGTCGCCGATAAAAATCTTTCATCGAATTCGAAGTTCGTTTCCTCTTTTTTGAAGAATCATTATGACTTTTAG
The DNA here is from genome assembly GCA_958009045.1 of Oxytorus armatus. NCBI lineage: Eukaryota > Metazoa > Arthropoda > Insecta > Hymenoptera > Ichneumonidae > Oxytorus > Oxytorus armatus. The sequence continues at coordinate 5,770,330 of OY253752.1, forward strand.
GACTCTACTGTAGGTGAAAAAAAATATAAACCGAAATAAATCGGAAGGGAAACTTGAGGAGGGGTGGTCAGAGCGACCCCATTCTGGCCGCACACTAGTAAAAATCGTTCGTTGAATTCAAAGGTCGTTTCCTCTTTTTTGATGAATCGTGATGACTTTAAGGATCCTCTAGTATGTGAAAAAAAATATAAAGCGAAAATAATCGGAAGGGAATCTTGAGGAGCGGTGGTCGGAGAGACCCCATTCGGGACCGACTCTGATAAAAATCTTTAATCCAATTCTAAGTTCGTTTCCTCTTTTTTGATGAATCGTGATCACTTTTAGGACTCTATTGTAGGTGAAAAAAAATATGAACCGAAATAAAACGGAAGGAAAACTTGAGGAGGGGTGGTCAGAGCGACCCCATTCTGGACGCACACTAGTAAAAATCTTTCGTTGAATTCAAAGGTTGTTTCGTCTTTTTTGACGAATCGTGATGACCTTTAGGACCCTCTAGTAAGTGAAAAAAAATGTAAACCGAAATAAATCGAAAGGAAAACTTTAGGAGCGGTGGTCAGGGCGACCCCATTCTGGACCGACGCTGATAAAAATCTTTCATCGAATTCGAAGTTCGTTTCCTCTTTTTTGATGAATCGTGTGACTTTTAGGACCCTCTAGTATGTGAAAAAAAATATAAACCGAAATAAGTCGGAAGGGACACTTGAGGAGCGATGGTCAGAGCGACCCCATTCCAGAATGGGGTGGCACGAAAGATTGGGCGACCCCATTCCAGAATGGGGTCATACGAAAGATTTTTATCATAGTCGGTCCAGACCGACTATGATAAAAATCTTTCGTCCAATTCGAAGGTCGTATCCTCTTTTTTGACGAATCGTGATGACTTTTAGGACCCTCTAGTATGTGAAAAAAAATATGAACCGAAATTAATCGGAAGGGAAACTTGAGGAGCGGTGGTCGGAGAGACCCCATTCGGGACCGACTCTGATAAAAATCTTTAATCCAATTCTAAGTTCGTTTCCTCTTTTTTGATGAATCGTGATCACTTTTGGGACTCTATTGTAGGTGAAAAAAAATATGAACCGAAATAAAACGGAAGGAAAACTTGAGGAGGGGTGGTCAGAGCGACCCCATTCTGGACGCACACTAGTAAAAATCTTTCGTTGAATTCAAAGGTTGTTTCGTCTTTTTTGACGAATCGGGTCCTTTAGGACCCTCTAGTGAGTGAAAAAAAATGTAAACCGAAATAAATCGAAAGGGAAACTTGAGGAGCGGTGGTCGGAGAGACCCCATTCGGGACCGACTCTGATAAAAATCTTTCATCCAATTCGAAGTTCGTTTCATCTTTTTTGATGAATCGTGATGACTTTTAGGACTCTCTAGTATGTGAAAAAATATATAAACCGAAATAAATCGGAAGGGAAACATGAGGAGCGATGGTCAGGGCGGCCCCATTCTGGACCGACTATGAAAGAAATGTTTCGTCCAATTCGAAGGTCGTATCCTCTTTTTTGACGAATCGTGATGACTTTTAGGACCCTCTAGTATGTGAAAAATTATATAAACCGAAAGAAATCGGAAGGGAAACTTGAGAAGCAGTGGTCAGAGCGACCCCATTCTGGACACACAATAGTAAAAATCTTTCGTTGAATTCAATGGTCGTTTCCTCTTTTTTGATGAATCGTGACGACTTTTAGGATCCTCTAGTATGTGAAAAAAGTATAAACCGAAATAAATCTGACGGAAAACTTGAGGAGCGATGGTCAGAGCGACCCCATTCTGGACCGACTATGATAAAAATCTTTCGTCCAATTCGAAGGTCGTATCCTCTTTTTTGACGAATCGTGATGACTTTGAGGACCCTCTAGTATGTGAAAAATAATATAAACAGAAAAAATTCGGAAGGGAAATTTGAGAAGCAGTGGTCAGAGCGACCCCATTCTGGACGCACACTAGTAAAAATCTTTCGTTGAATTCAAAGGTTGTTTCTTATTTTTTGATGAATCGTGATGACTTTTAGGACTCTTTTGTAGGTGCACAAAAATATAAACCGAAATAAATCGGAAGGGGATCTTGAGGAGCAGTGGTCAGAGCGACCCCATTCTGGACGCTCACTAGTAAAAATCTTTCGTTGAATTCAAAGGTAGTTTCCTCTTTTTTGATGAATCGTGATGACTTTAAGGATCCTCTAGTATGTGAAAAAAAATATGAAGCGAAAATAATCGGAAGGGAATCTTGAGGAGCGGTGGTCGGAGAGACCCCATTCGGGACCGACTCTGATAAAAATCTTTCGTCCAATTCGAAGGTCGTATCCTCTTTTTTGACGAATCGTGATGACTTTTAGGACCCTCTAGTATGTGAAAAATAATATAAACCGAAAAAAATCGGAAGGGAAACTTGAGAAGCCGTGGTCAGAGCGACCCCATTCCTGACGCACACTAGTAAAAATCTTTCGTTGAATTCAAAGGTCGTTTCCTCTGTTTTGATGAATCTTGATGACTTTTAGCATCCTCTAGTATGTGAAGAAAAATATGAACCGAAATTAATCGGAAGGGAAACTTGAGGAGCGGTGGTCGGAGAGACGCCATTCGGGACCGACTCTGATAAAAATCTTTAATCCAATTCTAAGTTCGTTTCCTCTTTTTTGATGAATCGTGATCACTTTTGGGACTCTATTGTAGGTGAAAAAAAATATGAACCGAAATAAAACGGAAGGAAAACTTGAGGAGGGGTGGTCAGAGCGACCCCATTCTGGACGCACACTAGTAAAAATCTTTCGTTGAATTCAAAGGTTGTTTCGTCTTTTTTGACGAATCGGGTCCTTTAGGACCCTCTAGTAAGTGAAAAAAAATGTAAACCGAAATAAATCGAAAGGGAAACTTGAGGAGCGGTGGTCGGAGAGACCCCATTCGGGACCGACTCTGATAAAAATCTTTCATCCAATTCGAAGTTCGTTTCATCTTTTTTGATGAATCGTGATGACTTTTAGGACTCTCTAGTATGTGAAAAAATATATAAACCGAAATAAATCGGAAGGGAAACATGAGGAGCGATGGTCAGGGCGACCCCATTCTGGACCGACTATGAAAGAAATGTTTCGTCCAATTCGAAGGTCGTATCCTCTTTTTTGACGAATCGTGATGACTTTTAGGACCCTCTAGTATGTGAAAAATAATATAAACCGAAAAAAATCGAAAGGGAAACTTGAGAAGCAGTGGTCGGAGCGACCCCATTCTGGACGCACACTAGAAAAAATGTTTCGTTGATTTCAAAGGTCGTTTCTTATTTTTTGATGAATCGTGATGACTTTTAAGACCCTCTAGTAAGTGAAAAAAAATATAAACCGAAATAAATCGGAAGGCAAACTTGAGCAGGGGTGGTCAGAGCGACGTCATTCTGGACGCACACTAGTAAAAATCTTTTGTTGAATTCAAAGGTCGGTTCCTCTTCTTGATGAATCGTGATTACTTTTAGGATCCTCTGGTATGTGAAAAAAAATATAAACCGAAATAAATCTGAAGGGAAACTTCAGGAGCGATGGTCAGATCGACCTCATTCTGGACGCACAAAATCTTTCGTTGAATTCAAAGGTCGTTTCTTATTTTTCGATGAATCGTGATGACTTTTAGGACCCTCTAGTATGTGAAAAAAAATATAAACCGAAATAAATCGGAAGGGAAACTTGAGGAGCAGTGGTCAGAGCGACCCCATTCTGGACGCACACTAGTAATAATCTTTCGTTGAATTCAAACCTCGTTTCCTCTTTTTTGATGAATCGTGATGACTTTAAGGATCCTCTAGTATGTGAAAAAAAATATTAACCGAAACAAATCGAAAGGGAAACTTGAGGAGCTATGGTCAGAGCGACCCCATTCTAGACCGACTCTGATAAAAATCTTTCATCCAATTCGAAGTTCGTTTCCTATTTTTTGATGAATCGTAATGACTTTTAGGACTCTCTAGTATGTGGAAAAAAATATAAACCGAAATAAATCGGAAGGGAAACTTGATCAGCGGTGGTCAGCGCGACCCCATTCTGGACCAACTATGATAAAAATCTTTCACCCAATTCGAAGGTCGTATCCTCTTTTTTGACGAATCGTGATGACTTTTAGGAACCTCTGGTATGTGAAAAAAAACAGAAACCGAATTAAATCTGAAGGGAAACTTCAGGAGCCATGGTCAGATTGACCTCATTCTGGACGCACAAAATCTTTCGTTGAATTCAAAGGTCGTTTCTTATTTTTTGATGAATCGTGATTACTTTTAGGATCCTCTAGTATGTGAAAAAAAATATGAAGCGAAAATAATCGGAAGGGAATCTTGAGGAGCGGTGGTCGGAGAGACCCCATTCGGGACCGACTCTGATAAAAATCTTTCGTCCAATTCGAAGGTCGTATCCTCTTTTTTGACGAATCGTGATGACTTTTAGGACCCTCTAGTGTGTGAAAAATAATATAAACCGAAAAAAATCGGAAGGGAAACTTGAGAAGCCGTGGTCAGAGCGACCCCATTCCTGACGCACACTAGTAAAAATCTTTCGTTGAATTCAAAGGTCGTTTCCTCTGTTTTGATGAATCTTGATGACTTTTAGCATCCTCTAGTATGTGAAGAAAAATATGAACCGAAATTAATCGGAAGGGAAACTTGAGGAGCGGTGGTCGGAGAGACGCCATTCGGGACCGACTCTGATATAAATCTTTCATCCAATTCGAAGTTCGTTTCCTCTTTTTTGATGAATCGTGATGTCTTTTAGGACTCTCTTGAATGTGAAAAAATATATTCACCGAGATAAATCTGAAGGGAAACTTGAGGAGCGATGGTCAAAGCGACCCCATTCTGGACCGACTATGATAAAAATCTTTCGTCCAATTCGAAGGTCGTATCCTGTTTTTTGACGAATCGTGATGACTTTTAGGACCCTCTAGTATGTGAAAAAAAATATAAACCGAAATAAATCGGACGGGAAACTTGAGCAGCGGTGGTCAGAACGACCCCATTCTAGACCGACTCTGATAAAAATCTTTCATCGAATTCGAAGGTCGTATCCTCTTTTTTGACGAATCGTGATGACTTTTAGGACCCTACAGTATGTGAAAAATAATAAAAACTGAAAAAAATCGAAAGGAAAACTTCAGAAGCAGTGGTCAGAACGACCCCATTCTGGACGCACACTAGTAAAAATCTTTCGTTGAATTCAAAGGTCGTATCCTCTTTTTTGACGAATCGTGATGACTTTTAGGACCCTCTAGTATGTGAAAATAATATAAACCGAAATAATACGAAAGGGGAACTATAGGAGCGGTGGTCAGACCGAGCCCATTCTGGACCGTCGCCGATAAAAATCTTTCATCGAATTCGAAGTTCGTTTCCTCTTTTTTGAAGAATCATTATGACTTTTAGGACTCTACTGTAGGTGAAAAAAAATATAAACCGAAATAAATCGGAAGGGAAACTTGAGGAGGGGTGGTCAGAGCGACCCCATTCTGGCCGCACACTAGTAAAAATCGTTCGTTGAATTCAAAGGTCGTTTCCTCTTTTTTGATGAATCGTGATGACTTTAAGGATCCTCTAGTATGTGAAAAAAAATATAAAGCGAAAATAATCGGAAGGGAATCTTGAGGAGCGGTGGTCGGAGAGACCCCATTCGGGACCGACTCTGATAAAAATCTTTAATCCAATTCTAAGTTCGTTTCCTCTTTTTTGATGAATCGTGATCACTTTTAGGACTCTATTGTAGGTGAAAAAAAATATGAACCGAAATAAAACGGAAGGAAAACTTGAGGAGGGGTGGTCAGAGCGACCCCATTCTGGACGCACACTAGTAAAAATCTTTCGTTGAATTCAAAGGTTGTTTCGTCTTTTTTGACGAATCGTGATGACCTTTAGGACCCTCTAGTAAGTGAAAAAAAATGTAAACCGAAATAAATCGAAAGGGAAACTTTAGGAGCGGTGGTCAGGGCGACCCCATTCTGGACCGACGCTGATAAAAATCTTTCATCGAATTCGAAGTTCGTTTCCTCTTTTTTGATGAATCGTGTGACTTTTAGGACCCTCTAGTATGTGAAAAAAAATATAAACCGAAATAAGTCGGAAGGGACACTTGAGGAGCGATGGTCAGAGCGACCCCATTCCAGAATGGGGTGGCACGAAAGATTGGGCGACCCCATTCCAGAATGGGGTCATACGAAAGATTTTTATCATAGTCGGTCCAGACCGACTATGATAAAAATCTTTCGTCCAATTCGAAGGTCGTATCCTCTTTTTTGACGAATCGTGATGACTTTTAGGACCCTCTAGTATGTGAAAAAAAATATGAACCGAAATTAATCGGAAGGGAAACTTGAGGAGCGGTGGTCGGAGAGACCCCATTCGGGACCGACTCTGATAAAAATCTTTAATCCAATTCTAAGTTCGTTTCCTCTTTTTTGATGAATCGTGATCACTTTTGGGACTCTATTGTAGGTGAAAAAAAATATGAACCGAAATAAAACGGAAGGAAAACTTGAGGAGGGGTGGTCAGAGCGACCCCATTCTGGACGCACACTAGTAAAAATCTTTCGTTGAATTCAAAGGTTGTTTCGTCTTTTTTGACGAATCGGGTCCTTTAGGACCCTCTAGTGAGTGAAAAAAAATGTAAACCGAAATAAATCGAAAGGGAAACTTGAGGAGCGGTGGTCGGAGAGACCCCATTCGGGACCGACTCTGATAAAAATCTTTCATCCAATTCGAAGTTCGTTTCATCTTTTTTGATGAATCGTGATGACTTTTAGGACTCTCTAGTATGTGAAAAAATATATAAACCGAAATAAATCGGAAGGGAAACATGAGGAGCGATGGTCAGGGCGACCCCATTCTGGACCGACTATGAAAGAAATGTTTCGTCCAATTCGAAGGTCGTATCCTCTTTTTTGACGAATCGTGATGACTTTTAGGACCCTCTAGTATGTGAAAAATAATATAAACCGAAAAAAATCGAAAGGGAAACTTGAGAAGCAGTGGTCGGAGCGACCCCATTCTGGACGCACACTAGAAAAAATGTTTCGTTGATTTCAAAGGTCGTTTCTTATTTTTTGATGAATCGTGATGACTTTTAAGACCCTCTAGTAAGTGAAAAAAAATATAAACCGAAATAAATCGGAAGGCAAACTTGAGCAGGGGTGGTCAGAGCGACGTCATTCTGGACGCACACTAGTAAAAATCTTTTGTTGAATTCAAAGGTCGGTTCCTCTTCTTGATGAATCGTGATTACTTTTAGGATCCTCTGGTATGTGAAAAAAAATATAAACCGAAATAAATCTGAAGGGAAACTTCAGGAGCGATGGTCAGATCGACCTCATTCTGGACGCACAAAATCTTTCGTTGAATTCAAAGGTCGTTTCTTATTTTTCGATGAATCGTGATGACTTTTAGGACCCTCTAGTATGTGAAAAAAAATATAAACCGAAATAAATCGGAAGGGAAACTTGAGGAGCAGTGGTCAGAGCGACCCCATTCTGGACGCACACTAGTAATAATCTTTCGTTGAATTCAAACCTCGTTTCCTCTTTTTTGATGAATCGTGATGACTTTAAGGATCCTCTAGTATGTGAAAAAAAATATTAACCGAAACAAATCGAAAGGGAAACTTGAGGAGCTATGGTCAGAGCGACCCCATTCTAGACCGACTCTGATAAAAATCTTTCATCCAATTCGAAGTTCGTTTCCTATTTTTTGATGAATCGTAATGACTTTTAGGACTCTCTAGTATGTGGAAAAAAATATAAACCGAAATAAATCGGAAGGGAAACTTGATCAGCGGTGGTCAGCGCGACCCCATTCTGGACCAACTATGATAAAAATCTTTCACCCAATTCGAAGGTCGTATCCTCTTTTTTGATGAATCGTGATGACTTTTAGGAACCTCTGGTATGTGAAAAAAAACAGAAACCGAATTAAATCTGAAGGGAAACTTCAGGAGCCATGGTCAGATTGACCTCATTCTGGACGCACAAAATCTTTCGTTGAATTCAAAGGTCGTTTCTTATTTTTTGATGAATCGTGATTACTTTTAGGATCCTCTAGTATGTGAAAAAAAATATGAAACGAAAATAATCGGAAGGGAATCTTGAGGAGCGGTGGTCGGAGAGACCCCATTCGGGACCGACTCTGATAAAAATCTTTAATCCAATTCGAAGTTCGTTTCCTCTTTTTTGATGAATCGTGATCACTTTTAGGACTCTATTGTAGATGAATAAAAATATAAACCGAAATAAATCGGAAGGGAAACTTGAGGAGGGGTGGTCAGAGCGACCTCATTCTGGACGCACATTAGTAAAAATCTTTTGTTGAATTCATAGGTTGGTTCCTCTTTTTAATGAATCGTGATTACTTTTAGGATCCTCTGGTATGTGAAAAAAAATATAAACCGAAATAAATCTGAAGGGAAACTTCAGGAGCGATGGTCAGAGCCACCCCGTTCTGGACCGTCTATGATAAAAATCTTTCGTCCAATTCGAAGGTCATATCCTTTTTTTTGATGAATCGTGATGACTATTAGGACTCTCTAGTAAGTGAAAAAATATATCAACCGAAATAAATCGGAAGGGACACTTGAGGAGCGATGGTCACAGCGCATAGTGGGGCCGATTCCCGAACAGCTGGTCAAAATTCGAAAACGTAGTTCATTCTGTTTGAGACGTAGTATATAAGGGTTTTAGGGGTCGCTGATTACGAATCTGAAGTCAAAATTCTAAAAAAACAAAATGGCGGATCTAATAATGCGGACGCAATTTTTTAAATCGGCCGGATTCATTTGAAACTTGTTATTTGGGGGTTTTTGGGGTCGCTGAATACGAATCTGGTGTGAATAAACAAAATAAAAAATGGCGGATCCAATATGGCGGTCGCAATTTTCGAAATCTGTCGCATTTGCTTTAAACTTGATAATCTGGGGTTTTTGAGGTCGCTGAATACGAATCCGGTGTGAAAAAAGCAAAATTAAAAATGGCGGATCCAATATGGCGGACGCAATTTTCGAAATCAACCGGATTCGCTTGAATCTTGTTACTCGGATTTTTTGAGGTCGCTGAACACGAATCCGGTGTAAAAGAAACAAAATTCAAAATGGCGGACCCAAAATAGAAATTATATATATTATATATATTATATATTACTAACTTTTTATATATCTGTAAGTAAATATTGTACAGATTTGAGAGAGAAGTTATTGAATTTTTTAGTAATTTTTAAAAAATATTAAAAAATGTATATATAAAATATATACGAAAGTTCAATAAAGAATACGATTTTTTAAATACTGACATATTTATTTAAGAAATACTGTTCAACACCAAATGTAAAAAATAACGTATTAACAAGCATATTATTATAATATTTATATTCATATTAAAATTAGTCTTCATCATCAGTCGAATTGTCTGTCGGAAAATCTGAAGAATCTGACAACATCGAAACGGAAGAGGTAGAATCATAATTGGACGCATAAAGTGTTGGTGAAGTAAGCAATGCAATTGTTTCTGGAAATAACGATTTTAATTTCTATCTGGCAATTTCCTTAAGCTTGATATATACGGATCTGATGATATTAGCAAGCGCAAGAGTGATCTTCCATCGATTTTGTTTAGCTGCATTTTCGTGCAAAATCTTCACGGTATCTTTTAATATATTTATTACAAGACTCCTGTGCATCTTCAGACATTTATCCGATTGGCAATAAGGCAAATTGTATTATTTCAGAGCCGTGAATTAAAAGTTTGTGTACAGAAGTGGCAAGGTAGAACCAGGGATATAAATCGACGAATTTCCGAGCTGTTTCTATTGTGTACTCTTGGAAACGTGGTATATTAATTTCATGAGCACTTGAAATAGCTTGTAAAATAACATGAAACGTTTTAATAATATCTTCGTCAACGCCCGTTATAGTAGCGGAAATTGATGCATTTTCAAAAAATTGACGCGTAGTGTTTCCGTCATTTGTACTACCAAATCCAGGCTGTGGTTGATCCACAATAAGTCCTAGCTGTTGGCGAAAATCTTTTTGAATATTTTTTTTCCTATTTTCTGTCGTTTCCTTATCTTTACTTCCTCGCGCTTGCCATTTCTTAATATCTAATTTATACGAAACATGTAAACAACATTCAAATAATCGAATCCACATGTGCAATGTAGATAAACCAAAATTTAAATTCTCTCTATTAATTTCTTTTTTTAAAAGTACATCGATATTATTAAAATCTTTACTAGTGGCATTACACAAATAGCAACGTTGAGCAGACGCAGTTGCAGTAATTGCGTTACAAACCTTACCATCAATCATAGTTAAAGCAAGTTCGTAAGTAACTGTGATCTCTTTTCTATCTATTACAGTTTTAAAAGGCATCAGTTTACCCGCTTGTTCTTTTATATTCTCTGTTTGTTTAACAGTGGCCTCAGTAGTTTCATGCAAAAATTCAATTTTTATTGGCCTACAAAAACGTGGTGATGATGGTCTCGGATTTTTCCACACAATGAGTTTTGCAGATGTATTTTTATCGATCGATATAAGTTGCAGTGGAACGAGCGAAGTGAAAAAGATATTATTGTCTGATTTACTTCCATTATCATCACTAAATTTTTGCTTGTACATACTTTGGCCAGAACTGCCATCACAACCCCACTTACAAATTAGATTTAAATTTGAAAGTTGTTCTCCCGGCAAACTTTTTACGACATCCATTTGAGTCGTCAACAGTCGGCCGATCGTATGGTCTAATAAAGCTTGTAGCTTAACTTCTGCACCGGTTTCACATATTCTAATACTTCTTTTTTCAGGATAACATTTACACTTGGCTTTTGATACTAATTTATAAGATGGATATAATGTACATTGCTTACTCACACTTATATTCCTTAATCCCTGGTATTGACTTCGCGATGGTTTTTGTTCGATTATAAGTGAAACAGCTTCATCAGCAGAAAGAGTGATTTCAGGAATAAACTCTAAAGATTTTCTATACCTTCGAGCTTTAGATGGACTACTCGAAGTTATATCTTTAACAATTTTAACAGCTTCCGCGTTCCCTTGGATTCGTAAATTCATTTGAGTTGCGTAGGCGAGCTCTTCGGTACTTGATTGCGATCGAATGACTTCGGTTCTCCTTCGCTTCGTTCTTTCACTGGATTGTACAAATTGCTGTTCTGAACGGCCCGCATGTGATTTATTTGACGTGGCTTGTGGTGGTGATCCATCTTCTTTATTTTCATCGAAATAAATGACAACATTTAGCCATTCTTGATTCCTCTCCAAAAATCTTTGTTCTATCCGCTTAACTTCCTGCCACTTTGCTTGTAATTTATATATTAGTTTACGAATGTCAGATTTCGCATTATGTGATAAGGTAAAAGATCGCTCCAATTTTTTAGACAAGTTACTTTCAATTTTTTCATAAACTATTGCAGCACCGTCATATAAGTTGCCTTTCAATAATTTAAAAATTTCTCCCCTTGACAAACTAGAAATTTCTTTGGTACTATCAGCACCTAAACAAAAAAACAAGTTTTAAATTTATAACATGTTGTTAAAGTGAAAGTAAAAACTTTTGTTACAAATTTGTAAAAATTCATTTTACAATAATTTTGTCAATGAAAGTTTGCGAAACATATGACTTTCTGTATGTTAACGGAAATGTTTATACGATATTTTTTACTTGTAATCTTCAAGCATTGCGTAAGTATGAATAAAATTAATAATTACAATATATCTTCATTATTATTCGTTAAACATATAAAAATAATGCACTTACTTTTAGTTGGAGCGTTCATTCTGCAAGACGATCCACTTCACAATGTTTGGTAAATTTTTCTCGTTTGGAATATTCTTTTACTTTCTATATTGTACGATGTAACACAATGTTGATACTCCAAGAAAAATTACTTCGAAATTGCGTCGTCAGATATGCGTTAGAATATCCAGACATGTATATAGCAATAAGGAACCCATATGTTTTCCAACAAATAACTACCTTTATAAAAATTTAACCAGTAATAAGTTACTGAGTAACAGTAATTTGTTATTAATTGATTTATCATAACCGGTATTAAATTTCTATAAAAACAGCATCTCTCTTTCAAAATAAGAGCCATAGATACCTCTAAATAACTAAACTAAGTACTTCCAATTTTTTAACCAAGTTTATTTTCCAATTGTTTAAACAATTCATTGAAAAATGCGAGATACGTGAAAACTGATAGAGCCAATTGATTCTACAGAACAAATCGCGTAGAATTCATGTATTGGACAATATTTTCCTCAGCCCAATTTGTTATAAAAAATAAAAAATAATTGTTTAGACAATTGAAAAAAAACTTTTTTATAATGAAATATCTTTTGACCGAATGCTCTCATTCCAGTATTCAGTTTTTCGCTATGTCTGCTGGTCTGCAATTGTTATTTTATTTTTTATAACAAATAGGGTTGAGGAAAAAATTGTTCAATGAATTAATTGTATGCGATTTGTTCCGTAAAATCAATTGGCGCTATTAGTTTTCGCGGATCTCGCATTTTTCAACAACTTTTTTAAACAACAATTGTTTAAACAATTGGAAACAAACTTTTTCTCATAATGAATTATCTTTTGACCAAATGGTCTCATCACAATATTCAGTTTTTCGCTATGTTTGCTTGTCCGCCTATGGGCTTCAATGGGTTAATGTGAATTTGTCATTTTTTAAAATCAATCGTGCATTAAAAACGCTCGGGCACCTCCGAGCAGTTAATTTTTACTAATTTTGTTACATAATAGTACAAACGTTAATTTAGAACTTGTTTCATTGCGGGACTTTGCGGGACACTTAACTTTTTCTCTATTTTTCTATAATGATTGCACACCATTTTTCATTTTTCTCTACTTTATACAATATTTAGCTATTAGTTTATATGAATCTGTTACAATTTTCGACGCATACGATAATAAACTACTTCGTTGAACCTAAAACCTCCATTTTGCAGAATTAAGAAAGACCAACTTTACGATTTTCCACGAATTTTTGAATATGACGCTTGAATATGAGCTCGAACGATCGAGTTGTTACTTGTACGAAGGTTTCTTTTGTATAGGCTTGTACTTGCCAGGTATACTTCGTTAGCCCTTATAAAATGTTCCATATACTCTTTAAACATTACTCTATCCATCTATGTACTCTAAATCCTATAAAATGAAACTTCATTTTTTGAATTTTGGCCAGCTTTTCGGGAATCGGCCCCACTGTGCAGCGACCCCATTCTAGACCGACTATGATAAAAATCTTTCGTCCAATTCGAAGATCGTATCCTCTTTTTTGACGAATCGTGATGACTTTTAGGACCCTCTAGTATGTGAAAAATATATAAACCGAAATAAATCTGACGGGAAACTTGAGGAGCGATGGTCAGAGCGACCCCATTCTGGACCGACTATGATAAAAATCTTTGATCGAATTCGAAGTTCGTTTCCTCTTTTTTGATGAATCGTGATGACTTATAGGACCCTCTAGTATGTGAAAAATAATATAAACCGAAAAAAATCGGAAGGGAAACTTGAAAAGCAGTGGTCAGAGCAACCCCATTCTGGACGCACAATAGTAAAAATCTCTCGTTGAATTCAAAGATCGTTTCCTCTTTTTTCATGAATCGTGATGACTTTTAGGATCCTCTAGTATGTAACAAAAAATATGAACCGAAATTAATCGGAAGGGAAACTTGAGGAGCGGTGGTCGGAGAGACCCCATCCGGGACAGACTCTGATAAAAATCTTTCATCCAATTCGAAGTTTGTTTCATCTTTTTTGATAAATCGTGATGACTTTTAGGACTCTCTAGTATGTGAAAAAAAATATAAACCGAAATAAATCGGAAGGGAAACTTGAGCAGCGGTGGTCAGAGCGACTCCATTCTGGACCAACTACGATAAAAATCTTTCGTCCAATTCAAAGGTCGTATCCTCATTTTGACGAATTGTGATGACTTTCAGGACTCTACTGTAGGTGAAAAAAAATATCAACCGAAATAAATCGGAAGGGAAACTTCAGGAGGGGTGGTCAGAGCGACCCCATTCCAGAATCCATCCAGAGACACACCCCATTCTAGTGTGCATCCAGATGCACACTAGTAAAAATCTTTCGTTGAATTCATAGGTCGTTTCTTCTTTTTTGTTGAATCGTGATGACTTTAAGGATCCTCTAGTATGTGAAAAAAAATATGAACTGAAATAAATCCGAAGGGAAACTTGAGGAGCGGTGGTCGGAGAGACGCCATTCGGGACCGACTCTGATAATTTTAGGACCCTCTAGTAAGTGAAAAAATATATAAACCGAAATAAATCGAAAGGGTAACTTTAGGAGCGGTGGTCAGACCGACCCCATTCTGGACCGACTCTGATAAAAATCTTTAATCCAATTCGAAGTTCGTTTCCTCTTTTTTGATGAATCGTGATGACTTTTAGGACTCTCTAGTATGTGAAAAAAAATATGAAGCGAAATATAACGGAAGGGAAACTTGAGGAGCAGTCGTCTGAGTGACCCCATTCTGGACGCTCACTAGTAAAAATCTTTCGTTGAATTCAAAGGTCGTTTCCTCTTTTTTGATGAATCGTGATGACTTTTAGGATCCTCTAGTATGTGAAAAAAAATATGAACTGAAATTAATCGGAAGTCAATCTTGAGGAGCGGTGGTCGGAGAAACCCCATTCGGGACCGACGCTGATAAAAATCTTTCGTCCATTTCGAAGGTCGTATCGTCTTTTTTGATGAATCGTGATGACTTTTAGGACCCTCTAGTATGTGAAAAATAATATAAACCGAAAAAAATCGGAAGGGAAACTTGAGAAGCAGTGGTCAGAGCGACCCCATTCTGGACGCACACTATTAGAAATCTTTCGTTGAATTCAAAGGTCGTTTCCTCTTTTTTTGAGGAATCGTGATGACTTTTAGGATCCTCTAGTATGTGAAAAAAAAAATGAACCTAAATTAATAGGAAGGGAAACTTGAGGAGCGGTGGTCGGAGAGACCCCATTCGGGACCGACTGTGATAAAAATCTTTCATCCAATTCGACGTTCGTTTCCTTTTTTTTGATGAATCGTGATAACTTTTAGGACTCTATTGTAGGTGTAAAAAAATATGAACCGAAATAAATGGTCTGGGAAACTTGAGGGGCGGGGGTCGGAGAGACCCCTTTGGGACCTACTCTGATAAAAATCTTTCATCCGATTCGAAGTTTGTTTCCTATTTTTTGATGAATCGTGATGACTTTTAGGACCCTCTAGTATGTGAAAAAAAATATAAACCGAAATACATCGAAAGGGTAACTTTAGGAGCGGTGTTCAGACCGAGCCCATTCTGGACCGACTCTGATAAAAATCTTTAATCCAATACGAAGTTCGTTTCCTCTTTTTTGATGAATCGTGATCACTTTTAGGACTCGATTGTATGTGAAAAAAAATATAAACCGAAATAAATCGGAAGGGAATTTTGAGGAGGGGTGGTCAGAGCGACCTCATTCTGGACGCACACTAGTAGAAATCTTTCGTTGAATTCAAAGGTCGTTTCATCTTTTTTGATGAATCGTGATGACTTTTAGGATCCTCTAGTATGTGAAAAAAATATAAACCGAAATATATCTTACGGGAAACTTGAGGAGCGGTGGTCGGAGAGAATCCAATCGGGACCGACTCTGATAAAAATCTTTCGTCCAATTCGAAGGTCGGATCCTCTTCTTTGACGAATCGTGATGACTTTTAGGACCCTCTAGTATGTGAAAAATAATATAAACCGAAAAAAATCGGAAGGGAAACTTGAGAAACAGTGGTCAGAGCGACCCCATTCTGGACGCACACTAGTAAAAATCTTTCGTTGAATTCAAAGGTTGTTTCCTCTTTTTTGATGAATCGTGATGACTTTTAGCATCCTCTAAAATGTAAAAAAAATATTAACCGAAATTAATCGGAAGGGAATCTTGAGGAGCGGTGGTCGGAGAGACCCCATTCGGGACCGACTCTGATAAAAATCTTTCATCCAATTCGAAGTTCGTTTCCTCTTTTTTGATGAATAGTGATGACTTTTAGGACTCTCTAGTATAAGAAAAAAATATGAAGCGAAATATAACGTAAGGGAAACTTGAGGAGCAGTGGTCATAGCGACCCCATTCGGGACTGAGTCTGTTAAAAAATCTTCCGTCCAATTCGAATGTCGTATGTTCTTTTTTGATGAATCGTTATGACTTTTAGGACTCTTTTGTAGGTGCACAAAAATATAAACCGAAATAAATCGGAAGGGAAACTTGAGGAGCAGTGGTCAGAGAGACTTCATTCTGGACGCACACTAGTAAAAATCTTTCGTTGAATTCAAAGGTCGTTTCCTCTTTTTTGGTGAATCGTGATGCCTGTTAGGATTCTCTAGTATGTGAAAAATATATACACCGAAATAAATCTGAAGGGAAACTTGAGGATCGATGGTCAGAACGATCCCAATCTGGACCGACAATGATAAAAATCTTTCGTCCAATTCGAAGGTCGTATCCTGTTTTTTGACGAATCGTGATGACTTTCAGGACCCTCTAGTATGTGAAAAAAAATATAAACCGAAATAAATCGAAACGGAAACTTGAGCAGCGGTGGTCAGAACGACCCCATTCTGGACGCACACTAGTAAAAATCTTTCGTTGAATTCAAAGGTCGTATCCTCTTTTTTGACGAATCGTGATGACTTTTAGGACTCTCTAGTATGTGAAAAAAAATATAAGCCCAAATAAATCGGAAGGGAAACTTGAGAAGCAGTGGTCATAGCGACCCCATTCTGGACGCACACTAGTAAAAATCTTTCGTTTAATTCAAAGGTCGTATCCTCTTCTTTGATGAATCGTGATGACTTTTAGGACTGTCTAGTATGTGAAAAAAAATATAAACCGAAATAAATCGGAAGGGAAACTTGAGAGGCGGTGGTCAGAGCGACCCCATTCTGGACGCACACTAGTAAAAATCTTTCGTTGTATTCAAAGGTCGTTTCCTCCTTTTTGATGAATTGTGATGACTTTAAGGATCCTCTCGTATGTGAAAAAAAATATTAACCGAAATTAATCGGAAGGGAATCTTGAGGAGCGGTGGTCGGAGAGACCCCATTCGGTACCGACTCTGATAAAAATCTTTCATCCAATTCGAAGTTCGTTTCATCTTTTTTGATGAATCGTGATGACTTTTAGGACTCTCTAGTATGTGAAAAAATATATAAACCGAAATAAATCGGAAGGGAAACATGAGGAGCGATGGTCAGGGCGGCCCCATTCTGGACCGACTATGAAAGAAATGTTTCGTCCAATTCGAAGGTCGTATCCTCTTTTTTGACGAATCGTGATGACTTTTAGGACCCTCTAGTATGTGAAAAATAATATAAACCGAAAAAAATCGTAAGGGAAACTTGAGAAGCAGTGGTCAGAGCGACCCCATTCTGGATGCACACTAGTAAAAATCTTTCGTTGAATTCAAAGGTCGTTTCTTATTTTTTGATGAATCGTGATGACTTTTAGGACCCTCTAGTATGTGAAAAAAAATATGAACCGAAATAAATCGTAAGGGAAACTTGAGAAGCAGTGGTCAGAGCGACCCCATTCTGGATGCACACTAGTAAAAATCTTTCGTTGAATTCAAAGGTCGTTTCTTATTTTTTGATGAATCGTGATGACTTTTAGGACCCTCTAGTATGTGAAAAAAAATATGAACCGAAATAAATCGGAAGGGAAACTTGAGGAGCAGTGGTCAGAGCGACCCCATTCTGGACGCACACTAGTAATAATCTTTCGTTGAATTCAAAGATCGTTTCCTCTTTTTTGATGAATCGTGATGACTTTAAGGATCCTCTAGTATGTGAAAAAAAATATGAAGCGAAAATAATCGGAAGGGAATCTTGAGGAGCGGTGGTCGGAGAGACCCCATTCGGGACCGACTCTGATAAAAATCTTTAATCCAATTCGAAGTTTGTTTCCTCTTTGTTGATGAATCGTGATCACTTTTAGGACTCTATTGTAGGTGAAAAAATATATAAACCGAAATAAATCGGAAGGGAAACATGAGGAGCGATGGTCAGGGCGACCCCATTCTGGACCGACTATGAAAGAAATGTTTCGTCCAATTCGAAGGTCGTATCCTCTTTTTTGACGAATCGTGATGACTTTTAGGACCCTCTAGTATGTGAAAAATTATATAAACCGAAAGAAATCGGAAGGGAAACTTGAGAAGCAGTGGTCAGAGCGACCCCATTCTGGACACACAATAGTAAAAATCTTTCGTTGAATTCAATGGTCGTTTCCTCTTTTTTGATGAATCGTGACGACTTTTAGGATCCTCTAGTATGTGAAAAAAGTATAAACCGAAATAAATCTGACGGAAAACTTGAGGAGCGATGGTCAGAGCGACCCCATTCTGGACCGACTATGATAAAAATCTTTCGTCCAATTCGAAGGTCGTATCCTCTTTTTTGACGAATCGTGATGACTTTGAGGACCCTCTAGTATGTGAAAAATAATATAAACAGAAAAAATTCGGAAGGGAAATTTGAGAAGCAGTGGTCAGAGCGACCCCATTCTGGACGCACACTAGTAAAAATCTTTCGTTGAATTCAAAGGTTGTTTCTTATTTTTTGATGAATCGTGATGACTTTTAGGACTCTTTTGTAGGTGCACAAAAATATAAACCGAAATAAATCGGAAGGGGATCTTGAGGAGCAGTGGTCAGAGCGACCCCATTCTGGACGCTCACTAGTAAAAATCTTTCGTTGAATTCAAAGGTAGTTTCCTCTTTTTTGATGAATCGTGATGACTTTAAGGATCCTCTAGTATGTGAAAAAAAATATGAAGCGAAAATAATCGGAAGGGAATCTTGAGGAGCGGTGGTCGGAGAGACCCCATTCGGGACCGACTCTGATAAAAATCTTTCGTCCAATTCGAAGGTCGTATCCTCTTTTTTGACGAATCGTGATGACTTTTAGGACCCTCTAGTATGTGAAAAATAATATAAACCGAAAAAAATCGGAAGGGAAACTTGAGAAGCCGTGGTCAGAGCGACCCCATTCCTGACGCACACTAGTAAAAATCTTTCGTTGAATTCAAAGGTCGTTTCCTCTGTTTTGATGAATCTTGATGACTTTTAGCATCCTCTAGTATGTGAAGAAAAATATGAACCGAAATTAATCGGAAGGGAAACTTGAGGAGCGGTGGTCGGAGAGACGCCATTCGGGACCGACTCTGATAAAAATCTTTAATCCAATTCTAAGTTCGTTTCCTCTTTTTTGATGAATCGTGATCACTTTTGGGACTCTATTGTAGGTGAAAAAAAATATGAACCGAAATAAAACGGAAGGAAAACTTGAGGAGGGGTGGTCAGAGCGACCCCATTCTGGACGCACACTAGTAAAAATCTTTCGTTGAATTCAAAGGTTGTTTCGTCTTTTTTGACGAATCGGGTCCTTTAGGACCCTCTAGTAAGTGAAAAAAAATGTAAACCGAAATAAATCGACAGGGAAACTTGAGGAGCGGTGGTCGGAGAGACCCCATTCGGGACCGACTCTGATAAAAATCTTTCATCCAATTCGAAGTTCGTTTCATCTTTTTTGATGAATCGTGATGACTTTTAGGACTCTCTAGTATGTGAAAAAATATATAAACCGAAATAAATCGGAAGGGAAACATGAGGAGCGATGGTCAGGGCGACCCCATTCTGGACCGACTATGAAAGAAATGTTTCGTCCAATTCGAAGGTCGTATCCTCTTTTTTGACGAATCGTGATGACTTTTAGGACCCTCTAGTATGTGAAAAATAATATAAACCGAAAAAAATCGAAAGGGAAACTTGAGAAGCAGTGGTCGGAGCGACCCCATTCTGGACGCACACTAGAAAAAATGTTTCGTTGATTTCAAAGGTCGTTTCTTATTTTTTGATGAATCGTGATGACTTTTAAGACCCTCTAGTAAGTGAAAAAAAATATAAACCGAAATAAATCGGAAGGCAAACTTGAGCAGGGGTGGTCAGAGCGACGTCATTCTGGACGCACACTAGTAAAAATCTTTTGTTGAATTCAAAGGTCGGTTCCTCTTCTTGATGAATCGTGATTACTTTTAGGATCCTCTGGTATGTGAAAAAAAATATAAACCGAAATAAATCTGAAGGGAAACTTCAGGAGCGATGGTCAGATCGACCTCATTCTGGACGCACAAAATCTTTCGTTGAATTCAAAGGTCGTTTCTTATTTTTCGATGAATCGTGATGACTTTTAGGACCCTCTAGTATGTGAAAAAAAATATAAACCGAAATAAATCGGAAGGGAAACTTGAGGAGCAGTGGTCAGAGCGACCCCATTCTGGACGCACACTAGTAATAATCTTTCGTTGAATTCAAACCTCGTTTCCTCTTTTTTGATGAATCGTGATGACTTTAAGGATCCTCTAGTATGTGAAAAAAAATATTAACCGAAACAAATCGAAAGGGAAACTTGAGGAGCTATGGTCAGAGCGACCCCATTCTAGACCGACTCTGATAAAAATCTTTCATCCAATTCGAAGTTCGTTTCCTATTTTTTGATGAATCGTAATGACTTTTAGGACTCTCTAGTATGTGGAAAAAAATATAAACCGAAATAAATCGGAAGGGAAACTTGATCAGCGGTGGTCAGCGCGACCCCATTCTGGACCAACTATGATAAAAATCTTTCACCCAATTCGAAGGTCGTATCCTCTTTTTTGACGAATCGTGATGACTTTTAGGAACCTCTGGTATGTGAAAAAAAACACAAACCGAATTAAATCTGAAGGGAAACTTCAGGAGCCATGGTCAGATTGACCTCATTCTGGACGCACAAAATCTTTCGTTGAATTCAAAGGTCGTTTCTTATTTTTTGATGAATCGTGATTACTTTTAGGATCCTCTAGTATGTGAAAAAAAATATGAAACGAAAATAATCGGAAGGGAATCTTGAGGAGCGGTGGTCGGAGAGACCCCATTCGGGACCGACTCTGATAAAAATCTTTAATCCAATTCGAAGTTCGTTTCCTCTTTTTTGATGAATCGTGATCACTTTTAGGACTCTATTGTAGATGAATAAAAATATAAACCGAAATAAATCGGAAGGGAAACTTGAGGAGGGGTGGTCAGAGCGACCTCATTCTGGACGCACATTAGTAAAAATCTTTTGTTGAATTCATAGGTTGGTTCCTCTTTTTAATGAATCGTGATTACTTTTAGGATCCTCTGGTATGTGAAAAAAAATATAAACCGAAATAAATCTGAAGGGAAACTTCAGGAGCGATGGTCAGAGCCACCCCGTTCTGGACCGTCTATGATAAAAATCTTTCGTCCAATTCGAAGGTCATATCCTTTTTTTTGATGAATCGTGATGACTATTAGGACTC
This sequence comes from Oxytorus armatus, assembly GCA_958009045.1. Taxonomy (NCBI): domain Eukaryota; kingdom Metazoa; phylum Arthropoda; class Insecta; order Hymenoptera; family Ichneumonidae; genus Oxytorus; species Oxytorus armatus. The sequence continues at coordinate 5,791,733 of OY253752.1, forward strand.
TCTAGTAAGTGAAAAAATATATCAACCGAAATAAATCGGAAGGGACACTTGAGGAGCGATGGTCACAGCGCATAGTGGGGCCGATTCCCGAACAGCTGGTCAAAATTCGAAAACGTAGTTCATTCTGTTTGAGACGTAGTATATAAGGGTTTTAGGGGTCGCTGATTACGAATCTGAAGTCAAAATTCTAAAAAAACAAAATGGCGGATCTAATAATGCGGACGCAATTTTTTAAATCGGCCGGATTCATTTGAAACTTGTTATTTGGGGGTTTTTGGGGTCGCTGAATACGAATCTGGTGTGAATAAACAAAATAAAAAATGGCGGATCCAATATGGCGGTCGCAATTTTCGAAATCTGTCGCATTTGCTTTAAACTTGATAATCTGGGGTTTTTGAGGTCGCTGAATACGAATCCGGTGTGAAAAAAGCAAAATTAAAAATGGCGGATCCAATATGGCGGACGCAATTTTCGAAATCAACCGGATTCGCTTGAATCTTGTTACTCGGATTTTTTGAGGTCGCTGAACACGAATCCGGTGTAAAAGAAACAAAATTCAAAATGGCGGACCCAAAATAGAAATTATATATATTATATATATTATATATTACTAACTTTTTATATATCTGTAAGTAAATATTGTACAGATTTGAGAGAGAAGTTATTGAATTTTTTAGTAATTTTTAAAAAATATTAAAAAATGTATATATAAAATATATACGAAAGTTCAATAAAGAATACGATTTTTTAAATACTGACATATTTATTTAAGAAATACTGTTCAACACCAAATGTAAAAAATAACGTATTAACAAGCATATTATTATAATATTTATATTCATATTAAAATTAGTCTTCATCATCAGTCGAATTGTCTGTCGGAAAATCTGAAGAATCTGACAACATCGAAACGGAAGAGGTAGAATCATAATTGGACGCATAAAGTGTTGGTGAAGTAAGCAATGCAATTGTTTCTGGAAATAACGATTTTAATTTCTATCTGGCAATTTCCTTAAGCTTGATATATACGGATCTGATGATATTAGCAAGCGCAAGAGTGATCTTCCATCGATTTTGTTTAGCTGCATTTTCGTGCAAAATCTTCACGGTATCTTTTAATATATTTATTACAAGACTCCTGTGCATCTTCAGACATTTATCCGATTGGCAATAAGGCAAATTGTATTATTTCAGAGCCGTGAATTAAAAGTTTGTGTACAGAAGTGGCAAGGTAGAACCAGGGATATAAATCGACGAATTTCCGAGCTGTTTCTATTGTGTACTCTTGGAAACGTGGTATATTAATTTCATGAGCACTTGAAATAGCTTGTAAAATAACATGAAACGTTTTAATAATATCTTCGTCAACGCCCGTTATAGTAGCGGAAATTGATGCATTTTCAAAAAATTGACGCGTAGTGTTTCCGTCATTTGTACTACCAAATCCAGGCTGTGGTTGATCCACAATAAGTCCTAGCTGTTGGCGAAAATCTTTTTGAATATTTTTTTTCCTATTTTCTGTCGTTTCCTTATCTTTACTTCCTCGCGCTTGCCATTTCTTAATATCTAATTTATACGAAACATGTAAACAACATTCAAATAATCGAATCCACATGTGCAATGTAGATAAACCAAAATTTAAATTCTCTCTATTAATTTCTTTTTTTAAAAGTACATCGATATTATTAAAATCTTTACTAGTGGCATTACACAAATAGCAACGTTGAGCAGACGCAGTTGCAGTAATTGCGTTACAAACCTTACCATCAATCATAGTTAAAGCAAGTTCGTAAGTAACTGTGATCTCTTTTCTATCTATTACAGTTTTAAAAGGCATCAGTTTACCCGCTTGTTCTTTTATATTCTCTGTTTGTTTAACAGTGGCCTCAGTAGTTTCATGCAAAAATTCAATTTTTATTGGCCTACAAAAACGTGGTGATGATGGTCTCGGATTTTTCCACACAATGAGTTTTGCAGATGTATTTTTATCGATCGATATAAGTTGCAGTGGAACGAGCGAAGTGAAAAAGATATTATTGTCTGATTTACTTCCATTATCATCACTAAATTTTTGCTTGTACATACTTTGGCCAGAACTGCCATCACAACCCCACTTACAAATTAGATTTAAATTTGAAAGTTGTTCTCCCGGCAAACTTTTTACGACATCCATTTGAGTCGTCAACAGTCGGCCGATCGTATGGTCTAATAAAGCTTGTAGCTTAACTTCTGCACCGGTTTCACATATTCTAATACTTCTTTTTTCAGGATAACATTTACACTTGGCTTTTGATACTAATTTATAAGATGGATATAATGTACATTGCTTACTCACACTTATATTCCTTAATCCCTGGTATTGACTTCGCGATGGTTTTTGTTCGATTATAAGTGAAACAGCTTCATCAGCAGAAAGAGTGATTTCAGGAATAAACTCTAAAGATTTTCTATACCTTCGAGCTTTAGATGGACTACTCGAAGTTATATCTTTAACAATTTTAACAGCTTCCGCGTTCCCTTGGATTCGTAAATTCATTTGAGTTGCGTAGGCGAGCTCTTCGGTACTTGATTGCGATCGAATGACTTCGGTTCTCCTTCGCTTCGTTCTTTCACTGGATTGTACAAATTGCTGTTCTGAACGGCCCGCATGTGATTTATTTGACGTGGCTTGTGGTGGTGATCCATCTTCTTTATTTTCATCGAAATAAATGACAACATTTAGCCATTCTTGATTCCTCTCCAAAAATCTTTGTTCTATCCGCTTAACTTCCTGCCACTTTGCTTGTAATTTATATATTAGTTTACGAATGTCAGATTTCGCATTATGTGATAAGGTAAAAGATCGCTCCAATTTTTTAGACAAGTTACTTTCAATTTTTTCATAAACTATTGCAGCACCGTCATATAAGTTGCCTTTCAATAATTTAAAAATTTCTCCCCTTGACAAACTAGAAATTTCTTTGGTACTATCAGCACCTAAACAAAAAAACAAGTTTTAAATTTATAACATGTTGTTAAAGTGAAAGTAAAAACTTTTGTTACAAATTTGTAAAAATTCATTTTACAATAATTTTGTCAATGAAAGTTTGCGAAACATATGACTTTCTGTATGTTAACGGAAATGTTTATACGATATTTTTTACTTGTAATCTTCAAGCATTGCGTAAGTATGAATAAAATTAATAATTACAATATATCTTCATTATTATTCGTTAAACATATAAAAATAATGCACTTACTTTTAGTTGGAGCGTTCATTCTGCAAGACGATCCACTTCACAATGTTTGGTAAATTTTTCTCGTTTGGAATATTCTTTTACTTTCTATATTGTACGATGTAACACAATGTTGATACTCCAAGAAAAATTACTTCGAAATTGCGTCGTCAGATATGCGTTAGAATATCCAGACATGTATATAGCAATAAGGAACCCATATGTTTTCCAACAAATAACTACCTTTATAAAAATTTAACCAGTAATAAGTTACTGAGTAACAGTAATTTGTTATTAATTGATTTATCATAACCGGTATTAAATTTCTATAAAAACAGCATCTCTCTTTCAAAATAAGAGCCATAGATACCTCTAAATAACTAAACTAAGTACTTCCAATTTTTTAACCAAGTTTATTTTCCAATTGTTTAAACAATTCATTGAAAAATGCGAGATACGTGAAAACTGATAGAGCCAATTGATTCTACAGAACAAATCGCGTAGAATTCATGTATTGGACAATATTTTCCTCAGCCCAATTTGTTATAAAAAATAAAAAATAATTGTTTAGACAATTGAAAAAAAACTTTTTTATAATGAAATATCTTTTGACCGAATGCTCTCATTCCAGTATTCAGTTTTTCGCTATGTCTGCTGGTCTGCAATTGTTATTTTATTTTTTATAACAAATAGGGTTGAGGAAAAAATTGTTCAATGAATTAATTGTATGCGATTTGTTCCGTAAAATCAATTGGCGCTATTAGTTTTCGCGGATCTCGCATTTTTCAACAACTTTTTTAAACAACAATTGTTTAAACAATTGGAAACAAACTTTTTCTCATAATGAATTATCTTTTGACCAAATGGTCTCATCACAATATTCAGTTTTTCGCTATGTTTGCTTGTCCGCCTATGGGCTTCAATGGGTTAATGTGAATTTGTCATTTTTTAAAATCAATCGTGCATTAAAAACGCTCGGGCACCTCCGAGCAGTTAATTTTTACTAATTTTGTTACATAATAGTACAAACGTTAATTTAGAACTTGTTTCATTGCGGGACTTTGCGGGACACTTAACTTTTTCTCTATTTTTCTATAATGATTGCACACCATTTTTCATTTTTCTCTACTTTATACAATATTTAGCTATTAGTTTATATGAATCTGTTACAATTTTCGACGCATACGATAATAAACTACTTCGTTGAACCTAAAACCTCCATTTTGCAGAATTAAGAAAGACCAACTTTACGATTTTCCACGAATTTTTGAATATGACGCTTGAATATGAGCTCGAACGATCGAGTTGTTACTTGTACGAAGGTTTCTTTTGTATAGGCTTGTACTTGCCAGGTATACTTCGTTAGCCCTTATAAAATGTTCCATATACTCTTTAAACATTACTCTATCCATCTATGTACTCTAAATCCTATAAAATGAAACTTCATTTTTTGAATTTTGGCCAGCTTTTCGGGAATCGGCCCCACTGTGCAGCGACCCCATTCTAGACCGACTATGATAAAAATCTTTCGTCCAATTCGAAGATCGTATCCTCTTTTTTGACGAATCGTGATGACTTTTAGGACCCTCTAGTATGTGAAAAATATATAAACCGAAATAAATCTGACGGGAAACTTGAGGAGCGATGGTCAGAGCGACCCCATTCTGGACCGACTATGATAAAAATCTTTGATCGAATTCGAAGTTCGTTTCCTCTTTTTTGATGAATCGTGATGACTTATAGGACCCTCTAGTATGTGAAAAATAATATAAACCGAAAAAAATCGGAAGGGAAACTTGAAAAGCAGTGGTCAGAGCAACCCCATTCTGGACGCACAATAGTAAAAATCTCTCGTTGAATTCAAAGATCGTTTCCTCTTTTTTCATGAATCGTGATGACTTTTAGGATCCTCTAGTATGTAACAAAAAATATGAACCGAAATTAATCGGAAGGGAAACTTGAGGAGCGGTGGTCGGAGAGACCCCATCCGGGACAGACTCTGATAAAAATCTTTCATCCAATTCGAAGTTTGTTTCATCTTTTTTGATAAATCGTGATGACTTTTAGGACTCTCTAGTATGTGAAAAAAAATATAAACCGAAATAAATCGGAAGGGAAACTTGAGCAGCGGTGGTCAGAGCGACTCCATTCTGGACCAACTACGATAAAAATCTTTCGTCCAATTCAAAGGTCGTATCCTCATTTTGACGAATTGTGATGACTTTCAGGACTCTACTGTAGGTGAAAAAAAATATCAACCGAAATAAATCGGAAGGGAAACTTCAGGAGGGGTGGTCAGAGCGACCCCATTCCAGAATCCATCCAGAGACACACCCCATTCTAGTGTGCATCCAGATGCACACTAGTAAAAATCTTTCGTTGAATTCATAGGTCGTTTCTTCTTTTTTGTTGAATCGTGATGACTTTAAGGATCCTCTAGTATGTGAAAAAAAATATGAACTGAAATAAATCCGAAGGGAAACTTGAGGAGCGGTGGTCGGAGAGACGCCATTCGGGACCGACTCTGATAATTTTAGGACCCTCTAGTAAGTGAAAAAATATATAAACCGAAATAAATCGAAAGGGTAACTTTAGGAGCGGTGGTCAGACCGACCCCATTCTGGACCGACTCTGATAAAAATCTTTAATCCAATTCGAAGTTCGTTTCCTCTTTTTTGATGAATCGTGATGACTTTTAGGACTCTCTAGTATGTGAAAAAAAATATGAAGCGAAATATAACGGAAGGGAAACTTGAGGAGCAGTCGTCTGAGTGACCCCATTCTGGACGCTCACTAGTAAAAATCTTTCGTTGAATTCAAAGGTCGTTTCCTCTTTTTTGATGAATCGTGATGACTTTTAGGATCCTCTAGTATGTGAAAAAAAATATGAACTGAAATTAATCGGAAGTCAATCTTGAGGAGCGGTGGTCGGAGAAACCCCATTCGGGACCGACGCTGATAAAAATCTTTCGTCCATTTCGAAGGTCGTATCGTCTTTTTTGATGAATCGTGATGACTTTTAGGACCCTCTAGTATGTGAAAAATAATATAAACCGAAAAAAATCGGAAGGGAAACTTGAGAAGCAGTGGTCAGAGCGACCCCATTCTGGACGCACACTATTAGAAATCTTTCGTTGAATTCAAAGGTCGTTTCCTCTTTTTTTGAGGAATCGTGATGACTTTTAGGATCCTCTAGTATGTGAAAAAAAAAATGAACCTAAATTAATAGGAAGGGAAACTTGAGGAGCGGTGGTCGGAGAGACCCCATTCGGGACCGACTGTGATAAAAATCTTTCATCCAATTCGACGTTCGTTTCCTTTTTTTTGATGAATCGTGATAACTTTTAGGACTCTATTGTAGGTGTAAAAAAATATGAACCGAAATAAATGGTCTGGGAAACTTGAGGGGCGGGGGTCGGAGAGACCCCTTTGGGACCTACTCTGATAAAAATCTTTCATCCGATTCGAAGTTTGTTTCCTATTTTTTGATGAATCGTGATGACTTTTAGGACCCTCTAGTATGTGAAAAAAAATATAAACCGAAATACATCGAAAGGGTAACTTTAGGAGCGGTGTTCAGACCGAGCCCATTCTGGACCGACTCTGATAAAAATCTTTAATCCAATACGAAGTTCGTTTCCTCTTTTTTGATGAATCGTGATCACTTTTAGGACTCGATTGTATGTGAAAAAAAATATAAACCGAAATAAATCGGAAGGGAATTTTGAGGAGGGGTGGTCAGAGCGACCTCATTCTGGACGCACACTAGTAGAAATCTTTCGTTGAATTCAAAGGTCGTTTCATCTTTTTTGATGAATCGTGATGACTTTTAGGATCCTCTAGTATGTGAAAAAAATATAAACCGAAATATATCTTACGGGAAACTTGAGGAGCGGTGGTCGGAGAGAATCCAATCGGGACCGACTCTGATAAAAATCTTTCGTCCAATTCGAAGGTCGGATCCTCTTCTTTGACGAATCGTGATGACTTTTAGGACCCTCTAGTATGTGAAAAATAATATAAACCGAAAAAAATCGGAAGGGAAACTTGAGAAACAGTGGTCAGAGCGACCCCATTCTGGACGCACACTAGTAAAAATCTTTCGTTGAATTCAAAGGTTGTTTCCTCTTTTTTGATGAATCGTGATGACTTTTAGCATCCTCTAGAATGTAAAAAAAATATTAACCGAAATTAATCGGAAGGGAATCTTGAGGAGCGGTGGTCGGAGAGACCCCATTCGGGACCGACTCTGATAAAAATCTTTCATCCAATTCGAAGTTCGTTTCCTCTTTTTTGATGAATAGTGATGACTTTTAGGACTCTCTAGTATAAGAAAAAAAATATGAAGCGAAATATAACGTAAGGGAAACTTGAGGAGCAGTGGTCATAGCGACCCCATTCGGGACTGAGTCTGTTAAAAAATCTTCCGTCCAATTCGAATGTCGTATGTTCTTTTTTGATGAATCGTTATGACTTTTAGGACTCTTTTGTAGGTGCACAAAAATATAAACCGAAATAAATCGGAAGGGAAACTTGAGGAGCAGTGGTCAGAGAGACTTCATTCTGGACGCACACTAGTAAAAATCTTTCGTTGAATTCAAAGGTCGTTTCCTCTTTTTTGGTGAATCGTGATGCCTGTTAGGATTCTCTAGTATGTGAAAAATATATACACCGAAATAAATCTGAAGGGAAACTTGAGGATCGATGGTCAGAACGATCCCAATCTGGACCGACAATGATAAAAATCTTTCGTCCAATTCGAAGGTCGTATCCTGTTTTTTGACGAATCGTGATGACTTTTAGGACCCTCTAGTATGTGAAAAAAAATATAAACCGAAATAAATCGAAACGGAAACTTGAGCAGCGGTGGTCAGAACGACCCCATTCTGGACGCACACTAGTAAAAATCTTTCGTTGAATTCAAAGGTCGTATCCTCTTTTTTGACGAATCGTGATGACTTTTAGGACTCTCTAGTATGTGAAAAAAAATATAAGCCCAAATAAATCGGAAGGGAAACTTGAGAAGCAGTGGTCATAGCGACCCCATTCTGGACGCACACTAGTAAAAATCTTTCGTTTAATTCAAAGGTCGTATCCTCTTCTTTGATGAATCGTGATGACTTTTAGGACTGTCTAGTATGTGAAAAAAAATATAAACCGAAATAAATCGGAAGGGAAACTTGAGAGGCGGTGGTCAGAGCGACCCCATTCTGGACGCACACTAGTAAAAATCTTTCGTTGTATTCAAAGGTCGTTTCCTCCTTTTTGATGAATTGTGATGACTTTAAGGATCCTCTCGTATGTGAAAAAAAATATTAACCGAAATTAATCGGAAGGGAATCTTGAGGAGCGGTGGTCGGAGAGACCCCATTCGGTACCGACTCTGATAAAAATCTTTCATCCAATTCGAAGTTCGTTTCCTCTTTTTTGATGAATTGTGATGACTTTTAGGACCCTCTAGTATGTGAAAATAATATAAACCGAAATAATACGAAAGGGGAACTATAGGAGCGGTGGTCAGACCGAGCCCATTCTGGACCGTCGCTGATAAAAATCTTTCATCGAATTCGAAGTTCGTTTCCTCTTTTTTGAAGAATCATTATGACTTTTAGGACTCTACTGTAGGTGAAAAAAAATATAAACCGAAATAAATCGGAAGGGAAACTTGAGGAGGGGTGGTCAGAGCGACCCCATTCTGGCCGCACACTAGTAAAAATCGTTCGTTGAATTCAAAGGTCGTTTCCTCTTTTTTGATGAATCGTGATGACTTTAAGGATCCTCTAGTATGTGAAAAAAAATATGAAGCGAAAATAATCGGAAGGGAATCTTGAGGAGCGGTGGTCGGAGAGACCCCATTCGGGACCGACTCTGATAAAAATCTTTAATCCAATTCTAAGTTCGTTTCCTCTTTTTTGATGAATCGTGATCACTTTTAGGACTCTATTGTAGGTGAAAAAAAATATGAACCGAAATAAAACGGAAGGAAAACTTGAGGAGGGGTGGTCAGAGCGACCCCATTCTGGACGCACACTAGTAAAAATCTTTCGTTGAATTCAAAGGTTGTTTCGTCTTTTTTGACGAATCGTGATGACCTTTAGGACCCTCTAGTAATTGAAAGTAAATGTAAACCGAAATAAATCGAAAGGGAAACTTTAGGAGCGGTGGTCAGGGCGACCCCATTCTGGACCGACGCTGATAAAAATCTTTCATCGAATTCGAAGTTCGTTTCCTCTTTTTTGATGAATCGTGTGACTTTTAGGACCCTCTAGTATGTGAAAAAAAATATAAACCGAAATAAGTCGGAAGGGACACTTGAGGAGCGATGGTCAGAGCGACCCCATTCCAGAATGGGGTGGCACGAAAGATTGGGCGACCCCATTCCAGAATGGGGTCATACGAAAGATTTTTATCATAGTCGGTCCAGACCGACTATGATAAAAATCTTTCGTCCAATTCGAAGGTCGTATCCTCTTTTTTGACGAATCGTGATGACTTTTAGGACCCTCTAGTATGTGAAAAAAAATATGAACCGAAATTAATCGGAAGGGAAACTTGAGGAGCGGTGGTCGGAGAGACCCCATTCGGGACCGACTCTGATAAAAATCTTTAATCCAATTCTAAGTTCGTTTCCTCTTTTTTGATGAATCGTGATCACTTTTAGGACTCTATTGTAGGTGAAAAAAAATATGAACCGAAATAAAACGGAAGGAAAACTTGAGGAGGGGTGGTCAGAGCGACCCCATTCTGGACGCACACTAGTAAAAATCTTTCGTTGAATTCAAAGGTTGTTTCGTCTTTTTTGACGAATCGTGATGACCTTTAGGACCCTCTAGTAAGTGAAAAAAAATGTAAACCGAAATAAATCGAAAGGGAAACTTTAGGAGCGGTGGTCTGGGCGACCCCATTCTGGACCGACGCTGATAAAAATCTTTCATCGAATTCGAAGTTCGTTTCCTCTTTTTTGATGAATCGTGTGACTTTTAGGACCCTCTAGTATGTGAAAAAAAATATAAACCGAAATAAGTCGGAAGGGACACTTGAGGAGCGATGGTCAGAGCGACCCCATTCCAGAATGGGGTGGCACGAAAGATTGGGCGACCCCATTCCAGAATGGGGTCATACGAAAGATTTTTATCATAGTCGGTCCAGACCGACTATGATAAAAATCTTTCGTCCAATTCGAAGGTCGTATCCTCTTTTTTGACGAATCGTGATGACTTTTAGGACCCTCTAGTATGTGAAAAAAAATATGAACCGAAATTAATCGGAAGGGAAACTTGAGGAGCGGTGGTCGGAGAGACCCCATTCGGGACCGACTCTGATAAAAATCTTTCATCCAATTCGAAGTTCGTTTCATCTTTTTTGATGAATCGTGATGACTTTTAGGACTCTCTAGTATGTGAAAAAATATATAAACCGAAATAAATCGGAAGGGAAACATGAGGAGCGATGGTCAGGGCGACCCCATTCTGGACCGACTATGAAAGAAATGTTTCGTCCAATTCGAAGGTCGTATCCTCTTTTTTGACGAATCGTGATGACTTTTAGGACCCTCTAGTATGTGAAAAATAATATAAACCGAAAAAAATCGAAAGGGAAACTTGAGAAGCAGTGGTCGGAGCGACCCCATTCTGGACGCACACTAGAAAAAATGTTTCGTTGATTTCAAAGGTCGTTTCTTATTTTTTGATGAATCGTGATGACTTTTAAGACCCTCTAGTAAGTGAAAAAAAATATAAACCGAAATAAATCGGAAGGCAAACTTGAGCAGGGGTGGTCAGAGCGACGTCATTCTGGACGCACACTAGTAAAAATCTTTTGTTGAATTCAAAGGTCGGTTCCTCTTCTTGATGAATCGTGATTACTTTTAGGATCCTCTGGTATGTGAAAAAAAATATAAACCGAAATAAATCTGAAGGGAAACTTCAGGAGCGATGGTCAGATCGACCTCATTCTGGACGCACAAAATCTTTCGTTGAATTCAAAGGTCGTTTCTTATTTTTCGATGAATCGTGATGACTTTTAGGACCCTCTAGTATGTAAAAAAAAATATAAACCGAAATAAATCGGAAGGGAAACTTGAGGAGCAGTGGTCAGAGCGACCCCATTCTGGACGCACACTAGTAATAATCTTTCGTTGAATTCAAACCTCGTTTCCTCTTTTTTGATGAATCGTGATGACTTTAAGGATCCTCTAGTATGTGAAAAAAAATATTAACCGAAACAAATCGAAAGGGAAACTTGAGGAGCTATGGACAGAGCGACCCCATTCTAGACCGACTCTGATAAAAATCTTTCATCCAATTCGAAGTTCGTTTCCTATTTTTTGATGAATCGTGATGACTTTTAGGACTCTCTAGTATGTGGAAAAAAATATAAACCGAAATAAATCGGAAGGGAAACTTGATCAGCGGTGGTCAGCGCGACCCCATTCTGGACCAACTATGATAAAAATCTTTCACCCAATTCGAAGGTCGTATCCTCTTTTTTGACGAATCGTGATGACTTTTAGGAACCTCTGGTATGTGAAAAAAAACATAAACCGAATTAAATCTGAAGGGAAACTTCAGGAGCCATGGTCAGATTGACCTCATTCTGGACGCACAAAATCTTTCGTTGAATTCAAAGGTCGTTTCCTCTTTTTTGATGAATTGTGACGACTTTTAGGATCCTCTAGTATGTGAAAAAAAATATTAACCGAAACAAATCGAAAGGGAAACTTGAGGAGCTATGGTCAGAGCGACCCCATTCTAGACCGACTCTGATAAAAATCTTTCATCGAATTCGAAGTTCGTTTCTTATTTTTTGATGAATCGTGATTACTTTTAGGATCCTCTAGTATGTGAAAAATAATATAAACCGAAACAAATCGAAAGGGAAACTTGAGGAGCTATGGTCAGAGCGACCCCATTCTAGACCGACTCTGATAAAAATCTTTCATCGAATTCTAAGTTCGTTTCCTATTTTTTGATAAATCGTGATGACTTTTAGGACTCTCTAGTATGTGAAAAAAGTATAAACCGAAATAAATCTGACGGGAAACTTGAGGAGCGATGGTCTGAGCGACCCCATTCTGGACCGACTATGATAAAAATCTTTCGTCCAATTCGAAGGTCGTATCCTCTTTTTTGACGAATCGTGATGACTTTGAGGACCCTCTAGTATGTGAAAAATAATATAAACCGAAAAAATTCGGAAGGGAAATTTGAGAATCAGTGGTCAGAGCGTCCCCATTCTGGACGAACACTAGTAAAAATCTTTCGTTGAATTCAAAGGTCGTTCCTTATTTTTTGATGAATCGTGATGACTTTTAGGACCCTCTAGTATGTGAAAAAAAATATAAACCGAAATAAATCGGAAGGGAAACTTGAGGAGCAGTGGTCAGAGCGACCCCATTCTGGACGCACACTAGTAATAATCTTTCGTTGAATTCAAACCTCGTTTCCTCTTTTTTGATGAATCGTGATGAATTTAAGGATCCTCTAGTATGTGAAAAAAAATATTAACCGAAACAAATCGAAAGGGAAACTTGAGGAGCTATGGTCAGAGCGACCCCATTCTAGACCGACTCTGATAAAAATCTTTCATCGAATTCGAAGTTCGTTTCTTATTTTTTGATGAATCGTGATTACTTTTAGGATCCTCTAGTATGTGAAAAAAAATATAAACCGAAATAAATGTGAAGAGATACTTGAGGAGCGTTGGGCAGAGCGACCCCATTCTGGACCGACTATGATAAAAATCTTTCGTCCAATTCGAAGGTCGTATCCTCTTTTTTGAAGAATCGTTATGACTTTTAGGACTCTTTTGTAGGTGCACAAAAATATAAACCGAATTAAATCGGAAGGGAAACTTGAGGAGCAGTGGTCAGAGCGACCCCATTCTGGCCGCACACTAGTAAAAATCTTTCGTTGTAATCAAAGGTCGTTTCCTCTTTTTTGATGAATCGTGACGACTTTTAGGATCCTCTAGTATGTGAAAAAAGTATAAACCGAAATAAATCTGACGGGAAACTTGAGGAGCGATGGTCAGAGCGACCCCATTTTGGACCGACTATGATAAAAATCTTTCGTCCAATTCGAAGGTCGTATCCTCTTTTTTGACGAATCGTGATGACTTTGAGGACCCTCTAGTATGTGAAAAAAAATATAAACCGAAATAAATCGGAAGGGAAACTTGAGGAGCAGTGGTCAGAGCGACCCCATTCTGGACGCACACTAGTAATAATCTTTCGTTGAATTCAAAGCTCGTTTCCTCTTTTTTGATGAATCGTGATGACTTTAAGGATCCTCTAGTATGTGAAAAAAAATATTAACCGAAACAAATCGAAAGGGAAACTTGAGGAGCTATGGTCAGAGCGACCCCGTTCTAGACCGACTCTGATAAAAATCTTTCATCCAATTCGAAGTTCTTTTCCTATTTTTTGATGAATCGTGATGACTTTTAGGACTCTCTAGTATGTGGAAAAAAATATAAACCGAAATAAATCGGAAGGGAAACTTGATCAGCGGTGGTCAGCGCGACCCCATTCTGGACCAACTATGATAAAAATCTTTCACCCAATTCGAAGGTCGTATCCTCTTTTTTGACGAATCGTTATGACTTTTAGGACTCTTTTGTAGGTGCACAAAAATATAAACCGAATTAAATCGGAAGGGAAACTTGAGGAGCAGTGGTCAGAGCGACCCCATTCTGGACGCACACTAGTAAAAATCTTTCGTTGTAATCAAAGGTCGTTTCCTCTTTTTTGATGAATCGTGATGACTTTAAGGATCCTCTAGTATGTGAAAAAAAATATGAAGCGAAAATAATCGGAAGGGAATCTTGAGGAGCGGTGGTCAGAGAGACCCCATTCGGGACCGACTCTGATAAAAATCTTTCATCCAATTCGAAGTTCGTTTCATCTTTTTTTATGAATCGTGATGACTTTTAGGACTCTCTAGTATGTGAAAAAATATATATACCGAAATAAATCGGTAGGGAAACATGAGGAGCGATGGTCAGGGCGACCCCATTCTGGACCGACTATGGAAGAAATGTTTCGTCCAATTCGAAGGTCGTATCCTCTTTTTTGACGAATCGTGATGACTTTTAGGACCCTCCAGTATGTGAAAAATAATATAAACCGAAAAAAATCGAAAGGGAAACTTGAGAAGCAGTGGTCACTGCGACCCCATTCTGGACGCACGCTAGTAAAAATCTTTCGTTGAATTCAAAGGTCGTTTCCTCTTTTTTGATGAATCGTGACGACTTTTAGGATCCTCTAGTATGTGAAAAAAGTATAAACCGATATAAATCTGACGGGAAACTTGAGGAGCGATGGTCAGAGCGACCCCATTTTGGACCGACTATGATAAAAATCTTTCGTCCAATTCGAAGGTCGTATCCTCTTTTTTGACGAATCGTGATGACTTTGAGGACCCTCTAGTATGTGAAAAAAAATATAAACCGAAATAAATCGGAAGGGAAACTTGAGGAGCAGTGGTCAGAGCGACACCATTCTGGACGCACACTAGTAATAATCTTTCGTTGAATTCAAAGCTCGTTTCCTCTTTTTTGATGAATCGTGATGACTTTAAGGATCCTCTAGTATGTGAAAAAAAATATTAACCGAAACAAATCGAAAGGGAAACTTGAGGAGCTATGGTCAGAGCGACCCCATTCTAGACCGACTCTGATAAAAATCTTTCATCCAATTCGAAGTTCTTTTCCTATTTTTTGATGAATCGTGATGACTTTTAGGACTCTCTAGTATGTGGAAAAAAATATAAACCGAAATAAATCGGAAGGGAAACTTGATCAGCGGTGGTCAGCGCGACCCCATTCTGGACCAACTATGATAAAAATCTTTCACCCAATTCGAAGGTCGTATCCTCTTTTTTGACGAATCGTGATGACTTTTAGGATCCTCTGGTATGTGAAAAAAAACATAAACCGAATTAAATCTGAAGGGAAACTTCAGGAGCCTTGGTCAGATTGACCTCATTCTGGACGCACAAAATCTTTCGTTGAATTCAAAGGTCGTTTCTTATTTTTTGATGAATCGTGATTACTTTTAGGATCCTCTAGTATGTGAAAAAAAATATGAACTGAAATAAATCCGAAGGGAAACTTGAGGAGCGGTGGTCGGAGAGACGCCATTCGGGACCGACTCTGATAATTTTAGGACCCTCTAGTAAGTGAAAAAAAATATAAACCGAACTAAATCGAAAGGGTAACTTTAGGAGCGGTGGTCAGACCGACCCCATTCTGGACCGACTCTGATAAAAATCTTTAATCCAATTCGAAGTTCGTTTCCTCTTTTTTGATGAATCGTGATGACTTTTAGGACTCTCTAGTATGTGAAAAAAAATATAAACCGAAATAAATCGGAAGGGACACTTGAGGAGCGATGGTCAGAGCGACCCCATTCTGGACCGACTATGATAAAAATCTTTAATCCAATTCGAAGTTCGTTTCCTTTTTTTTGATGAATCGTGATAACTTTTAGGACTCTATTGTAGGTGTAAAAAAATATGAACCGAAATAAATGGTCTGGGAAACTTGAGGGGCGGGGGTCGGAGAGACCCCTTTGGGACCTACTCTGATAAAAATCTTTCATCCGATTCGAAGTTTGTTTCCTATTTTTTGATGAATCGTGATGACTTTTAGGACCCTCTAGTATGTGAAAAAAAATATAAACCGAAATACATCGAAAGGGTAACTTTAGGAGCGGTGTTCAGACCGAGCCCATTCTGGACCGACTCTGATAAAAATCTTTAATCCAATACGAAGTTCGTTTCCTCTTTTTTGATGAATCGTGATCACTTTTAGGACTCGATTGTATGTGAAAAAAAATATAAACCGAAATAAATCGGAAGGGAAACTTGAGGAGGGGTGGTCAGAGCGACCTCATTCTGGACGCACACTAGTAGAAATCTTTCGTTGAATTCAAAGGTCGTTTCATCTTTTTTGATGAATCGTGATGACTTTTAGGATCCTCTAGTATGTGAAAAAAATATAAACCGAAATATATCTTACGGGAAACTTGAGGAGCGGTGGTCGGAGAGACTCCAATCGGGACCGACTCTGATAAAAATCTTTCGTCCAATTCGAAGGTCGGATCCTCTTGTTTGACGAATCGTGATGACTTTTAGGACCCTCTAGTATGTGAAAAATAATATAAACCGAAAAAAATCGGAAGGGAAACTTGAGAAGCAGTGGTCAGAGCGACCCCATTCTGGACGCACACTAGTAAAAATCTTTCGTTGAATTCAAAGGTTGTTTCCTCTTTTTTGATGAATCGTGATGACTTTTAGCAACCTCTAGTATGTGAACAAAAAAATTAACCGAAATTAATCGGAAGGGAATCTTGCGGAGCGGTGGTCGGAGAGACCCCATTCGGGACCGACTCTGATAAAAATCTTTCATCCAATTCGAAGTTCGTTTCCTCTTTTTTGATGAATAGTGATGACTTTTAGGACTCTCTAGTATGAGAAAAAAAATATGAAGCGAAATATAACGTAAGGGAAACTTGAGGAGCAGTGGTCATAGCGACCCCATTCGGGACTGAGTCTGTTAAAAAATCTTCCGTCCAATTCGAATGTCGTATGTTCTTTTTTGATGAATCGTTATGACTTTTAGGACTCTTTTGTAGGTGCACAAAAATATAAACCGAAATAAATCGGAAGGGAAACTTGAGGAGCAGTGGTCAGAGAGACTTCATTCTGGACGCACACTAGTAAAAATCTTTCGTTGAATTCAAAGGTCGTTTCCTCTTTTTTGATGAATCGTGATGCCTGTTAGGATTCTCTAGTATGTGAAAAATATATACACCGAAATAAATCTGAAGGGAAACTTGAGGATCGATGGTCAGAGCGATCCCAATCTGGACCGACTATGATAAAAATCTTCCGTCCAATTCGAAGGTCGTATCCTGTTTTTTGACGAATCGTGATGACTTTTAGGACCCTCTAGTATGTGAAAAAAAATATAAACCGAAATAAATCGAAACGGAAACTTGAGCAGCGGTGGTCAGAACGACCCCATTCTGGACCGACTCTGATAAAAATCTTTCATCGAATTCGAAGGTCGTATCCTCTTTTTTGACGAATCGTGATGACTTTTAGGACCCTATAGTATGTGAAAAGAAATAAAAACCCAAAAAAATCGAAAGGAAAACTTGAGAAGCAGTGGTCGGAACGACCCCATTCTGGAGGCACACTAGTAAAAATCTTTCGTTGAATTCAAAGGTCGTATCCTCTTTTTTGACGAATCGTGATGACTTTTAGGACTCTCTAGTATGTGAAAAGAAATATAAGCCGAAATAAATCGGAAGGGAAACTTTAGGAGCGATGGTCAGAGCGACCCCATTATGGACTGACTATGATAAAATTCTATCGTCCAATTCGAAGGTCGTATCCTCTTTTTTCACAAATCGTGATGACTTTTAGGACCCTCTAGTATGTGAAAAATAATATGAACCGAAAAAAATCGGAAGGGAAACTTGAGAAGCAGTGGTCAGAGTGACCCCATTCTGGACGCTCACTATCAAAAATCTTTCGTTGAATTCAAAGGTCGTTTCCTGTTTTTTGATGAATCGTGATGACTTTTAGGATCCTCTAGTATGTGAAAAAAAATATGAACTGAAATTAATCGGAAGGGAATCTTGAGGAGCGGTGGTCGGAGAGACTCCAATCGGGACCGACTCTGATAAAAATCTTTCGTACAATTCGAAGTTCGTATCCTTTTTTTTTCAATGAATCGTGATGACTTTTAGGACTCTCTAGTATGTGAAAAAAAATATAAGCCGAAATAAATCGGAAGGGAATCTTGAGGAGCGGTGGTCGGAGAGACCCCATTCGGGACCGACACTGATAAAAATCTTTCATCCAATTCGAAGTTCGTTTCTTCTTTTTTGATGAATCGTGATGACTTTTAGGACTCTCTTGAATGTGAAAAAATATATCCACCGAAATAAATCTGAAGGGAAACTTGAGGAGCGATGGTCAGAGCGACCCCATTCTGGACCGACTATGATAAAAATCTTTCGTCCAATTCGAAGGTCGTATCCTGTTTTTTGAAGAATCGTGATGACTTTTAGGACCCTCTAGTAAGTGAAAAAATATATAAACCGAAATAAATCGAAAGGGTAACTTTCGGAGCGGTGGTCAGACCGACCCCATTCTGGACCGACTCTGATAAAAATCTTTAATGCAATTCGAAGTTCGTTTCTTCTTTTTTGATGAATCGTGATGACTTTTAGGACTCTCTAGTATGTGAAAAAAAATATAAACCGAAATAAATCGGGAGGGACACTTGAGGGGCGATGGTCAGTGCGACCCCATTCTGGACCGACGCAGATAAAAATCTTTCATCGAATTCGAAGTTCGTTTCCTCTTTTTAGATGAATCGTGATGACTTTTAGGACTCTCTAGTATGAGAAAAACAATATGAAGCGAAATATAACGTAAGGGAAACTTGAGGAGCAGTGGTCATAGCGACCCCATTCGGGACTGAGTCTGTTAAAAAATCTTCCGTCCAATTCGAATGTCGTATGTTCTTTTTTGATGAATCGTCATGACTTTTAGGACCCTTTTGTAGGTGCACAAAAATATAAACCGAAATAAATCGGAAGGGAAACTTGAGGAGCATTGGTCAGAGAGACTCCATTCTGGACGCACACTAGTAAAAATCTTTCGTTGAATTCAAAGGTCGTTTCCTCTTTTTTGATGAATCGTGATGCCTGTTAGGATTCTCTAGTATGTGAAAAATATATACATCGAAATAAATCTGAAGGGAAACTTGAGGAGCGACCCCATTCTGGACCGACTATGATAAAAATCTTTCGTCCAATTCGAAGGTCGTATCCTGTTTTTTGACGAATCGTGATGACTTTTAGGACCCTCTAGTATGTGAAAAAAAATATGAACCGAAATAAATCGAAACGGAAACTTGAGCAGCGGTGGTCAGAACGACCCCATTCTGGACCGACTCTGATAAAAATCTTTCATCGAAATCGAAGGTCGTATCCTCTTTTTTGACGAATCGTGATGACTTTTAGGACCCTATAGTATGTGAAAAATAATAAAAACCCAAAAAAATCGAAAGGAAAACTTGAGAAGCAGTGGTCGGTACGACCCCATTCTGGACGCACACTAGTAAAAATCTTTCGTTGAATTCAACGGTCGTATCCTCTTTTTTGACGAATCGTGATGACTTTTAGGACTGTCGAGTATGTGAAAAAAAATATAAGCCGAAATAAATCGGAAGGGAAACTTGAGAAGCAGTGGTCAGAGCGACCCCATTCTGGACGCACACTAGTTAAAATCTTTCGTTTAATTCAAAGGTCGTATCCTTTTTTTTGACGAATCGTGATGACTTTTAGGACTCTCTAGTATGTGAAAAAAAATATAAGCCGACATAAATCGGAAGGGAAACTTTAGGAGCGATGGTCAGAGCGACCCCATTATGGACCGACTATGATAAAAATCTTTCGTCCAATTCGAAGGTCGTATCTTCTTTTTTCACAAACCGTGATGACTTTTAGGACCCTCTAGTATGTGAAAAATAATATGAACCGAAAAAAATCGGAAGGGAAATTGAGAAGCAGTGGTCAGAGTGACCCCATTCTGGACGCTCACTATTAAAAATCTTTCGTTGAATTCAAAGGTCGTTTCCTCTTTTTTGATGAATCGTGATGACTTTTAGGATCCTCTAGTATGTCAAAAAAAATATGAACTGAAATTAATCGGAAGGGAATCTTGAGGAGCGGTGGTCGGAGAGACTCCAATCGGGACCGACTCTGATAAAAATCATTCGTCCAATTCGAAGGTCGGATCCTCTTCTTTGACGAATCGTGATGACTTTTAGGACCCTCTAGTATGTGAAAAAAATATAAACCGAAATAAAACGAAAGGGGAACTTTCGGAGCGGTGGTCAGAGCGAGCCCATTCTGGACCGACGCTGATAAAAATCTTTCATCTAATTCGCAGTTCGTTTCATCTTTTTTGATGAATCGTGATGATTTTTAGGACTCTCTAGTATGTGAAAAAAATATAAACCGAAATATAACGGAAGGGAAACTTGAGCAGCAGTGGTCATAGCGACCCCATTCTGGACTGACACTGGCAAAAAATCTTTCGTCCAATTCGAGGGTCGTATCCCGTTTTTTGACGAATCGTTATGACTTTTAGGTCTCTTTTGGGAAGGGA
Source organism: Oxytorus armatus (assembly GCA_958009045.1). Classification (NCBI taxonomy): domain Eukaryota; kingdom Metazoa; phylum Arthropoda; class Insecta; order Hymenoptera; family Ichneumonidae; genus Oxytorus; species Oxytorus armatus. Next base: position 5,812,140 of record OY253752.1, read on the forward strand.
AACTTGAGGAGCAGTGGTCAGAGCGACCCCAATCTGGACGCACACTAGTAAAAATCTTTCGTTGAATTCAAAGGTCGTTTCCTGTTTTTTTCAGGAATCGTGATGACTTTTAGGATCCTCTAGTATGTGAAAAAATAAATAAACCTAAATTAATCGGAAGGGAAAATTGAGGAGCGGTGGTCGGAGAGACCCCATTCGGTACCGACTGTGATAAAAATCTTTCATTCAATTCGACGTTCGTTTCCTTTTTTTTGATGAATCGTGATAACTTTAAGGACTCTATTGTAGGTATAAAAAAATATGAACCGAAATAAATCAGCAGGGAAACTTGAGGGGCGGGGGTCGGAGAGACCCCTTTGGGACCTACACTGATAAAAATCTTTCATCCGATTCGAAGTTTGTTTCCTCTTTTTTCATGAATCGTGATGACTTTTAGGACCCTCTAGTATGTGAAAAAATATATAAACCGAAATAAATCGAAAGGGTAACTTTAGGAGCGGTGTTCAGACCGACCCCATTCTGGACCGACTCTGATAAAAATCTTTAATCCAATTCGAAGTTCGTTTCCTCTTTTTTGATGAATAGTGATCACTTTTAGGACTCTATTGTATGTGAAAAAAAATATAAACCGAAATAAATCGGAAGGGACACTAGAGGAGGGGTGATCAGAGCGACCCCATACTGGACCGACTATGATAAAAATCTTTCGTCCAATTCGAAGGTCGTATCCTCTTTTTTGACGAATCGTGATGACTTTTAGGACCCTCTAGTAAGTGAAAAAATATATAAACCGAAATAAATCGGAAGGGACACTTGAGGGGCGATGGTCAGTGCGACCCCATTCTGGACCGACGCAGATAAAAATCTTTCATCGAATTCGAAGTTCGTTTCCTCTTTTTAGATGAATCGTGATGACTTTTAGGACTCTCTAGTATGAGAAAAAAAATATGAATCGAAATATAACGTAAGGGAAACTTGAGGAGCAGTGGTCATAGCGACCCCATTCGGGACTGAGTCTGTTAAAAAATCTTCCGTCCAATTCGAATGTCGTATGTTCTTTTTTGATGAATCGTTATGACTTTTAGGACTCTTTTGTATGTGCACAAAAATATAAACCGAAATAAATCGGAAGGGAAACTTGAGGAGCATTGGTCAGAGAGACTCCATTCTGGACGCACACTAGTAAAAATCTTTCGTTGAATTCAAAGGTCGTTTCCTCTTTTTTGATGAATCGTGATGCCTGTTAGGATTCTCTAGTATGTGAAAAATATATACACCGAAATAAATCTGAAGGGAAACTTGAGGAGCGATGGTCAGAGCGACCCCATTCTGGACCGACTATGATAAAAATCTTTCGTCCAATTCGAAGGTCGTATCCTGTTTTTTGACGAATCGTGATGACTTTTAGGACCCACAAGTATGTGAAAAAAAATATAAACCGAAATAAATCGAAACGGAAACTTGAGCAGCGGTGGTCAGAACGACCCCATTCTGGACCGACTCTGATAAAAATCTTTCATCGAATTCGAAGGTCGTATCCTCTTTTTTGACGAATCGTGATGACTTTTAGGACCCTATAGTATGTGAAAAATAATAAAAACCCAAAAAAATCGAAAGGAAAACTTGAGAAGCAGTGGTCGGAACGACCCCATTCTGGACGCACACTAGTAAAAATCTTTCCTTGAATTCAACGGTCGTATCCTCTTTTTTGACGAATCGTGATGACTTTTAGGACTCTTTAGTATGTGAAAAAAAATATAACCCGAAATAAATCGGAAGGGAAACTTGAGAAGCAGTGGTCAGAGCGACCCCATTCTGGACGCACACTAGTAAAAATCTTTCGTTTAATTCAAAGGTCGTATCCTTTTTTTTGACGAATCGTGATGACTTTTAGGACTCTCTTGTATGTGAAAAAAAATATAAACCGAAATAAATCGGAAGGGAAACTTCAGGAGCAGTGGTCAGAGCGACCCCATTCTGGACGCACACTAGTAAAAATCTTTCGTTGAATTCAAAGGTCGTTTCCTTTTTTTTTGACGAATCGTGATGACTTTTAGGACTCTCTTGTATGTGAAAAAAAATATAAACCGAAATAAATCGGAAGGGAAACTTTAGGAGCGATGGTCAGAGCGACCCCATTATGGACCGACTATGATAAAAATCTTTCGTCCAATTCGAAGGTCGTATCCTCTTTTTTCACAAATCGCGATGACTTTTAGGACCCTCTAGTATGTGAAAAATAATATGAACCGAAAAAAATCGGAAGGGAAATTTGAGAAGCAGTGGTCAGAGCGTCCCCATTCTGGACGAACACTAGTAAAAATCTTTCGTTGAATTCAAAGGTCGTTTCTTATTTTTTGATGAATCGTGATGACTTTTAGGACCCTCTAGTATGTGAAAAAAAATATAAACCGAAATAAATCGGAAGGGAAACTTCAGTAGCAGTGGTCAGATCGACCCCATTCTGGACGCACACTAGTAAAAATCTTTCGTTGAATTCAAAGGTCGTTTCCTGTTTTTTTTCAGGAATCGTGATGACTTTTAGGATCCTCTAGTATGTGAAAAAAAAAATGAACCTAAATTAATCGGAAAGGTAAATTGAGGAGCGGTGGTCGGAGAGACCCCATTCGGGACCGACTGTGATAAAAATCTTTCATTCAATTCGACGTTCGTTTCCTTTTTTTTGATGAATCGTGATAACTTTTAGGACTCTATTGTAGGTATAAAAAAATATGAACCGAAATAAATCGACAGGGAAACTTGAGGGGTGGGGGTCGGAGAGACCCCTTTGGGACCTACTCTGATAAAAATCTTTCATCCGATTCGAAGTTTGTTTCCTCTTTTTTGATGAATCGTGATGACTTTTAGGACCCTCTAGTATGTGAAAAAAAATATAAACCGAAATAAATCGAAAGGGTAACTTTAGGAGCGGTGTTCAGACCGAACCCATTCTGGACCGAGTCTGATAAAAATCTTTAATCCAATTCGAAGTTCGTTTCCTCTTTTTTGATGAATAGTGATCACTTTTAGGACTCTATTGTATGTGAAAAAAAATATAAACCGAAATAAATCGGAAGGGACACTTGAGGAGGGGTGGTCAGAGCGACCCCATTCTGGACCGACTATGATAAAAATCTTTCGTCCAATTCGAAGGTCGTATCCTCTTTTTTGACGAATCGTGATGACTTTTAGGACCCTCTAGTAAGTGAAAAAAAATATAAACCGAAATAAATCGAAAGGGAAACTTTAGGAGCGGTGGTCAGGGCGACCCCATTCTGGACCGACGCTGATAAAAATCTTTCATCGAATTCGAAGTTCGTTTCCTCTTTTTCGATGAATCGTGATGACTTTAAGGATCCTCTAGTATGTGAAAAAAAATATGAAGCGAAAATAATCGGAAGGCAATCTTGAGGAGCGGTGGTCGGAGAGACCCCATTCGGGACCGACTCTGATAAAAATCTTTAATCCAATTCGAAGTTTGTTTCCTCTTTTTTGATGAATCGTGATCACTTTTAGGACTCTATTGTAGGTGAAAAAAAATATAAACCGAAATAAATCGGAAGGGAAACTTTAGGAGCGATGGTCAGAGCGACCCCATTATGGACCGACTATGATAAAAATCTTTCGTCCAATTCGAAGGTCGTATCCTCTTTTTTCACAAATCGCGATGACTTTTAGGACCCTCTAGTATGTGAAAAATAATATGAACCGAAAAAAATCGGAAGGGAAATTTGAGAAGCAGTGGTCAGAGCGTCCCCATTCTGGACGAACACTAGTAAAAATCTTTCGTTGAATTCAAAGGTCGTTTCTTATTTTTTGATGAATCGTGATGACTTTTAGGACCCTCTAGTATGTGAAAAAAAATATAAACCGAAATAAATCGGAAGGGAAACTTCAGGAGCAGTGGTCAGATCGACCCCATTCTGGACGCACACTAGTAAAAATCTTTCGTTGAATTCAAAGGTCGTTTCCTGTTTTTTTTCAGGAATCGTGATGACTTTTAGGATCCTCTAGTATGTGAAAAAAAAAATGAACCTAAATTAATCGGAAAGGTAAATTGAGGAGCGGTGGTCGGAGAGACCCCATTCGGGACCGACTGTGATAAAAATCTTTCATTCAATTCGACGTTCGTTTCCTTTTTTTTGATGAATCGTGATAACTTTTAGGACTCTATTGTAGGTATAAAAAAATATGAACCGAAATAAATCGACAGGGAAACTTGAGGGGTGGGGGTCGGAGAGACCCCTTTGGGACCTACTCTGATAAAAATCTTTCATCCGATTCGAAGTTTGTTTCCTCTTTTTTGATGAATCGTGATGACTTTTAGGACCCTCTAGTATGTGAAAAAAAATATAAACCGAAATAAATCGAAAGGGTAACTTTAGGAGCGGTGTTCAGACCGAACCCATTCTGGACCGAGTCTGATAAAAATCTTTAATCCAATTCGAAGTTCGTTTCCTCTTTTTTGATGAATAGTGATCACTTTTAGGACTCTATTGTATGTGAAAAAAAATATAAACCGAAATAAATCGGAAGGGACACTTGAGGAGGGGTGGTCAGAGCGACCCCATTCTGGACCGACTATGATAAAAATCTTTCGTCCAATTCGAAGGTCGTATCCTCTTTTTTGACGAATCGTGATGACTTTTAGGACCCTCTAGTAAGTGAAAAAAAATATAAACCGAAATAAATCGAAACGGAAACTTGAGCAGCGGTGGTCAGAACGACCCCATTCTGGACGCACACTAGTAAAAATCTTTCGTTGAATTCAAAGGTCGTATCCTCTTTTTTGACGAATCGTGATGACTTTTAGGACTCTCTAGTGTGTGAAAAAAAATATAAGCCCAAATAAATCGGAAGGGAAACTTGAGAAGCAGTGGTCATAGCGACCCCATTCTGGACGCACACTATTAAAAATCTTTCGTTGAATTCAAAGGTCGTTTCCTCTTTTTTGATGAATCGTGATGACTTTTAGGATCCTCTAGTATGTCAAAAAAAATATGAACTGAAATTAATCGGAAGGGAATCTTGAGGAGCGGTGGTCGGAGAGACTCCAATCGGGACCGACTCTGATAAAAATCATTCGTCCAATTCGAAGGTCGGATCCTCTTCTTTGACGAATCGTGATGACTTTTAGGACCCTCTAGTATGTGAAAAAAATATAAACCGAAATAAAACGAAAGGGGAACTTTCGGAGCGGTGGTCAGAGCGAGCCCATTCTGGACCGACGCTGATAAAAATCTTTCATCTAATTCGCAGTTCGTTTCATCTTTTTTGATGAATCGTGATGATTTTTAGGACTCTCTAGTATGTGAAAAAAATATAAACCGAAATATAACGGAAGGGAAACTTGAGCAGCAGTGGTCATAGCGACCCCATTCTGGACTGACACTGGCAAAAAATCTTTCGTCCAATTCGAGGGTCGTATCCCGTTTTTTGACGAATCGTTATGACTTTTAGGTCTCTTTTGGGAAGGGAAACTTGAGGAGCAGTGGTCAGAGCGACCCCAATCTGGACGCACACTAGTAAAAATCTTTCGTTGAATTCAAAGGTCGTTTCCTGTTTTTTTCAGGAATCGTGATGACTTTTAGGATCCTCTAGTATGTGAAAAAATAAATAAACCTAAATTAATCGGAAGGGAAAATTGAGGAGCGGTGGTCGGAGAGACCCCATTCGGTACCGACTGTGATAAAAATCTTTCATTCAATTCGACGTTCGTTTCCTTTTTTTTGATTAATCGTGATAACTTTAAGGACTCTATTGTAGGTATAAAAAAATATGAACCGAAATAAATCAGCAGGGAAACTTGAGGGGCGGGGGTCGGAGAGACCCCTTTGGGACCTACACTGATAAAAATCTTTCATCCGATTCGAAGTTTGTTTCCTCTTTTTTCATGAATCGTGATGACTTTTAGGACCCTCTAGTATGTGAAAAAAAATATAAACCGAAATAAATCGAAAGGGTAACTTTAGGAGCGGTGTTCAGACCGACCCCATTCTGGACCGACTCTGATAAAAATCTTTAATCCAATTCGAAGTTCGTTTCCTCTTTTTTGATGAATAGTGATCACTTTTAGGACTCTATTGTATGTGAAAAAAAATATAAACCGAAATAAATCGGAAGGGACACTAGAGGAGGGGTGATCAGAGCGACCCCATACTGGACCGACTATGATAAAAATCTTTCGTCCAATTCGAAGGTCGTATCCTCTTTTTTGACGAATCGTGATGACTTTTAGGACCCTCTAGTAAGTGAAAAAATATATAAACCGAAATAAATCGGAAGGGACACTTGAGGGGCGATGGTCAGTGCGACCCCATTCTGGACCGACGCAGATAAAAATCTTTCATCGAATTCGAAGTTCGTTTCCTCTTTTTAGATGAATCGTGATGACTTTTAGGACTCTCTAGTATGAGAAAAAAAATATGAATCGAAATATAACGTAAGGGAAACTTGAGGAGCAGTGGTCAGAGCGACCCCATTCTGGACGCACACTAGTAAAAATCTTTCGTTGAATTCAAAGGTCGTTTCCTTTTTTTTTGACGAATCGTGATGACTTTTAGGACTCTCTTGTATGTGAAAAAAAATATAAACCGAAATAAATCGGAAGGGAAACTTTAGGAGCGATGGTCAGAGCGACCCCATTATGGACCGACTATGATAAAAATCTTTCGTCCAATTCGAAGGTCGTATCCTCTTTTTTCACAAATCGCGATGACTTTTAGGACCCTCTAGTATGTGAAAAATAATATGAACCGAAAAAAATCGGAAGGGAAATTTGAGAAGCAGTGGTCAGAGCGTCCCCATTCTGGACGAACACTAGTAAAAATCGTTCGTTGAATTCAAAGGTCGTTTCTTATTTTTTGATGAATCGTGATGACTTTTAGGACCCTCTAGTATGTGAAAAAAAATATAAACCGAAATAAATCGGAAGGGAAACTTCAGGAGCAGTGGTCAGATCGACCCCATTCTGGACGCACACTAGTAAAAATCTTTCGTTGAATTCAAAGGTCGTTTCCTGTTTTTTTTCAGGAATCGTGATGACTTTTAGGATCCTCTAGTATGTGAAAAAAAAATGAACCTAAATTAATCGGAAAGGTAAATTGAGGAGCGGTGGTCGGAGAGACCCCATTCGGGACCGACTGTGATAAAAATCTTTCATTCAATTCGACGTTCGTTTCCTTTTTTTTGATGAATCGTGATAACTTTTAGGACTCTATTGTAGGTATAAAAAAATATGAACCGAAATAAATCGACAGGGAAACTTGAGGGGTGGGGGTCGGAGAGACCCCTTTGGGACCTACTCTGATAAAAATCTTTCATCCGATTCGAAGTTTGTTTCCTCTTTTTTGATGAATCGTGATGACTTTTAGGACCCTCTAGTATGTGAAAAAAAATATAAACCGAAATAAATCGAAAGGGTAACTTTAGGAGCGGTGTTCAGACCGAACCCATTCTGGACCGAGTCTGATAAAAATCTTTAATCCAATTCGAAGTTCGTTTCCTCTTTTTTGATGAATAGTGATCACTTTTAGGACTCTATTGTATGTGAAAAAAAAAATAAACCGAAATAAATCGGAAGGGACACTTGAGGAGGGGTGGTCAGAGCGACCCCATTCTGGACCGACTATGATAAAAATCTTTCGTCCAATTCGAAGGTCGTATCCTCTTTTTTGACGAATCGTGATGACTTTTAGGACCCTCTAGTAAGTGAAAAAAAATATAAACCGAAATAAATCGAAAGGGAAACTTTAGGAGCGGTGGTCAGGGCGACCCCATTCTGGACCGACGCTGATAAAAATCTTTCATCGAATTCGAAGTTCGTTTCCTCTTTTTTGATGAATCGTGATGACTTTAAGGATCCTCTAGTATGTGAAAAAAAATATGAAGCGAAAATAATCGGAAGGCAATCTTGAGGAGCGGTGGTCGGAGAGACCCCATTCGGGACCGACTCTGATAAAAATCTTTAATCCAATTCGAAGTTTGTTTCCTCTTTTTTGATGAATCGTGATCACTTTTAGGACTCTATTGTAGGTGAAAAAAAATATAAACCGAAATAAATCGGAAGGGAAACTTTAGGAGCGATGGTCAGAGCGACCCCATTATGGACCGACTATGATAAAAATCTTTCGTCCAATTCGAAGGTCGTATCCTCTTTTTTCACAAATCGCGATGACTTTTAGGACCCTCTAGTATGTGAAAAATAATATGAACCGAAAAAAATCGGAAGGGAAATTTGAGAAGCAGTGGTCAGAGCGTCCCCATTCTGGACGAGCACTAGTAAAAATCTTTCGTTGAATTCAAAGGTCGTTTCTTATTTTTTGATGAATCGTGATGACTTTTAGGACCCTCTAGTATGTGAAAAAAAATATAAACCGAAATAAATCGGAAGGGAAACTTCAGGAGCAGTGGTCAGATCGACCCCATTCTGGACGCACACTAGTAAAAATCTTTCGTTGAATTCAAAGGTCGTTTCCTGTTTTTTTTCAGGAATCGTGATGACTTTTAGGATCCTCTAGTATGTGAAAAAAAAAATGAACCTAAATTAATCGGAAAGGTAAATTGAGGAGCGGTGGTCGGAGAGACCCCATTCGGGACCGACTGTGATAAAAATCTTTCATTCAATTCGACGTTCGTTTCCTTTTTTTTGATGAATCGTGATAACTTTTAGGACTCTATTGTAGGTATAAAAAAATATGATCCGAAATAAATCGACAGGGAAACTTGAGGGGTGGGGGTCGGAGAGACCCCTTTGGGACCTACTCTGATAAAAATCTTTCATCCGATTCGAAGTTTGTTTCCTCTTTTTTGATGAATCGTGATGACTTTTAGGACCCTCTAGTATGTGAAAAAAAATATAAACCGAAATAAATCGAAAGGGTAACTTTAGGAGCGGTGTTCAGACCGAACCCATTCTGGACCGAGTCTGATAAAAATCTTTAATCCAATTCGAAGTTCGTTTCCTCTTTTTTGATGAATAGTGATCACTTTTAGGACTCTATTGTATGTGAAAAAAAATATAAACCGAAATAAATCGGAAGGGACACTTGAGGAGGGGTGGTCAGAGCGACCCCATTCTGGACCGACTATGATAAAAATCTTTCGTCCAATTCGAAGGTCGTATCCTCTTTTTTGACGAATCGTGATGACTTTTAGGACCCTCTAGTAAGTGAAAAAAAATATAAACCGAAATAAATCGAAAGGGAAACTTTAGGAGCGGTGGTCAGGGCGACCCCATTCTGGACCGACGCTGATAAAAATCTTTCATCGAATTCGAAGTTCGCTTCCTCTTTTTTGATGAATCGTGATGACTTTAAGGATCCTCTAGTATGTGAAAAAAAATATGAAGCGAAAATAATCGGAAGGCAATCTTGAGGAGCGGTGGTCGGAGAGACCCCATTCGGGACCGACTCTGATAAAAATCTTTAATCCAATTCGAAGTTTGTTTCCTCTTTTTTGATGAATCGTGATCATTTTTAGGACTCTATTGTAGGTGAAAAAAAATATAAACCGAAATAAATCGGAAGGGAAACATGAGGAGCGATGGTCAGGGCGACCCCATTCTGGACCGACTATGAAAGAAATGATTCGTCCAATTCGAAGGTCGTATCCTCTTTTTTGACGAATCGTGATGACTTTTAGGACCCTCTAGTATGTGAAAAATTATATAAACCGAAAGAAATCCGAAGTGAAACTTGAGAAGCAGTGGTCAGAGCGACCCCATTCTGGACGCACACTAGTAAAAATCTTTCGTTGAATTCAAAGGTTGTTTCCTCTTTTTTGATGAATCGTGATGACTTTTAGCATCCTCTAGAATGTAAAAAAAATATTAACCGAAATTAATCGGAAGGGAATCTTGAGGAGCGGTGGTCGGAGAGACCCCATTCGGGACCGACTCTGATAAAAATCTTTCATCCAATTCGAAGTTCGTTTCCTCTTTTTTGATGAATAGTGATGACTTTTAGGACTCTCTAGTATAAGAAAAAAAATATGAAGCGAAATATAACGTAAGGGAAACTTGAGGAGCAGTGGTCATAGCGACCCCATTCGGGACTGAGACTGTTAAAAAATCTTCCGTCCAATTCGAATGTCGTATGTTCTTTTTTGATGAATCGTTATGACTTTTAGGACTCTTTTGTAGGTGCACAAAAATATAAACCGAAATAAATCGGAAGGGAAACTTGAGGAGCAGTGGTCAGAGAGACTTCATTCTGGACGCACACTAGTAAAAATCTTTCGTTGAATTCAAAGGTGGTTTCCTCTTTTTTGGTGAATCGTGATGCCTGTTAGGATTCTCTAGTATGTGAAAAATATATACACCGAAATAAATCTGAAGGGAAACTTGAGGATCGATGGTCAGAGCGATCCCAATCTGGACCGACAATGATAAAAATCTTTCGTCCAATTCGAAGGTCGTATCCTGTTTTTTGACGAATCGTGATGACTTTTAGGACCCTCTAGTATGTGAAAAAAAATATAAACCGAAATAAATCGAAACGGAAACTTGAGCAGCGGTGGTCAGAACGACCCCATTCTGGACGCACACTAGTAAAAATCTTTCGTTGAATTCAAAGGTCGTATCCTCTTTTTTGACGAATCGTGATGACTTTTAGGACTCTCTAGTGTGTGAAAAAAAATATAAGCCCAAATAAATCGGAAGGGAAACTTGAGAGGCGGTGGTCAGAGCGACCCCATTCTGGACGCACACTAGTAAAAATCTTTCGTTTAATTCAAAGGTCGTATCCTCTTCTTTGATGAATCGTGATGACTTTTAGGACTGTCTAGTATGTGAAAAAAAATATAAACCGAAATAAATCGGAAGGGAAACTTGAGAGGCGGTGGTCAGAGCGACCCCATTCTGGACGCACACTAGTAAAAATCTTTCGTTGAATTCAAAGGTCGTTTCCTCCTTTTTGATGAATTGTGATGACTTTAAGGATCCTCTCGTATGTGAAAAAAAATATTAACCGAAATTAATCGGAAGGGAATCTTGAGGAGCGGTGGTCGGAGAGACCCCATTCGGTACCGACTCTGATAAAAATCTTTCATCCAATTCGAAGTTCGTTTCCTCTTTTTTGATGAATTGTGATGACTTTTAGGACCCTCTAGTATGTGAAAATAATATAAACCGAAATAATACGAAAGGGGAACTATAGGAGCGGTGGTCAGACCGAGCCCATTCTGGACCGTCGCTGATAAAAATCTTTCATCGAATTCGAAGTTCGTTTCCTCTTTTTTGAAGAATCATTATGACTTTTAGGACTCTACTGTAGGTGAAAAAAAATATAAACCGAAATAAATCGGAAGGGAAACTTGAGGAGGGGTGGTCAGAGCGACCCCATTCTGGCCGCACACTAGTAAAAATCGTTCGTTGAATTCAAAGGTCGTTTCCTCTTTTTTGATGAATCGTGATGACTTTAAGGATCCTCTAGTATGTGAAAAAAAATATGAAGCGGAAATAATCGGAAGGGAATCTTGAGGAGCGGTGGTCGGAGAGACCCCATTCGGGACCGACTCTGATAAAAATCTTTAATCCAATTCTAAGTTCGTTTCCTCTTTTTTGATGAATCGTGATCACTTTTAGGACTCTATTGTAGGTGAAAAAAAATATGAACCGAAATAAAACGGAAGGAAAACTTGAGGAGGGGTGGTCAGAGCGACCCCATTCTGGACGCACACTAGTAAAAATCTTTCGTTGAATTCAAAGGTTGTTTCGTCTTTTTTGACGAATCGTGATGACCTTTAGGACCCTCTAGTAATTGAAAGTAAATGTAAACCGAAATAAATCGAAAGGGAAACTTTAGGAGCGGTGGTCAGGGCGACCCCATTCTGGACCGACGCTGATAAAAATCTTTCATCGAATTCGAAGTTCGTTTCCTCTTTTTTGATGAATCGTGTGACTTTTAGGACCCTCTAGTATGTGAAAAAAAATATAAACCGAAATAAGTCGGAAGGGACACTTGAGGAGCGATGGTCAGAGCGACCCCATTCCAGAATGGGGTGGCACGAAAGATTGGGCGACCCCATTCCAGAATGGGGTCATACGAAAGATTTTTATCATAGTCGGTCCAGACCGACTATGATAAAAATCTTTCGTCCAATTCGAAGGTCGTATCCTCTTTTTTGACGAATCGTGATGACTTTTAGGACCCTCTAGTATGTGAAAAAAAATATGAACCGAAATTAATCGGAAGGGAAACTTGAGGAGCGGTGGTCGGAGAGACCCCATTCGGGACCGACTCTGATAAAAATCTTTAATCCAATTCTAAGTTCGTTTCCTCTTTTTTGATGAATCGTGATCACTTTTAGGACTCTATTGTAGGTGAAAAAAAATATGAACCGAAATAAAACGGAAGGAAAACTTGAGGAGGGGTGGTCAGAGCGACCCCATTCTGGACGCACACTAGTAAAAATCTTTCGTTGAATTCCAAGGTCGTATCCTCTTTTTTGACGAATCGTGATGACTTTTAGGACCCTCTAGTATGTGAAAAATAATATAAACCGAAAAAAATCGAAAGGGAAACTTGAGAAGCAGTGGTCGGAGCGACCCCATTCTGGACGCACACTAGAAAAAATGTTTCGTTGATTTCAAAGGTCGTTTCTTATTTTTTGATGAATCGTGATGACTTTTAAGACCCTCTAGTAAGTGAAAAAAAATATAAACCGAAATAAATCGGAAGGCAAACTTGAGCAGGGGTGGTCAGAGCGACGTCATTCTGGACGCACACTAGTAGAAAACTTTTGTTGAATTCAAAGGTCGGTTCCTCTTCTTGATGAATCGTGATTACTTTTAGGATCCTCTGGTATGTGAAAAAAAATATAAACCGAAATAAATCTGAAGGGAAACTTCAGGAGCGATGGTCAGATCGACCTCATTCTGGACGCACAAAATCTTTCGTTGAATTCAAAGGTCGTTTCTTATTTTTCGATGAATCGTGATGACTTTTAGGACCCTCTAGTGTGTAAAAAAAAATATAAACCGAAATAAATCGGAAGGGAAACTTGAGGAGCAGTGGTCAGAGCGACCCCATTCTGGACGCACACTAGTAATAATCTTTCGTTGAATTCAAACCTCGTTTCCTCTTTTTTGATGAATCGTGATGACTTTAAGGATCCTCTAGTATGTGAAAAAAAATATTAACCGAAACAAATCGAAAGGGAAACTTGAGGAGCTATGGACAGAGCGACCCCATTCTAGACCGACTCTGATAAAAATCTTTCATCCAATTCGAAGTTCGTTTCCTATTTTTTGATGAATCGTGATGACTTTTAGGACTCTCTAGTATGTGAAAAAAAATATAAGCCAAAATAAATCGGAAGGGAAACTTGAGAAGCAGTGGTCAGAGCGACCCCATTCTGGACGCACACTAGTAAAAATCTTTCGTTTAATTCAAAGGTCGTATCCTCTTTTTTGACGAATCGTGATGACTTTTAGGACTCTCTAGTATGTGAAAAAAAATATAAGCCGAAATAAATCGGAAGGGAAACTTTAGGAGCGATGGTCAGAGCGACCCCATTATGGACCGACTATGATAAAAATCTTTCGTCCAATTCGAAGGTCGTATCCTCTTCTTTGACGAATCGTGATGACTTTTAGGACCCTCTAGTATGTGAAAAATAATATAAACCAAAAAAAATCGGAAGGGAAACTTGAGAAGCAGTGGTCAGAGCGACCCCATTCTGGACGCACACTAGTAAAAATCTTTCGTTGAATTCAAAGGTTGTTTCCTCTTTTTAGACGAATCGTGATGACTTTTAGGACTCTCGAGTATGTGAAAAAAAATATAAGCCGAAATAAATCGGAAGGGAAACTTGAGAAGCAGTGGTCAGAGCGACCCCATTCTGGACGCACACTAGTAAAAATCTTTCGTTTAATTCAAAGGTCGTATCCTTTTTTTTGACGAATCGTGATGACTTTTAGGACTCTCTATTATGTGAAAAAAAATATAAGCCGAAATAAATCGGAAGGGAAACTTTAGGAGCGTCGGTCAGAGCGACCCCATTATGGACCGACTATGATAAAAATCTTTCGTCCAATTCGAAGGTCGTATCCTCTTCTTTGACGAATCGTGATGACTTTTAGGACCCTCTAGTATGTGAAAAATAATATAAACCAAAAAAAATCGGAAGGGAAACTTGAGAAGCAGTGGTCAGAGCGACCCCATTCTGGACGCACACTAGTAAAAATCTTTCGTTGAATTCAAAGGTAGTTTCCTCTTTTTAGACGAATCGTGATGACTTTTAGGACTCTCGAGTATGTGAAAAAAAATATAAGCCGAAATAAATCGGAAGGGAAACTTGAGAAGCAGTGGTCAGAGCGACCCCATTCTGGACGCACACTAGTAAAAATCTTTCGTTTAATTCAAAGGTCGTATCCTTTTTTTTGACGAATCGTGATGACTTTTAGGACTCTCTATTATGTGAAAAAAAATATAAGCCGAAATAAATCGGAAGGGAAACTTTAGGAGCGATGGTCAAAGCGACCCCATTATGGACCGACTATGATAAAAATCTTTCGTCCAATTCGAAGGTCGTATCCTCTTCTTTGACGAATCGTGATGTCTTTTAGGACCCTCTAGTATGTGAAAAATAATATAAACCGAAAAAAATCGGAAGGGAAGCTTGAGAAGCAGTGGTCAGAGAGACCCCATTCTGGACGCACACTAGTAAAAATCTTTCATTGAATTCAAAGGTTGTTTCCTCGTTTTTGATGAATCGTGATGACTTTTAGCATCCTCTAGTATGTGAATGAAAATATTAACCGAAATTAATCGGAAGGGAATCTTGAGGAGCGGTGGTCGGAGAGACCCCATTCGGGACCGACTCTGATAAAAATCTTTCATCCAATTCGAAGTTCGTTTCCTTTTTTTTTCAATGAATCGTGATGACTTTTAGGACTCTATTGTAGGTGGAAAAAAATATGAACCGAAATAAATCCGAAGGGAATCTTGAGGAGCGGTGCTCGGAGAGATGCCATTCGGGACCGACGCTGATAAAAATCTTTCATCCAATTCGAAGTTCGTTTCCTCTTTTTTGATGAATCGTGATGACTTTTAGGACTCTCTTGAATGTGAAAAAATATATACACCGAAATAAATCTGAAGGGAAACTTGAGGAGCGATGGTCAGAGCGACCCCATTCTGGACCGATTATGATAAAAATCTTTCGTCCAATTCGAAGGTCGTATCCGGTTTTTTGACGAATCTTGATGTCTTTTAGGACCCTCTAGTATGTGAAAAATAATATAAACCGAAAAAAATCGGAAGGGAAACTTGAGAAGCAGTGGTCACAGCGACCCCATTCTGGACGCACACTAGTAAAAATCTCTCGTTGAATTCAAAGGTCGTTTCCTCTTTTTTCATGAATCGTGATGAATTTTAGGATCCTCTAGTATGTGAAAAAAAATATGAACCGAAATTAATCGGAAGGGAAACTTGAGGAGCGGTGGTCAGAGCGACCCCATTCTAGACCGACTCTGATAAAAATCTTTCATCCAATTCGAAGTTCGTTTCCTATTTTTTGATGAATCGTAATGACTTTTAGGACTCTCTAGTATGTGGAAAAAAATATAAACCGAAATAAATCGGAAGGGAAACTTGATCAGCGGTGGTCAGCGCGACCCCATTCTGGACCAACTATGATAAAAATCTTTCACCCAATTCGAAGGTCGTATCCTCTTTTTTGACGAATCGTGATGACTTTTAGGAACCTCTGGTATGTGAAAAAAAACAGAAACCGAATTAAATCTGAAGGGAAACTTCAGGAGCCATGGTCAGATTGACCTCATTCTGGACGCACAAAATCTTTCGTTGAATTCAAAGGTCGTTTCTTATTTTTTGATGAATCGTGATTACTTTTAGGATCCTCTAGTATGTGAAAAAAAATATGAAACGAAAATAATCGGAAGGGAATCTTGAGGAGCGGTGGTCGGAGAGACCCCATTCGGGACCGACTCTGATAAAAATCTTTAATCCAATTCGAAGTTCGTTTCCTCTTTTTTGATGAATCGTGATCACTTTTAGGACTCTATTGTAGATGAATAAAAATATAAACCGAAATAAATCGGAAGGGAAACTTGAGGAGGGGTGGTCAGAGCGACCTCATTCTGGACGCACATTAGTAAAAATCTTTTGTTGAATTCATAGGTTGGTTCCTCTTTTTAATGAATCGTGATTACTTTTAGGATCCTCTGGTATGTGAAAAAAAATATAAACCGAAATAAATCTGAAGGGAAACTTCAGGAGCGATGGTCAGAGCCACCCCGTTCTGGACCGTCTATGATAAAAATCTTTCGTCCAATTCGAAGGTCATATCCTTTTTTTTGATGAATCGTGATGACTATTAGGACTCTCTAGTAAGTGAAAAAATATATCAACCGAAATAAATCGGAAGGGACACTTGAGGAGCGATGGTCACAGCGCATAGTGGGGCCGATTCCCGAACAGCTGGTCAAAATTCGAAAACGTAGTTCATTCTGTTTGAGACGTAGTATATAAGGGTTTTAGGGGTCGCTGATTACGAATCTGAAGTCAAAATTCTAAAAAAACAAAATGGCGGATCTAATAATGCGGACGCAATTTTTTAAATCGGCCGGATTCATTTGAAACTTGTTATTTGGGGGTTTTTGGGGTCGCTGAATACGAATCTGGTGTGAATAAACAAAATAAAAAATGGCGGATCCAATATGGCGGTCGCAATTTTCGAAATCTGTCGCATTTGCTTTAAACTTGATAATCTGGGGTTTTTGAGGTCGCTGAATACGAATCCGGTGTGAAAAAAGCAAAATTAAAAATGGCGGATCCAATATGGCGGACGCAATTTTCGAAATCAACCGGATTCGCTTGAATCTTGTTACTCGGATTTTTTGAGGTCGCTGAACACGAATCCGGTGTAAAAGAAACAAAATTCAAAATGGCGGACCCAAAATAGAAATTATATATATTATATATATTATATATTACTAACTTTTTATATATCTGTAAGTAAATATTGTACAGATTTGAGAGAGAAGTTATTGAATTTTTTAGTAATTTTTAAAAAATATTAAAAAATGTATATATAAAATATATACGAAAGTTCAATAAAGAATACGATTTTTTAAATACTGACATATTTATTTAAGAAATACTGTTCAACACCAAATGTAAAAAATAACGTATTAACAAGCATATTATTATAATATTTATATTCATATTAAAATTAGTCTTCATCATCAGTCGAATTGTCTGTCGGAAAATCTGAAGAATCTGACAACATCGAAACGGAAGAGGTAGAATCATAATTGGACGCATAAAGTGTTGGTGAAGTAAGCAATGCAATTGTTTCTGGAAATAACGATTTTAATTTCTATCTGGCAATTTCCTTAA
This sequence comes from Oxytorus armatus, assembly GCA_958009045.1. Lineage (NCBI taxonomy): Eukaryota > Metazoa > Arthropoda > Insecta > Hymenoptera > Ichneumonidae > Oxytorus > Oxytorus armatus. The sequence continues at coordinate 5,829,506 of OY253752.1, forward strand.
GCTTGATATATACGGATCTGATGATATTAGCAAGCGCAAGAGTGATCTTCCATCGATTTTGTTTAGCTGCATTTTCGTGCAAAATCTTCACGGTATCTTTTAATATATTTATTACAAGACTCCTGTGCATCTTCAGACATTTATCCGATTGGCAATAAGGCAAATTGTATTATTTCAGAGCCGTGAATTAAAAGTTTGTGTACAGAAGTGGCAAGGTAGAACCAGGGATATAAATCGACGAATTTCCGAGCTGTTTCTATTGTGTACTCTTGGAAACGTGGTATATTAATTTCATGAGCACTTGAAATAGCTTGTAAAATAACATGAAACGTTTTAATAATATCTTCGTCAACGCCCGTTATAGTAGCGGAAATTGATGCATTTTCAAAAAATTGACGCGTAGTGTTTCCGTCATTTGTACTACCAAATCCAGGCTGTGGTTGATCCACAATAAGTCCTAGCTGTTGGCGAAAATCTTTTTGAATATTTTTTTTCCTATTTTCTGTCGTTTCCTTATCTTTACTTCCTCGCGCTTGCCATTTCTTAATATCTAATTTATACGAAACATGTAACCAACATTCAAATAATCGAATCCACATGTGCAATGTAGATAAACCAAAATTTAAATTCTCTCTATTAATTTCTTTTTTTAAAAGTACATCGATATTATTAAAATCTTTACTAGTGGCATTACACAAATAGCAACGTTGAGCAGACGCAGTTGCAGTAATTGCGTTACAAACCTTACCATCAATCATAGTTAAAGCAAGTTCGTAAGTAACTGTGATCTCTTTTCTATCTATTACAGTTTTAAAAGGCATCAGTTTACCCGCTTGTTCTTTTATATTCTCTGTTTGTTTAACAGTGGCCTCAGTAGTTTCATGCAAAAATTCAATTTTTATTGGCCTACAAAAACGTGGTGATGATGGTCTCGGATTTTTCCACACAATGAGTTTTGCAGATGTATTTTTATCGATCGATATAAGTTGCAGTGGAACGAGCGAAGTGAAAAAGATATTATTGTCTGATTTACTTCCATTATCATCACTAAATTTTTGCTTGTACATACTTTGGCCAGAACTGCCATCACAACCCCACTTACAAATTAGATTTAAATTTGAAAGTTGTTCTCCCGGCAAACTTTTTACGACATCCATTTGAGTCGTCAACAGTCGGCCGATCGTATGGTCTAATAAAGCTTGTAGCTTAACTTCTGCACCGGTTTCACATATTCTAATACTTCTTTTTTCAGGATAACATTTACACTTGGCTTTTGATACTAATTTATAAGATGGATATAATGTACATTGCTTACTCACACTTATATTCCTTAATCCCTGGTATTGACTTCGCGATGGTTTTTGTTCGATTATAAGTGAAACAGCTTCATCAGCAGAAAGAGTGATTTCAGGAATAAACTCTAAAGATTTTCTATACCTTCGAGCTTTAGATGGACTACTCGAAGTTATATCTTTAACAATTTTAACAGCTTCCGCGTTCCCTTGGATTCGTAAATTCATTTGAGTTGCGTAGGCGAGCTCTTCGGTACTTGATTGCGATCGAATGACTTCGGTTCTCCTTCGCTTCGTTCTTTCACTGGATTGTACAAATTGCTGTTCTGAACGGCCCGCATGTGATTTATTTGACGTGGCTTGTGGTGGTGATCCATCTTCTTTATTTTCATCGAAATAAATGACAACATTTAGCCATTCTTGATTCCTCTCCAAAAATCTTTGTTCTATCCGCTTAACTTCCTGCCACTTTGCTTGTAATTTATATATTAGTTTACGAATGTCAGATTTCGCATTATGTGATAAGGTAAAAGATCGCTCCAATTTTTTAGACAAGTTACTTTCAATTTTTTCATAAACTATTGCAGCACCGTCATATAAGTTGCCTTTCAATAATTTAAAAATTTCTCCCCTTGACAAACTAGAAATTTCTTTGGTACTATCAGCACCTAAACAAAAAAACAAGTTTTAAATTTATAACATGTTGTTAAAGTGAAAGTAAAAACTTTTGTTACAAATTTGTAAAAATTCATTTTACAATAATTTTGTCAATGAAAGTTTGCGAAACATATGACTTTCTGTATGTTAACGGAAATGTTTATACGATATTTTTTACTTGTAATCTTCAAGCATTGCGTAAGTATGAATAAAATTAATAATTACAATATATCTTCATTATTATTCGTTAAACATATAAAAATAATGCACTTACTTTTAGTTGGAGCGTTCATTCTGCAAGACGATCCACTTCACAATGTTTGGTAAATTTTTCTCGTTTGGAATATTCTTTTACTTTCTATATTGTACGATGTAACACAATGTTGATACTCCAAGAAAAATTACTTCGAAATTGCGTCGTCAGATATGCGTTAGAATATCCAGACATGTATATAGCAATAAGGAACCCATATGTTTTCCAACAAATAACTACCTTTATAAAAATTTAACCAGTAATAAGTTACTGAGTAACAGTAATTTGTTATTAATTGATTTATCATAACCGGTATTAAATTTCTATAAAAACAGCATCTCTCTTTCAAAATAAGAGCCATAGATACCTCTAAATAACTAAACTAAGTACTTCCAATTTTTTAACCAAGTTTATTTTCCAATTGTTTAAACAATTCATTGAAAAATGCGAGATACGTGAAAACTGATAGAGCCAATTGATTCTACAGAACAAATCGCGTAGAATTCATGTATTGGACAATATTTTCCTCAGCCCAATTTGTTATAAAAAATAAAAAATAATTGTTTAGACAATTGAAAAAAAACTTTTTTATAATGAAATATCTTTTGACCGAATGCTCTCATTCCAGTATTCAGTTTTTCGCTATGTCTGCTGGTCTGCAATTGTTATTTTATTTTTTATAACAAATAGGGTTGAGGAAAAAATTGTTCAATGAATTAATTGTATGCGATTTGTTCCGTAAAATCAATTGGCGCTATTAGTTTTCGCGGATCTCGCATTTTTCAACAACTTTTTTAAACAACAATTGTTTAAACAATTGGAAACAAACTTTTTCTCATAATGAATTATCTTTTGACCAAATGGTCTCATCACAATATTCAGTTTTTCGCTATGTTTGCTTGTCCGCCTATGGGCTTCAATGGGTTAATGTGAATTTGTCATTTTTTAAAATCAATCGTGCATTAAAAACGCTCGGGCACCTCCGAGCAGTTAATTTTTACTAATTTTGTTACATAATAGTACAAACGTTAATTTAGAACTTGTTTCATTGCGGGACTTTGCGGGACACTTAACTTTTTCTCTATTTTTCTATAATGATTGCACACCATTTTTCATTTTTCTCTACTTTATACAATATTTAGCTATTAGTTTATATGAATCTGTTACAATTTTCGACGCATACGATAATAAACTACTTCGTTGAACCTAAAACCTCCATTTTGCAGAATTAAGAAAGACCAACTTTACGATTTTCCACGAATTTTTGAATATGACGCTTGAATATGAGCTCGAACGATCGAGTTGTTACTTGTACGAAGGTTTCTTTTGTATAGGCTTGTACTTGCCAGGTATACTTCGTTAGCCCTTATAAAATGTTCCATATACTCTTTAAACATTACTCTATCCATCTATGTACTCTAAATCCTATAAAATGAAACTTCATTTTTTGAATTTTGGCCAGCTTTTCGGGAATCGGCCCCACTGTGCAGCGACCCCATTCTAGACCGACTATGATAAAAATCTTTCGTCCAATTCGAAGATCGTATCCTCTTTTTTGACGAATCGTGATGACTTTTAGGACCCTCTAGTATGTGAAAAATATATAAACCGAAATAAATCTGACGGGAAACTTGAGGAGCGATGGTCAGAGCGACCCCATTCTGGACCGACTATGATAAAAATCTTTGATCGAATTCGAAGTTCGTTTCCTCTTTTTTGATGAATCGTGATGACTTATAGGACCCTCTAGTATGTGAAAAATAATATAAACCGAAAAAAATCGGAAGGGAAACTTGAAAAGCAGTGGTCAGAGCAACCCCATTCTGGACGCACAATAGTAAAAATCTCTCGTTGAATTCAAAGATCGTTTCCTCTTTTTTCATGAATCGTGATGACTTTTAGGATCCTCTAGTATGTAACAAAAAATATGAACCGAAATTAATCGGAAGGGAAACTTGAGGAGCGGTGGTCGGAGAGACCCCATCCGGGACAGACTCTGATAAAAATCTTTCATCCAATTCGAAGTTTGTTTCATCTTTTTTGATAAATCGTGATGACTTTTAGGACTCTCTAGTATGTGAAAAAAAATATAAACCGAAATAAATCGGAAGGGAAACTTGAGCAGCGGTGGTCAGAGCGACTCCATTCTGGACCAACTACGATAAAAATCTTTCGTCCAATTCAAAGGTCGTATCCTCATTTTGACGAATTGTGATGACTTTCAGGACTCTACTGTAGGTGAAAAAAAATATCAACCGAAATAAATCGGAAGGGAAACTTCAGGAGGGGTGGTCAGAGCGACCCCATTCCAGAATCCATCCAGAGACACACCCCATTCTAGTGTGCATCCAGATGCACACTAGTAAAAATCTTTCGTTGAATTCATAGGTCGTTTCTTCTTTTTTGTTGAATCGTGATGACTTTAAGGATCCTCTAGTATGTGAAAAAAAATATGAACTGAAATAAATCCGAAGGGAAACTTGAGGAGCGGTGGTCGGAGAGACGCCATTCGGGACCGACTCTGATAATTTTAGGACCCTCTAGTAAGTGAAAAAATATATAAACCGAAATAAATCGAAAGGGTAACTTTAGGAGCGGTGGTCAGACCGACCCCATTCTGGACCGACTCTGATAAAAATCTTTAATCCAATTCGAAGTTCGTTTCCTCTTTTTTGATGAATCGTGATGACTTTTAGGACTCTCTAGTATGTGAAAAAAAATATGAAGCGAAATATAACGGAAGGGAAACTTGAGGAGCAGTCGTCTGAGTGACCCCATTCTGGACGCTCACTAGTAAAAATCTTTCGTTGAATTCAAAGGTCGTTTCCTCTTTTTTGATGAATCGTGATGACTTTTAGGATCCTCTAGTATGTGAAAAAAAATATGAACTGAAATTAATCGGAAGTCAATCTTGAGGAGCGGTGGTCGGAGAAACCCCATTCGGGACCGACGCTGATAAAAATCTTTCGTCCATTTCGAAGGTCGTATCGTCTTTTTTGATGAATCGTGATGACTTTTAGGACCCTCTAGTATGTGAAAAATAATATAAACCGAAAAAAATCGGAAGGGAAACTTGAGAAGCAGTGGTCAGAGCGACCCCATTCTGGACGCACACTATTAGAAATCTTTCGTTGAATTCAAAGGTCGTTTCCTCTTTTTTTGAGGAATCGTGATGACTTTTAGGATCCTCTAGTATGTGAAAAAAAAAATGAACCTAAATTAATAGGAAGGGAAACTTGAGGAGCGGTGGTCGGAGAGACCCCATTCGGGACCGACTGTGATAAAAATCTTTCATCCAATTCGACGTTCGTTTCCTTTTTTTTGATGAATCGTGATAACTTTTAGGACTCTATTGTAGGTGTAAAAAAATATGAACCGAAATAAATGGTCTGGGAAACTTGAGGGGCGGGGGTCGGAGAGACCCCTTTGGGACCTACTCTGATAAAAATCTTTCATCCGATTCGAAGTTTGTTTCCTATTTTTTGATGAATCGTGATGACTTTTAGGACCCTCTAGTATGTGAAAAAAAATATAAACCGAAATACATCGAAAGGGTAACTTTAGGAGCGGTGTTCAGACCGAGCCCATTCTGGACCGACTCTGATAAAAATCTTTAATCCAATACGAAGTTCGTTTCCTCTTTTTTGATGAATCGTGATCACTTTTAGGACTCGATTGTATGTGAAAAAAAATATAAACCGAAATAAATCGGAAGGGAATTTTGAGGAGGGGTGGTCAGAGCGACCTCATTCTGGACGCACACTAGTAGAAATCTTTCGTTGAATTCAAAGGTCGTTTCATCTTTTTTGATGAATCGTGATGACTTTTAGGATCCTCTAGTATGTGAAAAAAATATAAACCGAAATATATCTTACGGGAAACTTGAGGAGCGGTGGTCGGAGAGAATCCAATCGGGACCGACTCTGATAAAAATCTTTCGTCCAATTCGAAGGTCGGATCCTCTTCTTTGACGAATCGTGATGACTTTTAGGACCCTCTAGTATGTGAAAAATAATATAAACCGAAAAAAATCGGAAGGGAAACTTGAGAAACAGTGGTCAGAGCGACCCCATTCTGGACGCACACTAGTAAAAATCTTTCGTTGAATTCAAAGGTTGTTTCCTCTTTTTTGATGAATCGTGATGACTTTTAGCATCCTCTAAAATGTAAAAAAAATATTAACCGAAATTAATCGGAAGGGAATCTTGAGGAGCGGTGGTCGGAGAGACCCCATTCGGGACCGACTCTGATAAAAATCTTTCATCCAATTCGAAGTTCGTTTCCTCTTTTTTGATGAATAGTGATGACTTTTAGGACTCTCTAGTATAAGAAAAAAATATGAAGCGAAATATAACGTAAGGGAAACTTGAGGAGCAGTGGTCATAGCGACCCCATTCGGGACTGAGTCTGTTAAAAAATCTTCCGTCCAATTCGAATGTCGTATGTTCTTTTTTGATGAATCGTTATGACTTTTAGGACTCTTTTGTAGGTGCACAAAAATATAAACCGAAATAAATCGGAAGGGAAACTTGAGGAGCAGTGGTCAGAGAGACTTCATTCTGGACGCACACTAGTAAAAATCTTTCGTTGAATTCAAAGGTCGTTTCCTCTTTTTTGGTGAATCGTGATGCCTGTTAGGATTCTCTAGTATGTGAAAAATATATACACCGAAATAAATCTGAAGGGAAACTTGAGGATCGATGGTCAGAACGATCCCAATCTGGACCGACAATGATAAAAATCTTTCGTCCAATTCGAAGGTCGTATCCTGTTTTTTGACGAATCGTGATGACTTTCAGGACCCTCTAGTATGTGAAAAAAAATATAAACCGAAATAAATCGAAACGGAAACTTGAGCAGCGGTGGTCAGAACGACCCCATTCTGGACGCACACTAGTAAAAATCTTTCGTTGAATTCAAAGGTCGTATCCTCTTTTTTGACGAATCGTGATGACTTTTAGGACTCTCTAGTATGTGAAAAAAAATATAAGCCCAAATAAATCGGAAGGGAAACTTGAGAAGCAGTGGTCATAGCGACCCCATTCTGGACGCACACTAGTAAAAATCTTTCGTTTAATTCAAAGGTCGTATCCTCTTCTTTGATGAATCGTGATGACTTTTAGGACTGTCTAGTATGTGAAAAAAAATATAAACCGAAATAAATCGGAAGGGAAACTTGAGAGGCGGTGGTCAGAGCGACCCCATTCTGGACGCACACTAGTAAAAATCTTTCGTTGTATTCAAAGGTCGTTTCCTCCTTTTTGATGAATTGTGATGACTTTAAGGATCCTCTCGTATGTGAAAAAAAATATTAACCGAAATTAATCGGAAGGGAATCTTGAGGAGCGGTGGTCGGAGAGACCCCATTCGGTACCGACTCTGATAAAAATCTTTCATCCAATTCGAAGTTCGTTTCATCTTTTTTGATGAATCGTGATGACTTTTAGGACTCTCTAGTATGTGAAAAAATATATAAACCGAAATAAATCGGAAGGGAAACATGAGGAGCGATGGTCAGGGCGGCCCCATTCTGGACCGACTATGAAAGAAATGTTTCGTCCAATTCGAAGGTCGTATCCTCTTTTTTGACGAATCGTGATGACTTTTAGGACCCTCTAGTATGTGAAAAATAATATAAACCGAAAAAAATCGTAAGGGAAACTTGAGAAGCAGTGGTCAGAGCGACCCCATTCTGGATGCACACTAGTAAAAATCTTTCGTTGAATTCAAAGGTCGTTTCTTATTTTTTGATGAATCGTGATGACTTTTAGGACCCTCTAGTATGTGAAAAAAAATATGAACCGAAATAAATCGTAAGGGAAACTTGAGAAGCAGTGGTCAGAGCGACCCCATTCTGGATGCACACTAGTAAAAATCTTTCGTTGAATTCAAAGGTCGTTTCTTATTTTTTGATGAATCGTGATGACTTTTAGGACCCTCTAGTATGTGAAAAAAAATATGAACCGAAATAAATCGGAAGGGAAACTTGAGGAGCAGTGGTCAGAGCGACCCCATTCTGGACGCACACTAGTAATAATCTTTCGTTGAATTCAAAGATCGTTTCCTCTTTTTTGATGAATCGTGATGACTTTAAGGATCCTCTAGTATGTGAAAAAAAATATGAAGCGAAAATAATCGGAAGGGAATCTTGAGGAGCGGTGGTCGGAGAGACCCCATTCGGGACCGACTCTGATAAAAATCTTTAATCCAATTCGAAGTTTGTTTCCTCTTTGTTGATGAATCGTGATCACTTTTAGGACTCTATTGTAGGTGAAAAAATATATAAACCGAAATAAATCGGAAGGGAAACATGAGGAGCGATGGTCAGGGCGACCCCATTCTGGACCGACTATGAAAGAAATGTTTCGTCCAATTCGAAGGTCGTATCCTCTTTTTTGACGAATCGTGATGACTTTTAGGACCCTCTAGTATGTGAAAAATTATATAAACCGAAAGAAATCGGAAGGGAAACTTGAGAAGCAGTGGTCAGAGCGACCCCATTCTGGACACACAATAGTAAAAATCTTTCGTTGAATTCAATGGTCGTTTCCTCTTTTTTGATGAATCGTGACGACTTTTAGGATCCTCTAGTATGTGAAAAAAGTATAAACCGAAATAAATCTGACGGAAAACTTGAGGAGCGATGGTCAGAGCGACCCCATTCTGGACCGACTATGATAAAAATCTTTCGTCCAATTCGAAGGTCGTATCCTCTTTTTTGACGAATCGTGATGACTTTGAGGACCCTCTAGTATGTGAAAAATAATATAAACAGAAAAAATTCGGAAGGGAAATTTGAGAAGCAGTGGTCAGAGCGACCCCATTCTGGACGCACACTAGTAAAAATCTTTCGTTGAATTCAAAGGTTGTTTCTTATTTTTTGATGAATCGTGATGACTTTTAGGACTCTTTTGTAGGTGCACAAAAATATAAACCGAAATAAATCGGAAGGGGATCTTGAGGAGCAGTGGTCAGAGCGACCCCATTCTGGACGCTCACTAGTAAAAATCTTTCGTTGAATTCAAAGGTAGTTTCCTCTTTTTTGATGAATCGTGATGACTTTAAGGATCCTCTAGTATGTGAAAAAAAATATGAAGCGAAAATAATCGGAAGGGAATCTTGAGGAGCGGTGGTCGGAGAGACCCCATTCGGGACCGACTCTGATAAAAATCTTTCGTCCAATTCGAAGGTCGTATCCTCTTTTTTGACGAATCGTGATGACTTTTAGGACCCTCTAGTATGTGAAAAATAATATAAACCGAAAAAAATCGGAAGGGAAACTTGAGAAGCCGTGGTCAGAGCGACCCCATTCCTGACGCACACTAGTAAAAATCTTTCGTTGAATTCAAAGGTCGTTTCCTCTGTTTTGATGAATCTTGATGACTTTTAGCATCCTCTAGTATGTGAAGAAAAATATGAACCGAAATTAATCGGAAGGGAAACTTGAGGAGCGGTGGTCGGAGAGACGCCATTCGGGACCGACTCTGATAAAAATCTTTAATCCAATTCTAAGTTCGTTTCCTCTTTTTTGATGAATCGTGATCACTTTTGGGACTCTATTGTAGGTGAAAAAAAATATGAACCGAAATAAAACGGAAGGAAAACTTGAGGAGGGGTGGTCAGAGCGACCCCATTCTGGACGCACACTAGTAAAAATCTTTCGTTGAATTCAAAGGTTGTTTCGTCTTTTTTGACGAATCGGGTCCTTTAGGACCCTCTAGTAAGTGAAAAAAAATGTAAACCGAAATAAATCGACAGGGAAACTTGAGGAGCGGTGGTCGGAGAGACCCCATTCGGGACCGACTCTGATAAAAATCTTTCATCCAATTCGAAGTTCGTTTCATCTTTTTTGATGAATCGTGATGACTTTTAGGACTCTCTAGTATGTGAAAAAATATATAAACCGAAATAAATCGGAAGGGAAACATGAGGAGCGATGGTCAGGGCGACCCCATTCTGGACCGACTATGAAAGAAATGTTTCGTCCAATTCGAAGGTCGTATCCTCTTTTTTGACGAATCGTGATGACTTTTAGGACCCTCTAGTATGTGAAAAATAATATAAACCGAAAAAAATCGAAAGGGAAACTTGAGAAGCAGTGGTCGGAGCGACCCCATTCTGGACGCACACTAGAAAAAATGTTTCGTTGATTTCAAAGGTCGTTTCTTATTTTTTGATGAATCGTGATGACTTTTAAGACCCTCTAGTAAGTGAAAAAAAATATAAACCGAAATAAATCGGAAGGCAAACTTGAGCAGGGGTGGTCAGAGCGACGTCATTCTGGACGCACACTAGTAAAAATCTTTTGTTGAATTCAAAGGTCGGTTCCTCTTCTTGATGAATCGTGATTACTTTTAGGATCCTCTGGTATGTGAAAAAAAATATAAACCGAAATAAATCTGAAGGGAAACTTCAGGAGCGATGGTCAGATCGACCTCATTCTGGACGCACAAAATCTTTCGTTGAATTCAAAGGTCGTTTCTTATTTTTCGATGAATCGTGATGACTTTTAGGACCCTCTAGTATGTGAAAAAAAATATAAACCGAAATAAATCGGAAGGGAAACTTGAGGAGCAGTGGTCAGAGCGACCCCATTCTGGACGCACACTAGTAATAATCTTTCGTTGAATTCAAACCTCGTTTCCTCTTTTTTGATGAATCGTGATGACTTTAAGGATCCTCTAGTATGTGAAAAAAAATATTAACCGAAACAAATCGAAAGGGAAACTTGAGGAGCTATGGTCAGAGCGACCCCATTCTAGACCGACTCTGATAAAAATCTTTCATCCAATTCGAAGTTCGTTTCCTATTTTTTGATGAATCGTAATGACTTTTAGGACTCTCTAGTATGTGGAAAAAAATATAAACCGAAATAAATCGGAAGGGAAACTTGATCAGCGGTGGTCAGCGCGACCCCATTCTGGACCAACTATGATAAAAATCTTTCACCCAATTCGAAGGTCGTATCCTCTTTTTTGACGAATCGTGATGACTTTTAGGAACCTCTGGTATGTGAAAAAAAACACAAACCGAATTAAATCTGAAGGGAAACTTCAGGAGCCATGGTCAGATTGACCTCATTCTGGACGCACAAAATCTTTCGTTGAATTCAAAGGTCGTTTCTTATTTTTTGATGAATCGTGATTACTTTTAGGATCCTCTAGTATGTGAAAAAAAATATGAAACGAAAATAATCGGAAGGGAATCTTGAGGAGCGGTGGTCGGAGAGACCCCATTCGGGACCGACTCTGATAAAAATCTTTAATCCAATTCGAAGTTCGTTTCCTCTTTTTTGATGAATCGTGATCACTTTTAGGACTCTATTGTAGATGAATAAAAATATAAACCGAAATAAATCGGAAGGGAAACTTGAGGAGGGGTGGTCAGAGCGACCTCATTCTGGACGCACATTAGTAAAAATCTTTTGTTGAATTCATAGGTTGGTTCCTCTTTTTAATGAATCGTGATTACTTTTAGGATCCTCTGGTATGTGAAAAAAAATATAAACCGAAATAAATCTGAAGGGAAACTTCAGGAGCGATGGTCAGAGCCACCCCGTTCTGGACCGTCTATGATAAAAATCTTTCGTCCAATTCGAAGGTCATATCCTTTTTTTTGATGAATCGTGATGACTATTAGGACTCTCTAGTAAGTGAAAAAATATATCAACCGAAATAAATCGGAAGGGACACTTGAGGAGCGATGGTCACAGCGCATAGTGGGGCCGATTCCCGAACAGCTGGTCAAAATTCGAAAACGTAGTTCATTCTGTTTGAGACGTAGTATATAAGGGTTTTAGGGGTCGCTGATTACGAATCTGAAGTCAAAATTCTAAAAAAACAAAATGGCGGATCTAATAATGCGGACGCAATTTTTTAAATCGGCCGGATTCATTTGAAACTTGTTATTTGGGGGTTTTTGGGGTCGCTGAATACGAATCTGGTGTGAATAAACAAAATAAAAAATGGCGGATCCAATATGGCGGTCGCAATTTTCGAAATCTGTCGCATTTGCTTTAAACTTGATAATCTGGGGTTTTTGAGGTCGCTGAATACGAATCCGGTGTGAAAAAAGCAAAATTAAAAATGGCGGATCCAATATGGCGGACGCAATTTTCGAAATCAACCGGATTCGCTTGAATCTTGTTACTCGGATTTTTTGAGGTCGCTGAACACGAATCCGGTGTAAAAGAAACAAAATTCAAAATGGCGGACCCAAAATAGAAATTATATATATTATATATATTATATATTACTAACTTTTTATATATCTGTAAGTAAATATTGTACAGATTTGAGAGAGAAGTTATTGAATTTTTTAGTAATTTTTAAAAAATATTAAAAAATGTATATATAAAATATATACGAAAGTTCAATAAAGAATACGATTTTTTAAATACTGACATATTTATTTAAGAAATACTGTTCAACACCAAATGTAAAAAATAACGTATTAACAAGCATATTATTATAATATTTATATTCATATTAAAATTAGTCTTCATCATCAGTCGAATTGTCTGTCGGAAAATCTGAAGAATCTGACAACATCGAAACGGAAGAGGTAGAATCATAATTGGACGCATAAAGTGTTGGTGAAGTAAGCAATGCAATTGTTTCTGGAAATAACGATTTTAATTTCTATCTGGCAATTTCCTTAAGCTTGATATATACGGATCTGATGATATTAGCAAGCGCAAGAGTGATCTTCCATCGATTTTGTTTAGCTGCATTTTCGTGCAAAATCTTCACGGTATCTTTTAATATATTTATTACAAGACTCCTGTGCATCTTCAGACATTTATCCGATTGGCAATAAGGCAAATTGTATTATTTCAGAGCCGTGAATTAAAAGTTTGTGTACAGAAGTGGCAAGGTAGAACCAGGGATATAAATCGACGAATTTCCGAGCTGTTTCTATTGTGTACTCTTGGAAACGTGGTATATTAATTTCATGAGCACTTGAAATAGCTTGTAAAATAACATGAAACGTTTTAATAATATCTTCGTCAACGCCCGTTATAGTAGCGGAAATTGATGCATTTTCAAAAAATTGACGCGTAGTGTTTCCGTCATTTGTACTACCAAATCCAGGCTGTGGTTGATCCACAATAAGTCCTAGCTGTTGGCGAAAATCTTTTTGAATATTTTTTTTCCTATTTTCTGTCGTTTCCTTATCTTTACTTCCTCGCGCTTGCCATTTCTTAATATCTAATTTATACGAAACATGTAAACAACATTCAAATAATCGAATCCACATGTGCAATGTAGATAAACCAAAATTTAAATTCTCTCTATTAATTTCTTTTTTTAAAAGTACATCGATATTATTAAAATCTTTACTAGTGGCATTACACAAATAGCAACGTTGAGCAGACGCAGTTGCAGTAATTGCGTTACAAACCTTACCATCAATCATAGTTAAAGCAAGTTCGTAAGTAACTGTGATCTCTTTTCTATCTATTACAGTTTTAAAAGGCATCAGTTTACCCGCTTGTTCTTTTATATTCTCTGTTTGTTTAACAGTGGCCTCAGTAGTTTCATGCAAAAATTCAATTTTTATTGGCCTACAAAAACGTGGTGATGATGGTCTCGGATTTTTCCACACAATGAGTTTTGCAGATGTATTTTTATCGATCGATATAAGTTGCAGTGGAACGAGCGAAGTGAAAAAGATATTATTGTCTGATTTACTTCCATTATCATCACTAAATTTTTGCTTGTACATACTTTGGCCAGAACTGCCATCACAACCCCACTTACAAATTAGATTTAAATTTGAAAGTTGTTCTCCCGGCAAACTTTTTACGACATCCATTTGAGTCGTCAACAGTCGGCCGATCGTATGGTCTAATAAAGCTTGTAGCTTAACTTCTGCACCGGTTTCACATATTCTAATACTTCTTTTTTCAGGATAACATTTACACTTGGCTTTTGATACTAATTTATAAGATGGATATAATGTACATTGCTTACTCACACTTATATTCCTTAATCCCTGGTATTGACTTCGCGATGGTTTTTGTTCGATTATAAGTGAAACAGCTTCATCAGCAGAAAGAGTGATTTCAGGAATAAACTCTAAAGATTTTCTATACCTTCGAGCTTTAGATGGACTACTCGAAGTTATATCTTTAACAATTTTAACAGCTTCCGCGTTCCCTTGGATTCGTAAATTCATTTGAGTTGCGTAGGCGAGCTCTTCGGTACTTGATTGCGATCGAATGACTTCGGTTCTCCTTCGCTTCGTTCTTTCACTGGATTGTACAAATTGCTGTTCTGAACGGCCCGCATGTGATTTATTTGACGTGGCTTGTGGTGGTGATCCATCTTCTTTATTTTCATCGAAATAAATGACAACATTTAGCCATTCTTGATTCCTCTCCAAAAATCTTTGTTCTATCCGCTTAACTTCCTGCCACTTTGCTTGTAATTTATATATTAGTTTACGAATGTCAGATTTCGCATTATGTGATAAGGTAAAAGATCGCTCCAATTTTTTAGACAAGTTACTTTCAATTTTTTCATAAACTATTGCAGCACCGTCATATAAGTTGCCTTTCAATAATTTAAAAATTTCTCCCCTTGACAAACTAGAAATTTCTTTGGTACTATCAGCACCTAAACAAAAAAACAAGTTTTAAATTTATAACATGTTGTTAAAGTGAAAGTAAAAACTTTTGTTACAAATTTGTAAAAATTCATTTTACAATAATTTTGTCAATGAAAGTTTGCGAAACATATGACTTTCTGTATGTTAACGGAAATGTTTATACGATATTTTTTACTTGTAATCTTCAAGCATTGCGTAAGTATGAATAAAATTAATAATTACAATATATCTTCATTATTATTCGTTAAACATATAAAAATAATGCACTTACTTTTAGTTGGAGCGTTCATTCTGCAAGACGATCCACTTCACAATGTTTGGTAAATTTTTCTCGTTTGGAATATTCTTTTACTTTCTATATTGTACGATGTAACACAATGTTGATACTCCAAGAAAAATTACTTCGAAATTGCGTCGTCAGATATGCGTTAGAATATCCAGACATGTATATAGCAATAAGGAACCCATATGTTTTCCAACAAATAACTACCTTTATAAAAATTTAACCAGTAATAAGTTACTGAGTAACAGTAATTTGTTATTAATTGATTTATCATAACCGGTATTAAATTTCTATAAAAACAGCATCTCTCTTTCAAAATAAGAGCCATAGATACCTCTAAATAACTAAACTAAGTACTTCCAATTTTTTAACCAAGTTTATTTTCCAATTGTTTAAACAATTCATTGAAAAATGCGAGATACGTGAAAACTGATAGAGCCAATTGATTCTACAGAACAAATCGCGTAGAATTCATGTATTGGACAATATTTTCCTCAGCCCAATTTGTTATAAAAAA
This sequence comes from Oxytorus armatus, assembly GCA_958009045.1. NCBI lineage: Eukaryota > Metazoa > Arthropoda > Insecta > Hymenoptera > Ichneumonidae > Oxytorus > Oxytorus armatus. The sequence goes on from OY253752.1 coordinate 5,845,120, forward strand.
TAAAAAATAATTGTTTAGACAATTGAAAAAAAACTTTTTTATAATGAAATATCTTTTGACCGAATGCTCTCATTCCAGTATTCAGTTTTTCGCTATGTCTGCTGGTCTGCAATTGTTATTTTATTTTTTATAACAAATAGGGTTGAGGAAAAAATTGTTCAATGAATTAATTGTATGCGATTTGTTCCGTAAAATCAATTGGCGCTATTAGTTTTCGCGGATCTCGCATTTTTCAACAACTTTTTTAAACAACAATTGTTTAAACAATTGGAAACAAACTTTTTCTCATAATGAATTATCTTTTGACCAAATGGTCTCATCACAATATTCAGTTTTTCGCTATGTTTGCTTGTCCGCCTATGGGCTTCAATGGGTTAATGTGAATTTGTCATTTTTTAAAATCAATCGTGCATTAAAAACGCTCGGGCACCTCCGAGCAGTTAATTTTTACTAATTTTGTTACATAATAGTACAAACGTTAATTTAGAACTTGTTTCATTGCGGGACTTTGCGGGACACTTAACTTTTTCTCTATTTTTCTATAATGATTGCACACCATTTTTCATTTTTCTCTACTTTATACAATATTTAGCTATTAGTTTATATGAATCTGTTACAATTTTCGACGCATACGATAATAAACTACTTCGTTGAACCTAAAACCTCCATTTTGCAGAATTAAGAAAGACCAACTTTACGATTTTCCACGAATTTTTGAATATGACGCTTGAATATGAGCTCGAACGATCGAGTTGTTACTTGTACGAAGGTTTCTTTTGTATAGGCTTGTACTTGCCAGGTATACTTCGTTAGCCCTTATAAAATGTTCCATATACTCTTTAAACATTACTCTATCCATCTATGTACTCTAAATCCTATAAAATGAAACTTCATTTTTTGAATTTTGGCCAGCTTTTCGGGAATCGGCCCCACTGTGCAGCGACCCCATTCTAGACCGACTATGATAAAAATCTTTCGTCCAATTCGAAGATCGTATCCTCTTTTTTGACGAATCGTGATGACTTTTAGGACCCTCTAGTATGTGAAAAATATATAAACCGAAATAAATCTGACGGGAAACTTGAGGAGCGATGGTCAGAGCGACCCCATTCTGGACCGACTATGATAAAAATCTTTGATCGAATTCGAAGTTCGTTTCCTCTTTTTTGATGAATCGTGATGACTTATAGGACCCTCTAGTATGTGAAAAATAATATAAACCGAAAAAAATCGGAAGGGAAACTTGAAAAGCAGTGGTCAGAGCAACCCCATTCTGGACGCACAATAGTAAAAATCTCTCGTTGAATTCAAAGATCGTTTCCTCTTTTTTCATGAATCGTGATGACTTTTAGGATCCTCTAGTATGTAACAAAAAATATGAACCGAAATTAATCGGAAGGGAAACTTGAGGAGCGGTGGTCGGAGAGACCCCATCCGGGACAGACTCTGATAAAAATCTTTCATCCAATTCGAAGTTTGTTTCATCTTTTTTGATAAATCGTGATGACTTTTAGGACTCTCTAGTATGTGAAAAAAAATATAAACCGAAATAAATCGGAAGGGAAACTTGAGCAGCGGTGGTCAGAGCGACTCCATTCTGGACCAACTACGATAAAAATCTTTCGTCCAATTCAAAGGTCGTATCCTCATTTTGACGAATTGTGATGACTTTCAGGACTCTACTGTAGGTGAAAAAAAATATCAACCGAAATAAATCGGAAGGGAAACTTCAGGAGGGGTGGTCAGAGCGACCCCATTCCAGAATCCATCCAGAGACACACCCCATTCTAGTGTGCATCCAGATGCACACTAGTAAAAATCTTTCGTTGAATTCATAGGTCGTTTCTTCTTTTTTGTTGAATCGTGATGACTTTAAGGATCCTCTAGTATGTGAAAAAAAATATGAACTGAAATAAATCCGAAGGGAAACTTGAGGAGCGGTGGTCGGAGAGACGCCATTCGGGACCGACTCTGATAATTTTAGGACCCTCTAGTAAGTGAAAAAATATATAAACCGAAATAAATCGAAAGGGTAACTTTAGGAGCGGTGGTCAGACCGACCCCATTCTGGACCGACTCTGATAAAAATCTTTAATCCAATTCGAAGTTCGTTTCCTCTTTTTTGATGAATCGTGATGACTTTTAGGACTCTCTAGTATGTGAAAAAAAATATGAAGCGAAATATAACGGAAGGGAAACTTGAGGAGCAGTCGTCTGAGTGACCCCATTCTGGACGCTCACTAGTAAAAATCTTTCGTTGAATTCAAAGGTCGTTTCCTCTTTTTTGATGAATCGTGATGACTTTTAGGATCCTCTAGTATGTGAAAAAAAATATGAACTGAAATTAATCGGAAGTCAATCTTGAGGAGCGGTGGTCGGAGAAACCCCATTCGGGACCGACGCTGATAAAAATCTTTCGTCCATTTCGAAGGTCGTATCGTCTTTTTTGATGAATCGTGATGACTTTTAGGACCCTCTAGTATGTGAAAAATAATATAAACCGAAAAAAATCGGAAGGGAAACTTGAGAAGCAGTGGTCAGAGCGACCCCATTCTGGACGCACACTATTAGAAATCTTTCGTTGAATTCAAAGGTCGTTTCCTCTTTTTTTGAGGAATCGTGATGACTTTTAGGATCCTCTAGTATGTGAAAAAAAAAATGAACCTAAATTAATAGGAAGGGAAACTTGAGGAGCGGTGGTCGGAGAGACCCCATTCGGGACCGACTGTGATAAAAATCTTTCATCCAATTCGACGTTCGTTTCCTTTTTTTTGATGAATCGTGATAACTTTTAGGACTCTATTGTAGGTGTAAAAAAATATGAACCGAAATAAATGGTCTGGGAAACTTGAGGGGCGGGGGTCGGAGAGACCCCTTTGGGACCTACTCTGATAAAAATCTTTCATCCGATTCGAAGTTTGTTTCCTATTTTTTGATGAATCGTGATGACTTTTAGGACCCTCTAGTATGTGAAAAAAAATATAAACCGAAATACATCGAAAGGGTAACTTTAGGAGCGGTGTTCAGACCGAGCCCATTCTGGACCGACTCTGATAAAAATCTTTAATCCAATACGAAGTTCGTTTCCTCTTTTTTGATGAATCGTGATCACTTTTAGGACTCGATTGTATGTGAAAAAAAATATAAACCGAAATAAATCGGAAGGGAATTTTGAGGAGGGGTGGTCAGAGCGACCTCATTCTGGACGCACACTAGTAGAAATCTTTCGTTGAATTCAAAGGTCGTTTCATCTTTTTTGATGAATCGTGATGACTTTTAGGATCCTCTAGTATGTGAAAAAAATATAAACCGAAATATATCTTACGGGAAACTTGAGGAGCGGGGGTCGGAGAGAATCCAATCGGGACCGACTCTGATAAAAATCTTTCGTCCAATTCGAAGGTCGGATCCTCTTCTTTGACGAATCGTGATGACTTTTAGGACCCTCTAGTATGTGAAAAATAATATAAACCGAAAAAAATCGGAAGGGAAACTTGAGAAACAGTGGTCAGAGCGACCCCATTCTGGACGCACACTAGTAAAAATCTTTCGTTGAATTCAAAGGTTGTTTCCTCTTTTTTGATGAATCGTGATGACTTTTAGCATCCTCTAGAATGTAAAAAAAATATTAACCGAAATTAATCGGAAGGGAATCTTGAGGAGCGGTGGTCGGAGAGACCCCATTCGGGACCGACTCTGATAAAAATCTTTCATCCAATTCGAAGTTCGTTTCCTCTTTTTTGATGAATAGTGATGACTTTTAGGACTCTCTAGTATAAGAAAAAAAATATGAAGCGAAATATAACGTAAGGGAAACTTGAGGAGCAGTGGTCATAGCGACCCCATTCGGGACTGAGTCTGTTAAAAAATCTTCCGTCCAATTCGAATGTCGTATGTTCTTTTTTGATGAATCGTTATGACTTTTAGGACTCTTTTGTAGGTGCACAAAAATATAAACCGAAATAAATCGGAAGGGAAACTTGAGGAGCAGTGGTCAGAGAGACTTCATTCTGGACGCACACTAGTAAAAATCTTTCGTTGAATTCAAAGGTCGTTTCCTCTTTTTTGGTGAATCGTGATGCCTGTTAGGATTCTCTAGTATGTGAAAAATATATACACCGAAATAAATCTGAAGGGAAACTTGAGGATCGATGGTCAGAGCGATCCCAATCTGGACCGACAATGATAAAAATCTTTCGTCCAATTCGAAGGTCGTATCCTGTTTTTTGACGAATCGTGATGACTTTTAGGACCCTCTAGTATGTGAAAAAAAATATAAACCGAAATAAATCGAAACGGAAACTTGAGCAGCGGTGGTCAGAACGACCCCATTCTGGACGCACACTAGTAAAAATCTTTCGTTGAATTCAAAGGTCGTATCCTCTTTTTTGACGAATCGTGATGACTTTTAGGACTCTCTAGTATGTGAAAAAAAATATAAGCCCAAATAAATCGGAAGGGAAACTTGAGAAGCAGTGGTCATAGCGACCCCATTCTGGACGCACACTAGTAAAAATCTTTCGTTTAATTCAAAGGTCGTATCCTCTTCTTTGATGAATCGTGATGACTTTTAGGACTGTCTAGTATGTGAAAAAAAATATAAACCGAAATAAATCGGAAGGGAAACTTGAGAGGCGGTGATCAGAGCGACCCCATTCTGGACGCACACTAGTAAAAATCTTTCGTTGTATTCAAAGGTCGTTTCCTCCTTTTTGATGAATTGTGATGACTTTAAGGATCCTCTCGTATGTGAAAAAAAATATTAACCGAAATTAATCGGAAGGGAATCTTGAGGAGCGGTGGTCGGAGAGACCCCATTCGGTACCGACTCTGATAAAAATCTTTCATCCAATTCGAAGTTCGTTTCCTCTTTTTTGATGAATTGTGATGACTTTTAGGACCCTCTAGTATGTGAAAATAATATAAACCGAAATAATACGAAAGGGGAACTATAGGAGCGGTGGTCAGACCGAGCCCATTCTGGACCGTCGCTGATAAAAATCTTTCATCGAATTCGAAGTTCGTTTCCTCTTTTTTGAAGAATCATTATGACTTTTAGGACTCTACTGTAGGTGAAAAAAAATATAAACCGAAATAAATCGGAAGGGAAACTTGAGGAGGGGTGGTCAGAGCGACCCCATTCTGGCCGCACACTAGTAAAAATCGTTCGTTGAATTCAAAGGTCGTTTCCTCTTTTTTGATGAATCGTGATGACTTTAAGGATCCTCTAGTATGTGAAAAAAAATATGAAGCGAAAATAATCGGAAGGGAATCTTGAGGAGCGGTGGTCGGAGAGACCCCATTCGGGACCGACTCTGATAAAAATCTTTAATCCAATTCTAAGTTCGTTTCCTCTTTTTTGATGAATCGTGATCACTTTTAGGACTCTATTGTAGGTGAAAAAAAATATGAACCGAAATAAAACGGAAGGAAAACTTGAGGAGGGGTGGTCAGAGCGACCCCATTCTGGACGCACACTAGTAAAAATCTTTCGTTGAATTCAAAGGTTGTTTCGTCTTTTTTGACGAATCGTGATGACCTTTAGGACCCTCTAGTAATTGAAAGTAAATGTAAACCGAAATAAATCGAAAGGGAAACTTTAGGAGCGGTGGTCAGGGCTACCCCATTCTGGACCGACGCTGATAAAAATCTTTCATCGAATTCGAAGTTCGTTTCCTCTTTTTTGATGAATCGTGTGACTTTTAGGACCCTCTAGTATGTGAAAAAAAATATAAACCGAAATAAGTCGGAAGGGACACTTGAGGAGCGATGGTCAGAGCGACCCCATTCCAGAATGGGGTGGCACGAAAGATTGGGCGACCCCATTCCAGAATGGGGTCATACGAAAGATTTTTATCATAGTCGGTCCAGACCGACTATGATAAAAATCTTTCGTCCAATTCGAAGGTCGTATCCTCTTTTTTGACGAATCGTGATGACTTTTAGGACCCTCTAGTATGTGAAAAAAAATATGAACCGAAATTAATCGGAAGGGAAACTTGAGGAGCGGTGGTCGGAGAGACCCCATTCGGGACCGACTCTGATAAAAATCTTTAATCCAATTCTAAGTTCGTTTCCTCTTTTTTGATGAATCGTGATCACTTTTAGGACTCTATTGTAGGTGAAAAAAAATATGAACCGAAATAAAACGGAAGGAAAACTTGAGGAGGGGTGGTCAGAGCGACCCCATTCTGGACGCACACTAGTAAAAATCTTTCGTTGAATTCAAAGGTTGTTTCGTCTTTTTTGACGAATCGTGATGACCTTTAGGACCCTCTAGTAAGTGAAAAAAAATGTAAACCGAAATAAATCGAAAGGGAAACTTTAGGAGCGGTGGTCAGGGCGACCCCATTCTGGACCGACGCTGATAAAAATCTTTCATCGAATTCGAAGTTCGTTTCCTCTTTTTTGATGAATCGTGTGACTTTTAGGACCCTCTAGTATGTGAAAAAAAATATAAACCGAAATAAGTCGGAAGGGACACTTGAGGAGCGATGGTCAGAGCGACCCCATTCCAGAATGGGGTGGCACGAAAGATTGGGCGACCCCATTCCAGAATGGGGTCATACGAAAGATTTTTATCATAGTCGGTCCAGACCGACTATGATAAAAATCTTTCGTCCAATTCGAAGGTCGTATCCTCTTTTTTGACGAATCGTGATGACTTTTAGGACCCTCTAGTATGTGAAAAAAAATATGAACCGAAATTAATCGGAAGGGAAACTTGAGGAGCGGTGGTCGGAGAGACCCCATTCGGGACCGACTCTGATAAAAAACTTTCATCCAATTCGAAGTTCGTTTCATCTTTTTTGATGAATCGTGATGACTTTTAGGACTCTCTAGCATGTGAAAAAATATATAAACCGAAATAAATCGGAAGGGAAACATGAGGAGCGATGGTCAGGGCGACCCCATTCTGGACCGACTATGAAAGAAATGTTTCGTCCAATTCGAAGGTCGTATCCTCTTTTTTGACGAATCGTGATGACTTTTAGGACCCTCTAGTATGTGAAAAATAATATAAACCGAAAAAAATCGAAAGGGAAACTTGAGAAGCAGTGGTCGGAGCGACCCCATTCTGGACGCACACTAGAAAAAATGTTTCGTTGATTTCAAAGGTCGTTTCTTATTTTTTGATGAATCGTGATGACTTTTAAGACCCTCTAGTAAGTGAAAAAAAATATAAACCGAAATAAATCGGAAGGCAAACTTGAGCAGGGGTGGTCAGAGCGACGTCATTCTGGACGCACACTAGTAAAAATCTTTTGTTGAATTCAAAGGTCGGTTCCTCTTCTTGATGAATCGTGATTACTTTTAGGATCCTCTGGTATGTGAAAAAAAATATAAACCGAAATAAATCTGAAGGGAAACTTCAGGAGCGATGGTCAGATCGACCTCATTCTGGACGCACAAAATCTTTCGTTGAATTCAAAGGTCGTTTCTTATTTTTCGATGAATCGTGATGACTTTTAGGACCCTCTAGTATGTAAAAAAAAATATAAACCGAAATAAATCGGAAGGGAAACTTGAGGAGCAGTGGTCAGAGCGACCCCATTCTGGACGCACACTAGTAATAATCTTTCGTTGAATTCAAACCTCGTTTCCTCTTTTTTGATGAATCGTGATGACTTTAAGGATCCTCTAGTATGTGAAAAAAAATATTAACCGAAACAAATCGAAAGGGAAACTTGAGGAGCTATGGACAGAGCGACCCCATTCTAGACCGACTCTGATAAAAATCTTTCATCCAATTCGAAGTTCGTTTCCTATTTTTTGATGAATCGTGATGACTTTTAGGACTCTCTAGTATGTGGAAAAAAATATAAACCGAAATAAATCGGAAGGGAAACTTGATCAGCGGTGGTCAGCGCGACCCCATTCTGGACCAACTATGATAAAAATCTTTCACCCAATTCGAAGGTCGTATCCTCTTTTTTGACGAATCGTGATGACTTTTAGGAACCTCTGGTATGTGAAAAAAAAACATAAACCGAATTAAATCTGAAGGGAAACTTCAGGAGCCATGGTCAGATTGACCTCATTCTGGACGCACAAAATCTTTCGTTGAATTCAAAGGTCGTTTCCTCTTTTTTGATGAATTGTGACGACTTTTAGGATCCTCTAGTATGTGAAAAAAAATATTAACCGAAACAAATCGAAAGGGAAACTTGAGGAGCTATGGTCAGAGCGACCCCATTCTAGACCGACTCTGATAAAAATCTTTCATCGAATTCGAAGTTCGTTTCTTATTTTTTGATGAATCGTGATTACTTTTAGGATCCTCTAGTATGTGAAAAATAATATAAACCGAAACAAATCGAAAGGGAAACTTGAGGAGCTATGGTCAGAGCGACCCCATTCTAGACCGACTCTGATAAAAATCTTTCATCGAATTCGAAGTTCGTTTCCTATTTTTTGATGAATCGTGATGACTTTTAGGACTCTCTAGTATGTGAAAAAAGTATAAACCGAAATAAATCTGACGGGAAACTTGAGGAGCGATGGTCTGAGCGACCCCATTCTGGACCGACTATGATAAAAATCTTTCGTCCAATTCGAAGGTCGTATCCTCTTTTTTGACGAATCGTGATGACTTTGAGGACCCTCTAGTATGTGAAAAATAATATAAACCGAAAAAATTCGGAAGGGAAATTTGAGAATCAGTGGTCAGAGCGTCCCCATTCTGGACGAACACTAGTAAAAATCTTTCGTTGAATTCAAAGGTCGTTTCTTATTTTTTGATGAATCGTGATGACTTTTAGGACCCTCTAGTATGTGAAAAAAAATATAAACCGAAATAAATCGGAAGGGAACCTTGAGGAGCAGTGGTCAGAGCGACCCCATTCTGGACGCACACTAGTAATAATCTTTCGTTGAATTCAAACCTCGTTTCCTCTTTTTTGATGAATCGTGATGAATTTAAGGATCCTCTAGTATGTGAAAAAAAATATTAACCGAAACAAATCGAAAGGGAAACTTGAGGAGCTATGGTCAGAGCGACCCCATTCTAGACCGACTCTGATAAAAATCTTTCATCGAATTCGAAGTTCGTTTCTTATTTTTTGATGAATCGTGATTACTTTTAGGATCCTCTAGTATGTGAAAAAAAATATAAACCGAAATAAATGTGAAGAGATACTTGAGGAGCGTTGGGCAGAGCGAACCCATTCTGGACCGACTATGATAAAAATCTTTCGTCCAATTCGAAGGTCGTATCCTCTTTTTTGAAGAATCGTTATGACTTTTAGGACTCTTTTGTAGGTGCACAAAAATATAAACCGAATTAAATCGGAAGGGAAACTTGAGGAGCAGTGGTCAGAGCGACCCCATTCTGGCCGCCCACTAGTAAAAATCTTTCGTTGTAATCAAAGGTCGTTTCCTCTTTTTTGATGAATCGTGACGACTTTTAGGATCCTCTAGTATGTGAAAAAAGTATAAACCGAAATAAATCTGACGGGAAACTTGAGGAGCGATGGTCAGAGCGACCCCATTTTGGACCGACTATGATAAAAATCTTTCGTCCAATTCGAAGGTCGTATCCTCTTTTTTGACGAATCGTGATGACTTTGAGGACCCTCTAGTATGTGAAAAAAAATATTAACCGAAACAAATCGAAAGGGAAACTTGAGGAGCTATGGTCAGAGCGACCCCGTTCTAGACCGACTCTGATAAAAATCTTTCATCCAATTCGAAGTTCTTTTCCTATTTTTTGATGAATCGTGATGACTTTTAGGACTCTCTAGTATGTGGAAAAAAATATAAACCGAAATAAATCGGAAGGGAAACTTGATCAGCGGTGGTCAGCGCGACCCCATTCTGGACCAACTATGATAAAAATCTTTCACCCAATTCGAAGGTCGTATCCTCTTTTTTGACGAATCGTTATGACTTTTAGGACTCTTTTGTAGGTGCACAAAAATATAAACCGAATTAAATCGGAAGGGAAACTTGAGGAGCAGTGGTCAGAGCGACCCCATTCTGGACGCACACTAGTAAAAATCTTTCGTTGTAATCAAAGGTCGTTTCCTCTTTTTTGATGAATCGTGATGACTTTAAGGATCCTCTAGTATGTGAAAAAAAATATGAAGCGAAAATAATCGGAAGGGAATCTTGAGGAGCGGTGGTCATAGAGACCCCATTCGGGACCGACTCTGATAAAAATCTTTCATCCAATTCGAAGTTCGTTTCATCTTTTTTTATGAATCGTGATGACTTTTAGGACTCTCTAGTATGTGAAAAAATATATATACCGAAATAAATCGGTAGGGAAACATGAGGAGCGATGGTCAGGGCGACCCCATTCTGGACCGACTATGGAAGAAATGTTTCGTCCAATTCGAAGGTCGTATCCTCTTTTTTGACGAATCGTGATGACTTTTAGGACCCTCCAGTATGTGAAAAATAATATAAACCGAAAAAAATCGAAAGGGAAACTTGAGAAGCAGTGGTCACTGCGACCCCATTCTGGACGCACGCTAGTAAAAATCTTTCGTTGAATTCAAAGGTCGTTTCCTCTTTTTTGATGAATCGTGACGACTTTTAGGATCCTCTAGTATGTGAAAAAAGTATAAACCGATATAAATCTGACGGGAAACTTGAGGAGCGATGGTCAGAGCGACCCCATTTTGGACCGACTATGATAAAAATCTTTCGTCCAATTCGAAGGTCGTATCCTCTTTTTTGACGAATCGTGATGACTTTGAGGACCCTCTAGTATGTGAAAAAAAATATAAACCGAAATAAATCGGAAGGGAAACTTGAGGAGCAGTGGTCAGAGCGACACCATTCTGGACGCACACTAGTAATAATCTTTCGTTGAATTCAAAGCTCGTTTCCTCTTTTTTGATGAATCGTGATGACTTTAAGGATCCTCTAGTATGTGAAAAAAAATATTAACCGAAACAAATCGAAAGGGAAACTTGAGGAGCTATGGTCAGAGCGACCCCATTCTAGACCGACTCTGATAAAAATCTTTCATCCAATTCGAAGTTCTTTTCCTATTTTTTGATGAATCGTGATGACTTTTAGGACTCTCTAGTATGTGGAAAAAAATATAAACCGAAATAAATCGGAAGGGAAACTTGATCAGCGGTGGTCAGCGCGACCCCATTCTGGACCAACTATGATAAAAATCTTTCACCCAATTCGAAGGTCGTATCCTCTTTTTTGACGAATCGTGATGACTTTTAGGATCCTCTGGTATGTGAAAAAAAACATAAACCGAATTAAATCTGAAGGGAAACTTCAGGAGCCTTGGTCAGATTGACCTCATTCTGGACGCACAAAATCTTTCGTTGAATTCAAAGGTCGTTTCTTATTTTTTGATGAATCGTGATTACTTTTAGGATCCTCTAGTATGTGAAAAAAAATATAAACCGAAATAAATCGGAAGGGAAACTTGAGGAGCAGTGGTCAGAGCGACCCCATTCTGGACGCACACTAGTAATAATCTTTCGTTGAATTCAAACCTCGTTTCCTCTTTTTTGATGAATCGTGATGAATTTAAGGATCCTCTAGTATGTGAAAAAAAATATTAACCGAAACAAATCGAAAGGGAAACTTGAGGAGCTATGGTCAGAGCGACCCCATTCTAGACCGACTCTGATAAAAATCTTTCATCGAATTCGAAGTTCGTTTCTTATTTTTTGATGAATCGTGATTACTTTTAGGATCCTCTAGTATGTGAAAAAAAATATAAACCGAAATAAATGTGAAGAGATACTTGAGGAGCGTTGGGCAGAGCGAACCCATTCTGGACCGACTATGATAAAAATCTTTCGTCCAATTCGAAGGTCGTATCCTCTTTTTTGAAGAATCGTTATGACTTTTAGGACTCTTTTGTAGGTGCACAAAAATATAAACCGAATTAAATCGGAAGGGAAACTTGAGGAGCAGTGGTCAGAGCGACCCCATTCTGGCCGCCCACTAGTAAAAATCTTTCGTTGTAATCAAAGGTCGTTTCCTCTTTTTTGATGAATCGTGACGACTTTTAGGATCCTCTAGTATGTGAAAAAAGTATAAACCGAAATAAATCTGACGGGAAACTTGAGGAGCGATGGTCAGAGCGACCCCATTTTGGACCGACTATGATAAAAATCTTTCGTCCAATTCGAAGGTCGTATCCTCTTTTTTGACGAATCGTGATGACTTTGAGGACCCTCTAGTATGTGAAAAAAAATATTAACCGAAACAAATCGAAAGGGAAACTTGAGGAGCTATGGTCAGAGCGACCCCGTTCTAGACCGACTCTGATAAAAATCTTTCATCCAATTCGAAGTTCTTTTCCTATTTTTTGATGAATCGTGATGACTTTTAGGACTCTCTAGTATGTGGAAAAAAATATAAACCGAAATAAATCGGAAGGGAAACTTGATCAGCGGTGGTCAGCGCGACCCCATTCTGGACCAACTATGATAAAAATCTTTCACCCAATTCGAAGGTCGTATCCTCTTTTTTGACGAATCGTTATGACTTTTAGGACTCTTTTGTAGGTGCACAAAAATATAAACCGAATTAAATCGGAAGGGAAACTTGAGGAGCAGTGGTCAGAGCGACCCCATTCTGGACGCACACTAGTAACAATCTTTCGTTGTAATCAAAGGTCGTTTCCTCTTTTTTGATGAATCGTGATGACTTTAAGGATCCTCTAGTATGTGAAAAAAAATATGAAGCGAAAATAATCGGAAGGGAATCTTGAGGAGCGGTGGTCAGAGAGACCCCATTCGGGACCGACTCTGATAAAAATCTTTCATCCAATTCGAAGTTCGTTTCATCTTTTTTTATGAATCGTGATGACTTTTAGGACTCTCTAGTATGTGAAAAAATATATATACCGAAATAAATCGGTAGGGAAACATGAGGAGCGATGGTCAGGGCGACCCCATTCTGGACCGACTATGGAAGAAATGTTTCGTCCAATTCGAAGGTCGTATCCTCTTTTTTGACGAATCGTGATGACTTTTAGGACCCTCCAGTATGTGAAAAATAATATAAACCGAAAAAAATCGAAAGGGAAACTTGAGAAGCAGTGGTCACTGCGACCCCATTCTGGACGCACGCTAGTAAAAATCTTTCGTTGAATTCAAAGGTCGTTTCCTCTTTTTTGATGAATCGTGACGACTTTTAGGATCCTCTAGTATGTGAAAAAAGTATAAACCGATATAAATCTGACGGGAAACTTGAGGAGCGATGGTCAGAGCGACCCCATTTTGGACCGACTATGATAAAAATCTTTCGTCCAATTCGAAGGTCGTATCCTCTTTTTTGACGAATCGTGATGACTTTGAGGACCCTCTAGTATGTGAAAAAAAATATAAACCGAAATAAATCGGAAGGGAAACTTGAGGAGCAGTGGTCAGAGCGACACCATTCTGGACGCACACTAGTAATAATCTTTCGTTGAATTCAAAGCTCGTTTCCTCTTTTTTGATGAATCGTGATGACTTTAAGGATCCTCTAGTATGTGAAAAAAAATATTAACCGAAACAAATCGAAAGGGAAACTTGAGGAGCTATGGTCAGAGCGACCCCATTCTAGACCGACTCTGATAAAAATCTTTCATCCAATTCGAAGTTCTTTTCCTATTTTTTGATGAATCGTGATGACTTTTAGGACTCTCTAGTATGTGGAAAAAAATATAAACCGAAATAAATCGGAAGGGAAACTTGATCAGCGGTGGTCAGCGCGACCCCATTCTGGACCAACTATGATAAAAATCTTTCACCCAATTCGAAGGTCGTATCCTCTTTTTTGACGAATCGTGATGACTTTTAGGATCCTCTGGTATGTGAAAAAAAACATAAACCGAATTAAATCTGAAGGGAAACTTCAGGAGCCTTGGTCAGATTGACCTCATTCTGGACGCACAAAATCTTTCGTTGAATTCAAAGGTCGTTTCTTATTTTTTGATGAATCGTGATTACTTTTAGGATCCTCTAGTATGTGAAAAAAAATATGAACTGAAATAAATCCGAAGGGAAACTTGAGGAGCGGTGGTCGGAGAGACGCCATTCGGGACCGACTCTGATAATTTTAGGACCCTCTAGTAAGTGAAAAAAAATATAAACCGAACTAAATCGAAAGGGTAACTTTAGGAGCGGTGGTCAGACCGACCCCATTCTGGACCGACTCTGATAAAAATCTTTAATCCAATTCGAAGTTCGTTTCCTCTTTTTTGATGAATCGTGATGACTTTTAGGACTCTCTAGTATGTGAAAAAAAATATAAACCGAAATAAATCGGAAGGGACACTTGAGGAGCGATGGTCAGAGCGACCCCATTCTGGACCGACTATGATAAAAATCTTTAATCCAATTCGAAGTTCGTTTCCTTTTTTTTGATGAATCGTGATAACTTTTAGGACTCTATTGTAGGTGTAAAAAAATATGAACCGAAATAAATGGTCTGGGAAACTTGAGGGGCGGGGGTCGGAGAGACCCCTTTGGGACCTACTCTGATAAAAATCTTTCATCCGATTCGAAGTTTGTTTCCTATTTTTTGATGAATCGTGATGACTTTTAGGACCCTCTAGTATGTGAAAAAAAATATAAACCGAAATACATCGAAAGGGTAACTTTAGGAGCGGTGTTCAGACCGAGCCCATTCTGGACCGACTCTGATAAAAATCTTTAATCCAATACGAAGTTCGTTTCCTCTTTTTTGATGAATCGTGATCACTTTTAGGACTCGATTGTATGTGAAAAAAAATATAAACCGAAATAAATCGGAAGGGAAACTTGAGGAGGGGTGGTCAGAGCGACCTCATTCTGGACGCACACTAGTAGAAATCTTTCGTTGAATTCAAAGGTCGTTTCATCTTTTTTGATGAATCGTGATGACTTTTAGGATCCTCTAGTATGTGAAAAAAATATAAACCGAAATATATCTTACGGGAAACTTGAGGAGCGGTGGTCGGAGAGACTCCAATCGGGACCGACTCTGATAAAAATCTTTCGTCCAATTCGAAGGTCGGATCCTCTTGTTTGACGAATCGTGATGACTTTTAGGACCCTCTAGTATGTGAAAAATAATATAAACCGAAAAAAATCGGAAGGGAAACTTGAGAAGCAGTGGTCAGAGCGACCCCATTCTGGACGCACACTAGTAAAAATCTTTCGTTGAATTCAAAGGTTGTTTCCTCTTTTTTGATGAATCGTGATGACTTTTAGCATCCTCTAGTATGTGAACAAAAAAATTAACCGAAATTAATCGGAAGGGAATCTTGCGGAGCGGTGGTCGGAGAGACCCCATTCGGGACCGACTCTGATAAAAATCTTTCATCCAATTCGAAGTTCGTTTCCTCTTTTTTGATGAATAGTGATGACTTTTAGGACTCTCTAGTATGAGAAAAAAAATATGAAGCGAAATATAACGTAAGGGAAACTTGAGGAGCAGTGGTCATAGCGACCCCATTCGGGACTGAGTCTGTTAAAAAATCTTCCGTCCAATTCGAATGTCGTATGTTCTTTTTTGATGAATCGTTATGACTTTTAGGACTCTTTTGTAGGTGCACAAAAATATAAACCGAAATAAATCGGAAGGGAAACTTGAGGAGCAGTGGTCAGAGAGACTTCATTCTGGACGCACACTAGTAAAAATCTTTCGTTGAATTCAAAGGTCGTTTCCTCTTTTTTGATGAATCGTGATGCCTGTTAGGATTCTCTAGTATGTGAAAAATATATACACCGAAATAAATCTGAAGGGAAACTTGAGGATCGATGGTCAGAGCGATCCCAATCTGGACCGACTATGATAAAAATCTTCCGTCCAATTCGAAGGTCGTATCCTGTTTTTTGACGAATCGTGATGACTTTTAGGACCCTCTAGTATGTGAAAAAAAATATAAACCGAAATAAATCGAAACGGAAACTTGAGCAGCGGTGGTCAGAACGACCCCATTCTGGACCGACTCTGATAAAAATCTTTCATCGAATTCGAAGGTCGTATCCTCTTTTTTGACGAATCGTGATGACTTTTAGGACCCTATAGTATGTGAAAAGAAATAAAAACCCAAAAAAATCGAAAGGAAAACTTGAGAAGCAGTGGTCGGAACGACCCCATTCTGGAGGCACACTAGTAAAAATCTTTCGTTGAATTCAAAGGTCGTATCCTCTTTTTTGACGAATCGTGATGACTTTTAGGACTCTCTAGTATGTGAAAAGAAATATAAGCCGAAATAAATCGGAAGGGAAACTTTAGGAGCGATGGTCAGAGCGACCCCATTATGGACTGACTATGATAAAATTCTATCGTCCAATTCGAAGGTCGTATCCTCTTTTTTCACAAATCGTGATGACTTTTAGGACCCTCTAGTATGTGAAAAATAATATGAACCGAAAAAAATCGGAAGGGAAACTTGAGAAGCAGTGGTCAGAGTGACCCCATTCTGGACGCTCACTATCAAAAATCTTTCGTTGAATTCAAAGGTCGTTTCCTGTTTTTTGATGAATCGTGATGACTTTTAGGATCCTCTAGTATGTGAAAAAAAATATGAACTGAAATTAATCGGAAGGGAATCTTGAGGAGCGGTGGTCGGAGAGACTCCAATCGGGACCGACTCTGATAAAAATCTTTCGTACAATTCGAAGTTCGTATCCTTTTTTTTTCAATGAATCGTGATGACTTTTAGGACTCTCTAGTATGTGAAAAAAAATATAAGCCGAAATAAGTCGGAAGGGAATCTTGAGGAGCGGTGGTCGGAGAGACCCCATTCGGGACCGACACTGATAAAAATCTTTCATCCAATTCGAAGTTCGTTTCTTCTTTTTTGATGAATCGTGATGACTTTTAGGACTCTCTTGAATGTGAAAAAATATATCCACCGAAATAAATCTGAAGGGAAACTTGAGGAGCGATGGTCAGAGCGACCCCATTCTGGACCGACTATGATAAAAATCTTTCGTCCAATTCGAAGGTCGTATCCTGTTTTTTGAAGAATCGTGATGACTTTTAGGACCCTCTAGTAAGTGAAAAAATATATAAACCGAAATAAATCGAAAGGGTAACTTTCGGAGCGGTGGTCAGACCGACCCCATTCTGGACCGACTCTGATAAAAATCTTTAATGCAATTCGAAGTTCGTTTCTTCTTTTTTGATGAATCGTGATGACTTTTAGGACTCTCTAGTATGTGAAAAAAAATTTAAACCGAAATCAATCGGGAGGGACACTTGAGGGGCGATGGTCAGTGCGACCCCATTCTGGACCGACGCAGATAAAAATCTTTCATCGAATTCGAAGTTCGTTTCCTCTTTTTAGATGAATCGTGATGACTTTTAGGACTCTCTAGTATGAGAAAAACAATATGAAGCGAAATATAACGTAAGGGAAACTTGAGGAGCAGTGGTCATAGCGACCCCATTCGGGACTGAGTCTGTTAAAAAATCTTCCGTCCAATTCGAATGTCGTATGTTCTTTTTTGATGAATCGTCATGACTTTTAGGACCCTTTTGTAGGTGCACAAAAATATAAACCGAAATAAATCGGAAGGGAAACTTGAGGAGCATTGGTCAGAGAGACTCCATTCTGGACGCACACTAGTAAAAATCTTTCGTTGAATTCAAAGGTCGTTTCCTCTTTTTTGATGAATCGTGATGCCTGTTAGGATTCTCTAGTATGTGAAAAATATATACATCGAAATAAATCTGAAGGGAAACTTGAGGAGCGACCCCATTCTGGACCGACTATGATAAAAATCTTTCGTCCAATTCGAAGGTCGTATCCTGTTTTTTGACGAATCGTGATGACTTTTAGGACCCTATAGTATGTGAAAAATAATAAAAACCCAAAAAAATCGAAAGGAAAACTTGAGAAGCAGTGGTCGGTACGACCCCATTCTGGACGCACACTAGTAAAAATCTTTCGTTGAATTCAACGGTCGTATCCTCTTTTTTGACGAATCGTGATGACTTTTAGGACTGTCGAGTATGTGAAAAAAAATATAAGCCGAAATAAATCGGAAGGGAAACTTGAGAAGCAGTGGTCAGAGCGACCCCATTCTGGACGCACACTAGTTAAAATCTTTCGTTTAATTCAAAGGTCGTATCCTTTTTTTTGACGAATCGTGATGACTTTTAGGACTCTCTAGTATGTGAAAAAAAATATAAGCCGACATAAATCGGAAGGGAAACTTTAGGAGCGATGGTCAGAGCGACCCCATTATGGACCGACTATGATAAAAATCTTTCGTCCAATTCGAAGGTCGTATCTTCTTTTTTCACAAACCGTGATGACTTTTAGGAACCTCTAGTATGTGAAAAATAATATGAACCGAAAAAAATCGGAAGGGAAACTTGAGAAGCAGTGGTCAGAGTGACCCCATTCTGGACGCTCACTATTAAAAATCTTTCGTTGAATTCAAAGGTCGTTTCCTCTTTTTTGATGAATCGTGATGACTTTTAGGATCCTCTAGTATGTCAAAAAAAATATGAACTGAAATTAATCGGAAGTGAATCTTGAGGAGCGGTGGTCGGAGAGACTCCAATCGGGACCGACTCTGATAAAAATCATTCGTCCAATTCGAAGGTCGGATCCTCTTCTTTGACGAATCGTGATGACTTTTAGGACCCTCTAGTATGTGAAAAAAATATAAACCGAAATAAAACGAAAGGGGAACTTTCGGAGCGGTGGTCAGAGCGAGCCCATTCTGGACCGACGCTGATAAAAATCTTTCATCTAATTCGCAGTTCGTTTCATCTTTTTTGATGAATCGTGATGATTTTTAGGACTCTCTAGTATGTGAAAAAAATATAAACCGAAATATAACGGAAGGGAAACTTGAGCAGCAGTGGTCATAGCGACCCCATTCTGGACTGACACTGGCAAAAAATCTTTCGTCCAATTCGAGGGTCGTATCCCGTTTTTTGACGAATCGTTATGACTTTTAGGTCTCTTTTGGGAAGGGAAACTTGAGGAGCAGTGGTCAGAGCGACCCCAATCTGGACGCACACTAGTAAAAATCTTTCGTTGAATTCAAAGGTCGTTTCCTGTTTTTTTCAGGAATCGTGATGACTTTTAGGATCCTCTAGTATGTGAAAAAAAAAATAAACCTAAATTAATCGGAAGGGAAAATTGAGGAGCGGTGGTCGGAGAGACCCCATTCGGTACCGACTGTGATAAAAATCTTTCATTCAATTCGACGTTCGTTTCCTTTTTTTTGATGAATCGTGATAACTTTAAGGACTCTATTGTAGGTATAAAAAAATATGAACCGAAATAAATCAGCAGGGAAACTTGAGGGGCGGGGGTCGGAGAGACCCCTTTGGGACCTACACTGATAAAAATCTTTCATCCGATTCGAAGTTTGTTTCCTCTTTTTTCATGAATCGTGATGACTTTTAGGACCCTCTAGTATGTGAAAAAAAATATAAACCGAAATAAATCGAAAGGGTAACTTTAGGAGCGGTGTTCAGACCGACCCCATTCTGGACCGACTCTGATAAAAATCTTTAATCCAATTCGAAGTTCGTTTCCTCTTTTTTGATGAATAGTGATCACTTTTAGGACTCTATTGTATGTGAAAAAAAATATAAACCGAAATAAATCGGAAGGGACACTAGAGGAGGGGTGATCAGAGCGACCCCATACTGGACCGACTATGATAAAAATCTTTCGTCCAATTCGAAGGTCGTATCCTCTTTTTTGACGAATCGTGATGACTTTTAGGACCCTCTAGTAAGTGAAAAAATATATAAACCGAAATAAATCGGAAGGGACACTTGAGGGGCGATGGTCAGTGCGACCCCATTCTGGACCGACGCAGATAAAAATCTTTCATCGAATTCGAAGTTCGTTTCCTCTTTTTAGATGAATCGTGATGACTTTTAGGACTCTCTAGTATGAGAAAAAAAATATGAATCGAAATATAACGTAAGGGAAACTTGAGGAGCAGTGGTCATAGCGACCCCATTCGGGACTGAGTCTGTTAAAAAATCTTCCGTCCAATTCGAATGTCGTATGTTCTTTTTTGATGAATCGTTATGACTTTTAGGACTCTTTTGTATGTGCACAAAAATATAAACCGAAATAAATCGGAAGGGAAACTTGAGGAGCATTGGTCAGAGAGACTCCATTCTGGACGCACACTAGTAAAAATCTTTCGTTGAATTCAAAGGTCGTTTCCTCTTTTTTGATGAATCGTGATGCCTGTTAGGATTCTCTAGTATGTGAAAAATATATACACCGAAATAAATCTGAAGGGAAACTTGAGGAGCGATGGTCAGAGCGACCCCATTCTGGACCGACTATGATAAAAATCTTTCGTCCAATTCGAAGGTCGTATCCTGTTTTTTGACGAATCGTGATGACTTTTAGGACCCACAAGTATGTGAAAAAAAATATAAACCGAAATAAATCGAAACGGAAACTTGAGCAGCGGTGGTCAGAACGACCCCATTCTGGACCGACTCTGATAAAAATCTTTCATCGAATTCGAAGGTCGTATCCTCTTTTTTGACGAATCGTGATGACTTTTAGGACCCTATAGTATGTGAAAAATAATAAAAACCCAAAAAAATCGAAAGGAAAACTTGAGAAGCAGTGGTCGGAACGACCCCATTCTGGACGCACACTAGTAAAAATCTTTCCTTGAATTCAACGGTCGTATCCTCTTTTTTGACGAATCGTGATGACTTTTAGGACTCTTTAGTATGTGAAAAAAAATATAACCCGAAATAAATCGGAAGGGAAACTTGAGAAGCAGTGGTCAGAGCGACCCCATTCTGGACGCACACTAGTAAAAATCTTTCGTTTAATTCAAAGGTCGTATCCTTTTTTTTGACGAATCGTGATGACTTTTAGGACTCTCTTGTATGTGAAAAAAAATATAAACCGAAATAAATCGGAAGGGAAACTTCAGGAGCAGTGGTCAGAGCGACCCCATTCTGGACGCACACTAGTAAAAATCTTTCGTTGAATTCAAAGGTCGTTTCCTTTTTTTTTGACGAATCGTGATGACTTTTAGGACTCTCTTGTATGTGAAAAAAAATATAAACCGAAATAAATCGGAAGGGAAACTTTAGGAGCGATGGTCAGAGCGACCCCATTATGGACCGACTATGATAAAAATCTTTCGTCCAATTCGAAGGTCGTATCCTCTTTTTTCACAAATCGCGATGACTTTTAGGACCCTCTAGTATGTGAAAAATAATATGAACCGAAAAAAATCGGAAGGGAAATTTGAGAAGCAGTGGTCAGAGCGTCCCCATTCTGGACGAACACTAGTAAAAATCTTTCGTTGAATTCAAAGGTCGTTTCTTATTTTTTGATGAATCGTGATGACTTTTAGGACCCTCTAGTATGTGAAAAAAAATATAAACCGAAATAAATCGGAAGGGAAACTTCAGGAGCAGTGGTCAGATCGACCCCATTCTGGACGCACACTAGTAAAAATCTTTCGTTGAATTCAAAGGTCGTTTCCTGTTTTTTTTCAGGAATCGTGATGACTTTTAGGATCCTCTAGTATGTGAAAAAAAAAATGAACCTAAATTAATCGGAAAGGTAAATTGAGGAGCGGTGGTCGGAGAGACCCCATTCGGGACCGACTGTGATAAAAATCTTTCATTCAATTCGACGTTCGTTTCCTTTTTTTTGATGAATCGTGATAACTTTTAGGACTCTATTGTAGGTATAAAAAAATATGAACCGAAATAAATCGACAGGGAAACTTGAGGGGTGGGGGTCGGAGAGACCCCTTTGGGACCTACTCTGATAAAAACCTTTCATCCGATTCGAAGTTTGTTTCCTCTTTTTTGATGAATCGTGATGACTTTTAGGACCCTCTAGTATGTGAAAAAAAATATAAACCGAAATAAATCGAAAGGGTAACTTTAGGAGCGGTGTTCAGACCGAACCCATTCTGGACCGAGTCTGATAAAAATCTTTAATCCAATTCGAAGTTCGTTTCCTCTTTTTTGATGAATAGTGATCACTTTTAGGACTCTATTGTATGTGAAAAAAAATATAAACCGAAATAAATCGGAAGGGACACTTGAGGAGGGGTGGTCAGAGCGACCCCATTCTGGACCGACTATGATAAAAATCTTTCGTCCAATTCGAAGTTCGTTTCCTCTTTTTTGATGAATAGTGATGACTTTTAGGACTCTCTAGTATAAGAAAAAAAATATGAAGCGAAATATAACGTAAGGGAAACTTGAGGAGCAGTGGTCATAGCGACCCCATTCGGGACTGAGTCTGTTAAAAAATCTTCCGTCCAATTCGAATGTCGTATGTTCTTTTTTGATGAATCGTTATGACTTTTAGGACTCTTTTGTAGGTGCACAAAAATATAAACCGAAATAAATCGGAAGGGAAACTTGAGGAGCAGTGGTCAGAGAGACTTCATTCTGGACGCACACTAGTAAAAATCTTTCGTTGAATTCAAAGGTCGTTTCCTCTTTTTTGGTGAATCGTGATGCCTGTTAGGATTCTCTAGTATGTGAAAAATATATACACCGAAATAAATCTGAAGGGAAACTTGCGGATCGATGGTCAGAGCGATCCCAATCTGGACCGACAATGATAAAAATCTTTCGTCCAATTCGAAGGTCGTATCCTGTTTTTTGACGAATCGTGATGACTTTTAGGACCCTCTAGTATGTGAAAAAAAATATAAACCGAAATAAATCGAAACGGAAACTTGAGCAGCGGTGGTCAGAACGACCCCATTCTGGACGCACACTAGTAAAAATCTTTCGTTGAATTCAAAGGTCGTATCCTCTTTTTTGACGAATCGTGATGACTTTTAGGACTCTCTAGTATGTGAAAAAAAATATAAGCCCAAATAAATCGGAAGGGAAACTTGAGAAGCAGTGGTCATAGCGACCCCATTCTGGACGCACACTAGTAAAAATCTTTCGTTTAATTCAAAGGTCGTATCCTCTTCTTTGATGAATCGTGATGACTTTTAGGACTGTCTAGTATGTGAAAAAAAATATAAACCGAAATAAATCGGAAGGGAAACTTGAGAGGCGGTGGTCAGAGCGACCCCATTCTGGACGCACAATAGTAAAAATCTTTCGTTGAATTCAAAGGTCGTTTCCTCCTTTTTGATGAATTGTGATGACTTTAAGGATCCTCTCGTATGTGAAAAAAAATATTAACCGAAATTAATCGGAAGGGAATCTTGAGGAGCGGTGGTCGGAGAGACCCCATTCGGTACCGACTCTGATAAAAATCTTTCATCCAATTCGAAGTTCGTTTCCTCTTTTTTGATGAATTGTGATGACTTTTAGGACCCTCTAGTATGTGAAAATAATATAAACCGAAATAATACGAAAGGGGAACTATAGGAGCGGTGGTCAGACCGAGCCCATTCTGGACCGTCGCTGATAAAAATCTTTCATCGAATTCGAAGTTCGTTTCCTCTTTTTTGAAGAATCATTATGACTTTTAGGACTCTACTGTAGGTAAAAAAAATATAAACCGAAATAAATCGGAAGGGAAACTTGAGGAGGGGTGGTCAGAGCGACCCCATTCTGGCCGCACACTAGTAAAAATCGTTCGTTGAATTCAAAGGTCGTTTCCTCTTTTTTGATGAATCGTGATGACTTTAAGGATCCTCTAGTATGTGAAAAAAAATATGAAGCGAAAATAATCGGAAGGGAATCTTGAGGAGCGGTGGTCGGAGAGACCCCATTCGGGACCGACTCTGATAAAAATCTTTAATCCAATTCTAAGTTCGTTTCCTCTTTTTTGATGAACCGTGATCACTTTTAGGACTCTATTGTAGGTGAAAAAAAATATGAACCGAAATAAAACGGAAGGAAAACTTGAGGAGGGGTGGTCAGAGCGACCCCATTCTGGACGCACACTACTAAAAATCTTTCGTTGAATTCAAAGGTTGTTTCGTCTTTTTTGACGAATCGTGATGACCTTTAGGACCCTCTAGTAATTGAAAGTAAATGTAAACCGAAATAAATCGAAAGGGAAACTTTAGGAGCGGTGGTCAGGGCGACCCCATTCTGGACCGACGCTGATAAAAATCTTTCATCGAATTCGAAGTTCGTTTCCTCTTTTTTGATGAATCGTGTGACTTTTAGGACCCTCTAGTATGTGAAAAAAAATATAAACCGAAATAAGTCGGAAGGGACACTTGAGGAGCGATGGTCAGAGCGACCCCATTCCAGAATGGGGTGGCACGAAAGATTGGGCGACCCCATTCCAGAATGGGGTCATACGAAAGATTTTTATCATAGTCGGTCCAGACCGACTATGATAAAAATCTTTCGTCCAATTCGAAGGTCGTATCCTCTTTTTTGACGAATCGTGATGACTTTTAGGACCCTCTAGTATGTGAAAAAAAATATGAACCGAAATTAATCGGAAGGGAAACTTGAGGAGCGGTGGTCGGAGAGACCCCATTCGGGACCGACTCTGATAAAAATCTTTAATCCAATTCTAAGTTCGTTTCCTCTTTTTTGATGAATCGTGATCACTTTTAGGACTCTATTGTAGGTGAAAAAAAATATGAACCGAAATAAAACGGAAGGAAAACTTGAGGAGGGGTGGTCAGAGCGACCCCATTCTGGACGCACACTAGTAAAAATCTTTCGTTGAATTCCAAGGTTGTTTCGTCTTTTTTGACGAATCGTGATGACCTTTAGGACCCTCTAGTAAGTGAAAAAAAATGTAAACCGAAATAAATCGAAAGGGAAACTTTAGGAGCGGTGGTCAGGGCGACCCCATTCTGGACCGACGCTGATAAAAATCTTTCATCGAATTCGAAGTTCGTTTCCTCTTTTTTGATGAATCGTGTGACTTTTAGGACCCTCTAGTATGTGAAAAAAAATATAAACCGAAATAAGTCGGAAGGGACACTTGAGGAGCGATGGTCAGAGCGACCCCATTCCAGAATGGGGTGGCACGAAAGATTGGGCGACCCCATTCCAGAATGGGGTCATACGAAAGATTTTTATCATAGTCGGTCCAGACCGACTATGATAAAAATCTTTCGTCCAATTCGAAGGTCGTATCCTCTTTTTTGACGAATCGTGATGACTTTTAGGACCCTCTAGTATGTGAAAAAAAATATGAACCGAAATTAATCGGAAGGGAAACTTGAGGAGCGGTGGTCGGAGAGACCCCATTCGGGACCGACTCTGATAAAAATCTTTCATCCAATTCGAAGTTCGTTTCATCTTTTTTGATGAATCGTGATGACTTTTAGGACTCTCTAGTATGTGAAAAAATATATAAACCGAAATAAATCGGAAGGGAAACATGAGGAGCGATGGTCAGGGCGACCCCATTCTGGACCGACTATGAAAGAAATGTTTCGTCCAATTCGAAGGTCGTATCCTCTTTTTTGACGAATCGTGATGACTTTTAGGACCCTCTAGTATGTGAAAAATAATATAAACCGAAAAAAATCGAAAGGGAAACTTGAGAAGCAGTGGTCGGAGCGACCCCATTCTGGACGCACACTAGAAAAAATGTTTCGTTGATTTCAAAGGTCGTTTCTTATTTTTTGATGAATCGTGATGACTTTTAAGACCCTCTAGTAAGTGAAAAAAAATATAAACCGAAATAAATCGGAAGGCAAACTTGAGCAGGGGTGGTCAGAGCGACGTCATTCTGGACGCACACTAGTAAAAATCTTTTGTTGAATTCAAAGGTCGGTTCCTCTTCTTGATGAATCGTGATTACTTTTAGGATCCTCTGGTATGTGAAAAAAAATATAAACCGAAATAAATCTGAAGGGAAACTTCAGGAGCGATGGTCAGATCGACCTCATTCTGGACGCACAAAATCTTTCGTTGAATTCAAAGGTCGTTTCTTATTTTTCGATGAATCGTGATGACTTTTAGGACCCTCTAGTATGTAAAAAAAAATATAAATCGAAATAAATCGGAAGGGAAACTTGAGGAGCAGTGGTCAGAGCGACCCCATTCTGGACGCACACTAGTAATAATCTTTCGTTGAATTCAAACCTCGTTTCCTCTTTTTTGATGAATCGTGATGACTTTAAGGATCCTCTAGTATGTGAAAAAAAATATTAACCGAAACAAATCGAAAGGGAAACTTGAGGAGCTATGGACAGAGCGACCCCATTCTAGACCGACTCTGATAAAAATCTTTCATCCAATTCGAAGTTCGTTTCCTATTTTTTGATGAATCGTGATGACTTTTAGGACTCTCTAGTATGTGGAAAAAAATATAAACCGAAATAAATCGGAAGGGAAACTTGATCAGCGGTGGTCAGCGCGACCCCATTCTGGACCAACTATGATAAAAATCTTTCACCCAATTCGAAGGTCGTATCCTCTTTTTTGACGAATCGTGATGACTTTTAGGAACCTCTGGTATGTGAAAAAAAAACATAAACCGAATTAAATCTGAAGGGAAACTTCAGGAGCCATGGTCAGATTGACCTCATTCTGGACGCACAAAATCTTTCGTTGAATTCAAAGGTCGTTTCCTCTTTTTTGATGAATTGTGACGACTTTTAGGATCCTCTAGTATGTGAAAAAAAATATTAACCGAAACAAATCGAAAGGGAAACTTGAGGAGCTATGGTCAGAGCGACCCCATTCTAGACCGACTCTGATAAAAATCTTTCATCGAATTCGAAGTTCGTTTCTTATTTTTTGATGAATCGTGATTCCTTTTAGGATCCTCTAGTATGTGAAAAATAATATAAACCGAAACAAATCGAAAGGGAAACTTGAGGAGCTATGGTCAGAGCGACCCCATTCTAGACCGACTCTGATAAAAATCTTTCATCGAATTCGAAGTTCGTTTCCTATTTTTTGATGAATCGTGATGACTTTTAGGACTCTCTAGTATGTGAAAAAAGTATAAACCGAAATAAATCTGACGGGAAACTTGAGGAGCGATGGTCTGAGCGACCCCATTCTGGACCGACTATGATAAAAATCTTTCGTCCAATTCGAAGGTCGTATCCTCTTTTTTGACGAATCGTGATGACTTTGAGGACCCTCTAGTATGTGAAAAATAATATAAACCGAAAAAATTCGGAAGGGAAATTTGAGAATCAGTGGTCAGAGCGTCCCCATTCTGGACGAACACTAGTAAAAATCTTTCGTTGAATTCAAAGGTCGTTTCTTATTTTTTGATGAATCGTGATGACTTTTAGGACCCTCTAGTATGTGAAAAAAAATATAAACCGAAATAAATCGGAAGGGAAACTTGAGGAGCAGTGGTCAGAGCGACCCCATTCTGGACGCACACTAGTAATAATCTTTCGCTGAATTCAAACCTCGTTTCCTCTTTTTTGATGAATCGTGATGAATTTAAGGATCCTCTAGTATGTGAAAAAAAATATTAACCGAAACAAATCGAAAGGGAAACTTGAGGAGCTATGGTCAGAGCGACCCCATTCTAGACCGACTCTGATAAAAATCTTTCATCGAATTCGAAGTTCGTTTCTTATTTTTTGATGAATCGTGATTACTTTTAGGATCCTCTAGTATGTGAAAAAAAATATAAACCGAAATAAATGTGAAGAGATACTTGAGGAGCGTTGGGCAGAGCGACCCCATTCTGGACCGACTATGATAAAAATCTTTCGTCCAATTCGAAGGTCGTATCCTCTTTTTTGAAGAATCGTTATGACTTTTAGGACTCTTTTGTAGGTGCACAAAAATATAAACCGAATTAAATCGGAAGGGAAACTTGAGGAGCAGTGGTCAGAGCGACCCCATTCTGGCCGCACACTAGTAAAAATCTTTCGTTGTAATCAAAGGTCGTTTCCTCTTTTTTGATGAATCGTGACGACTTTTAGGATCCTCTAGTATGTGAAAAAAGTATAAACCGAAATAAATCTGACGGGAAACTTGAGGAGCGATGGTCAGAGCGACCCCATTTTGGACCGACTATGATAAAAATCTTTCGTCCAATTCGAAGGTCGTATCCTCTTTTTTGACGAATCGTGATGACTTTGAGGACCCTCTAGTATGTGAAAAAAAATATAAACCGAAATAAATCGGAAGGGAAACTTGAGGAGCAGTGGTCAGAGCGACCCCATTCTGGACGCACACTAGTAATAATCTTTCGTTGAATTCAAAGCTCGTTTCCTCTTTTTTGATGAATCGTGATGACTTTAAGGATCCTCTAGTATGTGAAAAAAAATATTAACCGAAACAAATCGAAAGGGAAACTTGAGGAGCTATGGTCAGAGCGACCCCGTTCTAGACCGACTCTGATAAAAATCTTTCATCCAATTCGAAGTTCTTTTCCTATTTTTTGATGAATCGTGATGACTTTTAGGACTCTCTAGTATGTGGAAAAAAATATAAACCGAAATAAATCGGAAGGGAAACTTGATCAGCGGTGGTCAGCGCGACCCCATTCTGGACCAACTATGATAAAAATCTTTCACCCAATTCGAAGGTCGTATCCTCTTTTTTGACGAATCGTTATGACTTTTAGGACTCTTTTGTAGGTGCACAAAAATATAAACCGAATTAAATCGGAAGGGAAACTTGAGGAGCAGTGGTCAGAGCGACCCCATTCTGGACGCACACTAGTAAAAATCTTTCGTTGTAATCAAAGGTCGTTTCCTCTTTTTTGATGAATCGTGATGACTTTAAGGATCCTCTAGTATGTGAAAAAAAATATGAAGCGAAAATAATCGGAAGGGAATCTTGAGGAGCGGTGGTCAGAGAGACCCCATTCGGGACCGACTCTGATAAAAATCTTTCATCCAATTCGAAGTTCGTTTCATCTTTTTTTATGAATCGTGATGACTTTTAGGACTCTCTAGTATGTGAAAAAATATATATACCGAAATAAATCGGTAGGGAAACATGAGGAGCGATGGTCAGGGCGACCCCATTCTGGACCGACTATGGAAGAAATGTTTCGTCCAATTCGAAGGTCGTATCCTCTTTTTTGACGAATCGTGATGACTTTTAGGACCCTCCAGTATGTGAAAAATAATATAAACCGAAAAAAATCGAAAGGGAAACTTGAGAAGCAGTGGTCACTGCGACCCCATTCTGGACGCACGCTAGTAAAAATCTTTCGTTGAATTCAAAGGTCGTTTCCTCTTTTTTGATGAATCGTGACGACTTTTAGGATCCTCTAGTATGTGAAAAAAGTATAAACCGATATAAATCTGACGGGAAACTTGAGGAGCGATGGTCAGAGCGACCCCATTTTGGACCGACTATGATAAAAATCTTTCGTCCAATTCGAAGGTCGTATCCTCTTTTTTGACGAATCGTGATGACTTTGAGGACCCTCTAGTATGTGAAAAAAAATATAAACCGAAATAAATCGGAAGGGAAACTTGAGGAGCAGTGGTCAGAGCGACACCATTCTGGACGCACACTAGTAATAATCTTTCGTTGAATTCAAAGCTCGTTTCCTCTTTTTTGATGAATCGTGATGACTTTAAGGATCCTCTAGTATGTGAAAAAAAATATTAACCGAAACAAATCGAAAGGGAAACTTGAGGAGCTATGGTCAGAGCGACCCCATTCTAGACCGACTCTGATAAAAATCTTTCATCCAATTCGAAGTTCTTTTCCTATTTTTTGATGAATCGTGATGACTTTTAGGACTCTCTAGTATGTGGAAAAAAATATAAACCGAAATAAATCGGAAGGGAAACTTGATCAGCGGTGGTCAGCGCGACCCATTCTGGACCAACTATGATAAAAATCTTTCACCCAATTCGAAGGTCGTATCCTCTTTTTTGACGAATCGTGATGACTTTTAGGATCCTCTGGTATGTGAAAAAAAACATAAACCGAATTAAATCTGAAGGGAAACTTCAGGAGCCTTGGTCAGATTGACCTCATTCTGGACGCACAAAATCTTTCGTTGAATTCAAAGGTCGTTTCTTATTTTTTGATGAATCGTGATTACTTTTAGGATCCTCTAGTATGTGAAAAAAAATATGAACTGAAATAAATCCGAAGGGAAACTTGAGGAGCGGTGGTCGGAGAGACGCCATTCGGGACCGACTCTGATAATTTTAGGACCCTCTAGTAAGTGAAAAAAAATATAAACCGAACTAAATCGAAAGGGTAACTTTAGGAGCGGTGGTCAGACCGACCCCATTCTGGACCGACTCTGATAAAAATCTTTAATCCAATTCGAAGTTCGTTTCCTCTTTTTTGATGAATCGTGATGACTTTTAGGACTCTCTAGTATGTGAAAAAAAATATAAACCGAAATAAATCGGAAGGGACACTTGAGGAGCGATGGTCAGAGCGACCCCATTCTGGACCGACTATGATAAAAATCTTTAATCCAATTCGAAGTTCGTTTCCTTTTTTTTGATGAATCGTGATAACTTTTAGGACTCTATTGTAGGTGTAAAAAAATATGAACCGAAATAAATGGTCTGGGAAACTTGAGGGGCGGGGGTCGGAGAGACCCCTTTGGGACCTACTCTGATAAAAATCTTTCATCCGATTCGAAGTTTGTTTCCTATTTTTTGATGAATCGTGATGACTTTTAGGACCCTCTAGTATGTGAAAAAAAATATAAACCGAAATACATCGAAAGGGTAACTTTAGGAGCGGTGTTCAGACCGAGCCCATTCTGGACCGACTCTGATAAAAATCTTTAATCCAATACGAAGTTCGTTTCCTCTTTTTTGATGAATCGTGATCACTTTTAGGACTCGATTGTATGTGAAAAAAAATATAAACCGAAATAAATCGGAAGGGAAACTTGAGGAGGGGTGGTCAGAGCGACCTCATTCTGGACGCACACTAGTAGAAATCTTTCGTTGAATTCAAAGGTCGTTTCATCTTTTTTGATGAATCGTGATGACTTTTAGGATCCTCTAGTATGTGAAAAAAATATAAACCGAAATATATCTTACGGGAAACTTGAGGAGCGGTGGTCGGAGAGACTCCAATCGGGACCGACTCTGATAAAAATCTTTCGTCCAATTCGAAGGTCGGATCCTCTTGTTTGACGAATCGTGATGACTTTTAGGACCCTCTAGTATGTGAAAAATAATATAAACCGAAAAAAATCGGAAGGGAAACTTGAGAAGCAGTGGTCAGAGCGACCCCATTCTGGACGCACACTAGTAAAAATCTTTCGTTGAATTCAAAGGTTGTTTCCTCTTTTTTGATGAATCGTGATGACTTTTAGCATCCTCTATTATGTGAACAAAAAAATTAACCGAAATTAATCGGAAGGGAATCTTGCGGAGCGGTGGTCGGAGAGACCCCATTCGGGACCGACTCTGATAAAAATCTTTCATCCAATTCGAAGTTCGTTTCCTCTTTTTTGATGAATAGTGATGACTTTTAGGACTCTCTAGTATGAGAAAAAAAATATGAAGCGAAATATAACGTAAGGGAAACTTGAGGAGCAGTGGTCATAGCGACCCCATTCGGGACTGAGTCTGTTAAAAAATCTTCCGTCCAATTCGAATGTCGTATGTTCTTTTTTGATGAATCGTTATGACTTTTAGGACTCTTTTGTAGGTGCACAAAAATATAAACCGAAATAAATCGGAAGGGAAACTTGAGGAGCAGTGGTCAGAGAGACTTCATTCTGGACGCACACTAGTAAAAATCTTTCGTTGAATTCAAAGGTCGTTTCCTCTTTTTTGATGAATCGTGATGCCTGTTAGGATTCTCTAGTATGTGAAAAATATATACACCGAAATAAATCTGAAGGGAAACTTGAGGATCGATGGTCAGAGCGATCCCAATCTGGACCGACTATGATAAAAATCTTCCGTCCAATTCGAAGGTCGTATCCTGTTTTTTGACGAATCGTGATGACTTTTAGGACCCTCTAGTATGTGAAAAAAAATATAAACCGAAATAAATCGAAACGGAAACTTGAGCAGCGGTGGTCAGAACGACCCCATTCTGGACCGACTCTGATAAAAATCTTTCATCGAATTCGAAGGTCGTATCCTCTTTTTTGACGAATCGTGATGACTTTTAGGACCCTATAGTATGTGAAAAGAAATAAAAACCCAAAAAAATCGAAAGGAAAACTTGAGAAGCAGTGGTCGGAACGACCCCATTCTGGAGGCACACTAGTAAAAATCTTTCGTTGAATTCGAAGGTCGTATCCTCTTTTTTGACGAATCGTGATGACTTTTAGGATCCTCTGGTATGTGAAAAAAAACATAAACCGAATTAAATCTGAAGGGAAACTTCAGGAGCCTTGGTCAGATTGACCTCATTCTGGACGCACAAAATCTTTCGTTGAATTCAAAGGTCGTTTCTTATTTTTTGATGAATCGTGATTACTTTTAGGATCCTCTAGTATGTGAAAAAAAATATGAACTGAAATAAATCCGAAGGGAAACTTGAGCAGCGGTGGTCAGAACGACCCCATTCTGGACCGACTCTGATAAAAATCTTTCATCGAATTCGAAGGTCGTATCCTCTTTTTTGACGAATCGTGATGACTTTTAGGACCCTATAGTATGTGAAAAGAAATAAAAACCCAAAAAAATCGAAAGGAAAACTTGAGAAGCAGTGGTCGGAACGACCCCATTCTGGAGGCACACTAGTAAAAAGCTTTCGTTGAATTCAAAGGTCGTATCCTCTTTTTTGACGAATCGTGATGACTTTTAGGACTCTCTAGTATGTGAAAAAAAATATAAGCCGAAATAAATCGGAAGGGAAACTTTACGAGCGATGGTCAGAGCGACCCCATTATGGACTGACTATGATAAAATTCTATCGTCCAATTCGAAGGTCGTATCCTCTTTTTTCACAAATCGTGATGACTTTTAGGACCCTCTAGTATGTGAAAAATAATATGAACCGAAAAAAATCGGAAGGGAAACTTGAGAAGCAGTGGTCAGAGTGACCCCATTCTGGACGCTCACTATCAAAAATCTTTCGTTGAATTCAAAGGTCGTTTCCTGTTTTTTGATGAATCGTGATGACTTTTAGGATCCTCTAGTATGTGAAAAAAAATATGAACTGAAATTAATCGGAAGGGAATCTTGAGGAGCGGTGGTCGGAGAGACTCCAATCGGGACCGACTCTGATAAAAATCTTTCGTACAATTCGAAGTTCGTATCCTTTTTTTTTCAATGAATCGTGATGACTTTTAGGACTCTCTAGTATGTGAAAAAAAATATAAGCCGAAATAAATCGGAAGGGAATCTTGAGGAGCGGTGGTCGGAGAGACCCCATTCGGGACCGACACTGATAAAAATCTTTCATCCAATTCGAAGTTCGTTTCTTCTTTTTTGATGTATCGTGATGACTTTTAGGACTCTCTTGAATGTGAAAAAATATATCCACCGAAATAAATCTGAAGGGAAACTTGAGGAGCGATGGTCAGAGCGACCCCATTCTGGACCGACTATGATAAAAATCTTTCGTCCAATTCGAAGGTCGTATCCTGTTTTTTGAAGAATCGTGATGACTTTTAGGACCCTCTAGTAAGTGAAAAAAAATATAAACCGAAATAAATCGAAAGGGTAACTTTCGGAGCGGTGGTCAGACCGACCCCATTCTGGACCGACTCTGATAAAAATCTTTAATGCAATTCGAAGTTCGTTTCTTCTTTTTTGATGAATCGTGATGACTTTTAGGACTCTCTAGTATGTGAAAAAAAATATAAACCGAAATAAATCGGGAGGGACACTTGAGGGGCGATGGTCAGTGCGACCCCATTCTGGACCGACGCAGATAAAAATCTTTCATCGAATTCGAAGTTCGTTTCCTCTTTTTAGATGAATCGTGATGACTTTTAGGACTCTCTAGTATGAGAAAAACAATATGAAGCGAAATATAACGTAAGGGAAACTTGAGGAGCAGTGGTCATAGCGACCCCATTCGGGACTGAGTCTGTTAAAAAATCTTCCGTCCAATTCGAATGTCGTATGTTCTTTTTTGATGAATCGTCATGACTTTTAGGACCCTTTTGTAGGTGCACAAAAATATAAACCGAAATAAATCGGAAGGGAAACTTGAGGAGCATTGGTCAGAGAGACTCCATTCTGGACGCACACTAGTAAAAATCTTTCGTTGAATTCAAAGGTCGTTTCCTCTTTTTTGATGAATCGTGATGCCTGTTAGGATTCTCTAGTATGTGAAAAATATATACATCGAAATAAATCTGAAGGGAAACTTGAGGAGCGACCCCATTCTGGACCGACTATGATAAAAATCTTTCGTCCAATTCGAAGGTCGTATCCTGTTTTTTGACGAATCGTGATGACTTTTAGGACCCTCTAGTATGTGAAAAAAAATATAAACCCAAAAAAATCGAAAGGAAAACTTGAGAAGCAGTGGTCGGTACGACCCCATTCTGGACGCACACTAGTAAAAATCTTTCGTTGAATTCAACGGTCGTATCCTCTTTTTTGACGAATCGTGATGACTTTTAGGACTGTCGAGTATGTGAAAAAAAATATAAGCCGAAATAAATCGGAAGGGAAACTTGAGAAGCAGTGGTCAGAGCGACCCCATTCTGGACGCACACTAGTTAAAATCTTTCGTTTAATTCAAAGGTCGTATCCTTTTTTTTGACGAATCGTGATGACTTTTAGGACTCTCTAGTATGTGAAAAAAAATATAAGCCGACATAAATCGGAAGGGAAACTTTAGGAGCGATGGTCAGAGCGACCCCATTATGGACCGACTATGATAAAAATCTTTCGTCCAATTCGAAGGTCGTATCTTCTTTTTTCACAAACCGTGATGACTTTTAGGACCCTCTAGTATGTGAAAAATAATATGAACCGAAAAAAATCGGAAGGGAAACTTGAGAAGCAGTGGTCAGAGTGACCCCATTCTGGACGCTCACTATTAAAAATCTTTCGTTGAATTCAAAGGTCGTTTCCTCTTTTTTGATGAATCGTGATGACTTTTAGGATCCTCTAGTATGTCAAAAAAAATATGAACTGAAATTAATCGGAAGGGAATCTTGAGGAGCGGTGGTCGGAGAGACTCCAATCGGGACCGACTCTGATAAAAATCATTCGTCCAATTCGAAGGTCGGATCCTCTTCTTTGACGAATCGTGATGACTTTTAGGACCCTCTAGTATGTGAAAAAAATATAAACCGAAATAAAACGAAAGGGGAACTTTCGGAGCGGTGGTCAGAGCGAGCCCATTCTGGACCGACGCTGATAAAAATCTTTCATCTAATTCGCAGTTCGTTTCATCTTTTTTGATGAATCGTGATGATTTTTAGGACTCTCTAGTATGTGAAAAAAATATAAACCGAAATATAACGGAAGGGAAACTTGAGCAGCAGTGGTCATAGCGACCCCATTCTGGACTGACACTGGCAAAAAATCTTTCGTCCAATTCGAGGGTCGTATCCCGTTTTTTGACGAATCGTTATGACTTTTAGGTCTCTTTTGGGAAGGGAAACTTGAGGAGCAGTGGTCAGAGCGACCCCAATCTGGACGCACCCTAGTAAAAATCTTTCGTTGAATTCAAAGGTCGTTTCCTGTTTTTTTCAGGAATCGTGATGACTTTTAGGATCCTCTAGTATGTGAAAAAAAAAATAAACCTAAATTAATCGGAAGGGAAAATTGAGGAGCGGTGGTCGAAGAGACCCCATTCGGTACCGACTGTGATAAAAATCTTTCATTCAATTCGACGTTCGTTTCCTTTTTTTTGATGAATCGTGATAACTTTAAGGACTCTATTGTAGGTATAAAAAAATATGAACCGAAATAAATCAGCAGGGAAACTTGAGGGGCGGGGGTCGGAGAGACCCCTTTGGGACCTACACTGATAAAAATCTTTCATCCGATTCGAAGTTTGTTTCCTCTTTTTTCATGAATCGTGATGACTTTTAGGACCCTCTAGTATGTGAAAAAAAATATAAACCGAAATAAATCGAAAGGGTAACTTTAGGAGCGGTGTTCAGACCGACCCCATTCTGGACCGACTCTGATAAAAATCTTTAATCCAATTCGAAGTTCGTTTCCTCTTTTTTGATGAATAGTGATCACTTTTAGGAATCTATTGTATGTGAAAAAAAATATAAACCGAAATAAATCGGAAGGGACACTAGAGGAGGGGTGATCAGAGCGACCCCATACTGGACCGACTATGATAAAAATCTTTCGTCCAATTCGAAGGTCGTATCCTCTTTTTTGACGAATCGTGATGACTTTTAGGACCCTCTAGTAAGTGAAAAAATATATAAACCGAAATAAATCGGAAGGGACACTTGAGGGGCGATGGTCAGTGCGACCCCATTCTGGACCGACGCAGATAAAAATCTTTCATCGAATTCGAAGTTCGTTTCCTCTTTTTAGATGAATCGTGATGACTTTTAGGACTCTCTAGTATGAGAAAAAAAATATGAATCGAAATATAACGTAAGGGAAACTTGAGGAGCAGTGGTCATAGCGACCCCATTCGGGACTGAGTCTGTTAAAAAATCTTCCGTCCAATTCGAATGTCGTATGTTCTTTTTTGATGAATCGTTATGACTTTTAGGACTCTTTTGTATGTGCACAAAAATATAAACCGAAATAAATCGGAAGGGAAACTTGAGGAGCATTGGTCAGAGAGACTCCATTCTGGACGCACACTAGTAAAAATCTTTCGTTGAATTCAAAGGTCGTTTCCTCTTTTTTGATGAATCGTGATGCCTGTTAGGATTCTCTAGTATGTGAAAAATATATACACCGAAATAAATCTGAAGGGAAACTTGAGGAGCGATGGTCAGAGCGACCCCATTCTGGACCGACTCTGATAAAAATCTTTCATCGAATTCGAAGGTCGTATCCTCTTTTTTGACGAATCGTGATGACTTTTAGGACCCTATAGTATGTGAAAAATAATAAAAACCCAAAAAAATCGAAAGGAAAACTTGAGAAGCAGTGGTCGGAACGACCCCATTCTGGACGCACACTAGTAAAAATCTTTCCTTGAATTCAACGGTCGTATCCTCTTTTTTGACGAATCGTGATGACTTTTAGGACTCTTTAGTATGTGAAAAAAAATATAACCCGAAATAAATCGGAAGGGAAACTTGAGAAGCAGTGGTCAGAGCGACCCCATTCTGGACGCACACTAGTAAAAATCTTTCGTTTAATTCAAAGGTCGTATCCTTGTTTTTGACGAATCGTGATGACTTTTAGGACTCTCTTGTATGTGAAAAAAAATATAAACCGAAATAAATCGGAAGGGAAACTTCAGGAGCAGTGGTCAGAGCGACCCCATTCTGGACGCACACTAGTAAAAATCTTTCGTTGAATTCAAAGGTCGTTTCCTTTTTTTTTGACGAATCGTGATGACTTTTAGGACTCTCTTGTATGTGAAAAAAAATATAAACCGAAATAAATCGGAAGGGAAACTTTAGGAGCGATGGTCAGAGCGACCACATTATGGACCGACTATGATAAAAATCTTTCGTCCAATTCGAAGGTCGTATCCTCTTTTTTCACAAATCGCGATGACTTTTAGGACCCTCTAGTATGTGAAAAATAATATGAACCGAAAAAAATCGGAAGGGAAATTTGAGAAGCAGTGGTCAGAGCGTCCCCATTCTGGACGAACACTAGTAAAAATCTTTCGTTGAATTCAAAGGTCGTTTCTTATTTTTTGATGAATCGTGATGACTTTTAGGACCGTCTAGTATGTGAAAAAAAATATAAACCGAAATAAATCGGAAGGGAAACTTCAGGAGCAGTGGTCAGAGCGACCCCATTCTGGACGCACACTAGTAAAAATCTTTCGTTGAATTCAAAGGTCGTTTCCTGTTTTTTTTCAGGAATCGTGATGACTTTTAGGATCCTCTAGTATGTGAAAAAAAAAATGAACCTAAATTAATCGGAAAGGTAAATTGAGGAGCGGTGGTCGGAGAGACCCCATTCGGGACCGACTGTGATAAAAATCTTTCATTCAATTCGACGTTCGTTTCCTTTTTTTTGATGAATCGTGATAACTTTTAGGACTCTATTGTAGGTATAAAAAAATATGAACCGAAATAAATCGACAGGGAAACTTGAGGGGTGGGGGTCGGAGAGACCCCTTTGGGACCTACTCTGATAAAAATCTTTCATCCGATTCGAAGTTTGTTTCCTCTTTTTTGATGAATCGTGATGACTTTTAGGACCCTCTAGTATGTGAAAAAAAATATAAACCGAAATAAATCGAAAGGGTAACTTTAGGAGCGGTGTTCAGACCGAACCCATTCTGGACCGAGTCTGATAAAAATCTTTAATCCAATTCGAAGTTCGTTTCCTCTTTTTTGATGAATAGTGATCACTTTTAGGACTCTATTGTATGTGAAAAAAAATATAAACCGAAATAAATCGGAAGGGACACTTGAGGAGGGGTGGTCAGAGCGACCCCATTCTGGACCGACTATGATAAAAATCTTTCGTCCAATTCGAAGGTCGTATCCTCTTTTTTGACGAATCGTGATGACTTTTAGGACCCTCTAGTAAGTGAAAAAAAATATAAACCGAAATAAATCGAAAGGGAAACTTCAGGAGCGGTGGTCAGGGCGACCCCATTCTGGACCGACGCTGATAAAAATCTTTCATCGAATTCGATGTTCGTTTCCTCTTTTTTGATGAATCGTGATGACTTTAAGGATCCTCTAGTATGTGAAAAAAAATATGAAGCGAAAATAATCGGAAGGCAATCTTGAGGAGCGGTGGTCGGAGAGACCCCATTCGGGACCGACTCTGATAAAAATCTTTAATCCAATTCGAAGTTTGTTTCCTCTTTTTTGATGAATCGTGATCACTTTTAGGACTCTATTGTAGGTGAAAAAAAATATAAACCGAAATAAATCGGAAGGGAAACATGAGGAGCGATGGTCAGGGCGACCCCATTCTGGACCGACTATGAAAGAAATGATTCGTCCAATTCGAAGGTCGTATCCTCTTTTTTGACGAATCGTGATGACTTTTAGGACCCTCTAGTATGTGAAAAATTATATAAACCGAAAGAAATCCGAAGTGAAACTTGAGAAGCAGTGGTCAGAGCGACCCCATTCTGGACGCACAATAGTAAAAATCTTTCGTTGAATTCAATGGTCGTTTCCTCTTTTTTGATGAATCGTGACGACTTTTAGGATCCTCTAGTATGTGAAAAAAGTATAAACCGAAATAAATCTGACGGGAAACTTAAGGAGCGATGGTCAGAGCGGCCCCATTCTGGACCGACTATGATAAAAATCTTTCGTCCAATTCGAAGGTCGTATCCTCTTTTTTGACGAATCGTGATGACTTTGAGGACCCTCTAGTATGTGAAAAATAATATAAACCGAAAAAATTCGGAAGGGAAATTTGAGAAGCAGTGGTCAGAGCGACCCCATTCTGGACGCACACTAGTAAAAATCTTTCGTTGAATTCAAAGGTCGTTTCTTATTTTTTGATGAATCGTGATGACTTTAAGGTTCCTCTAGTATGTGAAAAAAAATATGAAGCGAAAATAATCGGAAGGGAATCTTGAGGAGCGGTGGTCGGAGAGACCCCATTCGGGACCGACTCTGATAAAAATCTTTCGTCCAATTCGAAGGTCGTATCCTCTTTTTTGACGAATCGTGATGACTTTTAGGACCCTCTAGTATGTGAAAAATAATATAAACCGAAAAAATTCGGAAGGGAAATTTGAGAAGCAGTGGTCAGAGCGACCTCATTCTGGACGCACACTAGTAAAAATCTTTCGTTGAATTCAAAGGTCGTTTCTTATTTTTTGATGAATCGTGATGACTTTTAGGACTCTTTTGTAGGTGCACAAAAATATAAACCGAAATAAATCGGAAGGGAAACTTGAGGAGCAGTGGTCAGAGCGACCCCATTCTGGACGCACACTAGTAAAAATCTTTCGTTGAATTCAAAGGTCGTTTCCTCTTTTTTGATGAATCGTGATGACTTTAAGGATCCTCTAGTATGTGAAAAAAAATATGAAGCGAAAATAATCGGAAGGGAATCTTGAGGAGCGGTGGTCGGAGAGACCCCATTCGGGACCGACTCTGATAAAAATCTTTCGTCCAATTCGAAGGTCGTATCCTCTTTTTTGACGAATCGTGATGACTTTTAGGACCCTCTGGTATGTGAAAAATAATATAAACCGAAAAAAATCGGAAGGGAAACTTGAGAAGCCGTGGTCAGAGCGACCCCATTCTGGACGCACACTAGTAAAAATCTTTCGTTGAATTCAAAGGTCGTTTCCTCTGTTTTGCTGAATCGTGATGACTTTTAGCATCCTCTAGTATGTGAAAAAAAATATGAAGCGAAAATAATCGGAAGGGAATCTTGAGGAGCGGTGGTCGGAGAGACCCCATTCGGGACCGACTCTGATAAAAATCTTTCGTCCAATTCGAAGGTCGTATCCTCTTTTTGACGAATCGTGATGACTTTTAGGACCCTCTAGTATGTGAAAAATAATAAAACCGAAAAAAATCGGAAGGGAAACTTGAGAAGCCGTGGTCAGAGCGACCCCATTCTGGACGCACACTATTAAAAATCTTTCGTTGAATTCAAAGGTCGTTTCCTGTTTTTTTCGGGAATCGTGATGACTTTTAGGATCCTCTAGTATGTGAAAAAAAAAATGAACCTAAATTAATCGGAAGGGAAAATTGAGGAGCGGTGGTCGGAGAGACCCCATTCGGGACCGACTGTGATAAAAATCTTTCATTCAATTCGACGTTCGTTTCCTTTTTTTTGATGAATCGTGATAACTTTTAGGACTCTATTGTAGGTATAAAAAAATATAAACCGAAATAAATCGGAAGGGAAACATGAGGAGCGATGGTCAGGGCGACCCCATTCTGGACCGACTATGAAAGAAATGATTCGTCCAATTCGAAGGTCGTATCCTCTTTTTTGACGAATCGTGATGACTTTTAGGACCCTCTAGTATGTGAAAAATTATATAAACCGAAAGAAATCCGAAGTGAAACTTGAGAAGCAGTGGTCAGAGCGACCCCATTCTGGACGCACAATAGTAAAAATCTTTCGTTGAATTCAATGGTCGTTTCCTCTTTTTTGATGAATCGTGACGACTTTTAGGATCCTCTAGTATGTGAAAAAAGTATAAACCGAAATAAATCTGACGGGAAACTTGAGGAGCGATGGTCAGAGCGGCCCCATTCTGGACCGACTATGATAAAAATCTTTCGTCCAATTCGAAGGTCGTATCCTCTTTTTTGACGAATCGTGATGACTTTGAGGACCCTCTAGTATGTGAAAAATAATATAAACCGAAAAAATTCGGAAGGGAAATTTGAGAAGCAGTGGTCAGAGCGACCCCATTCTGGACGCACACTAGTAAAAATCTTTCGTTGAATTCAAAGGTCGTTTCTTATTTTTTGATGAATCGTGATGACTTTTAGGACTCTTTTATAGGTGCACAAAAATATAAACCGAAATAAATCGGAAGGGAAACTTGAGGAGCAGTGGTCAGAGCG
Source organism: Oxytorus armatus (assembly GCA_958009045.1). NCBI lineage: Eukaryota > Metazoa > Arthropoda > Insecta > Hymenoptera > Ichneumonidae > Oxytorus > Oxytorus armatus. The sequence continues at coordinate 5,886,422 of OY253752.1, forward strand.
ACCCCATTCTGGACGCACACTAGTAAAAATCTTTCGTTGAATTCAAAGGTCGTTTCCTCTTTTTTGATGAATCGTGATGACTTTAAGGTTCCTCTAGTATGTGAAAAAAAATATGAAGCGAAAATAATCGGAAGGGAATCTTGAGGAGCGGTGGTCGGAGAGACCCCATTCGGGACCGACTCTGATAAAAATCTTTCGTCCAATTCGAAGGTCGTATCCTCTTTTTTGACGAATCGTGATGACTTTTAGGACCCTCTAGTATGTGAAAAATAATATAAACCGAAAAAATTCGGAAGGGAAATTTGAGAAGCAGTGGTCAGAGCGACCTCATTCTGGACGCACACTAGTAAAAATCTTTCGTTGAATTCAAAGGTCGTTTCTTATTTTTTGATGAATCGTGATGACTTTTAGGACTCTTTTGTAGGTGCACAAAAATATAAACCGAAATAAATCGGAAGGGAAACTTGAGGAGCAGTGGTCAGAGCGACCCCATTCTGGACGCACACTAGTAAAAATCTTTCGTTGAATTCAAAGGTCGTTTCCTCTTTTTTGATGAATCGTGATGACTTTAAGGATCCTCTAGTATGTGAAAAAAAATATGAAGCGAAAATAATCGGAAGGGAATCTTGAGGAGCGGTGGTCGGAGAGACCCCATTCGGGACCGACTCTGATAAAAATCTTTCGTCCAATTCGAAGGTCGTATCCTCTTTTTTGACGAATCGTGATGACTTTTAGGACCCTCTGGTATGTGAAAAATAATATAAACCGAAAAAAATCGGAAGGGAAACTTGAGAAGCCGTGGTCAGAGCGACCCCATTCTGGACGCACACTAGTAAAAATCTTTCGTTGAATTCAAAGGTCGTTTCCTCTGTTTTGCTGAATCGTGATGACTTTTAGCATCCTCTAGTATGTGAAAAAAAATATGAAGCGAAAATAATCGGAAGGGAATCTTGAGGAGCGGTGGTCGGAGAGACCCCATTCGGGACCGACTCTGATAAAAATCTTTCGTCCAATTCGAAGGTCGTATCCTCTTTTTGACGAATCGTGATGACTTTTAGGACCCTCTAGTATGTGAAAAATAATAAAACCGAAAAAAATCGGAAGGGAAACTTGAGAAGCCGTGGTCAGAGCGACCCCATTCTGGACGCACACTATTAAAAATCTTTCGTTGAATTCAAAGGTCGTTTCCTGTTTTTTTCGGGAATCGTGATGACTTTTAGGATCCTCTAGTATGTGAAAAAAAAAATGAACCTAAATTAATCGGAAGGGAAAATTGAGGAGCGGTGGTCGGAGAGACCCCATTCGGGACCGACTGTGATAAAAATCTTTCATTCAATTCGACGTTCGTTTCCTTTTTTTTGATGAATCGTGATAACTTTTAGGACTCTATTGTAGGTATAAAAAAATATGAACCGAAATAAATCGGCAGGGAAACTTGAGGGGCGGGGGTCGGAGAGACCCCTTTGGGACCTACTCTGATAAAAATCTTTCATCCGATTCGAAGTTTTTTCCTCTTTTTTGATGAATCGTGATGACTTTTAGGACCCTCTAGTATGTGAAAAAAAATATAAACCGAAATAAATCGAAAGGGTCACTTTAGGAGCGGTGTTCAGACCGACCCCATTCTGGACCGAGTCTGATAAAAATCTTTAATCCAATTCGAAGTTCGTTTCCTCTTTTTTGATGAATAGTGATCACTTTTAGGACTCTATTGTATGTGAAAAAAATATAAACCGAAATAAATCGGAAGGGACACTAGAGGAGGGGTGGTCAGAGCGACCCCATACTGGACCGACTATGATAAAAATCTTTCGTCCAATTCGAAGGTCGTATCCTCTTTTTTGACGAATCGTGATGACTTTTAGGACCCTCTAGTAAGTGAAAAAAAATATAAACCGAAATAAATCGAAAGGGAAACTTTAGGAGCGGTGGTCAGGGCGACCCCATTCTGGACCGACGCTGATAAAAATCTTTCATCGAATTCGAAGTTCGTTTCCTCTTTTTTGATGAATCGTGATGACTTTTGGGACTCTCTAGTATGTGAAAAAATATATAAACCGAAATAAATCGGAAGGGAAACATGAGGAGCGATGGTCAGGGCGACCCCATTCTGGACCGACTATGAAAGAAATGTTTCGTCCAATTCGAAGGTCGTATCCTCTTTTTTGACGAATCGTGATGACTTTTAGGACCCTCTAGTATGTGAAAAATATATAAACCGAAATAAATCTGACGGGAAACTTGAGGAGCGATGGTCAGAGCGACCCCATTCTGGACCGACTATGATAAAAATCTTTGATCGAATTCGAAGTTCGTTTCCTCTTTTTTGATGAATCGTGATGACTTTTAGGACCCTCTAGTATGTGAAAAATAATATAAACCGAAAAAAATCGGAAGGGAAACTTGAAAAGCAGTGGTCAGAGCAACCCCATTCTGGACGCACAATAGTAAAAATCTCTCGTTGAATTCAAAGGTCGTTTCCTCTTTTTTCATGAATCGTGATGACTTTTAGGATCCTCTAGTATGTGACAAAAAATATGAACCGAAATTAATCGGAAGGGAAACTTGAGGAGCGGTGGTTCCGACCACCGCTCCTCATCCCTCACCCCATCCGGGACAGACTCTGATAAAAACCTTTCATCCAATTCGAAGTTTGTTTCATCTTTTTTGATAAATCGTGATGACTTTTAGGACTCTCTAGTATGTGAAAAAAAAAATAAACCGAAATAAATCGGAAGGGAAACTTGAGCAGCGGTGGTCAGAGCGACTCCATTCTGGACCAACTACGATAAAAATCTTTCGTCCAATTCAAAGGTCGTATCCTCATTTTGACGAATTGTGATGACTTTCAGGACTCTACTGTAGGTGAAAAAAAATATCAACCGAAATAAATCGGAAGGGAAACTTCAGGAGGGGTGGTCAGAGCGACCCCATTCCAGAATCCATCCAGAGACACACCCCATTCTAGTGTGCATCCAGATGCACACTAGTAAAAATCTTTCGTTGAATTCATAGGTCGTTTCTTCTTTTTTGTTGAATCGTGATGACTTTAAGGATCCTCTAGTATGTGAAAAAAAATATGAACTGAAATAAATCCGAAGGCAAACTTGAGGAGCGGTGGTCGGAGAGACGCCATTCGGGACCGACTCTGATAATTTTAGGACCCTCTAGTAAGTAAAAAAAATATAAATCGAAATAAATCGAAAGGGTAACTTTAGGAGCGGTGGTCAGACCGACCCCATTCTGGACCGACTCTGATAAAAATCTTTAATCCAATTCGAAGTTCGTTTCCTCTTTTTTGATGAATCGTGATGACTTTTAGGACTCTCTAGTATGTGAAAAAAAATATAAACCGAAATAAATCGGAAGGGACACTTGAGGAGCGATGGTCAGAGCGACCCCATTCTGGACCGACTATGATAAAAATCTTTAATCCAATTCGAAGTTCATTTCCTCTTTTTTGATGAATCGTGATGACTTTTAGGACTCTCTAGTATGTGAAAAAAAATATAAACCGAAATAAATCGGAAGGCACACTTGAGGAGCGATGGTCAGAGCGACCCCATTCTAGACCGACGATGATAAAAATCTTTCGTCCAATTCGAAGGTCGTATCTACTTTTTTGAATAATCGTGATGATTTTTAGGACCCTCTAGTATGTGGAAAAAAAATATAAACCGAAATAAATCGAAAGGGAAACTTTAGGAGAGGTGGTCAGGGCGACCCCATTCTGGACCGACGCAGATAAAAATCTTTCATCGCATTCGAAGTTCGTTTCCTCTTTTTTGATGAATCGTGATGACTTTTAGGATCCTCTAGTATGTGAAAAAAAATATGAACTGAAATTAATCGGAAGTCAATCTTGAGGAGCGGTGGTCGGAGAAACCCCATTCGGGACCGACGTTGATAAAAATCTTTCGTCCATTTCGAAGGTCGTATCGTCTTTTTTGATGAATCGTGATGAGTTTTAGGACCCTCTAGTATGTGAAAAATAATATAATCCGAAATAAATCGAAAGGGAAACTTTAGGAGCGGTGGTCAGGTCGACCCCATTCTGGACCGACGCAGATAAAAATCTTTCATCGCTTTCGAAGTTCGTTTCCTCTTTTTTGATGAATCGTGATGACTTTTAGGACTCTCTAGTATGTGAAAAAAAATATGAAGCGAAATATAACGGAAGGGAAACTTGAGAAGCAGTGGTCAGAGCGACCCCATTCTGGACGCACACTATTAAAAATCTTTCGTTGAATTCAAAGGTCGTTTCCTCTTTTTTTGAGGAATCGTGATGACTTTTAGGATCCTCTAGTATGTGGAAAAAAAAATGAACCTAAATTAATAGGAAGGGAAACTTGAGGAGCGGTGGTCGGAGAGACCCCATTCGGGACCGACTGTGATAAAAATCTTTCATCCAATTCGACGTTCGTTTCCTTTTTTTTGATGAATCGTGATAACTTTTAGGACTCTATTGTAGGTGTAAAAAAATATGAACCGAAATAAATGGTCTGGGAAACTTGAGGGGCGGGGGTCGGAGAGACCCCTTTGGGACCTACTCTGATAAAAATCTTTCATCCGATTCGAAGTTTGTTTCCTATTTTTTGATGAATCGTGATGACTTTTAGGACCCTCTAGTATGTGAAAAAAAATATAAACCGAAATACATCGAAAGGGTAACTTTAGGAGCGGTGTTCAGACCGAGCCCATTCTGGACCGACTCTGATAAAAATCTTTAATCCAATACGAAGTTCGTTTCCTCTTTTTTGATGAATCGTGATGACTTTTAGGATCCTCTAGTATGTGAAAAAAATATGAACCGAAATATATCTTACGGGAAACTTGAGGAGCGGTGGTCGGAGAGACTCCAATCGGGACCGACTCTGATAAAAATCTTTCGTCCAATTCGAAGGTCGGATCCTCTTCTTTGACGAATCGTGATGACTTTTAGGACCCTCTAGTATGTGAAAAATAATATAAACCGAAAGAAATCGGAAGGGAAACTTGAGAAGCAGTGGTCAGAGCGACCCCATTCTGGACGCACACTAGTAAAAATCTTTCGTTGAATTCAAAGGTTGTTTCCTCTTTTTTGATGAATCGTGATGACTTTTAGCATCCTCTAGTATGTGAAAAAAAATATTAACCGAAATTAATCGGAAGGGAATCTTGAGGAGCGGTGGTCGGAGAGACCCCATTCGGGACCGACTCTGATAAAAATCTTTCATCCAATTCGAAGTTCGTTTCCTCTTTTTTGATGAATAGTGATGACTTTTAGGACTCTCTAGTATGAGAAAAAAAATATGAAGCGAAATATAACGTAAGGGAAACTTGAGGAGCAGTGGTCATAGCGACCCCATTCGGGACTGAGTCTGTTAAAAAATCTTCCGTCCAATTCAAATGTCGTATGTTCTTTTTTGATGAATCGTTATGACTTTTGGGACTCTTTTGTAGGTGCACAAAAATATAAACCGAAATAAATCGGAAGGGAAACTTGAGGAGCAGTGGTCAGAGAGACTTCATTCTGGACGCACACTAGTAAAAATCTTTCGTTGAATTCAAAGGTCGTTTCCTCTTTTTTGATGAATCGTGATGGCTGTTAGGATTCTCTAGTATGTGAAAAATATATACACCGAAATAAATCTGAAGGGAAACTTGAGGATCGATGGTCAGAGCGATCCCAATCTGGACCGACTATGATAAAAATCTTTCGTCCAATTCGAAGGTCGTATCCTGTTTTTTGACGAATCGTGATGACTTTTAGGACCCTCTAGTATGTGAAAAGAAATATAAACCGAAATAAATCGAAACGGAAACTTGAGCAGCGGTGGTCAGAACGACCCCATTCTGGACCGACTCTGATAAAAATCTTTCATCGAATTCGAAGGTCGTATCCTCTTTTTTGACGAATCGTGATGACTTTTAGGACCCTATAGTATGTGAAAAGAAATAAAAACCCAAAAAAATCGAAAGGAAAACTTGAGAAGCAGTGGTCGGAACGACCCCATTCTGGACGCACACTAGTAAAAATCTTTCGTTGAATTCAAAGGTCGTATCCTCTTTTTTGACGAATCGTGATGACTTTTAGGACTCTCTAGTATGTGAAAAAAAATATAAGCCGAAATAAATCGGAAGGGAAACTTGAGAAGCAGTGGTCAGAGCGACCCCATTCTGGACGCACACTAGTAAAAATCTTTCGTTTAATTCAAAGGTCGTATCCTCTTTTTTGACGAATCGTGATGACTTTTAGGACTCTCTAGTATGTGAAAAAAAATATAAGCCGAAATAAATCGGAAGGGAAACTTTAGGAGCGATGGTCAGAGCGACCCCATTATGGACTGACTATGATAAAATTCTTTCGTCCAATTCGAAGGTCGTATCCTTTTTTTTCACAAATCGTGATGACTTTTAGGACCCTCTAGTATGTGAAAAATAATATGAACCGAAAAAAATCGGAAGGGAAACTTGAGAAGCAGTGGTCAGAGTGACCCCATTCTGGACGCTCACTATTAAAAATCTTTCGTTGAATTCAAAGGTCGTTTCCTGTTTTTTGATGAATCGTGATGACTTTTAGGATCCTCTAGTATGTGAAAAAAAATATGAACTGAAATTAATCGGAAGGGAATCTTGGGGAGCGGTGGTCGGAGAGACTCCAATCGGGACCGACTCTGATAAAAATCTTTCGTACAATTCGAAGTTCGTTTCCTTTTTTTTTCAATGAATCGTGATGACTTTTAGGACTCTATTGTAGGTGGAAAAAAATATGAACCGAAATAAATCCGAAGGGAATCTTGAGGAGCGGTGCTCGGAGAGATGCCATTTGGGACCGACTCTGATAAAAATCTTTCATCCAATTCGAAGTTCGTTTCCTCTTTTTTGATGAATCGTGATGACTTTTCGGACTCTCTTGAATGTGAAAAAATATATACACCGAAATAAATCTGAAGGGAAACTTGAGGAACGATGGTCAGAGCGACCCCATTCTGGACCGACTATGATAAAAATCTTTCGTCCAATTCGAAGGTCGTATCCTGATTTTTGACGAATCGTGATGTCTTTTAGGACCCTCTAGTATGTGAAAAATAATATAAACCGAAAAAAATCGGAAGGGAAACTTGAGAAGCAGTGGTCACAGCGACCCCATTCTGGACGCACACTAGTAAAAATCTCTCGTTGAATTCAAAGGTCGTTTCCTCTTTTTTCATGAATCGTGATGAATTTTAGGATCCTCTAGTATGTGAAAAAAAATATGAACCGAAATTAATCGAAAGGGAATCTTGAGGAGCGGTGGTCGGAGAGACCCCATTCGGGACCGACTCTGATAAAAATCTTTCATCCTATTCGAAGTTTGTTTCTTCTTTTTTGATGAATCGTGATGACTTTTAGGACTCTCTAGTATGTGAAAAAAAATATAAGCCGAAATAAATCGGAAGGGAATCTTGAGGAGCGGTGGTCGGAGAGACCCCATTCGGGACCGACACTGATAAAAATCTTTCATCCAATTCGAAGTTCGTTTCTTCTTTTTTGATGAATCGTGATGACTTTTAGGACTCTCTTGAATGTGAAAAAATATATACACCGAAATAAATCTGAAGGGAAACTTGAGGAGCGATGGTCAGAGCGACCCCATTCTGGACCGACTATGATAAAAATCTTTCGTCCAATTCGAAGGTCGTATCCTGTTTTTTGAAGAATCGTGATGACTTTTAGGACCCTCTAGTAAGTGAAAAAAAATATAAACCGAAATAAATCGAAAGGGTAACTTTCGGAGCGGTGGTCAGACCGACCCCATTCTGGACCGACTCTGATAAAAATCTTTAATGCAATTCGAAGTTCGTTTCTTCTTTTTTCATGAATCGTGATGACTTTTAGGACTCTCTAGTATGTGAAAAAAAATATAAACCGAAATAAATCGGAAGGGACACTTGAGGGGCGATGGTCAGTGCGACCCCATTCTGGACCGACGCAGATAAAAATCTTTTATCGAATTCGAAGTTCGTTTCCTCTTTTTAGATGAATCGTGATGACTTTTAGGACTCTCTAGTATGAGAAAAAAAATATGAAGCGAAATATAACGTAAGGAAAACTTGAGGAGCAGTGGTCATAGCGACCCCATTCGGGACTGAGTCTGTGAAAAAATCTTCCGTCCAATTCGAATGTCGTATGTTCTTTTTTGATGAATCGTCATGACTTTTAGGACTCTTTTGTAGGTGCACAAAAATATAAACCGAAATAAATCGGAAGGGAAACTTGAGGAGCATTGGTCAGAGAGACTCCATTCTGGACGCACACTAGTAAAAATCTTTCGTTGAATTCAAAGGTCGTTTCCTCTTTTTTGATGAATCGTGATGCCTATTAGGATTCTCTAGTATGTGAAAAATATATACATCGAAATAAATCTGAAGGGAAACTTGAGGAGCGACCCCATTCTGGACCGACTATGATAAAAATCTTTCGTCCAATTCGAAGGGCGTATCCTGTTTTTTGACGAATCATGATGACTTTTAGGACCCTCTAGTATGTGAAAAAAAATATAAACCGAAATAAATCGAAACGGAAACTTGAGCAGCGGTGGTCAGAACGACCCCATAATGGACCGACTCTGATAAAAATCTTTCATCGAATTCGAAGGTCGTATCCTCTTTTTTGACGAATCGTGATGACTTTTAGGACCCTATAGTATGTGAAAAATAATAAAAACCCAAAAAAATCGAAAGGAAAACTTGAGAAGCAGTGGTCGGTACGACCCCATTCTGGACGCACACTAGTAAAAATCTTTCGTTGAATTCAACGGTCGTATCCTCTTTTTTGACGAATCGTGATGACTTTTAGGACTGTCGAGTATGTGAAAAAAAATATAAGCCGAAATAAATCGGAAGGGAAACTTTAGGAGCGATGGTCAGAGCGACCCCATTATGGACCGACTATGATAAAAATCTTTCGTCCAATTCGAAGGTCGTATCTTCTTTTTTCACAAATCGTGATGACTTTAAGGACCCTCTAGTATGTGAAAAATAATATGAACCGAAAAAAATCGGAAGGGAAACTTGAGAAGCAGTGGTCAGAGTGACCCCATTCTGGACGCTCACTATTAAAAATCTTTCCTTGAATTCAAAGGTCGTTTCCTCTTTTTTGATGAATCGTGATGACTTTTAGGATCCTCTAGTATGTCAAAAAAAATATGAACTGAAATTAATCGGAAGGGAATCTTGAGGAGCGGTGGTCGGAGAGACTTCAATCGGGACCGACTCTGATAAAAATCATTCGTCCAATTCGAAGGTCGGATCCTCTTCTTTGACGAATCGTGATGACTTTTAGGACCCTCTAGTATGTGAAAAAAATATAAACCGAAATAAAACGAAAGGGGAACTTTCGGAGCGGTGGTCAGAGCGAGCCCATTCTGGATCGACGCTGATAAAAATCTTTCATCTAATTCGCAGTTCGTTTCCTCTTTTTTGATGAATCGTGATGATTTTTAGGACTCTCTAGTATGTGAAAAAAATATAAACCGAAATATAACGGAAGGGAAACTTGAGCAGCAGTGGTCATAGCGACCCCATTCTGGACTGACACTGGCAAAAAATCTTTCGTCCAATTCGAGGGTCGTATCCCCTTTTTTGACGAATCGTTATGACTTTTAGGTCTCTTTTGGGAAGGGAAACTTGAGGAGCAGTGGTCAGAGCGACCCCATTCTGGACGCACACTAGTAAAAATCTTTCGTTGAATTCAAAGGTCGTTTCCTGTTTTTTTCAGGAATCGTGATGACTTTTAGGATCCTCTAGTATGTGAAAAAAAAAATGAACCTAAATTAATCGGAAGGGAAAATTGAGGAGCGGTGGTCGGAGAGACCCCATTCGGTACCGACTGTGATAAAAATCTTTCATTCAATTCGACGTTCGTTTCCTTTTTTTTGATGAATCGTGATAACTTTAAGGACTCTATTGTAGGTATAAAAAAATATGAACCGAAATAAATCAGCAGGGAAACTTGAGGAGCGGTGGTCAGAACGACCCCATTCTGGATCGACTCTGATAAAAATCTTTCATCGAATTCGAAGGTCGTATCCTCTTTTTTGACGAATCGTGATGACTTTTAGGACCCTATAGTATGTGAAAAGAAATAAAAACCCAAAAAAATCGAAAGGAAAACTTGAGAAGCAGTGGTCGGAGCGACCCCATTCTGGACGCACACTAGTAAAAATCTTTCGTTGAATTCAAAGGTCGTATCCTCTTTTTTGACGAATCGTGATGACTTTTAGGACTCTCTAGTATGTGAAAAAAAATATAAGCCGAAATAAATCGGAAGGGAAACTTTAGGAGCGATGGTCAGAGCGACCCCATTATGGACTGACTATGATAAAATTCTTTCGTCCAATTCGAAGGTCGTATCCTCTTTTTTCACAAATCGTGATGACTTTTAGGACCCTCTAGTATGTGAAAAATAATATGAACCGAAAAAAATCGGAAGGGAAACTTGAGAAGCAGTGGTCAGAGTGACCCCATTCTGGACGCTCACTATTAAAAATCTTTCGTTGAATTCAAAGGTCGTTTCCTGTTTTTTGATGAATCGTGATGACTTTTAGGATCCTCTAGTATGTGAAAAAAAATATGAACTGAAATTAATCGGAAGGGAATCTTGGGGAGCGGTGGTCGGACAGACTCCAATCGGGACCGACTCTGATAAAAATCTTTCGTACAATTCGAAGTTCGTTTCCTTTTTTTTTCAATGAAACGTGATGACTTTTAGGACTCTATTGTAGGTGGAAAAAAATATGAACCGAAATAAATCCGAAGGGAATCTTGAGGAGCGGTGCTCGGAGAGTTGCCATTCGGGACCGACTCTGATAAAAATCTTTCATCCAATTCGAAGTTCGTTTCCTCTTTTTTGATGAATCGTGATGACTTTTAGGACTCTCTTGAATGTGAAAAAATATATACACCGAAATAAATCTGAAGGGAGACTTGAGGAGCGATGGTCAGATCGACCCCATTCTGGACCGACTATGATAAAAATCTTTCGTCCAATTCGAAGGTCGTATCCTGTTTTTTGACGAATCGTGATGTCTTTTAGGACCCTCTAGTATGTGAAAAATAATATAAACCGAAAAAAATCGGAAGGGAAACTTGAGAAGCAGTGGTCACAGCGACCCCATTCTGGACGCACACTAGTAAAAATCTCTCGTTGAATTCAAAGGTCGTTTCCTCTTTTTTCATGAATCGTGATGAATTTTAGGATCCTCTAGTATGTGAAAAAAAATATGAACCGAAATTAATCGGAAGGGAAACTTGAGGAGCGGTGGTCGGAGAGACCCCATTCGGGACCGACTCTGATAAAAATCTTTCATCCTATTCGAAGTTTGTTTCTTCTTTTTTGATGAATCGTGATGACTTTTAGGACTCTCTAGTATGTGAAAAAAAATATAAGCCGAAATAAATCGGAAGGGAATCTTGAGGAGCGGTGGTCGGAGAGACCCCATTCGGGACCGACACTGATAAAAATCTTTCATCCAATTCGAAGTTCGTTTCTTCTTTTTTGATGAATCGTGATGACTTTTAGGACTCTCTTGAATGTGAAAAAAAATATACACCGAAATAAATCTGAAGGGAAACTTGAGGAGCGATGGTCAGAGCGACCCCATTCTGGACCGACTATGATAAAAATCTTTCGTCCAATTCGAAGGTCGTATCCTGTTTTTTGAAGAATCATGATGACTTTTAGGACCCTCTAGTAAGTGAAAAAAAATATAAACCGAAATAAATCGAAAGGGTAACTTTCGGAGCGGTGGTCAGACCGACCCCATTCTGGACCGACTCTGATAAAAATCTTTAATGCAATTCGAAGTTCGTTTCTTCTTTTTTGATGAATCGTGATGACTTTTAGGACTCTCTAGTATGTGAAAAAAAATATAAACCGAAATAAATCGGAAGGGACACTTGAGGGGCGATGGTCAGTGCGACCCCATTCTGGACCGACGCAGATAAAAATCTTTCATCGAATTCGAAGTTCGTTTCCTCTTTTTAGATGAATCGTGATGACTTTTAGGACTCTCTAGTATGAGAAAAAAAATATGAAGCGAAATATAACGTAAGGGAAACTTGAGGAGCAGTGGTCATAGCGACCCCATTCGGGACTGAGTCTGTTAAAAAATCTTCCGTCCAATTCGAATGTCGTATGTTCTTTTTTGATGAATCGTCATGACTTTTAGGACTCTTTTGTAGGTGCACAAAAATATAAACCGAAATAAATCGGAAGGGAAACTTGAGAAGCATTGGTCAGAGAGACTCCATTCTGGACGCACACTAGTAAAAATCTTTCGTTGAATTCAAAGGTCGTTTCCTCTTTTTTGATGAATCGTGATGCCTGTTAGGATTCTCTAGTATGTGAAAAATATATACATCGAAATAAATCTGAAGGGAAACTTGAGGAGCGACCCCATTCTGGACCGACTATGATAAAAATCTTTCGTCCAATTCGAAGGTCGTATCCTGTATTTTGACGAATCGTGATGACTTTTAGGACCCTCTAGTATGTGAAAAAAAATATAAACCGAAATAAATCGAAACGGAAACGTGAGCAGCGGTGGTCAGAACGACCCCATTCTGGACCGACTCTGATAAAAATCTTTCATCGAATTCGAAGGTCGTATCCTCTTTTTTGACGAATCGTGATGACTTTTAGGACCCTATAGTATGTGAAAAATAATAAAAACCCAAAAAAATCGAAAGGAAAACTTGAGAAGCAGTGGTCGGAACGACCCCATTCTGGACGCACACTAATAAAAATCTTTCGTTGAATTCAACGGTCGTATCCTCTTTTTTGACGAATCGTGATGACTTTTAGGACTCTTTAGTATGTGAAAAAAAATATAAGCCGAAATAAATCGGAAGGGAAACTTGAGAAGCAGTGGTCAGAGCGACCCCATTCTGGACGCACACTAGTAAAAATCTTTCGTTTAATTCAAAGGTCGTATCCTTTTTTTTGATGAATCGTGATGCCTGTTAGGATTCTCTAGTATGTGAAAAATATATACACCGAAATAAATCTGAAGGGAAACTTGAGGAGCGATGGTCAGAGCGACCCCATTCTGGACCGACTATGATAAAAATCTTTCGTCCAATTCGAAGGTCGTATCCTGTTTTTTGACGAATCGTGATGACTTTTAGGACCCTCAAGTATGTGAAAAAAAATATAAACCGAAATAAATCGAAACGGAAACTTGAGCAGCGGTGGTTAGAACGACCCCATTCTGGACAGACTCTGATAAAAATCTTTCATCGAATTCGAAGGTCGTATCCTCTTTTTTGACGAATCGTGATGACTTTTAGGACCCTATAGTATGTGAAAAATAATAAAAACCCAAAAAAATCGAAAGGAAAACTTGAGAAGCAGTGGTCGGAACGACCCCATTCTGGACGCACACTAATAAAAATCTTTCGTTGAATTCAACGGTCGTATCCTCTTTTTTGACGAATCGTGATGACTTTTAGGACTCTTTAGTATGTGAAAAAAAATATAAGCCGAAATAAATCGGAAGGGAAACTTTAGGAGCGGTGGTCAGGGCGACCCCATTCTGGACCGACGCTGATAAAAATCTTTCATCGAATTCGAAGTTCGTTTCCTCTTTTTTGATGAATCGTGATGACTTTTAGGACCCTCTAGTATGTTTAAAAAAATATAAACCGAAAGGGTAACTTTAGGAGCGGTGTTCAGACCGACCTCATTCTGGACCGAGTCTGATAAAAATCTTTAATCCAATTCGAAGGTCGTTTCCTCTTTTTTGATGAATAGTGATCACTTTTAGGACTCTATTGTATGTGAAAAAAAATATAAACCGAAATAAATCGGAAGGGACACTTGAGGAGGGGTGGTCAGAGCGACCCCATTCTGGACCGACTATGATAAAAATCTTTCGTCCAATTCGAAGGTCGTATCCTCTTTTTTGACGAATCGTGATGACTTTTAGGACCCTCTAGTAAGTGAAAAAAAATATAAACCGAAATAAATCGAAAGGGAAACTTTAGGAGCGGTGGTCAGGGCGACCCCATTCTGGACCGACGCTGATAAAAATCTTTCATCGAATTCGAAGTTCGTTTCCTCTTTTTTGATGAATCGTGATGACTTTCAGGACTCTCTAGTATGTGAAAAAATATATAAACCGAAATAAATCGGAAGGGAAACATGAGGAGCGATGGTCAGGGCGACCCCATTCTGGACCGACTATGAAAGAAATGTTTCGTCCAATTCGAAGGTCGTTTCCTCTTTTTTGATGAATAGTGATCACTTTTAGGACTCTATTGTATGTGAAAAAAAAGATAAACCGAAATAAATCGGAAGGGACACTTGAGGAGGGGTGGTCAGAGCGACCCCATTCTGGACCGACTATGATAAAAATCTTTCATCGAATTCGAAGTTCGTTTCCTCTTTTTTGATGAATCGTGATGACTTTTAGCATCCTCTAGTATGTGAAAAAAAATATGAAGCGAAAATAATCGGAAGGGAATCTTGAGGAGCGGTGGTCGGAGAGACCCCATTCGGGACCGACTCTGATAAAAATCTTTCGTCCAATTCGAAGGTCGTATCCTCTTTTTTGACGAATCGTGATGACTTTTAAGACCCTCAAGTATGTGAAAAATAATAAAACCGAAAAAAATCGGAAGGGAAACTTGAGAAGCCGTGGTCAGAGCGACCCCATTCTGGACGCACACTAGTAAAAATCTTTCGTTGAATTCAAAGGTCGTTTCCTGTTTTTTTCAGGAATCGTGATGACTTTTAGGATCCTCTAGTATGTGAAAAAAAAATGAACCTAAATTAATCGGAAGGGAAAATTGAGGAGCGGTGGTCGGAGAGACCCCATTCGAGACCGACTGTGATAAAAATCTTTCATTCAATTCGACGTTCGTTTCCTTTTTTTGATGAATCGTGATAACTTTTAGGACTCTATTGTAGGTATAAAAAAATATGAACCGAAATAAATCGGCTGGGAAACTTGAGGGGCGGGGGTCGGAGAGACCCCTTTGGGACCTACTCTGATAAAAATCTTTCATCCGATTCGAAGTTTGTTTCCTCTTTTTTGATGAATCGTGATGACTTTTAGGACCCTCTAGTATGTGAAAAAAAATATAAACCGAAATAAATCGAAAGGGTAACTTTAGGAGCGGTGATCAGACCGACCCCATTCTGGACCGAGTCTGATAAAAATCTTTAATCCAATTCGAAGTTCGTTTCCTCTTTTTTGATGAATAGTGATCACTTTTAGGACTCTATTGTATGTGAAAAAAAATATAAACCGAAATAAATCGGAAGGGACACTTGAGGAGGGGTGGTCAGAGCGACCCCATTCTGGACCGACTATGATAAAAATCTTTCGTCCAATTCGAAGGTCGTATCCTCTTTTTTGACGAATCGTGATGACTTCTAGGACCCTCTAGTAAGTGAAAAAATATATAAACCGAAATAATTCGGAAGGGAAACTTGAGGAGCAGTGGTCAGAGCGACCCCATTCTGGACCAACTATGATAAAAATCTGTCCCCCAATTCGAAGGTCATATCCTCATTTTGACGAATCGTGATGACTTTTAGGATTCTACTGTAGGTGAAAAAAAATATAAACCGAAATAATTTGGAAGGGAAACTTGAGGAGGGGTGGTCAGAGCGACCCCATTCTGGACGCACACTAGTAAAAATCTTTCGTTGAATTCAAAGGTCGTTTCCTCTTTTTTGACGAATCGTGATGACTTTTAGGACTCTCTAGTATGTGAAAAAAAATATAAGCCCAAATAAATCGGAAGGGAAACTTGAGATGCAGTGGTCAGAGCGACCCCATTCTGGACGCACACTAGTAAAAATCTTTCGTTTAATTCAAAGGTCGTGTCCTCTTCTTTGATGAATCGTGATGACTTTTAGGACTCTCTAGTATGTGAAAAAAAATATAAGCCCAAATAAATCGGAAGGGAAACTTGAGATGCAGTGGTCAGAGCGACCCCATTCTGGACGCACACTAGTAAAAATCTTTCGTTTAATTCAAAGGTCGTGTCCTCTTCTTTGATGAATCGTGATGACTTTTAGGACTCTCTAGTATGTGAAAAAAAATATAAACCGAAATAAATCGGAAGGGAAACTTGAGAAGGGGTGGTCAGAACGACCCCATTCTAGACCGACACTGATAAAAATCTTTCATCCAATTCGAAGTTCGTTTCTTCTTTTTCGATGAATCGTGATGACTTTTAGGACTCTCTTGAATGTGAAAAAAAATATACACCGAAATAAATCTGAAGGGAAACTTGAGGAGCGATGGTCAGAGCGACCCCATTCTGGACCGACTATGATAAAAATCTTTCGTCCAATTCGAAGGTCGTATCCTGTTTTTTGAAGAATCATGATGACTTTTAGGACCCTCTAGTAAGTGAAAAAAAATATAAACCGAAATAAATCGAAAGGGTAACTTTCGGAGCGGTGGTCAGACCGACCCCATTCTGGACCGACTCTGATAAAAATCTTTAATGCAATTCGAAGTTCGTTTCTTCTTTTTTGATGAATCGTGATGACTTTTAGGACTCTCTAGTATGTGAAAAAAAATATAAACCGAAATAAATCGGAAGGGACACTTGAGGGGCGATGGTCAGTGCGACCCCATTCTGGACCGACGCAGATAAAAATCTTTCATCGAATTCGAAGTTCGTTTCCTCTTTTTAGATGAATCGTGATGACTTTTAGGACTCTCTAGTATGAGAAAAAAAATATGAAGCGAAATATAACGTAAGGGAAACTTGAGGAGCAGTGGTCATAGCGACCCCATTCGGGACTGAGTCTGTTAAAAAATCTTCCGTCCAATTCGAATGTCGTATGTTCTTTTTTGATGAATCGTCATGACTTTTAGGACTCTTTTGTAGGTGCACAAAAATATAAACCGAAATAAATCGGAAGGGAAACTTGAGAAGCATTGGTCAGAGAGACTCCATTCTGGACGCACACTAGTAAAAATCTTTCGTTGAATTCAAAGGTCGTTTCCTCTTTTTTGATGAATCGTGATGCCTGTTAGGATTCTCTAGTATGTGAAAAATATATACATCGAAATAAATCTGAAGGGAAACTTGAGGAGCGACCCCATTCTGGACCGACTATGATAAAAATCTTTCGTCCAATTCGAAGGTCGTATCCTGTATTTTGACGAATCGTGATGACTTTTAGGACCCTCTAGTATGTGAAAAAAAATATAAACCGAAATAAATCGAAACGGAAACGTGAGCAGCGGTGGTCAGAACGACCCCATTCTGGACCGACTCTGATAAAAATCTTTCATCGAATTCGAAGGTCGTATCCTCTTTTTTGACGAATCGTGATGACTTTTAGGACCCTATAGTATGTGAAAAATAATAAAAACCCAAAAAAATCGAAAGGAAAACTTGAGAAGCAGTGGTCGGAACGACCCCATTCTGGACGCAC
Source organism: Oxytorus armatus (assembly GCA_958009045.1). Classification (NCBI taxonomy): domain Eukaryota; kingdom Metazoa; phylum Arthropoda; class Insecta; order Hymenoptera; family Ichneumonidae; genus Oxytorus; species Oxytorus armatus. The sequence goes on from OY253752.1 coordinate 5,903,852, forward strand.
ACTAATAAAAATCTTTCGTTGAATTCAACGGTCGTATCCTCTTTTTTGACGAATCGTGATGACTTTTAGGACTCTTTAGTATGTGAAAAAAAATATAAGCCGAAATAAATCGGAAGGGAAACTTGAGAAGCAGTGGTCAGAGCGACCCCATTCTGGACGCACACTAGTAAAAATCTTTCGTTTAATTCAAAGGTCGTATCCTTTTTTTTGATGAATCGTGATGCCTGTTAGGATTCTCTAGTATGTGAAAAATATATACACCGAAATAAATCTGAAGGGAAACTTGAGGAGCGATGGTCAGAGCGACCCCATTCTGGACCGACTATGATAAAAATCTTTCGTCCAATTCGAAGGTCGTATCCTGTTTTTTGACGAATCGTGATGACTTTTAGGACCCTCAAGTATGTGAAAAAAAATATAAACCGAAATAAATCGAAACGGAAACTTGAGCAGCGGTGGTTAGAACGACCCCATTCTGGACAGACTCTGATAAAAATCTTTCATCGAATTCGAAGGTCGTATCCTCTTTTTTGACGAATCGTGATGACTTTTAGGACCCTATAGTATGTGAAAAATAATAAAAACCCAAAAAAATCGAAAGGAAAACTTGAGAAGCAGTGGTCGGAACGACCCCATTCTGGACGCACACTAATAAAAATCTTTCGTTGAATTCAACGGTCGTATCCTCTTTTTTGACGAATCGTGATGACTTTTAGGACTCTTTAGTATGTGAAAAAAAATATAAGCCGAAATAAATCGGAAGGGAAACTTTAGGAGCGGTGGTCAGGGCGACCCCATTCTGGACCGACGCTGATAAAAATCTTTCATCGAATTCGAAGTTCGTTTCCTCTTTTTTGATGAATCGTGATGACTTTTAGGACCCTCTAGTATGTTAAAAAAAATATAAACCGAAAGGGTAACTTTAGGAGCGGTGTTCAGACCGACCTCATTCTGGACCGAGTCTGATAAAAATCTTTAATCCAATTCGAAGGTCGTTTCCTCTTTTTTGATGAATAGTGATCACTTTTAGGACTCTATTGTATGTGAAAAAAAATATAAACCGAAATAAATCGGAAGGGACACTTGAGGAGGGGTGGTCAGAGCGACCCCATTCTGGACCGACTATGATAAAAATCTTTCGTCCAATTCGAAGGTCGTATCCTCTTTTTTGACGAATCGTGATGACTTTTAGGACCCTCTAGTAAGTGAAAAAAAATATAAACCGAAATAAATCGAAAGGGAAACTTTAGGAGCGGTGGTCAGGGCGACCCCATTCTGGACCGACGCTGATAAAAATCTTTCATCGAATTCGAAGTTCGTTTCCTCTTTTTTGATGAATCGTGATGACTTTCAGGACTCTCTAGTATGTGAAAAAATATATAAACCGAAATAAATCGGAAGGGAAACATGAGGAGCGATGGTCAGGGCGACCCCATTCTGGACCGACTATGAAAGAAATGTTTCGTCCAATTCGAAGGTCGTTTCCTCTTTTTTGATGAATAGTGATCACTTTTAGGACTCTATTGTATGTGAAAAAAAAGATAAACCGAAATAAATCGGAAGGGACACTTGAGGAGGGGTGGTCAGAGCGACCCCATTCTGGACCGACTATGATAAAAATCTTTCATCGAATTCGAAGTTCGTTTCCTCTTTTTTGATGAATCGTGATGACTTTTAGCATCCTCTAGTATGTGAAAAAAAATATGAAGCGAAAATAATCGGAAGGGAATCTTGAGGAGCGGTGGTCGGAGAGACCCCATTCGGGACCGACTCTGATAAAAATCTTTCGTCCAATTCGAAGGTCGTATCCTCTTTTTTGACGAATCGTGATGACTTTTAAGACCCTCAAGTATGTGAAAAATAATAAAACCGAAAAAAATCGGAAGGGAAACTTGAGAAGCCGTGGTCAGAGCGACCCCATTCTGGACGCACACTAGTAAAAATCTTTCGTTGAATTCAAAGGTCGTTTCCTGTTTTTTTCAGGAATCGTGATGACTTTTAGGATCCTCTAGTATGTGAAAAAAAAATGAACCTAAATTAATCGGAAGGGAAAATTGAGGAGCGGTGGTCGGAGAGACCCCATTCGAGACCGACTGTGATAAAAATCTTTCATTCAATTCGACGTTCGTTTCCTTTTTTTGATGAATCGTGATAACTTTTAGGACTCTATTGTAGGTATAAAAAAATATGAACCGAAATAAATCGGCTGGGAAACTTGAGGGGCGGGGGTCGGAGAGACCCCTTTGGGACCTACTCTGATAAAAATCTTTCATCCGATTCGAAGTTTGTTTCCTCTTTTTTGATGAATCGTGATGACTTTTAGGACCCTCTAGTATGTGAAAAAAAATATAAACCGAAATAAATCGAAAGGGTAACTTTAGGAGCGGTGATCAGACCGACCCCATTCTGGACCGAGTCTGATAAAAATCTTTAATCCAATTCGAAGTTCGTTTCCTCTTTTTTGATGAATAGTGATCACTTTTAGGACTCTATTGTATGTGAAAAAAAATATAAACCGAAATAAATCGGAAGGGACACTTGAGGAGGGGTGGTCAGAGCGACCCCATTCTGGACCGACTATGATAAAAATCTTTCGTCCAATTCGAAGGTCGTATCCTCTTTTTTGACGAATCGTGATGACTTCTAGGACCCTCTAGTAAGTGAAAAAATATATAAACCGAAATAATTCGGAAGGGAAACTTGAGGAGCAGTGGTCAGAGCGACCCCATTCTGGACCAACTATGATAAAAATCTGTCCCCCAATTCGAAGGTCATATCCTCATTTTGACGAATCGTGATGACTTTTAGGATTCTACTGTAGGTGAAAAAAAATATAAACCGAAATAATTTGGAAGGGAAACTTGAGGAGGGGTGGTCAGAGCGACCCCATTCTGGACGCACACTAGTAAAAATCTTTCGTTGAATTCAAAGGTCGTTTCCTCTTTTTTGACGAATCGTGATGACTTTTAGGACTCTCTAGTATGTGAAAAAAAATATAAGCCCAAATAAATCGGAAGGGAAACTTGAGATGCAGTGGTCAGAGCGACCCCATTCTGGACGCACACTAGTAAAAATCTTTCGTTTAATTCAAAGGTCGTGTCCTCTTCTTTGATGAATCGTGATGACTTTTAGGACTCTCTAGTATGTGAAAAAAAATATAAGCCCAAATAAATCGGAAGGGAAACTTGAGATGCAGTGGTCAGAGCGACCCCATTCTGGACGCACACTAGTAAAAATCTTTCGTTTAATTCAAAGGTCGTGTCCTCTTCTTTGATGAATCGTGATGACTTTTAGGACTCTCTAGTATGTGAAAAAAAATATAAACCGAAATAAATCGGAAGGGAAACTTGAGAAGGGGTGGTCAGAACGACCCCATTCTAGACCGACTCTGATAAAAATCTTTCATCGAATTCGAAGGTCGTATCCTCTTTTTTGACGAATCGTGATGACATTTAGGACCCTATAGTATGTGAAAAATAATAAAAACTGAAAAAATCGAAAGGAAAACTTGAGAAGCAGTGGTCAGAACGACCCCATTCTGGACGCACAGTAGTAAAAATCTTTCGTTGAATTCAAAGGTCGTATCCTCTTTTTTGACGAATCGTGATGACTTTTAGGACTCTCTAGTATGTGAAAAAAAATATAAGCCCAAATAAATCGGAAGGGAAACTTGAGATGCAGTGGTCAGAGCGACCCCATTCTGGACGCACACTAGTAAAAATCTTTCGTTTAATTCAAAGGTCGTGTCCTCTTCTTTGATGAATCGTGATGACTTTTAGGACTCTCTAGTATGTGAAAAAAAATATAAACCGAAATAAATCGGAAGGGAAACTTGAGAAGGGGTGGTCAGAGCGACCCCATTCTGGACCAACTATGATAAAAATCTGTCCCCCAATTCGAAGGTCATATCCTCATTTTGACGAATCGTGATGACTTTTAGGATTCTACTGTAGGTGAAAAAAAATATAAACCGAAATAATTTGGAAGGGAAACTTGAGGAGGGGTGGTCAGAGCGACCCCATTCTGGACGCACACTAGTAAAAATCTTTCGTTGAATTCAAAGGTCGTTTCCTCTTTTTTGATGAATTGTAATGACTTTAAGGATCCTCTAGTATGTGAAAAAAAATATTAACCGAAATTAATCGGAAGGGAATCTTGAGGAGCGGTGGTCGGAGAGACCCCATTCGGTACCGACTCTGATAAAAATCTTTCATCCAATTCGACGTTCGTTTCCTCTTTTTTGATGAATTGTGATGACTTTTAGGACCCTCTAGTATGTGAAAATAATATAAACCGAAATAATACGAAAGGGGAACTTTAGGAGCGGTGGTCAGAGCGAGCCCATTCTGGACCGTCGCTGATAAAAATCTTTCATCGAATTCGAAGTTCGTTTCCTCTTTTTTGAAGAATCGTTATGACTTTTAGGACTCTACTGTAGGTGAAAAAAAATATTAACCGAAATAAATCGGAAGGGAAACTTGAGGAGGGGTGGTCAGAGCGACCCCATTCTGGCCGCACCCTAGTAATAATCTTTCGTTGAATTCAAAGGTCGTTTCCTCTTTTTTGATGAATCGTGATGACTTTAAGGATCCTCTAGTATGTGAAAAAAAATATGAAGCGAAAATAATCGGAAGGGAATCTTGAGGAGCGGTGGTCGGAGAGACCCCATTCGGGACCGACTCTGATAAAAATCTTTAATCCAATTCTAAGTTCGTTTCCTCTTTTTTGATGAATCGTGATCACTTTAAGGACTCTATTGTAGGTGAAAAAAAATATGAACCGAAATAAAACGGAAGGAAAACTTCAGGAGGGGTGGTCAGAGCGACCCCATTCTGGACGCACACTAGTAAAAATCTTTCATTGAATTCAAAGGTCGTCTCGTCTTTTTTGACGAATCGTGATGACTTTTAGGACCCTCTAGTAAGTGAAAAAAAATGTACACCGAAATGAATCGAAAGGGAAACTTTAGGAGCGGTGGTCAGGGCGACCCCATTCTGGACCGACGCTGATAAAAATCTTCCATCGAATTCGAAGTTCGTTTCCTCTTTTTTGATGAATCGTGATGACTTTTAGGACTCTCTAGTATGTGAAAAAATATATAAACCGAAATAAGTCGGAAGGGACACTTGAGGAGCGATGGTCAGAGCGACCCCATTCCAGAATGGGGTCGCACGAAAGATTGGGCGACCCCATTCCAGAATGGGGTCATACGAAAGATTTTTATCATAGTCGGTCCAGACCGACTATGATAAAAATCTTTCGTCCAATTCGAAGGTCGTATCCTCTTTTTTGACGAATCGTGATGACTTTTAGGACCCTCTAGTATGTGAAAAAAAATATGAACCGAAATTAATCGGAAGGGAAACTTGAGGAGCGGTGGTCGGAGAGACCCCATTCGGGACCGACTCTGATAAAAATCTTTCATCCAATTCGAAGTTCGTTTCATCTTTTTTGATGAATCGTGATGACTTTTAGGACTCTCTAGTATGTGAAAAAATATATAAACCGAAATAAATCGGAAGGGAAACATGAGGAGCGATGGTCAGGGCGACCCCATTCTGGACCGACTATGAAAGAAATGTTTCGTCCAATTCGAAGGTCGTATCTGCTTTTTTGACGAATCGTGATGACTTTTAGGACCCTCTAGTATGTGAAAAATAATATAAACCGAAAAAAATCGAAAGGGAAACTTGAGAAGCAGTGGTCGGAGCGACCCCATTCTGGACGCACACTAGTAAAAATCTTTCGTTGAATTCAAAGGTCGTTTCTTATTTTTTGATGAATCGTGATGACTTTTAGGACCCTCTGGTATGTGAAAAAAAATATAAACCGAAATAAATCTGAAGGGAAACTTCAGGAGCGATGGTCAGATCGACCTCATTCTGGACGCACAAAATCTTTCGTTGAATTCAAAGGTCGTTTCTTATTTTTTGATGAATCGTGATTACTTTTAGGATCCTCTAGTATGTGAAAAAAAATATAAACCGAAATAAATGTTAAGGGATACTTGAGGAGCGATGGTCAGAGCGACCCCATTCTGGACCGACTATGATAAAAATATTTCGTCCAATTCGAAGGTCGTATCCTCTTTTTTGAAGAATCGTTATGACTTTTAGGACTCTTTTGTAGGTGCACAAAAATATAAACCGAAATAAATCGGAAGGGAATCTTGAGGAGCAGTGGTCAGAGTGACCCCATTCTGGACGCACACTAGTAAAAATCTTTCGTTGAATTCAAAGGTCGTTTCCTCTTTTTTGATGAATCGTGATGACTTTAAGGATCCTTTAGTATGTGAAAAAAAATACGAAGCGAAAATAATCGGAAGGGAATCTTGAGGAGCGGTGGTCGGAGAGACCCCATTCGGGACCGACTCTGATAAAAATCTTTAATCCAATTCTAAGTTCGTTTCCACTTTTTTGATGAATCGTGATCACTTTTAGGACTCTATTGTAGGTGAAAAAAAATATGAACCGAAATAAAACGGAAGGAAAACTTGAGGAGGGGTGGTCAGAGCGACCCCATTCTGGACGCACACTAGTAAAAATCTTTCGTTGAATTCAAAGGTCGTTTCGTCTTTTTTGACGAATCGTGATGACTTTTAGGACCCTCTAGTAAGTGAAAAAAAATGTAAACCGAAATAAATCGAAAGGGAAACTTTAGGAGCGGTGGTCAGGGCGACCCCATTCTGGACCGACGCTGATAAAAATCTTTCATCGAATTCGAAGTTCGTTTCTTCTTTTTTGATGAATCGTGATGACTTTTAGGACTCTCTAGTATGTGAAAAAATATATAAACCGAAATAAATCGGAAGGGAAACATGAGGAGCGATGGTCAGGGCGACCCCATTCTGGACCGACTATGAAAGAAATGTTTCGTCCAATTCGAAGGTCGTATCTGCTTTTTTGACGAATCGTGATGACTTTTAGGACCCTCTAGTATGTGAAAAATAATATAAACCGAAAAAAATCGAAAGGGAAACTTGAGAAGCAGTGGTCGGAGCGACCCCATTCTGGACGCACACTAGTAAAAATCTTTCGTTGAATTCAAAGGTCGTTTCTTATTTTTTGATGAATCGTGATGACTTTTAGGACCCTCTAGTAAGTGAAAAAAAATATAAACCAAAATAAATCGGACTGCAAACTTGAGGAGGGGTGGTCAGAGCGACGTCATTCTGGACGCACACTAGTAAAAATCTTTTGTTGAATTCAAAGGTCGGTTCCTCTTTTTGATGAATCGTGATGACTTTTAGGATCCTCTGGTATGTGAAAAAAAATATAAACCGAAATAAATCTGAAGGGAAACTTCAGGAGCGATGGTCAGGGCGACCCCATTCTGGACCGACGCTGATAAAAATCTTTCATCGAATTCGAAGTTCGTTTCCTCTTTTTTGATGAATCGTGATGACTTTTAGGACTCTCTAGTTTGTGAAAAAAAATATAAACCGAAATAAGTCGGAAGGGACACTTGAGGAACGATGGTCAGAGCGACCCCATTCTGGACCGACTATGATAAAAATCTTTCGTCCAATTCGAAGGTCGTATCCTGTTTTTTGACGAATAGTGATGACTTTTAGGACCCTCTAGTATGTGAAAAAAAATATGAACCGAAATTAATCGGAAGGGAAACTTGAGGAGCGGTGGTCGGAGAGACCCCATTCGGGACCGACTCTGATAAAAATCTTTCATCCAATTGGAAGTTCGTTTCATCTTTTTTGATGAATCGTGATGACTTTTAGGACTCTCTAGTATGTAAAAAAATATATAAACCGAAATAAATCGGAAGGGAAACATGAGGAGCGATGGTCGGGGCGACCCCATTCTGGACCGACTATGAAAGAAATGTTTCGTCCAATTCGAAGGTCGTATCCTCTTTTTTGACGAATAGTGATGACTTTTAGAACCCTCTAGTATGTGAAAAAAAATATGAACCGAAATAAATCGGAAGGGAAACTTGAGGAGCGGTGGTCGGAGAGACCCCATTCGGGACCGACTCTGATAAAAATCTTTCATCCAATTCGAAGTTCGTTTCATCTTTTTTGATGAATCGTGATGACTTTTAGGACCCTCTAGTATGTGAAAAATAATATAAACCGAAAAAAATCGAAAGGGAAACTTGAGAAGCAGTGGTCAGAGCGACCCCATTCTGGACGCACACTAGTAAAAATCTTTCGTTGAATTCAAAGGTCGTTTCCTCTTCTTTGATGAATCGTGACGAGTTTTAGGATCCTCTAGTATGTGAAAAAAGTATAAACCGAAATAAATCTGACGGGAAACTTGAGGAGCGATGGTCAGAGCGACCCCATTCTGGACCGACTATGATAAAAATCTTTCGTCCAATTCGAAGGTCGTATCCTCTTTTTTGACGAATCGTGATAACTTTGAGGACCCTCTAGTATGTGAAAAATAATATAAACCGAAAAAATTCGGAAGGGAAATTTGAGAAGCAGTGGTCAGAACGTCCCCATTCTGGACGAACACTAGTAAAAATCTTTCGTTGAATTCAAAGGTCGTTCCTTATATTTTGATGAATCGTGATGACTTTTCGGACCCTCTAGTATGTGAAAAAAAATATAAACCGAAATAAATCGGAAGGGAAACTTGAGGAGCAGTGGTCAGAGCGTCCCCATTCTGGACGCACACTAGTAATAATCTTTCGTTGAATTCAAACCTCGTTTCCTCTTTTTTGATGAATCGTGATGACTTTAAGGATCCTGTAGTATGTGAAAAAAAATATTAACCGAAACAAATCGAAAGGGAAACTTGAGGAGCTATGGTCAGAGCGACACCATTCTAGACCGACTCTGATAAAAATCTTTCATCCAATTCGAAGTTCGTTTCCTATTTTTTGATGAATCGTGATGACTTTTAGGACTCTGTAGTATGTGGAAAAAAATATAAACCGAAATACATCGGAAGGGAAACTTGATCAGCGGTGGTCAGCGCGACCCCATTCTGGACCAACTATGATAAAAATCTTTCACCCAATTCGAAGTTTGTATCCTCTTTTTTGACGAATCGTGATGACTTTTAGGGTGTGGGGTGGACGCACACTAGTATCCGAAGTTCGTTTCATCTTTTTTGATGAATCGTGATGACTTTTAGGACCCTCTAGTATGTGAAAAATAATATAAACCGAAAAAAATCGAAAGGGAAACTTGAGAAGCAGTGGTCAGAGCGACCCCATTCTGGACGCACACTAGTAAAAATCTTTCGTTGAATTCAAAGGTCGTTTCTTATTTTTTGATGAATTGTGATTACTTTTAGGATCCTCTAGTATGTGAAAAAAAATATAAACCGAAATAAATCGGAAGGCAAACTTGAGGAGGGGTGGTCAGAGCGACGTCATTCTGGACGCACACTAGTAAAAATCTTTTGTTGAATTCAAAGGTCGGTTCCTCTTTTTGATGAATCGTGATGACTTTTAGGATCCTCTGGTATGTGAAAAAAAATATAAACCGAAATAAATCTGAAGGGAAACTTCAGGAGCGATGGTCAGATCGACCTCATTCTGGACGCACAAAATCTTTCGTTGAATTCAAAGGTCGTTTCTTATTTTTTGATGAATCGTGATGACTTTTAGGATCCTCTAGTATGTGAAAAAAAATATAAACCGAAATAAATGTTAAGGGATACTTGAGGAGCGATGGTCAGAGCGACCCCATTCTGGACCGACTATGATAAAAATCTTTCGTCCAATTCGAAGGTCGTATCCTCTTTTTTGAAGAATCGTTATGACTTTTAGGACTCTTTTGTAGGTGCACAAAAATATAAACCGAAATAAATCGGAAGGGAAACTTGAGGAGCAGTGGTCAGAGTGACCCCATTCTGGACGCACACTATTAAAAATCTTTCGTTGAATTCAAGGGTCGTTTCCTCTTTTTTGATGAATCGTGATGACTTTAAGGATCATCTAGTATGTGAAAAAAAATACGAAGCGAAAATAATCGGAAGGGAATCTTGAGGAGCGGTGGTCGGAGAGACCCCATTCGGGACCGACTCTGATAAAAATCTTTAATCCAATTCTAAGTTCGTTTCCTCTTTTTTGATGAATCGTGATCACTTTTAGGACTCTATTGTAGGTGAAAAAAAATATGAACCGAAATAAAACGGAAGGAAAACTTGAGGAGGGGTGGTCACAGCGACCCCATTCTGGACGCACACTAGTAAAAATCTTTCGTTGAATTCAAAGGTCGTTTCGTCTTTTTTGACGAATCGTGATGACTTTTAGGACCCTCCAGTAATTGAAAAAAAATGTAAACCGAAATAAATCGAAAGGGAAACTTTAGGAGCGGTGGTCAGGGCGACCCCATTCTGGACCGACGCTGATAAAAATCTATCATCGAATTCGAAGTTCGTTTCCTCTTTTTTGATGAATCGTGATGACTTTTAGGACTCCCTAGTTTGTGAAAAAAAATATAAACCGAAATAAGTCGGAAGGGACACTTGAGGAGCGATGGTCAGAGCGACCCCATTCTGGACCGACTATGATAAAAATCTTTCGTCCAATTCGAAGGTCGTATCCTGTTTTTTGACGAATAGTGATGACTTTTAGGACCCTCTAGTATGTGAAAAAAAATATGAACCGAAATTAATCGGAAGGGAAACTTGAGGAGCGGTGGTCGGAGAGACCCCATTCGGGACCGACTCTGATAAAAATCTTTCATCCAATTGGAAGTTCGTTTCATCTTTTTTGATGAATCGTGATGACTTTTAGGACTCTCTAGTATGTGAAAAAATATATAAACCGAAATAAATCGGAAGGGAAACATGAGGAGCGATGGTCGGGGCGACCCCATTCTGGACCGACTATGAAAGAAATGTTTCCTCCAATTCGAAGGTCGTATCCTCTTTTTTGACGAATAGTGATGACTTTTAGGACCCTCTAGTATGTGAAAAAAAATATGAACCGAAATTAATCGGAAGGGAAACTTGAGGAGCGGTGGTCGGAGAGACCCCATTCGGGACCGACTCTGATAAAAATCTTTCATCCAATTGGAAGTTCGTTTCATCTTTTTTGATGAATCGTGATGACTTTTAGGACTCTCTAGTATGTGAAAAAATATATAAACCGAAATAAATCGGAAGGGAAACATGAGGAGCGATGGTCGGGGCGACCCCATTCTGGACCGACTATGAAAGAAATGTTTCCTCCAATTCGAAGGTCGTATCCTCTTTTTTGACGAATAGTGATGACTTTTAGGACCCTCTAGTATGTGAAAAAAAATATGAACCGAAATAAATCGGAAGGGAAACTTGAGGATCGGTGGTCGGAGAGACCCCATTCGGGACCGGCTCTGATAAAAATCTTTCATCCAATTCGAAGTTCGTTTCATCTTTTTTGATGAATCGTGATGACTTTTAGGACCCTCTAGTATGTGAAAAATAATATAAACCGAAAAAAATCGAAAGGGAAACTTGAGAAGCAGTGGTCAGAGCGACCCCATTCTGGACGCACACTAGTAAAAATCTTTCGTTGAATTCAAAGGTCGTTTCCTCTTTTTTGATGAAACGTGACGAGTTTTAGGATCCTCTAGTATGTGAAAAAAGTATAAACCGAAATAAATCTCACGGGAAACTTGAGGAGCGATGGTCAGAGCGACCCCATTCTGGACCGACTATGATAAAAATCTTTCGTCCAATTCGAAGGTCGTATCCTCTTTTTTGACGAATCGTGATAACTTTGAGGACCCTCTAGTATGTGAAAAATAATATAAACCGAAAAAATTCGGAAGGGAAATTTGAGAAGCAGTGGTCAGAACGTCCCCATTCTGGACGAACACTAGTAAAAATCTTTCGTTGAATTCAAAGGTCGTTTCTTATTTTTTGATGAATCGTGATGACTTTTCGGACCCTCTAGTATGTGAAAAAAAATATAAACCGAAATAAATCGGAAGGGAAACTTGAGGAGCAGTGGTCAGAGCGACCCCATTCTGGACGCACACTAGTAATAATCTTTCGTTGAATTCAAACCTCGTTTCCTCTTTTTTGATGAATCGTGATGACTTTAAGGATCCTCTAGTATGTGAAAAAAAATATTAACCGAAACAAATCGAAAGGGAAACTTGAGGAGCTATGGTCAGAGCGACCCCATTCTAGACCGACTCTGATAAAAATCTTTCATCCAATTCGAAGTTCGTTTCCTATTTTTTGTTGAATCGTGATGACTTTTAGGACTCTCTAGTATGTGGAAAAAAATATAAACCGAAATACATCGGAAGGGAAACTTGATCAGCGGTGGTCAGCGCGACCCCATTCTGGACCAACTATGATAAAAATCTTTCACCCAATTCGAAGTTCGTATCCTCTTTTTTGACGAATCGTGATGACTTTTAGGGTGTGGGGTGGACGCACACTAGTATCCGAAGTTCGTTTCATCTTTTTTGATGAATCGTGATGACTTTTAGGACCCTCTAGTATGTGAAAAATAATATAAACCGAAAAAAATCGAAAGGGAATCTTGAGAAGCAGTGGTCAGAGCGACCCCATTCTGTCCGCACACTAGTAAAAATCTTTCGTTGAATTCAAAGGTCGTTTCCTCTTTTTTGATGAATCGTGATGACTTTAAGGATCCTCTAGTATGTGAAAAAAAATATGAAGCGAAAATAATCGGAAGGGAATCTTGAGGAGCGGTGGTCGGAGAGACCCCATTCGGGACCGACTCTGATAAAAATCTTTAATCCAATTCGAAGTTCGTTTCCTCTTTTTTCATGAATCGTGATCGCTTTTAGGACTCTATTGTAGATGAATAAAAATATAAACCGAAATAAATCGGAAGGGAAACTTGAGGAGGGGTGGTCAGAGCGACCTCATTCTGGACGCACACTAAAAATCTTTTGTTGAATTCAAAGGTTGGTTCCTCTTTTTAATGAATCGTGATTACTTTTAGGATCCTCTGGTATGTGAAAAAAAATATAAACCGAAATAAATCTGAAGGGAAACTTCAGGAGCGATGGTCAGAGCCACCCCGTTCTGGACCGACTATGATGAAAATCTTTCGTCCAATTCGAAGGTCGTATCCTTTTTTTTGATGAATCGTGATGACTATTAGGACTCTCTAGTAAGTGAAAAAAAATATAAACCGAAATAAATCGGAAGGGACACTTGAGGAGCGATGGTCACAGCGCACAGTGGGGCCGATTCCCGAACAGCTGGTCAAAATTCGAAAACGTAGTTCATTCTGTTTGAGACGTAGTATATAAGGGTTTTAGGTGTCGCTGATTACGAATCTGAAGTCAAAATTCTAAAAAAACAAAAGGGCGGATCTAATAAGGCGGACGCAATTTTTTAAATCGGCCGGATTCATTTGAAACTTGTTATTTGGGGGTTTTTGGGGTCGCTGAATACGAATCTGGTGTGAATAAACAAAATTAAAAATGGCGGATCCAATATGGCGGTCGCAATTTTCGAAATCTGTCGGATTCGCTTGAAACTTGATAATCTGGGGTTTTTGAGGTCGCTGAATACGAATCCGGTCTGAAAAAAGCAAAATTAAAAATGGCGGATCCAATATGGCGGACGCAATTTTCCAAATCAACCGGATTCGCTTGAATCTTGTTACTCGGATTTTTTGAGGTCGCTGAACACGAATCCGGTGTAAAAGAAACAAAATTCAAAATGGCGGACCCAAAATAGAAATTATATATATCATATATATTATATATTACTAACTTTTTATATATCTGTATGTAAATATTGTACAGATTTGAGAGAGAAGTTATTGAATTTTTTAGTAATTTTTAAAAAATATTAAAAAATGTATATATAAAATATATACGAAAGTGTAATAAAGAATACGATTTTTTAAATACTGACATATTTATTTAAGAAATACTGTTCAACACCAAATGTAAAAAATAACGTATTAACAAGCATATTATTATAATATTTATATTTATATTAAAATTAGTCTTCATCATCAGTCGAATTGTCTGTCGGAAAATCTGAAGAATCTGACAACATCGAAACGGAAGAGGTAGAATCATAATTGGACGCATAAAGTGTTGGTGAAGTAAGCAATGCAATTGTTTCTGGAAATAACGATTTTAATTTCTATCTGGCAATTTCCTTAAGCTTGATATATACGGATCTGATGATATTAGCAAGCGCAAGAGTGATCTTCCATCGATTTTGTTCTGCTGCATTTTCGTGCAAAATCTTCACGGTATCTTTTAATATATTTATTACAAGACTCCTGTGCATCTTCAGACATTTATCCGATTGGCAATAAGGCAAATTGTATTATTTCAGAGCCGTGAATTAAAAGTTTGTGTACAGAAGTGGCAAGGTAGAACCAGGGATATAAATCGACGAATTTCCGAGCTGTTTCTATTGTGTACTCTTGGAAACGTGGTATATTAATTTCATGAGCACTTGAAATAGCTTGTAAAATAACATGAAACGTTTTAATAATATCTTCGTCAACGCCCGTTATAGTAGCGGAAATTGATGCATTTTCAAAAAATTGACGCGTAGTGTTTCCGTCATTTGTACTACCAAATCCAGGCTGTGGTTGATCCACAATAAGTCCTAGCTGTTGGCGAAAATCTTTTTGAATATTTTTTTTCCTATTTTCTGTCGTTTCCTTATCTTTACTTCCTCGCGCTTGCCATTTCTTAATATCTAATTTATACGAAACATGTAAACAACATTCAAATAATCGAATCAACATGTGCAATGTAGATAAACCAAAATTTAAATTCTCTCTATTAATTTCTTTTTTTAAAAGTACATCGATATTATTAAAATCTTTACTAGTGGCATTACACAAATAGCAACGTTGAGCAGACGCAGTTGCAGTAATTGCGTTACAAACCTTAACATCAATCATAGTTAAAGCAAGTTCGTAAGTAACTGTGATCTCTTTTCTATCTATTACAGTTTTAAAAGGCATCAGTTTACCCGCTTGTTCTTTTATATTCTCTGTTTGTTTAACAGTGGCCTCAGTAGTTTCATGCAAAAATTCAATTTTTATTGGCCTACAAAAACGTGGTGATGATGGTCTCGGATTTTTCCACACAATGAGTTTTGCAGATGTATTTTTATCGATCGATATAAGTTGCAGTGGAACGAGCGAAGTGAAAAAGATATTATTGTCTGATTTACTTCCATTATCATCACTAAATTTTTGCTTGTACATACTTTGGCCAGAACTGCCATCACAACCCCACTTACAAATTAGATTTAAATTTGAAAGTTGTTCTCCCGGCAAACTTTTCACGACATCCATTTGAGTCGTCAACAGTCGGCCGATCGTATGGTCTAATAAAGCTTGTAGCTTAACTTCTGCACCGGTTTCACATATTCTAATACTTCTTTTTTCAGGATAACATTTACACTTGGCTTTTGATACTAATTTATAAGATGGATATAATGTACATTGCTTACTCACACTTATATTCCTTAATCCCTGGTATTGACTTCGCGATAGTTTTTGTTCGATTATAAGTGAAACAGCTTCATCAGCAGAAAGAGTGATTTCAGGAATAAACTCTAAAGATTTTCTATACCTTCGAGCTTTAGATGGACTACTCGAAGTTATATCTTTAACAATTTTAACAGCTTCCGCGTTCCCTTGGATTCGTAAATTCATTTGAGTTGCGTAGGCGAGCTCTTCGGTACTTGATTGCGATCGAATGACTTCGGTTCTCCTTCGCTTCGTTCTTTCACTGGATTGTACAAATTGCTGTTTTGAACGGCCCGCATGTGATTTATATGACGTGGCTTGTGGTGGTGATCCATCTTCTTTATTTTCATCGAAATAAATGACAACATTTAGCCATTCTTGATTCCTCTCCAAAAATCTTTGTTCTATCCGCTTAACTTCCTGCCACTTTGCTTGTAATTTATATATTAGTTTACGAATGTCAGATTTCGCATTATGTGATAAGATAAAAGATCGCTCCAATTTTTTAGACAAGTTACTTTCAATTTTTTCATAAACTATTGCAGCACCGTCATATAAGTTGCCTTTCAATAATTTAAAAATTTCTCCCCTTGACAAACTAGACATTTCTTTGGTACTATCAGCACCTAAACAAAAAAACAAGTTTTGAATTTATAACATGTTGTTAAAGTAAAAGTAAAAACTTTTGTTACAAATTTGTAAAAATTCATTTTACAATAATTTTGTCAATGAAAGTTTGCGAAACATATGACTTTCTGTATGTTAACGGAAATGTTTATACGATATTTTTTACTTGTAATCTTCAAGCATTGCGTAAGTATGAATGAAATTAATAATTACAATATATCTTCATTATTATTCGTTAAACATATAAAAATAATGCACTTGGTTTTAGTTGGAGCGTTCATTTTGCAAGACTATCCACTTCACAATGTTTGGTAAATTTTTCTCGTTTGGAATATTCTTTTACTTTCTATATTGTACGATGTAACACAATGTTGATACTCCAAGAAAAATTACTTCGAAATTGCGTCGTCAGATATGCGTTAGAATATCCAGACATGTATATAGCAATAAGGAACCCATATGTTTTCCAACAAATAACTACCTTTACAAAAATTGAACCACTAATAAGTTACTGAGTAACAGTAATTTGTTATTAATTGATTTATCATAGCCGGTATTAAATTTCTAAAAAAACAGCATCTCTCTTTCAAAATAAGAGCCATAGATACCTCTAAATAACTAAACTAAGTACTTCCAATTTTTTAACCAAGTTTAGTTTCCAATTGTTTAAACAATTCATTGAAAAATGCGAGATACGTGAAAACTGATAGAGCCAATTGATTCTACAGAACAAATCACGTAGAATTCATGTATTGGACAATATTTTCCTCAGCCCAATTTGTTATAAAAAATAAAAAATAATTGTTTAGACAATTGAAAAAAAACTTTTTTATAATGAAATATCTTTTGACCGAATGCTCTCATTCCAGTATTCAGTTTTTCGCTATGTCTGCTGGTCTGCAATTGTTATTTTATTTTTTATAACAAATTGGGTTGAGGAAAAAATTGTTCAATGAATTAATTGTATGCGATTTGTTCCGTAAAATCAATTGGCGCTATTAGTTTTCGCGGATCTCGCATTTTTCAACAACTTTTTTAAACAACAATTGTTTAAACAATTGGAAACAAACTTTTTCTCATAATGAATTATCTTTTGACCAAATGCTCTCATCACAATATTCAGTTTTTCGCTATGTTTGCTTGTCCGCCTATGGGCTTCAATGGGTTAATGTGAATTTGTCATTTTTTAAAATCAAACGTGCATTAAAAACGCTCGGGCACCTCCGAGCAGTTAATTTTTACTAATTTTGTTACATAATAGTACAAACTTTAATTTAGAACTTGATTCATTGCGGGACTTTGCGGGACACTTAACATTTTCTCTATTTTTCTATAATGATTGCACACCATTTTTCATTTTTCTCTACTTTATACAATATTAAGCTATTAGTTTATATGAATCTGTTACAATTGTCGACGCATACGATAATAAACTACTTCCTTGAACCTAAAACCACCATTTTGCAGAATTAAGAAAGACGAACTTTACGATTTTCCACGAATTTTTGAATATGACGCTTGAATATGAGCTCGAACGATCGAGTTGTTACTTGTACGAAGGTTTCTTTTGTATAGGCTTGTACTTGCCAGGTATACTTCGTTAGCCCTTATAAAATGTTCCATTATACTCTTTAAACATTACTCTATCCATCTATGTACTCTAAATCCTATAAAATGAAACTTCATTTTTTGAATTTTGGCCAGCTTTTCGGGAATCGGCCCCACTGTGCAGCGACCCCATTCTAGACCGACTATGATAAAAATCTTTCGTCCAATTCGAAGATCGTATCCTCTTTTTTGACGAATCGTGATGACTTTTAGGACCCTCTAGTATGTGAAAAAAATATAAACCGAAATAAATCTGACGGGAAACTTGAGGAGCGATGGTCAGAGCGACCCCATTCTGGACCGACTATGATAAAAATCTTTCATTGAATTCGAAGTTCGTTTCCTCTTTTTTGATGAATCGTGATGACTTTAAGGACCCTCTAGTATGTGAAAAATAATATAAACCAAAAAAAATCGGAAGGGGAACTTGAGAAGCAGTGGTCAGAGCAACCCCATTCTGGACGCACAATAGTAAAAATCTCTCGTTGAATTCAAAGGTCGTTTCCTCTTTTTTCATGAATCGTGATGACTTTTAGGATCCTCTAGTATGTGACAAAAAATATGAACCGAAATTAATCGGAAGGGAAACTTGAGGAGCGGTGGTCGGAGAGACCCCATCCGGGACAGACTCTGATAAAAATCTTTCATCCAATTCGAAGTTTGTTTCATCTTTTTTGATGAATCGGGATGACTTTTAGGACTCTCTAGTGAGTGAAAAAAAATATAAACCGAAATAAATCGGAAGGGAAACTTGAGCAGCGGTGGTCAGAGCGACTCCATTCTGGACCAACTACGATAAAAATCTTTCGTCCAATTCGAAGGTCGTATCCTCATTTTGACGAATTGTGATGACTCTCAGGACTCTACTGTAGGTGAAAAAAAATATCAACCGAAAGAAATCGGAAGGGAAACTTCAGGAGGGGTGGTCAGAGCGACCCCATTCCAGAATCCATCCAGAGACACACCCCATTCTAGTGTGCATCCAGATGCACACTAGTAAAAATCTTTCGTTGAATTCATAGGTCGTTTCCTCTTTTTTGTTGAATCGTGATGACTTTAAAGATCCTCTAGTATGTGAAAAAAAATATGAACTGAAATTAATCGGAAGGGAATCTTGAGGAGCGGTGGTCGGAGAGACCCCATTCGGGAACGACTCTGATAAAAATCTTTCGTCCAATTCGAAGGTCGTATCCTCTTTTTTGACGAATCGTAATGACTTTTAGGACCCTCTAGTATGTGAAAAATAATATAAACCGAAAAAAATCAGAAGGGAAACTTGAGAAGCAGTGGTCAGAGCGACCCCATTCTGGACGCACATTAGTAAAAATCTTTCGTTGAATTCAAAGGTCGTTTCCTCTTTTTTGATGAATCGTGATGACTTTTAGCATCCTCTAGTATGTGAAAAAAAATATGAACCGAAATTAATTGGAAGGGAAACTTGAGGAGCGGTGGTCGGAGAGACCCCATTCGGGACAGACTCTGATAAAAAATTTTCATCGAATTCGAAGTTCGTTTCCTTTTTTTTCAATGAATCGTGATGACTTTTAGGACTCTATTGTAGGTGGAAAAAAATATGAATCGAAATAAATGCGAAGGGAAACTTGAGGAGCGGTGGTCGGAGAGACGCCATTCGGGACCGACTCTGATAAAAATCTTTCATCCAATTCGAAGTTCGTTTCTTCTTTTTTGATGAATCGTGCTGACTTTTAGGACCCTCTAGTATGTGAAAAAAATATAAACCGAAATAAAACGAAAGGGAAACTTTAGGAGCGGTGGTCAGAGCGAGCCCATTCTGGACCGACGCTGATAAAAATCTTTCATCGAAATCGAAGTTTGTTTCCTGTTTTTTGATGAATCGTGATGACTTTTAGGACCCTCTAGTAAGTGAAAAAAAATGTAAACCGAAATAAATCGAAAGGGTAACTTTAGGAGCGGTGGTCAGACCGACCCCATTCTGGACCGACACTGATAAAAATCTTTAATCCAATTCGAAGTTCGTTTCCTCTTTTTTGATGAATCGTGATGACTTTTAGGACTCTCTGGTATGTGAAAAAAAATATAAACCGAAATAAATCGGAAGGGACACTTGAGGAGCGATGGTCAGAGCGACCCCATTCTAGACCGACGATGATAAAAATCTGTTGTCCAATTCGAAGGTCGTATCTACTTTTTTGACGAATCGTGATGATTTTTAGGACCCTTTAGTATGTGGAAAAAAAATATAAACCGAAATAAATCGAAAGGGAAACTTTAGGAGCGGTGGTCAGGGCGACCCCATTCTGGACCGACGCAGATAAAAATCTTTCATCGAATTCGAAGTTCGTTTCCTCTTTTTTGATGAATCGTGATGACTTTTAGGACTCTCTAGTATGTGAAAAAAAATATGAAGCGAAATATAACGGAAGGGAAACTTGAGGAGCAGTGGTCTGAGAGAGCCCATTCTGGACGCACACTAGTAAAAATCTTTCGTTGAATTCAAAGGTTGTTTCCTCTTTATTCATGAATCGTGATGCCTGTTAGGATTCTGTAGTATGTGAAAAAAATATAAACCGAAATAAATCTGACGGGAACCTTGAGGAGCGATGGTCAGAGCGACCCCATTATGGACCGACTATGATAAAAATCTTTCGTCCAATTCGAAGGTCGTATCCTCTTTTTTGACAAATCGTGATGACTTTTAGGACCCTCTAGTATGTGAAAAATAATATAAACCGAAAAAAATCGGAATGGAAACTTGAGAAGCAGTGGTCAGAGTGACCCCATTCTGGACGCTGACTAGTAAAAATCTTTCGTTGAATTCAAAGGTCGTTTCCTCTTTTTTGATGAATCGTGATGACTTTTAGGATCCTCTAGTATGTAAAAAAAATATGAACTGAAATTAATCGGAAGTGAATCTTGAGGAGCGGTGGTCGGAGAGACCCCATTATGGACCGACTATGATAAAAATCTTTCGTCCAATTCGAAGGTCGTATCCTCTTTTTTGACAAATCGTGATGACTTTTAGGACCCTCTAGTATGTGAAAAATAATATAAACCGAAAAAAATCGGAAGGGAAACTTGAGAAGCAGTGGTCAGAGCGACCCCATTCTGGACGCACACTAGTAAAAATCTTTCGTTGAATTCAAAGGTCGTTTCCTCTTCTTTGATGAATCGTGACGAGTTTTAGGATCCTCTAGTATGTGAAAAAAGTATAAACCGAAATAAATCTGACGGGAAACTTGAGGAGCGATGGTCAGAGCGACCCCATTCTGGACCGACTATGATAAAAATCTTTCGTCCAATTCGAAGGTCGTATCCTCTTTTTTGACGAATCGTGATAACTTTGAGGACCCTCTAGTATGTGAAAAATAATATAAACCGAAAAAATTCGGAAGGGAAATTTGAGAAGCAGTGGTCAGAACGTCCCCATTCTGGACGAACACTAGTAAAAATCTTTCGTTGAATTCAAAGGTCGTTCCTTATATTTTGATGAATCGTGATGACTTTTCGGACCCTCTAGTATGTGAAAAAAAATATAAACCGAAATAAATCGGAAGGGAAACTTGAGGAGCAGTGGTCAGAGCGTCCCCATTCTGGACGCACACTAGTAATAATCTTTCGTTGAATTCAAACCTCGTTTCCTCTTTTTTGATGAATCGTGATGACTTTAAGGATCCTGTAGTATGTGAAAAAAAATATTAACCGAAACAAATCGAAAGGGAAACTTGAGGAGCTATGGTCAGAGCGACCCCATTCTAGACCGACTCTGATAAAAATCTTTCATCCAATTCGAAGTTCGTTTCCTATTTTTTGATGAATCGTGATGACTTTTAGGACTCTGTAGTATGTGGAAAAAAATATAAACCGAAATACATCGGAAGGGAAACTTGATCAGCGGTGGTCAGCGCGACCCCATTCTGGACCAACTATGATAAAAATCTTTCACCCAATTCGAAGTTTGTATCCTCTTTTTTGACGAATCGTGATGACTTTTAGGGTGTGGGGTGGACGCACACTAGTATCCGAAGTTCGTTTCATCTTTTTTGATGAATCGTGATGACTTTTAGGACCCTCTAGTATGTGAAAAATAATATAAACCGAAAAAAATCGAAAGGGAAACTTGAGAAGCAGTGGTCAGAGCGACCCCATTCTGGACGCACACTAGTAAAAATCTTTCGTTGAATTCAAAGGTCGTTTCTTATTTTTTGATGAATTGTGATTACTTTTAGGATCCTCTAGTATGTGAAAAAAAATATAAACCGAAATAAATCGGAAGGCAAACTTGAGGAGGGGTGGTCAGAGCGACGTCATTCTGGACGCACACTAGTAAAAATCTTTTGTTGAATTCAAAGGTCGGTTCCTCTTTTTGATGAATCGTGATGACTTTTAGGATCCTCTGGTATGTGAAAAAAAATATAAACCGAAATAAATCTGAAGGGAAACTTCAGGAGCGATGGTCAGATCGACCTCATTCTGGACGCACAAAATCTTTCGTTGAATTCAAAGGTCGTTTCTTATTTTTTGATGAATCGTGATGACTTTTAGGATCCTCTAGTATGTGAAAAAAAATATAAACCGAAATAAATGTTAAGGGATACTTGAGGAGCGATGGTCAGAGCGACCCCATTCTGGACCGACTATGATAAAAATCTTTCGTCCAATTCGAAGGTCGTATCCTCTTTTTTGAAGAATCGTTATGACTTTTAGGACTCTTTTGTAGGTGCACAAAAATATAAACCGAAATAAATCGGAAGGGAAACTTGAGGAGCAGTGGTCAGAGTGACCCCATTCTGGACGCACACTATTAAAAATCTTTCGTTGAATTCAAGGGTCGTTTCCTCTTTTTTGATGAATCGTGATGACTTTAAGGATCATCTAGTATGTGAAAAAAAATACGAAGCGAAAATAATCGGAAGGGAATCTTGAGGAGCGGTGGTCGGAGAGACCCCATTCGGGACCGACTCTGATAAAAATCTTTAATCCAATTCTAAGTTCGTTTCCTCTTTTTTGATGAATCGTGATCACTTTTAGGACTCTATTGTAGGTGAAAAAAAATATGAACCGAAATAAAACGGAAGGAAAACTTGAGGAGGGGTGGTCACAGCGACCCCATTCTGGACGCACACTAGTAAAAATCTTTCGTTGAATTCAAAGGTCGTTTCGTCTTTTTTGACGAATCGTGATGACTTTTAGGACCCTCCAGTAATTGAAAAAAAATGTAAACCGAAATAAATCGAAAGGGAAACTTTAGGAGCGGTGGTCAGGGCGACCCCATTCTGGACCGACGCTGATAAAAATCTATCATCGAATTCGAAGTTCGTTTCCTCTTTTTTGATGAATCGTGATGACTTTTAGGACTCCCTAGTTTGTGAAAAAAAATATAAACCGAAATAAGTCGGAAGGGACACTTGAGGAGCGATGGTCAGAGCGACCCCATTCTGGACCGACTATGATAAAAATCTTTCGTCCAATTCGAAGGTCGTATCCTGTTTTTTGACGAATAGTGATGACTTTTAGGACCCTCTAGTATGTGAAAAAAAATATGAACCGAAATTAATCGGAAGGGAAACTTGAGGAGCGGTGGTCGGAGAGACCCCATTCGGGACCGACTCTGATAAAAATCTTTCATCCAATTGGAAGTTCGTTTCATCTTTTTTGATGAATCGTGATGACTTTTAGGACTCTCTAGTATGTGAAAAAATATATAAACCGAAATAAATCGGAAGGGAAACATGAGGAGCGATGGTCGGGGCGACCCCATTCTGGACCGACTATGAAAGAAATGTTTCCTCCAATTCGAAGGTCGTATCCTCTTTTTTGACGAATAGTGATGACTTTTAGGACCCTCTAGTATGTGAAAAAAAATATGAACCGAAATTAATCGGAAGGGAAACTTGAGGAGCGGTGGTCGGAGAGACCCCATTCGGGACCGACTCTGATAAAAATCTTTCATCCAATTGGAAGTTCGTTTCATCTTTTTTGATGAATCGTGATGACTTTTAGGACTCTCTAGTATGTGAAAAAATATATAAACCGAAATAAATCGGAAGGGAAACATGAGGAGCGATGGTCGGGGCGACCCCATTCTGGACCGACTATGAAAGAAATGTTTCCTCCAATTCGAAGGTCGTATCCTCTTTTTTGACGAATAGTGATGACTTTTAGGACCCTCTAGTATGTGAAAAAAAATATGAACCGAAATAAATCGGAAGGGAAACTTGAGGATCGGTGGTCGGAGAGACCCCATTCGGGACCGGCTCTGATAAAAATCTTTCATCCAATTCGAAGTTCGTTTCATCTTTTTTGATGAATCGTGATGACTTTTAGGACCCTCTAGTATGTGAAAAATAATATAAACCGAAAAAAATCGAAAGGGAAACTTGAGAAGCAGTGGTCAGAGCGACCCCATTCTGGACGCACACTAGTAAAAATCTTTCGTTGAATTCAAAGGTCGTTTCCTCTTTTTTGATGAAACGTGACGAGTTTTAGGATCCTCTAGTATGTGAAAAAAGTATAAACCGAAATAAATCTCACGGGAAACTTGAGGAGCGATGGTCAGAGCGACCCCATTCTGGACCGACTATGATAAAAATCTTTCGTCCAATTCGAAGGTCGTATCCTCTTTTTTGACGAATCGTGATAACTTTGAGGACCCTCTAGTATGTGAAAAATAATATAAACCGAAAAAATTCGGAAGGGAAATTTGAGAAGCAGTGGTCAGAACGTCCCCATTCTGGACGAACACTAGTAAAAATCTTTCGTTGAATTCAAAGGTCGTTTCTTATTTTTTGATGAATCGTGATGACTTTTCGGACCCTCTAGTATGTGAAAAAAAATATAAACCGAAATAAATCGGAAGGGAAACTTGAGGAGCAGTGGTCAGAGCGACCCCATTCTGGACGCACACTAGTAATAATCTTTCGTTGAATTCAAACCTCGTTTCCTCTTTTTTGATGAATCGTGATGACTTTAAGGATCCTCTAGTATGTGAAAAAAAATATTAACCGAAACAAATCGAAAGGGAAACTTGAGGAGCTATGGTCAGAGCGACCCCATTCTAGACCGACTCTGATAAAAATCTTTCATCCAATTCGAAGTTCGTTTCCTATTTTTTGTTGAATCGTGATGACTTTTAGGACTCTCTAGTATGTGGAAAAAAATATAAACCGAAATACATCGGAAGGGAAACTTGATCAGCGGTGGTCAGCGCGACCCCATTCTGGACCAACTATGATAAAAATCTTTCACCCAATTCGAAGTTCGTATCCTCTTTTTTGACGAATCGTGATGACTTTTAGGGTGTGGGGTGGACGCACACTAGTATCCGAAGTTCGTTTCATCTTTTTTGATGAATCGTGATGACTTTTAGGACCCTCTAGTATGTGAAAAATAATATAAACCGAAAAAAATCGAAAGGGAATCTTGAGAAGCAGTGGTCAGAGCGACCCCATTCTGTCCGCACACTAGTAAAAATCTTTCGTTGAATTCAAAGGTCGTTTCCTCTTTTTTGATGAATCGTGATGACTTTAAGGATCCTCTAGTATGTGAAAAAAAATATGAAGCGAAAATAATCGGAAGGGAATCTTGAGGAGCGGTGGTCGGAGAGACCCCATTCGGGACCGACTCTGATAAAAATCTTTAATCCAATTCGAAGTTCGTTTCCTCTTTTTTCATGAATCGTGATCGCTTTTAGGACTCTATTGTAGATGAATAAAAATATAAACCGAAATAAATCGGAAGGGAAACTTGAGGAGGGGTGGTCAGAGCGACCTCATTCTGGACGCACACTAAAAATCTTTTGTTGAATTCAAAGGTTGGTTCCTCTTTTTAATGAATCGTGATTACTTTTAGGATCCTCTGGTATGTGAAAAAAAATATAAACCGAAATAAATCTGAAGGGAAACTTCAGGAGCGATGGTCAGAGCCACCCCGTTCTGGACCGACTATGATGAAAATCTTTCGTCCAATTCGAAGGTCGTATCCTTTTTTTTGATGAATCGTGATGACTATTAGGACTCTCTAGTAAGTGAAAAAAAATATAAACCGAAATAAATCGGAAGGGACACTTGAGGAGCGATGGTCACAGCGCACAGTGGGGCCGATTCCCGAACAGCTGGTCAAAATTCGAAAACGTAGTTCATTCTGTTTGAGACGTAGTATATAAGGGTTTTAGGTGTCGCTGATTACGAATCTGAAGTCAAAATTCTAAAAAAACAAAAGGGCGGATCTAATAAGGCGGACGCAATTTTTTAAATCGGCCGGATTCATTTGAAACTTGTTATTTGGGGGTTTTTGGGGTCGCTGAATACGAATCTGGTGTGAATAAACAAAATTAAAAATGGCGGATCCAATATGGCGGTCGCAATTTTCGAAATCTGTCGGATTCGCTTGAAACTTGATAATCTGGGGTTTTTGAGGTCGCTGAATACGAATCCGGTCTGAAAAAAGCAAAATTAAAAATGGCGGATCCAATATGGCGGACGCAATTTTCCAAATCAACCGGATTCGCTTGAATCTTGTTACTCGGATTTTTTGAGGTCGCTGAACACGAATCCGGTGTAAAAGAAACAAAATTCAAAATGGCGGACCCAAAATAGAAATTATATATATCATATATATTATATATTACTAACTTTTTATATATCTGTATGTAAATATTGTACAGATTTGAGAGAGAAGTTATTGAATTTTTTAGTAATTTTTAAAAAATATTAAAAAATGTATATATAAAATATATACGAAAGTGTAATAAAGAATACGATTTTTTAAATACTGACATATTTATTTAAGAAATACTGTTCAACACCAAATGTAAAAAATAACGTATTAACAAGCATATTATTATAATATTTATATTTATATTAAAATTAGTCTTCATCATCAGTCGAATTGTCTGTCGGAAAATCTGAAGAATCTGACAACATCGAAACGGAAGAGGTAGAATCATAATTGGACGCATAAAGTGTTGGTGAAGTAAGCAATGCAATTGTTTCTGGAAATAACGATTTTAATTTCTATCTGGCAATTTCCTTAAGCTTGATATATACGGATCTGATGATATTAGCAAGCGCAAGAGTGATCTTCCATCGATTTTGTTCTGCTGCATTTTCGTGCAAAATCTTCACGGTATCTTTTAATATATTTATTACAAGACTCCTGTGCATCTTCAGACATTTATCCGATTGGCAATAAGGCAAATTGTATTATTTCAGAGCCGTGAATTAAAAGTTTGTGTACAGAAGTGGCAAGGTAGAACCAGGGATATAAATCGACGAATTTCCGAGCTGTTTCTATTGTGTACTCTTGGAAACGTGGTATATTAATTTCATGAGCACTTGAAATAGCTTGTAAAATAACATGAAACGTTTTAATAATATCTTCGTCAACGCCCGTTATAGTAGCGGAAATTGATGCATTTTCAAAAAATTGACGCGTAGTGTTTCCGTCATTTGTACTACCAAATCCAGGCTGTGGTTGATCCACAATAAGTCCTAGCTGTTGGCGAAAATCTTTTTGAATATTTTTTTTCCTATTTTCTGTCGTTTCCTTATCTTTACTTCCTCGCGCTTGCCATTTCTTAATATCTAATTTATACGAAACATGTAAACAACATTCAAATAATCGAATCAACATGTGCAATGTAGATAAACCAAAATTTAAATTCTCTCTATTAATTTCTTTTTTTAAAAGTACATCGATATTATTAAAATCTTTACTAGTGGCATTACACAAATAGCAACGTTGAGCAGACGCAGTTGCAGTAATTGCGTTACAAACCTTAACATCAATCATAGTTAAAGCAAGTTCGTAAGTAACTGTGATCTCTTTTCTATCTATTACAGTTTTAAAAGGCATCAGTTTACCCGCTTGTTCTTTTATATTCTCTGTTTGTTTAACAGTGGCCTCAGTAGTTTCATGCAAAAATTCAATTTTTATTGGCCTACAAAAACGTGGTGATGATGGTCTCGGATTTTTCCACACAATGAGTTTTGCAGATGTATTTTTATCGATCGATATAAGTTGCAGTGGAACGAGCGAAGTGAAAAAGATATTATTGTCTGATTTACTTCCATTATCATCACTAAATTTTTGCTTGTACATACTTTGGCCAGAACTGCCATCACAACCCCACTTACAAATTAGATTTAAATTTGAAAGTTGTTCTCCCGGCAAACTTTTCACGACATCCATTTGAGTCGTCAACAGTCGGCCGATCGTATGGTCTAATAAAGCTTGTAGCTTAACTTCTGCACCGGTTTCACATATTCTAATACTTCTTTTTTCAGGATAACATTTACACTTGGCTTTTGATACTAATTTATAAGATGGATATAATGTACATTGCTTACTCACACTTATATTCCTTAATCCCTGGTATTGACTTCGCGATAGTTTTTGTTCGATTATAAGTGAAACAGCTTCATCAGCAGAAAGAGTGATTTCAGGAATAAACTCTAAAGATTTTCTATACCTTCGAGCTTTAGATGGACTACTCGAAGTTATATCTTTAACAATTTTAACAGCTTCCGCGTTCCCTTGGATTCGTAAATTCATTTGAGTTGCGTAGGCGAGCTCTTCGGTACTTGATTGCGATCGAATGACTTCGGTTCTCCTTCGCTTCGTTCTTTCACTGGATTGTACAAATTGCTGTTTTGAACGGCCCGCATGTGATTTATATGACGTGGCTTGTGGTGGTGATCCATCTTCTTTATTTTCATCGAAATAAATGACAACATTTAGCCATTCTTGATTCCTCTCCAAAAATCTTTGTTCTATCCGCTTAACTTCCTGCCACTTTGCTTGTAATTTATATATTAGTTTACGAATGTCAGATTTCGCATTATGTGATAAGATAAAAGATCGCTCCAATTTTTTAGACAAGTTACTTTCAATTTTTTCATAAACTATTGCAGCACCGTCATATAAGTTGCCTTTCAATAATTTAAAAATTTCTCCCCTTGACAAACTAGACATTTCTTTGGTACTATCAGCACCTAAACAAAAAAACAAGTTTTGAATTTATAACATGTTGTTAAAGTAAAAGTAAAAACTTTTGTTACAAATTTGTAAAAATTCATTTTACAATAATTTTGTCAATGAAAGTTTGCGAAACATATGACTTTCTGTATGTTAACGGAAATGTTTATACGATATTTTTTACTTGTAATCTTCAAGCATTGCGTAAGTATGAATGAAATTAATAATTACAATATATCTTCATTATTATTCGTTAAACATATAAAAATAATGCACTTGGTTTTAGTTGGAGCGTTCATTTTGCAAGACTATCCACTTCACAATGTTTGGTAAATTTTTCTCGTTTGGAATATTCTTTTACTTTCTATATTGTACGATGTAACACAATGTTGATACTCCAAGAAAAATTACTTCGAAATTGCGTCGTCAGATATGCGTTAGAATATCCAGACATGTATATAGCAATAAGGAACCCATATGTTTTCCAACAAATAACTACCTTTACAAAAATTGAACCACTAATAAGTTACTGAGTAACAGTAATTTGTTATTAATTGATTTATCATAGCCGGTATTAAATTTCTAAAAAAACAGCATCTCTCTTTCAAAATAAGAGCCATAGATACCTCTAAATAACTAAACTAAGTACTTCCAATTTTTTAACCAAGTTTAGTTTCCAATTGTTTAAACAATTCATTGAAAAATGCGAGATACGTGAAAACTGATAGAGCCAATTGATTCTACAGAACAAATCACGTAGAATTCATGTATTGGACAATATTTTCCTCAGCCCAATTTGTTATAAAAAATAAAAAATAATTGTTTAGACAATTGAAAAAAAACTTTTTTATAATGAAATATCTTTTGACCGAATGCTCTCATTCCAGTATTCAGTTTTTCGCTATGTCTGCTGGTCTGCAATTGTTATTTTATTTTTTATAACAAATTGGGTTGAGGAAAAAATTGTTCAATGAATTAATTGTATGCGATTTGTTCCGTAAAATCAATTGGCGCTATTAGTTTTCGCGGATCTCGCATTTTTCAACAACTTTTTTAAACAACAATTGTTTAAACAATTGGAAACAAACTTTTTCTCATAATGAATTATCTTTTGACCAAATGCTCTCATCACAATATTCAGTTTTTCGCTATGTTTGCTTGTCCGCCTATGGGCTTCAATGGGTTAATGTGAATTTGTCATTTTTTAAAATCAAACGTGCATTAAAAACGCTCGGGCACCTCCGAGCAGTTAATTTTTACTAATTTTGTTACATAATAGTACAAACTTTAATTTAGAACTTGATTCATTGCGGGACTTTGCGGGACACTTAACATTTTCTCTATTTTTCTATAATGATTGCACACCATTTTTCATTTTTCTCTACTTTATACAATATTAAGCTATTAGTTTATATGAATCTGTTACAATTGTCGACGCATACGATAATAAACTACTTCCTTGAACCTAAAACCACCATTTTGCAGAATTAAGAAAGACGAACTTTACGATTTTCCACGAATTTTTGAATATGACGCTTGAATATGAGCTCGAACGATCGAGTTGTTACTTGTACGAAGGTTTCTTTTGTATAGGCTTGTACTTGCCAGGTATACTTCGTTAGCCCTTATAAAATGTTCCATTATACTCTTTAAACATTACTCTATCCATCTATGTACTCTAAATCCTATAAAATGAAACTTCATTTTTTGAATTTTGGCCAGCTTTTCGGGAATCGGCCCCACTGTGCAGCGACCCCATTCTAGACCGACTATGATAAAAATCTTTCGTCCAATTCGAAGATCGTATCCTCTTTTTTGACGAATCGTGATGACTTTTAGGACCCTCTAGTATGTGAAAAAAATATAAACCGAAATAAATCTGACGGGAAACTTGAGGAGCGATGGTCAGAGCGACCCCATTCTGGACCGACTATGATAAAAATCTTTCATTGAATTCGAAGTTCGTTTCCTCTTTTTTGATGAATCGTGATGACTTTAAGGACCCTCTAGTATGTGAAAAATAATATAAACCAAAAAAAATCGGAAGGGGAACTTGAGAAGCAGTGGTCAGAGCAACCCCATTCTGGACGCACAATAGTAAAAATCTCTCGTTGAATTCAAAGGTCGTTTCCTCTTTTTTCATGAATCGTGATGACTTTTAGGATCCTCTAGTATGTGACAAAAAATATGAACCGAAATTAATCGGAAGGGAAACTTGAGGAGCGGTGGTCGGAGAGACCCCATCCGGGACAGACTCTGATAAAAATCTTTCATCCAATTCGAAGTTTGTTTCATCTTTTTTGATGAATCGGGATGACTTTTAGGACTCTCTAGTGAGTGAAAAAAAATATAAACCGAAATAAATCGGAAGGGAAACTTGAGCAGCGGTGGTCAGAGCGACTCCATTCTGGACCAACTACGATAAAAATCTTTCGTCCAATTCGAAGGTCGTATCCTCATTTTGACGAATTGTGATGACTCTCAGGACTCTACTGTAGGTGAAAAAAAATATCAACCGAAAGAAATCGGAAGGGAAACTTCAGGAGGGGTGGTCAGAGCGACCCCATTCCAGAATCCATCCAGAGACACACCCCATTCTAGTGTGCATCCAGATGCACACTAGTAAAAATCTTTCGTTGAATTCATAGGTCGTTTCCTCTTTTTTGTTGAATCGTGATGACTTTAAAGATCCTCTAGTATGTGAAAAAAAATATGAACTGAAATTAATCGGAAGGGAATCTTGAGGAGCGGTGGTCGGAGAGACCCCATTCGGGAACGACTCTGATAAAAATCTTTCGTCCAATTCGAAGGTCGTATCCTCTTTTTTGACGAATCGTAATGACTTTTAGGACCCTCTAGTATGTGAAAAATAATATAAACCGAAAAAAATCAGAAGGGAAACTTGAGAAGCAGTGGTCAGAGCGACCCCATTCTGGACGCACATTAGTAAAAATCTTTCGTTGAATTCAAAGGTCGTTTCCTCTTTTTTGATGAATCGTGATGACTTTTAGCATCCTCTAGTATGTGAAAAAAAATATGAACCGAAATTAATTGGAAGGGAAACTTGAGGAGCGGTGGTCGGAGAGACCCCATTCGGGACAGACTCTGATAAAAAATTTTCATCGAATTCGAAGTTCGTTTCCTTTTTTTTCAATGAATCGTGATGACTTTTAGGACTCTATTGTAGGTGGAAAAAAATATGAATCGAAATAAATGCGAAGGGAAACTTGAGGAGCGGTGGTCGGAGAGACGCCATTCGGGACCGACTCTGATAAAAATCTTTCATCCAATTCGAAGTTCGTTTCTTCTTTTTTGATGAATCGTGCTGACTTTTAGGACCCTCTAGTATGTGAAAAAAATATAAACCGAAATAAAACGAAAGGGAAACTTTAGGAGCGGTGGTCAGAGCGAGCCCATTCTGGACCGACGCTGATAAAAATCTTTCATCGAAATCGAAGTTTGTTTCCTGTTTTTTGATGAATCGTGATGACTTTTAGGACCCTCTAGTAAGTGAAAAAAAATGTAAACCGAAATAAATCGAAAGGGTAACTTTAGGAGCGGTGGTCAGACCGACCCCATTCTGGACCGACACTGATAAAAATCTTTAATCCAATTCGAAGTTCGTTTC
The DNA here is from genome assembly GCA_958009045.1 of Oxytorus armatus. NCBI lineage: Eukaryota > Metazoa > Arthropoda > Insecta > Hymenoptera > Ichneumonidae > Oxytorus > Oxytorus armatus. The sequence goes on from OY253752.1 coordinate 5,936,073, forward strand.
CTCTTTTTTGATGAATCGTGATGACTTTTAGGACTCTCTGGTATGTGAAAAAAAATATAAACCGAAATAAATCGGAAGGGACACTTGAGGAGCGATGGTCAGAGCGACCCCATTCTAGACCGACGATGATAAAAATCTGTTGTCCAATTCGAAGGTCGTATCTACTTTTTTGACGAATCGTGATGATTTTTAGGACCCTTTAGTATGTGGAAAAAAAATATAAACCGAAATAAATCGAAAGGGAAACTTTAGGAGCGGTGGTCAGGGCGACCCCATTCTGGACCGACGCAGATAAAAATCTTTCATCGAATTCGAAGTTCGTTTCCTCTTTTTTGATGAATCGTGATGACTTTTAGGACTCTCTAGTATGTGAAAAAAAATATGAAGCGAAATATAACGGAAGGGAAACTTGAGGAGCAGTGGTCTGAGAGAGCCCATTCTGGACGCACACTAGTAAAAATCTTTCGTTGAATTCAAAGGTTGTTTCCTCTTTATTCATGAATCGTGATGCCTGTTAGGATTCTGTAGTATGTGAAAAAAATATAAACCGAAATAAATCTGACGGGAACCTTGAGGAGCGATGGTCAGAGCGACCCCATTATGGACCGACTATGATAAAAATCTTTCGTCCAATTCGAAGGTCGTATCCTCTTTTATGACAAATCGTGATGACTTTTAGGACCCTCTAGTATGTGAAAAATAATATAAACCGAAAAAAATCGGAATGGAAACTTGAGAAGCAGTGGTCAGAGTGACCCCATTCTGGACGCTGACTAGTAAAAATCTTTCGTTGAATTCAAAGGTCGTTTCCTCTTTTTTGATGAATCGTGATGACTTTTAGGATCCTCTAGTATGTAAAAAAAATATGAACTGAAATTAATCGGAAGTGAATCTTGAGGAGCGGTGGTCGGAGAGACCCCATTATGGACCGACTATGATAAAAATCTTTCGTCCAATTCGAAGGTCGTATCCTCTTTTTTGACAAATCGTGATGACTTTTAGGACCCTCTAGTATGTGAAAAATAATATAAACCGAAAAAAATCGGAAGGGAAACTTGAGAAGCAGTGGTCAGAGCGACCCCATTCTGGACGCACACTAGTAAAAATCTTTCGTTCAATTCAAAGGTCGTTTCCTGTTTTTTTCAATGAATCGTGATGACTTTTAGGACTCTATTGTAGGTGGAAAAAAATATGAATCGAAATAAATCCGAAGGGAAACTTGAGGAGCGGTGGTCGGAGAGACGCCATTCGGGACCGACTCTATAAAAATCTTTCATCCAATTCGAAGTTCGTTTCCTCTTTTTTGATGAATCGTGATGACTTTTAGGACTCTCTAGTATGTGAAAAAAAATATGAAGCGAAATATAACGGAAGGGAAACTTGAGGAGCAGTGGTCTGAGAGAGCCCATTCTGGACGCACACTAGTAAAAATCTTTCGTTGAATTCAAAGGTTGTTTCCTCTTTATTCATGAATCGTGATGCCTGTTAGGATTCTGTAGTATGTGAAAAAAATATAAACCGAAATAAATCTGACGGGAACCTTGAGGAGCGATGGTCAGAGCGACCCCATTATGGACCGACTATGATAAAAATCTTTTGTCCAATTCGAAGGTCGTATCCTCTTTTTTGACAAATCGTGATGACTTTTAGGACCCTCTAGTATGTGAAAAATAATATAAACCGAAAAAAATCGGAAGGGAAACTTTAGGAGCGGTGGTCAGAGCGAGCCCATTCTGGACCGACGCTGATAAAAATCTTTCATCGAAATCGAAGTTTGTTTCCTGTTTTTTGATGAATCGTGATGACTTTTAGGACCCTCTAGTAAGTGAAAAAAAATATAAACCGAAATAAATCGAAAGGGTAACTTTAGGAGCGGTGGTCACACCGACCCCATTCTGGACCGACTCTGATAAAAATCTTTAATCCAATTCGAAGTTCGTTTCCTCTTTTTTGATGAATCGTGATCACTTTTAGGACTCTATTGTAGGCGAAAAAAAATATAAACCGAAATAAATCGGAAGGGAAACTTGAGGAGGGGTGGTCAGAGCGACCCCATTCTGGACGCACATTGGTAAAAATCTTTCGGTGAATTCAAAGGTCGTTTCCTGTTTTTTGATGAATCGTCATGACTTTTAGCATCCTCTAGTATGTGAAAGAAAATATGAACCGAAATTAATCGGAAGGGAATCTTGAGGAGCGGTGGTCGGAGAGATACCATTCTGGACCAACTCTGATAAAAATCGTTCATCGAATTCGAAGTTCGTTTCCTCTTTTTTGATGAATAGTGATGACTTTTAGGACTCTCTACGATGTGAAAAAAAATATAAAACGAAATAAATCGGAAGGGAAACTTGAGGAGGGGTGGTCAAAGCGACCCCATTCTCGACCGACAGTTGTAAAAATCTGTCATCCAATTCAAAGGTCGTTTCCTCTTTTTCGATGAATCGTGATGACTTTAAGGATCCACTAGTATGTGAAAAAAAATATGAAGCGAAAATAATCGGAAGGGAATCTTGAGGAGCGGTGGTTGGAGAGACCCCATTCTGGACCGACTCTGATAAAAATCTTTCATCCAATTCGGAGTTCGTTTCCTCTTTTTTTATGAATCGTGATGACTTTTAGGACTCTCTAGTATGTGAAAAAAAATATTAACCGAAATATAACGGAAGGGAAACTTGAGGAGCAGCGGTCAGAGCGACCCCATTCTGGACGCACACTAGTAAAAATCTTTCGTTGAATTCAAAGGTCGTTTCCTCTTTTTTGATGAATCGTGACGACATTTAGGATCCTCTAGTATGTGAAAAAAGTATAAACCGAAATAAATCTGACGGGAAACTTGAGGAGCGATGGTCAGCGCGACCCCATTCTGGAAAGACTCTGATCAAAATCTTTCATCCAATTCGAAGTTCGTTTTCTCTTTTTTGATAAATCGTGAAGACTTTTAGGACTCTCTAGTATGTGAAAAAAAATATATACCGAAATAAATAGGAAGGGACACTTGAGGAGAGATGGTCAGAGCGACCCCATTCCGGACCGACTATGATAAAAATCTATCGTCCAATTCGAAGGTCGTATCCTCTTTTTTGATGAATCGTGATCACTTTTACGACTCTATTGTAGGCGAAAAAAAATATGAACCGAAATAAATCGGAAGGGAAACTTGAGGAGGGGTGGTCATAGCGACCCCATTCTGGACGCACCCTAGTAAAAATCTTTCGTTGAATTCAAAGGTCGTTTCCTCTTTTTTGATGAATCGTGATGACTTTTAGCATCCTCTAGTATGTGAAAAATAATATGAACCGAAATTAATCGGAAGGGAAACTTGAGGAGCGGTGGTCGGAGAGACCCCATTCGGGACCGACTGTGATAAAAATCTTGCATCCAATTCGACGTTCGTTTCCTTTTTTTTGATGAATCGTGATAACTTTTAGGACTGTATTGTAGGTGTAAAAAAATATGAACCGAAATAAATCGACAGGGAAACTTGATGGGCGGGGGTCGGAGAGACCCCTTTGGGACCTACTCTGATAAAAATCTTTCATCCGATTCGAAGTTTGTTTCCTATTTTTTGATGAATCGTGTTGACTTTTAGGACCCTCTAGTATGTGAAAAAAAATATAAACCGAAATAAATCGAAAGGGTAACTTTAGGAGCGGTGTTCAGACCGACCCCATTCTGGACCGACTCTGATAAAAATCTTTAATCCAATACGAAGTTCGTTTCCTCTTTTTTGATGAATCGTGATCACTTTTAGGACTTGATTGTATGTGAAAAAAAATATAAACCGAAATAAATCGGAAGGGAAACTTGAGGAGGGGTGGTCAGAGCGACCTCATTCTGGACGCACACTAGTAGAAATCTTTCGTTGAATTCAAAGGTCGTTTCCTCTTTTTTGATGAATCGTGATGACTTTTAGGATCCTCTAGTATGTGAAAAAAATATAAACCGAAATATATCTTACGGGAAACTTGAGGAGCGATGGTCAGCGCGACCCCATTCTGGACGGACTCTGATAAAAATCTTTCATCCAATTCGAAGTTCGTTTTCTCTTTTTTGATGAATCGTGAAGACTTTTAGGACTCTCTAGTATGTGAAAAAAAATATATACCGAAATAAATCGGAAGGGACACTTGAGGAGAGATGGTCAGAGCGACCCCATTCCGGACCGACTATGATAAAAATCTATCGTCCAATTCGAAGGTCGTATCCTCTTTTTTGACGAATCGTGATGACTTTTAGGACCCTCTAGTATGTGAAAAAAAATATAAACCGAAATAAATCGAAAGGGAAACTTTAGGAGCGGTGGTCAGGGCGACCCCATTCAGCACCGACGCTGATAAAAATCTTTCATCGAATTCGAAGTTCGTTTCCTCTTTTTTGACGAATCGTGATGACTTTTAGGACCCTCTAGTATGTGAAAAATAATATAAACCGAAAAAAATCGGAAGGGAAACTTGAGAAGCACTGGTCAGAGCGACGCCATTCTGGACGCACTCTAGTAAAAATCTGTCATCCAATTCAAAGGTCGTTTCCTCTTTTTTGATGAATCGTGATGACTTTTAGGACCCTCTAGTATGTGAAAAATATATAAACCGAAATAAAACGAAAGGCAAACATTAGGAGCGGTGGTCAGAGCGAGCCCATTCTAGACCGACGCTGATAAAAATCTTTCATCGAAATCGAAGTTTGTTTCCTGTTTTTTGATGAATCGTGATGACTTTTAGGACCCTCTAGTATGTGAAAAAAAACATAAACCGAAATAAATCGACCGGGAAACTTGAAAAGTGGTGGTCAGAGCGACACCATTCTGGACCGACTCTGATAAAAATCTTTAATCCAATTCGACGTTCGTTTCCTCTTTTTTGATGAATCGCGATCACTTTTAGGACTCTATTGTAGGCGAAAAAAAATATAAACCGAAATAAACCGGAAGGGAAATTTGAGGAGGGGTGGTCAGAGCGACCCCATTCTGGACGCACATTAGTAAAAATCTTTCGTTGAATTCAAAGGTCGTTTCCTCTTTTTTGATGAATCGTGTTGACTTTTAGCATCCTCTAGTATGGGAAAAAAAATATGAACCGAAATTAATCGGAAGGGAATCTTGAGGAGCGGTGGTCGGAGAGACACCATTCTGGACGGACTCTGATAAAAATCTTTCATCGAATTCGAAGTTCGTTTCCTCTTTTTTGATGAATAGTGATGACTTTTAGGACTCTCTAGTATGTGAAAAAAAATATAAACCGAAATAAATCGGAAGGGAACCTTGAGGAGGGGTGGTCAAAGCGACCCCATTCTGGACCGACAGTTTAAAAATCTGTCATCCAATTCAAAGGTCGTTTCCTCTTTTTTGATGAATCGTGATGACTTTTAGGACCCTCTAGTATGTGAAAAATAATATAAACCGAAAAAAATCGGAATGGAAACTTGAGAAGCAGTGGTCAGAGTGACCCCATTCTGGACGCTCACTAGTAAAAATCTTTCGTTGAATTCACAGGTCGTTTCCTCTTTTTTGATGAATCGTGATGACTTTTAGGATCCTCTAGTATTTGAAAAAAAATATGAACTGAAATTAATCGGAAGTGAATCTTGAGGAGCGGTGGTCGGAGAGACCCCATTCGGGACCGACGCTGATAAAAATCTTTCGTCCAATTCGAAGGTCGTATCGTCTTTTTTGACGAATCGTGATGACTTTTAGGACCCTCTAGTATGTGAAAAATAATATAAACCGAAAAAAATCGGAAGGGAAACTTGAGAAGCAGTGGTCAGAGCGACCCCATTCAGCACCGACGCTGATAAAAATCTTTCATCGAATTCGAAGTTCGTTTCCTCTTTTTTGACGAATCGTGATGACTTTTAGGACCCTCTAGTATGTGAAAAATAATATGAACCGAAAAAAATCGGAAGGGAAACTTGTGAAGCAGTGGTCAGAGCGACGCCATTCTGGACGCACTCTAGTAAAAATCTTTCGTTGAATTCAACGGTCGTATCGTCTTTTTTGATGAATCGTGATGAATTTGAGGTTCCTCTAGTATGTGAAAAAAAAATATGAACCGAAATAAATCGACGGGGAAACTCGAAAAGTAGTGGTCAGAGCGACACCATTCTGGACCGACTCTGATAGAAATCTGTCATCCAATTCAAAGGTCGTTTCCTCTTTTTTGATGAATCGTGATGACTTTTAGGACCCTCTAGTATATGAAAAATATATAAACCGAAATAAAACGAAAGGCAAACTTTAGGAGCGGTGGTCAGAGCGAGCCCATTCTGGACCGACGCTGATAAAAATCTTTCATCGAAATCGAAGTTTGTTTCCTGTTTTTTGATGAATAGTGATGACTTTTAGGACTCTAGTATGTGAAAAAATATATAAACCGAAATAAATCCATGGGGAAACTTGAGAAGTGGTGGTCAGAACGACCCCATTCTGGACCGACACTGATAAAAATCTTTCATCCTATTCGAAGTTCGTTTCCTGTTTTTTTATGAATAGTGATGACTTTTAGGACTCTCTAGTATGTGGAAAAAAATATGAACCGAAATAAATCGGAAGGGAAACTTGAGGAGCGGTGGTCAGAACGACCCCATTCTGGACCGACTCTGATAAAAATCTTTCATCGAATTAGAAGGTCGTATCCTCTTTTTTGACGAATCGTGATGACTTTTAGGACCCTATAGTATGTGAAAAATAATAAAAACCGAAAAAAATCGAAATGAACACCTGAGAAGCAGTGGTCAGAGCAACGCCATTCTGGACGCACACTTGTATAAATCTTTCATTGAATTCAAAGTTCGTATCCTCTTTTTTGACGAATCGTGATGACTTTTAGGACTCTCTAGTCTGTGAAAAAAAATATAAACCGAAATTAATTGGAAGGGAAACTTGAGGAGCGGTGGTCGGAGAGACCCCATTCGGGACCGACTCTGATAAAAATCTTTCATCCAATTCGAAGTTCGTTTCCTTTTTTTTTCAATGAATCGTGATGACTTTAAGGACTCAATTGTAGGTGGAAAAAAATATGAACCGAAATAAATCGGAAGGGAATCTTGAGGAGCGGTGGTCGGAGAGACCCCATTCGGGACCGACTCTGATAAAAATCTTTCATCCAATTCGAAGTTCGTTTCTTCTTTTTTGATGAATCGTGATGACTTTTAGGACCCTCTAGTATGTGAAAAAAATATAAACCGAAATAAAAGGAAAGGGAAACTTTAGGAGCGGTGGTCAGAGCTAGCCCATTCTGGACCGACGCTGATAAAAATCTTCCATCGAATTCGAAGTCTGTTTCCTCTTTTTTGATGAATCGTGATGACTTTTAGGACCCTCTAGTAAATGAAAAAAAATATAAAGCGAAATTAATCGAAAGGGTAAATTCAGGAGCGGTGGTCAGACCGACCCCATTCTGGACCGACTCTGACAAAAATCTTTAATCCAATTCGAAGGTCGTATCCTCTTTTTTGACGAATCGTGATGACTTTTAGGACCCTCTAGTATGTAAAAAATAATATAAACCGAAAAAAATCGGAAGGGAAACTTGAGAAGCAGTGGTCAAGCGACCCCATTCTGGACGCACACTAGTAAAAATCTTTCGTTGAATTCAAAGGTCATTTCCTCTTCTTGATGAATCGTGATGACTTTTAGCATCCTCTAGTATGTGAAAAAAAATATGAACCGAAATTAATTGGAAGGGAAACTTGAGGAGCGGTGGTCGGAGAGACCCCATTCGGGACCGACTCTGATAAAAATCTTTCATCCAATTCGAAGTTCGTTTCCTTTTTTTTTCAATGAATCGTGATGACTTTAAGGACTCAATTGTAGGTGGAAAAAAATATGAACCGAAATAAATCCGAAGGGAATCTTGAGGAGCGTTGGTCGGAGAGACGCCATTCGGGACCGACTCTGATAAAAATCTTTCATCCAATTCGAAGTTCGTTTCCTCTTTTTTGATGAATCGTGATGACTTTTAGGACTCTCTTGAATGTGAAAAAATATATACACCGAAATAAATCTGAAGGGAAACTTGAGGAGCGATGGTCAGAGCGACCCCATTCTGGACCGACTATGATAAAAATCTTTCGTCCAATTCGAAGGTCGTATCCTGTTTTTTGACGAATCGTGATGTATTTTAGGACCCTCTAGTATGTGAAAAATAATATAAACCGAAAAAAATCGGAAGGGAAACTTCAGAAGCAGTGGTCACAGCGACCCCATTCTGGACGCACACTAGTAAAAATCTCTCGTTGAATTCAAAGGTCTTTTCCTCTTTTTTCATGAATCGTGATGAATTTTAGGATCCTCTAGTATGTGAAAAAAAATATGAACCGAAATAAATCGGAAGGGAAACTTGAGGAGCAGCGGTCAGAGAGACTCCATTCTGGACGCACACTAGTAAAAATCTTTCGTTGAATTCAAAGGTCGTTTCCTCTTTTTTGATGAATCGTGATGCCTGTTAGGATTCTCTAGTATGTGAAAAATGTATACGCCGAAATAAATCTGAAGGGAAACTTGAGGAGCGATGGTCAGAGCGACCCCATTCTGGACCGACTATGATAAAAATCTTTCGTCCAATTCGAAGGTCGTATCCTGTTTTTTGACGAATCGTGATGACTTTTAGGACCCTCTAGTATGTGAAAAAAAGTATAAACCGAAATAAATCGAAACGGAAACTTGAGCAGCGGTGGTCAGAACGAGCCCATTCTGGACCGACTCTGATAAAAATCTTTCATCGAATTCGAAGGTCGTATCCTCTTTTTTGACGAATCGTGATGACTTTTAGGACCCTATAGTATGTGAAAAATAATAAAAACCCAAAAAAATCGAAAGGAAAACTTGAGAAGCAGTGGTCGGAACGACCCCATTCTGGACGCACACTAGTAAAAATCTTTCGTTGAATTCAAAGGTCGTATCGTCTTTTTTGACGAATCGTGATGACTTTTAGGACTCTCTTCTAGTATGTGAAAAAAAATATGAGCCGAAATAAATCGGAAGGGAAACTTGAGTAGCAGTGGTCAGAGCAACCCCATTCTGGACGCACACTAGTAAAAATCTTTCGTTTAATTCAAAGGTCGTATCCTTTTTTTTGACGAATCGTGATGAATTTTAGGACTCTCTAGTATGTGAAAAAAAATATAAGCCGAAATAAATCGGAAGGGAAACTTTAGGAGCGATGGTCAGAGCGACCCCATTATGGACCGACTAAGATAAAAATCTTTCGTCCAATTCGAAGGTCGTATCCTCTTTTTTCACAAATCGTGATGACTTTTAGGACCCTCTAGTATGTGAAAAATAATATGAACCGAAAAAAATCGAAAGGGAAACTTGAGAAGCAGTGGTCAGAGTGACCCCATTCTGGACGCTCACTATTAAAAATCTTTCGTTGAATTCAAAGGTCGTTTCCTCTTTTTTGATGAATCGTGATGACTTTTAGGATCCTCTAGTATGTGAAAAAAAATATGAACTGAAATTAATCGGAAGGGAATCTTGAGGAGCGGTGGTCGGAGAGACCCCATTCGGGACCGACACTGATAAAAATCTTTCATCCTATTCGAAGTTTGTTTCTTCTTTTTTGATGAATCGTGATGACTTTTAGGACTCTCTAGTAAGTGAAAAAAAATATAAACCGAAATAAATCGAATGGGTAACTTTCGGAGCGGTGGTCAGACCGACCCCATTCTGGACCGACTCTGATAAAAATCTTTAATGCAATTCGAAGTTCGTTTCTTCTTTTTTGATGAATCGTGATGACTTTTAGGACTCTCTAGTATGTGAAAAAAAATATAAACCGAAATAAATCGGAAGGAACGTTTGAGGGGCGATGGTCAGTGCGACCCCATTCGGGACCGACACTGATAAAAATCTTTCATCCTATTCGAAGTTTGTTTCTTCTTTTTAGATGAATCGCGATGACTTTTAGGACTCTCTAGTATGAGAAAAAAAATATGAAGCGAAATATAACGTAAGGGAAACTTGAGGAGCAGTGGTCATAGCGACCCCATTCGGGACTGAGTCTGTTAAAAAATCTTCCGTCCAATTGGAATGTCGTATGTTCTTTTTTGATGAATCGTTATGACTTTTAGGACTCTTTTGTAGGTGCACAAAAATATAAACCGAAATAAATCGGAAGGGAAACTTGAGGAGCGATGGTCAGAGCGACCCCATTCTGGACCGACTATGATAAAAATCTTTCGTCCAATTCGAAGGTCGTATCCTGTTTTTTGACGAATCGTGATGACTTTTAGGACCCTCTAGTATGTGAAAAAAAATATAAACCGAAATAAATCGAAACGGAAACTTGAGCAGCGGTGGTCAGAACGAGCCCATTCTGGACCGACTCTGATAAAAATCTTTCATCGCATTCGAAGGTCGTATCCTCTTTTTTGACGAATCGTGATGACTTTTAGGACCCTATAGTATGTGAAAAATAATAAAAACCCAAAAAAATCGAAAGGAAAACTTGAGAAGCAGTGGTCGGAACGACCCCATTCTGGACGCACACTAGTAAAAATCTATCGTTGAATTCAAAGGTCGTATCCTCTTTTTTGACGAATCGTGATGACTTTTAGGACTCTCTTCTAGTATGTGAAAAAAAATATAAGCCGAAATAAATCGGAAGGGAAACTTGAGTAGCAGTGGTCAGAGCGACCCCATTCTGGACGCACACTAGTAAAAATCTTTCGTTTAATTCAAAGGTCGTATCCTTTTTTTTGACGAATCGTGATGAATTTTAGGACTCTCTAGTATGTGAAAAAAAATATAAGCCGAAATAAATCGGAAGGGAAACTTTAGGAGCGATGGTCAGAGCGACCCCATTATGGACCGACTATGATAAAAATCTTTCGTCCAATTCGAAGGTCGTATCCTCTTTTTTCACAAATCGTGATGACTTTTAGGACCCTCTAGTATGTGAAAAATAATATGAACCGAAAAAAATCGGAAGGGAAACTTGAGAAGCAGTGGTCAGAGTGACCCAATTCTGGACGCTCACTATTAAAAATCTTTCGTTGAATTCAAAGGTCGTTTCCTCTTTTTTGATGAATCGTGATGACTTTTAGGATCCTCTAGTATGTGAAAAAAAATATGAACTGAAATTAATCGGAAGGGAAACTTGAGGAGCGGTGGTCGGAGAGACTCCACTCGGGACCGACTCTGATAAAAATCTTTCGTCCAATTCGAAGGTCGGATCCTCTTCTTTGACGAATCGTGATGACTTTTAGGACCCTCTAGTATGTGAAAAAAATATAAACCGAAATAAATCGAAAGGGGAACTTTAGGAGCGGTGGTCAGAGCGAGCCCATTCTGGACCGACGCTGATAAAGATCTTTCATCGAATTCGCAGTTCGGTTCCTCTTTTTTGATGAATCGTGATGACTTTTAGGACTCTCTAGTATGTGAAAAAATATATAAACCGAAATATAACGGAAGTGAAACTTGAGCAGCAGTGGTCATAGCGACCCCATTCTGGACTGACTCTGGCAAAAAATCTTTCGTCCAATTCGAGGGTCGTATCCCCTTTTTTTTACGAATCGTTATGACTTTTAGGTTTCTTTTGGGAAGGGAAACTTGAGGAGCAGTGGTCAGAGCGACCCCATTCTGGACGCACACTAGTAAAAATCTTTCATTGAATTCAAAGGTCGTTTCCTCTTTTTTTCAGGAATCGTGATGACTTTTAGGATCCTCTAGTATGTGAAAAAAAAAATGAACCTAAATTAATGGGAAGGGAAAGTTGAGGAGCGGTGGTCGGACAGACCCGATTCGGGACCGACTGTGATAAAAATCTTTCATTCAATTCGACGTTCGTTTCCTTTTTTTTGATGAATCGTGATAACTTTTAGGACTCTATTGTAGGTATAAAAAAATATGAACCGAAATAAATCGGCCGGGAAACTTGCGGGGCGGGGGTCGGAGAGACCCCTTTGGGACCTACGCTGATAAAAATCTTTCATCCGATTCGAAGTTGGTTTCCTCTTTTTTGATGAATCGTGATGACTTTTAGGTCCCTCTAGTATGAGAAAAAAAATATAAACCGAAATAAATCGAAAGGGTAACTTTAGGAGCGGTGTTCAGACCGACCCCATTCTGGACCGACTCTGATAAAAATCTTTAATCCAATTCGAAGTTCGTTTCCTCTTTTTTGATGAATAGTGATCACTTTTAGGACTCTATTGTATGTGAAAAAGAATATAAACCGAAATAAATCGGAAGGGACACTTGAGGCGGAGTGGTCAGAGCGACCCCATTCTGGACCGACTATGATAAAAATCTTTCGTCCAATTCGAAGGTCGTATCCTCTTTTTTGACGAATTGTGATAACTTTTAGGACCCTCTAGTATGTGAAAAATAATATAAACCGAAAAAAATCGAAAGGGAAACTTGAGAAGCAGTGGTCTGAGCGACCCCATTCTGGACGCACAATAGTAAAAATCTTTCGTTGAATTCAAAGGTCGTTTCCTCTTTTTTGATGAATCGTGATGACTTTTAGGACTCTCTAGTATGTGAAAAAATATGTAAATCGGAAGGGAAACATGAGGAGCGATGGTCAGGGCGACCCCATTCTGGACCGACTATGAAAGAAATGTTTCGTCCAATTCGAAGGTCGTATCCTCTTTTTTGACGAATTGTGATGACTTTTAGGACCCTCTAGTATGTGAAAAATAATATAAACCGAAAAAAATCGAAAGGGAAACTTGAGAAACAGTGGTCAGAGCGACGCCATTCTGGACGCACACTAGTAAAAATCTTTCGTTGAATTCAAAGGTCGTTTCCTCTTTTTTGATGAATCGTGACGACTTTTAGGATCCTCTAGTATGTGAACAAAGTATAAACCGGAATAAATCTGACGGGAAACTTGAGGAGCGATGGTCAGAGCGACCCCAGTCTGGACCGACTATGATAAAAATCTTTCGTCCAATCCGAAGGTCGTATCCTCTTTTTTGACGAATCGTGATGACTTTGAGGACCCTGTAGTATGTGAAAAATAATATAAACCGAAAAAATTCGGAAGGGAAATTTGAGAAGCAGTGGTCAGAGCGTCCCCATTCTGGACGAAGACTACTAAAAATCTTTCGTTGAATTCAAATGTCGTTTCTTATTTTTTGATGAATCGTGATGACATTTAGGACCCTCTAGTATGTGAAAAAAAATATAAACCGAAATAAATCGGAAGGTAAACTTGAGGAGCAGTGGTCAGAGCGACCCCATTCTGGACGCACACTAGTAAAAATCTTTTGTTGAATTCAAAGGTCGGTTCCTCTTTTTGATGAATCGTGATGACTTTTAGGATCCTCTGGTATGTGAAAAAAAATATAAACCGAAATAAATCTGAAGGGAAACTTCAGGAGCGATGGTCAGATCGACCTCATTCTGGACGCACAAAATCTTTCGTTGAATTCAAAGGTCGTTTCTTATTTTTTGGATGAATCGTGATGACTTTAAGGACTCTCTAGTATGTGAAAAAATATATAAATCGGAAGGGAAACATGAGGAGCGATGGTCAGGGGGACCCCATTCTGGACCGACTATGAAAGAAATGTTTCGTCCAATTCGAAGGTCGTATCCTCTTTTTTGACGAATCGTGATGACTTTCAGGACCCTCTAGTATGTGAAAAATTATATAAACCGAAAAAAATCGGAAGGGAAACTTGAGAAGCAGTGGTCAGAGCGACCCCATTCTGGACGCACAATAGTAAAAATCTTTCGTTGAATTCAATGGTCGTTTCCTCTTTTTTGATGAATCGTGACGACTTTTAGGATCCTCTAGTATGTGAAAAAAGTATAAACCGAAATAAATCTGACGGGAAACTTGAGGAGTGATGGTCAGAGCGACCCCATTCTGGACCGACGATGATAAAAATCTTTCGTCCAATTCGAAGGTCGTATCCTCTTTTTTGACGAATCGTGATGACTTTGAGGACCCTCTAGTATGTGAAAAATAATATAAACCGAAAAAATTCGGAAGGGAAATTTGAGAAGCAGTGGTCAGAGCGTCCCCATTCTGGACGAACACTAGTAAAAATCTTTCGTTGAATTCAAAGGTCGTTTCTTATTTTTTGATGAATCGTGATGACTTTTAGGACCCTCTAGTATGTGAAAAAATATATAAACCGAAATAAATCGGAAGGGAAACTTGAAGAGCAGTGGTCAGAGCGACCCCATTCTGGACGCACACTAGTAATAATCTTTCGTTGAATTCAAAGGACGTTTCCTATTTTTTGATGAATCGTGATGACTTTAAGGATCCTCTAGTATGTGAAAAAAAATATTAACCGAAACAAATCGAAAGGGAAACTTGAGGAGCTATGGTCAGAGCGACCCCATTCTAGACCGACTCTCATAAAAATCTTTCATCCAATTCGAAGTTCGTTTCCTATTTTTTGATGAATCGTGATGACTTTTAGGACTCTCTAGTATGTGGAAAAAAATATAAACCGAAATAAATCGGAAGGGAAACTTGATCAGCGGTGGTCAGAGCGACCCCATTCTGGACCAACTATTATAAAAATCTTTCACCCAATTCGACGGTCGTATCCTCCTTTTTGACGAATCGTGATGACTTTTAGGATCCTCTGGTATGTGAAAAAAAATATAAACCGAATTAAATCTGAAGGGAAACTTCAGGAGCGATGGTCAGATTGACCTCATTCTGGACGCACAAAATCTTTCGTTGAATTCAAAGGTCGTTTCTTATTTTTTGATGAATCGTGATTACTTTTAGGATCCTCTAGTATGTGAAAAAAAATATAAACCGAAATAAATGTGAAGAGATACTGGAGGAGCGATGGGCAGAGCGACCCCATTCTGGACCGACTATGATAAAAATCTTTCGTCCAATTCGAAGGTCGTATCCTCTTTTTTGATGAATCGTGATGACTTTAAGGATCCTCTAGTATGTGAAAAAAAATATGAAGCGAAAATAATCGGAAGGGAATCTTGAGGAGCGGTGGTCGGAGAGACCCCATTCGGGACCGACTCTGATAAAAATCTTTAATCCAATTCTAAGTTCGTTTCCTCTTTTTTGATGAATCGTGATCACTTTTAGGACTGTATTGTAGGTGAAAAAAAATATGAACCGAAATAAAACGGAAGGAAAACTTGAGGAGGGGTGGTCAGAGCGACCCCATTCTGGACGCACACTAGTAAAAATCTTTCGTTTAATTCAAAGGTCGTTTCGTCTTTTTTGACGAATCGTGATGACTTTTAGGACCCTCTAGTAAGTGAAAAAAAATGTAAACCGAAATAAATCGAAAGGGAAACTTTAGGAGCGGTGGTCAGGGCGACCCCATTTTGGACCGACGCTGATAAAAATCTTTCATCGAATTCGAAGTTCGTTTCCACTTTTTTGATGAATCCTGATGACTTTTAGGACTCTCTAGTATGTGAAAAAAAATATAAACCGACATAAGTCGGAAGGGACACTTGAGGAGCGATGGTCAGAGCGACCCCATTCTGGACCGACTATGATAAAAATCTTTCGTCCAATTCGAAGGTCGTATCCTCTTTTTTGACGAATCGTGATGACTTTTAGGACCCTCTAGTATGTGAAAAAAAATATGAACCGAAATTAATCGGAAGGGAAACTTGAGGAGCGGTGGTCGGAGAGACCCCATTCGGGACCGACTCTGATAAAAATCTTTCATCCAATTCGAAGTTCGTTTCATCTTTTTTGATGAATCGTGATGACTTTTAGGACCCTCTAGTATGTGAAAAAAAATATAAACCGAAATAAATTCGAAGGGATACCTTAGGAGCGATGGTCAGAGCGACCCCATTCTGGACCGACTATGATAAAAATCTTTCACCCAATTCGAAGGTCGTATCCTCCTTTTTGACGAATCGTGATGACTTTTAGGATCCTCTGGTATGTGAAAAAAAATATAAACCGAATTAAATCTGAAGGGAAACTTCAGGAGCGATGTTCAGATTGACCTCATTCTGGACGCACAAAATCTTTCGTTGAATTCAAAGGTCGTTTCTTATTTTTTGATGAATCGTGATTACTTTTAGGATCCTCTAGTATGTGAAAAAAAATATGACGCGAAAATAATCGGAAGGGAATCTTGAGGAGCGGTGGTCGGAGAGACCCCATTCGGGACCGACTCTGATAAAAATCTTTAATCCAATTCGAAGTTTGTTTCCTCTTTTTTGATGAATCGTGATCACTTTTAGGACTCTCTAGTATGTGAAAAAATATATAAATCGGAAGGGAAACATGAGGAGCGATGGTCAGGGGGACCCCATTCTGGACCGACTATGAAAGAAATGTTTCGTCCAATTCGAAGGTCGTATCCTCTTTTTTGACGAATCGTGATGACTTTCAGGACCCTCTAGTATGTGAAAAATTATATAAACCGAAAAAAATCGGAAGGGAAACTTGAGAAGCAGTGGTCAGAGCGACCCCATTCTGGACGCACAATAGTAAAAATCTTTCGTTGAATTCAATGGTCGTTTCCTCTTTTTTGATGAATCGTGACGACTTTTAGGATCCTCTAGTATGTGAAAAAAAATATGAACCGAAATTAATCGGAAGGGAAACTTGAGGAGTGATGGTCAGAGCGACCCCATTCTGGACCGAATATGATAAAAATCTTTCGTCCAATTCGAAGGTCGTATCCTCTTTTTTGACGAATCGTGATGACTTTGAGGACCCTCTAGTATGTGAACAATAATATAAACCGAAAAAATTCGGAAGGGAAATTTGAGAAGCAGTCGTTAGGGCGACCCCATTCTGGACGCACACTAGTAAAAATCTTTCGTTGAATTCAAAGGTCGTTTCTTATTTTTTGATGAATCGTGATGACTTTTAGGACTCTTTTGTAGGTGCACAAAAATATAAACCGAAATAAATCCGAAGGGAAACTTGAGGAGTAGTGGTCAGAGCGACCCCATTCTGGACGCACACTAGTAAAAATCTTTCGTTGAATTCAAAGGTCGTTTCCTCTTTTTTGATGAATCGTGATGACTTTAAGGATCCTCTAGTATGTGAAAAAAAATATGAACCGAAATTAATCGGAAGGGAAACTTGAGGAGCGGTGGTCGGAGAGACGCCATTCGGGACCGACTCTGATAAAAATCTTTCATCCAATTCGAAGTTCGTTTCCTCTTTTTTGATGAATCGTGATGACTTTTAGGACTCTCTTGAATGTGAAAAAATATATACACCGAAATAAATCTGAAGGGAAACTTGAGGAGCGATGGTCAAAGCGACCCCATTCTGGACCGACTATGATAAAAATCTTTCATCCAATTCGAAGTTCGTTTCATCTTTTTTGATGAATCGTAATGACTTTTAGGACTCTCTAGTATGTGAAAAAAAATATAAACCGAAATAAATTCGAAGGGAAACATGAGGAGCGATGGTCAGAGCGACCCCATTCTGGACCGACTATGATAAAAATGTTTCGTCCAATTCGAAGGTCGTATCCTCTTTTTTGACGAATCGTGATGACTTTGAGGACCCTCTAGTATGTGAAAAATAATATAAACCGAAAAAATTCGGAAGGGAAATTTGAGGAGCAGTGGTCAGCGCGACCCAATTCTGGACGCACACTAGTAAAAATCTGTCGTTGAATTCAAAGGTCGTTTCTTATTTTTTGATGAATCGCGATGACTTTTAGGACCCTCTAGTAAGTGAAAAAAAAATATAAACCGAAATAAATCGGAAGGCAAACTTGAGGAGGGGTGGTCAGAGCGACGTCATTCTGGACGCACACTAGTAAAAATCTTTTGTTGAATTCAAAGGTCGGTTCCTCTTTTTGATGAATCGTGACGACTTTTAGGATCGTCTGGTATGTGAAAAAAAATATAAACCGAAATAAATCTGAAGGGAAACTTCAGGAGCGATGGTCAGATCGACCTCATTCTGGACGCACAAAATCTTTCGTTGAATTCAAAGGTCGTTTCTTATTTTTTGATGAATCGTGATTACTTTTAGGATCCTCTAGTATGTGAAAAAAAATATAAACCGAAATAAATGTTAATGGATACTTGAGGAGCGATGGTCAGAGCGACCGCATTCTGGACCGACTATGATAAAAATCTTTCGTCCAATTCGAAGGTCGTATCCTCTTTTTTGAAGAATCGTTATGACTTTTAGGACTCTTTTGTAGTTGCACAAAAATATAAACCGAAATAAATCGGAAGGGAAACTTGAGGAGCAGTGGTCAGAGCGACCCCATTCTGGACGCACACTAGTAAAAATCTTTCGTTGAATTCAAAGGTCGTTTCCTCTTTTTTGATGAATCGTGATGACTTTAAGGATCCTCTAGTATGTGAAAAAAAATATGAAGCGAAATACAACGGAAGGAAAACTTGTGGAGGGGTGGTCAGAGCGACCCCATTCTGGACGCACACTAGTAAAAATCTTTCGTTGAATTCAAAGGTCGTTTCCTCTTTTTTGATGAATTGTGATTACTTTAAGGATCCTCTAGTATGTGAAAAAAAATATTAACCGAAATTAATCGGAAGGGAATCTTGAGGAGCGGTGGTCGGAGAGACCCCATTCGGGACCGACTCTGATAAAAATCTTTCATCCAATTCGAAGTTCGTTTCCTCTTTTTTGATGAATCATGAAGACTTTTAGGACTCTCTAGTATGTGAAAAAAAATATAAACCGAAATATATCGGAAGGGAAACTTGAGCAGCAGTGGTCATAGCGACCCCATTCTGGACTGACTCTGGCAAAAAATCTTTCGTCCAATTCGAGGGTCGTATCCTCTTTTTTGAGTAATCGTTACGACTTTTAGATCTCTTTTGGGAAGGGAAACTTGAGGAGCAGTTGTCAGAGCGACCCCACTCTGGACGCACACTAGTAAAAATCTTTCGTTGAATTCAAAGGTCGTTTCCTGTTTTTTTGAGGAATCGTGATGACTTTTAGGATCCTCTAGTATGTGAAAAAAAATATTAACCGAAATTAATCGGAAGGGAATCTTGAGGAGCGGTGGTCGGAGAGACCCCATTCGGGACCGACTCTGATAAAAATCTTTCATCCAATTCGAAGTTCGTTTCCTCTTTTTTGATGAATCATGAAGACTTTTAGGACTCTCTAGTATGTGAAAAAAAATATAAACCGAAATATATCGGAAGGGAAACTTGAGCAGCAGTGGTCATAGCGACCCCATTCTGGACTGACTCTGGCAAAAAATCTTTCGTCCAATTCGAGGGTCGTATCCTCTTTTTTGAGTAATCGTTACGACTTTTAGATGTCTTTTGGGAAGGGAAACTTGAGGAGCAGTTGTCAGAGCGACCCCACTCTGGACGCACACTAGTAAAAATCTTTCGTTGAATTCAAAGGTCGTTTCCTGTTTTTTTGAGGAATCGTGATGACTTTTAGGATCCTCTAGTATGTGAAAAAAAATATGAAGCGAAAATAATCGGAAGGGAATCTTGAGGAGCGGTGGTCGGAGAGACCCCATTCGGGACCGACTCTGATAAAAATCTTTCATCCAATTCGAAGTTCGTTTCATCTTTTTTGATGAATCGTAATGACTTTTAGGACTCTCTAGTATGTGAAAAAAAATATAAACCGAAATAAATTCGAAGGGAAACATGAGGAGCGATGGTCAGAGCGACCCCATTCTGGACCGACTATGATAAAAATGTTTCGTCCAATTCGAAGGTCGTATCCTCTTTTTTGACGAATCGTGATGACTTTGAGGACCCTCTAGTATGTGAAAAATAATATAAACCGAAAAAATTCGGAAGGGAAATTTGAGGAGCAGTGGTCAGCGCGACCCCATTCTGGACGCACACTAGTAAAAATCTGTCGTTGAATTCAAAGGTCGTTTCTTATTTTTTGATGAATCGCGATGACTTTTAGGACCCTCTAGTAAGTGAAAAAAAATATAAACCGAAATAAATCGGAAGGCAAACTTGAGGAGGGGTGGTCAGAGCGACGTCATTCTGGACGCACACTAGTAAAAATCTTTTGTTGAATTCAAAGGTCGGTTCCTCTTTTTGATGAATCGTGATGACTTTTAGGATCGTCTGGTATGTGAAAAAAAATATAAACCGAAATAAATCTGAAGGGAAACTTCAGGAGCGATGGTCAGATCGACCTCATTCTGGACGCACAAAATCTTTCGTTGAATTCAAAGGTCGTTTCTTATTTTTTGATGAATCGTGATTACTTTTAGGATCCTCTAGTATGTGAAAAAAAATATAAACCGAAATAAATGTTAAGGGATACTTGAGGAGCGATGGTCAGAGCGACCGCATTCTGGACCGACTATGATAAAAATCTTTCGTCCAATTCGAAGGTCGTATCCTCTTTTTTGAAGAATCGTTATGACTTTTAGGACTCTTTTGTAGTTGCACAAAAATATAAACCGAAATAAATCGGAAGGGAAACTTGAGGAGCAGTGGTCAGAGCGACCCCATTCTGGACGCACACTAGTAAAAATCTTTCGTTGAATTCAAAGGTCGTTTCCTCTTTTTTGATGAATCGTGATGACTTTAAGGATCCTCTAGTATGTGAAAAAAAATATGAAGCGAAAATAATCGGAAGGGAATCTTGAGGAGCGGTGGTCGGAGAGACCCCATTCGGGACCGACTGTGATAAAAATCTTTAATCCAATTCTAAGTTCGTTTCCTCTTTTTTGATGAGTCGTGATCACTTTTAGGACTGTATTGTAGGTGAAAAAAAATATGAACCGAAATAAAACGGAAGGAAAACTTGAGGAGGGGTGGTCAGAGCGACCCCATTCTGGACGCACACTAGTAAAAATCTTTCGTTGAATTCAAAGGTCGTTTCGTCTTTTTTGACGAATCGTGATGACTTTTAGGACCCTCTAGTAAGTGAAAAAAAATGTAAACCGAAATAAATCGAAAGGGAAACTTTAGGAGCGGTGGTCAGGGCGACCCCATTCTGGACCGACGCTGATAAAAATCTTTCATCGAATTCGAAGTTCGTTTCCTCTTTTTTGATGAATCGTGATGACTTTTAGGACTCTCTAGTATGTGAAAAAAAATATAAACCGAAATAAGTCGGAAGGGACACTTGAGGAGCGATGGTCAGAGCGACCCCATTCTGGACCGACTATGATAAAAATCTTTCGTCCAATTCGAAGGTCGTATCCTCTTTTTTGACGAAGCGTGATGACTTTTAGGACCCTCTAGTATGTGAAAAAAAATATGAACCGAAATTAATCGGAAGAGAAACTTGAGGAGCGGTGGTCGGACAGACCCCATTCGGGACCGACTCTGATAAAAATCTTTCATCCAATTCGAACTTCGTTTCATCTTTTTTGATGAATCGTGATGACTTTTAGGACTCTCTAGTATGTGAAAAAAAATATAAACCGAAATAAATTCGAAGGGAAACATGAGGAGCGATGGTCAGAGCGACCCCATTCTGGACCGACTATGATAAAAATGTTTCGTCCAATTCGAAGGTCGTATCCTCTTTTTTGACGAATCGTGATGACTTTGAGGACCCTCTAGTATGTGAAAAATAATATGAACCGAAAAAATTCGGAAGGGAAATTTGAGGAGCAGTGGTCAGCGCGACCCCATTCTGGACGCACACTAGTAAAAATCTTTCGTTGAATTCAAAGGTCGTTTCTTATTTTTTGATGAATCGTGATGACTTTTAGGACCCTCTAGTAAGTGAAAAAAAATATAAACCGAAATAAATCGGAAGGCAAACTTGTGGAGGGGTGGTCAGAGCGACGTCATTCTGGACGCACACTAGTAAAAATCTTTTGTTGAATTCAAAGGTCGGTTCCTCTTTTTGATGAATCGTGATGACTTTTAGGATCCTCTGGTATGTGAAAAAAAATATAAACCGAAATAAATCTGAAGGGAAACTTCAGGAGCGATGGTCAGATCGACCTCATTCTGGACGCACAAAATCTTTCGTTGAATTCAAAGGTCGTTTCTTATTTTTTGATGAATCGTGATTACTTTTAGGATCCTCTAGTATGTGAAAAAAGTATAAACCGAAATAAATCTGACGGGAAACTTGTGGAGCGATGGTCAGAGCGACTCCATTCTGGACCGACTATGATAAAAATCTTTCGTCCAATTCGAAGGTCGTATCCTCTTTTTTGACGAATCGTGATGACTTTGAGGACCCTCTAGTATGTGAAAAATAATATAAACCGAAAAAATTCGGAAGGGAAATTTGAGAAGCAGTGGTCAGAGCGTCCCCATTCTGGACGAACACTAGTAAAAATCTTTCGTTGAATTCAAAGGTCGTTTCTTATTTTTTGATGAATCGTGATGACTTTTAGGACCCTCTAGTATGTGAAAAAAAATTTAAACCGAAATAAATCGGAAGGGAAACTTGAGGAGCATTGGTCAGAGCGACCCCATTCTGGACGCACACTAGTAATAATCTTTCGTTGAATTCAAAGGACGTTTCCTATTTTTTGATGAATCGTGATGACTTTAAGGATCCTCTAGTATGTGAAAAAAAATATTAACCGAAACAAATCGAAAGGGAAACTTGAGGAGCTATGGTCAGAGCGACCCCATTCTAGACCGACTCTGATAAAAATCTTTCATCGAATTCGAAGTTCGTTTCCTATTTTTTGATGAATCGTGATGACTTTTAGGACTCTCTAGTATGTGGAAAAAAATATAAACCGAAATAAATCGGAAGGGAAACTTGATCAGCGTTGGTCAGTGCGACCCCATTCTGGACCAACTATGATAAAAATCATTCACCCAATTCGAAGGTCGTATCCTCCTTTTTGACGAATCGTGATGACTTTTAGGATCCTCTGGTATGTGAAAAAAAATATAAACCGAATTAAATGTGAAGAGATACTTGAGGAGCGATGGGCAGAGCGACCACATTCTGGACCGACTATGATAAAAATCTTTCGTCCAATTCGAAGGTCGTATCCTCTTTTTTGAAGAATCGTGATGACTATTAGGACTCTCTAATAAGTGAAAAAAAATATAAACCGAAATAAATCGGAAGGGACACTTGAGGAGCGATGGTCACAGCGCACAGTGGCGCCGATTCCCGAAAAGCTGGTCAAAATTCGAAAACGTAGTTCATTCTGTTTGAGACGTAGTATATAAGGGTTTTAGGGGTCGCTGATTAGGAATCTGAAGTCAAAATTCTAAAAAAACAAAATGGCGGATCTAATATGGCGGACGCAATTTTTTAATTCGGCCGGATTCATTTGAAACTTGTTATTTGGGGGTTTTTGGGGTCGCTGAATACGAATCTGGTGTGAATAAACAAAATTAAAAATGGCGGATCCAATATGGCGGTCGCAACTTTCGAAATCTGTCGGATTCGCTTGAAACTTGATAATCTGGGATTTTTGAGGTCGCTGAATACGAATCCGGTGTGAAAAAAGGAAAATTAAAAATGGCGGATCCAATATGGCGGACGCAATTTTCGAAATCAACCGGATTCGCTTGAATCTTGTTACTCGGATTTTTTGAGGTCGCTGAACACGAATCCGGTGTAAAAGAAACAAAATTCAAAATGGCTGACCCAAAATAGAAATTATATATATTATATATATTATATATTACTAACTTTTTATATATCTGTAAGTAAATATTGTACAGATTTGAGAGAGTAGTAATTGAATTTTTTAATAATTTATAAAAAATATTAAAAAATGTATATATAAAAATATACGAAAGTGTAATAAAGAATACGATTTTTTAAATACTGACATATTTATTTAAGAAACACTGTTCAAGACCAAATGTAAAAAATAACGTTGTATTAACAAGCATATTATTATAATATTTATATTTATATTAAAATTAGTCTTCATCATCAGTCGAATTGTCTGTCGGAAAATCTGAAGAATCTGACAACATCGAAACGGAAGAGGTAGAATCATAATTGGACGCATAAAGTGTTGGTGAAGTAAGCAATGCAATTGTTTCTGGAAATAACGATTTTATTTTCTATCTGGCAATTTCCTTAAGCTTGATGATATATACGGATCTGATGATATTAGCAAGCGCAAGAGTGATCTTCCATCGATTTTGTTCTGCTGCATTTTCGTGCAAAATCTTCACGGTATCTTTTAATATATTTATTACAAGACTCCTGTGCATCTTCAAACATTTATCCGATTGGCAATAAGGCAAATTGTATTATTTCAGAGCCGTGAATTAAAAGTTTGTGTACAGAAGTGGCAAGGTAGAACCAGGGATATAAATCGACGAATTTCCGAGCTGTTTCTATTGTGTACTCTTGGAAACGTGGTATATTAATTTCATGAGCACTTAAAATAGCTTGTAAAATAACATGAAACCTTTTAATAATATCTTCGTCAACGCCCGTTATAGTAGCGGAAATTGATGCATTTTCAAAAAATTGACGCGTAGTGTTTCCGTCATTTGTACTACCAAATCCAGGCTGTGGTTGATCCACAATAAGTCCTAGCTGTTGGCGAAAATCGTTTTGAATATTTTTTTTCCTATTTTCTGTCGTTTCCTTATCTTTACTTCCTCGCGCTTGCCATTTCTTAATATCTAATTTATACGAAACATGTAAACAACATTCAAATAATCGAATCCACATGTGCAATGTTGATAAACAAAAATTTAAATGCTCTCTATTAATTTCTTTTTTTAAAAGTACATCGATATTACTAAAATCTTTACTAGTGGCATTACACAAATAGCAACGTTGAGCAGACGCAGTTGCAGTAATTGCGTTACAAACCTTACCATCAATAATAGTTAAAGCAAGTTCGTAAGTAACTGTGATCTCTTTTCTATCTATTACAGTTTTAAAAGGCATCAGTTTACCCGCTTGTTCTTTTATATTCTCTGTTTGTTTAACAGTGGCCTCAGTAGTTTCATGCAAAAATTCAATTTTTATTGGCCTACAAAAACGTGGTGATGATGGTCTCGGATTTTTCCACACAATGAGTTTTGCAGATGTATTTTTATCGATCGATATAAGTTGCAGTGGAACGAGCGAAGTGAAAAAGATATTATTGTTTGATTTACTTCCATTATCATCACTAAATTTTTGCTTGTACATACTTTGGCCAGAACTGCCATCACATCCCCACCTACAAATTAGATTTAAATTTGAAAGTTGTTCTCCCGGCAAACATTTTACGACATCCATTTGAGTCGTCAACAGTCGGCCGATCGTATGGTCTAATAAAGCTTGTAGCTTAACTTCTGCACCGGTTTCACATATTCTAATACTTCTTTTTTCAGGATAACATTTACACTTGGCTTTTGATACTAATTTATAAGATGGATATAATGTACATTGCTTACTCACACTTATATTCCTTAATCCCTGGTATTGACTTCGCGATAGTTTTTGTTCGATTATAAGTGAAACAGCTTCATCAGCAGAAAGAGTGATTTCAGGAATAAACTCTAAAGATTTTCTATACCTTCGAGCTTTAGATGGACTACTCGAAGTTATATCTTTAACAATTTTAACAGCTTCCGCGTTCCCTTGGATTCGTAAATTCATTTGAGTTGCGTAGGCGAGCTCTTCGGTACTTGATTGCGATCGAATGACTTCGGTTCTCCTTCGCTTCGTTCTTTCACTGGATTGTACAAATTGCTGTTTTGAACGGCCCGCATGTGATTTATTTGACGTGGCTTGTGGTGGTGATCCATCTTCTTTATTTTCATCGAAATAAATGACAACATTTAGCCATTCTTGATTCCTCTCCAAAAATCTTTGTTCTATCCGCTTAACTTCCTGCCACTTTGCTTGTAATTTATATATTAGTTTACGAATGTCAGATTTCGCATTATGTGATAAGGTAAAAGATCGCTCCAATTTTTTAGACAAGTTACTTTCAATTTTTTCATAAACTATTGCAGCACCGTCATATAAGTTGCCTTTCAATAATTTAAAAATTTCTCCCCTTGACAAACTAGAAATTTCTTTGGTACTATCAGCACCTAAACAAAAAAACAAGTTTTAAATTTATAACATGTTGTTAAAGTGAAAGTAAAAACTATTGTTACAAATTTGTAAAAATTCATTTTTTAATAATTTTGTCAATGAAAGTTTGCGAAACATATGACTTTCTGTATGTTAACGGAAATGTTTATACGATATTTTTTACTTGTAATCTTCAAGCATTGCGTAAGTATGAATGAAATTAATAATTACAATATATCTTCATTATTATTCGTTAAACATATAAAAATAATGCACTTACTTTTAGTTGGAGCGTTCATTCTGCAAGACGATCGACTTCACAATGTTTGGTAAATTTTTCTCGTTTGGAATATTCTTTTACTTTCTATATTGTACGATGTAACACAATGTTGATACTCCAAGAAAAATTACTTCGAAATTGCGTCGTCAGATATGCGTTAGAATATCCAGACATGTATATAGCAATAAGGAACCCATATGTTTTCCAACAAATAACTACCTTTATAAAAATTTAACCAGTAATAAGTTACTGAGTAACAGTAATTTGTTATTAATTGATTTATCATAACCGGTATTAAATGTCTATAAAAACAGCATCTCTCTTTCAAAATATGAGCCATAGATACCTCTAAATAACTAAACTAAGTACTTCCAATTTTTTAACCAAGTTTATTTTCCAATTGTTTAAACAATTCATTGAAAAATGCGAGATACGTGAAAACTGATAGAGCCAATTGATTCTACAGAACAAATCGCGTAGAATTCATGTATTGGACAATATTTTCCTCAGCCCAATTTGTTATAAAAAATAAAAAATAATTGTTTAGACAATTGAAAAAAAACTTTTTTATAATGCAATATCTTTTTACCGAATGCTCTCATTCCAGTATTCAGTTTTTCGCTATGTCTGCTGGTCTGCAATTGTTATTTTATTTTTTATAACAAATTGGGTTGAGGAAAAAATTGTTTAATGAATTAATTGTATGCGATTTGTTCCGTAAAATCAATTGGCGCTATTAGTTTTCGCGGATCTCGCATTTTTCAACAACTTTTTTAAACATCAATTGTTTAAACAATTGGAAACAAACTTTTTCTCATAATGAATTATCTTTTGACCAAATGCTCTCATCACAATATTCAGTTTTTCGCTATGTTTGCTTGTCCGCCTATGGGCTTCAATGGGTTAATGTGAATTTGTCATTTTTTAAAATCAATCGTGCATTAAAAACGCTCGGGCACCTCCGAGCAGTTAATTTTTACTAATTTTGTTACATAATAGTACAAACTTTAATTTAGAACTTGTTTCATTGCAGGACTTTGCGGGACACTTAACTTTTTCTCTATTTTTCTATAATGATTGCACACCATTTTTCATTTTTCTCTACTTTATAGAGTATTTAGCTATTAGTTTATATGAATCTGTTACAATTTTCGACGCATACGATAATAAACTACTTCCTTGAACCTAAAACCTCCATTTTGCAGAATTAAGAAAGACCAACTTTACGATTTTCCACGAATTTTTGAATATGACGCTTGAATATGAGCTCGAACGATCGAGTTGTTACTTGTACGAAGGTTTATTTTGTATAGGCTTGTATTTGCCAGGTATACTTCGTTAGCCCTTATAAAATGTTCCATTATACTCTTTAAACATTACTCTATCCATCTATGTACTCTAAATCCTATAAAATGAAACTTCATTTTTTGAATTTTGGCCAGCTTTTCGGGAATCGGCCCCACTGTGCAGCGACCCCATTCTAGACCGACTATGATAAAAATCTTTCGTCCAATTCGAAGATCGTATCCTCTTTTTTGACGAATCGTGATGACTTTTAGGACCCTCTAGTATGTGAAAAATATATAAACCGAAATAAATCTGACGGGAAACTTGAGGAGCGATGGTCAGAGCGACCCCATTCTGGACCGACTATGATAAAAATCTTTGATCGAATTCGAAGTTCGTTTCCTCTTTTTTGATGAATCGTGATGACTTTTAGGACCCTCTAGTATGTGAAAAATAATATAAACCGAAAAAAATCGGAAGGGAAACTTGAGAAGCAGTGGTCAGAGCAACCCCATTCTGGACGCACAATAGTAAAAATCTCTCGTTGAATTCAAAGGTCGTTTCCTCTTTTTTCATGAATCGTGATGACTTTTAGGATTCTCTATTATGTGACAAAAAATATGAACCGAAATTAATCGGAAGGGAAACTTGAGGAGCGGTGGTCGGAGAGACCCCATCCGGGACAGACTCTGATAAAAATCTTTCATCCAATTCGAAGTTTGTTTCATCTTTTTTGATGAATCGTGATGACTTTTAGGACTCTCTAGTATGTGAAAAAAAATATAAACCGAAATAAATCGGAAGGGAAACTTGAGCAGCGGTGGTCAGAGCGACTCCATTCTGGACCAACTACGATAAAAATCTTTCGTCCAATTCGAAGGTCGTATCCTCATTTTGACGAATTGTGATGACTTTCAGGACTCTACTGTAGGTGAAAAAAAATATCAACCGAAATAAATCGGAAGGGAAACTTCAGGAGGGGTGGTCAGAGCGACCCCATTCCAGAATCCATCCAGAGACACACCCCATTCTAGTGTGCATCCAGATGCACACTAGTAAAAATCTTTCGTTGAATTCATAGGTCGTTTCCTCTTTTTTGTTGAATCGTGATGACTTTAAGGATCCTCTAGTATGTGAAAAAAATATGAACTGAAATTAATCGGAAGGGAATCTTGAGGAGCGGTGGTCGGAGAGACCCCATTCGGGACCGACACTGATAAAAATCTTTCGTCCAATTCGAAGGTCGTATCCTCTGTTTTGACGAATCGTAATGACTTTTAGGACCCTCTAGTATGTGAAAAATAATATAAACCGAAAAAAATCGCAAGGGAAACTTGAGAAGCAGTGGTCAGAGCGACCCCATTGTGGACGCACACTAGTAAAAATCTTTCGTTGAATTCAAAGGTCGTTTCCTCTTTTTTGATGAATCGTGATGACTTTTAGCATCCTCTAGTATGTGAAAAAAAATATGAACCGAAATTAATTGGAAGGGAAACTTGAGGAGCGGTGGTCGGAGAGACCCCATTCGGGACAGACTCTGATAAAAATCTTTCATCCAATTCGAAGTTCGTTTCCTTTTTTTTCAATGAATCGTGATGACTTTTAGGACTCTATTGTAGGTGGAAAAAAATATGAATCGAAATAAATCCGAAGGGAAACTTGAGGAGCGGTGGTCGGAGAGACGACATTCGGGACCGACTCTGATAAAAATCTTTCATCCAATTCGAAGTACGTTTCCTCTTTTTTGATCAATCGTGATGACTTTTAAGACTCTCTTGAATGTGAAAAAATATATACACCGAAATAAATCTGAAGGGCAACTTGAGGAGCGATGGTCAGAGTGACCCCATTCTGGACCGACTATGATAAAAATCTTTCGTCCAATTCGAAGGTCGTATCTTGTTTTTTGACGAATGGTGATGACTTTTAGGACCCTCTAGTATGTGAAAAATAATAAAACCCGCAAAAGATCGAAAGGAAAACTTGAGAAGCAGTGGTCAGAGCGACCCCATTCTGGACGCACACTAGTAAAAATCCTTCGTTGAATTCAAAGGTCGTATCCTCTTTTTTGATGGATCGTGATGACTTTTAGGACTCTCTAGTATCCGAAAAAAAATATAAGCCGAAATAAATTGGAAGGGAATATTGAGGAGCGGTGGTCGGAGAGACCCCATTCGGGACCGACTCTGATAAAAATCTTTCATCCAATTCCGAAGCTCGTTTCCTCTTTTTTGATGAATCGTGTTGACTTTTAGAACCCTCTAGTATGTGAAAAAAATATAAACCGAAATAAAACGAAAGGGAAACTTTAGGAGCGGTGGTCAGAGCAAGCCCATTCTGGACCGACGCTGATAAAAATCTTTCATCGAAATCGAAGTTTGTTTCCTGTTTTTTGATGAATCGTGATGACTTTTAGGACCCTCTAGTAAGTGAAAAAAATATAAACCGAAATAAATCGAAAGGGTAACTTTAGGAGCGGTGGTCAAACCGACCCCATTCTGGACCGACTCTGATAAAAATCTTTAATCCAATTCGAAGATCGTTTCCTCTTTTTTGATGAATCGTGATGACTTTTAGGACTCTCTAGTATGTGAAAAAAAATATAAACCGAAATAAATCGGAAGGGACACTTGAGGAGCGATGGTCAGAGCGACCCCATTCTAGACCGACGATGATAAAAATCTTTCGTCCAATTCGAAGGTCGTATCTACTTTTTTGACGAATCGTGATGATTTTTAGGACCCTCTAGTATGTGAAAAATAATAAAACCCGCAAAAGATCGAAAGGAAAACTTGAGAAGCAGTGGTCAGAGCGACCCCATTCTGGACGCACACTAGTAAAAATCCTTCGTTGAATTCAAAGGTCGTATCCTCTTTTTTGATGGATCGTGATGACTTTTAGGACTCTCTAGTATCCGAAAAAAAATATAAGCCGAAATAAATTGGAAGGGAATATTGAGGAGCGGTGGTCGGAGAGAGCCCATTCGGGACCGACTCTGATAAAAATCTTTCATCCAATTCCGAAGCTCGTTTCCTCTTTTTTGATGAATCGTGATGACTTTTAGAACCCTCTAGTATGTGAAAAAAATATAAACCGAAATAAAACGAAAGGGAAACTTTAGGAGCGGTGGTCAGAGCGAGCCCATTCTGGACCGACGCTGATAAAAATCTTTCATCGAAATCGAAGTTTGTTTCCTGTTTTTTGATGAATCGTGATGACTTTTAGGACCCTCTAGTAAGTGAAAAAAAATATAAACCGAAATAAATCGAAAGGGTAACTTTAGGAGCGGTGGTCAAACCGACCCCATTCTGGACCGACTCTGATAAAAATCTTTAATCCAACTCGAAGTTCGTTTCCTCTTTTTTGATGAATCGTGATGACTTTTAGGACTCTCTAGTATGTGAAAAAAAATATAAACCGAAATAAATCGGAAGGGACACTTGAGGAGCGATGGTCAGAGCGACCCCATTCTAGACCGACGATGATAAAAATCTTTCGTCCAATTCGAAGGTCGTATCTACTTTTTTGACGAATCGTGATGATTTTTAGGACCCTCTAGTATGTGGAAAAAATATATAAACCGAAATAAATAGAAAGGGAAACTTTAGGATCGGTGGTCAGGGCGACCCCATTCTGGACCGACGCAGATAAAAATCTTTCATCGAATTCGAAGTTCGTTTCCTCTTTTTTGATGAATCGTGATGACTTTTAGGATCCTCTAGTATGTGAAAAAAAAAATGAACCTAAATTAATAGGAAAGGAAACTTGAGGAGCGGTGGTCGGAGAGACCCCATTCGGGACCGACTGTGATAAAAATCTTTCATCCAATTCGACGTTCGTTTCCTTTTTTTTGATGAATCGTGATGACTTTTAGGACTCTCTTGAATGTGACAAAATATATACACCGAAATAAATCTGAAGGGAAACTTGAGGAGCGATGGTCAAAGCGACCCCATTCTGGACCGACTATGATAAAAATCTTTCGTCCAATTCGAAGGTCGTATCCTGTTTTTTGACGAATCGTGATGATTTTTAGGACCCTCTAGTATGTCTAAAAAAATATAAACCGAAATAAATCGGACGGGAAACTTGAGCAGCGGTGGTCAGAACGACCCCATTCTGGACCGACTCTGATAAAAATCTTTCATCGAATTCGAAGGTCGTATCCTCTTTCTTGACGAATCGTGATAACTTTTAGGACCCTATAGTATGTGAAAAATAATAAAAACTAAAAAAAATCGAAAGGAAAACTTGAGAAGCAGTGGTCAGAATGACCCCATTCTGGACGCACACTAGTAAAAATCTTTCGTTGAATTCAAAGGTCGTATCCTCTTTTTTGACGAATCGTGATGACTTTTAGGACTCTCTAGTATGTGAAAAAAAATATAAGCCCCAATAAATCGGAAGGGAAACTTGAGAAGCAGTGGTCAGAGCGACCCCATTCTGGACGCACACTAGTAAAAATCTTTCGTTTAATTCGAAGGTCGTTTCCTCTTTTTTGATCAATTGTGATGACTTTAAGGATCCTCTAGTATGTGAAAAAAAATATTAACCGAAATTAATCGGAAGGGAATCTTGAGGAGCGGTGGTCGGAGAGACCCCATTCGGGACCGACTCTGATAAAAATCTTTCATCCAATTCGAAGTTCGTTTCCTCTTTTTTGATGAATTGTGATGACTTTTAGGAACCTCTAGTATGTGAAAATAATATAAACCGAAATAATACGAAAGGGGAACTTTAGGAGCGGTGGTGAGAGCGAGCCCATTCTGGACCGTCGCTGATAAAAATCTTTCATCGAATTCGACGTTCGTTTCCTCTTTTTTGAAGAATCGTTATGATTTTTAGGACCCTCTAGTATGTGAAAAAAAATATAAACCGAAATAAATCGGACGGGAAACTTGAGCAGCGGTGGTCAGAACGACCCCATTCTGGACCGACTCTGATAAAAATCTTTCATCGAATTCGAAGATCGTATCCTCTTTTTTGACGAATCGTGATGACTTTTAGGACCCTATAGTATGTGAAAAATAATAAAAACTAAAAAAAATCGAAAGGAAACTTGAGAAGCAGTGGTCAGAATGACCCCATTCTGGACGCACACTAGTAAAAATCTTTCGTTGAATTCAAAGGTCGTATCCTCTTTTTTGACGAATCGTGATGACTTTTAGGACTCTCTAGTATGTGAAAAAAAATATAAGCCCCAATAAATCGGAAGGGAAACTTGAGAAGCAGTGGTCAGAGCGACCCCATTCTGGACGCACACTAGTAAAAATCTTTCGTTTAATTCAAAGGTCGTATCCTCTTTTTTGACGAATCGTGATTACTTTTAGGACTCTCTAGTATGTGAAAAAAAATATAAGCCGAAATAAATCGGAAGGGAAACTTTAGGAGCGATGGTCAGAACGACCCCATTCTGGACCGACAATGATAAAAATCTTTCGTCCAATTCGAAGGTCGTATCCTCTTCTTTGATGAATCGTGATGACTTTTAGGACTCTCTAGTATGTGAAAAAAAATATAAACCCAAATAAATCGGAAGGGATACTTGAGAAGCGGTGGTCAGAGCGACCCCATTCTGGACCAACTATGATAAAAATCTGTCCCCCAATTCGAAGGTCATATCCTCATTTTGACGAATCGTGATGACTTTTAGGACTCTACTGTAGGTGAAAAAAAATATAAACCGAAATAAATCGGAAGGGAAACTTGAGGAGCGGTGGTCAGAGCGACCCCATTCTGGACGCACACTAGTAAAAATCTTTCGTTGAATTCAAAGGTCGTTTCCTCTTTTTTGATGAATCGTGATGACTTTTAGCATCCTCTAGTATGTGAAAAAAAAATGAACCTAAATTAATAGGAAAGGAAACTTGAGGAGCGGTGGTCGGAGAGACCCCATTCGGGACCGACTGTGATAAAAATCTTTCATCCAATTCGACGTTCGTTTCCTTTTTTTTGATGAATCGTGATAACTTTTAGGACTGTATTGTAGGTGTAAAAAAATATGAACCGAAATAAATCGTCAGGGAAACTTGAGGGGCGCGGGTCGGAGAGACCCCTTTGGGACCTACTCTGATTAAAATCTGTCATCCGATTCGAAGTTTGTTTCCTATTTTTTGATGAATCGTGTTGACTTTTAGGACCCTCTAGTATGTGAAAAAAAATATAAACCGAAATAAATCGAAAGGGTAACGTTAGGAGCGGTGTTCAGACCGACCCCATTCTGGACCGACTCTGATAAAAATCTTTAATCCAATACGAAGTTCGTTTCCTCTTTTTTGATGAATCGTGATCACTTTTAGGACTCGATTGTATGTGAAAAAAAATATAAACCGAAATAAATCGGAAGGGAAACTTGAGGAGGGGTGGTCAGAGCGACCTCATTCTGGACGCACACTAGTATAAATCTTTCGTTGAATTCAAAGGTCGTTTCCTCTTTTATGATGAATCGTGATGACTTTTAGGATCCTCTAGTATGTGAAAAAAATATAAACCGAAATATATCTTACGGGAAACTTGAGGAGCGATGGTCAGCGCGACCCCATTCTGGACGGACTCTGATAAAAATCTTTCATCCAATTCGAAGTTCGTTTTCTCTTTTTTGATGAATCGTGAAGACTTTTAGGATTCTCTAGTATGTGAAAAAAAATATATACCGAAATAAATCGGAAGGGACACTTGAGGAGAGATGGTCAGAGCGACCCCATTCTGGACCGACTATGATAAAAATCTTTCGTCCAATTCGAAGGTCGTATCCTCTTTTTTGACGAATCCTGATGACTTTTAGGACCCTCTTGTATGTGAAAAAAAATATAAACCGAAATAAATCGAAAAGGAAACTTTAGGAGCGGTGGTCATGGCGACCCCATTCTGCACCGACGCTGATAAAAATCTTTCATCGAATTCGAAGTTCGTTTCCTCTTTTTTGACGAATCGTGATGACTTTTAGGACCCTCTAGTATGTGAAAAATAATATAAACCGAAAAAAATCGGAAGGGAATCTTGAGAAGCAGTGGTGAGAGCGACGCCATTCTGGACGTACTCTAGTAAAAATCTTTCGTTGAATTCAAAGGTCGTTTCCTCTTTTTTGATGAATCGTGATGAATTTTAGGATCCTCTAGTATGTGAAAAAAAAATATGAACCGAAATAAATCGACGGGGAAACTCGAAAAGTGGTGGTCAGAGCGACACCATTCTGGACCGACTCTGATAAAAATCTTTCATCGAATTCGAAGTTCGTTTCCTCTTTTTTGATGAATAGTGATGACTTTTAGGATTCTCTAGTATGTGAAAAAAAATATAAACCGAAATAAATCGGAAGGGAAACTTGAGGAGGGGTGGTCAAAGCGACCCCATTCTGGACCGACAGTTGTAAAAATCTGGCATCCAATTCAAAGGTCGTTTCCTCTTTTTTGATGAATCGCGATGACTTTAAGGATCCACTAGTATGTGAAAAAAATATAAGCCGAAATAAATCGGAAGGGAATCTTGAGGAGCGGTGGTCGGAGGAGACCCCATTCGGGACCGACTCTGATAAAAATCTTTCATCCAATTCGAAGTTCGTTTCATCTTTTTTGATGAATCGTGATGACTTTTAGGACCCTCTAGAATGTGAAAAATATATAAACCGAAATAAAACGAAAGGGAAACTTTAGGAGCGGTGGTCAGAGCGAGCCCATTCTGGACCGACGCTGATAAAAATCTTTCATCGAAATCGAAGTTTGTTTCCTGTTTTTTACTGAATCGTGATGACTTTTAGGACCGTCTAGTAAGTGAAAAAAAATATAAACCGAAATAAATCGAAAGGGTAACTTTAGGAGCGGTGGTCAGACCGACCCCATACTGGACCGACTCTGATAAAAATCTTTAATCCAATTCGAAGTTCGTTTCCTCTTTTTTGATGAATCGTGATCAATTTTAGGACTCTATTGTAGGCGAAAAAAAATATAAACCGAAATTAAATCGGAAGGAAAACTTGAGGAGGAGTGGTCAGAGCGACCCCATTCTGGACGCACATTAGTAAAAATCGTTCGTTGAATTCAAAGGTCGTTTCCTCTTTTTTGATGAATCGTGATGACTTATGACATCCTCTAGTATGTGAAAAAAAATATGAACCGAAATTAATCGGAAGGGAATCTTGAGGAGCGGTGGTCGGAGAGACACCATTCTGGACCGACTCTGATAAAAATCTTTCATCGAATTCGAATTTCGTTTCCTCTTTTTTGATGAATAGTGATGACTTTTAGGACTCTCTAGTATGTGAAAAAAAATATAAACCGAAATAAATCGGAAGGGAAACTTGAGGAGGGGTGGTCAAAGCGAACCCATTCTCGACCGACAGTTGTAAAAATCTGTCATCCAATTCAAAGGTCGTTTCCTCTTTTTTGATGAATCGTGATGACTTTAAGGATCCACTAGTATGTGAAAAAAAATATGAAGCGAAAATAATCGGAAGGGAATCTTGAGGAGCGGTGGTCGGAGAGACCACATTCTGGACCGACACTGATAAAAATCTTTCATTCAATTCAGAGTTCGTTTCCTCTTTTTTTATGAATCGTGATGACTTTTAGGACTCTCTAGTATGTGAAAAAAAATATTAACCGAAATATAACGAAGGGAAACTTGAGGAGCAGCGGTCAGAGCGACCCCAATCTGGACGCACACTAGTAAAAATCTTTCGTTGAATTCAAAGGTCGTTTCCTCTTTTTTGATGAATCGTGACGACTTTTAGGATCCTCTAGTATGTGAAAAAAGTATAAACCGAAATAAATCTGACGGGAAACTTGAGGAGCGATGGTCAGACCGACCCCATTCTGGACCGACTCTGATAAAAATCTTTAATCCAATTCGAAGTTTGTTTCCTCTATTTTGATGAATCGTGATACCTTTTAGGACTCTATTGTAGGCGAAAAAAAATATAAACCGAAATAAATCGGAAGGCAAACTTGAGGAGGGGTGGTCACAGCGACCCCATTCTGGACGCACACTAGTAAAAATCTTTCGTTGAATTCAAAGGTCGTTTCCTCTTTTTTGATGAATAGTGATGACTTTTAGCATCCTCTTACTAGAGGATGCTAAAAGTCATCACTATTCAGTATGTGAAAAAAAATATGAACCGAAATTAATCGGAAGGGAAACTTGAGGAGCGGTGGTCGGAGAGACCCCATTCTGGACCGACAGTTGTAAAAATCTTTCATCCAATTCGACGTTCGTTTCCTTGTTTTTGATGAATCGTGATAACTTTTAGGACTCTATTGTAGGCGAAAAAAAATATAAACCGAAATTAAATCGGAAGGAAAACTTGAGGAGGAGTGGTCATAGCGACCCCATTCTGGACGCACATTAGTAAAAATCGTTCGTTGAATTCAAAGGTCGTTTCCTCTTTTTTGATGAATCGTGATGACTTATGACATCCTCTAGTATGTGAAAAAAAATATGAACCGAAATTAATCGGAAGGGAATCTTGAGGAGCGGTGGTCGGAGAGACACCATTCTGGACCGACTCTGATAAAAATCTTTCATCGAATTCGAAGTTCGTTTCCTCTTTTTTGATGAATAGTGATGACTTTTAGGACTCTCTAGTATGTGAAAAAAATATAAACCGAAATAAATCGGAAGGGAAACTTGAGGAGGGGTGGTCAAAGCGAACCCATTCTCGACCGACAGTTGTAAAAATCTGTCATCCAATTCAAAGGTCGTTTCCTCTTTTTTGATGAATTGTGATGACTTTAAGGATCCACTTGTATGTGAAAAAAAATATGAAGCGAAAATAATCGGAAGGGAATCTTGAGGAGCGGTGGTCGGAGAGACCACATTCTGGACCGACACTGATAAAAATCTCTCATTCAATTCAGAGTTCGTTTCCTCTTTTTTTATGAATCGTGATGACTTTTAGGACTCTCTAGTATGTGAAAAAAAATATTAACCGAAATATAACGAAGGGAAACTTGAGGAGCAGCGGTCAGAGCGACCCCAATCTGGA
This sequence comes from Oxytorus armatus, assembly GCA_958009045.1. Taxonomy (NCBI): domain Eukaryota; kingdom Metazoa; phylum Arthropoda; class Insecta; order Hymenoptera; family Ichneumonidae; genus Oxytorus; species Oxytorus armatus. Next base: position 5,973,454 of record OY253752.1, read on the forward strand.
CGCACACTAGTAAAAATCTTTCGTTGAATTCAAAGGTCGTTTCCTCTTTTTTGATGAATCGTGACGACTTTTAGGATCCTCTAGTATGTGAAAAAAGTATAAACCGAAATAAATCTGACGGGAAACTTGAGGAGCGATGGTCAGACCGACCCCATTCTGGACCGACTCTGATAAAAATCTTTAATCCAATTCGAAGTTCGTTTCCTCTATTTTGATGAATCGTGATACCTTTTAGGACTCTATTGTAGGCGAAAAAAAATATAAACCGAAATAAATCGGAAGGCAAACTTGAGGAGGGGTGGTCACAGCGACCCCATTCTGGACGCACACTAGTAAAAATCTTTCGTTGAATTCAAAGGTCGTTTCCTCTTTTTTGATGAATAGTGATGACTTTTAGCATCCTCTTGATAGAGGATGCTAAAAGTCATCACTATTCAGTATGTGAAAAAAAATATGAACCGAAATTAATCGGAAGGGAAACTTGAGGAGCGGTGGTCGGAGAGACCCCATTCTGGACCGACAGTTGTAAAAATCTTTCATCCAATTCGACGTTCGTTTCCTTGTTTTTGATGAATCGTGATAACTTTTAGGACTCTATTGTAGGTGTAAAAAAATATGAACCGAAATAAATCGCCAGGGAAACTTGAGGGGCGGGGGTCGGAGTGACCCCTTTGGGACCTACTCTGATAAAAATCTTTCATCCGATTCGAAGTTTGTTTCCTATTTTTTGATGAATCGTGATGACTTTTAGGACCCTCTAGTATGTGAAAAAAGTATAAACCGAAATAAATCTGACGGGAAACTTGAGGAGCGATTGTCAGAACGACCCCATTCTGGACCGACTCTGATAAAAATCTTTAATCCAATTCGAAGTTCGTTTCCTCTTTTTTGATGAATCGTGATCACTTTTAGGACTCTATTGTAGGCGAAAAAAAATGTAAACCGAAATAAATCGGAAGGGAAACTTGAGGAGGGGTTGTGACAGCGACCCCATTCTGGACGCACATTAGTAAAAATCTTTCGTTGAATTCAAAGGTCGTTTCCTCTTTTTTGATGAATCGTGATGACTTTTAGGACCCTCTAGTATGTGAAAAATAATATAAACCGAAAAAAATCGGAAGGGAAACTTGAGAAGCAGTGGTCAGAGCGACCCCATTCTGGACGCACACTCGTAAAAATCTTTCGTTGAATTCAAAGGTCGTTTCCTCTTTTTTGATGAATCGTGATGACTTTTAGCATCCTCTAGTATGTGAAAAAAAATATGAACCGAAATTAATTGGAAGGGAAACTTGAGGAGCGGTGGTTGGAGAGACCCCATTCGGGACCGACTCTGATAAAAATCTTTCATCCAATTCGAAGTTCGTTTCCTTTTTTTTCAATGAATCGTGATGACTTTTAGGACTCTATTGTACGTGGAAAAAAATATGAACCGAAATAAATCCGAAGGGAAACTTGAGGAGCGGTGGTCGGAGAGACGCCATTCGGGACCGACTCTGATATAAATCTTTCATCCAATTCGCAGTTCGCTTCCTCTTTTTTGATGAATCGTGATGACTTTTAAGACTCTCTTGAATGTGATAAAATATATACACCGAAATAAATCTGAAGGGAAACTTGAAGAGCGATGGTCAGAGTGACCCCATTCTGGACCGACTATGCTAAAAATCTTTCCTCCAATTCGAAGGTCGTATCCCGTTTTTTGACGAATGGTGATGACTTTTAGGACCCTCTAGTATGTGAAAAATAATAAAATCCGCAAAAAATCGAAAGGAAAACTTGAGAAGCAGTGGTCAGACCGACCGCATTCTGGACGCACACTAGTAAAAATCTTTCGTTGCATTCAAAGGTCGTATCGTCTTTTTTGACGAATCGTGATGACTTTTAGGACTCTCTAGTATGTGAAAAAATATATAAGCCGAAATAAATCGGAAGGGAATCTTGAGAAGCGGTGGTCGGAGAGACCCCATTCGGGACCGACTCTGATAAAAATCTTTCATCCAATTCGAAGTTCGTTTCCTCTTTTTTGATGAATCGTGATGACTTTTAGGACCCTCTAGTATGTGAAAAAAATATAAACCGAAATAAAACGAAAGGGAAACTTTAGGAGCGGTGGTCAGTGCGAGCCCATTCTGGACCGACGCTGATAAAAATCTTTCATCGAATTCGAAGTTCGTTTCCTCTTTTTTGATGAATCGTGATGACTTTTAGGATTCTCTAGTATTTGAAAAAAAATATAAACCGAAATAAATCGGAAGGGAAACTTGACCAGCGGTGGTCAGAGCGACTCCATTCTGGACCAACTATGATAAATATCTTTCGTCCAATTCGAAGGTCGTATCCTCATTTTGACGAATTGTGATGACTTTTAGGACTCTACTGTAGGTGAAAAAAAATATCAACCGAAATAAATCGGAAGGGAAACTTCAGGAGGGGTGGTCAGAGCGACCCCATTCCAGAATCAATCCAGAGACACACCCCATTCTAGTGTGCATCCAGATGCACACTAGTAAAAATCTTTAGTTGAATTCATAGGTCGTTTCCTCTTTTTTGTTGAATCGTGATGACTTTAAGGGTCCACTTGTATGTGAAAAAAAATATGAAGCGAAAATAATCGGAAGGGAATCATGAGGAGCGGTGGTCGGAGAGACCCCATTCAGGACCTACTCAAATAAAAATCTTTCATCCAATTCGGAGTTCGTTTCCTCTTTTTTTATGAATCGTGATGACTTTTAGGACACTCTAGTATGTGAAAAAAAATATTAACCGAAATATAACGGAAGGGAAACTTGAGGAGCAGCGGTCAGAGCGACCCCATTCTGGACGCACACTAGTAAAAATCTTTCGTTGAATTCAAAGGTCGTTTCCTCTTTTTTGATGAATCGTGACGACTTTTAGGATGCTCTGGTATGTGAAAAAAATATAAACCGAAATAAATCTGACGGGAAACTTGAGGAGCGATGGTCAGAGCGACCCCATTCTGGACCGAATATGATAAAAATCTTTCGTCCAATTCGAAGCTCGTATTCTGTTTTTTAACGAATCGTGATGACTTTTAGGACCCTCTAGTATGTCAAAAATAATATAAACCGAAAAAATTCGGAAGGGAAATTTGAGAAGCCAGTGGTCGGAGCGACCTCATTCTGGACGCACACTAGTAAAAATCTTTTGTTGAATTCAAAGGTCGGTTCCTCTTTTTGATGAATCGTGATGACTTTTAGGATCCT